>JAHQIY010000011.1:5000-2405000 GCA_019054805.1 Brachionus manjavacas | reverse complement strand
AAATAAAAGAATTAATTTATAACAAACTGATTAATTTTATGAGTATATTTTTTGTAAGGAGATAAATATTTTTTTTAGCATATAATTTAATTCATAAAAAGTAGATGAAAAATAAATAAAAGTGTATAAACATTTTCTGCAGAATATATTTATTTTATAGAAGAAACAATTAATTAAATAAATAAAATACAAAAAAGTAATTAATACTTATTTTCTTACTCTTTTTGACAATTGCTCGTTTTCGTTGCTTGATTTTTTTGTTCTTCCGCGTTTACGTTTCTCAGAAACTTGAATATTATTTTCGACTTTATCTTGAACTGCTACTGAACTTGAAGTTGAGTTTGATTTGAAACAATAGCGATTGAATAATTTTCAATTTGAATCGTATTTGCAACCTCTTGTAGAACTTCGAGTTAATTTAGATTTTCTATCTGCCTGTTAATCGAAACAATTGAATTTCTTTCTAATGCTGATCTTGCCTTTTTTATTCGACCTCATTTTGCATTACATTCGATTGCTAAGTCTAAACCCGGAAATTTGTTTAGGTTTAAAAGTGCGAAATTCCGATTGTGTGCTTACATTTGAAATTTTTTTGAACAAGCGCTATATTCCCAATTCTCAGAATCGATTTTAACTGCAATGAATTTACTACTCCATTCCACCAACTCATAAAAATCTTGCCAACCGTCTTAGTTTGTCCAAAACTCTTTGCACTGAGCCATTGTAATATCGAACGTTGATTGGGAAGTTGTAAACACGTAGAACTGTGTATCTTCGTGCGAATACTTGACTATTCGCTTTCTCAATTTGCCCCAATTGTAACCTTGTATGATAATTATCTACTTCACAAATTAATTATCTACCTTTGAAAATAATTATCAATTTTAGTTTATATTTATCTCCTAAAAAAATAATTTATTCACTTATTCTATTATCTCCTTTTTATTAATAATATTATACACAAAAAAAATAATTATCTCCCAACGAAAAAATAAGCCTTAATTTTATTCTTAATTTAATTTTTAATAATTGATCAGGCTTTTTTCTCAAAGAAGTACTGTCTGAATAAACAAAACAAAATAAAAAGCTTTATTAATTCATTGCTTTATTAAGAAGATTTCTGCATCCTTATGACAATTCTTTTGTTTAAAGTAATCTTAATAAAGCTCTTAAATGAATTAGATCATTATTTCGAAAAAAAAAACAATAAAGAATTCTGATTTCAGGCAGTATCGAAGGTTCTCCGCGATTGTTGTTTTCCTAACTAAAAAGGTTTCGGAAACACTTATCAGAATAAAGTCATATACTCTTTTTTGTTGACAATTTTAAAGCTTTTGACAAGGTATGACATTCATGTGTCATTAAAAAGTTAAGTAAGACAGAATTCCACTCTTTATTTTTTGAACGGGTTAAAAACTTTTTATAAAATAGTAAGTTTTTTTGCTTACCAATACCAAAGTCAATTATGGTAATATTCAAACATTTAAAGTAAGTGCTCTTTTTTTTTTACAATTTTTATCAATACGCCAACTTTTTGTTTCCTCTTGTTTGCTGATGATCTAAATACTTTTTTCATTTTTATATTTATTGAAATCTTTCAAAGTTTGTCAAAACTAACTGGAAAGGGCTAAAAAATGGAAATTAAAAATGTCACCGAAAAATTTTAATTAAATCATTTTCATCGGAAATTCATTTAGACCTCAAGAGATAAGTAAGGCATTTTTGGTAAAAAAAATTCGGTATAATGATACTACAATTTTTCATTCAATAAAATTTAACCAGAATTTATGCTTTATCTCTTCAATTGAATGTTCGATCCGGATGTAAAATTAATTTACATAAATCAAGGAAATTAAGTAAAAAGAATTTGATTAGGGGTTTATAATGCAATGGTTAAGTCTCTAAGTGATTACAGTTTTTTCATTTTAAGTCTTGTTTTAAAGATAATCATCAAATAAATACGGGTCCTGCAAAATATGTCCATTGACCATCTACAACACTTTCACATAAACTTTTTCACCATTTTTAACAATAATAAAAAAATTTCTTAAATTTATTAAAAAATGGTTCTATTATTTTACTGTTGTCAAAAGCTCAAAAAATCCAGTTTCTAAAAAAAAATTTTTTTTTGTTCTAAAAAGGCAATTCAAATTTTTTTTCCACATTTTCTACTTTAAATAATAATGTTTTTTTTTTCTCGGTAAAATTCTTGTTAACTAAAGAATTAATTAATTAAAATTTTTAAAATAGTAACTTGATAAAGCCTGCCATAAGATTAAAATTGAGATTAATTTAAAATAAAGGCCCAAATGCAAATTTTCTAATCAAAATCTAATTTCATTTAATTTAAATTTTAATGAAATTCCTTCCTTTCTAATCTTCTTTAAAACAAACATATGCGCTCACTTTGGAAAGTTAATTTTACTAAAATAATAAGTATAAATATGTGATTTAAAATAATTTAAATTTAATTAGAATGTCAAAAATTTGTGGAATATGTGGGAATGAACAGGCGGCGTATCTTTGTCCAAGATGCAATCTGCCGTATTGCAGCTCGGCTTGTTACAAAAACCTAGAAAAACATGGTGATTGTTCGGAGTCTTTTTATCAGGAGCAAGTTGTAGCCGAATTAAAGAACATGAGTCTAAACGACCAAGAGTCCAGAGCGAAAATAGTTGACATTTTGAGAAAAGAGGCAAAAAAAATGGCAGAAGAGGAAGATTTTTTGGATAAAGAAAATCAAAAAGACGAAATTGTATCTTCGCCAAAGGAAGATGATCTTGTAAAGCAATACTTGAGTGAAATTCTAAGCTGGAAACCTTGGTGGAAAAAAGATGAGTACAGCTCCACATGTTTGATATCTGTAATTGATGGTGAAAACCAAAGAAATCCTGTTTACTTGAGCCCAAAACTTTTAGAAAATTCGAGAGCCATTTCCGTTCAAAAGTCAAGTCCGTTTTTGTACAATGAAATTTTAAAGAATATTTTTATCTACCAACTTTGTTTGTGCACCTATCAATTGACTCTGGAAGACTTTGTTCCTTGTAAAAACAATGAAAAAATAGATTTGGTCTTTGTTCAAGAAGTATGCAACAGTTATCTTGAAATTGAGCAGCTACTGAACAAGCTTGTTGCCAAAGGCCTCGAAGTTAAGCAGCAATTTGAAGCAATGATAACAGTTTTGACTGGCGAAGAGTCTTATTTTTTAAAGCCTTACATAAATACACAATTTTTGCTTAATTTAATTGAAGAAGTGGCATCTGTTCAACAAAGACCCAAAATTAGATTAAAAATAATTTCCCATTTGTATGATCTATTTAGTTTATGCGTTAAGATAAAAGACTTCAAAACTGAAACAGGGTCCAAATGTGCAACTAATGTGTTTCATTTGAATAAGAAAAAAACACTCCGGGAAATTAAAAAAGATTCTGCGCGGGTTAGGATAATAAATTTGGAAGCAAAAGATGAAAAAAATGAGCTACAAAATGAATTGAAATTTTCTCATAAGGAATATAAACTTTTTTTGAAAAAAATGGAATACTATTTTAAGTGGTTACAAGAAAACATGGATTTGAACAAATGCGACCGTGTGAATAAAGATTTGGATTTAGTGAGACAAAAATTTCAGAAAGAATTGGAACAATTTGATAAACAAAAATGCTTGATTGATAAAAATCTAGACAAAATTCGACCAAAAACTAAGCTAATAGAAGAAATTTGAAGTAACCTTTAAATTCAAAAAATTAAATAAATTTTTTATTCATCAGTTTTTTTTTAAATAGGGACTTAAAAAATTAATCCATTTTTGAAATAATTTGGGTGACTCTCAGGGCTGATTATAATCGCTCCGAGACCCATTTTTCAGTCCATTGACAGCTTAATTTTATTAGAAATTTTTAATTTAAAAAGAAATAATTAGTATACTAAATAAAACTTGAAGATTTAAAACGAATCAATTTAAACATCAAATTTTTAATTAATGGATTGGAAAAGAAATAAGTTTTTCATTTAAAAGGATATGGTAAAATTAAAGTAAATAGTAGCTATTTTAAAGATAAAAAAAATAAATGGAAGAAATTTTTTAATTTTTTTTATTTATTAGATTTAATTTCAAGATTTAAATTTGAGATTTAAATATATTTATAGATCCAAAATCTGTTTTTGAAAAACTATTATAAAGAGAATGCCAAGTTAATGGTAAAATTGAGTTTTTTTGATTGACAAACTTTTGTTAACTTCTGGTTGATGTTTCCATTCAAGATTGATTAAATTTTCTCATTTTATCTGCTTGTTCAGGTTCTTCGCAAAAAATTTTTGGTTTTTATTTAAATGAATGCTATTTTTGTATTTAAAAGTGATAATGAAATGCTTGCTACATGATTTAAGTTTAAAAAAATCCCAGTGTGAATAAAAGAGCTTTGTAACACCTTGAGCGGTTTATGAAAGTAAAAATTTTACGAGAATTACTTAATTTTGATTCTTTTTAAAATAATTACTTTTTGATCTTAAAAAATTTGTAATTTTTTTGATCAGCATTTTAAAAAAATTTCACAATTTTAATTATAACCTAGGATTAATTATGAAAATAAATTAAAATAAAAAAATTGTACTAGCTTCTCTTTATTAGTATATTATTTGTATTTTTTTATATTTATTATTATATCGAGAAGTCTAGTACTAGTAGTGCCTGCCCCAGTAAGCATTTGAAATCATGTGAAATCAAATTATATCAGCTGACAGTAAATCATATCAGTTATCAGCTGGTATCAGTTTCAATCAGATGAAACATACTGATAATAGAATCTATCATTTTATTTTAATTTTTTTAAAAGACTTGGAGTTCTTTTAAAATAAAAAGTAATTAGATTAGTGTTTTTTAAGGTTATATCTCGATTTGACAAAAATTAGAGTTAAAAAATTTTATCATCCTATCTCAAATCCAATTTAGCAGTAAAAAAAATCAGGATGGATCGAAACCTTTCTTTTTTGCAGCTCATGCTATTACAAAAAGTGGTACAGTATTCGTATTATAGCTCCACATTCTGCTGATCTTGATTTCTAGGTCCTTTTATTTACTTATCTTTTCTGTTTCTTTTAAAATGGGTGAGCTATAAAAAAACATAATAGAAAGAAAATAAACCTAAATTATTTAAATAATATTAACGAGGCGAAATTTAGGCTGTATCTAAATTTGAGAATTTAGTAACCAAATGGACCTGAAAACATTTATTTCCTTTTCATAGGAGCAGGAAATAATCGTTGAAAATTAATTTCCCATTTTTAAATAGACCAAAAGCAGGTTAAAAGCCAAAAGCTTGTCTTAACTTAAAATACGATTAATGATTTGTTATTTTTAATATTTTTATCTTATTCAAGTGACCAAATGCTTTCTAAAAAAAATTTTTTGAAAATAAAAAACAAAATAATTTAGAATAAATGGTTTCATCTCTTTATGTGATATATGTTTTTTATTTATTTGTTAATTTATTTATTTATAAATCTGTACCCAGATATATGTAGAACCAGATATGTATTCATTTTTTTAAAATGGTTTTCAAATCATCGGCTCTAGTCGATAATGTTATCACCTGATAACATTATAATTAATTATGATTCAACAAAATTTAAAAATATAAAACTGAAAATATTCTATTTTATTATTAGATTGTAATTAAATGGTTATTTGGTAAGATGAATTGTAAAGAGAAAATATTTAATACTGATGAACAAAGAATTTGTTTAGACCTATTTTACGCATGTTTCGCACAAATAAAAAAATAATTAAAGTTAATATTCATAAAATTTAGACTATGTTTCGTTTTAAAAGATTCATATCAACTTTTTTGAAAAAGTCCTGTTTTTATATATATTATTTGATAACAAAATTGTCAAGATGACAGCATCGTTTTTAGTTATATTTTTAATATACTCTTTTTGATAACATAAAACGCTGATAATAATTTAGTTTTCAGGATGCTAACATAACCGGTAGGGTACCAAATGATAGCATATTATGTTATCACCTGATAACACTATCGACTAGGCCCAAATCATCTAGGACCGATATATCTATCAACATGCATTTTTCTTAAATAAAGTACTATATCTGTACAGTTAGATCGGCTGATTAAGAATGTTCTTCTGGTGGCACCCGGTGAAAAGTAGCCTGATCTTGTGCTGCCATAATTAAACTGCTCGTATCTCCTTTAAGGCCGGAAATGCGAAGCCACTGCATAAAATAAAGTAAACTGTCGTTTATATAAGTTTATTAATTCTAAAAAGAAAACCGGACCCGGTTGTCGTCGTAGACTGAACACCGGGCGGAAATATAAATCACATTATATATAAAAGAAATATGAGTAAAAATGAAATAAATAAAATAAATAAATATAAAATATAAATATGAAATACGAGTGCATGCAACTGCACAGCGAACCGAGTTCATACACAGTAATGTCCTCATCACACTTCACATCCGCTTGCTTATCTACAAATGGTCAATCCATTTCTCGAAAAAATTAACCATGTAAATTAATTAATTGACTGCATCTCAAAGGTGATTATTATAAGAGATATCAAAAAAAAAATTGAAAAAAGGTTGCAAAAAAACAGAATAATAAAACTGATCGCATATTAACAACAATTGTAAAATAATAAAGTGACATCAAATAGCAATCAGGTTCCTGATATTTTTTATGCTAAATTGGATTTAAAATGGAATGATAACATTTTGAATTCTTATTTATGCCAAATTGAGATTTATACCAAAAAAACACTAATCTAATTACTTTTTTTTAAAAAACTTCAAATTTATTAAAATAAAATAAAATGATAGATTATATTATCAGTTTATTTTAAAAAAAAATAATAAGAATTGAAATGAGTCATGTCAGATACTAAAGATTTGAAAGTTAGTTAGCTTTATCTAGTTAAAGTAAAAAGTAAGAGATAGAAATTATGGAAAGGAAATAAATTTTTGTAGAACTTTAATTAAATTAATGACTTTGTCTTATAAATTTACTGATATTTGAAGAATAATGAACATAATTCTTTCTACTTCCATATTTCAGCATGAATAAGTTTTTTAGGACGATTTTGTATTATTTTTTAATTGTTTTTACAATACACTTTACTTTTAACCTTATTTTTGCTTATTTGAATGAGTTTTAGCTGGTCACAGATAAACAAATAAATAAATAATTGTACTATCAATCAAGTCTAATTATTAAGTTGCATGCCAGGATTATGCAATTTTAAATTATTTATTTAATTTATTGTTTGGTCGCATCTAAGGTGATAGGTGGCCTAGAGCGTATTATTTTATAAAAAAAAAAAGAATCCCAAAAAAATAAAAATATAAAAACAAAAAATAATATAATTTGTCTTGTTTTGTCTATTTTTTAATTTTTTTTAAATTATAATTTACAGTTGTAAAAGATGATTTTCTAGATAAATTAAAAAAAACATTAGATTAGTTAAAAGTCTATTTTTATTTAGGCTCTATTTTTAATATTATATTTAATTCAATTGTTCCAGTAACATCGCTTATCTTCAATATATCTTGATTTTTTTCTCTTTTTTTTTAGTTTTTAAGTAAATCCAAAAAAAAGTCTATCACAAATATTTTTCTAATAATTAAAAGGTCGAATCGATTTGTTTAAAAAAAAATTTAATTTAAAAAATCAAGTAAATTTTTAAAAAATTCTTTGACTTAAGTTTTTCAAAAAATATTAAATCAATTTATATAGGGCTGAGGTTTTCAACTAATTGACAGAAAATTTATATTGTTTAAAATCAATTTATTTTAGTTTGTTTAAGAAAAATTTCAGAAATTAAGATAGATTTGAAAATAAAGACTTTATTTTCAACTAACATGTGAAGACCAAGTTTCCCGGATAAGTTTTTATATTATGAAAAAATTCGTGGATTCAGGAAAATAATTTACTGTCGACCATAATTTTAATTTGGGTTGCTGTGTTTGTGAAAGGAATCTCAGAGTCATCAGAGTGTTGAAAGTAATGCAATTAATCAGATCGTTTACCAAAATGAATGTCTGAGCAGGAGTTTGCTTCCCTTCATCAATAAGTATCATGCAGACAAATATTTTATATTCTGATCCGGCTTGACGAGCTCTCATTACGCAGAAGCATCATTAGACTTTTTGAATTACTAAATTCTTTCTAAATCACTTGGCCGTGGTCTTCATTCTTAAAAAATGAAGGGCTTATGACCTTTTTAAAATATAAATTTAAAATAGTAGTCAATAGAATAATGCAGGAGTAAAAATCAGCTATGTAAAATTTATCTATTACAAATATTTGTCCAAATGACATTTAGTGTGTTCATTTTTATGAATTAATGGGGCAAAATGTAAACAATTTTGATTTTTTTTTCATTTAGTACAATATTTCTAAAAACTGTAAAAAAGTTTTTCCCAATTATTTATTTATTATTATTATTTTTTATTATTTATTTGTTTTCTGTTCGAGCATACGCTCCTTCAGATAAAAAAAAAATAAAAAAAAAATAAAATAAAATAAAATAAAATAATTAAAACAGTTTAAAAAATTTTAAATTTAAAGAAAATTATTTTTCATTTATCAATGAAAGGAGGAGATACAAAAATAATAATTAAAGAACTATTTGGTTAATTAAAAAGATGGAGTTGAAAGAAAATAAAAAAATAAAAAAAAAACAAAAAAATATAGATAAGATCTTAAGAGTCAGAAAAATTTTGCATAATTAGGTAGCAGCTACATAGAGGAGTGGGATTCGTAATAAACCTAGAATCGAAGCCTCTTTGATACTCCAAAACAAGTCTTTTAGTCAATGGAACTGAATAATCAAGAGCATTACGAAGGTAATTTTCTAAGAGATTGCTTAGTCTGTTGTCAATTATTTGGTAATAAATTTTTTAAATAGAATCTCGGAAAACTGAACAAAAAATTTAAAAAATATCAAAATGTACAAAACTGGTTTTAACATCGGTTATAATCGATCTACTAGGTCTATAGGCCTATAGTTCTCGACTAAGAGCAGCCTTTCTAAGGGTAAACATTGCATGTGAACATGATTGAGGTGGCATTTTGGTCATTTGAATTTCTATATCTGAGGTGATTTAAAAAATTATTATTCTCAAATTATGGAATTGTTAGAATAAGGTAATTTATTGAAATTCACTAAAATTATTGATTATTCAAGCTTAAATCGATTAAATTCTCGTATTAAATTTAATAAACTTGTTTCTTCTTTTATTTTAATGATTTTTTTTAATCAAAAAACTTAATTTATTGATTTAGAAACAAAGAAATTAAAAAAAATAGAACAATTTATTAAATTTTATTTTATACAGTAAGTATTCTTTATTAGTTATTTTATTCTTTGATTTAGAATAGTCACCAAGATATTGTCGATTAATGTATAAGAAAAAATAATTGTTTGATAGTACAAGTAGAGGTACAGGCATCGCTCGATTGCCCGAGAATAAGTGATACTTCTCAAAATTGATTTTTGAATTTAGCAATTAAATCCAAATCGAGATCTGAATTTGAAGAAAAAATTCAATTGAACACAAATTCGTGATTTATTAATTAAAAAAATAAATATTAATTTTAAGAATAAAATGTAACTTTTTATTCCTCTAGTAAACTAAATCTTGTCCAGCATATTCTTCTTTCACTTTTATCTCTCTAAGATGGAAGAAAAACAAAGATTATAATAAAAATGAGCCCTCTCTGGCAATTTTAAGAAATAATCGCATAGTTCAAATATTCCTGTTCCTCAACCATGTCCAGTGCCTGTAATAAAAAAACGAAAAAAATTTATATGAAAAAAGTGGAGTCTTTTTAAAATTATAGAACTTTTTCAGTTAAAAAATTAAAAAATTTAAAGAAAGAGAATTAAACTAAGAGACTCAAAATATAATAAAATTTTAAATAAAAAATCTTTTTATTTTTCTTTTGCAGAAGTCTGTTTTAGATCCATATTTCTGGCAAAACTGCGAATTTTGTATTTCTAATTGCTTCTAAGTTCTTGGCCTTCCAATTATCCTAGCAAATCAAGCTTAATTTTTGTGCCATTTTTTATTCTAAACTCGTTAATTCATTAATGAACCGAACCGATGTAGTAAAATTTTTTTTTATTCATATATCTAATTCGAAAATCTTGACTGATAAATTGAATAATTGAAGAAAAATATATTAAGCTTAAATAATATCAAAATCTAAATTTAGTTTTAAAATATTTATCTGATATTTTTTAAAAATTAAATTTTTATAAAAAAAGAATTTTATATATATATATTTAATTATTTTTTTATTCACTTTTTTGAAGATTGAAGCATGTATACAAATAAGTTATATTTTCAAAACAAGGGTTTAAAAAAAAGAGATAATCTTCCATTTTTTTCAAATTGATTTCAATATATTCAAACTGATCCAAATGTCTGAAATATATAAATTCTATTAATTTTATAATTTATTACTACATATGTACTTCAATATTTTTTAGAACTTTTATGAAAACAATAAAATCATATAAAATTAAAATCGAATAAAAATACTGAACAAAAAGAAGGCATCGGATGAGATCATAAAATTTAGTTAAATAATTGTTCTGTAATTAAGAAAAAAGCGTTTTTTAATATGTTTTAAATCGGTCATAAATATCTTATCTTTTTTTTTATTTTAAATTATCATTTTTATTATTTCTATGGCTAATACTTGGCAATTAAACATCTTTATCTTTTTAAAAAAGCTTTGTAAATTAATTCATCTTCTAAAACTATTTTAAAATTTTCATAATTCACATCAAAAATGAGATAAATTTTTTTCAATTTAAATTCATACTCTAAACGATTTTACCATTAAAAATAAATCACCACAAAGCCATTTGTTGTCTAATATCATTTGATTAAATATTTATTCAAATAATTAAACTAGGTTAATAACAGAATATTAATTAAAGTATCAAAGTACTTAAAGTATGACCAGGTTTAGTCTAGTTTAGTTTAAATTTTTTCATATTCGGCTCATGTTTTCCCAGCTTCCGAAAAACTATAGAAAAATGTTGAGCATTTTCGGTTTTCGAAAGCGTGTGTAGGTCAATTTATTTTAGACTAGCTTTAAGCAAATATTTTTTATTGTTTAAATCAGGGTTAATTTTAAAATAATCACAAATTTTTTTTTAAATAGGCCTTGAGGCTTTAAAGGTTAATAAAAAAAAATTTTAATTAATGCTTTACTGAGAACAATGTATCAAGCCAGCTATCAAAAACGGTGAAAAGATTGCTAACCAGACAACCTAACCTTTAGGAGATAAACAAAAACCTATGTAATTTAAATAGAAAATTCTTAATCCGAGATTAATATTTTATAAGAAAGAAATTTTAACTAAAAGTACAATACTTAGTTTAGTTAAGCCAAATTTATTAAACTTGGTATTAAATTTCTTTTAATCTTCGTGGCTCAACTCTTTTCTGACACATAGGACGACTGAATGACTAAAATAATTTCAAAATATTTTGAAATTTTAAATTAAATTCGAATTTCTGAAATTAATTACTAATTATTTAGAATCACATTTTTTTGTTTTCTAATTTCAGTAACTGAGACAACAATGGAAAAAAATGGTTTCAATTAGAATATTTGAGGAAATTAAATGTTATTTGAGCTAAGTTTTTGCGTAAATTTGGCTATTTGAACTTTGGAAAGAAATTTGAGCGCGATATGATGATATTTTTTTATTGTTTTATTTTAGGTATTCACATCAAAACATGTAATTAAAAAACTTTTTTTTCATACAAGTGCATTTGACGCACAGTCTAAATTTTCACTTCAATAAAATTCCATTCAAAACAGCCTGCCAGTTTTTTTCCAAAATTTTTTCTAAGTAAACAAATAAACCGGTTTAGGGATTTAGAAAAAAAATCATGCTTTTTCAAGTCTAGATAACAAGATTTTTAAATTACTTACATTCTAGAGCATACTTTTGAATTTTTATTTCGAGAAAAAAAATTAGATGAATGTAATCGAAAAAATGCTTATCATTTTTTATTTAAATTCTAAAATTTATAAATTCATATAAATATATTAGGCGCAAATGTAGCATTTGGTAATTTAACTTTTTCAAAATGTTTTCATGGTACCAAATAATACAATCAATATTTATAATGGTCTGTTAGAAAACAAATCAAGATAACTTTTTGAGCTTATTTTTCGGTTGTTTATTTGTTTAATTAAAGATAAAAAATTTAACTTCACTTTTTTTTTGAAAAAAAAAATTTTATACTCTTGTTGATTAATTAAAAAGGATTATTTTTAAATTAATTAATAATTTTTTTTGGATGATACGATTATTTTTTTAAGAAATCTTGATGATTTTGTGTAAATCAAAATTAGAAACATATGTGAAAATATTTTTTTTCCGAATTGATATTTACACTTTTTTTTGCTAACATAATTAAAAATAATCTTTTCTTAATCCGAAAATATTCGTTATTATAATAAATTTTACACACACATTTTCATTACTAATGAAAATTTTAAATCAAGTCTTCAAGACTTGATAAAATTAATTTTTAAAAAAGTTTGCTACTCAGCAATGATTTAAATTCGTTTCTAGACAAATATAGTTCATTAATTTTATCAAGAATATGTTAAATTTTATAGTCAAAATAATTAAATATTATCTTAAAATTTTAATTCCATTAATCAAATAAAACAAGAAAAAATAGTTCGTTTTAAATGATCCGGTGTAATACATTTTATTTTCAATAAATTCCGAGTCACGCAATTACGTTTTGAAATGAGAATTTTCTTATTTTCAGTTAAATAAAATATAAAAATATTTTAATTAATTTTTCCTCATACCTAAGTGTAAATTAATTTGTATTTTTTTATCTTGTTTTAAATTCACGTTGACAAGGATTTAAAAAGTAGAAGAAAATTTAGATTTATAAGGAAAATTCGATCCGATCGAAATGATCGGATTTAGAAGGCTTGGGTAAAATTTTCTAATTTACAATTTATAAAAAATCTAATCAAATTTTGTGATTAGAATCCAACATGTCAGACAGAATTAATTTAATTTTATATTTTTGAATTTTTTATTGATACAGCTGAAATTGTCATAAAGGCTTCAGCTGCGGATTCTCATTTTTAAAGAGATGTTTTTTTTAATAATTCGTTTTATAATCATTTTTTTAAAGCTTAAATTTTACCAATTTTAATTTTAAATTATTGCAAAACTTTAGGAATATTATTTATAATAAAACTGCTATAAATTTTTAATTCTGTATGTATTTTAGTTAAAATTAAATAAGTTATTTTTCAGTCAAATTCATTTGATATATTTTTTTTTCATTCATTACTATATTCACAAAATCGACTTCTGCTTCTTCAATTGAAAAATGCTTTTGAGTATTCGGTGACATTTTTGCGCCAAAGTAAGCGATTCAAAGTCAGCTCCTCTAATTCTGATTTAGCCACTTTTTTGTTCGCTGGAAACAAAATCCACATTATTTAAAATTTTTTGAAAGTCGACTAGTCAGACACTTAAAAGAGAAGTAATTTTATATTCTCAGTTTCAAAATTTTTAATTTGTAAATTTTTTCCTAATAAAAATTGTATTTTATTTATCTTAATTAGTAATGAAATAACTAAAATAATGGAAAATTAAACTAACGAGTTTGGACTTTAAACTAATATTTTTATTATTATTTGACTCGAAAAAAATATTTTTTTATCTTTAGTTGACTCACAACACTAGAAATAATTATTCTTTATTCTAACCAAAATAGACAAATTTTAAATTTTTTTTCCAGGGGGTAGCTAAAACCCACTTGTGATCGAATCCTCTAATTTCGAACTCTCTTCAGACAAAAATATCATCAATTCAACTACGATTTCACCCTGTAGAGAGCTTTTTAAAAGATATAAACCCGGGCAGTCGAAATAATCTTAGACCTCCCGTTCAGCCTCATGTTAAATCATTTAGCCAAAACAAGAATTTAACTGTGAGATACAAATTTTGTATCAGCTGACACATTCTACAGAACAAGTTTTAGTTCTCAACAAAAATAAATAAATTTTGATTTTAAATTTTTGTTAAAAATTTCTGGTTAAGCTAAGAGGGTTTGGAAAAATTTTGTCTAGAACATTTCAAGTCACTTTCAATAAATTTGTCTTAATTCATTTTTAATATTTTTTTTATTCAGTAAAGTTAGATGCATTAGGCTGTCAAAATAACTGATTCTGACTAAGGCTTGCAGCAACCATAAAAGTGTCTTTATGCTATGTTTATAATTTTAAAAAGATATTTTTGAACATTTAAAAAAATTTATGTGATTTTTTTGCATCATTTTTGAAATTTTTCTAGTAATAAAATTGAAATTATTCAATAATTCTCATATTTTTTATTAATTTTATTCTTTTATATATTATTATTTATATTTTTGAAAAAAATTCATTTATATTCTAGATAGAGAAACATGCCAGATTTCCTTGAACAAGACTTGCCAGCATGTGGAACTCCTTACTAAAATTAATAAAGTATTACTGAAATTTTCAAGAAACTTGGAAATAAATTTGTCTAATTTGTAAGGAAATCGTATCAGAAAATTAACTTAGAGAAAGAAATGAACCTTAGAAAACTGCTAAAAAAATTACGGGCTGATACAGCGCTTATCAATTCTTAATTATCTTTTTTTAAATTAAATAATTTTACTCGAAATTGATTATGATAAACTTAATTATGATAAATTGAGCCCTATTCAAATTTTTTTAAATCGATGGAAGCAAGATAGCTTTTCAATATTGGATCATGGCATGGTTAATTAATAGTTAGTCTCTGCAAAAGCTACGCAGTCAAATTAAATCTATATAAGGATACTTTTTATTTTTTCAAAGACTTTCTTTAATTAATTCAAGATGATTTAAACAATTTAAACTCCCATTTATTTATTTTTTATTATTAAGAATTGATGAACTAATTGATTTTTGTGCTCCATTTGGTGCAGAACAGATTCATTCTATTTTACTAATACAATTTTGTAATATCAAATACAATGAAACCAGACCAAGTGATAGATTCTTTTAATAATTGGAAACATATTAACTTAAGCTTAGTGGCTTAATAATAATTATTGGAGTTAAGTTTTTATTTATATGTTGGAAAATTTATTAAAAAACTTTGTTTTAACTTTTAATTTTTTTTTAATTTTATAATTTAAAACTAGAAAAGTCTAACACCAAAATTTAAATACAAGACTTTCCATTAATGATTCTCATTATTTTAAAAAAAAGGAGTCGATAATTTAAAAAATATAAATTTACTAAAATATTTTATTCATTTTTATTCTTTGATAATTGTCATGTATAATTTTTTATCTCTTTTTAAAAGTTTATTTTATTTAATTTAAAATGAGTAGATCTCTCAACTTTTTTTGCTTTTAATCTAAGATGAAAAAGTCTAAGATATTAATTAAAAATTTTGAATTTACAAAGGCATGTTTTGTCGTGGGTTGACACTTAACACATTGTAAAAATTACATGATTTTTTGCCGTGATTTAAAATTTTGTGATATAGTTAAATTTCTAAAACGAAATTAGATATCATTTTAGATAATTTAATTTAAAGATGATTTATTTGATTTTATTTAAAATGCTTAAAAGCCATTTTTTCTTACTTAAATATTTTATAGTTCATAGCATAGAATTAGATAAAATTTGATTTTTTGATTTAATTTATTTTATTAAATTGGTAGCAGCGTTAATTAATGATTCAAAAAACTGTCTATCAGACAATCACAAAGGTATTTAAAAGTCTACACAATAAAAAAAGTTTCATCATTTGTTCATTAGTGAATTTTAGAAATAAAAAAACAGTTATAAACTTTTAGAATTTTTTTTAAACATAAAAATTTATCTGTTAATTTTTAGAATTAATAATTAAATTTAGACCTTTGGTTTAAATTTTAGTGCTGTTTTTTTCTTGTTCTACAGCTTAAATATTGTTTATTAGAAGGTAAAATAAAAATTTAAAAAAAACTTTATTTCATCATATTTTCATATGAATTCGAGATTTGTCTGTCAACAAAGTCCTAAAAGAATATAAAATCAACTTTGTTGTGTCATAAAACTGACTTCTGATTTAAACTAGGCAACAAACTAATTTAGCTTTACAAAAGGTTCTGAATTTGTGCCTTTCAAAAATCCAAAACAAATAATCAAAAATAAATAAACACAAAATCAAGCCGTGGTGTATATTTTTTTGCGCAAATTGGCATTGTAAAAGTTTGTAAAAATAGCGAATGCTTTATATCATATTTTTGTAATTGCACAACTCTAAGGTTAGCTAATAATTGATATTATTATGTAAACCTAATTTCTTCACCTCATAATTTTAATCTGTTTTAAGTTTAGTAATGGTAAATATTTCGAGCGCAAATACCATAAACCAACAAGAGCTTTGAATTCATTGAGAAAAACCAATTCAAAAAATTGTTAAATAAACTTAAACTGTTAGTTTGATTCGGTTTAAAAATCGTGATTTTTCGAGCTTTTTTTTCTGAAAGTTTGTCTAAAATTTAATTGATTAGGCATTAAATTATCAAGGGCACCTGACATTATTTTACCTAGATATTTAATTAGTCATGAATTTTCTGAACAAGTAATTAAGCTGTATTTTAGAAAAAATTTCAAATATTTGCAAAGTAGCTTTTGAGAACGATGCTATAAACTCTTCAAATAGTGAATATTAGATAAAAAAATTTAATTAATTTTAAATAATTGATTTCCATTCTTTAAAGGTTGAAAATTTGGATTAGCAACTGGGTCTGTTCAAATCGAACCATTCTATTCAGTTTGATAAGACTTTATTGCTTTAGACAAATATTTGGAAAAATTTTATTTATTTAAATAAATTAAAAATCTATGTTGCTTTTGGCAACATAATTGTATCCATGCTAATTTCGACCTTAAATCAAAACAATGTTTTTTTGTTAAATCACTGACAAAATTGTGCAGCTCAGTTGATTTTGCCCAGGTTTGGTAAGAGATAAACCAATTGTTGGTTTAAATAGAAAAAGTTTGTATTTTAAAAATATTTCAAAAGATTTAAAATTTTTATTATCATAAAGCAATCAGTGCAGACACTTTAATTTCTTAAAGTCTCATCAAAAGTTATGCACGGCTAAAAAAAATTAATTTTTATTTTTTTCACTTTTTCAAAATTATTTAACCCATTTTAAATTTTAATTTTATGTTCATAAATTTTCAATAACTTAAAAAAATAAAAAAAGAAGAACGATTAAAATTTTTAGCATTATGAGTCAAATTTTTGACACAAACTTTTTGGCGACTAATCTTTACCTTGGATTACGTTCGGTAAATAAAATATTGACATGGGCGTTAATCTAGTCAAAAAAAGGGCAATTAATATTTAGTAAAACTTCATTTTTAATTTAGATATACACACAGATAAATGGGAGTTATATTGTCAAAGATTTCGTGTATATTCGAGTCGCTGAGGTACGACCCGGCCCGCATACTGCTGCTCGGTCTTGACTCAGTGGGCAAAACGACCATTTTGTACCGAATGCATTTGAACCAGAACTTGCCAACTCTGCCGACCATTGGATTCAATGTCGAAACTCTGGAGCCAGTTGAGGGTCTTCGTCTACACGTTTGGGACATCGGTGGCCAAGACAAACTAAGAGGCATATGGAAGTTTTATATCAAAAATTGCGAGGGTCTGTTCTATGTGGTCGATTCCTCAGATCGCGAGCGCATCGAGCTAGCGCGGACCGAGCTCTACGGCCTCCTCGATTTTGAGGACATGAAAAAAATACCTGTTATCATAATTGCCAATAAACAAGACATCGGATTGAGTATGTCGCTGAGCGAGATTGAAAAGTACATGCGCTTGAATGAGATTAAAAATCCCTATCACATTTATGGCACTTGTGCCACAACTGGAGAGGGTCTAGTCAAAGCGTTTAGTCACATGACCGAGATGGTCAAGGAGAACCGCGGAATTGTTTAATTTACAAAAATAGATGTCCAAATATCTCAGGTGAAAATTTTCTTTTCGATGTCAGTTAAATGCGACACTTAAAAGCCTAGTTCTCTGAGAATAAATGTAATTAATGTAAATTAGTGACACTTTAGAAAATTAGAACCGTTTTATAATTTTGTTGGAACTGATACACTTGACTATTATCTAATAATGTAATAAAAAAATATTTATTTTAGTTTATTGAAATATTTTTTTACCAAGCTTTGAAACGGTGCCTTAATTGTACAATATGATTTAAATTTTAAAAGAGAATTTTAAATCAAATAACATATTAATAAAGTATTTTTGAAATAAAAAATTTAATATTTAATTTATTCTTGAATTTTATTAAAATGACAGAAAATTGCAAAAATTATCTCAAGACCAATATTTATTAACAAATTTTTAATAAAGTCTATATTTAACATACAAAAACAGTTATTTTCATATATTTTAATTAACAATTTTTTTAAAGATACCAGAAAATTATTTTCTTTCCCTATTTTTTAAATAATGGTTTCGATTTTTTTTTTGAGGTTTCTTTTTTTTTTCAATTAAAATTTGAATCAACTTGAATCAACTTAATTTAATTTAATTCAATTCAAGTCAAAAGTCATACAATCATTTAATTGAATTGAGCAAAGGATTTAATTTAAAAAAAATTTGGATGTATATTTGTAATCTTTTTAACACCACCTTTCTTCCCATAAAATTCCTTTATTGTTATAAAAATACATATCTACTATAAAAATTAAGTTTGATGCTAATTTTTTTAGCATTAAATAAAAAATATATATTTTTACCCTTTACTATGCTTTTTTTCTTTTGTCTTGTTCTTGGTTTACAATCAATATCCGAATATAAATACTTTTCTAACACTATGAATATTCAAATTTTGTTTATCTGATTTCACCAAACGCACCGAATCGTTTTAAACAAAGAATGTATTGAGGCCTAAATCTTACACCAACCCACATACCATCACATTCTAAATTATCTATATTATGCTATAAATCAAACATTTATCTCTGATTGTACTACCAAAAGATTGTTTTAATTTTAGAAATGCACTAAAATGGCTGAAAATCAACTTTTAAGTCAATCATATTTTGTTTGAAATTCAAATAGTTTATTATAGTAAAATTTTGATGAATCAAATTAGTTATGCAAAATTAGAAAATATATTTTTTAAATAATTTTTGTTAATATTTCAGTAGTTTTGGTTAAATTGTATATTGAATTCACTTGATCTCTTATTTTGTCAAAAATATTGTGGATAAATGTGAATGGATTTGTGATGCTATACTGATTCTCTAAAGCACATGTGGCTTCAATTTCTTAAAATCCGGTGTCCAACTATTCGTCATTTGAAAAATCTTTTAGACTTACACAATCTTAATTCTCAAAATCAGCATTTTCTAATTTAATTTTTTAATATTTATTTCAAAAATTTCACCAGATTCGGCGATGACAAAAAAATTGAATATAAAAATATAAAATTATGAAAAAAAAGAACATTTTTTAAAAAATTAAGACAATTTTTTTCATCGAAAAAAATGAAAAAATTACATAATTTACATTATACAATTAAAAATAATTTCATTTTTAACTTGCTTTGTTTTTTTTTTAAATTAAAATCTTACTTAATATAATCAAACTATTTGCAATATTTCACCAAATTCAGCTGATCGGTTACAATTGCTAAAATTAATTATAAATAATTAATATTTATTGAGTTATTTTTAGTGTCAAAATTCTTGTACATTTTTTATATAATTTTAGTTCTTTTTAAAATTTTATTAGATGCTATGAATGAAAGTTGAGAAAGAAAGAAATTGGTACAAGAACTAAAAATTACGATTAGATCAAGATTTCAGTTCGAGCTATCTTCATATATTTACTTGACCAATGCATTATTAATCACTTCAAAATTAGACCTTTGAAGAGTCTTATGGAGTTGAATTTAAATCTAAATCTATTCAAAAAGTGCTTTTTCTACTTGAATTTTTTCAATTAAAATTTAATGTTTTATAGGTTTTGTTAACTTTTTCTATAAATTAAATTTAGATCGTTAGATTAATATTTAGCTTTATTTAATTTAAAAAAATAATAAATTTTGCATTCATTGTAATGAAACCTAAATTTTGGGTTAACATTTTTTGAAATCTAATTTTAGTTTATGGTAAAGAAGCTTTGTCTAAAGCTGCAGATAATTTTTGAAAATTTTCCATTGATAGTCTCGGGCTATCCGATCTTCTCCAAAGACGTTTCGGCTAATCTAGTGATAAAGACAAATATCACAATCTTCAAATAAAAAGAGGACCGGAGAAATGTTTGATCATGTTAAGAATTAATGATTATTAAAATTTTTATGTATCATTTTACATTTATTTATTTATTTCACATTTTTTTAATCTAAATTCATTATAAATTAATTATTAATCAATAATTTGAGATGCAAAAATTTTAAAAATTTATCTTTAAAATTATTCTAATAAAAGTTTTGAAATTTTTTTAACTTTTAAATATTTTATTCGATGCCAGCTTAAACAACTATTTCATTTCTCAGCCTCAATTTTGATCTCATACATTCTAAAATTAGAAAAAAATTAAAATATTTTCAAGTAAAAAATTCAAAATATTTATCTGATTCCAAATAAAGCTCAGGAAGTGATCACTTGTTGACCCATATTTAATTGATTATCTTTTTTCGGAACTGAATTTCCTCCATTCTAAAGTAAATTTAGTTTGAGGACATTTTAGGAGGTCTTAGATTCTTATCTAGACTAGTAGATATCCTTTTTTGATGAGTGCCATCTGTTAGATAATAATTCTTGGGAAGAATTATTTATTTAAAATAATCAAAGTATTTATTCATTGAAGATAAGATTCAGTCAAATCCTTTAGGTTCTGGTAAACTAGCAATTAAAAAACATCCAACTAACGAAAAAGAACTGAATATAATATAAGGCAGTGGTTTCCAAACTGTATTGCCCAACAAATTAATGATCGGTGAGATGATCGAGCCCGCACGACCAACACATGACACCGACAAACTCAGCGTGTTTCTTATTATTGCCGGAAACATCGCGCTGGTGTAATTGTACGAAATGTTGAATGCTCCTGAGATCATTGTTTTTCCAATCAAAGCAAACACAGTGACCAGAATTGAGCCGTCTTGATCATTGGGAAGCATGGCCACCATCAAGCACATTACACTGGCCAAAAACAAAAATGCAATGTACACATATTTTCTTCTAAATATCTCATTCAAATGGCAAGCCATGTATCCAATAGCCTCGGCCATGGCTGACAAAATGTAGATAAAATACGGGTTTAAGCCGCCCACTGATGTTATGCCTTAATAAAATTTCAAAAAAATTTTTTTTTTCCTTTCATTTTTCTTTTAAATACCTAGGCTTACTCCATAATAAGTAAGAGTGAGACCAAAGTAAATGACAGCAAGCGCAAATGTTTTATACAAACGAAATTTGGAATGAAAGATGTAGGAGAAAGCGGTGACTTTGGTCGTGGCATGGTGTTTTTGAGCCAGCGTGGACATTTTGGCTTCGAAATCGGCATAGGCCATGAAGCTTTTTTTGCCATTGAACTTAGCCATTTTTTCCAAAAGCAAATGAGCTGACTTGTAATCTCTGGTCGCAATGTAAAAACTGGGAGACTCGGGCAAAAAAAACACACTCAAAATTAGCACAATAAAACTAAAGATTCCAATGAACCAATTTATGGCCATCCAATCTCGGAAAATGTAGCTCACTAGGCAAATAATCAATTGAGCCAAAACGTATAGATACAGATTTATGTTTGTGACCAAAGTGTGGTACTTAAAAGAAGTTATTTCAAATAAAAGTATAAAAACTATCAAAAAAATTCCCAGGTTCATCATTCCATTGAAAATTTGTGACAATAAAAAAACTAAATAGCGGGTCTTGGCGTCAATGTTTAGAATTTCTAAATTTATTATGTTATTGACCAAATAGACAACCATGATGCTTGCGGCGGCTAAAATGCTGGTCTTTTTTCGACCGTATCTATCCGCCAAATATCCCAGGATGAAAGAAAATATAGTGCCAATCATGTAAAAGGTCTGAATTAAACTCATGAAAATTGATCTATTGCATATTAGGTTCCAGTCCGACACAATGGTTGAGCCAAAGACACTTTGATCCATTCTGCACTTGAAGGTGGTCTTGTTGCGGGCCGCCCAGAGCTGGCACTGGTTGGACAAATTGCTTATGGTCTGGTTATTGATGAGATCAAAGCAGACTATTCTTGGCTCGGCTAGTAAAAACACTGTCGAAAAGACAGTCATTGCGCTGATCATTGATACCACACCAATTACTATTAATGAGCATTTTTGAAATTTGCCAAATGGTCCCACTTTTTCCAAAACGTATTCCATTCTAATTTAGCTTAATTTAAAAAATTTCAAAAGTAAAACATTAGTTTTATATTCGACTTTATCATTATTTAAAAGATAAGATGATTTGTTTTTGATTTAATTAAAATGAAAACTGTTGTTGTAACATAGCTTGCCAAATAGAAACGATTAGAAAATAAAGACTTTCGATGAGGCAATTTAACCCTAAAACTTGATTAATTAAAAAAAAATGAAGGAAAAAATAGATGCTTTCAAAAGTGTTTTTAACTTCTAAGGTTGCATTCAAATTTATTTGAAAATGTTTAAATTCTATGTAAAATACTGTGTAATATTTATAGAAAAATAGCCGCATGAATTGCGTTGCTGTGAAATCAAAAAATTAAAATAGTATCAAGATAGGAAGGAAAATTTAGTAACTTAAAAACTCATAGAAAACAGATATGAGATTAAATGGAATTCTTAGGGAGTAAGCGGCTATTTTTAGTGACATTAATTGGAATTCTCAAATTATAAAAAGAATAGGCTAAAGAATATTTATTAAGATCATAAATGTTGAAATTTTATTTGAAAAAAAAATGTATTCCTACCATCCATTTACCATGTTTACCAATATTGATTATTGATCTCATTGATCACTACTTTTCAAAAACACAAAAATTTAAAAATTTTATAATTGTTTTCAATTGTTTGGCCATTTTTAAAAACAACTGTTTTGAATTTAGTTATTTTTTTTGTAAAGCTAATTAAAAATTTCAAGACTGTTAAAAATTTTAAATTTTAAAAAATTTTATAAAAAAATACTTAAGCTTAAATTTTTCTAAATAGAATTCAATAAATAAAAAAGTTGAAAATAGATGATACAGAACTGAAATTGAAATCTGCGTTGTCTTTTAACTAGAAAATTTAAATTAAAAATGCCTCTTCTGACACCCCGATCACCATCGATGGCACTCAAATCGAGTACGTAATCGAATTCACATACTTAGGTAGCATCATCAGTGAAACGATGGCATCTCATAGAGATTTTAGACATGAATTTATAATGAAGGAACACACATTCCAAACAGAGACTTCCTATGGACACCTCTAAGGCGACGGATAATAGCAGGACCACCATAACTTAGTGATCACGAAAGAGATCATCGAAATGGGCATAACATGCGGAGAAGCAAGAGTAAAGGCAAAGATCGACTTAAGTGGAAATTAAAATTAATGACCCTATGCTCCACAAGGAGTGAATAAGGAAAGAAAATCTAAAGGTGATACTAGACTGGTGAGATAAAAACAAAATAAGTGTAAAATCTATGTCTATTTAGGATGCCCTGCAAAAAAAGGAATTAATTTATGGCAAAAAGAGTAAGAGTAAGAAATTTTTAGAAGGAATTAAAAAAAAATTATGTGCACCTTCATATTGATCAGATTTGAGTCTTTTCCGTAGTTGCTAAGTTTATTTTATTTATTTTGAAGTCAAACATTTAAATTAATCATTAATCAATTCCGCGAATTTATAGAAAGTTTTTATTTTTTTTTGTTTTTTTTTAAGGCGAATGTTTTGGTCTTATGTAAAAACTGTTCAAGGCATTCAAAAAGCTAGCCAAGTTTTTTGATTTCTGTTCTTAGATTTATTAAGGATTAAATGAAAAGAGTATGATTAATTGGTGTAAATATAAAAACAATAATAAAAAGTGCATTTCCTACAAACTATTTATTAATTTTTTTAAACTCTAATAAATTAAATTTTATTTTTTAGAATCCATATCAATATTTCAGATACAGAAAAACTACTTTTATATTTGATGTACTTTACTGTACTTAATTGCAAAAACCTCTTGAATATGATTTAAATAATATTTCGATAATTACATTTATCAAATTGGTTTAGGTATTTTTTATCAAATATGTTAAAATTTTGGGTACAATCTTGAAAATAGATATGAAAAACTTGCTTTCAGTTACTTAAAAAAGCAATCTTGATTAATATGCTATCTATCGCGTCTATTTTATTAGATGTGTCTATTATATAAAAATAAATTTGCTTTACGTTAAAATAAGAATTTTTTTTCTCTTATATGCCATTTTTTGAATTGATTTAAATATTATATCAATTTTTAAAATCAATTGAACTTTTTTCTATATTAAAAAGACTATCTTTAATAGAAAAAAATATTTTTTTTTGTATTAAGGCAATTATTGATGTTAAGAAGTAAATTTTTTTTAATAATTTAAAATCCTTTTTTTAAAATATTGATTCTTGATTGAGTTGAAAAATGGTGACCAGGCACACTTAATTAATGATTTATATAATCCACCTTTCAAGTCATTGTGAATTTTGGAAAAAAGAATAAAAACAAAAGCTTTAAATGAAATAACTTTTTTGCTTTGAGTCTGAAAAATTTGTCCGTAAAATGTATCAATTGATAAAACTTTACATCTTCCAAATTAAGTCTATTCAAATACTCTGCATGGGTGGTACAAAACTTGTGTCTGCTGATGCATTTTGCAGAACAATTTTTAGACTCATAGTAAAAAAGTAATTTTAATTGAAACTTTTGTTTTTGTTCTTTTTTCCAAAATTCCCAATAACCCTTTCAATATAAATTCAATTGAGAAAAAGCTTCTTTCAGACTACACATATTGCGTAACAAAAAATTTAAAACATAAATTTTTCAAAGATTTTTGCTTGGCATAATACCAAATCTTTTGTTGGTTCCAAGAAAATACTATTGTCTATGACTTTCTCCTGAAGATTTTTTCTTTTGGTAATATTTTATTTTAACCTTTAACGTTTAAGTCTTTAATTAATTCTGAAAATAAACATTATGTCGTATTGGATTTTACTAAAAAATAAAATAAATTTATTTAATATCGATGGGCATATTGACAAGGTTTTACAGAAGGCAGACTTCACTAGAATAAGTTTAAAACTTTCTGATAATCATTTAATGTTTTTTAAGAGATTTTTTTTTGTTTATTATAAAATTATACAATTTAAAAATAATTTTATATTCGCGCTTTTTTAATTTTTTAAATATAATAAATAAGAAAACAAAATAATTGTTATAAAATTTGGGATCTTAAGTTTTGAAATTTCAAAGAAAAAAAAATAAATTATTTAATCTTTCAAGTTCATTAATTTTTTAATAGAATTTTTAAAAAGAAAATCTTTTTTTGCATGCCCAAAAATCTAGTTCTCGATAAAAAATAATTACTCAAATACCTTTGAATAAAAATCCAATTTCGACAATTTTTTTAAACTTCAGAAAAACAAATAAAACAATCATTTTATAGAATTCTTGAAAATTTTAATAATTTTCTAATAATCTTCCATTTTGCTCAATGGTTAACATTAAGACCAAAAGATGGACTTTCTTTTTTCAACATAGAAGAAAATTTTTTTTTGCTTAACATCAAAGAAAATTAAAAAATAAAATGTACTTTTTATAAATTTTTAATGATTTGAATAAAATTAATTTAACTACTTTAACAAAAAAATAGTAAATCTAATTCAATCTAAAGAGTGCCTGAAGCAGCTGCGGCCTTGAATTCCTCAAAGCTTATTTTACCATCACCATTTGAATCAAGTGTGTTAAAATAGGCTCTCAACTCGGCCTCAGTAACTGGCTTCTCACTTGCTGCATTAAAATTGTTGGCAATCGATTGAGCTTCGTTGATTGAGATTAAATTGGCTGAATCTGGCGAGGTGATTAGACCATATGGACTGGCCGATGAACTGAAAGCACTAGCATCATATGAGACTCCCAAGCCGCTCAAATAAGATCTGTATTCGTTCAAGCCAGATCGTTCCAAGTCGACCAATCTCAAGGCTTCGACATCACCTTCTAATTCTGGAAGGCCTAATTCGCGGTGGCTGTCCGAACGCACAACGTCTTCTGGAGCACCGATTCTGGATGCAGCAGCAGTGAACTCCTCGTGTCTCAACAATTCAGAACCATGTCTTCTGACGTACTCTTCTGGATCAGCCAATTGAGTACCCAAATTTTTGTATTCACGGGTGACTTCTACTTCTGGAGCTTCCCATTGAATGACCAAATTTCTTGGATTCGGCAATACACAGTCTGGCTCAGCTCGGTGGAACACAACGCGTCTGTTTTGCTGTTTGAATGGAAGCCATTTTTCGATGAAGATTTGTTGTGGTTTTGGTGGAATTGGTGGCAATCGTTCGACAACCACTTTTCTGGCTGGGGGTGGCAATACCTTGCCTGGGACCAAAACAGTCTGATCCGGGATTCTTGGTGGTGGTGGTGGTGGAGTCTCGCGGAGGATCAATGGTGCCGGGGTAGATGGTTTTGGTGGAGCCTGGCGAACAATTAGAGGTGGAGCTGGAGCAATTTGGCGATTTGGCAATTGTCTCACGACAATATCACCGTGCTTTGGTGGCTGTGGTGGCTCCAAGAATCGGATAGCAACATCTTGTTTGTAGCGGATTTTGTCAGCTGGCTTCTTGCGGATAACTTCTGGGTTTGGATCGTTGTTCAATTTGTACTGATCCAAAGAAATTGGAGGCAAAAATTTGCAGTTTCCACTGTTCTCTTGGGCATAAGCTGAGCTGTAATTAGTTTGGTCGTTTGCCAAACTGGTGAACGAACCAATAGTTCGGTAGGTTGGGGTGGCTCGGGCCAATTGGTTTGCTGAGACAGAGCTGTAAGTAGCCATGGTTTAGGTTTTCAAAGATTTAAAAAAAACTTTTACAATTGATGAAAATTGGCTCTTAGCGTAACTATTTATATAATGAAGGTAAATGGTGCAAAAACATTGCATTGGTATACAAATTGTGTTTATTGTTTGCAATCGAAAGAAAGAAATTCGATTGCAGATCAATGAGAAAGATAGTCAAGTGTTTGCTACCATCTATGGAAACAATTGATTGAAAATTTTGGAATTTTAATATGATTGGAATTTGAATCAATCCATTTAGGCGAAGAAAATTTAACTATACGATTAGAATAAATTTTTTTTCAACATTTTTTTCTTGTTTATAGCTGGAACGAATCAATGTCTTAATTATCAGATTCAGTCCGCTTCATTCAGCGCTAAATACACTTTCTTTTTACTTTCATTTTTCTTCTAATTAAAAATAATTTTTTAAGTTTTTTTTGTCAAAATAAGTAATAGTGTATCTCTTTGGTCTTGGCAAACAAAAAATGGTCATCGAATTTTTTAGATTTTATAAAAAAAAAGAGTCTTAACAATTTGAGAAAAAATTTAATCAGATATTAAATATTAATAGCTCTAATGTGGTTTATTAATTTTAATTAGAATCAAATCACGATGGAAAAAAAACTATAAAAACATTGTCCATTACCAAAAATAAAGCTTGTTAAAAAAATCCATTTTTAAATAATGAGTGATGCATGTAGCTTTGATGGAAGGTTTAAAAAATTGATTAAATTTGCATAAGAAAAGTTAAATTAAATTTTTAGCATGATTTCACAATTTTTTTAAGGATTTTTTTGTTCAGTCATTTAGATTGAAAATGTGAAATTTCTTAATTTTTTATTTAATTATTAACAGCTTGGATTGAAACTCTTACAATTTGAAATAAAGCATGATTCTCTCTTTCAGACTCATTAAAAAAAAAATCAGTATTAAATTATTTAAAAAAAAATAATCATTTTTGAATTAATTAAAATATTAAATTAAAATATTAAATCATTATTAAATTATTTTAAAAAAATTAATCATTTTTGAAACAAGTTTAGTGAAATTCATGACAAGAGAAAAATCTTTTAAACTTTTTTCTTAAATTTAATAATTAGTTTTTTACAACAAACATTTTTGCATCTATTTTTAAAGTCTGCTAATCGCGTGCAAAATCTCTGCAAAATCCCCAAAAAAGCCTCAGAGTTTACTATAAATCCTGTTCACAGTTAACAGTTTTAAATTTTTTTATTTTGTTTTTTCTGAGCTGAGTTTCTCAGAACTTTTAAAATTTGATCGAAAATAAAAGGAAAAAATTCAGTTTATTGAAAAATAAATGAAGAAAAATGACTCGCAAAATAGAGTAATTTCGAAATTAATGATTTCAGGATTTTAAAGCTTTTAAGTCTTCTAATCTGTAATAAATACTTCATTTGAAATAAATTAGTTTTTCTTGAACTGATTTTAATTGCCAAAAATTTATCCTGAACTTTTTTAATAATAGTTATAATAATAATAATAAAGAGCTACAGCAAGCGATTGTGAAGATGGCTTCTATGGTAGCCAAAAACTTGTCATCCTCGTCATTTTTGTTTTTTATCTTAAAAAAAAATAATTCTGGGTGGTAAAATAAAGTGAATATTTTTTTAGAATATTTTTTTAATCTACATTCTAATGAAAAGACGGATCAATTATCATTATAATTATTAAATGAATTTTTTCTTTAGAATATTGAATCATATATTCATTAAATGAGATGAAGAAAAATTTTTTTTTGAATTTTCTTCAAATTTATTTTATATTTGATTATCTATTAAATTTTTATTTTTCAATATTTTGGCAGAGAATCACATTTTTTCGAGGAAGATAAAAAAAAACAATGAGGTTTGTGACTTCTTTTTTGAGATATCAAAGCATCGAAATGGAACAAGAGTCCATTAATTTGACGATACCAAAAATATTACTAAGACTTCATAAAACTTAAGACTTGGTACGCGATTTCGAGCTATCGTTCTTTGAATTGATTTTTAAAAGAGATTAATAAAAAAATTATATTCTAAATTTTATTTTAAAAAATAAAAATTAAAAAAAATTCCAAACGAAAAACGGGCCAAGTTAAAATACACTAAAAAATTCAAACCTTAACACATCAATCTCCGATTAGAATTAATTTTGACCTAGTATTTGAATAATCAAATAATTTAGAGATTCATATTGCTTTCACTTTTTGAATTCATCTTTAAAATAAAATATAAATAATTTCACTCTAAATTTGGAATAAATTTGTGTTAAATAATATTAATCATTTTTCACACTTTTTTCCGCTTGTCGTTCAGCTTCATCAATCGCTGCCAGATTTCTTGCGGCAGTCACCAAATGTACTCCGCTGATTGCAGCCTTTCCCAGCGCTACTGGAGCCGATAAACCCAACACTAGTCTAAAAAGACCTAGCGATCCGATCACTTGACCAAAATTAGTCTCTAAATTTTTAAAAATGGAAAAAAATTACCACTCGGACCCTCATAGAAATACAACAGGTACAACATTGAGAAGAAAAGTTCATTTCCTGCACACATGAAAAACAAGAACGACTATAAATAAAAAAAATAAATTTTTTTTAAAAATTAATTATTTATACTCTTGAAGTGTAATAAATCCGCAGAATCGGATTTCCTGATAGATCTATTGTTTTATGACTAGTTGAACCCTTCATCATTGATGAGTGCATGTGCAACCAGTGTGAGGCCATGTCCAGCGACATCGAGAGCTGAAACAGAATAGCCCATTTCGGATAGAACATAGCCAGGACTACACATAAGCACATGGTGGCGCATCGATCAGTCAGCATGTCAAGCATGGCACCGAATTTAGTGCCTTGATTCAAATATCTAGCCGCATGACCATCAAATGCGTCCAAAAGACCACTAAGCAAATAGCAAAAAATAGACACTGTGGGACATGTTGGCATGAAATAAAATGAAATGATGGCCAAACATATGCGAAAATAGCCAATTATGTTCGGCACGAATAGAAATATGTTCTCGGACATTTTCTAAAATCTTTTTTTGAAAAAAGTTCTGATTTATTCTAAGAAAACAGACAGAAGCAAAAAAAAAAAACAAGTAGAAAATTTGAGAATTCCATTTCATAATAAATTTTCAAAATTTTCAATAATTTATGTTCAGTTTTAAGATTGTGTGTTCACTGGTGTAATTCCTTAAATTAAACTTTAAAATTTATTTAATTGGAAAAATTATTGACGAAATAAATTATGTTTTACTCCATTTGGTTTGAATTTTTGTATTAAAACTTTAAAATTCTCTTTTTTTTCATGTCATTTGAAAATAGTAAATACCAAAAATTTGTTTTCATAAAGAAATTCTCAAAATATAATTATAATAACAAAGTGGTTTGAAGTTGATAGATATTTTGCTTCCAAATGCTTAAAATTTTCTAGCTAGACAAAATTTTTTATAATGGAAAAATGATTAAGCATACATCACTTGGAAACCAAATTTTTCCAAATTTGTGTGCATGATTGTTATTATCTTTTTAGTCAATGTCTGTATATTAGTTATGAAAAATAAAAATTCAAATTATAAAAATGAGTAAATTTAATTTTCAAAATAATTAATTTTGTGTGCCAAATGATTCTTAAATTGAATTAATTCAACATTATTACTTTTCTATTTAAATTATTTAAACGCAAAAGATAAAAAGCTTTCGAGTATCAGATAAAAATGTAAAATTAGATATTTTGAAAAATTACTAAAATTTACCTAGAAAATGTGCTCATGTAATTGAAATTAAAGATAAAATTTATTTGTTTAAAGAACTTATGTTTTAGTTTTTTAAATGATAAAAAAATTGAAAAAATATTTCTTATTTACCTTTTTTACTAGTCGTACTTATCTTTGAAAGAAATTTATTAGATAAGTTTTTTAAATGTTTAAATGTTGATCTTGAATGTGTAAAAAATTTAATGATTTTAATAATATTTAATGACTTATTTTTTGAATTCTTTAGGATTTTCGAAACCGATTTTTTTAAATTTTCATCAACAAAAAATTACAAAACTTGACCGTATTTTTATGAATCCATTTTATTTTAACAATAAAAAATCATTAAAAACAAATTTAACTTTAATTTAGGTAAAAAAATTTTAAAATCAATTTTTATCATTTATCTAAAATATATTCTTTTATTGAAAAGACAGAGAAAACGGGGTTGTGAAGTTCGTTTCAATTCGATCACTTCAATTCAGAAAGCCTGAATATTTTTTTTACTAAAAGAGTTAACAAGTTCAGTTAAGTGCTTAATTTTAAAATTTTTTCTTAATATATTAAAATAAGTCTGCAAAAAACTCTGCAATTTACTAAACTTTGCACACCATTAAAAAGTTTTCTTATTAATTGTGGAATAACTTTTTTGCAGACATATTTTTACGGATTAAACAAAGTTGAGCATTTTAAAATTAAATTGTCTCTTTTATTTTAAAAAGATTTTCTTCCCCGATTCAAAACAATCTAAGTAATTTTGTTAAAATTTGCTTCTGTAGTAAAATTTAAGAATAATAAGCCTTTTAAAGGGCATTTTGAAGTTTATGATTAATTATTGGTGGTCAAAAAGATCAATTAAAGTTTAAACTATGAAATAAATACTTATATATCAATAGAATTAATGCAAAGATACATTTTCGGATTTAACATACTATTTAAAATCAAAAGGTAGACTTTACAGTATCAAAATGCACATTGCAGAGGGCACACCATCTAAATCATACAATTTTAAGTGAGCTATTTTTTGCAGAATTTAGCAGATTTTACCTTTAGATTTAAGAAAGTATTTTAAGTCCAAAAATATACCTCTGCATTGATTCTAATAAGAAATTTAAACTTTATTGATCATTTCGAGCATCAAAAATTGATCATTAAACTTGAATTTGCCATTTATTTAGGCTTTGATTAGGCAGGTTTTTTATTTCAATTGAACAAATAAAAAATTTTATTTTACAAAAGAGAATTATAAGCGAAAAATAATTATTAAGAAAATAAGCTGAAAATTCCATGATGAGCAAAATAAAACATCGTATTTTCGGAAAACCTTTTATTATTCAAAGGCTAAAATTTTACAAACCTTTGAGAAATTAAAATTTTAAATTAATAAAAATTATTTAAGAGTTATTTTTAAGAATTTTTAATTTAAAAATTTAACTAAACAAATTTTAATAAAAAAAAGATACTGTAAACTCGTGACCTCTACTATTGGTACTATGTGAAAATTTGGGTTTATTCTTAATGGAACTAATACCATCAAAGCCATGTTATAACATTTTTTTTTTTAGAATAAGCCTTGAATTTGACTTTAAACTAAGAGTAAGCGCCAAAGTTTTCTTTTATTCTTATAATAATTTCGAATTACTACTGGAATAAACTTAAAAAATTGTAGAGTAAAATTCAAAATAAAAAAAAATTAAAAATCAATTTTTAGTCTAATTTTTGTCTTTATTTTATGAGCATGCTTCAAAAATTTAAAATTTTTTTCCAATAAAATCAAAAACTTTTTTTGTTTTTTATTCAAAAAGGATCTTAAGTGATGATCAAACTGTACCCGAGTCGGCTCAAGTTGAAAATCTTGAAATTCAAACGCCAAATATTGCAATAAATACCCGGAAACAATTTTACTTAGATAAAAAACAAACACGAATAATAACCAAAGTGAAGCTGGGAAGATATATAGCATACTACCAAGGAAATTCTGTTGGTATTTGTTCCATACAGAATAAACCCAAATTTTGACATAGGTTCAAGAGGAGTGGTCACGAGTTTACGGTAACTATAATTTTTTTTAAAACACAAGAAATATTCAATTTCCTTTAAACTAGTTTATAAAATAATAATAAATAAAAATAAAAATTATACAAATTATTATTAATATAAATTATTGGAAATGAAAATAATATTTGAAACATCGCACTTTTTCAATGTAATTTCAACATTGGATACATTTTGTAATTCAAACACAAAAAATTATACCATTTTTATCTATAATTATTTTCAAAATACATTTATTTTTAAAAAAAATTTTCATATGGGAATTCGCCTTTAAAAAAAGACAGCTTTTATCAATTTTTTTTAAACTTTTTCACAGTCCAAAAAATTGAAAAATTTTGACTGTCTTTTTTGTTTAAATTAAATTTTATTAATGAGATTTTTTTTAAATTTAATTCTAATTTAATAATGAATTTAGCCGAAAATAAATGCTTCAAAATCCTAATCCTATTCCATTCTATCAAAATAAATCATCTAATTAATAAGCATCAACTTTTAATTAATGAAAATAAATAGTTCATAAAAATTTTTATTTGAGATTCTAAGTAATTAAATAGAAAAAAAATAATCTTAATGGAATGATCAAAAAATTTTAATTTTTATATACATAAATTTAATTCTGGGCTTCTTCGATCAAAAACCTATTAGATTGAGTTGAGTTAGGAGGTTTTTTAAAGCTAAACCTTCCGTCCATATTTTGGATACTTTGCAAAGGATTAGAAAAATTACCCATGTTCAATTGAGGCAAATATCCGCCACTTGTAGCACTAGCAGACCCAGTGCTATTGTTATAAAAATTTTCATTTATTGACGGTGCTGATTTTTGAGAGTATTTAATGGACGGCCTCGGTCCGAAATTTATCATGTGACCACTTCCATGACCGCCGCCTGACATCTTACTATTTATGGTACTCATCGACATGGTTGTGTTCATCATTGGCTTTCTCATGTCGTCCAATTCATCAAGAACTCTGTAGTATTCATGTCGGTTAAGTGTGTACAAATAAAACTGGAAAGCTGCAATGCCTAAGCCCACAATGGACATAATGATGTTTTCGATAAAGCCAGCACGATACCATGAATACATTACATCCTTGCAGCCTCTGGTGTTTATAACCTCGCTTCTGTCAACATTCAAAAAATCATTTGCACATCCAAAAACTCGTTTTCTCTGGACAAAATTTAAATTAAAATTTTTTTTTTGAATAATTTTCTATTTACTCTTTGACAACATGACTCAGGTAAGTCGGAATAGTTTCCTCTGGCATAGTCCATGTAAGAATCCCATCCACAGCATGAAAAATCTCTTTCTCTTTGATGAACCCAAATTTTTACAATGGGAGCTTTGACAGGCACTTGATTCTCAGTAACTAATCTAAACGATTGTTCTCTGTAGATTAAATCTTTCCAAACATTTCCCTTAAATCTCATTCTTTCGAATATGAATCCACCGGTGGCCAAAAAACCCTCGTTATAATTCACAGCTGTGACTATTAGCCAAGCTATAGCGCCCAGAACTGTTACCACTGCTACAAATATTAATAACAATGGAGCCAAGTGAAGTAGACTTAAGTTGACTTTTCTCATTCCATATATTTGCGTTGCTCCAACTTTAGAAAAAATTTTGAAATTGAAGAAAAATAAAATCTTAAATTTTTTTTTTACTTCCAGTAATTACTGCGCCGTAGATTAATAAAAATGACAGATAAACCCTGGCAATTGTAAGTTTGTCCCAGTAGTGAATGAAAAAATTGAATTCGATCCATTGTTGAGTGTAATCGGTAAATGCAGTAAACTCTTCGAAGATAATTATTACAATGCTCATTGCCAACATGGTAAAGATGCCAAGGGCTATTAAGACAAAGTTTAAGGTGTATGGTAGCCTAGCAAGGGCTCGCCGAGTTCGTCGACCACCACAGATTGGCATTTTTTTACTCGCTATTAAAGAGGATTATTATTTTTCTTACAATATTAAGCTGTACGAAAAAAAAACTTGTTTGACCGAGAAAAATAAAATATTTTAGTATTTAGGCGGGGCATAAGTGCATGAAACTAGTTCATATCTGTACATAGGTAGACCACGAAAAGGTATATTCATAAATTATTTCGAATAGGAATTTTTTATTATTTTTTTATTGTTAATTTTTAATTAAATAAATCTTTTTTTTTAAATAAAAGTGAATTTTTTGAAAATATCTATTAAAAAAATAAAAATCTAATTTAGTTTACTATCTAACCAATTTTCTGAGATTTAATCTCTGAGGTTCAATTCAAAAAATGGATTCGAAGAAATCGAAAAATCTTGTAAAATTTAAGAATTTAAAAAGAATTTAAATTATTTTTAAATTTTATTTTTCATTCACAGGCTTTAAAAAAGTGTCTTCTAAATATTAATTAATAGTTACAATTTTTTTAAGTCAACTCAAATTGACTTATAATAATTTTAAGACTTTAATTTTTTGTTACAAAAAAGGTAATACAATTCTTGCATAATCCTACTTTTCAAAGATGTTTAAATAACATTTTTTATTAATTTGAATTCACCTTCTTTTTAAGATTGATTTAAATCTATGCAAAAAAATTATTTAATTTAAAGTTAAATTTAAAAATTATAATTTTAAAATAAAGCAATTATTAAAATTTTTTTACAAAAAAATGTTAAAGTTATATTAAATGACTTTATTTTTGACCTCCACAATTGAACCTCAGAGATTAAATGAAAAGGAAGCCTAAACGAGAAATCAACAAAAAAAATCATTTCTTTATGAAAATTTAAAAATTTTGTTTGATATTCTAAAAAATTAAAAAATTCCAATTTCAGTCAAAATATAAGACAAATAAAAATTTTTGGTTTCTATATAGAAACAAAGTGATTTTTTAAATTTGAGATAGTTGGTTTTTATAATTCAATTTTTTTATCAATTTTAATTTTAAAAAAATTTAATAAATTCTTTAAAGGAACAAAAAATGATAAAAACGAACAGATTTTACTTTAATTTATTTTTATTTAAACAATTTTTTTATATTTAATAAATAAAACCCTTAAAAAATTTACATCAATTTCACTAAAAAAAGTCCTTTTAGTTTTTATGCAACATCTTGTTTCGTCAAGAGATAATTCCCTATAGTTAATTATGACATTTCAGTCATTGAAATCTTTTGAAGATAGAATCTAAAATCTAAAAAATCTCTTTCACAACTCAGTTGAGTTCAAAGGAAATTTTTGTAACATAAGCAAGACAAAATTTAATGCTTCATTAAAAACTCACCGTACCCATCAAAGCATTTTATTTCAGTAGTCCTTTTTTGAACTTGAACTTTTAAAAAAAAAGGTTTAAATTTTTCTACAGATTGTATTTAATTAGAAATAAAAAAAAATTTAGTCAATTTATTTTATTATACATAATCTAAAAAGCTATGATGATGTAATTTGCGTCGTATTTCGAGCTAGGAACGCTAGCCTGGTGTTCATTCAACTAGCTTGTAAAAAATGATGAATTTTAATACGACTGAGCTTTTTATTATTAAATTTTTTAATAATGAAAATTATTTTGTATTTTATAATGCTTTTTAAATCTAAAAAAACATCCAAAGCATGGCCATCTACTTAAAATACTATTTTTTAATTTCAATGATAAAATTTAGTTGTAAATTAAATAAAAATGAAAAATTGAATTATTTTTTGAAAACAAGTTGCAAAATTAAACTTAAATAATCTTTATTTTTATCGGACAAAAATTACGTCGACACAAAACAATTTAAATTTATTAAAATTTCTTTTTTAAAAATAAATTGAATTAAAGCAAAAAAAGATTTAAATTTTAAAATTGAAAATGTCCAAGAGTAGAAGCCGATCGCCTTCAAGACACTTTCCCAAAAAAAGCCGAAATCACGAGGCACTAGACACAGACGAAAGTGAGAAAAGCAAATGTATTGACTTGAGGGAAAAGTTAAATAAAATGAGACGACCAAAAGATAAACAAGCACCAAGACAGGAACGCGAATCCAAAAGAACTTTAAAAAATGAACCAAATTCAGAGGCGAAATCAGAAATTAAACATGAGCAGGGAATTCGTTCGAAACGAATTTTAAAAGAAGCTGAAGTGAGTGTGGTAGTGAGCGAAGAAGAATCTGATGTAGAATTTGAAGCTGGAACAACTGAAAATCTTTCTAATTCTGCCAAACGTTTTAAATCTCGATCTAGAACAGTTTCTAAAGAAACTGTCACCGATAATGACACTGATATTGAAACTAGAAGTAACACTCCTCGGAGATCAAGTATAAATGAAGAGCTTGAAAATCCAGATGAGAAAATTGAATCAATAAAAGGTGATTTTAGGAGCAGATCAGGTAATGAATTAAATTATTTAAAAAAAAAATGTATACATATTAACTCGTCATTTTGATAATTAAATTATTAATTTTAATTTATTTAAAGTTAAATTATTAATTTTAATTTTAGCTAAAAGTTCTTTAATCCACAAAATACCTGAATCCCTAACTCCGCTTAATTTAATTATAAGACATAAGAAAATCAATTTTTTTATAAGTCTACTTAATCATTGATTTGACGCCTTAATATTTTTCTCAAAAAAATTATCCAAAAAAAACAAACTTTTGAAATAACATTTTGCTTTTCTGTACTTTTTGCACTATTTCAGAATATTATTTTATTTGGCCCTCGTCCTTTTTTGTACTTTCTGTACTTTTTAAACTTAATGGTAATCAAAAAGGTTTTAATTAATCAATATTTTAAATATCAATTTTAAATTTAACTAATATTTTTCTTACCTCCAGCATACCCGAATCCCTAAACCAGGACTCCACCTCGGACCCCGTTTAAGTTTTCATATAATGATTAAAATTACCATTAATTACAAAAAGTACAAAAAGGAAGAGGGTCAAATAAAATAATATTCTGAAATAGTGCAAAAAGTACAGAAAGGATTTTATCTTTTTAATATTCACATTATTATTTATTTATTTGTTTTCTGTACCGAGCTAAAGCTCCTTCAAAATAAATTAAAAATAAAATAAAAAAATAAAATAAAAATAAAATTCAAGTTAATAATATTAGATAAAAAAAAGAATCAAAATAGAGTAAATAAGCTAAAAAAAATGAAAGTTGAAAAGACATAAATTGGAAAAGATTGTTACATGTCATTATTATTTATTTATTTATTTGTTTTCTGTACCAAGCTAGAGCTCCTTCAGAATAAGTTAAAAATTAAAAAAATAAAATAAAAATGAAATAAAATAAAATAAAAATAAAATTAAAGTTAATAAAATAAGATAAAAAAAAAAAAAAAAAAAAAAAAAAAAGAATTAAAAAAAATTAAATAAGCTAAATAAATGAAAATTAAGAATATATAAAATTGGAAAAGATTGTTACATGTGGCTCACGTTTAAATAGTTCAAGTTTCAGGAAAAAAAGAAGAAATAGTAAGGTAGCAATTACACAATGGAGTTGGGTAGTCAATATATCTTGATTCGAAACCTTCTTTGTATTCCTTCACCAGTCTTACAACCAATGGAATAGAATGACTCAGTCCTGCCCCAACATATCTCTCACTCAATTCAAAAAGCCGATTCGAGACTGTTAGTAATTTTAGTTTATTAAAAGCCTCATGATGTACGATGTTGGAGGGAGTATCATATTTTAACTTAAGAATAGATCTGACTGCTGTATTCTGAATTGCTTGTAGTTTTTTGATATTATTTTCTGAAAATGAATTCAAGCAAGGAAAAGAATAGTCTAAAATTGATCCGACTAAAGATTTATATAGATTTCCTAGTGTGTTCTGATTAAGACCCCATTTTTTGTTTGACAATATCTTAATAATATTTAGCCTTTTATTGCAGCGCTCTTTAATTTCATCTACCAGTATATTAAAGTTTAATTTAGAATCAAATTTAATACCAAGAAACTTGATTTCTTTTTGTCTCTCTATTCTGTTTCCATAAATTTTTAAGTTAAGATTATCACTCTCTTTTTTGTACCTAGAAAAGACTAATGAACACGACTTTTCAACCGATATCTTCATTTTCCACTTAATAAGCCATTGTTCTAATTCGTTGAGGTATTTATTGATCTTATTTTCTAGGTTCCCTTTTTTGTTATAAATGAAGAATGTAACTAGATCATCTGCAAAAAGCAGAGAGTATTCATTATTTGTTTTGTTTCTTTTAGGGATGTCATTAATGTATATACTAAATAAAAGAGGACTAATTACTGAGCCTTGAGGAACACCTGCAGTTATTTGATATTCTTCGCTCAAATGGTCATTCACATTTACCTTAAATGTCCTAGAGTCTAAAAAGGATTTTATCCAGTTAGTCAAGTAATGAGGTGGATTTATTTTAATCAATTTAAAAAGTAAACCTTCATGCCAAACCCTATCAAAGGCTTTAGAAATATCAAAAAAAGGCCGCAAACTCTTTTTTCTATTAAATGATTCCACAATTTTTTGAATTAAGAAGAAAAGATTATCTGCTGTTCGCCGGTGTTTCCTAAATCCAGATTGCTCCTGGATAAGGAGTGAATTTTGCTCTAAAAAATTGTATAATCTTGAATATACTATGCGTTCCAGTAGCTTTCCTAAACAACTCGTTATACTAATTGGTCTATAATTTAAAGGATCGTGTAAACTAGAGGCCTTTTTTTGAATCATAGTAATGTAAGATGTTTTCCACGCTTTCGGGACTCTACCTTCTCGAAGAGTTAAATTAAAAAGTTCTATGATTTCTATTAATGAATTTCTAGGTAAGTTTTTTAACATTAAATTATGAATTTGGTCAGGTCCTGATGCCGCTTCATTTTTTAATCTCTTTAAAGCCATAATTAATTCATTTAAGCAAATTGGATCATTAAAATTAGACTGATCATAATTCCTAAAGAAAACAGAGTTAGAATTTAGAATTTTGATATCTTTCTCAGTATCAATTAAATCAGAATTAGGACTAAATATTGACGATAAGAGTTCTCCAAAGCATTTTCCCTTTTCTTCATTAGTTTTGAATTCCCTTTCATTTAAAATCAATTCAGGAATTAAATTTGATCCTTTTTTTGTTCTAAATTTATTTATTTTTTTCCAAAAAGGTCTACTTGTCAGTGGGTTTTTTCCCATCTTCTCAATAAAATCAAACCAATTTTGATTCCAGAATTTTTTTAAAGAGGCCTTTAACTCAGATGTAAGTTGATTAAATTTTTGCTTGAGCTTTTGACAGCGAGTTTTCTGGTAATTTCTTCTTACTTTCCTACGTTCTTTTATCAAATTAACAATGTTTGGCGGAAGTCTCGTTTTGTAGATTTTCTGAGAAAGATATGGAATGCTTTTATTTGAAGCAGAAATAATTTTTTCTGTTATTTTATCATTTAGTTGATCTATTGTGAGGGAACTTTCAGTGACATTCACTATTTGAGAATTTAAAATCTCGCTGAATAATTGCCAGTTTGCTTTCTTATAGTTAAGCCTTTTAGCTGCTGATTTATTTTCTAATTGATAGCCCATAGATAGCCCATAGATGTCATTGTCTATACCTCAACTTTTATGGAATATTTTTTAATTATTTTTAATTAAAAAAGTAAAAAAATCCACTAATCGAGTTAAAGAAAAACAAAACCAATTTACAATTATCTCTTCGATTTGGTTTATTTATTTCGGTAAAATGCTCACCAAAAATTAAAAAAATGTCACTAATTTAATTAAATCGTCACTTTATTCAAATTATTTTCATTAATATAATATTTAAAGCAGGCATTGATTGCTGGATGAGCAGCAATCAATCACATCAGCTGTTTTAGTGTGCCTTATCAGCACACTCGCTGACTAGCCAGCTACAGTCAAAACTACTACTACTACTACTTCTACTATTTTAGTAAAATAAAAGCAAAATGAATAATATTTAAAAAATTAAAAAAACTTTTAATAATTTTTCCTCTATTTTTTGTACCACCGTTGGGACAATAATAACCTTTTTAATAACATAATGTAGTCTTAGTTCTCACAACGTTTATGAATCAAAGAACAATTAGTATCGATAGTGTTTTTTAATCAAGTAATAAGTCTTGGACTTGTTAATTCTGAAGCCCCAGATGGAACAGAATTTCTGAATTTTGTCGATGGCTGGTTTTTAGTTTTTTGCTATTTAATAATTTTGGAAATATGGCATATTTTCAAATTAATTTAGTGTATTGTCAACATGGTCAAGGAATATACTCTTTTTCTCGACTCTGCTTCAGAAGTAATGTAAATAATATTTTTTTATATTCCTAAGATTTATTTATCTATAATAAATTTAAAGTAAATAAATTGAAATATAATAGTAATAGTAGTAGAAGTAGTAAAAAAAACTGTAGGAGTAAAGTAATCCCAAGCAGTACTATAACAGCATGCGACCTTGTTTTTCCATCCATTTATCCACTCTGAATGTTAAGTTTTATTTTTGTATGTCCAATATTATCAAAAATATAAATTTAAATGAGTAATCACAGACAAAGACTTTTTTAATTTGTTATATTAAAAATAGCGAAAGGATTTTTTACTCAAACTATATTTATTAAATAAAAAAAAGAAGATAGTTAGTATTAAAAAATAATTGATTAGATAATAAAGTATTGCTTTTGTTATATTTTTATCTAATTAGTAAAGTTTTAACTTAATACTTGGCTTTTACTTACTGTATTTGGTATGCTTTGTGAAAAAAAACTAAATAGCATTTTTTAATGAAAAAGTGATTCAATTACTAAATAAGTGATGATTTTATCTAAATATGTGGTGAGGTTTACTGACGTCCTTTATTATAAAGCTTTTTTATTGAGAATAATTAGAATTTAAAATAATTGAAATTTTCACTGAAAAACAAATTTTATCAATTTTTCGTTTTTATATCGAAAGTTTTCTTTGACTTATCTTTGGTTTTAGGAATCTTGATTTTTTTCAAATTTTAATTTGTGTTCCGCATTTTGTATTTTACCTGATTAAAATCAGGTTAAATAAAGATTTGTGCTTAAGTCGAAAATTCAAGTCATTTGACTTGACTTGACTTTAAATTGACTTAATTTCAAAAATTAAATTTTTGTTTTCGAAGGAATTTGATGAAAAAAAATCTTATAATTAATTTTCTAATATAAAAAATATTAAAATCTGATTAAATTCTTACTTTTAAGTTTCTAACGAATACCCCTTAAGCTTCCGGTGATAAAATTTTTTATTTATTAGACAAATCTATCTAAATTAGTTACTATTTTGGAATCAAAAAATGAGACCCTATCTTAAAATACCTGTTATTCCATACCTGTTCAATAACACCACCAATTGTGGTCCTTTTTACATTTAAAAGAAAAAATAAAGAAAAAAAATTTCAGACTGTAAATTTCGAGTTAACTTTTAGCTAAGTTTTGAGGTTTATTTTTGATTTGAAATTTCAGTATTTTCATTTTTAATTAGTATGAAATTTTTCATTTGCAGTGAGCAGTGAAATGGAAAGAGTGGCAGGCGAGATAGAAGAAATCAAAGTGAGACCAAAGCCAGAGATGATTGATGAATGTGAACAAACAACAGAGGCAATGCCCGAGCCGATCACTTATTTTTGCGCGACCAAAGGTTGCCGGAGTGTGGAGGAATTCGAATGCTTGAACAAAATAGAGGAAGGTGCCTATGGTGTTGTGTTCAGAGCCAAAGACAAAAAAACCAACGAACAAGTGGCCCTTAAGCGGCTTAAAATGGAAAAAGAAAAAGACGGCTTCCCAATAACATCTTTGCGCGAAGTCGACACTTTACTCAAATGTCGACATGCCAATATTGTGTCAGTACGCGAGATAGTCGTCGGATCCAATATGGACAAAATCTACATGGTCATGGAATTTGTCGAGCATGACCTCAAAAGTTTGATGCAATACGGTATGAAGAACCCATTCTTAATGTCCGAGGTAAAATGTCTGATGCTTCAATTGCTTAGTGGCATTGTACACTTGCATGACAACTGGATTATTCATCGTGATCTAAAGACTTCCAATCTTTTGCTTAGTCACAAAGGCATACTTAAAATTGCCGATTTTGGTTTAGCCAGAGAATACGGCTCGCCATTAAAAGAGTACACCCCCATTGTGGTCACTCTATGGTACCGTAGTCCTGAGCTCTTGTTGAACACTAAAAAATACTCAACAGCTGTTGACATGTGGTCGGTAGGATGCATTTTTGGAGAGCTAATGCTAATGAAGGCATTGTTTCCGGGAAAAAATGAAAAAGATCAATTGGATAAAATATTCAAAGACTTGGGAACCCCGACGGACAAAATTTGGCCCGGATTCAGGGATTTACCTTTGGCCCAAAAGTTGAATTTTCCCAATTTTCCCTACAATACTCTGAGATCTAGATTTGGAAAATATTTGAGCGACAAAGGCTTTGAGTTGATTAACAAATTGTTGACATACGACCCGCATAGAAGAATTACTGCCGAAGACGCACTCAAGCACGAATTTTTCAAGGAAACTCCCAAGCCCATTGACCCCAGCATTTTTCCAACGTGGCCGGCCAAAAGTGAAGGTTTAACCAGAAAGAAAATGCCTCAGGACAGTGAACCAAAAGCTCCCAGTGCTGGCAAAATGTACGAAAAGTTACTCGAGGATGAAGGATTTGTATTGCATGGTTCTGTAGCGCCGTTCCAGCTTCGAATGTAAACTGAAATATTTACCTAATTAAAAAATTACTATGTATATTGTAAAATAATCAATAAATAAATTTTAAAATTTATTTTTATTTTTTTTAAATGTTTCAAATTGAATAAAAAAAAATTAAAATTTAATACAAATTCTAGATCTTCGTTGGAGATAATTTATTAAGTTTATTTAATTTAGAAAAAAGGACATTTTTTAAAATAGTAATGTGATTTTAAATTTGATAAAGTATTTAAAAAATTTATTTTTTCAAAAAATTAAAAAAAATTTAATTCAAACATTTTTTTTTATCAATTCAAAACATAAAATTGGATGAAAATTTTTGTGTTGAATTTTTGAAAAAAAATTTTTAAATACTTTATCAAATTTAAATTCACTTTACTACTTTAAAAAATGTCCTTTTTTTTAATCGTCCAGAAAAAGCACCTAATTGATAAAAAAATTAATTTATTAAATAAATAATAAATCAATAAAATGAGCAATTTCGATACAAGATAATTAATCTGCAAAATAACTGAAATCCCTGGAAACTGATAACAAGCAATATACAGACAATTTCACGAATTTTTTTTGAGTATGCGTGTGAGTTTGAGTGACATTCACTCGACACACTCAAGCTCAACCACGCAAATGTTTTGCGTTAAACACTCAAACTCACACTCAATACGCAATATGGTATGAAGAATCCAAATACGCAATTTTTTACGTTAAAATTTTGGTAAAAAAAATTAAAAAAATTTTATTTGTACGAGTGAAAACTATAAAAAATAGAATATTTAGAAAATATATTTCAAATAAAATCTTTTTGGTCGAATTCTCAAATTTAATCATAGAATAGTTGGCTAGGTACTTGAAAATTTTATTTTTAATAAACGCTCCTGGTTCAATCCCCTTTAAATAGTAACTTTTTCAATAATTAATGGAATTATTTCAATATTAATTAATTAATAATTAAAATTTAAATGAAAGTTTTTTTTAAATTCCTGACAAACATTGATGAAATTAGGTGAAATTCCAAAAAATATTTATTATTAATTTATCAAACTTAAGGACTTGGGATCCAATCTAAATTGAAATAATAATTGCCATTCGAATTTGAAAAATTAAATTTTTCTTAAATTAAGCTTATGTACCATCTATACAAAGTATGATAAATCAAAATTTTTTTGATGATTTTAAATCATGTTCTTTCAGGTTTTAAATTATTTTTTAAATTAAATTTAAAGCTCAAAACAGGTGGAAACCTTAGAACCTGAATTTGTAAGTTTAGCTTTTCTTTTGATTGTTTGCTTTAAATAAAAATTTAAGTATGAGTTGGAATCAGAAATATATCAGGTCAATAATAACTTCAAATTTTTTTATTTAAAATTTAAAATTTATTTTTATTTTTTATTTAAAATTTTAAAATTTCATTTTTATGTAGGAAGCTTCTTTTCTTAACCTGGCTATAGTTAAAAGCTAGATTGGAGAAGAATTTTGTCAAAATCTAGTTAGAAAAGGCTTAATGATTTTGGGTGCAGCATTGTACTAAATATATTTCATTTATTTTTTTTGATATGTTTTAAACTTTCAAATTTTTAAACAAGTAAATAAAGATTAAAAGAGCTTTATTATGCTTATGTTACATTTATACATTAGTTTTCTTTAAAAATAATTTTAAAATTAAAAAAAAATAAAATTAATGAAGTGTAAAAATGTGAAATTTGTTTCTTATATTTTCACATTTTTACATTTCCATATTTTTTATTTATTCTAATAATTATTGTGCAAAATTTCAGAAAATTTGCAAAAAATCTTACTATCAGTTTCGGTGATCGGATATAAGGCCTGAGATGATTGACGCCGCTGCCTTATTGTAGAGTATAGCTTCTGTAGGGGCCGCTACTGAGAATTCCCTTCCTGAGTAGCCATCTACGACCCCGACTCACTAGCATCCGTATACCAGATGCGCTATTTCCTGGAGGGACTCCTAAATTTTAGCCTGTCGCATTTAAGGAGCAGGCTCATGTATCACCAGTAATCGCGCCTAGTGGTGACAGTCATGCGGAGGAAAGTATTAATTATGGACCCCACTTTCCCCGCGAACCCTAGATAATAATTTAGGTACCCTCTCACTCTCATGAGGGTCCTACCCTTAACGTCAGAAAAAAGAAGAGACTCAGACATGTTTTTTACAAAGGCAGAGGCTTCTCTGCTTCTAGTGATGCCTAGCCTGTTCCAATTTGCTCCAAGAAAGCTTAGTTTCTTGACCGGATTTAAAACGGACTTGAGCGTATTTAACACCCACTCTGCATTCTAAAATTTTGCCCTAAGCACATCCAGAAGAACTTGGAGCTTTTTCTTATCTGGATGTGCGATCATGAGGTCGTCCAGATGCCCGTATGTGAACTGTGTGTATTTTCCGATGAATTTTAAGACACAGTTCATCAGCATTTGCTGGATATAGGGTGCTATGTTCAATCCAAAGGGCATTCTAGTGAAATTGTAGAACTCCCCCCCGTACCCGAATGTAGTAACAAATTTTTAATCGGGGTAGAGTTCTATTAAAGAAGAAGGCCTGCTTAAAGTCTATCTTTGAGTACCAGAGATGCTTTGGCAACTTTATTTCCTGTGCCACCTGGTACAAACACTTTAGCGCATATTTTGGCGCTTCGATAACTTTGATGAGTGCTGAGAAATCAGCGATTGGTCTCACCTTGGAGCCGGGTCTCCTAACTAAGAAGAAAGTCCCGCAAAACCGGGGGACCTTTTTGTGGGGGCTTTCTCAATAATACCTGCCTTTAGGAGGGAAGCCAGTACTTGGTCCCTGTCTGAGTCTTTGGCTTTAATTTTGTGCCGATTTTTTTGTGTTCGAGCACAACCCCCTTTCGTCCATATCCTAAGTTTAGAAAAAAGGGCCTTAGGGATGGGAAATTCAGCATTGAATTGCTGTATAGAGGTCGGAGGAGCAAAATATGCATCGACTTCGATCCTAAGGGGGGGAATCTCTGGTAACCTGAGGGGCCTAACCTGATGACAATCCAGAATAGAATTTTTTTTGGAAATATTGTACAAAAAATATTAGAAAATAAAAAAAATTAGAAAACGTAAACATTTAAAATTAGTTTTTTTTTTAAAGAACTCAGCTAAAAAAAATATATTGTTGTAGGGCTGATTTACTGAGTTAAATCAGTTGTTAAGCATTACTCTACTAGTTAATAGATATGATATATTATGGTAAATTAATATATTATATTAATTGGAATTACTAGGCAACTCTAATTAATAGCTAGGAGACGAATATGAATTAGCGATAGTATTTAAAGGGAATAGGTTTTTGGCAAAGTTGTGGTTCTGTTTGTATTTAATAAAACGATTTAAAATAATCCAATCTTTTGTTGATGCAATGAATACAAGTAAGAAAATCAAACTAAAAAAATATTCAATTGCCTCAAATTTCTAATTATAAAAGTAAGCAGTCTAACTAATAAATTTAAGATTGTTAAGCATTTGTTTTCAATATTGAATTGACATTTCTTTTTTAAAAAAAATAAAAATTCTTTTCCGTTTTTCTATTTATTATATCATGACATTTATCCCAGTTCTAAATTAAATTTTACAATTTAATATTAAAATAATCGTAAACATCAATTTATTTAAACTGGTAAATAATAAATTCGACTGGAAAAAATTTGATAAAAATCTTTAAAAAAAAAATAAAAGTTTTTTCTTTAATCAAATTGGAGCTAACCCTTTGGATCGTATCAAATCTATCACTATTTATTCAATAACGCTGATTAGTTTTTAAAACCAAAGACAAAAACAAAACACATTTGAGAAAAAAAATTATTTTTTGATTGTGGCTGATTTTCCTTTAACGACCACTGGCTTATTTTTGATAACACCTTGTCGTTTTTTTCCTTTTTTCGAGTGTACTGACTTATTTCTTCTAATTTTTCTCAATAAATCTTTATTTGGAGTTCGATTAGATGGCTCCTTCACACGGAAGATTCTCACAATCCAATGCTCCGAAGTATAAGCCCTTTGAATAAAATTACTTTTTAATTCCAAAAAAAATTTCTGGACCTACTCTTCGAGGTGCTCTAGTCTAAAATTCTTGTTTCCAATTTCCACATTTCTAGTGCGGTCAAATCCCGGTGGAGTCCGGTAATCAACCTGTATTTCTCCGAAGCGGTAGTAGCTGAGCTTGTACATGAGACAGTTCAACAAAGTTTTGGAGCCACCGGCATCTACTCTAAATTCACCCTGCTCCGTAAAATAATCCGACTCGCGGATATCTTTCGGATGTTCTCCCTCAGCTATTCTGACCATCCACAAAAATTTGTTTATGTCATCCCCGGAGTAGCCGATCAGACCTCCAAAAATAACCAGCACATAGTCCACATCGAGCTCTCTCATTATTTTGTAGGCCTCTGACTCATTAGACGACATGGCTTTGCCAACTAAAGCAATGTGACTGTTGTTCCAAGTGTTGTTGTCAACCAGTGTTGTACGATTGCCCATGCCGGCTATTTGGTATCCATAATCCCACCAGGACATTATTCGGGCATCGTCTTGAGTATTTTTGCGAAGCCAATAGTAGGCCTCACGAAAATCGTCAATTATTTGTCTGTGACCGGACTCGCTGTAAGTGGCGAGCACAATACTGGGACTGGAGTATGCGTTCGATGTGACCCATGTGCAGTGCGCTGCGAACAAGACCAGAAGAACAGCCAGGGCGATCACAACAAAAGTTTTCAGGTTGGGGTTGAGATTTTTGTCCTGTTGAGGTTTGGAAAGTGGGAAACTACGTGGCACTTTTTCGTCATATTGACTTTTGTCCTTTAGCTCTTTGTCTACCGTCTTATCTTGACCAACGTTCTCGTCAAACAAATAATACTCAAGAGTTCTAGAAAAAACAGAAACATTTTATATTATTTTATTTTTTTTTTATTTTATTAAATTAAATTTGTCTAAAAACAAAAATTTTTAAATTATTTTTGGTCAATTTTTTGCCATTTGTTTGCACCTATAATCAAATTCATTTTTTTTAAAATAATTTTTCAATCAAATAATAAATTTATTAGACCAAATAAAAATAAAAATTTGTTAAAATATTCTTTTTAATATCAAAAAATTCTTATTTAATCAAATCGAAAAAATATTTTTTCAAATTAACAATAGAATTTCAAATTTTAAAAATCAATTTAAAGATAGCAATTCTGATTTTTCAGTGAATTTCTTTGAAACATCATTACTGAATTAAATTAGTCATTGTTTTTATAACTTAACTTGGATTTAATTTACAGAATTGTAAATCATTTTTTAGAAAATAAAATTATCAAGAGTGATAATAAAAAAATTATTTTTGATTAAAAATAGGCCTAATATTTATTTAGTTTATCAGCTAAAATTATTTCCACACTTAGCTATTATTTTACCTAAATAAAATTTTATAATTTATTTGTTTCCAGATCAAAGTAAAATTATTTGTTAATCGCTTAATTTCTAAAGCAACTAACTGATAAATCTAGATAAGCGAGAGGACTTCTTTTTGATAAAAATTAAATATTTTAATGTGTAAATGCTAAGATTTTTATGAGATTTTAAATTTTTTATATGATTGAACTTATTTAATTTTTGGCTAAAAATTCAGCCAGAAAATTATATTAGTTAGTTACCTAAAATTTAAATAGAAGTTTAAAAAGTTGAAATTTATAGATTAAAACTTTTGCAAATATTTCAAAAATAAAGAAAATTTGGTAAAATTTTGTAAAGAAAATATAACTGATCTAAAAAAAAAATAATTTATTTAAAAAGATTTAAATTAACAAATTTTTTAAGAAGCTTAGTTTTGCAACCAGATTTCCCCACAAAAAAATTAATTTTTTGCTCAAGAATCTAAAAAGAAAAAACTAAAAAAATTTTAATTTTAAGTCTATTTAAAAATTTTTTATTTAAACTTTGAATTTTACTTTGATCTGTTTAATTTTCATTAAGAAAACTTACTAAAAAAAAGGCAAATTGAAGTTAAAGATCAAATGTAAATTTCAAATCAAAAATTTTAGTTTTTGATTTAAACAAAAAGGTATTTTTTAACAATTTTTCAAACACAAATGACTAAACTTTATTAATCATTATTTGTTAAATCAATTATTAGATAGAAAATTATATGAATTTTTATCTGAAGTAAATTGAATACTTAATCAACATTTTGAAATTTTACAATACAAAATTTAACTTTGTTTCGCCGGAATATAATTTTATTGATATTTAAATATCATTTAAAGCGTTTATGTGAGCCATAATTTGGATACCCAAATGTCGATTTTAAATTTGTCTTTAAAGTTTTCAAATTAAAATTTTTAAAAGAATCAATTAAAGGTCAATGAGTGAAAAAAAGATATGTTTTTTTTACTAAATTAAAATAATAAACATCTTATGTTTAATTTAAAAAAAAATAAAAAAATCTAATTTTATCATTTTTATTAAGATTTTAATCAATTAAATTTTGATCATTTGATTATGATCATGAACTTCAAGTTGCCAAAAAAAAATGTAATTTTACGGAAAATTATATAAAAAGAGGTAAGGAATATTTTTTATTTAAATTACTAAAAATAATGTTAAATTACGTAAAATAACGTAATTTAATCAATTCTAGGTCTTTTATAGAAGCACATTACCATTTTAACTAATGTTTCTTTTTATCTGAAAGAGCCAGACAAGATTTTTTACCAAAAAATAAAAAGATAACCGGATTTATTTTCCCGCAAAAATTGCAAAAATGAAATGAAGCAAATTTTTGAAATTTTTTATCTAGAAAATATTGTCTTGAATTTTTTTTCTAAATCTCTTTCATTAACACTTGAATAATGTACTTTAAAATAACTTTTTTAATTTCTTTGATTCTTTGCGTATAAAAAATTTTTTAGACTTGACAATTAACTTTAATTGAATCTTTAGACCAAATTTTAAAATGCTTTAGTTGAAAGAATGAAAACTAGCCATTATAATTATTATTATTATTTATTAGTTCTTAGCCTCATAGGCAAAAAGGATACAAAAAAAAAGCCATTGCTAGATAAAGACCAAAAATAAAGAAGTTTCTTCAACAGCAAAAAAATTAAAAATTAAAAAACTATTAAAATCTTTTTAAAAACAAAGCAGGGTATTTAGATGACACTTTCAGAATTTTTAATATTTCCTTACACTCTTAATATTTCAAACACCTCAAATTAAAAAATTAAATCTTACTTGGATAAAGCGATGGCTGATAGCACACAAACAACTGGCGTTAGGGTCAAAATCAATCGGACCATTACACCGGCAAAATAAGACGCGAACACAGCATACAACACAACTTGAATAATTTAATTAAATCTACTTTTTTTTTATTAAATAAAAATAAAATTTCTTACTAAAAACTCTTTCGTCATTTATTTCCTTGATACAGAACCAGACACCAGCTGGAAATATACAGACCAGAATGTGCAGGTCGAAGAAGAACGAAGTCCATGTAGTTGGCTGATGCTCGCTCACACTGGTAATAATGGGAATGTGTATTTTGGCGTATCCAGTGTCCCATAGCGAGTAGAAGCGTCCACTCCACGGAGCAATGTAGCCAAAGTAGGTGAGAACAACAACGCCTGCAAAAACTACGCCAGCGGCCAAAGTTACCGCAAAAATAAAAAAAGATCTGAATTCTTTGGCGCTCAATTTGGACTTTAGGTAATTCAAAAAAGCGTAGGCTTGGATCAGCGCAAATGTTCCTGCGGCCGCCATGTGCTCACTGGTTCGAATGGGCTGGAAGCCCACAAAGGGAATTTGCATGGACAAAATGGTTCCTATGATGTAAAAAACTGAATAGGCGACATAAATTCTGTCCGAATAGCGACCAATAATCATCAGCACAAACACATGCAACGGGATCAAGTTTATGATGAAAACATATCCGCCCCAGGCTGACACCATGTAAAAGTAGGAGAGTGCGGTCAAAATTGCCCAAAACACTCGGCCTGTCTTGACACTTTTTATCCACAGATAGTAGGTGAACATCAGGGCAAAGATGGCAATGCCTTCGTTGTCGTATGAGCCGGCAACCGAACGGCTAATGTAGCCGGGGACTATTCCAATGAAGGCGGCGGCGAACAGACCCGCACCTTGGCTCCAAAGCTCTTTGGTGAGCAGATAAGTGGAAATGGCTGTTAGGCCGCTGAAAAAAGGCGCCAAAAAGACGCAAATTTCTCTGATGTGAATTGTGATGTTCATGTTGGACAAGAGCCAGTGTATGCCTCCGGAAGTGATCATGAGGCCCGGGTAGACAGTGCCTCCGACTATGCGGCCCAGAGGGTACCAAGCACGCTCATCAAACCAGTTCAAAAATTCGTAGAAACTAGTGGTAACCATGTGGTATGTGGCTCTGTAGTTAAACCACGGATCAAACTCGTGGATTATGCTCTCGTATCTGATCACCGAAAACAAGCGGCTGGCAAAGCCGATCAACCAGATGCAACCAAGACAAGCTACTATTAGGATTGTTTTGACCCCGGTCGGGTCATGTGCATCATTTTTGGAATGGACTATGGGCTCAGGTTCTGGTTTGGCTGGCTTTTGTGCCGCTGCGCTGGTCGAGGGCTTTGCAGCACTCGGCACGTTACGTTTAGTAACGTTGGACATTTTTATCTGAAATAATAAGAATTTAAATTAATAAAAAATTTATTTTTTCAAGTCTTTTTTTGATATATGTGCCTTCATCATCAAAAAAAAGACAGCAATTTTATTTGTCTTTGTTGGTTAAAAATCTAATGTAAGTACTGATTGTTGATATTGTTTATTTTTTTAAAATAAAAAAAAAATTAAGAGGAAATTAAGCTAGTAAAAAATCAATACGAAAATTTTTAATTTTGTTCAAATAGAGTGAATTGTTGAGCTTATTGTTAAAGGAGTCAATGGTTCGATCACAAAAATTAAGTTGACACGTGGATATGTTTATTTTATAGTTTGAAATTTTTAGTCTTTGTTCGACAAATGCTTCCGCTAAAATTGTGCTTTTAAAAAAAAATTTAAATTAAATAAATTGGGCCAACTTTTTACTAGATAGAATGGAATATCAATAAAAGACAGGATAAAGAACTAAGAACTAAAATCTACTTGAGTTAAAAGAAAAAAAAATTTGTTAAAAATTTCTAATAATGTTTTTGGTGATGAGATCGAATCACTTATTTGGACACGAATTCAAACTTGAATAAATAAGAATTTTGAAAATAAGTTAAATTCGAATTTAAGTTTGATTTAATTTTATTTTTGAAATTAAATTCCAAACTACTTTTTTTTAAATCAATTAACTAAAATTTGAAAAGCAATTTGTTTAATTTTTTGTGTTTGATTTACAAAATTTATCTAATGTTAGAATAACATTGAAAAAGTGCGATGCTTCAAATAAAAAATTAACTCTAAGTTAATATTGCAAGCATTCTCATATTTTAAATTAAACTTTATAATTTTTATTAGTGAAATTGAAAAATAAATATTTAAAATTCTTTTTTAAACTTTAAAATAATCATTTTGATTTAGATTTAAATTCAACAGTTGAAAATGTTTATAAATATGCAGACCTTTCATTCAAGACCTTGCAAATTATTTTTACAATACCTTTTAAAAGATTAGAATTATATTAATTTTTAGTACTATTCAATAATATGTTTTTTTATTTTCAATTTTTTCTCAAATTCGATGATTACTTTGAAAAGCCAGAACTCGTTCAAGAGAATATTATTGATTCTAGTCATTTTAAGAAGAATTCTAACTTTAAAAATCAAAACAACTAAAAATTGTCTGTTTTTATTTATAAATAAAATTAATGATTTTTATTCTTTAATTTATTTGTTAATTTGATTAAAACAATTATTTAGAAAAAAAATACAAATTGAAAAAATATGAAATAAAAAAGATTTAACTATTAATAATAAATCAGAGTTGTTTAAAAATCCCAACTTGTGACTTTTAAGCTTCTAAAAAAAATGAAAAAACAACTGCAAAAAACGGGTAACAGCTGATTTAAAATTGTCAAAAAAATATTTAAAACGGTTCAAAACAGATTAAAAAGATGTAAAAACTGAAATTACAACGATTATTAGATAAAAAACAAGTGAAAACGGATAAAAGAGAAATATTAATTTATTAATTATTTGCTGTATTATTAGATTATGTTTAAATTTAAATTTACTTTAAATTATAAAAAATTCAAAAAGATACTAGAAATTTTTAATTTTAGACAGTTTCAAAATTGATTCTTTGCTAAAAATATTTTAAGTTCAGTATGAATTTAAGTAAATTCAAATCAAATGCACATGTATTTAAGAAATAGTTTTAATATCAATAATATTAAATTTTTTTAAATTTTTTAAGTTATTTATCATTTCAAAGAAATTTGTTATTTTTTTATTTTTCCCTTTATAACGCATTAAAACAATCAAGTTTTTTGACGTTTTTTCCCCGTATTTTTTTTCACCCGGGAAGTTGTAAAAATTATGTAACGAATTTGCTCAAATTTAGCAACATGTCATATATTTTTTAAATACATGTTTTTTAATTTTTCTAATAATGATCGGAAATTTATTTTTGATATTCAAATATTTATTTTTTAAGACATACATAAAAAAAATTAACCAAAATAATGCAATTTTTTTTAAAAAATCAATTCTAAAGTCAAATTACATCAATTTACTAAATTTATCGTAAAATTACATTTTTTAAGGAAAGAAGTAAAATACTTGCCAAGGACTTACAATATACTTTCAACACTTATATAAATACTTACAATATTGCTCAGAATATATGAAAAAGGATCGACATGGAAACAAATTAGCAATTAGTTCATGTAAAATCTTTATTTGAGAAAATTTGAATTTTTTTTTCTTAATACTTAAAAAATTTTATCAAAAATATTTTGCTAGTAAAATAAATTAAAAATTTTGGCCATTCGGCAAAACTAAACCAAAGACTAATTTAGACGATAACAAGTGATTTTTATCACGTGCTTTTATCGAATCATTTATAAATTAGAATAAAAATTTTAATCAACAAAAAAAATTATACAAAATGAATTCAAACATATTTTTACTAAAATCAAATTTGAGAAAATTGATTAAATCGACACTTAAACAAATAAGTGTTGAGGAAAAGCAGCGCCAAACTGACATAGTCCTACGATATTTAGAAAGTAGCGATCGGTTCAAAAATTCAAAAAATGTTGCTTTGTACTTGGCGATGAAGTGTGAAGAAATAGACACAAATAAATTGATAGAAAAAATTTTAAAAAATGAAAACAGAAACAAAAGAATCTATGTACCGCATATTGAATTTTCACCCAAAGACTCTGCATCACCTGACATGGTCTTTTACGAACTCAAAGACTTCGATCAATACCAATCTGATATGAACACTGACAATAAATACGGCATTCGTCAGTTCAACAGTGTATCCGATTTGGAAAAAGCTGATGAAACCATTTTTGATTTAGTCATTGTTCCTGGTCTAGCTTTTAGCATCGAAAAAAGTGACTGTAATAAAAAAATAACCAGAATGGGTCGCGGAAAAGGTTACTATGACAATTTTTTGAAAAAAATTCCAAACTGTCACACAATAGCCGTAGGCTTTAATCAGCAATTTTTGCCACTAAACAAAGAAATAGATATGGAACTACCATATGACGATAAAGACATCAAAATCAATCAATTTATTTGTGAACATTTTCAAAATTAATTTTTCTCTAAATTTTATTAAAATATCTTGGGAATAATAATTCAATGTTTAATTAAATTTTTGTATATATTTGATATCTCATTTATTACTTGACAGTACATAATTAGAAAAATTGCACAAAAAGAATAAGAAAAAAACACGCTGTTTTAAATTATTTGATAAAAATCTTCAGTAAAAGCAGAAAAGTAGAATCTTTTTTTTTCGTCAAAAATAATTTTTAAAAATTTTAAAAAAATCTTTCAAAATAATCTTGAAAAATTAATAAAATTCATCCATAAGGCTTAAAAAAAAAGAAGGTTCAAATGTTATGACCAAAGCGATAAGGATTATTATCATTAAAAATTAGTTATCTTTTTGAATATTCTAAATTAATATTCAAATTGACCCTTTACTGATGATCTAAAATTGTTCATTTTATTCCAAAAAAGCCGTCTTGGAAGTTAATTTTCTGAATAAAATCCAACCAAATTTGTTTCTAAATTGGCACTGGGTTCTCTGAAATTTTCTATTTTCTTTTATTATGTTTTTCAATCAAAGTAAAAATTTCGTTGGAAAGACAAGTTCTAACTTTTTAAATGATTGGAAAGAAATGCTTCTGTCCTTGGCATTGATAACTTTTATGGTAGTTATTACATTAAGCTCTTCAATAGTGTTTTTTGAAGGATAAAATAGCAGCAAGAACGAACATTTACGAAATTCAATTTTTATAATTTAATTTCTTTGTTGTAGACTTTTTTAAATTTGACAGAATTGAGTAAATTATGATTAATTTTTCATTATTTTAAATGTGAATTTTAAAATTTTTTGTATCTTTTAAAATGGTTGAAGATTTTAGGCTGTAAAAGATTGAATTGTATTGAAATCATGACTTGGAAACTAATTGAGAAATTCAAATAAATATTTTTTATAGTATTCCAAATTATAATTAATAAATTCATCGTTCGTCTGAGTTCTATTTTCTTTCTGGATTTTAAAATTATGAATTGTTCAAGAATTTAAAAAATTTTATTCGGATCAAAATGAATCCGTTGATTTTTGTGTTTTATTCTAATCAGACTTGTTTTTAAGTCACAAGTCTTAAGTCAAGTCAATGACTTTAAGTTTTTTTAAGACATATCTAAAAACAATAAAAACTAATTTTTAGATTTTAAAACTAAAAAAGAAATAAACAATACTTGTTTTCTAAAATTTAAAAAAATAAGCGTATTTTTTTCATATTTTGAATTTTTTGTTTGGGTCAAAATTGGTCCCAAAATACGATTCTAGATTTTGATCCAAAAAAAAATCATTAATAATATATGAGATAATTTAAGAATGAAGAAAAAAAACTCAAAAAAAAAAATTTAAGTCAAGTAATAACTATGACTTAAATTTTTGTGACTTAGACTTAAAACTGTGACTTAAAAACAAGTCTGATTCTAATAGAAAAGAGTTTAATAATTTTAATCTAAGTTTTTTATAAAATTGAATTAAAAAATTCATCTTGCTGAAAAATTTTATATCGATTAAAATTAGAAGATAAAAAATATCATTTTGTCAATCAATGTCAATTATATTTTTAATATTTTACATTCCAAAAAATTTCAAGCCATTTTTGTGTCTTCATCATTGTCGCTGAGAAGAAATGGTAGTCGTGGACTTTTCATTTTGATTTTAAGTTAATTATTAACAAAATTTAAAGAATAGTGAGAAAATAAAAATAAAAAAAAATTAAACATTAATTTTTACTTAAAATTTTGATGTTTAAAACTTGTGTATTTAACTTAATATGATGATGCAGATTACACTGGGAAAATTTTTTTAGAGGGATCTTAACGATGAAATCCTATGTACACTCGTTTTCATTCACACAATATTTAGACTTGAATTAAGAAATTAAATGAAAATATTACATTTTTTTAAAGAATCTAAAAAAACAATTTTAATAAATTTAAAAGATAAATTTGATAAATAGTGATTGACACTCACACTTGCCAGTAAGGTGCTAAGAATCAGACTTAAAAATATGCTACCCACATTTGCAGCCGAATGGTTTGTGTGTTAGTCATGCAAGCAGAGGATCGAGGGTTCAGAACCCGCTGAGGGTGAAAAAATCTTCAAAAAATCTTCGAAAAATCTCTGCTGTACGGGAAAAATGTTTAAATCTCTTTCATGATAAAAATATGGGGACCAGTTTCGACTGGGTAATAATTGCAGTGTAGATGATCAATTCGATGCAGTAACCTCTGTGTCAGATAATGGCGTGGTCGGGGCCGTTGCTCAAAAATGTACTAGAAAAGAAGATGAGCGCCACCCCATTATCCACTGGGATAGAAAAGGGATAAATAATTATTACCCACATTCTAAGAATTCACTTACTTGATGATCATTTCGTTTTAAATCATATTTGGAACACGTGACTCTGTTGTTAATTAGAACGCCTCGAAATACTTCTAGAATCAGAATGGAATAATAATTCAACATCTTTAATAAGATATCATGTCAATGCTTTAAATAAAAAGCGAAGCACAATCCTTCCAAAAGACTTTATTTTATATTTTATTATATTATATTATATTATATTTATATTATATTATATTATATTATATTATATTTTATTATATTATATTATATTATATTAAATTATATTATATTATATTAAAAACTCAGGGTACACTTTGAATATTTAGAAAAAAAAAAATTTCGAAAGTAGCTATTCTTTTTAATATTCTAATTCCTTTCGAAAAACTTATTTAGTTTTATAATTAAATTAGATTAAATAAATGAACAAACAGATAGCTTAAATTCAGAGTTTTATTTCAAAATTTTAATTTGTGATAAAAAGTTGAAATTTTGTCATGCCCCGTCTATTGATACGGTCAGTGCTTTCAATATTTTTGGCATAGGCCCTGCACTCGACATTAATGGCAACATTTCTGGTCGCGTTCTTAAAGTGCACAAAAACCAGCGGTGACAAATAGTTTGGCTGATTTCTGTACGGAAAATATTTGAAGTTGATTCCTCCAATTTCCGTATTTGGATAGCTCGAATAATAATCCACATGACCCATGTTATCTTCATCAGCGGGATACTCTCCCTTGCAAGCAATGAACACAAATTTGTCATCGGAATCAATTTTAGAAAGAGCGGTTGGCAAATTAGCAGAGCTGTATCTGGGAAACCATCCGTAAATTTTGTTCAATTTGACCACAACACAAGGCGTGCCTGAACTCATTCCGAAATGTTTTGCCTTGGCACATGGTGTGCCTTCAACAACTTTGGCATAGTCGAAGGTAACTGATCTGCCATGGGCTCCTATAAAGCTTGTATTTCTTCCGCTTTCATACGATTGCAAAAAAATGTCCAAGTAGTGGTAAGTGGGTTTCCAACTGGAGGTGTTTAGCGCGATTAGCTCACTTTCAGGATCTTTTTGAGGACGAAAGCCTAGGCCCGGATTAACCGAGTTAAAGTTCATTACACTCTCTTTGTTGTAATAAGTTGGAGTTTTTCGGTCTATTGTTTGGTAAAAAACTGCTAGACATAGTAAAAAAAAAGCAGCCAGACCGCCATAAAAAACACTGTAGAATAAGCTTAGTTTGCACCATGATTTGGCGTCACGGCCCAAGAATTCCCTATATTCGGAATTATATATGCCCTTTTTGGTATCCAGCAAACTTGCGCCTAAAGTTTTGCGACTTTTGTTGAGCTCTTCAATTTTTTGACCTGTTTCGATTAAGCTGTCCGCAGCCTCTTCGACTATTGTGTTGCGGCGTTTTAGCTTTGACGGCTCCATTGGCAATTTGGTTGGCAAAATTTTCTCTAAATGATGCAAATTTCTAATGAGTTTTATTTGTGCTTATTGGCAATTGTTATCAAGCAACAAAAAATCTAGTTTTTTCGTTTGGTATCTTATCGCTTCGCTACATTGACAAGATTTTCTCTCTTGAGGCTCCATGTCTAGCTCGAAATATTTACAAGTTACACTTGGTTGATTGCGCTTTTTCTAGAAAATTGATCGTTTCTAATTTAGTTGTTTTTCAAAAACTAAATAATTTAAAATAATTATTTTCACTCTTAAAAATTATTTTTTTGGTTTTTAAGCCTGATTTTTTTGCTCCAAAATTTAAAATTCTCATGTTTAAAAGTACTTTTTTAATAATTTTAAATCGAATATTTCTAAAGTGACAGCACTCTTTATTAAAAATTTGAAAACTAAAATCAGTCATAAAATTTACGTGGCTGATTAACTTAATTTTTTTATTTTTAATCGAAAAAAAATTACAAATAAAATTCTTGAACAATTGTTCAACATCTTTATTTCAAAAATTCAAAAACTTTATGAACAAAAAAATTTATTCATAGCTTTAGTTTCCAAGAAAAAATTGATAATAAAATTTATTTAGATTATGTCTTTTTGATCCTAATGTTTACTGCCAAAAATATACAAAATTTTGATTAAATTATTTACAGTCAATCAATTTTAAACCAAATTTTTTTGATTTAAAAAACTAAAATAAAAATGCGAAAAAAAACAAAAAGTTAATTTTTTTGAAAAAAATCGGTAACAAATGGTTGTTTGGTAAAGCTACTTTCAATTTTAAAATTTTCAATATTAAATAATGAATTAATTACATTAGAATTATCATCTTTTTTGGTTACAAAAAAATTGTTTCAGTTCATTTATTCTATCGATTGCTTCTTTTGAGTTAATCACTTGTTTATTTGCATCTTGTTGCCTTAACAATCGATTTAAAACACCTTGGATTCTCTGAGTGTGAAATTACCAAAATTTTTTGCTCAGTATGTTTTTTTATAATTTCTATGTTGACTTCAAGAGAGATACATTTTCTCTTTTTGCAAACTTGCTTTTCATTCATTTTATCAACTAAAATTTTTGGATAAACAATAATAAGTAATTGTCAAGTATTTATTTACTATTTTTTATTTAAGAAAAATTAAAATTACTTAATAAACATTTTATTAATTTAATAATTTTTTTTTGTTCATCACAAAATTTTTGTATTTAAAAGTCATTTGTGTTGAAAAGTTTCATATTTGTGGGCAACAGTTTTTTGTTTGTGGTGTAAAAAAATTTAACAAACTATATAATTTATTCAAATAGTGTTTATAAAATTAATATAAAGTGAGTAGTTTAAGGCATTTTATTATCTAAAATATTTAGTGGCAGTTTTTAATAGATATTGAAAAAATTTTTGCTTAGAAGTTTTTTTTTGTGAAGAGCATTTTTTTGTCTTAGTCATTTTTTTTCATTCTGAAAATATTTTCTTTACGGGGAAAAGTTTTTGATTTGTGGGTGACAGTTTTTAAAAAATGGTGAATTTCTAATTCAATCTTTAAAATTTAAACTATTTATTATAAATTTTGTACTATTTATTTTAGATGTTCGATTATTCACAAATTAGAAAAATAAAATTTTAATTGAAAAAAAGGAAGAAATAAATTTGAAATTTGATTTCAGACAGGAATGCTTGGCTTAGAGTCACACATACTGCGGACTGTAATGAATGCTGAAATCAATGAACTCATTTGAAGCTTTTCATTTGTGCCATTCGATAGCCTATATTCAATATCGCTTAGCTTTTCCAACACATGAATTAAGGCCTTAGTTGGCAGTTCAACTTTTAAAATTTTTTTAAGATACTTTTAAATTTTTTTATTAAAAATAATTGCTTACTCATTTGTACGAATCGGCTCACTTCTGTCAAAATGTCCTGTAAGGCATAGCCCTTCAAAGTCTTTAAATGAATTAATTTATTGTAAATAGTGGTAAAATCGTCGTTTAACAACGAATTGATCACTCTCAACATGTCATTTTTAGATGGATGACCAACACAATTATAAACATTTTCTTCATTGACTTTATTAAAAGCCAAATGAGTGCTCTTAAAAATAAATTTTAAATTTTTAAATTCAAATAATTTTAAACCTTACTTGCATTATGTTCAGGGCTTTTCTCATGTCTCCTGATGCCAAATGAACCACAGCTTTCATTCCATCTTCAGTGATATCAACACTTAAAACACCAAAAGCTTTATTTAGAAAATAAAAATAATATAACTACTTTTCAATTTGAATTATATGGTCAAGTCGTAGCTTCATCTTGTCCTCAGTTAATGGCCCGAATCTAAATCTTGTACAGCGAGATTGAATCGCAGGAATTATTTTAGACAAGTAGTTGCAGATGATACAAAATCGGGTGTTGTCGGTAAATTTTTCCAATACTTGGACAAAAGTTTAGTAAAAAATTAAAAAAGTTTTGCTTAAATTTACTTCTTCTTAAAGCATTTTGAGCATCATTGGTCATGGCATCGGCCTCATCTAGAATAATCAATTTAAATCCCTTTCTGAATAAAAACTAAACAACAAAATATTTTATTTTAATTTTATCTTACTTAAAAATTGTTTTGGTACTGGCAAAACTCATTATTTGATCTCGTACGATCCCGATGCCTCTGTCATCTGAAGCATTGAGTTCTAGAACCATTGCATTAAATTCTGATGGCGTGTACAATTGCTTGGCACATGCTAAAATAGTCGATGTTTTTCCGGTGCCTGGTGGTCCATAAAAAAGTAAATGCGGCATTTGGTCATTTTTGATAAATTTTTGTACTTGGATAAAGTTTATAATAAAATCATGATACATTTTTTTATTTATTTACTTGTTTCCACAATACTGTCTTGGGAAATTAGTTCACCTAAATTTTTAGGTCGATATTTTTCAATCCTAAAATGAAAATTTTAATCAAGGTAAGAATTTTTCTATTAATAATCTTACCAAGGTAAAGCCATTGTATTATTTTAAATTTTATCAAAAAAATTGAAAATTCAAAAATTTTTTAAAGGATTTTTCAGCAATTAGAGTAAAAGATCAAAAAATTAATTAAAGTTGGGTTTGCTTTATTAACTTAACTAATTTTTGAGATGCATTCAGTGAATTCAATAGTCAAAAAATAAAAAATATTTAAATTTTTTAAATATATGTTTTAATAAAACATATATTACCAGCAAAACGTAAAATTGGGCATTATGCAAAATGCAAAAACACAATTCAATTGACAGTGTCAAAAACAAAATTACCTTTATTGTAAATTTCGTTTATTGCCATTAATTTTCTGAAACTGAATGGCCAAAAAATAAACTTGTATTTTTAATGTATTTCAATTTTTTTTTCTTTATTCAATCCTTGTGGAGCACAGGGAATGTATTTTCAATAATTGCTAATTATTAGGCAAATTTTTAAATTTTTACAATTAAAAAAGCAAAAATTTATTATATTACATCGCATACATCTTATCTTTGGGTATAAATTCCACCGAGAACTTAATTGTTAATGCTATTTTTTCAATCCATTTGAAAGCAACGAAAGAATCAAAGATTGTGTTTTTAAAAAAATTTAAAAAATAGAAAATAAATAAATAAACAAAATTTATGAAACAGATTTTTCAAATTTAAGTTATTTTAAATTCTATTATTGTGCCTTTTTTATTTTCAAAAAAAGGGAATCTTTAAAATTTAATTAAATGGTCCTGCAAAGAAAACGAACAATGCCTTTCAAATAGAAAAAAAAATTTCTGATGATGATAAGTCATGGTTTTTTTTTTAAAATTTACCGTAATTATCTTAATTATATTTTATTTTATTATTTTTTTTTAAACTTATAATTTAATAATTTAGTATAGAAAATTTTTTTAACAATCCAAATGAAATGGTAAATTTTGCTGTAAGATGATTTTAAAACTCATTTTTCAAAAAGGCATTATTTGGGGACATTGTTGGGTAAAGGTGATAAACAGTGTCATTGGCCTTATTTTAAAATTAAGCAACATTTAAATCAACTAATAATTAATTTTTAAGAGTAGAAGAAAAATAAAGTTTATTTAAAATTTCGTAGTTCTCTGATATTGGGGAAGATAGTTAAAACATGATATTGGAACGCCAGATATAGGTACAATCAAAAATATTTCATTTGTTTCGGAAATGCGAAAAAAAAATTCGATGATACATTTTTATTTTGATACATTAAGACATTTTTTAAAATATAATTTTTTTTTTAAAAAGTGGTTTAATAATCTTGATATTTTGAACCCAAATGTGTGAAAAAAAGTAAAATTTTCATGCATATACTTACAATAACTAACTTTAATATTTGAATATAGTGCTTTCATAAGTGCCTTAATTCATTTTTCTAGATTACATATATATAATATTTATTAATTTTTTTACAACTTAAAATTAATTTTAATTAAAAAATTTAGAAAAGACAAAAACATTCAAATGTATTATTATTAAGTACAAAGGAAAGCTATTATTTTTATCAAATAATAGACTACCTAAAAATCTGACAAAATAGAGAAAAAACGGGTAAAAATAAACAAACTGATCAACAGAAATGGCAAATTGCATGTTTTTTGAAAAATCAGACAAAGACTGAAAGAGAAAAAGCCGAGTTAACGAAATAATGAACAAAAATCAATCAAATAGAAAAAAAAGTTTGATTCTAACATTTTGAGACATACTGTAACAGAAATATTCATTAAATGATTTAATCAACACTTATGAAAAAATTTTTTAATGGAGGAGCTCAATAGGTATTCGGGAAGGTTAGGCCCAAAAAGAACAGTTGTACTTGGTCCGTCCCGCAACTTCCATAAGACGAACTTCGCATTTGTACGGTACGAAAACCCGGCCATCCATCAGGAAGCCGTCGAATTTCTGAACGGGCAGGGTGTACCAGGTACCGAAATTTGGTTTGAGCTGAATAAGAAACCAACTCAACCCCACCACATGCTACAAGACACGCCAGCAACACCACGAGTCGCCAATCAACTCGGACAAATATAGCAGCTCAAACGCGAGCTTACGGCTCAACACCGAGAACAATTAACCGAGCTAGACCGCCTCATGGAAGCAAACCAAGTGTTGGTCGGCCAGGTTCAAGGACTGACGGAACAGGTGGTGAGTCTCCAACGGCGCCAGCGGCTGGGCCAAGAGATTACCCAGCTGCTTCTCGAACCTCAGGCTAGGGCTCCCAGCCGCGAGTCAACACCCACCTTAGATTAACAGGAGTCACTCGGGCATGGATACCGCTGCCGATCAGGCAACAAATGAGGCAAGCCCAGAATGAGAGGCCCCGGGAAGCCGAGTTTATCCCGATAGCAGAGCTCAGTCCTCTACCAAAAGCGAAAAGTCATAATTTTTCGGCTGGCAGTTGCGTGGTATGCATGGAGGATTTTAGCAATGCTATCAGCGTAGTTAGCACGCAATGTGAACACCTCTTCTGCGAGCCCTGCTTGCTTGGGCCGAAATTACTACAGCCGGCTCCATTACTAACGTCATGGAGCTATTCATTTTTTGTTGAGACTCAAAGCTTGACACTAAAAACTCCTCATTTCTCTAGTCCTTATTTCTTTATTTTGGTTAACGCATGTTTTCTATTCCTTTTCTAAAACACATGTTCTCCACTATGAATATCTTGTTTCTCCCAATAACTGGAGGAATTCCAATAAACTATTAACTTAATTTTACATTTGTTCCATCTTAGTGTTCCCACCCTAAAGTCACTTCCAAGTTGAGACTTTACACAATCGAAAGAATTAATGATTTAAAAGATTTTTTTCAAAATAAAAAAGAAGATTTTTCCAACGTTGTTGACTTTTTGTTTAATACTGAAAATATTGTACTAGAAAAATGTGAAACCAAACAATCGAGTATTACAGATTTTGTAAACAAAGCTTAATTTTTAGTTTTATTTATCTTTTTTTTTTTAACTTTTTCAATAAAAATTTTAATAAAAAAATAAAAATTGTCCATCCTTTTCAATGGGATTTCGATAAAACGAGTTTCGATATAACGAGCACAAAAATTTTCGCCCAACTTGCTCGTTATACCGAAGAACGCCTGTACAAAAGAAAAATTCATGTGCATAAAAAAGGCTTTTAAAAATCAATTTGTTTTTGAAATTTATAATTAACCATTTTATAATTTGAATAAAATTTTTGAAAAAAAAACTTGAAACTTTTAACTCTATTGCACTCCTGAATTTGACTTTTTACAGGCTTTTTTTTAATCCGAGTTGTTAAGCTCAAGAGCTTTCGACTGGTTTCGATTGTATATCTTCAAAATAATATCATGTTTTGGGTTAAATAAGTAGGGGTTTGCAAAATTTGAAGGGGTCTGCAGACACTTCAGAATCGAAAAAATTGCCTAAAGAAGGTAGCCGTAAAAAAGCTTTGCTAGCTTTTGCAAGAAATTCAACGGGATCTTATATCATGAACTTTTTTCTATACCAACAACTCAGCCTGATACTCCAATTGCAACAGTTACTCAATCGACTACTAAGGCCAATTTATCCTAAACAATAAGCCGAGGTCGTGCAGGAAAAAACAATATAGTTAAATAAATATACTAAATTAGTTTATTTTATTTTTATTTATTTATTTGTTTTCTGTACTGAGCTAGGGCTCCTTCAGAATAAATTAAAAAAATCAGAATCAAAATAAAAAATAAAATTAAAGTTAATAAAATGAGATAAAAAAAAATCAAAATAAAGTAAATAAGCTAAGAAAAATGAAAGTTTAGAAGACATAGATTGTTCAAGTGGCAAATGTTTACATAGTTCAGGTTTCAGGAAAAAAGGAGGAAATAGTAAGGTAGCAATTACACAATGGAGTTGGGTATTCAATATATCTTGATTTTGAAACCTTCTTTGTATTCCTCCACCAGTCTTACAACCAGTGAAATAGAATGACTCAGTCCTGTGCCAACATATCTCTCACTCAACTCAAAAAGCCTATTTGAGACTGTTAGTAATTTAAGTTTATTAAAAGCTTGATGATGCACGATGTTTGAGGGAGTATCATATTTTAACTTAAGGATAGATCTTACTGCTGAATTCTGAATTGCTTGTAGTTTTTTGATATTATTTTCTGAAAATGAATTCAAGCAAGGAAAAGAAAAGTCTAAAATTGATCCGACTCAAGATTTATATAAATTTTCTAGTGTGTTTTGAGTGAAACCCCATTTTTATTTGACAATATCTTAATAATATTTAGCCTTTTGTTGCAGCGTTCTTTAATTTCGTCTACTAATATATTAAAATTTAATTTAGAATCAAATTTTATACCAAGGAACTTGATTTCTTTTTGGCTCATTATTCTGTTTCCATAAATTTTTAAGTTTGGATTATCACTCTCTTTTTTGTACCTAGAGAAGACTACTGAACACGACTTAATTCTGCTTCTAATAAAAAATATTTCTGCTCCTAATTAATATAATAATTGCGTCTTTTTTTTCTAAACACTAGAAAATTTGAAAAGGTTTATTCTCACTTAAATTAAATGAGAATAGAAAGAAAAAAATATTTAAATTAATTTAAGTGTAAGTTTTAATAAAATTTTATTTTATTTAATTTTCACGTAAAATGCAAAAATAAAAAAAAAAAACAAAAAAGAGATTAACACTTAAACACAGTAATCACATTTCCAAATTTACATTAGTTCTATTAACTCATTTAAAATGAAAACATGATTGACAATTACCACATGAAATAAATTTTGAATCACAAAAAATAGAACAAATTTTACAAGATTTTGAAAAATTTAAAAAAATTTTAATTGTATTTTCCAACATCAATAAGCCATCTGATGTAAAAAATTCAACCATATGATCCTTTTTCAGACCATTACTATCAATACAATTACTTTGTAAAATAGAAGTTGAAATAAGTTCAGGATTAAGATGTATATCTTCTTCGTCGATCGGTTTGATTTTGCTCACAAATTTATAATAAATTTATGTCAAAAAAGCTTTTATTAACTAGTAATATAGTAGCAAAGAGCTTAGATTCTACTATCTTTAATGGTCTTCATGGTTCAAAAAATTAAAATCAAAAGCAAATTAAAGTTTTTTTTATAAATTGACATAACTATGAATCAAAAAAATTAAGGTAAATTGTAAAACAAAAAAAATTTATTCTCACTTTAGTCCTCGAAAATACAAAAATTGCTTATACAGATACAGAAATTATTGTCCTTACAAAAATATACTTATAATCCAAATTTTGATTTGAATTGAAACAAAATCGTTTATTTAACAAAAAACAAGAATATTTGCTATGACAATTGACAAGAATATTTCCAAGATTTGGCAAGTATTTCATAATCAATTTACTTGACATGTTTATGCGTGTTACCTACGAAATAAATAAAAAATTAAAAAAAAAAATTACTTTTGATGGATTTTTTCAAACTGAAGTCGCAAATAGTCGACTTGACTCAAAATCTTAAGCTAATAAATTCAGGCTATAAACTGGATAAAAATGGTTTGGATTTCATAGCGACCGAAAAGTCTTCAATTCTAAAACTATCCGAACAAATTGGCACAACTGTAAACATCTTAAAAAAACTTAAAAGAAAATCATGTGACCCAGCACTATCGACACCAATGAAGCGGCAAAAACTAGCCGAAAAAGATCACGTGACCAAACAGCTAGAGCAGCAGCACTTGGACAAAGCGCCATCCAGAAGCAAACAGCTCTCGAAACTTATCAATGATGTAGCCAAAAAATCAGATGCAAATAACCAATGCTTTGAAGATAACAATTTAAATCAATTTTCCAAAAGATGCTACATTTGCAAAAATAAATTCAAAAAGATGCACCATTTTTACGACCAAATTTGTGGTCAATGCGGCGACCTTAATTTTTCAAAAAGACAGCAAACTTGTGATTTTAGTGGAAAAATAGCCTTGGTCACTGGATGCAGGATTAAAATTGGATACCAAATATGTCTGTATTTACTACGGAACAAATGCTCCCAATTAATCGGAACAACTAGATTTCCTAAAGATGCCTATCTCAGATTTTCCCAAGAGCCTGATTTTGACTCATTTAAAACGCGTCTCAAGATTTATCCACTTGACTTGCGCGATCTTAACAGCATAAGCAAACTGGTCACATATTTAACTAATTCTTTGTCCAAATTGGACATCTTGATCAATAACGCAGCGCAGACAATCAGAAGAAATGTAAAATTTTATGAACATTTGCTAGAAATAGAGTCACGTGATCAAGACCAATTTGACCAGAATATCAAATCTGTTCTAATCAGTGGTAAATATTTAGAAAAAAATAATTTTTTAAAATTGAATGATGTTGATTGCAGTTTAAATTTAAAAAATAATAATTTGTCACTTTCGGTTGTACAATCTCAGATAGCTTTAGTTGAAGAGGACTATGCGCCAGTGACAAAACATTTTCCCAAGGATGTGTACGATAAAGATCGCCAGCAAGTAGACTTATCATCCAAATGTTCGTGGAACAAGGTGATTGATGAAATAGACATGTTCGAGTTTGCTGAGACTCAGGTGATAAACTCGTGGGCGCCTTTTATGATTTGTTCAAGACTCAAAGGTCTAATGAGCCGGAATAGAGAAGGGCCCAAGTTTATTGTTAATGTGTCGTCGATGGAGGGCAAGTTTAACAGATACAAAAATGTGACCCATCCTCACACAAATATGTCAAAAGCCTCGTTGAATATGCTCACCAGGACATGTGGTTCCGACTTCGCCCAGCATAACATTTTCATGACAAGTGTCGATACTGGTTGGGTTAGTGAAATGAACCCCAGGCATGTTTATAGCTATGAGAAAACTGTTCCTCTGGATGAATTTGATGGAGCTATTCGAGTTTTGGATCCCATTATTCAGGGCTTTAATAATAGTGTTTTTTTACATTCGGTTTTTTTAAAAGATTTTAAGGTAACAGAATGGTGATTTAAATAAATCAATTTTTATTTTTAATTTTTTAATTAGCTTTTTTTAATTTTGAATAGAACAATTTTTTATAGTTGATAATGATTTTGTCAAATAATTTCTTGGTAATTTATGCACTATGTGAGAGAATTTGACAAGCTTAAGTTTGAGATGAATTTTTATAAAAATTAATTTTGTTTTTGCGAAAATGGAAGAAAAAATGCCTTCTTATTTTTTAAAGTAGGTTTTTTTCTCCAACTTTCATGTAAAAAAATCTTTGAAAGTAAAAATGATAAGAAGTAATAGTCTTCAAAAATAAATCAATGATATAATGAATTTTTTAGAATTTTTAAGTCAAATTTCATCTTCTGAATAGGTTCGAAATAAAATGAATAAATAAATAATACATTAATTTTATTTTCAAAATTTTAAGAGTTCATTTCTTAGTTTTTTACTTTAAAAAATACCAAAAAAAAGTAGCCATATATTGATGTTATACAGTATGTTGCAAAAGTTTAGAAATTAGTTATTTTATTTATCTTAAATTGTTTATTTGTTGTATTTTACGAAAAATTGGGTGCAAAAGAAAAAAATAAAAGCACTAATTTGTAGAATTTTTTTCTCTACAATTAGATATATGACACTCGGAAAAAAAATATAATTAACTTTTAGATATTTATAATGAAAAAACTTCCTCTAAAAAAAAAAAAAAAAAGTCGGTGCAAAAGTTTAGAAATTCGGGTAATCCCAAAATTTTAAGCAACCATTGCTACCTTTTTTCACATCTTTATGATTAATTCTTAAATAGCTTCTAATTTTGATTAAATTGTGCTTATAAACTGCTTAATATAAATACTCTCCAACTACTTAGGTCTTTTCAAAATAACTTAACCAAAAAATCTTTATTTTGCCAAAAAATTACCAAAAATGGGTAAAAAAAAGTCTTTAGCCCACTAAAATGGCAGATCGTGGGTCTGCTAAAAAGTGGAGATTAAAAGCAAAATGAGATAGCCAACATGTTAGGTGTATCTCCAAAATGTGTCTCTTCAACTAAAGAACGATATGAAGAGACTGGTACTGTGTCTGATCGAAGCCGTTCTGGTAGACCTCGGAAGTTGACTTTTAGGGATGAAAATTACATTTTTAGAGAGATAAGAAAAGATCCTACATCAAGCTATCAAAAACTCGCCACTGATTTTAATTCTAAGACTCAGGAGGTTAGGATAAGTAAGTCTACTGTAATGAGATTTCTCAAAAAAAAAAGTTTAGAGTCCCATACAGCGGTCAGAAAACCCCTTTTAACCATAAAAGATATACAAAAAAGATATAAGTGGTGTAAACAGAGACTTAATTGGACAGTTAATAATTGGTCCAGAGTTATTTTCAGTGACGAGTCCAATTTTGAGGTCTTCAATCGTAAGTCAAGAGTAATCGTAAAAAGGTTTAAAAATGAAAAGTTTCATCCGAATTTCTGTATACCAAGGTTACAAAACGGTGGAGGGTCAGCTGGTATCTGGGGATGCATTTCCTACAAAGGCACTGGTATAAGCAACATTTATACAGGACGAATTAATCAATTTGTCTTCAAAGACACCTTGGAAAACAACCTTTTACCATCTGTTGAACTGCTATTTGAGCCAGACGACCCTTGGATTTTTCAGCAAGATGGCGCTTCGGCACATACTGCCCACTCAGTAAGGGACTGGTTGAAAGAACAGAACATTGAGGTTCTGCCATGGTGTGCCCGTTCGCCAGATCTCAACCCAATCGAGAACTTATGGTCATACATGGATGCCAAAATGGTAAACACAAAGGTAACCTCTATCGACACCGCTTTTTTTTATTTTCCCGCCTAAACAAATCTTACAATTCTTCTTACAATACGCAAAAACAATTCTTTTGTTAACGAAAAAAAAAAAATTCTAAACTTTTGCAACATACTGTATAGTGTTGGATGACAATATTTTCATGTGTGTTATTTACTGGAAAAATTTCGTCATGAAGCATACGAAAGCCATTTAAAATGTGACACGGTTGCAAAAAAACATTATAAAGTCAACCTTATAAAACAAAATAAGAGTTTCCTTTTTCGGATAGAAAACATCTTGTCAACAAAATTCAAAAGAATTATTAAAGAATTTTAAAAGTTTTAAGAAAAATTTTAGCGAATTTTTTTTTTTAATTGATTAGATATTAAAGATTAAAAACAGATTTTAATTTTTTTGGCATTGTGAATTTTGGAACAAAGAACAAAAACAAAAATTTTAAAATGAAATAACTTTTTGACTAAAAGTTTTAGAATTTTTTTGCGAAATGTATCAGTTGATAAAAACTTTGTACCACTCAAATTTAGTCTCAGCAAAATCTCTGTAATTCTGCAAAGTAATAAATTTATAAGAAAATGATACAAAGTTTGTATCAGCTGATAAATTTTGCAGATCAATTTTTAGACTTTTAATCAAAAAACCCCTTTTAACCAAAATGGTAAAAGTTATTTCATTTTAAAATTTTTGTTTTTTTTTCTTTGTTACAAAATTCAGAATGCCATTATTTTCTCGGTATGAATTTGACCCTAAATAGCAATTTAATGCTCAATAATTAAAAGTTAAAATCAAAATTATAAAAATTTAAAAATTTATTAGCTTTCTTTTTTCTTTTTAACAAATTATTTTTTTAAAAATTTGAAATTTTTAATTTGAGTAAAAGAGTTAATGAACAGAATAAAAAACACAAAAAGGAACTTATTTTAAATATTTTAAGATAGTTTAAACGAAAAAATTAGAAAAAAAATTAATGAAATTTTTTAGAAAAGTATATTATAAAAAAAAATCAAACTCAGCATCGCACATATGCTTTAGATCATTATGATCAATTTACTTTTAATTATTTTAACACCAAAGAATAAATAACGTAATTACCCGAATTTAGTGACATGTCACTAAAGAATCTTTTACATGTTATAACAGCGTTTTACTATAATAGAGTACTCTTTTTTAAAGACATGTCACTCAATTCTGATAATTATGCTAAAATAAAAAACATAAAACAAGAATAAAGATCTTTTTTATTTATTTTTAATTTTTTTTCAACATTTTAATCATTAAATTTTTTCTTAAGGAAATCAAAAGAGACACTAAAAAATGCAAATTAAATGAAAAAAAAAATTTTTGAATAAAATATTATTGCTTTTTTATATTTGAGTAATAATAATAATCATAGTCTAACATTTAGAATTTCAATTAAAAAGTCTTGAAATAAAGAATTTGAAAAAGAAATTTGAACAAAATGTTTTTATCAAAGTTGATGAATTTTATATTTGTAATTTTTGGAAGACTTTTACATTTCCGGAAATTAACTTGTCACATCATATCATCTGATATCATTTAATATCATTTTTTTAAACTTTCCTCATATCAGCTGACATCAGCTATTATCATTTGATATAAGATAATATCAGGTATATTAAAATTTGAATTTTTATATGTAAAAATTTGAAAAAAATCTGATAACAAATGATATCAAATGATATCATATGATATGATGTGACAAGTTAATTTCCGGTACTGTTTATAAATTTAAAATGCCTGATGTTCAATTTTATTTTATTTTATTTCTGTATCGAGCATAGATAGTAAAATTTGTTAAATACATAGAAGTTTTAAAAACATGATCGAAACCTTAGCTTGAGAGGCTCTAGAAGTTCTTTTTTTAGAAATGGCTCAGTTCAATTCATAAGAAAAAAAGAAACTTTCCAAGAATAAAATCATTGATCATCACTCTTCAAAATATTTTAATTCTCTTTTTTTGATTTAAAAAAATTTTATTATTTCAAAACATATTTGATAGAATGGAAAATTTTTAAAATAATCAAAGCTCAATTTTGTCATTGTCTACAATCTCATCTAGCTCATCTCTGTCATTCAAATAATAAAATGTGTGTAAATTTTCCGAATTATCGTTTTTGTTCACTTCTGATCTAAAATAATCAATTGTTTTCATTAAGCCTTCCCTCAAATTTGTTTTTGGCGCCCAATTAAGTTCTCTTTTCGCCACCGTAATATCAGGCTTTCTCCTTTGCGGATCATCCTCCACTTTTTCCTTAACAACTACTTCATTAGAATTTCCAACCACGTCTCTTATAATTAAAGCCGTATCTCTAATAGTGAACTCATCCGGATTTCCCAAATTGACCGGCTTCGAATAATTACTGTTCATCAGAGCCACCAGGCCATTCACCAAGTCATCTATATACTGAAACGATCTGGTTTGATTGCCATTTCCGTACAAAGTCAAATTTTGTTTTCTTAAAGACTGAATAATAAAATTGCTAATAACTCTTCCATCATTTAAATTCATCCTTGGTCCATAAGTGTTGAAAATTCTTGCTATCCGCACTTGGATCTTTTCCTGTCTAGAATAGGCAAAGCACATAGCTTCGGCCACTCTTTTAGACTCGTCGTAACAAGCCCGGGGTCCTATGGGGTTTACATTACCCCAATAGGTTTCGGGCTGCGGATGCACTTCCGGGTCACCCTTAGCAAAAAATAAGCCTTTTTTTTCTAAACACGGTTCTACTTACATAAACTTCGGATGTGGAAGTGAAGAGCAATTTTGCTTTTACCCTCCGGGCCAGACCCAACATGTTTATTGTCCCCAAAGTGTTCGTCTTGATGGTTTTTATAGCATTGAACATGTAATGGGGCGGGCTTGCTGGCGACGCCAAGTGGTATATTTCATCTACTTCAATGAATAGTGAATTTACAATGTCATGGTTAATGAGCTCAAAATTTGGATGACCAAACCATTGCTCGATATTTGCCTTGCTTCCGGTAAAAAAGTTATCCACCACTGTAACACGGTGTCCGTCTCGCATTAGACGGTCGACCAAATGTGACCCAACAAAACCCGCACCACCTGTGACCAAAATTCTCCTTTGGTCATTTATTGACAAATATTTAACTTTGGGATAATTTTTGTGGAATTTTTCTAGATTTTCAATGCGTTTCTGTAGCTGTTGAATTTCATCTTTTAATTTTGTCAGCGAACTTTTTTAGATTAATGGTAGAAGGATTTTAGAAAAATAAATTTTTTTTTTATACTCATTGTTATCTCCATTAGCTAGTAAGCCGATAAAGCTGATTAAGAAGTATAATAATATAGAATTCATGTCTAAATAAAAAGACCTAAATAAATTGTGAAAATTGACCTAGTCGATACTTTTAATGAAAATTTTAGTTACTAAGAAGCTATTTTATGCGAAAAAATTATGATTTTTGTTAACTTCGTATATTTTTATTATTATTTTTAAAATAAAATTTTTTTTATATAATTTATTTAACTAGTTTTTCTCATTAGAAATAAAAATTTATTGATAAGACTCAATGTAAGTGTTTAAAGAATTTTAATATTTCAGTTTAGTAAAATTCATAATTATTTGTGTTGGCAAAAATAAATCATGCATTTAAAATTTTTAATAAATATTTTTAACAAATTTGATCAGATTTGATGAAAAAAAGTAGTATTTCTTAAAGAACAACCTTTAAATGATTTTTCTCTTTTTACAATTTTCCCATTAGTTTGCCCAGCCATTGAATTTTTGTTATACTTACGTCTCGGCATTCGTTTGTATTAGGAGACTGGAATTGTGAAATTAAAAATGAAAAATTTAACTTTATATTTTTTCCTTAAATTAATTCTGTAGATTCAACTTTTTGGTTAATTCATAAATTCATGCTCTAACTAAAATTTTTAAAAATGCACACTCACTAAAATAAAAATCATATTGCAGAGTATTTACAGAAATTGGCTATGGGTAATGTAAAAAAATACTTCTGCTTTGGTCAAAAGTAAATAATTTTGTGGGAAAAAACGGTATTATTAACTATTTTTGAATTTAATCCGCGGTTGGCCACCCAAACTCAATTTTTTTTGCAGAATAAAAATCCGGATAAAATTCTGAACCATTAAGTTTTTTTTTGTAATTTAAAGCTATAAAAATGAATAAATGAGTTGGAGACTAATTTTTAAAAATTTCATAATTTTTTATTTTCGTAAATAGTCTTTATTAGTCGAATAAATAATTAGAGAACTCATTATTTAACAAAATTTTATCAAGTTAACTCTAAAAAAAATTAACTAATGAATACTAACTATTTGCATAATAAATAATTGTGACATTTTTTAAAAATTAGTTTCTGACTAATTATATTCATTTTTTTTGGCTTTTTAAAAAGTGCGGTCCCAACATATTTTTTAGAATTTTGTCCGGATTCTGATTTTGCAAAAAAAATTGGATTTAGGCGACAAACCGCGTTCTAGATTCAAAAATAGTGAAAAAAACCATTTTTTGCCAAAAAATTGGTAAAATAATAAATTAAAGTAAAACAATTTTTTATAGATAAGACTATATGCTTTCAGAATTTTTTTAAAAAATTTATTTATGGCTATTAGAACATGAGACATTTTAGCTCAAGGCTAACCAACTTTGTTTATTTTTTTAATCTTAATAATAAATTCATTATTTAGGGAATAAATTTTTTTTGATTTTCATTAATGCAGATTAATATATTAAAGACAGATTTTGGATATTCAGATAGTTTTGTAGTTTTGCTATGCTTGAACTTTATTTCTTAATAAAAAAATATTAAATTTAAATTTTTTTTGCGTGTTCTCATAAGAAAATCTTACCAAATGTTACTTTATCACACAAAGAATTTAATTTATGAGCAAAATGATTATGTCCTGTTCACAATTTTTGTGTTATTAAACTTTTTTACTTAGTTTTTTCAACTTTATGACAAAAATTTTAATTTTTTTTATAAAAATTTTATTCAAATCTAAAATAAAATTTATTTTTTCCTAAGAAAAGGATACCCAAAATTATTAAAAAACTTTTTAAATTTTTTTCAACTTGATCTTTAAAAATAAAATGCTGTCAGTCTCTTTAGCAATCAAGTCATCCTGATTTCCCAAATATCCCTGATTTTTACTAGAAAGACAAATGAGCCAATTCTTTAAAAATAAAAACAAAATAAAACGAGATTAATTCATAAAAATTTTAGTAACAATATATTGAGTAAATAAATTGGAGTAACAATAAAGAAAGAGTAAAAAGGTGTGATACTTCAAAATTCAAGATGGATTATTTAGTTTTAATAGAAAAAAAATTTCAATACTTTAATTTAAAATTTCTCAACTAAGTTTTTTTTAAACTATAACACGAGCATTTAGAACTTTTCTAATCTTGACAAGTGTTTAAATGTGAAAATTTTTTAAATTAAAAAAAAATTCAAAAATTTCAAAATTTAATTTTATGGCGCTTGAATCTTTAAATAAAGTTGAATGTCAAATTAATTTAGTAAAATTTAAAATTTCTTGCTTAAAAATTTTATTGACAATTTTTAAAAATGGATTCTTCAATTCCCCAAAGTAATAATTATTTTTGAAAGATTCTTAATAATTTAATAAAGCGAATTTTTCAAGTTAAGGTATCCCATAGTGACGTAACAGAACCCGAATGTTGCTTTGCAAATGCTGGATCCTATCTGACACCAAAAATGGATCGGTATTTACTTTAAAATCAACTTAGTGAATTCTTGTTAATTTTTTCTTAGGTACATTCCTAACAGAAGTTTGAATGACTTGGAAAAAAGTCATCATTATTTGGTCGAAAATGGGCGAAGTTTTCATAAAATTTTAAATTTTAGCACTAAGTCGGCACCTTCCAAGAGAAATAGAGATCTCTTAAATCTAACTCCTGCAAAATTTCCCAGAAAAGTTAACACTCAAAGCTTTTTGGTGCTTGATGCTCCAGCAATCGAGAACAATTACTGTAAGAAAATAAATCGAAAAAAAATAGAATAAAAAAAATTAAAACAAATTCTCAAGATTTTAATTTACTTGACTGGTCTGAATCGTCCACGTTGGCTGTGGGACTTGGCAAAGAAGTCTATCTTTGGAATCAAAAAACAAATAGTGCTTACGAGCTTTACACATCGCCCAAAGAAGCAAGAAACATCGTGGCATCTGTTAAATGGATCAGTGATGAGTTGCTGGCCATTGGGAATCAAAGTCGCGTTGAATTGTGGAATGTCGATAACCGGAAATGCATCAGCACTTTTGAGCACCCAAATAATGTCACGTGTATTGATGTAAATGGTAGAATATTGACTAGCAGCTCGTGTTTGGATAAGAAAATAGTGTGCCATGATTACAGAACAAAGACTAAAATTGCTGAATATTCTAGCGCAGACACAATTTTTAGTCTAAAATGGAATCCAAGTGGAAGATTTCTAGCTGTTGGTGATTCGCATGGTTCGGTTAACATTCGAGATATAAATTCTGGTTTGAAAAATGCAGAAGTTTATGCAACTTTGGATGAGCACTGCTCTGGCTTCAAAGCTCTTTCGTGGTGTCCTTGGCAAAACAGCTTGCTGGCCACTGGAGGCGGATTTTATGACAAAAAAATAAATTTCTGGAATATCTATAGTTCAAAAAAAATCAAAACGCTGCAAGTCCAAAGCCAAGTGAGCAGCATAGTTTGGTCAAGGCAGTATAGAGAAATTTTATATACGGATTTTGATGATATGGTGATTTGTAAGTATCCGAGTATGGACAAAATAGCGGAAATAAGCGAACATTGCGATCGGGTGATAAATGCTGTTTTGTCTAAGGATGAAATATTGGCAAGTCTGAGCGCTGATGAAACTATAAGGCTATGGAATGTATTTCAAAGTGGTTTGAAGCGGACCCCTTTGTCTGTTAAAAAATTAGACTGCTTTCAAAATATAAGATAAATTTAGTATTTTTTTTCCATTTATTTTTTTTATGCGCCGAATTAAAACTATGAAAATTGCGAAAATATTTCTTTTTATAATAAATTTTTCTATTTTTTAAATTATTTTATGAGTTTGACAAATAAGATTCTAGCAAAAAAAAAATTTATAAGAATAGACTGCAAAAAATTCAGAAAAAAGAGTTTAGTACCCTCGAAAGATTCTTTATAGTAAAGAAAATGGCATTTTTTTAGGTTTTAGACTTAAGAAAAAATAAATATATATATTAATGTATTGGTAACACTCAACTCTTTTAAAATTATTTGATTTAAAATTTCAAAAAATATTTAAAACATCAAAGTAACTTAGATTATTGGAGTTTTTTAAAGTAAAAAATTATTTAGTTTTCTAACAATGTTAGTCTTTAGACTCTAAAGGAATTATATTGCAGCATTAATTTTTAATTCAAATAATTAGAAATAAAATTAATTTTTTTATCTAATTTCTTGATGTAAAATACGATTTCCATTGAAATAATTTCCATGATACCAATAGCAAATACACATTTTATCAGTTCTTTATCTGATTTAGTTTTCTCAATGCAAATTTAATTTTGCAAATTAAAGTGTAATATTTCGAAACAATAAATTAATAATTTACAAAAATAATATTTATCTAAATATGTGATAAAATTGAATTTAATGAATAAAACATGAAGAATCAAATTAAATGTGATTAAATGAATATTTTTAAATCATCTTGAATTTAGATTTTATCGTTTGAAAATCAACATTATTTCAAAAATTTTATTGCTATTTTTATGAGCAATCATTTATTTAATGAGGAAACAAAAATTCTTTTTATAAATTATTTATTTTATATTCATTAATTTTAATGGTATTATTAATGTTGTTTTTTCATCTTTTAAAGCATTTTTTTTATTTTTCCCTTAAAAAGAAAAAATCACAAAGTTGATTTATTGATTAAAAATAGATTTTTAATAAAATGCGTAAATTTACGTAAAAAGATGAACATTTTTTTTCCTTTAAATTTTGTTTTTTGAAATTTTCCAAAAATTCTGAGAAATTGCTTGAAAATTGGCTTTTTTTTTCCCTTTTGTTTTTTGCAATAGAACTCTGCATTTTTTTTCAATTAAAACAATAAACAAACAAAAGACAACTTATGTCGGCAGAAAAAATATACTTTGGTAGTTAAATAAAATAAATAAATTCTTTATTTTTTGAAAATTAAAAAAAAAATTTTAAACAGATTCGGGTCAGCTCAGAATGGATCAAAGTCCTTCTTTTCAGCCCAATCTGAATAATATCTTGTTTTATAATTTATAAGACGAATAAGAAAAATAAAAAAAAATAAAAATTTAATTATAATTGGGCATAATTTTAAAAACGATTACAATAATTATGAATATTTTTATCTTGGTAGTTGGATCCTATATAAACAATGCAAAAACAGCCAAATATCCCAATAGATTTTTTACTGGACTTATTGAGGATTTATTTGAACCTGTTCACTTCAAAGAAGTCATTTAATATTTTGCATTTGTTAAGCAATTTTGATAAAAAAATTAGATTATCTCTACAATTTATCAAAGAAAAATATATTTTTAAAATTTTTTGCCTCTCTTGTATTCATAATTAAAAGTGATGTGAAAAATAACACAATCGGTAGTCTAAAAAATTCAGGTAATTTAAATGTTTAAAAAAAGAACTTGTGAGAGTGAAATTTTTAGCATTACAAACAAATAAATAAATAATAAATAATTTTTTTATTTTAATTTATCAATTTTTATTTTTATTCTATTTTACTTTTTGCTCAACATTATTTATTTTTGAATTTTAATTTTGATATTTTTTATCTAAAGAAATTTTAGCTCATCACTGACAAATAAATTAATAAAAGTTGTGTTTTTTTGTTTAGCCATGGCGTGCACAGACTGAATTTAAATTTAACAAATTTTATTGTCACCTTGAACAACCTTTTCTTTATTTATGGTGTCTTCATATAAATTTTTTTTATCATTCTGCAAAATTGAAGATTGCTCCTGTTGCACTGCTCTTTATTCCCATGTTCTGTCCCAAGAAGTTCCTAGGGACAAAATTAAACAAACTTTTTTGAGTTTATGATGTTGACATTTATTTTTTTTATTTTAATAATCATGACTGATAAAAATTACTTTTTTTTTAATTTTATTTTCTTAACTTTTAACCACCCTGGAGGTGTTTACTGAATAAATAAATTGAGTAAATTAAAAAATATTTGTATATCTGGTTTGATCTATGCAATTTAGCCTTTAGCCATTTATTCAAATCCCAAAGACTCATTGAGACCAAAGTAAACAATCTGAAAAATCAATTAAAATTCGAATGTAATTATCAATTTTATTAAAGTTAAATATTTATTTTAATTGAAACAAAATGCTAAAAAACTCATGGCTTTTAAGTGAAATACATTCCATAATAGGTGAACTTTATTACGCTTAAATAAATTTAAAAAAATAATCCATCTCAGATTTACAAAATTTAAAAAATTTATTAACACAATTAAATGTCTGATCAGTTCAGTTCGATTAGGCCCTAAAATAGAATCGAATTTAAAACTTTTTTTTCTCAAATAAAAATTAGAATTAAAAAAAAAACATGTATTTTCTATTTGCACACTGGATGTTCGAGCAAAAGCTCGTTTTCTTTGGATATTATGGGAATGTTGTTATCCTGGTGATACTGTATCAAGTGACATATGTTGTCAAAAACTCTATCTTTTGTTCTTACCTTTTAAAAATAAATTTTTTCTACATAAATTCCTCTTTTTCTTACAAATAAAACTTACTACTCCGCTCGGGTCGACTAAAAAAATGTGTCTGCATTCACCTTTGTACATGCCTGACAGAACATACTGCCTCTCCGCCTTGTTCGTCTCTCTCACCAAATAATCTCCGTCCTTGACGAGCATTTTCTCGGCATTTTCGCGCGTCATAAGTCCATGAAACCATGCCATTCGCTCCAGCTTTTCGTCCATTTTGCTCGCCTTGGCGCTCGGAGTGGCCGCCTGGGCACTCTGGCCACTGGACACAATCTTGGAGCCATAGGGCGCACTGGCGGGCGTATTGGCCACGCCAGCACTCACCGGTGTGGTAAAACTTTCAGCTATTCTCTTGACTGTGGGCGCCGTTCGGTCGCACACAGGCGTCTGTTCGCTCTGTAGTGCGCCCATCGACGCCTTCATGCTAGGCATCGAGTTGAGGAATTTTCTGAACCTGAGCTCGAACGCCTGGCCAATGGTGGTGATCACACTGTTCGCCATGTTGTCCACGCACTCGAACACATAGCAAGCGCGCCCATTCACGTCATCCTTGGCCACATAGGCCACAAAGTCCTGTATGTCCGAGTCACCGCCGCAAGCAAAGCTAATGTTCTGCATGGTATGCTGGAAAAGGACGTCGTTGCATTCAAGCTGGGTTATGCGCAACAATTGAGTGTTTATGTGCAGTTGAACATTCATGCCGGACCATTGGGTCAAGCAAGTGTTGCTCAGTATTTTGTTGATGTTGTCGTCGTTTTTTTTGGCCCGGCGCGGCAGGTTCAGCAACTTGGCACTCTCGGCCACGCGCCTAATGGACTCCCGCGCCACCTGAGTGCGTATCTCGAAGCTCAGACTCTTCATGGACTCGTTTATTCCGATGCAGCCAATGTACTTGACTTTGTAGGATATTCCGTCGTGCAGACTTTGGTCCGAGTGGATCCAGGCCTTTGTGGGCGCCTTTATCAACCCGTTCGCTTGTTTGCCTAGCAATTTGTTCTCGTCGCTCATAATACAAAGATTAGATTTTTGTTCTAAACAATAAAATGCAAAGCAAATCTTAGCTAAATATTAAAGATCTTCTAAGTCGAGGATAAAAGAGAAACAAAAATAGCTAGATGAGTTTTGTTAATTGTGGGTTTTAGAGCCAAAACTCTAAAGTTTATCACGAAAATATTTGGTATTTAGAAGCCACAAGCGATCTTGCCCTTAGTTCCGATTGTTTTATTTAAATGCTTTTTTCTTCTTTTTTTTTCTTTTTTTTTCTCTTTTTTTCTTTTTTTTACTTTTAAGATAATTTCAAATTTTCAACATTTTAATTATTTATTTTAGACACAATTTCCAAAACTAACTTGTCCAAACAAAATTGGAATTTTTACATAATACCATGCTTTAATTAGAAATAAACTCTTAGATTAGTCGATAATCCTTTATTAAGCCGAATAAATACTCAAAGACTCATATTCTAATTAAAATAGCTTTTGTTTGGCTTTTTTTGACTTGTACCAAATTTTGATTTTACTCCAAAATATCTCACCTTGTGCCCCAAAACTCTCTTTTAAGTGATCTAATACAATTTGCGCAAATAAACAATACATTTTGAATTTTTTTGTTAAAAATTAAAATCAAGTCAATATTGATTCAAACTTTTGATACACAAAATAAAGAAAAAATTTTTTTTTTTATTAAACAATTAGTATTTTCAGGAAGTCAAGAGCCACCATTGTAGGCAAGAATACTGCCAAAATTTGCAAGTCCATCATTTGCTTATCCATCGCTTCTAGGATACAGATTAACTAAAACTTGACTTTGAAAAATATAATGCTTAAATTGCATATTTCAGAAAAAATGAACAGACTGAATTTAAATTTAACAATTTTTTTTGTCATTTTGAACAACCTTTAATTTATTTATGGTGTCTTTATAAAAATAATTTAATTTTATAAGAATTCAAAAAAGTTAATTTGAATAGCGTAAATTTTACCCTATCCTTGGTGGCCATTTATGCTTGTTTAGATGTGAGTTTCATCTTTCAGCTCAGATTTGATTGTTCTCCTCCAGATCATCTTAGATCATTCTTCATTTATCTTTCCTTATGGTGTCCAGAATAAAACTACCCTAAGGATTTTGTCTTTTGGCATTCTAAAAACATGTCCAAGCCATTTAAGTCATAATATTCATTTATATTAACTTATTGATTCTCTTTTACTAATAGTCTAGCCAAATTTTGGACTTTTTATTTAGAACAAAAAAATAAAACCTTTTCTTTGAATCCTTGATATCTACTATATTTTTTTTAAACATTTTATGACTCATAATAATTTAAAATCATCTCATCTTACAATAGCGTTTCGATATAATTTATAATTTTTGGTTTTGAAGGCACTATGAAGATTAGCTAAATAAATTCAAAATAATATAAAAAATTATAATATTTAAATAACTAGAATTAAGAAAATTAATTAATTTTTTGTTGATGTTTTTAATTTTGATTTTTTTCTTTCAACAAAATAAATTGACTAAAACTCTATTAAAGGTGATTATCTTTACTTTCTTTTTTCTTAAACAATTAGAAACATTTTTTTTTGCTTTTTAGTTTCAGATAAAAAACAAACCTAATAGTATTATATATTAGTTTTGAAAAATTAACTTTTCTAATCTTTGACTTATTCAAAAATTAAAAGCTAAAATATGACAAAATTTTCATTTCATGAATACATTTTTTGCCTTTAAAAGATTTTTTTTTGGGCATATCAATAATTCTTTTAATCTTTTCATTCACTTAAAACTTAAATTTTCTTGAATTTATTCATTTATTGATAACTTTTCAACAATCAAAATTCAAAGTGAGCATAATTTTAATAATTAATTAATTTTTCATGAAAAAAATATTTTTTTAAACAAATTTATAAATTTTTATTTTTAAATTGTGATAATTATTTTATAAAATTAAATAAATGAATTGTTAATCGGTCTTCGTGGCATGGGCACTAGTCTGTTGATTAACCTTGAATAAAAAAAAAAATCTAATTATCAAAAAATCTATTCAAACTTTGTATTTTGATTATTAAAAGATTATTAAAAAATTAATAATAATTAAAAAAAAATACCATTTAAATTTAAGGTAAAAAATGAGAAATAAAAATCTTGCCTGATAAAAAGTAGCTACCGTAGTGCTTTACTGTGGCAATTCTAGATTTAATTACATCTTTTAATATATGACCATAAGGAAGACTTAAATAAGTTATTCTAGGAAAAGTTAGATTTAGAGATTAAACAAAAAAATCCTTTAAAAAATTTTTGACATTTGCAGAAAAATTTGTATTCAGTTCAATATAAATTCATCTATGAAGACAAAATTCTTAAGGGGAAAGAAAAATTTTGAAAAAAATTTTTTCCAAACCTAATTTCAATTTTATTTATTTTATTTACAATCATTAACAATGAAAAATATTTAAACAATTGTTTATAAATTTATAACTTAATTATTAACTTTTCCAAAGTTTAATTAGATAAAGACTCGAAGAAGAAATCAAGACACTCCAACTAACTGTTTTGTCATTATAGAAAGAAAAATAATAAAAAAAAATAACAACCATACTTTGGTTTACAATCTAAAATAGGATCTAAGATTCTGTCTTAGATAAAATTCTTGGCGTAAATTTAGTACTTTCTGGAAAAACTTAGGTGAAAATTTTTTTTATTTTTTTAATAATATTTTTAAACGCTTATTGTACTTGGAAAATAAATACGAAGATATTTGGATGGCTACTCACTAAAAGGAAGAACTTTTAGCAATATTTTATAAATATACAATATAATTAATTGAATACCATAATTAATTGAATAATAATGCTTTAAAAAATCTTAAGTTCAATATAAGCTTAAACAAATATAGCTCATTTTTGATTAAAAATATAACAATCAAACAAATTGCCAAGTTAAAAGTACAAGAACATGTACCTGAAAATTAAACAGGTTCGATTTAGCTCATTCGTAAAAAAAATACTTAAATTTATCTTATAAATTATTTAAATTAAAATAGCTAGAATAAAATTATTTTTTTAAATATAGGGTTCGAGGTCTCAGAATTATACTCAGTTGTGTCGAGAATTTGAGTGCATGTTTGACTATTGTACCTATTTCTATTTTTGAACTTAAAATCAGGTTCGAGGGTCTGTTGACAGAAAAAAAAATTCGCCAAAAAAACTCTAAATTCAGTATTCTTGAAGTAACACTTAAAGAATTTTAGTTCAAAAGAGCTTTAGCTACTTTATTAAGCGTACTTTTTTCAAGTTAATTAAAAGAAAGATATTGATCTAAACAGACAGAGTAACGATTAAAACAGTGAAACTATTTATTATTGATAAAAATTTGTACTATTTTACAGAAAAAAGGTAAAAAACGAAAACCTCGAATTATTATGTATTTTAATAAAATAATTCATTAAAAAAAGTAAGTATTTTGAGATAAATATTTAATAAAAAAATTTAAGGATTTATTACTGATTATTGTAAAAAACTAGATAAATAATTAATAGTTAGAAGCTCATGCTCACTATTATTAAAATATACGATTAAAAAAGCTAAAAAAATTTTTGAATGAGTTCAATTTGATTACCTTTTACAAAGAAAATTTTATTTTGAAAATATTCATTTAATTATAAAGCTTTTTTTCTAGCTGATAAAATAAAAATATTCAATTAAAATTTTTAAGTGTAAAAAAATTTTCAAGTAAAAATGACCTTTTTATTGAAAATTAGAATTTTTGTTTTAAATTTTTAAATTTTCAGACTAAGAATTAGCACTAATTAAAAAAAAAGAGTAAAATTGATAGAGATGATAAAACTTTATATTAAAAGTACAAAAAACTTATTTAAAAAAAGATAGATTAATTATTAAAATTATTTCTAAAATTGATTAAAGCCAAGAAAAGATTGAAATAAATATACTATCTTTAAATAAAGATTTTGCAAGCTATGAATAAAGAATAATTTTTGAAAAAAATTCAAAAGAACAATTTAAAATAATTTTCTCTCAGCATTAAAATTGATTTGTGATAACAATATCGATATAAAAATTTAAACATTTAAAATTTTTCTACAATACTTACAATTATATCTCATCGACTATAATCTTATTAAAAAAATGTACTTAAATTCTTTTGAATAATTTTCTTCTTTAGAAAAAAAAAATAAAAAAGTCAGATCTTTAATAAACAAATTAAAAAAAATGATTATTAAAAAAGACTGAATGTCAATGTCTAAAAGCCAAATTGACCTAAATTCATTGATCTTAAATTTTTTGATTTATTTTTTTTAGAAAAAATTTTCGCACTTACAAAATTTAAAAAACAAAAAATTAGTCTTATTCCGGCAGTTTCATTTTGCTTAATTTTTGTATCATTTTTAGCACGTACATCTGCATTTTTAAGTCATTTGGATTCTGAGTTACGAAAAAATACGGCACCCCGGCCTGGTTCATTGTTTCCTGCTGTTCCAATACTTTGCTGTCAAAGTCTTGGACTATTTTGACATCCAATCTGTGCAATTCGTCACTCATTCTTTTGTCAAAAGCCTTAAATTAAATTAATTTAAAAAATTTAGATCAATGGGCTGAATTTACGTCGAGTTCGCGCTTGTTGGCCGACTGTACTATGTTTAAATGGTGCGGACGAATCTCGCACGCTTTCTCGGTTGTTTTGTGACGCTTTAAAAGCTGATTTCGCTGATCTAGAACGAGAATAGTTTAGTTTTCTCACGGTCAACTGAATTGCCCCATTGAGATTTACTTAAGTAGTCATTGTTTATTCTAGACCTTTCATTGAAAAAATTTCGCTCGCTTATTTGCTGCATTTCGACCAGATGGTCTACTATTTCGAACACGGTGCCATCTAGAAGGGACACTGCCAAGGTGCTCAGAAAATCGGTGGACAAGCGGTGCTTGAGAGCTGCTGGCGCCTCACTGGCCAACAGCTGCAGTTGCTCTAGGATAAAGTAGTGCCGCTTTTGAAGAAGCTGTTTGTTCTCGCTTTGTCCACTCATTTTTGTCAAATATGTGTCACTGGTTTCGATCTAAATCCTCAATATCAACAATTTATTTATTCAAAGGATTTTCCTAAGCAAACAATTTTAATTAAATAAATAAAACTTTAATTAACTTTTTTTCATTTTTATTTTGAGCATATTTTTTCAAATTATTCATTGCTAAAGTTGTGTGCATTTGTGAACAAGTTTTAGATTTATGTCTTTTGTTGCCTGATTAGTTCTCTTTTGTCCTTGAGTTGTCTAGCGTGCTATTTTTTTCCTTTTGTACAATATTCAAAAAAATATATTCAAAATAAATAATTTAATTATGAGAAAAATTCAAATCAATAATTATTCTGAAGATTTTATTCGGAATATTAGATCTTTCTTCTGCATGTTGTTGCAGTCGGGATTTTAAACAATTTTTTTTTTAATTTTTTATTATTATATTTTATTTGAAAAAAAATTTTTTTTAATTTTGTATTTTATTAGCCTTTTTTTAAATTTTTTATTGAAATCGACAGAATTGGTGTTAATTGAAAAAAATAAAATAAAATTCTTTATTATATCTCCAAGAATAGACAAAAAATAAAAACTCATTTTAAAGAAATTTTTTTTTTCATCATTAAATGAAATATCACTTAGGTAATGATTTGAAAATTATTTTTGGTATTTTTTCTTAGCCATCAATTAATCGAAAACAAAAAAATTAAATTTTACTGACAAAAAAGACTAAATCTACTGACAAAAAAATTACGTATAATGACAAATAAATTAATTAAAATAAATTAAATTATTTTTACAACAAATTAATGATTTTGAGGTCACAATAAAAATCAAAATCTTTAACTATAGCACCAAAATAGGAGGGAAGTTCCAAACGATTGTGACAAACCGTTTTGTCCTAATCTCATCGTCAAGCTAGAGTCAACTTTGAGAAAACGTCACAATTTAAGTTCATTCCTTACAATCTTAGACAATTACATTATTAAATAGCTTAATTTTAATCCTCATCCGACATCAATAGACTAAATTTAGTTTCTTAAGACTTCATTTGATTTTGAATGTATTTAGCTATTTAATAATGTAATTAGAACTATATATCGAATATCCAACTCCATTGTGTAATTGCTACCTTACTATTTCCTCCTTTTTTCCTGATTTTTAAAATATTTAAACATGTCTAACCCCTAAAATTAAAAATCAATTTATTACATATCTTTTCTTTTTTTTTTTAATTTCGTTTATTATGATCCTTTTTACTTTATTTTTATTTTATTTTATTTTACCTTACATTATTTACTTTTTTTTTTTTTTTTAAACTCTGAAGGAGCATTAGCTCGGTAACGATAAACAAATAAATAAATAAAAAATAAAAATAACTAAAATAAAATAAAATACAAATAAAACCTATTTTATAGATAAGTTTTATTATAAAACCAATATTTAAAAAAGGTTTTATTTTGTCAGTGCAAAATTATAAAATAATCATCTCAATATATGTATGTTTGTCAGTCGTAAAGTTTTTTTGTCATAATAATTAGTTTTTTATAGTCAGCTAAAATAGATTAAATTTGTCACATCCAAAAAATTTAGTCTTTTTTCATTATTAAAATTTTTCACCACAACAAATCTTTGTGTGATCTTAACTTGGACTGCTCCTTTCTACCATATTCATTGCCTAAAGAAGTTACAAACATTATTAAGCTTTTTGCATACAACGCCAAGTTGATAGTCATCATAAGGAACAGAATTGACGTGCAAAACCTCGAGTGGGCATTGACAGACAAGTGATTTTCAATGAATAAAAATGCAAATTACTAACAGATAACTAACAGATCTCAGAAATAAATTTACAAATGAAAAATTCACAAATGCAACAAACATTTATTGAGCGGGATCTCGGAATTTACCATAAGAAGGACCTTAAATAGAACCACCAAGCATCTCAACAAAGCTGCATTATTCTTAGTCAACTTAAGTGAGTTTTCAAGTGCTGGTCTATTAACACTTTTATACAGCTCTATGCAACTTTAGTAAGGTCTCACTTAGAGTAAACTGCAGCAACTTGGAATTCATGTTTGAAAAAAAAGGAATCACCAAAATATTTTACTGATCACAAAAAATTTTTCCTCTTTAAGCGATTTTATAATATTAAATTTAAATTAATGTGTAAGAAAAATTTAAAAAAAAAATAGCTATTCACTATAGAAAACTAAAAGTTTAAAAAAAATTTAAAACAAGATTTTTTCTAAGCTAAAAAATGAAAAGTGTAGAAGAAATTTTTAATAAGATTATGGGTTTGGGACTTGTCCATACGGCATTCAATTGTTTTAAAGACAATTGTAAAAAATTTGGTCAACAAATGAAGCTAAGTCCTAGAAAAAGGATTAAATCGGCAATTGATGATTCATTTTTTGCTCTTTTTAAAAAAACATTAAGAATTATACCATTAAAAAGGCATTGGGCCAGCCTTAAACAAAAATCCGGTGGCCTGGAGAATTTGTAGTGAATTTTTGAAAAATGAAAAGTGCGTCAAATTGCAAATGTCTAAGAGACATAAATAATTAACACTTTTCTTATTTTTTATATAAAAAGAGAACTAAATTATTTTGATTCAAGTATATTTTAGTAAAAATTAAAAGTTTTGTTGATCACCAAAATATTTTACTGTTTACATAAAAAAATTTACAAAAATTCTTCGGTTAATTAATGGACATTTTGGTCACAAAATATGTGATCAGTGATCAATGATCACATCTTTTTGTGATATGATCATTGATCACTGATCACTGATCACATAAAATTCAAAAAATCTCTTTTTATAAAGTTAAATCGTATGATAGTTATTCAGGTTATTTTTTTTTAGATTAAAATATCTCTAATGCAATTTCTTAAAATTTTTCGAAATTTTGGGAACAAATTTGAAGAGAATTATCGAACAGATTTTCTTGATTTTTTAACTAAATAAAGTTCAATATGTGTTAATCAATTGTTCGATTTTGTTTTCTGATTTTTTAAACTAAAAATAATTGATAAATTATTAATTTGTAAAAAAATTTAATAATTTGAATGAAATTTAAACTAAGTGGCTTGGTGTGATGGTTAAAATTGAAGAACTCGAAATCGATGAGCACAGTACAGGTCCATAAAACTATTTCTTTTTTGGCCTTTTTTTACTTAGAGTTTTATGGAAAAATGTAAAATAGAAAAAAAATCTTGTCATATAGAAAAATTAGAATAAAAACAACACTGGTTATTAATCGTTCCTAAAATAAAAAGTAAAAGAGAAGATCTAATCGAATTTTTTAAATCTTAGTAATCAGCTTACCAAGAAAATTTGACTAAGAGAAAAATCAAGAACTGGAATGAGTCACCCAGTAAAATAATAAATACAAAGTGGTTAAAAAAATTTAAATGCCAGCTGTATAGACATTGTGAGCGAAAAAGAAATGAAAATTTTTTAGAAAAAATTTAATTACCTTTGAATCCTCGATTGATCTTGAACTTGTCTTGATTCTAAATTTTTTTCTAAGGAAAGACAGATACCATAGCGACATTACAGATAGCCTGGCTCCGCAGGTCTCTTGCTGTAGCTTATCATTATCATCAATTATTTATGAATTAAAAAAAAACAAAGTTGGTTGTTTGAGCAATGGTAAAATTTTAAAAATGAGTCTAATTAAAATTTTCAGCTAAAATTGCTTGCTTATGATTGCTATCGCTGATTGCTCATACCTTTGAATACTTTCTATATTTATAACTAGTCTCATTGCTGTGTTCTTGTTACTTGATTTAGAATTTAAAGAACTATGTACTTTCTCGAGATAAGAACCTTATTTTGATGCTAATCATATTGCTAATCATTAAGAAATATTTTTTCAGTATTCTATAAATTCTAAATAGATAATAATTTTTGAATTGAAAGTGATAAATTGATTCATGAATCAGTAAAATATAATTAATTTAAAAAAATCAAATCTACTATTTGATCCAAATAAAACAGAAATAGTCTCCGCACAAATTTTTATTATTATTTAAAAAAATTGAAATAATTAAAGGTAAATGAATCATTCGGACTAAAGAAAAAATTAAAAAAGGATTTTGACAACAATTTTAATAGACCCATTGTTTCTATGCTAAGATTTGTTCACTCATCTTGACCATATTTAGTAATAGTAGCGACAAAGGTTTTATTGGAATTTAATATAATCTATTAAATTTGTCAGTTGTTTAGTTTTGCGTCAGAATAATTAGTTTCTTATAGTCAGCTAAAATAGATTAAATTAGTCACCACATTTAGTTATTTTTGCCATCTTAAAAAAATTAAATTTGTCAACCCCAAAAAATTTAAGCCTTATTAAATTATTTCGGAAAAAGAACATCCGATATACCTTCTTTGAAATACATATCTTTTTATCACATGCTAAAAAATTGTATTATTTTTGGTAAAATAAAGTAAAAACATGGCTAATTATCTTTTTAATTCCAAACTCTACTACATTTCAATACCTGTAATAAATAATAACTTTTTGAACCAAGTCTCAATGAAAGCTACCTTACGAGCTCTTGAACTTCTTAGAAATGCGGATGATACCCGAAACAAGAAGATCTACTAGGATTTTGTTTCGCTTAAACTCAACAAAATTTACTTATATACTCGCAAACACTTCCTCAGAGAGAGACTTGAGAATCACAATAAAAGACAATCTAAAGTGGAATGACCACATACGAAATATTGTAGTAGAAGCTAACAAAGTCCTAGGGAAGCTTAAAAAAACTTTTACTAAATAGAATGCCAAAAAATTCTAAGTCTTATATAGATCACATGTCCGACAATTACTAGAGTATGCAGTTGCTGCATGGAATCCGAACAAAAAAACAAAACATCAAGCTTATAGAAAAAGTGCAAAGACGAGAAACTAAAAATGTTCCATCACTGAGAAATAAAAGCTACGACGAACGACTACTTCATCTAGGATTAACAACACTGGAAAAGAGAAGGGAAAGAGGTAACATGATCCAACTTTACAAATTCAAAAAAAATTTCAACCAAGTATCTTGGTATCATCCAGCGAGTCATGCACCAGCTTACGAGAATCATGGACCGGAAAGCTCAACGAGATCCTCAAGACAAAAACTATATAGACAGCTTGTTAATAATTGCTCAGCCAGAGACAACTTCTTTTCTAATCAAACGATCCATTATGGAATAATTTACAAGACTAAAAATTGCAACTTCAACTAATTCGTTCAAGAGCAAATATTACAAATTTTATTCGTGTTAATTTAAAAGAAATTTATCTGCCATAGCTTGGTAAAATTTGTTTTCCAAGCTACGCAGATTAATAATAATAAAAAATAAGTCTCTGATGACTATTAAAAAGATTATGAGGATAATTAAAACTTTGATAATGATTTTGAAGAAAAAATGGAAAGGCCAGATTTACCCAATAGCGATTATGAATCAGATGAATACTCAGGTAATGAATAACCTGAAGAAGAATAAGCAACTTACATTGACAAAAAATATTGAATATTGAAATAAAGAAAGATATGAGATTGACTGAGAATGGAGAGGTGGCAAGTATTAGGAAAACGAAAAATTTTAGATGAGAAAGTTAAAATAACACGTAAATAAATGAGACCGAAATGTCAGAATTTTTCATGATTTTTGACTTGTCGATGATAAATAAATATTGAATTGTACCAATTGTCACCAGAAAGCAGTAGATTCTAGGCTTTCATTTAAAAAAAGAGATATATTAGCTTTTATCGGCATCTTTTGTGCAAGAAGTGTTTAATTCCTCTCAGAGCCATGTGGTCAAGAACTTATGAAATTAAATTTGTTTCCGTAATGGAAACAAATCGAGCTTTTTACATATAATGACAATTTTAAGCAATTTACATGTGGTCTTTGTGTAGAAGATAAAGTTTTTAAATCGATCTGTAAAAATTGTTAAGAATTTTAATTAGTTAGTAATGTATTACTTATATAAGCTTAAATAAGCACAAAATTTAATTCCATCAAGAAGTCTTGTTTCAAAATTAGTTAAAATTCAGATTTTTTGAATTTTCATCTTACCACATGTTGATTATTGAATTTCCTTGCTCATCTTCTATACTGAAAGTGCTATACAATCTTTATCAAATGTTAACTATATCTGTCTTTACATACTTTTTTTTTCAAAGCTTGAATTTGCCAATGCGCCAATGATTTTAACAGTGTAAATTGTGATTTAGAAATCTTAGGACTGTATGGGCCACAGTACATAGTAATCATCAGGTTGTGCTGCTTTTTATACAAAATTTTTCAAGTCGCCAATTCACCTATAGTGCTAAATCAACTTAGCGATTAGCTATTGCGATTTATCGTTTGCTTAATTCTTTTAAAAGTTCGTTTAGTGAAATTTTGTTCGAGTACTGCAAATTTTGAATATAATACCCCAAATTTTTTATTTCTTTTCATCAAATATTAAATAAATTCCCGAATTATTAAATTTATTAACCCAAAATTAAATAGAAATCAACTAGTTTTAACTTATTGAAACTTTTTATCAAAAAATGATAAAAAATTTAAGAAAAAATCCTTAAATCCCTATAAAAAGAGTGTGTTTGTTAGAAAAAAAAGATAATATTCAATCTAAAAGATAATATAAAAGTTTTATGCTAAAAATCATGTCAGCCATATTTTTATAGAAAGTTGTTTATGTCATTGAAGTTATTAGCTTCAATTTTAAATTCAAATAATTTAAAAGTCGAAAAATAATAACTTTTAGCAAGTTTGATTATTGCATTTTTTGAAAAATAACATTCAATAGTGAAACAATAATCGAAATAAAGCAAAATAAATGAGTACATTTTTACGGATGTAGTTAGCTAGAAAAGTATTCCATAAGTAAGTTTTGAAAAATTAAGAAAACAAAATAATTTAACAATGAACCTTTTGGTGAAGCAGATTTAGATTTTACGTCTAATTTTACGTTAAAAGCTTTGGCATCTTTTGAGTGAGTCTATTGTTAAATGTAAAGTTGCTTTATGTTTCGTAAATTTTGGATAAAACAAAAATTGGAACATTACTTTATTTTAATTACAAAATTTAGGTAGTTTTTCTTAAATTTGTTATTCCAGTTTCTCTTATTTCTGTAATTTTCCTTTTATTGCGTAATGTGCTACCATAGGCGATCTCCTAGTAGACCGCCTCCGCAAGCTTGCTTGCCGTAGCTTATTATTATTATTATTATTATTAATTTTTTTTATGAATAAACTAAATAATTGGGTATTTATTTAATATTTGGGGGAAAAAAATAAAAAATTTGAAGTATTTTATTCAAAATTATGTGGTATCGTCCGTTCATTAATAAATTTTGTCTAGATAATTTGGATTTTAGTTTACAGTTGTTTAAAATCAGAAGGAAAAATAATGTTAATACTTGCTTTTATGAGTTTATAAAAAAGTTTTCAAATTTTGATTCGTTTAAGAAATGAAACACTTTAGAAAAAAAACTTTATTTAACAAAAATGCACAATTTTTCCATTTTATATAATTCTTCCAAAGTTTTTTATTTTTTCCTTCTATTAATACTATTTCATAAACTATTATAAAATTAAATTCTTTATTTAATTATCATTCCATTGCGTTTATTTAAAATAATATACTGAAACGAAACAAATTTTTATTATTCTTATAAAATTTTAATTTTAAATAAACGGATGCTTTTAGCATTCTTGGATGAAATTAATAAGAATCCTTATTATTTTTTCTTTTGATTCATTTCTTTTACATTTATATATGAACACTGATTCTTTTTGACTTTATTTCTTCTATAAATTCTTTTTTCACTAATTATGTGACTTATTTTTAAAGTTATTTTTATAAACATTATTGTCAATTTTTTTATTTTAAAGGAAAAAAAGGATAAAAAGAATTAGAATTCTCCTAAATATTTTTAGGAAATTTAAAAAAAGAAAAAAATGCAAGCGCCTTATTCTTTTTTAATAAGCAAAAATTTAAAACTTTAATTCTTCGAATATCGTTCAAGCTAATTGTCAATCTATTGGTAGCTATTCACTATCTGACATGACTAATATAATGGTTAATTAAAGACTTTAAAAAAAAAAATTAATGATCGACAGCCAGATTTTTTAAATATCTTTCAAAAAGCTAAAGTTAATTTAATACTGCAAATTAATGAACAGTTACCTCAAATTTATTTTAAATTGGTATAGAATTCTAAATAAACATATCAATTTATAAAAAATACATTCTTTAGAATAAAACGTATAAAATTAAAATAATCATCAATTTATAAATATTTCAATCAATTAAATTAAAACATGCGCTAATAAAATAAGACTATATCAAATTATAGACAATTAAAAAAAAACTTCCTAAATAAAGATTATTGAAATGTTTTGCCCTTTTTTGATTTTTTAATTTTTATCTATTAAAAAAAAAGAGGCTCATAATTTTCCTCAAAGCTAATTTTAATAAAAATAAACCTCTAAATTAAAGTTAAGACTAATTATTAAAAATACCCTTACCTTCTGCTTACCCGAAGCCCTAAACTAGATCTTCGCCCCAGTCCCCTTTGACCTAAGCCCCTATTCCCTAAACCAGGGCTCTATCTCGTACCCTGACTGGCTGCACCCGCTTCTAAATTAGAAGAGTTTTTATCAAAATAGCGGTACCAAAACATTATTTGCCAAAAAAAAAAGAGCCATTAAATTTTAATTTTTTTTGATAAAGATTGCTTTATCAAATAAATATTGAAAAGGTAAAATATTAAGCCGTCATATCAATGATTAAATTTAAAAAATGAATTTAATTATCTCGAATTCTCAAGATAAAAATGGTCAATTCATTATTAAGGCTAGATTTTTAAATCTAAAAACATTAATGAATTTTTGACTTGGTCAATTGATAATTTCACACTTAGTCATAGAATTAATTTTAATAATTGTTTCCATTTTACTTGTAAAGGAATTTTTGAGTAAGTCGCCGAAAAGAATTATTCAGCTCTAAAAATATAAGACTTGCTCAATTCTTTTTGCGTCTCCGAAATAATTTTTGTTTTTTTATGAATTCAATTAAAGAACTTTTTAGTGACATAAATTTCGAATTGGATTCAAAGATAAATTAATTTATTTTTTAATAATTTTCAATCGATCTTAAAAAGTTCAAGTAACATATGTTCAAGTGAAATTATTACATATTTACATCAGGTTATTAATGCTCAGATCACTTGAAACCTTTTCCAAGAACGTCATATCCAAGAACATACTTTTAACATTAAAAATATTTAATTTCACGTGTAAAACAAACCATTTCATTTAAAAAATTTATTTCAATATCTAAATGCTTTTTAATATTTTTAAATATTTTTGCAAGAACTTTTTTTCAAAAAATTAATACTCATTTTCCACGTATCATGTAAAAATTATGTGACGTATCAAGCTAATTGATTATTTAGCACTTACCAAAAAGATTTAATTTTTTAGCCACTTTCATTTTTCGTTTTAGAAGTACATTTTTGACTCTGGCGAAGGTGAGCAATTAAAATAACACGACAAGTGTGAGAAGGTATTCACAAAAATAAATTTTTTAATTTTTTTTCCAATTCTGCCGTCATGTAGAGTATCTAATTTAAGTTTGTTAAGAAAATTTTTAAAACAATTTTAAATTTTTAAAAAAATTTTAAATTTTTACCATATTTTCCTATAAAGAACAAAAATGATCTATAAAATAAATTTAACCAATGCTACCTTAAAAAGTCTTTAAGCTTATTTTAAATTGGGAGCATATGTTTCATCTAGTGTTTTTGACAGTAATTTTTTCATCTTATTTATCTAAATAAACTATCAACTGATTCTTTATTAAATCCAGACACATTTTTTCACCAAAAAGATTTCTAGGTATAGTCGAAAGAGAAAATATTATTTTTTTAAATAAATGTAGCAATCTATAGGAATTATATAAACTCTTTCAATACTAAAGGCATAATTTTTAAATAAATAATATTCTTTTTAGATTATTTTTTATCAAAAAGGTTTTTCTTAGCAACTTGATTTATCAAGATTACTTTCAAAATTGAGATTAAGATAGTATAAGCGAGATAACCCTCAATTTGTTTTCTTAGAATTTTAAAAATTGTTACTGTATTCAATTCTATTTTTAATCTTTTTTTTCAATTCTTATCAAAAAAAGAAAAAATCAATCAAAACCAAATTAAAAATTAGTCTAGATGAATCGAAAAAAATTACTTCAAATATTTTTGCGATTCTTGGTCACAATAATTATTCTCAAATATAAATCTTTTTGTCAATTTTTTTATTATAATATTTTAAATTATAATTTAAAGTAAACAAACCTTTCAATATTTATTTTGAAAAAATACCCTTGATTTTAGAAGTTCATTAAAATAAGAAAAATTTGATAGATTTAATTTTTTCGAATTAAAAATTGAAAGATTCGAATTTTTTTTATCTGAATTGCTTGAATTTACTTATAGATAGATAAAAAGAATTTTTTTATTTAATTTTATTTTTAGTTGTTGGGATGAGTTGGATCTTTTGACGAAAATTTTGGTACGTATTTAACATTCTAATTTAGTCATTAAAAACATTTTATTCCTATTTAAAAATAATCTAAATTAGTCATTTAAAAAATAATTGCTCATCAAATATATATTTAAGTATAAAAATAATTTTCATTCAAAATTTGATATTTTTATATCTTGATTTTATTATGTGAATAATTGGCTAGGTAAATATCATTTTATACATGAGTCAGAAGAATCATGTTTTCACGGTTATTGATTTAAATTTCAATTTGGTCATGAGTGTACTCTTAGCAAGATTAGAAAAGCTCAGGAGCAACATAATCCCCATTATGCAATAAAAATTAGGCAAGATCTAGATTAATTTTGAAAATACAGAAAAAAAGTTTAGTGTTAAATTGGGCACAAAAAAAGAGAGACTCGGGAGAAGAAAAAAAAATCTCAAATTTTATTCAAAAAAGGTAAATTACTGTAAAAATGACACAAATCAAGGGTTCAAATTCTATTTATAAAAAAAATTCTCTATTTGAAAATTTTGCTTAGTTCAAAATTTTAAAGCAGAAAATTATTTGATTTTTTTGTCCAAAAAATAAATTTTCTCTTCCAACCCTGGAGACTGTCGAGAGACTTTGGGAGAATAAAAAAGGTGCATTTAATAATTTTTGAGTTTTAAGTTTTGGAATTTATTTGGGCGTTTAAAGTCATGCCAAATAATTACATATCATGCATGATTTTTAATTATTTAAATCACGTTAAACTGAAGTGATGGGCTGGCATAATAATAATAATAATAAATAAACTCTCTCTCTCTTTTTTTTATCGGAGTCATGAAAAGCTCAATTCAGTTTGTCTCATTTATGCAACAGTTGAGTCATTTTGTTTTCAAGTAAAGAAAGATTAAAGGACTTTGAAAGAATGGCTTTTGCCAAGTATTTATCTTATCTTTGATTAGAAATTATTCCTTATAAATTCGAGCATTTCGCATTTATTTTTCAAAATTTAAAAATTGCGCACTTAAATAATCCAAATGCGCCATCAATCGATGATGAAATTTGCTTACATGTCTGAAATATTTCATAATAAATTCCCAGTGATGCAACCAAATGTCAGAATTATATAACAAAATGTAAGAGTGAATAAATTTTATTTTTTTATTTCGTTCATGATTACTTTATGACTTGAAATTTTGCATAAGTTAATGTTTAGTCTACGCCCAAATAAATTGCAACGAAATTGCATGTCCCAAGTTGTCTAGCACTAAATTCCGTTTCATCTAAAATCAAAATATTTATATTTCCAATTTAGTAATCCATTAGTATTTAAGAAAATTTCTGAGTTTGTCTTGGCGCACAAAAGTGGCCAGGGTTTTCAACTAGGACAGCACAGGTATGAGCTCTACCTGGGTTTTGTTTTTGTCACTGAATTGGTGCGCAATAGATCCAGCTTTTCTAGAACATTGGCTAAAATAATTAACAGTCAACGCAATAACTGGAAAAACATATTTACAGATATGAATTTAGCACGGAAAAATTGGGAACAAAATATTTATTTGCTTAGCAACAGTGACTTGTATAAAAAACAAAGTCAAATTGAGAAAATAAAAAAAGTATTTTTCATTCTGGTTTAGGTAGATGACATGGATTAGAATATAAAAAATTTATTATCTAGAAAAAATTTAATTCAGTTTTTATCCTTTGACGTACTTGAATTTAATTAGGCTCGTAGGTGTCCCTGAGCTGATACTTGCAGAGACAATCAAATCAATATGCCAGTTTCCCTGCACGTAGGTGTTCTCCTAACTTTATATCATATGTTTTGTTTTACATATAAATTATGACTACAGTTTCAAAATAAATAAATAAAAAAGTATTTTTTTCTTCAAAGCAGTTCTGACTAGGGTGTCAAGTTACGGACAGGGCGCGTGATCCTGAGCAAACTTTCTAAGATTATCAAATATTGATTATATAAATAATTGAAAGGGTATTTATTTCAGGTATTTGGTCTCTTTAATTTAAATAAATGTGCATGGATCTAGCTATTGACGCACATGCGAAAGCGAGAGAGTGCTCTGGAGAGGAAGCGAATGGAGACGAAGAAAAAAAAAGAGAGAAGAGGAAATCGAGTGAGCAGGAAAATTTCGCACTTATTTAAGAGACATTATGTGAACGCGTTTCATAACACGTAAAATGTCTATTCTATCCAACAAATAGGTTTTCATTTACATTTGCGCAATTTATTTCAAATTTAAATTATTCATTTTCAAAAGCATAATCCCTGTGTTTAACAACAAAATTATGAAATTTCGCATTTTGTTTCTAATGTGCTAGGTAAAGAGCATGCTTTGCTCGCAATCTCTTGCTTAGTCATCGTCGTCATCATTTGGCGCCGGCTAATTTAACAAATCCAATTGCACAATAAGAGCCCTTAAAATAGGCGCGCATATTTTTAGCACGGACACTTTTTAAATTTAGTCGTCACTTTTTAATTTCTCTCTTTTTTTTCTTTTTTTCTTTTCAACAATAAATAAAAAAAATCAAAAAAAAACCTCATTTTTTCTCTCAATTTTCTTTAGATTTTTTTTGTGAATAAAAAAAAAAAAACAAGTCATAGACAAAATCATGAAAGAGGAAATAGGCGAAGGTGTAAACTTTCTGCGCCAATTTTTGGCCAAGTACGGCCAGATGGAGCAGTCACAGATCGACGAGTTCGGCGCCAGACTCACCGACACATTGGAGAGACGCTACGCCAACCATTGGTACGAGTGGAACCCGATGAAGGGCCAGGCGTTCCGCTGCTTGAGGCTGAAGCGGAGCGAGCAGTACGTGGACGCGAGCATCAGCTCGATCTTGAGCGACATGAGCCTGTCGCTGAGCCAGCTGGGCCTGCCCGACGACTTCACCCTGTGGATAGACCCGGGCGAGGTGTCGGTGCGCTTCGGCGACCTCGTCGGCTACACGTACACAATAGCCAAGGTGGACAAGAGTGCGGAGCGCGAGGCCGCCCGCGCCAAACTAATAGTCCAAAATTCAGACAAAATTTTCGACGACAACCTGACCGCCTTCATCCGCCAGAACAGCTCCAACCACGAGCTCATCGACATCGCCTTTTCGCTCACTGACCTTCACCTGGACACCTCGAGCCTGTCCATGGAAAAAAGAACGATAAGCCCGCCGTTGACCAAGAGGGCCAATTCGTCCACCATGCCCATTTTTGACCGGCTGTCGGCCGGCGCCGACACCAACTACTTTTCGTCGTCGTCGTCATCGTGCGCCTCCTCGTTCGGCTCCGAGCACAACCAGCTGGCCTGGCTGCCCCGCGGCGACCTCTTTCAGCCGCGAGACCACGACAATTTGAACTTTCTGAATTTTGACTTCATGAAAAGCTCGGACACGTCGTCGGAGCGCAGCGACACGCCCAACTCACTGGTCACCAACTCGAGCTACTTTGGCAACTTTAGCTTTGCGTTCGACGGCCTTTTGGCCGCCGACACCGCCGACACTGCCAGCTCGAGCTCTGTGTTCACCCAGACCGACTTGGACGAGGTGCAGACGCCCAAAAAAGTGTCCGACAGCGAGGAGGAAAAGAGCAAGTCAAGCGGCAAGCCGAACAGAAAGAGCGAGTCCAAGCGCGACTCTTCCTACTGCGGCTACGTCGAGTCCTTTCCCTACTACTACAAGCTGAACAGATTGTACAACGCACTGGCTCTGCAAAAGATGCAAACAGAGCGTTTGAAAAAAGCGGGCTTGTTGAGCCACTCGAACCAGAACAATCCGGCAGCGGTGGCCCAGGCCTACGCGGCCTACCAGTCCATGGGCCTGGTCGGCACGTCGCCCACTGGCGCACAGCTGGCCGCCTCGCCGCCCAAGTCCAAGCACCGCGCCAACTTCAAAAGCAACAAAAAGTGTGCACAGCCAGTGCACCAAGCTCAGCAAAAACATTTCTAGACCAGCTAGCAGCAGCATCCTTTTTAGAATAATTCCAAATGTATTTTAGTATCAGCCAGATAATAAATTAAACCAGAATTAATATCAACAATAGCAACAGCAGCAACAAAAAAGCAATTAAAAATTAAAATTATAAATTTAGTCATTAGGGTCTTGTAAATGAGAATAGTTCGATGGCTTGCGTTGTACAAATGAGCATAGATCTAATTGTGTTGTTGTGAGTGTTGGACAAGTCATCGAATTTTCGATTTGTATAATTTGTTATGTATGAAACTTTATAAAAGAGAAGAGCACATTTTTTGCTGTGTAAATTTCAAATGAATGTGTACAAAGTTGATTTAAATTTGCCGGTGATTTATATTTATACATAGATTAATTTATTTAATAAACATTGTTTTTAGTAATTATTATTTTGCTTTTAAAGTCATCTCGAGTCACCAATTTATTGGCGCACACCAAACACACACGTTCCTAACGAAGAACCAAAACTCGTTGCTTTTTTTTTGTTCAATTTTTTTTTTTTGGTTTTTTTCTAATTGAGAAAAAAAATTAAATTAGATTTTTAATTTATTTAGATGAACTTGCATAGAGATGTAACATTTTTTTATTGTTTTATTTAATAAAGTTAGTATTTTGAAAAAAAGTTCTTCTCCTATTGATTTTTGGCGCTACCTTGATGGGTGAGCTTCTTTTTTTTCGTGTCCCTTATTTCTAGCTTCTTTTTTAATGTTTCATCGAGGAATTAGCGAAGTTCATCGAAAAATCATCAAATAACCCACTGGTTTTACGATAGTAGTAGTAGTGTCTGCAGTATAGATATTTCTATCACCAACGCTCGAAAGCGTTTAGCCTTATAAACTAAGGCTTTGGCAGACTTTGCTTTTCACCATTACAAAAACTTCATTGTCAATTTATTTATTTGTTTGTCGAGCTTGAGCTCCCTCAGAATTAAAAACAATAAAATAAAAATAAAGTAAAAAAAAAGATAAAATAAAATAATTTAAAGAAAAGATAAATAGATATGTAATAAATTATATATTTTTTTTTTACATTCTGACTGCTTGTCAATGATTGCTCTAAAGCTTTCTATTGTTTGCGCACTAACAGCATTCACTCAAAAGCTGTTCCATAATTTTACACAGCAATTTGTTAAAAAATTACATCTTAAAGATTCTTTGCGATTTATTTCTCGGATTAATCTATTGTCATGAGATCTTCTTAAGTTTTTTAAATCACAAGCGAAATTGATACCATTTGTTAACGAAAACTTCACTTTAATTTACTTTTTTATTTTCTTATTTTATTTTTTTACATCACCCATGTTTACTGAATAAATTATTATTATTTTTTCGAGACCTTTTAAAAATTTTTATATTTGAATTAGGTCTCTCCTTAGACGACGATTTTTAAGTTTCATTATAAAATAAAGTAAACTGTCGTTTATATAATTTTATTAATTCTAAAAAGAAAACCGGGCCCGGTTGTCGTCGTAGACTGAACACCGGGCGGAAATATAAATCACATTTTATATAAAAGAAATATGAGTAAAAATGAAATAAATAAATATAAAATATAAATATGAAATACGAGTGCATGCAACTGCACAGCGAACCGAGTTCATACACAGTGATGTCCTCATCACACATTAGATTTAAGTATTTCAATCTGTCTTCATAAGACTTAGTTTTGGTATAATCAATCAGTTTTGTCGCTCTTCTTTGCACTTTTTCAAGAATTTTAATGTCTTTTTTTTAAATACGGACTCCAGGTTCCTACTGCATACTCCAGATGGGGTCTCACAAGTGATGTATAGCGAAGTCTTAATGATTCTCGGCCGAGGTTCTTAAAAGAATCTCTTATTTGACCCAGTATTAGGTTAGCTTTCATAGCTGCTACAGTACATTGTTTATTCCATTTGAGATAATTTGGTATAAAAACACCCAAATCCTTTTCTTTTTTTATCTCCTCTAGGAAATGAGATATATTTATATATATATATATATGGTTTAATTTTTTGTGTTTGAATTACAATATGCATCCAATGTTGAAATAAATTTGAAAAAGTGCGATGTTTCAAATATTTTTTTCAGTTTCAAATAAAAAAAAAAAATTTAAGTTAATAATGCAAACATGAAAAAAAAATTTTTTTATAAATTTTGACTGGGTTTGTGATTTGACGATTCTTAGAGATATGTTTGTGGTATAAAAACTATCAACGCTCTGTTTTTTAGTTTTCAAGTATTTGTTAAAATGAACCAAACGAAAGTAAATTATCACTAAAGTCAAAATTTTATAGGAAGAAAACAAAGTTTTTCGGGCATAATCGCTTAGGTAAACTATGGTTTCCAATTACTGGTACAATTCTTGTTCTCAGGTTTTATGAACTATTAGTTCACCTAATCTTAATATTTAAAACTCAAATGTGTGAAAAAAAGTAAAATTTTCATGCATATACTTAACGATAACTAACTTTAATATTTAATATATTGCTTTTATAATTGTCTTAATCCATTTTTTAGATTACAAATATATAATATTTATTAATTTTTTTACAAATTAAAAATAAATTTTAATTAAAAAATTAAGAAAAGACAAAAACATTCAAACTCATTGAAATTCATTCATTCAAGTTTTTCTTACAAGAAATGTTGTTTGTACAGTAAGTAACAAAAAGTTAGAATCAAGTTGAAAAAAATATTGTTTTTTTGCAATTAAAAAAATCGTTAACTATGAGTTTTTTTCAAATGATAGCTTTTTTAAAGTAAGACTACCCAAATATCTGACAAAATAGAGAAAAAATGGGTAAAAATAAACTAACTGATCAACAGAGATGGCAAATTCCATGTTTTTTGAAAAATCAGACAAAGACTGAAAGAGAAATAGCCAAGTTAACGAAATAATGAACAAAAAAACAATCAAATAGAAAAAAAAGTTTGATTCTAACTTTTTGTGACATACTGTACAGAAATATTCATTAAATCATTTAATCGGCACTTATGAAAAATTCTTTAAAATCAATTTTTAATAAGAATTTTTCAAAATAATAAATAAAATAAATTAATCAATTTAATAATCAATACTAATTTCTTTTTCTTTTATTTTTATTATTCTGGCAGCGGAGCAACAGGTAAAACCTTGTTCTATTTATAACAAAAAAATTAAGTGAATCAATAGTTCACAAAACCTGAGAACAAGAATTTTTCGGATAATAATTGAAATTTGGTTCACCTAACCGACTAGATCCAGTTTTCATCGATTAGATATAAACTTTAATCAAATGAAATATTTATATATATTTTTTTTATTTTTTTTATTTTTTTTATTTTTATTCATTTTTATCTTATTTTATATTGTTTAACTTTTTATTTAGTTCTGAAGGAGCATTTGCTCCGGGAAAAAAATAAATGAATTGTTTAGAAGTTAAAAAAGAATTTTCAATATATTAACTTAAAATTAATTTTTTATTAGAGACTGAAAAAAATATTTGTAACATCGCACTTTTTCAATATTAGTTCAACATTGGATACATTTTCTAATTCAAACACAAAAAATTAAACCACATTTATTTTGATATATATTTTGGTTTAATAATAAGTATTTGGCTATTTCTTTGCTCTTTCCTAGGTTCATTGCTTTACATTTGTTCAGGTTTAGATTTGTTGATCAATTTTGTGTCCATTCCATTAGGAGATCGAGGTCTTTCTGAAGTTCTTATGATCCTACGTTCGAGAATTCAGAGAGAGATCAATTATTTCAAGTCATCAGCAAATCCAAGACAGAAACTATTGAAGCTCTCAAGGAGACCATTGAAATAAATTATATTATAATTATATTATATTATAATATATAGCACTGGACCAAGTACGGATCCTTGTGGTACTCCGATGAGACTATTAAATCCCCAATCAGTTGTCATATTTTTGTTAGATACTAACAAGATATTTAAAAAATAGGAAGAGTCACTATTTGAACCTTGCATGAACTTTGAATCTATGTTTGAGTGATATTTAGAAAGCATAGATGCGTCAAAAAATCAGTCATTAACTGGGATTGTAGCCCAGTCAATTAAAATTTGATGTTGCATCAATGAAAAAAAAGATTTGATCGAATTTTCATCGATGAGTATTGAGCAGATTCATAATATTTCATCGATGAAAGATATAAATTTCATCCGTTCTTCATAAAACGTATAATCTTAATTTTAGTGAGATGTCGCAATGTTCGGATACCCAACTAGTGTGACATGTCGTTAAATATCGAAGACTGGTTTTAAAAATGATATAATGACATGTCACTAATGTCGAAAATAGCCTAAAATTGACAGTTTTTCGAATTTTTTGTTTCGACATTAGTGACATGTCAGTAAGCTTAATTATGCTTTCTTAATTTTAATAAAATGAGTAAAGAGAGTTGAAGAAAAATATATTTTAATTTAAATATACTTGAAAAAATTGTACAAGTTGTATTAATATAATTGATTTGGCCTCAAACCTTGAGACTAATAATCTCCACAAATCCAATCGCCACATTTCTCACAGTTTTGTTGGCCGAATTACTTTTATGTGAATTTTTAAAAATTCAACAGTCTAATTTCTATGTTGTTCAACTGTTTTTAACTTTTTTTTTCTTTACAAGAGAAATGCCGATTAAGATGTGACTTGATCCAAATGCATAAGATTGTGCACAAGGTCGAAAATATAGAATTGGTAAATGGTGTAAACTATGCTAAAAGTTTATCTCTAAACTTAAGAAGATCAAAAGATAATAAGTTGGTAAGGGATATAAACAGAAGAGGTAAAGCCTGCAATTGTCCTTATAGGGCAAGGCGCAATTACGCGCTAGTATTGGCAAATTCTTGTACTACAGTCTACTACTACTACTAATACTACTTAATTTCTTAATTTCTATCACTAATTTGAATTTTCTCAGGACTTAGATAAACCTGAAAAAACGAACCTCTTTTTAAAGGCGGTTAATTTAAAAGTGGAAAAAAAGCGGTATCTAAAAAAACCTTCTTAAAAGTCGGCATTTGTCTAAAACATAAATAGTCATCACTTCATTCAATCCCCAATCTTCGACTTAAAAGTTAATTCGGTAAGTACTTTAATTTGTACTTTGATTCGGTTAGTACTTTCCTAAATAATATATACATATATATATATTATTTAGGAAAGTTACTGGAACGAATAGTTTAATCAAGATAATACAATTTTTTGGAACATAATTCACTCCTTATCTAGGAGCAATCTGGATTTAGGAAACACCGGCGAACATCAGATAATCTAATGTTTTTAATTCAAAAAATTGTGAAATTTTTTAATAAAAAAAAGAGTTTGTGGCCTTTTTTTTGATATTTCTAAAGCCCCTTTCGACCTATTTAAAGAAAAAAATCAAATAAAATAAACAATCTTTTATGCTTTTACAATTTTTATTTTTCAAGCAATTTTTCAAGAATATTTAATTTAATTAATTCAAAATTATCCAATTTTTTGTATAACATTTACTTTTTGCTCTAATTTATGTGTTTTTTCAATTTTTTAAAATATCAAAAATAACTTTTACAAATCCCAAAATTAACCCTAATGTGGCTGAAAGGGAGAATTAATATTCATTCCAAACAGCCAGGGGATTTTCCCCAAATTATTTTTTAAATAAATAAATAAAATAAAGCCTGTGATGGGGTTTGGCATGAAGGCTTGCTTTTTAAATTGATTAAAATGAATCCACCTCATTACTTGACTAACTGGATTAGATCCTTTTTAGAATCTAGGACATTTAAGGTAAATGTGAATGACCACCTGAATGAAGAATATCAAATAACTGCAGGTGTCCCGCAAGGCCCAGTAATTAGTCCTCTTTTATTTAGATTATGTATTAATGACATGCCCAAAAGAAACAAAACAAATAATGAATACTCTCTGCTTTTCGCAGATGATCTAGTTACATTCTTCATTTATAACAAAAAGGGAACCTAGAAAATAAGATAAATAAATACACCAACGAACTAGAGCAATGACTTATTAAATTAAAATGAAGATATAATTTGAAAAATCGTATTCAATAGTCTTTTCTAAGTAAAAAAAAGTGAGTGATTATCTTAACTTAAAAATTAATGGAAACAGAACAGAAAGAGCAAAAAAAGAAATCAAGTTTCTTGGTATAAAATTTGATTCTAAATTAAATTTTAATTAAAGAACGCTGCAATAAAAGGCTAAATATTATTAAAATATTGTCAAAAAAAAAATTTGGTCTTACTCAAAACACACTCGGAAATTTATAAAATAGAGATCTTTCAGATTTTATGCTCGTAACGGTCCGTTATACTTATAATATCTAATTTATGTTAATTTTTTTAATATACATTTTTAATTATTAAAATTAAAAGTAATATTATTATTGAAAAAAATTGTTTTAATTGTATTTTGTATTTTTGGTAGCTTTTGAAACTCTGGATTTAATTTCTGTTGATTTATCTTGGTATGGTCCACTGATTTCCTCATTTCTTCGTTCATTTACTACTTTTGATTTAGACATATTTTCTAAATTAGCAAAATATGAATCAACCGAATCATTCAGAAGCTGATCATCTAGTCTTTCATCCTAATCGATTTCATTTAATATTGCGTTTTGTGCATTCAACTATTGTGTTATTATTTTAAAATGCATTACATTCAAAAAAAGAGAAAAGATAAAAAAACAAAATTAAATATGACCAAATCATATTTCCTTAATCGTTCAGCTTTATTACTATCTCTTTTATTTTTTAAATTTGCTAATTTAATTTTAATTGCTTTTTCTTCTGAATTTAGCTTCACAAATGCTATGGTGTAATTTTTTTCATTATTTATTAGTCTTTGTATAGACTTCAAGCAAGCATCTTTGCATTTAGCAGCAATAATCAATCAATTATTGGCACTAGGTCGTTATATAGCAATTTTTTTCGTAGCAAATATTTAACAGCTAATTTTTCGAAGAAAATTTTTCAGGTAAATTTCAATTAGTAGCAATGTTAGAAGCAATTAATTCATCGCTTTTTTTCATAGCAAGTTATATAGCGTACTTTTAGAAGCGATTTTTTAGAAGTAAATAAAAAAAAAAAAGTTCGATGCAAATCAATTTATTCAGTCAAAAAAAAAAAAGTGTCGAATCAAATTTAAATTTATTTTTTTTTGTTCATTATAATAATAAAATAAAATTTTCGACTGGAAGATTCTTATTTTTCAAAATCACATTAATGGTGAAAAAATACTTGAATTATCAAGTTCATTTTTAAAGAAAATAAAAATAGGAAATTTGATTGACTTGAGCAGTCTTTTTTAAGAACAAGAAAAAACGAGAGAATTTTTTTTTTTTAAAAAATGCGTGCTATAAATAAACATACATGCAAAAAATTAGCTTCTAAAAAACTGCTACTAATAATTTTTGGCTATGAAAAAATCGCACCTAATAAATTTGCTTCAAAGAACTGCTTCGTAATAATTGCTTCTTAATAATGCATCAAACACGTTTCGCTTCTAAACTTGTCTTTGCTACTAAATAATTTGCTGTGAAACTATTGGATGCCCAATTATTTGAAGTGAAGCAAATTGAATCATATTAAAACAAAATGAAATGAAACTAAACTATATTGAAAAAAATACAAAGCAAAGCAAAGACATGAAAAATGCTGGACATTTTTATTATTTTAATTTAATTTTACAAATAATACTTTTTAATTTGTCTCAATAAAATTTTAAAAAAATATTAAAGGTTTAAATAAAACAAAATATTCAGGCTTTATTAAACTTACAATTTTCAATAGAAGGGAATACAAAACAAAACTTCTAACACCTAAGATAATTAGCAAAGTTAAATATTTTTAAGTTTTTTATTTGGACCAATTAATCAATTAGTTGGTCGTTTTTTTCTGTTTTTTTTGTACGGCATAACGATATTCAAATAATTTTTCATATGCATAGAAGTTATTTTTTATTCGCTTACATATTTGCTTATGATGCTCGTTCCTCGCAATAAATCTTTAGTCGGATCAATTTTAGACTATTTTTTTCCTTGCTTGAATTCATTTTCAGAAAATAATAGCAAAAAACTACAAGCAATTCAGAATTCAGTAGTAAGATATATTCTTAAGTTAAAATATGATACTCCCTCAAACATGGTGCATCATGAAGCTTATAATTGCGAGGAACGGAGTGACGATGCTAATAACCAGACACATGTGTATTGAAAATTCGATATAGCGGGTTGATTTTGCTGGAAAGTATTGCAAACTCTAAGCGATTTGATTGGTTAAACAAAAGAAAATTTTTTTTTTGAATCTAAATAAAATTTGACATTGACATTAATAAAATTCGTTGTTATATTTTTAGTCTTAACTAGATTGCCCAAATAAAAATTAATTTTTGTAAATGCAAAGAATAAAAACTAATAGTATTTAATATTTAAGGATAAAAAATAGTAAGTCTTTGCAGCCGCGCTTAGATGAAGAAGAAAGGTTGTCAAAATTAAAAGAAGAAACACTTAAAAAAATATCAAAATTTACTAGACAATTGATTGATTTTTTTTTCTTTTCAATTAATAAAACAAATAAAAAACTTTTATTAAATTAATCGAATACTCAAGAATTACTTCAATTTTATATAAAATTAATAAAAATTTAACGTTTCGTTACTCGCTATTATAAAGCTTTACTTCTTTGCTTCTTTACGTTATAAACTTAAATTACTAACATTCTCGAATCGGCTTTTTGAGTTGAGTGAGAGATATCTTGGCACAGGACTGAGTCATTCTATTTCACTGGTTGTAAGACTGGTGGAGGAATACAAGGGTGAAGGTTTCGAATCAAGATATATTGAATACCCAACTCGATTGTGTACTTGCTTTCTTACTGTTTCCTCCTTTTATCCTGAAACCTGAACTATGTAAACATTTGCCACATGTAACAATTTATGTCTTCTAAATTTTCATTTTTTTTTGCTTATTTACTTTATTTTAATTTTTTTTTATCTCATTTTATTAACTTTAATTTTATTTTTGATTTTGATTTTTTTTAATTTATTCTGAAGGAGCCCTAGCTCGGTACAGAAAAAAAAAAAAAAAATATATTATATTTTTGAAAATTTAACCTTAACAATGAATCATTTTTAATTTGAAAAAATCTCATCTTACTTAGAAAATTCTAAGTGTTTAATTGTTTATTTATTTGCTCTAATGCTCGAAAATAAGCATGATCATAATATGAATTTAAGTTTCTACAATGGGAATAATTTAATTTAAAACAATTATTATAAATTTAAAGTCAAAATTAATTATTGATTTTCACAATGAATTTTTAAAAGAGTATTGATACTATTTATTTCAATAAACTCTTTAAAAGCAGAAAAGAATAAAACAAAATAAATCTCAAAAAAATAAAACAATATTTTGAAATAATAAAAAAATTTAGTAAAAGATGAATTAAAATAGCGAAAGTTTTGGTTGTATTCTTAAATGCATCGAAACATATTTATTATTATTTAATCAAGTTTGAAGTCATATAGAAAAAATTTAGTTATAAATTAATTATTTTAAACTTGTATTTTTCTTGACATTTTTTTCACACATAGAACAATAATTTAATAATTCTTTAATTTTTTAAAAATAGAGAATATAGAAGTCCTATTAAAAATGAATTAATTAAAATTACGTAATTTAACGATAAATTACATAAATTAGAGAAAAACTTAAAGGTCTAAAAAGTGAACGTTTTTCGTAATTTTTGGTAAAATAAATATTAATTTTTATTTTCGTAAAATTTGAATGAAAATAACAAAAAAAACTTTTTTTTTTGTAGGAGTTGTAGTAGTAAATAAAGCTGTGACAGAGTGGTACTTGTGTGGATGTAGGTTATAAGAATACATCATTTAAGTGGTAAAAGATGGAAAAAAGACGAAACAAAGTAAAAAAAAGGTAAGAAAAATTCAGAATCTAAAAAAAGTAAGAGAAATTGGTCTATTTGATATTAGAGACTTATTTTAACAGCGTCCAAGAGATTTTTTTTGAAATAAAATGTAGTGAATATCCAAGTTTTTTTTCGTAAAATATTAAGCCGTCAAATCAATGATTAAATCGACTAATAAAAAAAAATGATTTTCATATAAAATTTTAGCAGAGTCCGGGGCAGAGCACTGATTTGGGGACTGGCGTGTAGTTAAAATATAAATCATTTAACTTTTAATAAATTAAAATCTTTAATTTTAATTTTCGAAAAAACAATTTAATTTATTTTCATTTGACAGGTTAGTTTGCATCCTTTTTTTTTAATCTTATAAAGAGAATCATTTTAAAAAAATTGTAACTAAAATTTAAATTTTTTCATTAGTCTTAAATAATAATATTTGTTTTATTTCTGAAAAATCTTAAAATTAGCTTTAAGGAAAGCGAATGAATTTTTTTAGGATTATAAACCGGACTTTTACACTGTGAATTTTCATATAAAAAAATTCAATACTAAATTTAAATTCTTAATAAAAATATGGATTTTGTACTTAAGATTTTTCTGTAAGTTTTAGAAGGTGAAACAAACAATTTTTTATTTAGCAGTCAGTTTAAAAAATATCTACAAAGTTAGAGAAGCACAACAACTTACCTTTTTCTAGCTATTTTTGATAAAATCGAATAACTCAAACTTTTTATTTTTAATTTTGTGAACATATTCCTAACATGGGGCTGAAAAGAAGACTAGTGCCTTTTGAAACTGTCCTGGGTATCCACCCAAATTATATTTAGAAAAATAATTGTTTGTCAATTAAACTTTGAAAAATAAGATTTTTACAATTACAACCATCTAATTCAAAATTATTTATTAAGCGATGATAGGATTTAAAAATATTGAATTCATAAATAGCATAAATTAATTCTAATTAGAATAGATCATTGAGGCAAAAAATAAATTTTTCAAAATATTGATATTTTGTTTGAACATTAATATTTCCCTGTTAAAGAAAATTGATATTTTTTTGTTGAATTTAATTTGATATTTTTTTTAATGAATATTTTTTTTCATCATCAAAGGAAAAAAAAGCTAAATTTTTTCAATTTAAATTGAATGAAATATGATTTTATTTTTGTTATTTTTGGAAGGTTTGTGTGAACATTCACAATGCCTTGGACTTGGATCCTTTATTTCCATCAAAATTTTCCTTAAGAAATCTCTATGGAATCTGAATGGGAATATTTCCTGGCTTAAAACATGATCCATACTTCATTATTTACAAAACCTTTTTATACATAAAAGAATAAGCTAATTTTTTATAAGCAGAAAAATATTTTTTAATGTAATTTTCAGGTAAAATTGCATCTATATTCACTGGAGTTAGCTAATCTTCACTATTTTCACTTGGTTGACGTTGCACTGCAGGTATTGTTTTAAATGATTGACTTTTTATACGTTTTTGACCAAATGTTAAACATTTTGCTTGTAGAGGTACTTGGCAGTGATTTAGTCTACTGAACACCGTTATGATATGTTTACAAAAGAAGCTTTACAACTAAAAATACTTTTGAAAAAAAAATCGTTGCATATTCCAAATGACTATGAGCAGTTATGTACAAAAGACTTGTAGGTTCAATTTTTTTCTGTAGAGTACTTGTAGAATAATTTTTATATTTCTTTAGTATATTTGATAAAACCAAAAATGACCACAAGTTACTCAATTCAATTGTTTTTTTTTACTAAATTAAATTAAACTAAATCTAAATTTTATTCTTTTTATAAAAAAAAATTGTATTAAATTTAAATTTTAGCCTGTTGATTAACCTTGAAACTTAAAAAACTTGAATTGAGTAAATGATTTATTATAAGTTTGACATTTCTCATATATTTACCTTTTCAATCAAATTTGTGAACTGAACACAGATCAAAAAATGTCAAAAACATTTATTTCATTTATTTTCTTCTTGTTACTTTAATAATTTATAAAATTGACAAAATTTTTTAATTAAAAAGGGATAATTAATTTAACAAAAAAAAATCTAAAAATATATAAATCAAATCTGCAAAAGCTATAAAAGATTATTAGATTATTAGGACGTAACTATTTGAGATTGAGCAAAGATAATGATAAGATGAATGATTAGAAAATAAAAAAAATTCAAACAAAATTATAAAATTTGCAGCAACCTCGAAAAATTTTCATCAAAGAAGGTAAAATTTCAGCCAGTTAATTAAAATCATGTGCAGAATATCAGAGATTCTAAGATTATTTATTTTGAGTCTATCAAAAATGTCGATTGAATAAAATTTGACCAAAACTAAATAAATTCTAAAATCAAGAGGGTTATTTAGAAACAAAAAAACTAGTCCAGCTCTTAATATCACTAAAAAGTTCAATTTAATAATCATGAATTGCTTATGAAATTACATTATCCGCCAATTTTCAATATTTTTAATAATTTCTAATTTTCATAGAACTTTAATAATGGCTTTATTTATTTTTTACTGAATAAAATTTAATTTTATATGGATTCATAATAATTCCATAAAGTTTTGTTAACTTAAACAAATAATGAATAAATTATTTGTTTAATTAGTTTGAAAAAAAATTTTTTAAATTATTTCAATATCAGACCTTGATACCTTGAAAGCTTTCAAAATTATTGAATAATAGATTTTAATTTTAATTAATTAATGATGACATAGTCATAATTTTTTGAAAGTCTGTGTCTTGAAATTTTAATGCAATAAAAAACCAAAAGTTTGAAGCTCTTCTTATTTTATTTCATTAAATCTTCAACTTATGAGATAACCAAAACTTGAAAATCACCCCAAAGCATCATCCTAAAACTTTTAGTATCCATAAAAATTTTAAATTTCCTAACTTAGATTACCTAGATTTACGATAAAACCTTTAAAATATATTACTTTATCCAGAAAGTCTCGCGTGCAAATGTAAGCACCAAGACAATCATTATTAAAAAAAAATTAGTTTTAGTATAAAAAAAATACTAAAAAAAATATCCTAGAAACCATACAAAAATTCTTTTTGATGAATCTTTCCAAGTCTAAATGATTTATTAACATATCTGATTTACCAAAAAAACAGAACGCAAAAATTTTTTTTTTTTGAATGAGTTCGTTTAGACGAAAAAATTTGGTAGGCGGACTAGTTGAGCTCAATCAATCGCAGGAGCCAAGTCATACCGAATGGAAAACAATCAAATGCGGTAAACTGGTTTTTCAAAAAGACTATGGTAAGAAATCATATTTTTTTCGTTTGTACTCCATTGACTCAAACACCAAAGTAATTTTTTTAAATTTTTTTATTCAAAATTATCTAATAATTTGAGAGCAATGATTTTGTCTGGGAGCACGAAATGTACACACCTTTTGAATATTTTAAATTGAGTAATCTCTTTCATTATTTTCCCTCACAGGTACAAAAAATAACTAAAATAACATTTTTTTAATTTATTATTTTCATAGAATTGTTATGTAGGGTTCAATTTTTCACTAGATGAACATGCTGATAAATTTTTTAGCATTATAAACTCAATCAGTCAGACAAGAGCTCAGCTCTATCAAAATAAATTAAAATCAGATCAGAAATCATTTTTTAAAAATCACTTAAAAGATACCAAAATTTATACTGGTTTGGTTAGAACCAAAGCTAAGCTAGAAAAAATCAGAGCTCCAAGTAAAAATGTGAGAAAATCTATTATCAGTGTGCCTGAAGAGAAAAAAATTTCCCAAAGCGAAATGATAAATTTGGCCAAGCAGGTATCTAGTTTTATGAGTGAAAAAAATAATTTGGAAAAAAATTCGAGTGCACCTCCGCCACCTCCTCTACCCACTGGTATATTTCAAGAGCCGGTCCGAGTCTTGCGAGCTGAAAAACCGGTCGAGAAAAAACCAGTCATAGTCGACCATCAGCAAGCACTGATGAGCTCCATCCGAAATTTCAAAGGTTTCAAACCAAAAGAGCAGCAACAAGCCATTTCTCCAAAAGAGAGCCCTCAAGACTTCAACAATCAATTAAAAAATGCAATTGTTTCAAGACAAATATTTTTTAGTAACAATAATTAAGTTGTTTAAAATTTAATCATTTTATTTTATTCAAAAAAAAAGAGCAAAGTAGCGACGAAAGCGAATCAGACGTAGAATGGTAGTCTACTCACGTACTTAATTTAATATGCTTATTTTTTTGTTTGTACAAGATTTGAAAATAATAATTTAAAATGTTTTTTTCTTTCTAGCATTTTTTTTGTAGATAAAAAGTGATAATTCTAGGATAGGGATCAAATTTTAAATGATTAGATCTTTTTTTTTCAAGTGCGCTTTGTTGAAGGGCTGATAAATTTGTTTGTAAAATTGTAATTTGAATTTATTTTTTTAATAGCGACCAAATTAGAAAAAAATTAAAAGGTTATGGAAAATTTTCGAAAATTTCTCAAGAAATTTTTACATTTTTTTCTAGTAATTTTAGTTATTTGAGGAAAATATTAAAGTAAATTTTTACAATCAATCACAGACAAAAAATTTTGTTTGATTTTTGAAATAATCAGGATAAATGTATCTGTTTTAAAAAATTTTCCTTCATATTTTTAATAATCAAGTAATTTTAAGATAAAATATTGATATTGTATTAATATCATAAAATACTGAGAGAAAAAAATAATAAAATTTCTTTTAATTGCTCCCAAGTAATAAAATAGGATTTAAAAAATTTTTTAAATTTTATTTTTTATTTTTTAATATTGTTTTCCAAGTAAACTCGGTGACTTTTGTTTTAAATTTTATTTTATTATTCTTGCCCTGAAAAAATTTATATGTTAATTTATCAATTGTTAAATAATCAGAGTTACTGCATTCACCTTTATTTTCTTAATAGAGTTTTATCATGCTATTTGACAAACTTTTGATTTTTTCCAAAAGTCAACTCAAAAGACAGTTTTATTCTTCTATAATTTCAAGTATGAAAAGGTGTAAGAAATTGGAAGAGCCGTTCAAAAGCAAAATTAAATTTTTTTAAAAAAGTTTATTACATGACATTCTAATTTATTCTTGAGACTAAGTTTTTGAATTTTTAAATTGACAATCTATAAAAAATTAGTAGACACAACTTTTGTGACAGCTTTTTTTCTAAAAAATTATGCTTGCTTAAATTTTTTTAATAATTTTCTACCAAAAAACTAAGTTCTGATTTATATTTTCCGTTTAATTCGAAAATAAAATCAGACTTCAAATTTTTTTTAATAAAAATTTTTAAATTTAAAATATCAAATTACTTGGTTTTATTAAAGATGAAATTCAATTGATCCCATGTCACTGGGTCTCATATGTTCCAATGTGATACACTATAACAATGAAAATTGAGAATTTGAATTTTAACTTTAATTTTGTCAAGTTCTTTTGGAAAATATACGTCACTAGTTTAGAAATTTTTATGCATATTTAATGCCGTCTAAATGCGGGCTTTGAACCATTCAGATATTATGGGTCTATAATTTTTAAGCCCCTAAAAGTATAAAAATAAATTATTTGATTAAGGATGCATAAAAATGCACCCTTTTAAAAAATTAACAATTTAATTTTAATGCTTTGGGACGGTCCAAAAGGGTCTTCAAATGTTACTTTTTTTTATCTTTTCCTCTAAAGATTTAAAATTTAAAGGAATGTAAAATAAAAATGCTTAGAGTTTTGAATTTTGCTGAGTAAGTGTTTAATAAATTAAATTTCTTATGTAATTAGAATTTTATATAAGAAAAAATTATTTTTCAAAATGTCGTTTTCATGTAATTTAATTTCGTTAAGAACGAAGGCTAAATTTTTAAGGTGATGTCGTCATCAGTGCTTATAATAAATTTAAAAAAAATTATCATATCTTTTAAATCATGCAAAAGTTATATAAAATCACATTTTTTTAATATTAGACGATGCGTGGGTCTTTGAAGATCTGTTTCTTCTAAATATCTCAATAAAAGCAAAGTTAGAAGTTTCAGTAAATTTTTGTGCCAATTTTTGAGAAAAGTTCAGCTATGTTAATCCAGATCTGAAAATTCAATAGCTTACTTGACACAGTTAAGTCTCTTCGAAGCGTTTAGATCAAATTTTTTCGCTATTATCTCAAGTAATTTTGAACTAGTTAGAATAAAATTTCTCAAGTAAGCTAAATATTTTTATATAATAATTTGTAGATTTTTCTTTTTTTTAAATAATGGTTAAATATTGTTTTTATTTAGATTGATTTGTTTACTTGAGGATTTGGTGTTTACCGTACCCGAATGGCTCTTGTTTCTAAGCCAAAAACAAATTTTTCGAAATTTTCAATTTTAAAGTTAGCAAAATTCTTCCTTAAAAAAACAACCACATAGTAGATTCAAAATTTCATTGTCTTGATTTGATCGTCTAATCCGTAATTTTGGAGATTTGAGCTATTTAATTTTATTTTTTTTTCAATCTGGATGTAAATAATTCTTCAGCTTTACTCACCTGTTGGACCCAAAAAAATTTTTTCATATGCACCGATTTTTATTTTTAAATTCCTAAAGGCTTTAATTAATTATTGAACATTGGTTGCTTTTTAGCTTTTATTCATTTTTATAGAAAAAATATCTGATTAAAAACAATTTATTATCAAACCAGCCGGAAAATACAACCTCGGGTAAATATTTTTAAATTTAAACATTTACCAAATATTCACCGCAGTTCATCAACGATCACATTCATAATTATTCACAAATTTTTAGACCAAAAATAAGATATTTATTAAAAAAATGTTTAAAATGATTAAAAAAGATATCTTGAAATTGAAAAAAACAGCTTTTAAAGTGTGTTTCTTGGATTTTGACCAAAAAAATTTTCGACTATATTATTAATTATTTTTGAAAATTTAAAAAATATATATAGGAAATTTAAGGCCTGAAACAGATGTTTATTTTTTTTTAAATTGATATGATAACGAATTATACGCCTCAAAATGAACTGGATTTCACATGATTAAGATTTTTGAATTTCATCATCTGTTGATGCCAGAGTCTGAAAGTTTGTCATCGAAAAAAGTTGTATATCTTTCAAGACTCATAACTCCAGAACTATTCGATTTTGTATCTAAAGGTTTTAGCTTCCTAAACCTAATGCATTTTTCCAATCGCTAGTTATGAGTCTTGACAGATATACAACTTATTTTAGAAAATTAATTTTCAGCCTTTGGCACCAACAGATGATGAAATCCATGCCATGAGTGAAGGTTTTTTTTTCTAAAAAAATTCAAAATTTAAAATTTGAGAATAATCTGAAATATTTTGTTTAAAATTTATTATAGATTCAGACGAAAAATAACATCTAGTTTCTTTTTAATCAAATAGACTTTTTACTTAATGGCAATAAAAAAAGGCTGTTATTTTTAACATACTTACCTGTATGTTAAAAATTATTAATTTACTGTTCGAAAAAATGTCAAATATATTTTAATCATGTTTATGTTATTTGGTTTTCTGCTTAAAAAATTATTTGTAAATAATGATGTTAATTTTTATTAGTTTCGATCAAAAATTTATAATTATGTACAATTTTTTTAATTTAAGTCTAAAAAAATATAAACAAAAACAATTTTTTTATTTTTGTGTTATCCAAGCTTGTTTTGTTTTAGCGCTTCTACCAGCTTTCTTTTTTGGTTTTTAACGCATTGGAATTGTGGCTAATTTTAGATTTACGGCTATTGATCAAATGATAGCTATGATAATTTTTTAGATAGAACCAACAACAACATTTACTAGTAGCCCAGTTTTCTGTGTTGAATTCGATAATTTTAATATAGGCTCTTTAATCCATTAGTAGATCGAAATTTAAATCTTTAATCCTTGAATAGTTCTATATAAATAAGAACTATTCAAGAAGATTCAAGATGATTATTTATATTACTATTCATTATTAAAGAAACATTTTTTTAATCAAAAAAGGGCATACATTTTTTTGGATCAAATTAATATTTATAAAATCATTTGCAGTTTTTTTAGGACAGTTACTAAATACGAGGAATTAAACATTTTATAATAGAATATTAAATTATATCACTAAACTATGCATTTATTTCATGTATTTTTTTTTCAGTGTGTCCAGAGCAGACATTAGTATTTCATGCGAACATGGTGGACACACTCATTTATTTAAAGAAATAAAAATAATAATTTGAATATAAATCCAGTTTTTTTAATGAAAAATATTTTATAAATTTAAATAAAAAGAATGAAATAAAGTATAAAAAAGAAAAGGAGAGAAAAAGGTGATTTGGTTTTTTTTCAGGTTATTTTTTTTGTATTTTACATATTTAAGAAAATTATTGATGTAAACAATGTCAAATTTGGGAAATATTTTAATAAACTCAATAAAGTGTAGATTTACATTATCAATTTTTCTTGTCTAAATAGAGATAAATTTAAATTTAGATCAATTGGTGTAAAAAAGTTGATAAATTTAGAAAAAAATAAAAAAAATATTAATTCACCTAAAGAATTGAGCACAAAAAAAAACTTAGCAAAAAAATAATAATTTAAACATTAAATTAAGTATTTTTAATAAGTATAAATTTGCTCACGTCATACAATTTTTTTCTATGCAATAAAATAAATATTCTGACAGTCATATAAGTTCCTTGACAGTAAATTAATAATTTTGAATTTACAAGTAATATGGGTTCATAAATAAAATAGTTTCAGAGAAACAAGAGATTAAATGCTCCTTTTAAGGAATTAAATCGAGCAATTCTTAAACAGTGTTCACTATCTTCATCGACTAAAATTAAAAAGAGGAAGAAAATGTAAAAATAATCTTTAAGATGATTAGATCAATTTTTCTAATATTACGACAAAATCAAATGAAATTGGATATAAAATAGTTTTAAAAAATTGGCTGAAGCAATAAAAAAAAGCATCAATGAATTTTATCAGGCATTTTTAGTGATCGCTACTTTATTTCAATTCTTAGATATTCATTAATTCTTTTTTTTGATTCTAAAAAAAAAGATTGTTCTTGAATATTCTAAGAAAAAATGAAAATATGTTAAATAGTTAAAAATTAATTAACCGGTAAGAATATTAAAAAAATTATTGTAATTACGTATCATGTTTGAAGAATAATTCAAAGAATTGATGATTCCATTCTAAGCTAAAAACCATCTCAAAATTAGTAAAGACCAAAAGAGAGATTTTTGAGCCCATCTAGCAAAATAAATTTCAAATTGTAAACATTCTGTAAAATAATTTAAACTCCAATTCAGAGAAAAATAATTTAGCAATGGAATTTATGGAGCTGAATTTTGAACAAGAACTTAATTAAAATTTACATCATGTATTTAAATCAGCCATTTTTATAAATAATTAAAGTTTCCTTAAAAAGGACATAGATTTTTTTTAATCAAAAAAAATAATAAAAAAATTGCATTTTTTAGCATTCTCTATTTTTTTTAAATTAATTTAAAAGTAAATTTTATTAAAAGTGTTTAAAAAAGCTAGATTTATTTTAAGACTCCTTCAATCATGATTGGGTTGGAAATTTATCAAAATTTTTTTTAAAATGAGTAATTCAAGTAATTTAATTAGAAATACTCGCATTTTTTTTTTATATTAAATAATTTTAATTAAAAAAAAAACGATTGAATGATGTTTTGAATATCCTTTTCTTCATTGATATATTTCTTGATAAAATAATTCGTATTTTTCTTTTTGTAATTAAAAAAATTAGTTTTATTAAAAATTTAATATTGTCGAATTTTCTGAAATAATTTTATGTCCTATTAACACTTCAATGTACAATTTTAAAATGCTTTGTTTCAAATAAATTGTTTTATTAATCTTAATAATCTATTAAATATTTGACTAACCTTTTAATCAAATTTCAGCATTGCTAATTTGAAAAAGAAAAAATAAATATTTTATGATACTTGAACTGTGTTCTTTTCTAGGGCTTAAAAAGCATTATTAGACTTTGAACATAAAATAAAGGTGGTATTATCCATAAATCGAGCAAAAACAAATCGATAATTTAATATTTTCATCGACTTAACAAAAAGGTAGGTGAATAATTATTTCTTAAAAAGTAAAATTAAAACCAAAAGAAATTTTAAAAATATGGTTTAATTTAAATAATCTAAATGCTTGATTTTTTTTTCAAAAGATTGTCTTTTTATTTTACCTGTTCAATATTTTATATTTTAATGGATCTTTTTTTTTTAATTGTAAAAATAAATTTTTTCCCATACTAAAAATTGAAAATAGAGACGGTTACTATTTATATAATTATTTTCAAATTCACTTTTGATTTTAATTTGCAATTATTTTTTATTTCCTTTTTAAAGATTTTAAAATTTAGATCATTGCTAAAGGAATTAGGAGAATTTTAATTAAAAATATAGACACTTTTGTAATAAAGTTATATTAGTTAAAGAAAAAAAGATTATATTTTTAAGTCATTTGAAAAAAATTTTAAATCACCTAGATAATCTAAATTTTTTTTAAAACTAATTGCTTTCTTTAGACTCTCAAATAAATTGCTACAGTAAATTAAAACAATTATGTAAAAGCTTTTTCAAAAATATTTACCTAATTGTTTGAAATTCTTATGTAAAATAGGTAATTGTTAAAGAGTGCGCAATTTTAGAAGTGTTATTTTGATAGATAATATTTTAAAGAGCTAGATATTAATAATTGATCATTGATATTAAGAATTGATTTTTCAATTAAAAATATTTAGCGTTATTTAACGATTCTTATATTCTACGCAAAAAGAATTTGTTTATTTTAGTAGTCAAATGTCGTCAAACTAATTTTAAATTTATTTCCCAAAAAAAAATTTTTTACATAAATAATTTGAGAAAATTTAATTTTTAATCAACCTGAAAAAACTTTAACTTTTAATAATTTATTTTGTCTATTACATGTACCTAATTTACTCTGCAATCTAAAATTTCTTTATCGATGATACTTTTTTTTGTTTTATTAAAAGAAAAATTAAAATCATTTTTATTTTATTTTAGAATAAAGGCAAGATTTTAAATTTCAAAACATTTTCTCTTGAATTAAATCAGTCACTTTGAATTATTTTTCAACCGGCTTTTTCAACTTTCTTTTAATTTCCTTTATACCAAATAAATTTTCGAATAGCCTAGAGCTCTAAAGTTATTTAGCTTTTTCTTTTAAAGACAAATTGTTTTTTAAATAAAGAAAGTTGGAAAATACTTTATGTAATTATGAAGTAAATTTTTAATTAAAATTAAAATTTAGATTATTTTAAATAATATGTCGCCATCATTTCAATTAAACTCGTATCTTTTGAATTTTACTCATTGTCTTTAATTTCACGTTTAGTAGAATATCCATTTAAATTTAAATAAATCTCTGGTCCTAGGTGATATCAAGTAACCGAAAATGATATGTTAAATTACAAAACTAATTCTAGGGCATGAAAAATTGACATGTAAATGATTCATTTTCTTTAAGTGACAAGCAAAAATGAAGCGAATATGCATTCATTTATCATCGAGAGAAATTTAAAATAAGACAAGGAACATAAAACCAAATCATTTGTTAAATTCTAAAAAATTTCTTTTTTTACGTTGATGGGAGTATTTAGAATAAAAATAGCAAAAATAATTACTTTAAATTATAATTTAAGAAGTTAATTTTTAACACCGAAAAATTCTAATTAAAGTTTTCGTGGTACTTAAATTCGACATGTGATTTCAAAACACAATCGTGAAATTCAACATAAAGTTAGAAGAAAAATAATTTATTTGATCATTAAAAAAAAATTAATAATCAGCTTTGGTATCAATTTTAATTATTTATTTAGCCTCATAGATAAAAAAAAGAAAAATGTTAGAGAAATAAATAATTGAATTAAAATCTTATATTCAAAGTTTGTTGAATTTATTCTGAATTTTTGGGTGGCTTCTTTAGATGTATTTATAAAAAAAATACTAAGTATTTTACTGTGTTAAACTTATTTATTTCAATGAACGCCTTAAAGACGACGTAAATAAATAAAAGATATTGAACTTTAATTATCAATTGGTAATTACGATATAGAATATGTAACACATTTTTCTTTTAGCTGGAATAATAGATTTTTACGTAACAAGTCTGGACTACTAGATCCATATAGTAAATTGAAAGTTATTAAAAATTAACTTGAAATATTTTGAGAAAGTCTGATAAATAACAAAATGCTAATAAAAATAATTTTAAATTAATTAATAATTAAATTGTATAAAGTTTAAAGTCTGGTGATAGATAAATAGTCTGTTGCATTTGCTTTTATTAAATATAATATTAAAAGCTATAAATAAAGTTTTCTTTAGTTTACTAAATTAAAATTTTGAAATGTTTGCTAAATAATTAAATAAATTTATTTGTCATTTTTAAATAATGAAACCAAGACTAATTTTTAAAATTAAATATATTTTTAAAAGGTGCGCAAAATTAATTTTTAGATAATGATTTTTTATTTTTATTTCTCCTCAAAGGAAAGAGGTTAATTCATTTCAAAAAATAAAAAAATAAATATGCACTTTTCATTCAAGGTTGATATTAGCAATTTTTTTATTTTTTTTCAACAGATGACAATTCACATGATGGAAATTATATTTTTAGAAAATTTTTATCAAAAAAATGAGTACTTTTTGTAAAATTTTCTTATCTAAATCACATAGTTCATCATCTGTTTTATTTTATATTTAAAAATTAAAAATTATATAGATGTTATCGGTTTTGTGAAATTCAGTACAAATTGTTAGCAACATTCAAAGTTGCATTAAATATCTAAGTCTGATAAATTTGCAGAAATTAAATTTCAATATAATCAAGTGAAGTGCATTTTGCAGAGATTTTGCACACTTTTAGCAGACCTTTACAGTTGATGCAACTCTGAATGTTGCACCATGCTGCTTTCACAGAATTAATTTTAAACCTTTAGAAAAAAAGTTATTTAATTTTTTAACACTTAGTTCTGTTCTTTTGTACTGAACTTCACAAAACCGATGTTATCAAAGATAAAAGATTTTCTAAATTTTATTAAAATATCTGACAGTTTTCTTTTTAATAAATTAATAATGGTAGTAGTAACCAACACCATAGATAACAAAGCAAGTGAATGTCTTCCATTCAGCAAATCGATTAACACTTTTTTATTCAAAAAATAACTTGAATAATTGTTTAGATAATAAGAGAAAATGTCAAATGAAAAAATTGTAAATTTTTTAGCAAAATCTGCAAAAAAATAAAAAAATTAATTCTAGTCTAAATGAAACGTGACTCTAGGAAAATTAAAAATGAGCTTTCTGGGTTAAAAATTAAGAAAGCATTTTTGGTAAGAAAAATCAAAAAATAGCTTGAGGTATGTATTTTAAAATTAGCAAATAATAAACCCGAAATTTCCGAATAAAAAAAATGTGCCATTTTTTAATTTTTTATTATTAAAATAATAGTTGGGAAAGGACATTGGCCTCTCTTTCAGTGGCGAGTTGAATAATTTTAATTAAATTTCAAACGAAATAAACAATTTTTTATAAGACAAACGAAAAAAAAGAGCCTTTTGAAATCCACTACAAATTAAGAAAAAATGTTTGCTCTTAGGAATAATTAAATTTAAAATAAATTCTCAAAAAAAAAGCTGCAAGATCCTATGATGCGCCTTTAAATCCTAAGCAATTTGTTTCAAATATCAATAAGACAAAAATAAAACATGTAATTTGAACATTGATTAAAAAAAATATTAAAGATTTAATTTAAGGCTAAAAATAAAGAAATTTTTTTCGATAATATTTTTATCTTTTTTTTTTCAAAAAAAAAATATTTTTGCTCAATTTGTACTGAATTTCACAACCCTTTTTAAATTGATCAACATGACATGGAAGTTTTGGATAAAAATATCAAATAGTTAAATATTTGAGTATATTTCTTTTGGGTATCAAAATGTTTAGGTATAAAATCAATATCTGACATTTTATTTTTTTATTAATAGGTATCAGATTTAGGTATCAAAAAAAAAGAGAAGAAAATTAAGGTTTCGAAATATTTTTAAACAATCAATTTTAAATCAAATATCTAAAAAAATTCACATTCAGTAAAAACAATTTATTTTTTTTATTTTTTAAGGCCATTAGCAGCTAGATTTATAATTTTTTGTTTATATTTTGAATCTGCGGAACTTCCTCGCTTTTTTTTGACAGTGTTGCGACAGATTCGACATTTTTCGACCCTGTCAATATCTAAATTTTTTAATCAATTTATCAGTATTTTTTTTTGGGAAAGAAAAATAAAAAAATCAGAATATTTGAATTTTTTAGAATTCTTAATAAAGATTTAAATTTTTCTAAAGTTTTTCTTGCTTCTTTGGGACTAACATGGGTTTGAAAAGCTTGTTATCCAATTTTACTCTCTTCTTCATTTGGCGTTCGGAAATTAAGAGCTCTTACTGTATTATTTATTATAATGTTAATTAATCGATATTTATATTTGATGGTTAAGGCATCAGGTGTCGCACTATGTATATTGTCATTTTTGATCATTTTGTGACTTCACAATTTTAACTAAAGCTTAATTTAAATTCAAATGGTTTAATTTTTGTGTTTGAATTACAAAACGGATCCACTGCTGAAATAACATTGAAAAATGCGATGTTTCGAATAAAAAAATATTTTTAAGTTAATATTGCAAGCATTTGCATATTTGAAATTAAACTTTTTGGTGAAATAAACGAGTTAAATTTTTATTTGAAAAGAGGAAAGAAAAAATTTTGAAAATTCTTTTTTAAACTTTAAACTCTAATTAAGAAATGTAAATTTAACAATCGAGTTAAATGATTTTTTTTATAAGAAATTCATCAATGATTTAATTATTTGAAAAACTAAATAAAAATTTTGATTAATTCTTTTCAGGGGCGGCGCAAGCTTAAAAATTTAGAATGTGCTGAAATTCTTGAAATTAGAAGGAGATCTACTAAAGATCGTTATTGTTTTCCAATTATTTTTTAGGAAAAAATTTTAAAACTTTTTTTGTGGGTAGAAATGGACCATGTTATTATTTTACTTTACTTATTAATTTGTTTTCTGTGCAGAGCTAGAGCTCCTTCAGAATCATCTTCAGAAAAATCAAATAAAAATCAAAATAAGTTAAATAAGCCTAAAAAAAATTTATAGAAAGTCTAAAAGACAAATGAAATAGACAGAAGTTTACATAGTTGAAGCTTCATGAAAAAAAGAGGAAATAGTAAGGTAGCAACTACACAATCGAGTTGGGTATTCAATATATCTTGATATAAAGCCTGATCTAGCAAATAAAAAAATAAAAGAGGACTTTTTATTTTAAAAGAGAAAATTAAAAGTTAGGAAGTGGACTTTTGAAATAGAATAAAAAAATAAAATCCGGACTTGGACTTTAATTTGAGACTTTTAAACAACTCTGCTTAAGGATAGACTTGACTTCTATTTTCTGAATTGTTTGTAGTTTTTTGATTTTATTTTCTGAAAATGAATTCTTCAATTTCGTCTTCTAATTTATTAAAGTTTAACTTAGAATCAAATTTAATACCTATAAACTTGATTTCATTTTTTCTCACTATTCTGTTTCCATTAATTTTTAAGTTTAGATTATCATTCTCTTTATTGTACCTAGAGAAGACTACTGAACACGACTTTTCAACTGATATCTCCATTTTCCATTAAATAAGCCATTGTTCTAGTTCTTTGGTGTATTTATTTATCTTATTTTCAAGGTTCCCCTTTTTGTTATAAATGAAGAATGTAACTAGATCATCTGCGAAAAGCAGAGAGTATTCATTATTTATTTTGTTTCTTTTTGTGATGTCATTAATATATATACTAAATAAAAGAGGACTAATTAATGAGCCTTGAGGAACACCTGCAGTTAATTGATATTCGTCGCTCAATTGGTCATTCACATTTACCTTAAATGTCCTAGATTCTAAAAAGGATCTAATCTAGTTAGTCAAGTAATGTTCAGTTGTTATTTTTTTATTTTTTGTTTTCTGTACCGAGCTAGGGCTCCTTCGGAATAAATTTAAAAAAGAAAAAAAACAAAAAAAAAATTAAAGTTAATAACTGAGATTAAAAAAATCAAAATAAAGTAGATAAGCTAAAAAAATGAAAGTTAAGAAGATACATATTGAAATAGATTGTTACATGTGGCACATGTTTACATAGTTCAAGTTATTATTATTTATTTGTTTTATCTGTGCCGAGCTAAAGCTCCTTCAGATTAAAAAACAAATAAAAAATAAAATAAAAATTAAGACAAAATAAAAGAAAAATGTAAAGAAAAAATATAAGAAAAATTAAAATAAGTTAAAATATAATAAAAAGACAATTAAAAATTGATAAATTGTAAGAGGTCACATGTGCAAAGTATTTAAGTATTGAACAGTTCAGGAAAAAAAGAAGAAATTGTAAGGCAGCAATTACACAATACAGTTGGGTATTTAATATATTATTTATTTATATAAATATCCATTACATTTGATTCAAGCGCTCTTTTAATCGAACCTAAATCGTTCAAATTTTTAATTTGTATTTCAATCACTGCATTATTTATTTTTCATTATTGTTTGAACTTTACAGATCGATTTGTTTGTTAAGAACGACAAACATATCGGTCAATTTTTGTTGTTCTAATTTAGACACTGTGATTAATGACAAACCAATTTTAGATTTGAAACAAGAGAAAAAATACCGAAGCGTTAACCGACAAAAAAAAATTTATTAAAAATTAAAGCAAAGCTAAGTTAACATTTTTGAAAATTCTAGGAATTGCTAAAGCACTAATAGCCTCCAGGTAGTACCGGTCCTGATTCCATTCAAAATTGCAAACAAAAACTTAGTTTTGTTCTGCTTGAAAGTTTGAATTTAATTAAATTAAAAAAAGTTTATTTCGAAATTTTAAACTCTAAAAATTCAACTGACCAAAAAATTAGTCCATATTTTTTTTCCGAATTCAAATTTATGCTCAATTCAATCATGACCCATATTAAATACAATCCCTCCTATTAGAGATAAGATAACTTGTAGCAAGTCTCCTTGTTTTGTCTTATGCGTGTCGATGCACACAAATCTCGAATATTCACTCTTTCATGTACACATCGATCAAAAAACAAATCTCTTCACAACCCATTCGATTTGTACGCGTATACACTCAGTGTACAATAGGCTTTTTGCATTTTAAATATTTTTCTAGACCGTAACACTAGCGAGTGTCGAGTGGGTCATGCTGTACGCCTTATCTACCTCATTGCTGCTCTAGTTTTCTGTTCTTTTTTCCTACGAGTTCACTTATGAACGTAAATTATTTAGAAAAAAAAAACTTTGATTATTTACAACAAATCAGCTAGACTAGATAAAAAATATTTTGTTTGACACGTCAACCAAATTTGGCGCTCGCAGAATCAAAGCGCGCTTAGTCTACTTGCAAAATTTTTTCTTTTTTTTCATTTTTCTCAAATAATAAAATTTACTTGATTTACCTTTACAACCAGGTGTTGGAAAAATTTTTTTTTTTTTTTTGAAAATAAAAAAATCGCTTTATTTTTACAATAAAAAAATTATGAAAATTTTTTTCTTTTTTAAATGGATTCCCTTTTTTTAGAGACTAATAAAAAATATAAAATGTCCATGAGCATAAGCGCCAAGGTGTTGAGGCAGCCGAAAGTGAGCAAAAAAATAAACGAAGTAAAAGAAGTGGTGCAGAACCGGAGCGACCTGGACATAGCCAAAGTGTTGGAGCACTTCGAGTACGACGTGGCCAAGAGCATAGACGCGTTCATCAACGACGGCGGCAAGAGCGCGCTGAGCAAGTGGTCGGAGGCGAGGTCGCAGCTGAACTCGAGCCAGTCGTCGTTGGCGAGCGAGCCGGCCAAGAGAGCGGCCAAAAAGTCGTCCAAGCCGAACCTGAACGACCTGGTCGCGTCCGTCATCGACCAGTACACGGCGTCGTCAGTGTCGAGCACGCCGCCCGTGTCCATGAGCCCGCCCGAGCCCCACAAGCCCGAGGTGCTGCTCGACACCATCAACCGACTGAAAACCGACTCCTCGCTCAACGGCTACAAAGTCACCATCCTCGGCGTCGAAACTCCGAGCCAAACGCAGTCGCACTCGTCGTCCACGTCGCCGTCCTCGATGTCGGTCGCCTCGACCGGCTCCTTCGAGCGTCCACAGCAGCTAGAGCTGACCAGGCCCCAGCTCAACAAGTCCTACATGAACCCCAATGCCAAGCAACTGCTGGAAAAGCCGTGCAAAGACCTGCAGCGACAGAGTGTGCAGCTGAGCAAGATTGAGGCGAGTTTGCGGCAGCAAGTGGACAAGAGCGCTCAGCTGCTGAGCAAAACATACGAGCAGTTGATGAGCATACTGGGCGAACGAAAGGCGCAGCTGGACAGCGAGCTTAGGGCGAGCAGCGAGCACGCCATCGGCCTGCTGCACCAGCGGCAAAGCAAAGCGGCCAATTTGAAGCTGCTGGCCGACAATGGACAGCATTTGAACGATGCCGAGTGCAACGAGCTCAAGGCCGACATAAAGCACTTTGTCAGCGAGAGGTTGCTGGACGAGGAGCTGGCCAATATTAACTTTTTTAGTAGCGATTCCGGCCAAATGGACAGGATTGTGCGCGAGCTAGTCTCGTTCGGCGCGGTCACCCAGGTCAAAAACCAATATTCGACGAAGCGGCCTGCCAACATTGAAGATGTACTCACTCCAGTCGAGAATTTGAGCCTGCAAGTCGAACCAAAGCCCCAACGAGTCAATAAGAAGGGCTTGAATGGCCAAGCGGTCAAAGTGAATGGGGCTGTGCCGCACGATGATGGGCAGGGAGAGTTTATTGAAGTCAAAAAGCCGCGTAAGTGAAGAAATAATTAAAAAAGCCTCGACACTAACAAGATTATATGAGAAAAAGAAATTAATATTTTTTTTTTAAAATTTATTTAATGATTATTTTAAGAGATATATTTATTAAAAGGAAAATGTGAATCTAAAAAATTTTTTTTAAAGAAATGGTTGAGGCTAACTAACTAAATTGGATATAAAAAATACACTAAATTTTTTAAATTATAATTTAGAGGGTATATTGATTAAATGAAAAAAAAAAAATTTTTTTTTTTAAAGATTATTTAGAAGATATCTTTATTAATAGGAAAATATGAATCTAAAAAAAATTTTTAAATTTTTTTATCCAAAATATATTCATTGAATCAAAAAAAAATTATTATTTATATTTTTTAGGAAATGGTTAAGACTTACCTTATTATATAAGAAAAATTAAAAAAAAATTTAATGATGAGCTTGAGGATATTTTAAATTCTAAAATATTATGTCGCAGGATTTATTGAGGAGTAGTAGTAATAAGAAGAAAAACTGAGAAAAAAATATTATTAAATTCTATTAAAATTTTTAAATAAATGTTTGAGACTTACTAGCTAGATTGTTTGAAAAAAAAAAAAATACATTTTATTAATGATAATTTAGACAGTATATTTATTAAATGAGAAAAAATAATTTTTTTTAAGTTTTTAAAAGTTCGAGACTAACTAGATTATATTATAAAAATAAAATAAATTTCTTTAAAGAATTTATTTTTTCTCATTTAATAAATATACCCTCTAAATTATCATTTCAAAAATTTGTTTTATTTTTTTTTCATAGAATTTAGTTAGTAAGCCACAACCATTTTCTAAAAAATATTAATGAATTTTTTTTATTAAATGAATATATCTACTAAATTATTGTTAAAAAAATTGAAAAAAAAAAGTTTTTAAGAAAATCTTAATTTAAAATTGTTTAAATTTTTAAAAGTCCGATCTAATGGTTCATAAGAAAACATTAATAAAACTTAATTATAAATTAAGCTTATTCCCACTCAGATTAAATCTTCGATAATTAAACTTTTTACAAATTAAAATGTTGATATTTTGTCTTGCACAAAATATAATAAAAAAAAAATTTAAAATTGTTTTTGAATAAAATAAATTAGTTTTATTAAAGAATATTCTAAATAAATTCCATGATCATGTAATCGAGTTGAGCTCAAATTTTGTTTAACAAAAAGAAGATTATTCTTCTGACCATTATTTATTTTTCTAATTAATTTTTTTTAAGAGAGAAATCGAAATAGACAGAATGGAGTGCAGGGGAATGGTCAAGTAAATGGTTCACAGAAACTAATAAATGGAGAACGAAATGAAAGAAAATAGTGTGGCCAATTCGTTAATAAAAAATGTTTATGTCTGATTTTTTAGGGTTAACTATAAGAGTTAGTTTTAAAACATTTATACAAAAGGTGACTTGTTCTTAATATTTAATGCCTAGCTTTATGATAATCAAGTCCATTTGGTCTTCTTTTTTATTTTTTTGCAATCAATATCTGAGTACTGAATAATTTTTTTTCAAATCGTTTTATCTCTCTATTTTGTTTCATTTTTCCAAAACTTTAAATAGAAAAATTTTATTTATTTATAAGACATTAAAATTAAAATAAAAATTAATTTGGTCATAGTTTTTTTATTTTCAAATATTCAAATTAAAATAAATTAACAAAAAAAAAGAATACATTTACATGCTCAATTATTAAAAATAACAAAAAAAAGATGCAAAAAATATTTTACATTATTTTAAATTTATTTTGAAACCAAATCTTTAGATTTTGATTAATAATCATGTTTATCTAAAAAAATTATATTCTATTTAAATATAATATCTTGAAAACAAAGTTATTGACGCGACTCAGTCAAATGTACGCCATTAAGAATGATGCAGTTATTTGCAATTCATGGGCTACTGTGATGTGTTCATTGTCATGTGTTTATGTTCTAACTTATAACCATAAAAAAAAACATAAAGTGAAATTTTGGATTTAAAAAAAAATAGAGCAATAAATCAAAAAGTCAACCTAAATCCCAAGTCACTGGTTGAGTTTAAAAAAGCGTGTAATTTAGGAATTAATTTCCGTTTTCCAAATGTAATATTCAAAGAATTTTGCAGAGTTGTTTAAAAGTCACAAGTCTCAAGTCAAGTCCAAGTCAAGACTTTTTTTTTTTTTTTTCAAGAGTCCCACCAAAAACATTGATTTTTTTTTTTTATAAAAAAAATCCAAGTCAAGTCAGCTTAGCAGTCCAAAATTTTGACTGCTAAGCTGAAAGACCGCCTTCCTAAAGGTTGGCCGGTTTTTTTGCCGCCCGATGAATTCAGACTGTTTATTTTATTGTAAAAAATCGTCCGTCTAATGGACCGGTTTGTTTTGACCGTATCCAACACTAGCAAAAATTGGTAAAGTTGGTAAAGCAGCAAGGTAAAAGCTAAAATGAGCACAAATGCAAAAAAATCTCAAATTCCGTCTTGACGAACCACCAACAAAGACTTTTCAATTTAAAAAAAAAAAAGTCGTGACTTAGACTTTTTTTTTTTTTTAAATTTTAAAAGTCCTGACTTGGACTTTTTTTAAAGACTTTTAAACAACTCTGGAATTTTGGTTTCACTTCTACGATAATATTTAGATTAAAAGAAATGTGTTTAACCCACACAACTTCTTTTCATTGTAAAATCATTGATAAAAGATAAGTGAGTCTAGAACAATTCGTTTACTCTCAAATTTTCAAACTTTTGTAAGCTATCGCTATTTTGCTTCAATTTATCTATTTTAATTTCCTTTTATATTTATTCTATTGTTGAAAATGAAAATGTTTTTGAAAAAATTTAAATAAAAGAATAGATAGAATTTGTTTAAATTCCTTTTTGAATTTTTTAGGTTGATAAATTTCAAAATTCGAGTTATTTTGAAATTTAATTTAAAAATTCAAACAAAGATTACTCGAAAAATGATCAATCGATATATATAATAATTATTAAAAAAAATACCTTAATATTTTCTAAAAAATTTTAAAAAACTATCAAAATTTAACGGCACTTACAAAATTTTCTACAACTTACCTCGTAACTCAAGATATTTATTCACAAAATAACGATAAAAGAATAAGTCTCAAAATTTTTGATATTTTCAAAAAAAATTTGAAAAAGAATATCTTTTTAATAATAAATAACAAAATGATCAAAAAAATACCTTTTTTTAAGTCTAAAACTAAATATTTTGATTTTATCATAAATTTCAATTTGCCAAATTTATTGAATAATAATTTAAATTACTGATATAGATTAATTTTTCGTCGATATTTTTGCCAAAAAGCATCCAAATCTTTATCATTTGACTCATTTCAAAAGAATAAATAATTTTTATTTTATTAGATAATAAATTGAATTTAGAGAATGTTACATTTTTCAGAAGAAATGACAATTACAGCTATTTTTTTACAAATTTAATTTTCATAATTAATCGTATGCTTTAATAATTTAGAATTTATACTTTAAATTTAAATTTAAATTTCGAAAAAATTTTGGTAATAATAAATTTATAGTTACAGGAATTAATTAAATGTTAAGTATTGTTCAATTTTTGGTCACTTAAAAAAATAATGAAAAATCAGTGAAAAAAAAAACTTTGGTCAGTATTTTAGAAATTTTTTTATAAGTAAAAAAACAAAATATTTTGAGTAGTAAAACTAAAGAAACATTTTTGTCAATTCTCAATAACAATTTCTTGTTTTTCTGATTGCATAAGTGAGTCAATCCCGAGTATTTGTGAGTTTAAGATTTTTTTTATTAAAATAACAGAAAGTTAACTTCTAAAAATTTAGTTTTTTTACTTTTTTTTACTTTAACCTTTTTTTGAACGAGAATTAAATTTTATTAACACTCAAAACCCGGGAATTTTTCGACCCTTTTTGGTACTTATTTTGTTTATTCCTCAATAAATTTAATTATTTAATTATTTTTGACGATTTTTTCCATCAAAATTAAAATCAAAAAAAGTAAAAATTAATAAATTTTGATTACAAAATATTTTTACTTTCATGCAAAAAAAAAGTATACGTAAAACCCGAAGAGGGGTTTTTGGGCCGTCCAAAAATATTGTATTATTTTTGGTAAAATAAAGTAAAGACAAGGCTAATTATCCTTTTTATTCCAAACTCTACTTCATTTCAATAATTCCTGTAATAAATAATAACTTTTTGAACCAAGTCTCGATGAAACTACCTTACAAGCTCTTGAACTTCTTAGAAATGCGGATAATACCCAACAAGAAGTCTCTGATGACAATTATAATGATTATGAGGATAATTTATAGATTATTTTTAAAAAAAATTTTAGATTTTTTTTTTAATAATAGATTTCAAATTTTAGTGCCGCATTATAAATTAGGATTTTATTTATTTATTAAAAAAAATTAGAAATGATTTTTAAATAATTTATTTTTCAGGCCAAAATTATAATTATTATCATTGTGATAATTAGTTAAAATTGGATAAATTAAAGTCAACATTGAATTGAAATATTTTTTAAATATTTCAAAATGGACTTATATATAAAAACCTCGTTTGCCGACAATTAGTGTTGAAAATTGAATATTGTATTTGATTAAGTTTTTATTTATTTATTTAAAAAAATAATTAAATTTGTTTTAAAATCATTTTCAAGCCAAAACTAGAATTACAAAAAAATATTGGGACATTTTCAAATATTATATTGACCATCGATATAATCATACTGGAGAAAAAATTATTTCAGATAATATCCAGAAACAGAGCCATTAGATATAAGCCAAATTTTTTGAATTGTTTTAAAAATTTAGTATAATTTCTGAACTAAAAGACATAAAAATGCTTGAAAGCTTTTAAATAAAGTAATACACTTAAATATTTTTTTGATAAAAAAAAGAGGATATCACACTTGTGCGTAAAGCACTAAGATATTTTTAAAGATATATTTTTTTAAATAAAGTCATTTAGAATGATTTAGTTTTAAAGAAATTTTTTCAAGTCTTAGAATTGGCAATGAAATTTAAGCTTTTATTCTAAAATTTTCAATTTTTTTTTAGAAAAAAATTAAAAGGTAAAATATTAAAATGATGAACAGTTCAAATTTTATAACCAAAACTTCTTCTTTAAAATTTAGCCTATTATTCCATTAGGCTTTAATGAAGTCTATTCTCAAAGTATTTTTGGGTTTTAAATTAATTTTTATTATTTAAATTTAAATGATTATATTAAAAAAAGAATATTTTAAAAATTTTAAATAAATTAAAGTCATCTATCAAATCCAGTCAAATTTATTTTGTTTAAATCTATCAAATATTTGTGAAAATTTTTTTTTTATTCAGTAAATAAAAAAATGATTTTTTTTAACCTTGACAAAACTTTGGACATTATTTTTTGAACACTCATTAGTATTAACAACTAAATTAGAAATCAAAGACAAAATAATAGTGTTAGAATCAAAACAGAACAAATGTTAAGTTAAATTTGCTTCTAAGACAAAATTTCCAATTTCAATTTTAAAATAATGCACACACACACAAGACCAGGTCTAGCACACAGCAACCAAACTATCAAAATATTCGTTATTCCTCTATTCCTTTACGCTGAACAAAATTTGAAATCGAATCATTGATCAAAAACTAGATCGGACCACGCAGTCCCAGTCTCTAGGTCTCGCTCTCCCCAAATCCTACCACATCTCTCTTTCTACTTATTATAATTTTATTCCAAAAGCAAGTCTGTGTGTTGTCGAACACCGAAATCAACTCACGCCTATTCATAATTCACTTCATTCTCATTATACTTGCTTTTTTCTTTTTTTTTTACAAGAAAAAAAACATACTTTTTTTTTCATTTGTGCTCAAACTTTGAAAATTATAAAAAAATAATAGCAAAAAATTTCCTTACCTTTAAACGCCTGATAGATGAAAAATGAAATACAAAATCTAACATGGTAAGCAGCAGTGGCCCAAAGAGACTGCTATGTGTTGAGTAATTTTTTTGTTTTAGAGTTCATCGGGCGGTAACGTACAACTAAGTCAATCGAGTGCAGCAAACAGTCAAAGTCAAACGTCTGGATCCAGCACGCCGATATCCCTGGTCAACACCAAGAGCATAATCTTGAATCAACCAGCACCAAATCACCGCTTGGCCATACCAATTGTGCTAGCTAACCAAATCGAGGCCAACGCGTCCAAAAAATGCGCCCCAAGTCAGAACAAGGTGACCCTCCAGTCGCTGAAGAACTTCATGGACAAGCCGGCGCCATCTGCTCTTAAAAACACCAGCATACACAACCTGATAGTGAGCAACATGCCCACGTCGTCGCAAAATCAACCAAAACCGGTCACCAACAACGCGCTAAACAGCCCTGCGCCCAAAATTGTCCTCTCCAACAGCCATAAATCTGCATCATCCGGTCAGCCGACCACCATTGCTCAGATATGCGCCAATTTGAACAACAGCCAGTACAAAATTCCAGCCAACACCGCCTCCCAACAGCTCATTTCTCAAATGATACCCAACTCTATTCGACTCATCACCAATTCATCTTTAGTCAATTCGACTATTTGTTCCGCAAACCATAGCTCTTCTGGCAGCAGCAGCTCAGCTAACCCGGCCCAGTCGCCCAGCTCTTCGCCTCTTAAACCAAACATCATCAGAAAAGCAAGGTAACTGCATTTTTTTAATAAAACTCTTTTTACCCTGATCTTTTCAAAATTTCGAAAAAAAAATTTAATTTTTTTTTGAAATTTTGCAAAGAATTTTTTTTTTTGTTCCAAATCCTTATTGATTTTGTGGATTTTTAGTTTAACAGAAAAAATTATAAAATTTGAAAATTGAATTTTTCCGAAAAAATAGTCGAAATTAGCGTAGCTGATAATTTGCAGTAGTGATGAAATTGAACATGTTTTTTGAACAATATTTTTATATTTAGATAAAAAAATATCTTTAAACAAAATTTAAAAATCAAAAAATTTACTTTAACTAGAGTTCCCATTTAATTTTAATTTTTATGAATTTAGTCATTTTGTAAAGTATTTGTTTTTAGTTTGTGAACTTTTATTTTTCGACTCATTTTTTTTTATAAGTAAATAAATATTTTTTTTATAAAAGTGTTTGGCGGCTTTATTAATCTTGCTATTTTCAAAATCCAAGTGTGAAAATTTTAACATTTTTGGAAAAAATTAACTTCCGAGAATTGCTTAATTTCGACTAAAAAATAAATTATTTTTTATTTAAGAAAATTTGTCATTATTTTGCATCAACATTATTTATTGAAAATTAATTAATTATCTAGATTTTTTCAAAATTCAAATTTAAATTGAAAGCTATTAAATCTTTTAACACTAGAAGCACCAAAACGAGCCATTTTGACTCGTTATGAAAAATGAAAAATAAATCATTTATATTATGTTCCAATTTTTTGAAATTTCTAAATTAATTTAATAAAAATAGTAAATTATTAAATTTTAGTCCTTTACTAAGCCATATAAAATATCCATTGTTAATCACACTATTTACATATACTCGCTATTTATTTTTTACAAAATGATATTTTGTCAATTAAAACTAGATAATTCTTCAGTTATACTAGAGTCATTTTGAAAAAATTTTCAAGTCATTTAAATAAATGTTTTGTCAATTAGTTTTTATTTTTGTCAAATTTGCATGAAAGAAAATATATAAAAAGTCTTAAAATATGGTTGGGTTTTAGCTTCTTATTCTGCCAATGCTCGCAACATGGCAAAGTCTTATTGTCCAGGCTTCTTTTGGAAATTCTGTAAATTAACTTTCTGTAATTAGATATAGGATATACAATTCCTATTAATGAGCTTGCACATGTAATGTTTAAACCGCGATGGACCATCAAACAATCATTCACCGAAGAATTTATCCATGTAGTCTCAAAACAGACAATTATTATTTATTTGTTAAATGTACCGAGCTTAAGCTCCTTCAGAATAGAACCAAAAAATAAAATAAAACAAAAATAGAGTTAAATAAAATTGAAAAAAAATAAAAAGAAAAGAAAAGATCAAAATAAAGTAAATAAAGTAATATAGAGTAAGAAGACAAGAAATTTTGCTTTTGTTTTAATATAATAGGGGATCTAAGTTTTGTAATGTAAATTTTTAATTTTGATAATTATTATTTATTGTGTTATTTTTTTTTTTTGTCTTAAACCGAACTAAAAAATTAATTGTTATTTATTTATTTTTATTTATTTATTTGTTTTCTGTACCGAGCTAAAGCTCCTTCAGAATAAATTAAAAATAAAATAAAAAAAATAAAATAAAAATAAAATTAAAGTTAATAAATTAGATAAAAAAAAAAAAGAATCAAAATAGAGTAAAAAAGCTAAAAAAAATTAAAGTTGAAAAGACATAAATTGGAAAAGATTGTTTCATGTGGCACATGTTTAAATAGTTCAAGTTTCAGGAAAAAAAGAAGAAATAGAAGAAGAAACATTTAATTTTTCTATTTTTTGTAAATAAGACATCAAAAAAATTTTTTATAGCGCTTAATTTGCTGAAAGGGGAGCGTGCAATCTCCAAGCAGCTGGCCTTAATTGGCTATTTGTACAATAAATAAATAAATAAATAAATAAATAAGAAGAAATAGTAAGGTAGCAATTATTTTTTTATGACAAAATCCTTATTAATGTCTTTAATTGACAAAAAAACTAATTGACATTCTTCCAAATTAATTGACAGTTTCTCTCCCTGCCTTTATTTTTTACAATATCCACACACTGTTTATTACAATTTGAACAGAAATTTGTCGCAATTACCACATAAACAAATTTGACAAGACACACGCTTAGGAGATAAATTCTCTTGATTTTCTTGACTCAACCTTTTTCTTTTTTCGTAGTTAAACATTAAAAACAATGAAATATATGTTTTTTTTAATTTTCTAAGGTACACCATATGAGATAATAATTTTATTTTATATTTTTTTTTGGAACATTTTATATAAGCTTGGCAAAGGATCGAAAACTCGAGCCAATTTTTATTTATTTAAATAAAGACGTTTATCATCATTATGACTCAACCTAAAAACCCTTTTAAGAACGCTTTTAGGAGTGCCATAGAGTCCAGCTATTGATGCAAGCTAAATTAATGATGCCATAAAATACTTGCATTGGGCAGCGTCTTGTTGGAGCTTTTACCGTATAAAACTTAGCTATTTGATCAATAGGATCTACTCCAACTTTTTTTGAATTGTAGTCATGCACAACATTTGTTTTTTTCTTGAGTAAAGAATAGCCTTCTGGTTCTACAAAGACTGAATCGTGAAACGAACTAATCAATGAAACTTTTTTTTCCCGCTGCCTTGGGAAATGTTTAGTAAAACACCTGTATCGTGCTCATAAATAAGAATATCAAACAAACGAGTCAAAATGACTCGTTTTCGTGTTTCTAGTATTAATATATACTTGTACAAATACAAATTTTTTTTTATTTGAATTTATTTAATTTAGAAAGTTATTCTTATTTTAATGCTGAAAAATAAAAATTATGCTCAAACAACAAAAATTGACTTGGATCATAGAGACCAAAAATCGAAAGAGTTATTTTGACTCATTGGTGCTTCTAGTGTTAATTAAATTAGAAAAAAAATATTTGTATTCATTACTTTATTATATTCCTGGAAAATGTAAAAATCGACATAGTTAATTTACTAAATTAATAATGAAAAATAGTTATATCCTATTGAAATTAGTCAAATAGAACAAATTTTCAACATGATGATTTTTACTCAAAGCATTTTAAAATTAATTTTGACATTAATTTTATTGTTAAAATGGAAGTAGAATAATTTTTAAAATTTTTGAAAATTTTTTTTTATTGAGTGTCGTCAAAGTCGCGGCGGTGAAGTTAAGAGCAAAAAAAATTGAGCAACAAATATATTTTAAAAATCAAAGAATAAATTGGTAATTTTGAAATTTTTGAAATTTTTATCATTCAGAATAAAAGTCAAAAAAACTTAAAATTTAGTTCTGTTTCGATCGATCCGTCTAAATTTTTTGCTTCTGTTTACATTTAACAAAATAGATTATTTAAGATTAAAATGTTCAACATTTATTTTAAAAATGATTGCTATTAATTGATATAAAATAAATTTAAAAAAAGTTTTTGCTCCAACTTTATGGCCGCAACTCTAAAGATGTGAATAGTGGAAAGTTTATTTTATTAAATTTTTTATCTGTTTGGAGCTAATACTCCATTAGATTAAAAGATTTTAAATTTAAAAATTCAAAAATAAAAAATAAAATAAAATTAACAATAACAGTAAAATTAATTAAATTAAAATGTAAGTAGTAACGAAAGGTACTACTTGTAAGAGTTATTTTAAAAAAATAAATAAATAATAGATAACAATTAACAAAATTTTAATTAATTTTAATTTCCTATATTTTTTATCTAAATTAGATCAGTTTTTGTTTTTTTTTACTTTCAAAAACTTCAAAAACTATTTAATACTGACCCTTACAATAATAATAATTCTATTTGGTCTGAAAAATAATATAAAAGAAAAATAATTACCAAGGTCTTTAGAAATAATGGTTTCAAGAAAAGCTGAAAATTTAGTTAGACCAAAAAAAATAAAACAAAATTTAGTAAAAAGAATCTAAAGCCATATAATTGAATATTTTCATTGAAAAAAAAATAAAAATCAATAATTACGAATTTTTTTCATTGTCAAAAAAACAATTTAGTGAATTTTTTCAAAAATAATCAATAGTTTGCTCTTTTCTGATTATTCCAAACTTTTTTCTAAGAATTTTATTTTTTATTGTTTTCCATTAGAGTCTTTGTATAAGAATCTGGATTTTTATGCATCAGGCTTCCATATATCTCTTCCTAGTAAAAAGTCCTTGCAAATCTGCTTGAACTTTAGAAACAAATAAAAGTAAAAAAGTTAAGATAAAAAGATTAATGAATTTATATGGTATATATGTATCATTTATTTGAAAATCAATCAAAAATAGATTTCAAATCATTATTTTTTATCATTTTTTTTTCCATAAATTTATAAAAAAGCATAATAAAATTGAGTAAAAGATATTCGTTGTTTAAAAATACAAAAAAAAAAAACTAAAAAGAATAAAAAAAAATTCTATAACTGAATTTATATTATTATTAAAAAAAATTTTACCGTATTTTTTAGAAATGAATTAATTGAAACAATTATTTGAAGAGAGATGCTTCGATGAAGGATTTAAATTTTCATTTTACTTCATTTTACAAATTTCATCTGGAACTCGCCTTCCAGTATTGAATCAAATATGAGAATTTTTTGATCAAAAAGACATTAAGCATTTTTGTCATCTGTCATCCATTTATAATCAAAAAGTAAATAATTTTAAGGAACGCGATCTGGTGAATAAAACAGATGGTTCATTAAAATGGTAAATTTCCTACTAAAAAGCTTTAATGTATTTTCGTGAAATTAATTTTTTTTCCTAATTCTGATATTTGCTTCCATATTTCTTTTCCCAAAGGCTTTAAAAAATAAGCAAGACATGATAAACAATTTTTTTTATTTATTCAGTGTTTAGAAGATGCAAAACAGAATTATGACTTCTATTATTCGAAAAGATTCACCTTCTTGATATGAGCCTCAGGAGCAATTTATTCCATTAAATTACACCTTGATTCAACTTTTGCAGATCCCTTCTGGAAAGTATTTAATTGATAATGAAGTTATTTTTTTCAACCGTTAACCATTAACTTTTTCTTAAATCAACCGTATTTCAACATTAAAAACAAAATGTATTTAAATCTTTAAAATCAAAAACTGAAAAATAATTCTTTTTTAATCTTTAATTCAACAATCATGCGCATAATAAAGATTCCTTTTTAATGTCCATCTCACAGTGGTATAATTTAATTTATTCACAGCAGTTATAGGACACCTTTAATAAATCAACTTGAAAAATTTATGAAAATATTACATGGTTAGAAATTTTAAATCGAGTTTATAAAAAAATTTATGACAAAGCTTGTCTATGATGCAGAGTTATAGTTTCGAGCAAATAAAAAACTTAAAAAAAAAAAATGCAGTGGTGTTAAAAAAAAAGAGTGAATTTTGCGACACATAGATCATATTTTTTATCATAGCAAACTTTAAAGTTGATTTTATGAGAAAATTTTAATAATAATTTGGTCAGAGAATTGACTCTTAAATTAAAAAAAAATAAAAATAGATTTTTTATCAAAAAAAATTTCGAATTGATTAATTTAATTGACTAGTCCCAATAGAATGAACAATTAACCAAACTGAATCCAGTGATATATTTGATAATTACTAAAAAAATTAAATTAAAAAAAATCTAAAATTTATCTAATGTATACTGATAAATTTTAGATTTTTTAAAATTTTTTCCTTATAACTATTATAGCAGAACAAAAGATTATGTGTCAAAAAAATTTTTTTTTTTGAACCTACTATTTTTTCTAAAATAAAATTTTAATATTAAAAAAAATTGATTAGTTTAATAGCATGAAATGTTTAAAATTTTAAGTGATCATTTTTTTAACATTATTAAGCACATTATTTACATCTTATCATGTCATGTAAGAAAGCGGTATTTTTTTTGGGAACATTATTCTTGATCAAAAACAGCACTAAAAATATTTTTAAATCGTTAAGGTGGTAATTTTTTACTGAAAAATTGTTGGATATTTTTTATTTTTTTATTATTACTATAATAACAGAACAAAAGATTATGTGTCAAAAAAATTTTTTGTTTTAACTTACCACTTTTTTCTTTAAATCAAATTAGAATAAATTTTTAATACTAAAAAAAAAATTGATTAATTAAATCTTTGATTTTTTGACAACAAACTTAATTAAATTTCTACTTCAGACGAGATTCGCCGTCCTCGCACGCCAATCTAAGCCAATTGCACACTTCCAACTCAGACCACGCGTACAACTCAAATCAGCAAAACAAACCATCAATGTTCGAGCTTAGCATAGACCCATTCAAGACATTGTCGCAATTTTCGGCCACACTGCTGCACGGCCAGAACACGTCGGACACAAACCAGACCCATTATTTGACAGTTCCGGCCTCGTCGCTGTTCACAACATCATCTACATCAGCATCGCCTTCATCTTCCAACACTTCGACTCAATCCATACCCAAAAACATATACAGTGTCATAAACGAAGCCTTATATGAGAACAGCTCGACGTCGAGCAAGTCTCAGACAATACGAAAAATGACCGAATCGAGAGAGCGGTCTCCGCAGCCGAGCACCTCAAGTCAACCATCGGACTCGACCACCAGCGAGGCTTCCAGCAATCGCAAAAGACGCAAACAAGAATTCAAAAAACAAAGTGTAGAAAATTTGATGAGCACCAACCCGTTGGTAGGCTTCGAAAAGCGCTCTAATCAATCAAATGAGATGGAGGAAAGCGAACCAGCTCTCAAAGTAGCTCGTGTACATAACCAGTTGATAAGAACAGACAAAAAGCGGACCAGTTCGACCAAAATAAAAGATCACGATCTGGACGAGCCGTTCTTGGACGACGAAACTGTCGAATTGTTGTCCAAGGAGTTCAGTTATGTTGACAGAGAGGGTGTTAGATGGACCACCAAACGGCAACGGTCCCAGGTCTCAATAGACAAGTGTTACAGTCCGACTTGGAAGCCGAAACAAAACCACTTTGTCAAGTACTCGGATCTGAGTCCAATACAATCACCTACTAATAGTCAATCGAACACGATCACTCGAAAACAGCTAGTCGACAATTTGAACGAATGGAGGTTTCATTACGTCATTTCTCAAGTAAATGATCTAGTAAGTTGGCAATTGTTTTTTTGAAGTAAAATTTTTAAATTAAGTTTTGATCTTTTTTTTTTAATTTAAATTTTCTTTAAATTTGAAATTTTTTGTGTGCAAAAATATCGGACAAAATTAAAAACATTGTGAGCAATTTTAAATTTGAAGTTTAGATTTTTATGAAAAAAAGTTGATCAGAAAATCCCATAGACATTTATTTTTAGTATAAATTTTTATCTTAATTTAAAATTTTATTTATTTTTTTTTGAATTTGAAATTTTTTTTGTGTCCAAAAATATCAGACAAAATTAAAAACATTGTGAACAATTTTAAATTTGAAGTTTAGATTTTTATGAAAAAAGGTGATCAAAAAATCACATAGACATTTATTTTTAGTATAAATTTTTATCTTAATTTAAAATTTTATTTATTTTTTTTTGAATTTGAAATTTTTTTTGTGTGCAAAAATATCAGACAAAATTAAAAACATTGTGAAAAATTTTAAATTTGAAGTTTAGATTTTTATGAAAAAAAGTTGATCAGAAAATCCCATAGACATTTATTTTTAGTATAAATTTTTATCTTAATTTAAAATTTTATTTATTTTTTTTTGAATTTGAAATTTTTTTTGTGTGCAAAAATATCAGACAAAATTAAAAACATTGTGAAAAATTTTAAATTTGAAGTTTAGATTTTTATGAAAAAAAGTTGATCAGAAAATCCCATAGACATTTATTTTTAGTATAAATTTTTATCTTATTTTAAAATTTGATTAATTTTTTTGAGTTTGGAATCTTTTTTTGTGCAAAAATTTCCGCTAATGTTAAAACACGGGCTGAGGTCGGATTGTATTGTGAATTTTCATGAATAGACAATGATATTTAACTTTTACAAAAATATTTTTTTACTTTTATGAACTTTATCATAATTAAAATTTATTTGGCCCTGTTCCCTAAACTCCTTTCTATACTTTTTCTACTTTTTGTACTTTATTAGAATATTATTTTATTAGACCCTGTTTCTTTTTATAATTTTTAAACTTGTTTTAGGGATTCGGGTATGCAGGAGGTTAGAAAAATATTTGTTAAATTTTAAATTGATTTTCAAAATATTGATTAATTAAAACTTTTTTTATTACTATTAAGTAAAGTTAAACGACCCACTCAAAAGTTAGTCTCATTTGAGTGTCTACAAGTTATCGAAAAACATATAAAACTTCATAATGCGACATACCATCTTATAGAGAAATGAATTTTCTACATTTTGACGTGAATAGAAAAGGAAAAAAAAAATTTGAAACGAATTTAGCCGAAAAATCGGCAATTTTTAGGCAATTATTCAGTTTTTTTGGTCTACTTTTTTGTAAGCCCCGTAACATATACTTTTCTATACAGAACCTTACAAAAAGTAAAGAAAGTACAATAAGGAAGAGGGCTAAATAAATTTAAATTATGATAAAGAACAAAAAGTACAGAAAGGAATTTAATTTTTTAATATTTTCAATGTCTTTTCTTCGGAATTTTACAAATGCTGCCGATCACCGACCTTTTTGTAGAGAATTTGATGAACTTTAACGCAAAAGTATCACTTGGAAATTAAGACCTAGTTAACAGACCACATGTTTTCAGGATAATGATGAGACCTAGACCTTCCGACCACTAATTATATGAAAGAGAATCGCCTGAGCATTAAAGCGGAAAAAGAAATAGTGACCTAGCTCTTGTCTTTAAATGATCAGAGCTAAAAACCTAAAAAAAAAAAGCTAAAAATGTCTTTTTTTTGTTGTGTAAAATTAATTTTTGCTCAAAATACTCTTTCAACTTTACACTGTAAATTAAGAGATAAAGTGTATTTTTCTAAACATTTTTTAAGAAAATTAAATTTTTTAAGCTTATCCTCCAAAATGATTTTTCGTTAAAAATTACGACCCATTCAAGTCTAGCATATGATTTCATTAACGTGCACTAATTCCTTCCACCTTTTTTTATTGTATACTTCTTCTATTTTAATTTTTCATTGTAATTCTATTTAAATTGTAATTTTTTTGATTTGTAATCGTATTTAAACTGTTATCTATTTATTATGTAATTCTGTTTTTGTATTCTCGCATATTTTTCCTTTGTAAAATTCTTGTACATAATACTTACTTAATTCCACACAATACTTTCTTAGATTAAATTAAACAATGACTCTTACTGAACTAAAAAAAAAAAAAAATTCTGTATTTCCTGTTATTTTCCATCTTTTCTGCGCAATTTCGGCTACCATAGATGTCCTCCTAAAAGGTCATCTCCGCAAGCTTGCTTGCTGTAGCTTATTCTTATTATTATTATTAAATTAAATTAAATTAAAAATAAATTATCTTTTTTCTTGTTATCAATAATCGAGCAAAATTACTCGAGTAGTATTTACTTATCTTGTGTGTTACCATAATAACACGCAAAGCTAAAAAATATCTATGTGTGTTATTATACGATACTTTTTCATTTGGGAAAAAAAATTAGAGTTTTTGATAAGAAAAATGTTTCTATCACAGGAAAATTTTTTCTAATAAACTTTTTTATCAATGAAATCTTTTTTATTTTATTTTCCCAAAATTTTAAAATCCATTTTCCAAAAAGTCATTTTTATGAAAAAATATTATATAATATATTTTACATTATTGAAAATAATTCTTGAAGATATTTAAGAAAAGATATGAAATTAATTTAATTGATTCGGATTAAATATCCTTCTGCTGTTTTCAAGACTATTTAATTAAGTTTATCATTTTTAAGAATTTTACTATATATTTTTCTCGACCATTAGAATTGACATAAAAGATTAATTTTTAGAATATATGTATTTTTAAGATCCAAAAATTTAATGAGTTCTGATTAAAGTGCTTGTAAAACGCGGCGGTGAAGTTTGTAGCAAAAATTGTCACAAAATATACTTTATTAAATTAAACACAATTTTTTATGTCATTTATTAGCAATAATTTTTAAACATTATTTAGTAAATGCAAACAAAAGCGAAAAATTAAAAAATTTTCATATTCAGAAGGAAAGATTGAATATTGAAAGAATTAAATGTAAAGAGTTTTTGACTTTTCTTCTGTATTTTTTATTATTTATATGCTAAAAAAATTTAAAAATAGTATATTTTTTAATTTTTCAAATATTTTGCTATGCTTTAATTTTTTTTCTCCAATCTTCACCGCCCGCATAAAACAGAGATTATTTTAAAATTAAAATTTTAAATAAAGTTTTTCAAGATTTAAAATTTAAAAACATTATCATTTATATAAAAAAAATTTAAGTATGTAACCATTAAAGAAATTATTATTTAATTTTATTTTAACTTTTTTTTATGTTTACAAAGAGTAGAAAATAAGACAGTAAATAACAAATTTTTTTAAATAAAAACTTGAAAGTTTGATTCTCCTTTCTTTTTAATTAAAAAATTTAAAAATAAATAAATTAAAACTTTTTTTAAATTATTATTTTTAATATTGATCATAAGCACCAATTTTCTGTGATCATGGTACAGTTGTTTTTAGGCTAAAAATTAATAAAATGATTAAAAAAAACCGTCTACAAAATGACAATATAATTTTTTTTTAATCTTAAAATTTTTCTATTTAAAAGTCAATTGAACACAAAAAAATCAAAATTTAATTTATTAATTAAAGAAATTAAATTAATAAAATTTAATTTTAGATTGAGTATGAGAATGAATCACTGGAGGTAATGAACGAAGTAGAAGATTTTCTAAAAAACGACAATTTAATCGAATTTTCTGACATTTGTTTCAAAATAAGCGATTCAATTAAAGTAATTAAAAAATTTTATTAAACCAAAATAAGAGAAAAAAAATTAAAATTAATTTTTCAAGGCCAACTCACAGCGCCACAAGTGTGTGAACCAACAGCTGGACGAAACTCAAATACTAATACACAAATTGTTCGAACATAAGGAAAAATATAAAAATTTTTTGATTATTTCCTCGGGTGGCAGCTTGGCAAGTGCCAATTCGAGCAATTCGATTTTGACAACTCAGTCATTTTCGTCCCATTCGATGAGTACAAAAAAAAAGCTCAAAAAAACCTTCAGAACGTCACAAATAAACACCAGAAACAACCTGAAAACAGAAACGAAACTCAAGAGCAAATGATTATGTTGTACAATTCTTCTTCTTTTTTTTTTAATTAGAATTTTAAACTTTGTATAAAAATAAGACGTCGGACCAGTTTTGGTCGTGACGTTGGTGTTTTTTACAGTATTTGTAAATATTTAACTCAAGAGCCGAACTAGATGAGTTGTAATAAGGATCTTTATAATTTGTTTTGTTTTGTCTATTTAAGAAGCTATCTCGAAATGATGAAATATATCCGGACTATTTTATGTTTTGTCGACAATGCCGTCGGCGTCTCGGAGTGCTTTTTTTCGAATTTTTTTAATCTTATATCTTACCTTCGAGTACGCCTTGTGTTAATAGTTAAGAAATGTTTTTTTTTTCTCCCTGTACTTTGAATTACGTTTATCGAGCTCTTACAATTTGAAATAAATTTTAAAAATTTTCCAAGATTTTTTTATAATTAAAAATTTCAATTGACAATGTTTCTCAAGGAATTACTTTTCGCATTCGAGAATACAAAAGAGTATTCTTTAGAGAAAATTCATATATTCTAGTATTATTTGAAGTTCGTCTCCAAGAATGAAGACTTTGGTAATGATGGTTTGCAAAAATTTGATTTTGAATTTCAATTATTGCATTTAAAAAAAATTAAAATCTCATTTAAATTTTTTCTATATTTATTTAAAAAAAAGGTCCTCATATTTGAAATTACAAAATTTTATTTTAAGAAAATTAAAATATGATTTAAAAATTTGATTGAACTTTAATTAAATACTTTTTTTTAAATATCTCATATATAATTTTTGTTTTCTACCTTTTTTCATGAATAGACAATCAGATTTTACTTTTAAAAAAAGTCATCTTCCTTTTTAAAGTTTACCAGAATTTTTTATTATTATACCCTGCGCCTTTTTGCACCTTATGGTTATTTAAATTAAAAATTTATATTTAATAGAAATTATATTAAAAATTTAAGCTCTGGTTTAAGGGTTCGGGTATTTCTTCCTTCCAGCATTCAGTATGTTGCAAAAATATTTTTATTTTTTTATTTTAATTAAATTTTTTTCTGTAGCCAGCTGCAGCTGTTTCAGAATAAATTATAAAAAAAAATCAAAATAAAAAATCTAAATTAAGTAAAATAAACTAAAAAAAAATGTAAGAAAAGGTAAAAAGACATGTTTGGGTTGATTGTTGCATGTGACACATGTTTACAAAGTTGAAGCTTCAGGTAAAAAAGGTGAAATAGTAAGGTAGCAATTACACAATGGAGTTGGGTATTCAATATATCTCGATTCGAAACCTTCTTTAAATTCTTCCACTAATCTGACAACCGTTTGAATAGAATGACTCAGTCCTGTCCCAACATATCTCTCACTCAATTCAAAAAGCTGATTTGAGACTGTTAGTAATTTAAGTTTATTAAGAGCTTCATGACCCCATTTTTTGTTTGACAATATCTTAATAATATTTAGCTTTTATTGCAGCGTTATTTGAATTCATCTACTAGTTATTAAAAGATAACTTAGAACCAAATTTAATACCAAGAAACTTGATTTCACTCTCTTTTTTGTACCTAGAAATGACTAATGAACAACTGATATCTTCATTTTACACTTAATAAACCATTGTTCTAGTTCTAGTTGGTGTATTTATTTATCTATTTTCTAGGTTCCCCTTTTAAACTATTCTAAAAGTTTGAAAGGAATAGTTTAAAAGGGGTTTTAAAGTTTAAAATAAATTTCTAACCAAAACTTAAACTTTTAAAATAAGTGTAGTTTTTAAATTTTGTATCTTTAAAACTACACTTATTAAAACTTGAGTGAGAAATGGTCACTAGTCATATCTTGACTATTTAGGACATTAAAATCGATAATTTTGTCAATTAATGAAGAATAAGATCTTAATTATTTTATTTATCTAAAATTGTTCATTTAATGAATTTGACGAAAAATTGGGTGCAAATAAAAAAATTAAATAAATTAATCTCTAGAACTTTTTTTCCTCTACTATTTGACATATCAGGTTCGGTATAAAAACAAAATTTTTATTTTTAAATATTTATTATCAAAAAACTTTCTATTTAAATTAAAAATAAAAGTCGGTTCAAAATTTTAGAAATTCGGATAATCTAAAATATTAAACAATTATAATAATCTTTTTTGACATCTTTATTATTTATTCTTAAATATCTTCTGATATTGAGTAAATTGTGCTTTGAAACTGCTAAATTTACATACTCTACAAATCCTCATGTCCTTTCAAACAACATAACCAAAAAATGTTCAAAAAATTGACAAAAAATGTGTCTAGACCACTAAAATGGCAGATCGTGGGTTTGCTAAAAAGTCTAGATAAAAAGCAAAATGAGATAGCCAAGGTTTTAGGTGTATGAGAAAAAATCGAATTCAAAATTATACAAATGAATAAATATTAATATTAATATTATATAAATCAAGAAAAGACTTTAAATGAGCGCCTAATTGAAAGTAAATTACGGTACGAACGGAATAAACACAACTAAGGCCTAAATTCTTTTTCTGGGAGGCATCGATTTCAAGATGTCGGTGAAAAGAAGTGGTACTGGGAAATCTACAATGATGAATTCAGTTAAATTGTAATCAAAAACAAATAGACAATCAGCTGTTGGGGGAGGGCAACCTGCTGCACAGATCTACCAGACCATGATGTAATTCAAATTCTCTCCCCTTACACTAACCATACATGCACATGGCAAGATAAAATTAGTTTCATATTTCTAAGTCCCACCTAACTTGTTAATAAATGGGCTGATTTCAATTTTCTAATTATTAACCTTAAATTCCCCCATGTAATTGGTGTAGCTGAAACATGGTTCAATAGTTACTCCATCACTGACTTGCCGGGATACACCAAGTATCTTAGAAATAGAGAAATTGCCAGAGGAGAAGTCGCTCTGTACATCAGAAACGACATTGCATCTTTTGAAATAAAATTAAATCAAAATGAATAGCGAGCAAGTTTTGTGTCAACTAATTTTAAAAAGCTACAAATTACTAATTGGGTGCGTTTATCGCCCTCCACATGCTGTTACATCACTAGCACTAGCATTAACAATGTAATCATCCATTCCAAAAAATTAGTTGACACAAGATGGTCTAGTTATCCTCGGTGACTTCAATTTTTCGGACATTTTAGGTCGAACCTCGATGGCACTTTCAAAGGTAAAGGAAAGAACTCAAGCATTGCCTTCCTAGACACTTTATCTGATAACTCCCTTTCCCAACTTACACTTCTTCCGACTTTTTGTGCAAACACTCTGGACCTTGTACTCTGTGATGATTCAACTAGAATTTTTCAATTCAACATAGAACCTCATCTCAGCTGTTCCAGCAAAAACATTCTGCATAACACACTAAATTTCGACTACCACTAAAACACACCACTACCGGATCCAGAATATGAAACCAAAAGAATCAACTCCAAAGGTAACGATATAGATATGAACACAGAGCTAAAGCTTATTGACTGGTACACCCTTTTCAAAAAATTGACCACCGAAGAAACTTACGAGGCCTTCCTTCAACAATACAATAAACTTATTGAAAAGCATATCCCGGTTTTTCACGTCTCTAAATCATTTAGATTTAAATAGGCTATCCTTAAGTGGTAAAACCACAAATCAAGAAGATAACAAAGGAAAAATTTAAGCTTTTTTCCAAACTAAGGGCAGCGTCTAAAAGTGAAGCTATTATTCTGAGATCCACCTAAAGAAAAAATGCTATAAAGTTAAAAAATTAGTAGCAGAGACAGTGTTAAATTATGAAAAGAAAATTGGTATACAATGTAAATACAACCCAAAGCTTCTCTATAATAATGAACAAAAGAAATGCAAAAACAAGATTAGATATCTTGTGGACGGGACAGGAAAACAGCTGATAAATGAAGAAGATATTGCAAACTGTCTAAACGAATCCTTCTACAACGCTTTCAGTATTGTAATTGTAAGCGACCAACCACAATTACCATCAAAAACACAAATTATTTTTGATATGATCACTTATGATGTTTTTAGCTGTAACAAAATAGGCAAACTGCTCTCTGAACTGGATACTCACAAATCAATCGAATCTGATCTGGTTCATCCTAAAGTCCAAAATGAATGCAGTGTTCCCATGAGCCCAGTCCTTTTATTTATTTTCATTAAGTCTTTCAATGAAGGTGTTGTCCCAGCCATATGGAGAAAGCAAACGTGACGCCAATATTCAAGAAAGGCGTGAAAAGTGGTCCCAGCAACTACCGTCCTATTTCCCTAACCTCTTTTATATGCAAAATCATGGAGAAGCTAATCCGCAGTGAAATGATGACTCACTTGGAGGCAGAAAAACTGCTCACAAATGAGCAACATGGCTTTGTCTTTGATTAGCCATTCGCCACTAATTTTTTGGAAAGTCTAGACTTGATCACTGAAGCCCTAAACCGAGGTTTTCAAGCATTAGTTGTGTTCCTTGACTTTGCCAAGGCTTTTGAGAGCGTACACGAATGGTACACGAATTGTTGCTGACCATACTTGAATGCTATGGCTGACGACAGTAAACTTATCTCCACAATACGTAATTCGCTTGACCTGAAACTTGTTCAAGAAGATATTGACAATATAGTTTAGTGGGCTGACACTAAGCATATGAAATTTAACCAAAAGAAATGTAAAATTATGCGATTTGACTCAAAAGGCACTCTTCTACTACCTTTCATCATGAAAATTGATGCTTTACACAGTCAAGTATTAAAACAGACATCCGTGGAAAGAGATTTGGATATCATGTTTAATAGTAAGCTTAAATTGACTGAGCAGATAGACAAGGCATTCCAGATGGCAAATGGAGTCCTTGCTCAACTCAAAAATGCATTTAAATTTTGGACAATGGACAACTTTAGAAGACTCTTCACTGCGTTTGTAAGACCGTAACCTGAATACTGTACAGCAGCCTGAAATCCTTTACAAAAGAAAGACATTAAAAGGCTGGAAAAAGTCCAACGTATAGCTACCAAACTAGTGTCTGGTCTCAGAAATCTCAATTATCTCTCAAGTTTTGAAAAAATTGGTATCCCTACGCTTGAAAGTAGAAGGAAAAAAGGTGAAGCAATCCGACTTTTCAAAATTGTCAGTAAACAGAGCATTGTTCACCTGCATTCCTTCGCAGATTCAAGTCAAACTCCAAAAATCAATCACCAAGACTAAAGAAGCAACTCGGCTTGTCAAAATCTCGAGAAAACTTGTTCACGAACAGAGTAGCCTCCTTATGGAACGATCTACAAGACACTGAAGTTTCTGAAACATCAACAAATGCATTCAAAAACAAGTTTAAGAAATTCAGCTCTCAGCAATTGGCGGCTAATGATACTACTACAGTCGAATAACCCATTAGTTATTCTTCTTCATCTGATTCTCATATCAGATTGTAGTCTCTCCTTCAGAACATATCATAAATAGTCTAATTAGTTTTTTTCAATTTTTTTCTCCAAAATTTAGTAAATTATTACCTAAATCTTCTAAAAATGCTTCAATATTCTCACTTTTAAAATCTGCCACTAATCGTTAAATATTAAAATTAGTCACATGTTATTATAATTATTGGCAATGAGTACACCTCAAAAATATTTAGGTCGAAAGAAGTTAGTGAAATTAACATTAATAAATTTATTCAAGAGTTGAGAGAGACTCTTGGGTCGAATGAGCTCATAATACAAGAAATCATATATCAAAAAATAAGACAAATAAAAGACGAAGATGAGATGTATGGTAAAAATGGGATAAGCGAAACGATTAAATTCTGCCTGGGAGATAAAGAAGAAAGAAAAGAACTCTTAAAATTAAAACTTAAAGCTAACCTACATAAAACTAGACCTGAAACAGTAGAGTCTAATGAAACTCAATAAAGTTTGACGTATTTTTGGTTGCTGTTACTCGGATATGGTGTATTTTTGGCTGATGTTAGTTGTATACGATTGTTAATCTTAACTCAAAAGGATGATCAAAATTTTACAAAAGAAAAAGGAAAAGGAAAGAAAAAAATACATAACTACGACTTTGGAAAAAAAATAAAAAAAATTCATTTTAATATTTTAATTACTTAAACATAATTGTAGATTAAAAAAAGGAAAACAATCAGTACAAAACTTCTTACCTTTGTATTTAATTTTATTTTATTTTTAACATCGCCTACTCTGGCGTAATTTTATAAATAAATAATAACAATAATAATAATAACTATTTTATTATTTATTTGTTTTTCTGTTCGAGCATAAGCTCCTTCAGATAAAAAAATAAAATAAAATAATATAATTAAAACAGTTTAAAATATTTTAAAATATTTTAAATTTGAAGGAAGTTATTTTTCATTTATTAATTAAAGGATGTGAGACAAAAATTAAAATTAAAGAAATTTTAAGCTAAGAAATAAATGGATTTGGGAAAATAAATGAATTAAGATATCATGGGAATCAAAAAAGAAAGAATAATAAAGATGTTTATCTTTTTTTGGTTAAAATTGTTCACCGTTTTTGGAAATTTTCTATATTTGTTTAATACATTAAGTGCCTAATATATATTTTTTTTAATATTTTGTCTTTCTATATTTTTACCGCCTCCCATTTATTAACTTGTAACCGATTTTTTTCTTTAATCCATCTTTTCTTATTTAATCTTTTAAGATTTTGTTCACTTTAAGATTTTTTTAATAATAATAGTAAAAATATATCCGTATCAAAATGGTTCCCCATTTGCGTTGCATATTAATATTCGAAACCTTCTAGAACTCCTTTTATCGGAATTGGTGTAAGTAAACCAAACAGATTGATAGTGTCTATTAACTCACCTTTGTTATATTTTCGTTTAAAGTCTGCTTGAAGTGATACCAGCATCCTTTGATTATTACATTTGAAAAATGAAACTTAATTTTACAAGAACATACTTTTCAAAATAAAAATTCTTTAAAATAAGAATGACCGGGAGGATTTGACCAAATTTTAAATACGGCTGATAAAGTTAGCAAAAAATTCACTAAAAAAAGAGTGAATTTTTTATAATGATTCATTGATTTAATAATATTATATTAACTGAACATTTAATTATTTTTTGAATTATTTTACTGAATAAATTTTACTGCAGATTAAAATACTTTTGCTGTGAAAATTCAATAAATTAACTGAAAAAATAAATATTTTTGCTATTTCTTTTTTATTAATTTACTAAAGTATATTTAGTAGTATTTTATACTGTGGGAGTTTTGAGTCTCCAAGTAGTGGCGCACATAAACGCCCCACATTAACAGCCAATTGCCAATTTTTTTTAAATTAAATATATTTAGATAACTTATTTTACATATTTTTTAATAACTTTCTTATAAATATTTTTAACTCTCATTTTAAACTGATCTAAATAACTGTTTTTAAGTGCAAGAAAAATATCTAAATTTATCAAAGTATTTTTATTTAATTTTTCATCTAAGTAGCTTGTCGATTCTTTTTTTAAAAATTTTAAATTGCTGACACTCTTTGTCACTGCATCAGGCGTGTTCGGTTAGTGAAAAAGTTGTGTCTCACTCCAGAATTGCGGATCAGCTGTCGCTCGAAAGCTTTATGCAAGTTCTTGTGTTCCCTGCCGGGCTTTCCAGACCTTCCGAAGCAAGCTTTTGATCCCCATTTATGAATGTCTCCCAATCATTACCATGCTGAATTTTGTGTAGTTGGATGAGATCACCACGCCTGCGTCTCTCTTCTAGGGTACTCCAACCAAGAGCCTCTCTTCTCTCGACGTATGGTTTAGCCTTCAGTTCTGGTTCTGGTTTCGAGAATCGTCGCTGAACTTGCTCAAAGACATCTATATCATTTCGTCGATAAGGATTCCAGGCTCCTACAGCAAATTCGAGATGGGGGCGAACAAATGACTTAAAAGGAGATCTACTAGCTTTAAAGAGAAGTACATAAAAGCGAGTCTTATTCGACTTGCTTCCATCGTTGTTCTTGCCGCTGCTCGCTTAGCATGTTCGCTTGACTTAAGATCGCTTTTGATGATGATTTCGAGATCGCGTTCTTTAGTTGTCTTCGCTAGAGTGTGACCTCCAAGCTTAAAGTCATGACGCCTGTTGTTTTCTCCAAAATACATTACTACACACTTCTTTAAGTTTAATTCAGTTTGCCATGTGTCAGACCATACCAACAATCTCTCCAGATCCAACTGCATCTCTATCGAATCCTGTCGCTGTTCCACTGATCTGGCCAGCTTGCTATCGTCTGCGTTGAGCCTATAAATTGAGCTGCAAAGGTCAGGCATATCATTGATAAATATGATGAAGAGCAGCGGACCAGGCACTGATCCTTGTGAAATGCCGCTCGTGACTTGCACCCAATCAGAAACTACATCACCTATCACTAAACGCTGTTTGCGATCGCTCATGAAACAGCGGATCCACTTTATAAGTAAATATGGAAGACAATATGCTGCTAGTTTAACAAGTAGCAGTTCATGCGACACTTTGTCAAATGCTTTCTCAAAGTCCAAATAGATGACATCCACCGGCTGTCTTTGACTCATGCAGTTTGTCAAGAAATCCACTGTCTCTGATAGATTGGTAACACAAGCCTTGTGGGCCATGAAACCATGCTGTTTATCCATGATGAGCTTGTTCTTTTCAAGATGCTTGACGATATAATCCTTAATTAGCGACTCTAACACTTTGCAAGGTACTGAGGTTAGAGAGACAGGAAGATAGTTGCTTACAATAGTTCTGCTACCCTTTTTATGTATTGGTGATACATTTGCAATTTTCCAAACAGCAGACACTTCCAATAAGATCAAAGACTGCTTGAAGACTAAGGAAAGTGGTCCGGCTAGCGACTAAGCGCGCATTTTCAGGGCGTGTGTCTTTACCTGATCGACTCCAGCTGACTTTTCACTATTTAAAATCCTTATTTTTTTCAATACCATGTCAGGAGTAACGACGTCCTCAATTACAAAACACGGATCAGGTTTACCTCTCACTTGGAAATTCGACTCCGCGGTTTCACGACTTCTCTCAGGAGCGGTTGCTCAAACACCGAGAAGACGAAATAGTAAAGTCTATCGCAAATGCCTTCTTTGTACGTAAAAACGTAAAAACGCCACCAATCATGATTTTTGAAGTACTCATTCATAGCGGCAAAGTCACCGCTTCGCCAATGTAGTGCTCTGCTATCGAAACTTTGCGGACGTGCTGCTTTAGAATGAAGCTTAAAGCTCAAACTGCAGGAGGCATTGCCGTCTAGAGGCGGACCCTCTTTAACATCTGACACTCGGTTCGGATCACTTACTAGAACAAGGTCTGGAAGACTGGTTGGTTGGTCATTACAGAAGAACGTTTTCTCTTTTACCATTTGCACAAGACTCGAATCGCTGATGGCTCTGCCAACATGGTAACACGCTGATTGTACATCCAGGACAGTTGCGCCGAACTCGTTCCATTCAGCATGCGGTCGCCCATGAGAATGATTCCCTAAAACTTCCCGTTTCGTAATAAGTTAGTCGTGAATTCAAGTGAGGTGGGTATGGCGGTGTCCGAATCGTTTGGGGAAATGCTGGAATTTTGTTCTAGAGGCCTGTAAATGCATCCAACTCCTCCGCCTCTCTTGTCGCCTAATCGATCTTTTCTAAAAAGCTGATAGCTGTCCATCTCGGCAACCGAAGTCTCATCAAACCAGGTTTCCGTGATGCCGATGATTCTTGGCGTCAAACTTGCTGCTATCGTTTTAAGCAGTGGCATTTTGTTATTTAAGATCGTAGCATTAGTATACCAAAAGCTGATGCCTCCTGCAAATGTAGTTTGTGGTATGGGACAGAGCATTTCAGATGAGGAGCTGTTAGATAGAGCATTCATAGGTTCAGATTCTGTTTCACACGATGGAGACGATGAGGATGACGAGACAGCGGAGTTGTAGTTCGACTCATCAGAGTTACTGTTCTGGAGGATGCATGCTTCATAGATTGATGATGACAATTTTGGAACGGATCGAACTTTTTCAATTGGACTTTTTGGATATTTGAATAAGACATGTGAAGAAGGTAAATTCTTTTCTTGTGATTGCATTTTAGTACCAAATGAGGCGATGGTTATTCCAGTTAGCTCCTTTCGCTGCTAGACACTCTGGGACAGATAAAATAAGTCTCAGTTCACCATTTCTAATACCTCAGAATCTCTTCTTATTGTCTTCGCAATTTTTCACCTTGACAATTCGTCCGTTTACTGTTGCTGTTCCGGTCAGTTTATTGTTTCTTCGATCCCGTTCTTCCAGAAGTTTCCAATGATCTATACGCTCTGACGGCGTGAGATCTTCGTTGATGAAGACATTCTTCCATTCTTCAGAATTCCGGAATTTTTTGCTTTTGACTAGCATGTCCAACTTGGCACTGACGCTTTCCATTTCAACGACGAATAGTACTCGCTCTAATAGAATGATTTATTGATTCAATAATATTATATTAACTGAACATTTAATCATTTTTTGAATTATTTTACTGAATAAATTTTACTGCAGATTAAAATACTTTTGCTGTGAAAATTCAATAAATTTACTGAAAAAATAAATATTTTTGCTATTTCTTTTTAATCAATTTACTGAAGTATATTTACTGATTAAATATACATTATTTTACTGACCATATAAAATTTTGTCAATTTTTTACTCTAGATTAATTATGAAATTTACTCGGGCAAATTTTTCGAATCTTTGGCAAAGTTAAATAACAATGAAATTTAAAATGGTTGAAAATAAAAAAATAAAATAATTAAATAAAATAATTTTTTTTATGAAAATACTTTATTTATTTTTAATTTTATTTTGCTTTTGACCTTGTTCAAGACTTAAATTCAACCCTAAAAATTAAAGACTAGAGACTCATATGATTTTGTTTGAAATTCATATTCAAATTGAGGAAAAAAAAAGAGCAGAAAGCTCGGAATCCAAAAAATTAAGAAATAAAAAAAAAGGTAAAAATAAAATTAGAAATTGATTCGATGGACTTTGCTTGCTTGTAATTTTTAAGTTCATTTATTCATTTAAATAATACTAGATAAAATTGAAAAAAAAATTAATCAGTATTAGACTCTTGACAAATATTAGTTCGAGACATGTTCGACTTTTTATTAATTAGAATACTTTTCAAAATTTCAAAATGTAAATTCGACGAAAAAAAAGAGAGAAAAATTTAAAAGAGCGACAAAATTACACAAAAAAATAAAAATTTTCTTTATAATTTTGAGTGATAAAATGACAAAATAGTACAATATAAATTAAAAAAAAAGAAGAAAAAAGAATGGATCATTTATGCACTGTCAGAACCGTTTTAATTCAAATTTTCATTTTTAAAATAAGATAAAAAAAACAAGCCATGCCTTCTCAATTCAACAAAAAACATTAAACAAACAAAGAAAATACACATCCAAATTGAACAGAACAAATGGGACTTTGAGTCGAATCAACAATGTTCGAAAAAGTTTTTTTTGTTGTTGCTGTTGATGCTGTTGTTAAGAAAAGAAAAAAAACTCAACCAAGTAGTCGTGGTCGTGTGGCGGCAGTGTCGGTGTATTCGATTAGGGTCCGATTCTAATTACAAAATATTTATTCGATTTGTACAGACCAATTGAGTTCTTACGTCAGGTATTTTTCATTTAAAATACAATTTTTTATTTTTTATCAGTTGGCGCTATTTAAATCTTTCTCAGGTCAAGGACACATACCTAATTAATAAAAAAAAAATTTTTAATAAACTTAAATAAATTTTTTCATCTTTTTCAAGTCTTACAGTGCCGTCTGCAGCACTGGCCCCGACTTTGTCTCCCCTGTAGTTCCAGCATACCTCGAATATGCCGCCGGAGCCTTTGTACACATTAACCAATTCGCCGGACGATATGTTCCATATGTTGACGCATTTGTCGAACGAGCCAGTGGCTAGGTATTTGCCGTCAGGGCTGAATGCGACCGAATACACAGGCTCGGTGTGGCGGTTGAGCGTGTGCAAGCACTCGCCCCTTTCCACGTCCCAAAGCCTCACAGTCGAGTCAAAGCTGGCGCTAGCCAGGATCAAATTTGAATTTGGGTTATTGGTGCCAGGGCCTGTTGGGCTCCATTTAATTGTGTATATCTCCTTACTGTGCGCTTGCAGGTTGTGCAGCCAGGTGTCACGTGACAGGGTCCAGATCTTGAGAGTCATGTCGTCGGAGCAGGACGCTAGTAGTTTTCCCTGAGGGTCCCATTTGATGGCGTTCACCTCGTTCTGGTGTCCTTGGAATGTTTTGATCGGATGATGTGAGCCTAGTCGACACACGTGAATTTTTTGGTCAGTGCTGCATGAAGCAAAGCTCACGTCGTTTTGCCAGTCGACGTCCAGAGCCGGTGCTGTGTGAAACGAAAATTGCTGCTGGCATGTTCCGGTCTGAGCGTCCCAGATTATGGTTGTCTTAAGGAAAAAAAATCAGTCACACATTTTGTCACTAAAATTGAGCAAAACTTTGTTGTCATGGTAATCGTTTAAAAAAAAATCAGACAACATTTATGTCATCATAGTCGAAAAATTTTGTTACCATGGCAACCGTTTAGTTTGGATATTTGAAAAGAAAAAATATTTGAAAAGTAATAATTAGTTAGATAAAAATGTCGAACTATTTTGATGTTAAACTGCCCGAATTCAAGAAGGCCAAGTTGGATCTTTGGCAAAATTTGGACCAAAATCAGCTTCAAAGTCTGATTGGATGTTTTGAAGAGAGCCAGTTTGTGAAGCCGAACAGGAGTAGCTATGAGCGTTTTTCGCATCTGGCCACCAAGCAAATGGCTCTGGAGTCAAAATCAAAAAAAGACAAAATACTAATAGATAAATATTTTTATTTGATAAAATTTTGTCTGCACAGAGAATTTTCTCTAGTTCAAATATCGGCCTTGATGTCACTCATGATCCGAACGCATCGTGTAGCTTGCGAGACTGCATTCGGCAATTTAGACCAGACATTTGCCTATTTCAAAGATGCCCTGTTGTGCTACGCAGTGCATCGACCACCATTTAGTCTTTGTCTGTTTCAACCATCGCAGATCAAGGACATTTTAGACTACTTTTTCAATTCTTATTTTAAGCAGTTTAAATTTTATAAATATGTTTTCTCGACCGGGGTCACTGTTGACTTGAATTTTAGCTACACGAACCAGCCTGAACCGGCCCTAAGCGAGCAGAATGAGGCGCAGAATGAGCTGGATGATTCGCTGCTAAGAAATGAGTCAAGATTGCTTAATGATTTGACGCTAATTGAGGAGAATAATGAACAAGAAGATAACGAGCCCAATACTGAAGTAAAACAGTTTGTAAAAGATTATCTTAATCAACATTTGAGCGTGGTCAAAGCGGATCTGCTTAATGAGGAAATATTTACCAAGCTCGGAGACAAAAAGTCAAGTGCTCAAAAACGAAATAAATCTGGCAGCAGTACAAAAACTCCCACAAAGACTCCACCAAAAACAAAATAATTTATTTTTCTTAATTTTTTTAAATAAAATTTTTATCAAATTTTTCTTTAATTTTTGGATTTGTTTTTGAAAATTGTTTTTGAATTCAGGAGATAAATGGGGATAGAAGAAGAATTTGTCAAACAAATAAACTGGTTTATTCAAGGCAAAAAATATAACCTTGGTCCTTCTGATTTTTTTTGATTAATTCTTTTTTATTCAATAACTGAATACTACAAATATTCAATGACTTTTTTATTTAATATTTATATCCACTAGTTGTTACCTTATGTTAAAGAACTTTAAAACATTTAAAAAAAATTTCATACCTACAAAACAATATTTTAATATTTAATTGAACAAAATAAAATTATTATCTCTATATCTAATTTTTTGATTTCAGAGCGTAAAAATTGTTCTAAATTTTATTCTGACTTATTTTTGTAATTAAAATAATCGGGATCTTTAGCTAGATCCAGATAAGCAAATAAGTAAAATAAATTTTAAAAACTTTTCGAAAATTATTTTTTTTAAATTTGGAACACAATTTTTTCAAAAGAGAATGAACTCCTTTATAAAAAAACCAACGTGTTTACTCAGTCCACACTTTATAATTTTCTTAATCAATAATCAAACAATGAAACTATTCTTTTAACATTATTTAATGTAATTAAGGTATAAAATTAAATAAATGATTTTTTTTTGCTTTTTCACTGTTTAAAAATTATTTTTTTACCATTTTTCCCTTATTTTTGACAAAAGAAGTTTACTACAGTTAAAATTGCAAAAAGTGTAAAGATTGGTAAGGTTTTAATAAAAAAATATTTAAAATAATTGCAAAAGTTAACACCCAAATTAAGGTTTGGTTTTTAAAATTTTTAAGAAAATTTTCTTTTCTTGCTAGCTTCAAACGGTTAATCATTTGTTTTTGTCTGAAATGAAATTTATGAAAGTTATGAAAGTAGAAATTGATTTTATGCTATTTTTAAATTTTTTGGTAAATTTATTAAAAGTTTAAAGACAAATTTTATCCTAGACACGCTTCAAATTGTGTTTTTAATATTTGCTGATAATATCTAAAACTTACCAGATAATATTCTTTTTGTTTATGACGATTTGAATAGATTTTTTAAATTTAAAAAATAAACAATCATACCATAGATCAGTATTTAATGGCTCTTTTAGTAAATTATTTTGTTACTTCATAAAACAATTATCTTTTAAATCAAGACCTTTATCTCCGAAAAAAATCAATTCTAAGCCAGACCGAACCTTAAAAAATAGAGAAAGACTACGGAAAGATATTTTATCTTTATGATATTTTATCTAGTCTTATTATTTTTATTTAATAAATAAATAAATAAAAAAAAAATAAAAAAGTGTACTTCTATTATTTAATAAAAATAGTTTAAAAAAAAATTAATTATTTAATAAATTTTTTTTTTTCAATTTTTAAGTTTCAATTTGATCAATAATCCTTCGATTATTTGACAGTTAATCGCTCTTGGAATTTTTAATTTTTACTCTCAAAGTATGATTAACAAGTAAATAAAATTCTGTAAGCTTAATTAAGTCTAAAAAAACTGGATTTTTATTTTTTTCTAATTATTATTTTCATTTCGAATAAAACTTTTCACACATATTTATTTTTTCTAGCTTATTTATTATTAAAAAGAAATTAAATCATTCGGAAGATAGTTTAACATCTATCATTTAATATATTACATTTAATTATTTTTCGCAAGATATTAATCTTTACATAGCATCTTCCTAAAAAATTTTAATTTTAAAATAAAATTTTTTAAAATATAAGTTAATCATTAGTAAATTTAATATCTAAAATTCAATGGAAAAAATAATTTTTTTCTCATACTAGTCGTAAATCTCAAGAAAAGCGACAAATCTTCGGATATTTTATCAATAAAGAAAATTGCCCATCAAAATCTGCAGAATTTAACCCTCTTGACTTTTCTATTTGGGCTAAAATATCCTCACAAATAGATTATAAAAATTTAATTCCCAAGATTCTCTCAATATTCAAATACAAAATCAGTTGAAAATATTGACACAAAATTATTTGCAGGAAGTGATCGGGCTTTTTGTAATGCGAGTTTATGAAGTAGAAAAAAATAAAGGAAAATGATTTTTGAAAATCATCACAAAATTTTAAAGCTCTAAAAAAAGGTATTTTAATACTAAATATTTAAAATTTAGTTTTTATATTTCATCCTACAAAATTTAATTGAAATTGAAAATTACTTACCAATAATATGTGCCGCTAGGTATGTTGAGCTTTTAAACTTTTTTCTAACAAATTACATTTAATCGAATTTTTACTTTGAAATAAACTTATTTAACTTGATACAATAAAGAACCGTCTGATTAAATGGTTATCATTAAAATTAATAAAAAGTAGCTATTAAAGACCTTTGTGTGTCCATTAATTTGAAAAAAAAATTTTTTTCTTTAACTAAATCTTTTCATTAAGGTTTTTTTTGAATTTAATAAAAAAAATTATCAATAAAAGAAAAAAAAGAAAAATTTTAATAAATTATGATTTTGCGAAGAAAATCTTTTTAGAAAAAATCCAAAATTTAAATTTTCTTGTTTGCTTAAAAAACGGTCTTGTGTTTAGAACAATTAAGTGTACGGCAAAAAGTTTCATATTAATAGATAATTATTTTTTTTAAAATAATTCAATTAAGAATGATAAATAAAGTTTACAGTCATTGATCTTTTGTGTCCTATCTTTTTGCAAATAGTAAATCTAATCTTTTTTTAAATTCGCTGAATTCGTTGACTAAATTTTTTCATATTAATTTTTTTTTCACCTATCACCAGAATTGGCCTTGATTGAATCCAATCAATAATTTAAATTTTATCAAATATCAATTTTACGTATTTTCAAAAATGATAAAAATTTCATTTTTTTTTTATTTTATGGTTAGCTCTTTCTAGTAATAAATTATTAGTCTCTGCATCTGAAGTAAAAGAAAGCAAATAAAATTCTTGATTTAGTCAATAGTGTGTTTTTCATTGAAAAAAGAAATTGATTGAAATTGACAATTATTTTAACGAAAATAAAAAAGAAGACATTTACCTTGTCGACACCGGCACTCAGGATGTAATTTCCTTTTTTGTTCCATTTGAGTGCAAAAATAGGTCCTTTGTGCTGTCCGAGTGTGCTTCTCAATTGTCCATTAGTTGTCCATATACGAGCGTAGCCATCATAAGAACCAGTGGCTAACATATTTCCAGTCGGCTAGATTAACCAAAAAAATTATTTATTTTTTTTTCCTTTTAATTTGAAAACTTAAAATAAACTAGTATATTTATTTTATTTTTCCTCTTAAGAAAATGAACAGAGTTTTAAATTTTTTTTATTTATTAGTATTAATATTTATTAATTAATTAATAATTTTAAGAAAATTTGAGATTAAATTTAAAAGGGCTTGTAAAAAATGGTTTTAATTTTTTTTAAACCTAAAAGATTTTTAAGGTTGAATTTTTTTTGAATTGTTGATTAATGGGGTTGAGAAAAAAAATTTTGCCATTTTATTTTTTTTAATTTTTCTATGTAATTTATAGATTAAATTTTAAAATAGATCAAAATTAATGAAAAATATAGTTATTTTTTTTTTAATTTTTTAGGCTTAGTTGTTTTTAAGTCACAAGTTTAAAATATAGTCCTATTCAAAGACTTTAATTTTTAGTGACTTTGACTTTACTTAACGTAAAGTAAATTTTTATTTTACAATTAATTACCTAAAAGATGCCAAAACTCTTAACGTAAAATCAGAAGAAAAATCTAAATCTGCTTCACCAAAAGGTTTAGTCTTAAATTATCTTATATTCTTAATTTTTCAAAACTTACTTAAAGAGTTTTTTAGCTTACTTCATCTGTATAAATAAACTTATTTATTTTGCTTTACTTTGATTATTGTTTCACTATTGAATGCTATTTTTCAAAAAATTCAATAATCAAGCTTGCTATAAAGTAATTATTTTTCGATTTTTAAATTATTTAAATCTAAAATTGAAGCTAATAACTTCAATATTATTTTTTTTTTCTAAAAAACACTCTCTTGTCATAATTTAGGGACTTGTTCTTAAATTTGTTTTCATTTTTTAATAAAAAGTTTCAATAAGTTAGAACTAGTGGATTTTTTATTTATTTAGGGTAAATTAATTTTTTTATGTAAAAACTTAATAATTGGGGAATTTATTTAATATTCGGGGGAAAAAATAAAAAATTTGGGGTACTCTAACTAAAATTCTCATAGAAAAAATTCTATTAATAATAATTCTCACATTTTCATAGATTTAAATTCAAAATCAAAAAAATAATATCTATTTTTTCCTTTTTCTAATTTTAATTTTTAAGTCAGAATAAAAAATATTTAGTTGAAAATTTTCCTTACAATTTAAAATAAAAGAAAATTTAATAAGGTTTGAAAAAAAAAATTTTTCATAGAATTTTTAGATTAAAAAACAAGCAAAAATTAAATTTCTAAACCCTTTTTTAATTTTAATAATTAAATTAACTTTCAAAATTCTTATTTTTAACTCATTGTAATTCTAAGATTGAATATAGTACAAAAATTGATAAGATCTTTAAAAAAAATTTCCACTTATCATTAATAAATCAGAAAAAAAATTGATATTACTTTTTTTTACCATTTTCAAAATGGTTGCTAGAGATTTAAAAATAAAAAAGCAATAATAGAGATAAGAAAGACAAACATTTTTCACTTTATTAATTTTTTCTCTAATTTCAAGATTAAAATTCGGAAAAATAATAATTAACTTTTGAAAAAAAAATCCCATTTTACTTTTAATCTAAGTAAATCAGAAAAAAAATTATTTAAAAATTTTCCCTCTTTTTTTAAGATTAAAAAACAATCAAAAACTATCAGGTCCAAAATTTAAAAAAAAAATTTTCCAACTTTTTAATTTTTTACCTTTTGTAATTTTAATATAAAAAATAGGAAAAATTTTTTTCCACTTAACTTCTAATTTTAATAAATCAGAAAAAAAATTATTCAAAAATTTTCCCTTTTATTTTAAGATTAAAAAACAACCAAAAAATTTAAGTTCTAAAATTAAAAAAAAAATTTTCCAACTTTTTAATTTTTTACTCTTTGTAATTTTAATATAAAAAATAGGAAAAATTTTATAGGGTCTAGAAAAAAAAATTTTCCACTTAACATCTAATTTTAATAAATCAGAAAAAAAAATTATCCAAAAATTTTCGCTCTAATCCTAAGATAAAAATTAAAAACAAAATCAAATTATTTTTTATTCTGATTAAAAAAAGGACAACAAAAAAAAAGCTTACATCCCAATCGAGCGAAGTGACGTCTTTATTGCTGGGCACACTAGAGTCGCCCTTTGGTATACAGTGTCTCAATAGCAAGGCTTGTTTGTACTGAGGCGCATTGTCGCACAAATTCCAAATTCTGGCAGTGGAGTCACCAGAGCCGGACGCCAAAAGGTCTTGCACCGGGTTCCACGCACAAATGAACACCTCGGAGTCGTGACCGCTGAGAACAGTGACCCGACTGGACGGTATTTCCATGTTGACCTGAGGTACGGCGCCGGGCGCCTGCGCACCGCTCAACTGGCCACTCGACTGCTGCTGCAATTGCTGCTGCAGCTGCTGTAGCTGTTGCTTCAGCTGCGGGTCTATGTCCATGGGCTCCTCCTTGACCAGCTCGTCTTTGATCGCCTCGGCCGGATACAAGCTGGCGAGGTCGTGGGAGGGAGCGGGCTCGCCGCCGCTCGGCGGCTTCGGGTACGAGCCGTTTGTCCTCTCCACAAACGGGCTGGTGGTGCCGTTGACGGGCGGAGTGTGCCGCTGGCTAGATGGCAGGTCAAGGTCGTTTTTGAGCGTTGGCTTGTCCGCCGCCTTCAGCTCCGGCTTGGAGTCGGCGGCGGCTTTGAGATCGGCGACGATAGGGCCGTTGGTCTCGGGCTTCGTTGTGTCGTGGTCGGCAGTCTTGTCCAAAGCGAGTCGCCTCGCCTCGATCACTTCGGGCATCACGGCGTCGATGAGCGAGAGCGGGTCGCCGAGTCGTTCGGTGCCGTCGTCCGCCACGCTGATCTCCGCTTCGGTGAACTGAAGGCCTTTTTGTATGACGGTGAGCAGGGCCGCTGGTGGAACCAGTGTGCCGTTTATGTTCGTCTGGCTGATGTGGGACTCGACGCCGAACACGTACGCCGAGTGTATAAAGCCCGACTCTTGCAAGTAGCGATAGATCAAGTAGTTTACTTCATCGCTGGTGAAGCTCATTTTTTTGTCGTTTTTTTCTCTTCGTCTTTTTGTTGGGCTTGATTTTGGGTTGGCTTTCTAGTCGGAAATTTTCTCAATTAATTCAATAAATTTTGGTCATTTTCTTTTTTATCTTCATAAAATAGTTCTATCCATCTGAAAACAACAATAATAAGTAAGAAAATTATAAAGAGAAAAATTTATAACACACAAATTAAAATTTTTATTCTAAAAAAGGACGGACTGTTTTGCAGTTTTGTACTATGCTAGCTGTGTGCTTAACCCCCCTGCTTTGGTTTCGATTATAAGTGTGAGTGGTGCGGTGTACACGTATTGGCTATGTGTATCACACTTCTCAATGACTCACGCCAGTCGAACATGAGTCTAGATATGTGTGCGTACAAGTTTTTTGGTAAATTATGCTAATTAAATTAGTGCATATTTAATATAGTGAAGCTGGAACACAATGCTCTGACGAAGCACAGTCCGTCCGCTGTTTCAAAACTAGATCAATACTAAATTGTTAGAAAAGCAGTGCGGAAGAGTCCGAAAAATTGCAGTTTAAAAAAAAAAAACAACGACAAAATTTTTTTTTACAACAATTTAAAAATTCTTATCTTTTCTAATTTAGATCAAAAATGATTAAAATTTGAATTTTTTTTTATTTTTTTTTAAATAGCAACAACTAACTTAACATTTTTGCAGTTTTTTAGGTCATGTCGACTTTTGTGCTCATTTATTCATCAAAAAGTGAATTTTTTTGTAGATAAAATTATTTTCTGTATTAATAAAATATTGCGACATCTTTGTCGATATCACTGGAAAGTTGATTATTTAGCCAAGAGAGTTTAAGTTAACAAGGAGCATAAGTAGCTGCTCCAATACGTCTAAGCAGAAGATCGGATAGAAGGGCCCAAGGGTACTTATGTAAACATTAGATCTGGCGAGGAGGATAAAAGACCCCAGAAGACTAATAAAAGTGCTTATCAGTGGCAGTAATATTTAAAATGCGTGCAATGGCTACATGACGAGTGTCAGTTAGTACCTGGGAAAAATAATAGTCTAAAGCTGGTCTCGCTTATTGGTGATCCGGTATTGGTCACAATGGTCGACAGTTTCCTAGCATACCTTTTATAAAAGCGGGGGAAGATGTGATACAGCGCGACATCTTTGTCTATATCATTGGAAAGTTGATTATTTAACCAAAGAGTTTAAGTTAACAAGTAGTATAAGTAGCTGCTCCAATACGTCTTAGTAGAAGATCGGATTGAAGGGCCCAATGGTTCTAATGTAAACGTTACAATTAAAATTTTTAATATTTTTTTAGAAAAACAACAAAGTGTAAATTTAGTACAGTAAAAAAGCTAACCATCTAGATGTGGTAATAAAGATGATTCAGTAATTTTGGATAAAATGTTTCATGCATGTTGGAAATAATTAATTTTTGTTAAAATTTTTTTTAATTTGTATAAAATTCTGATCGAGCTCCTTAAAATAAAAATTAATTGCCAGCGGGTGACAACCATCATCGCACACTTCTTCTCTTGGAGACTTTTTAAAGTGGCATTGCTACCCCACCGACCTAGTTCAGATATTGTTCTAAGCAACTAAGCTAGTAATTTAACTTGTTTTGGATTTGATTTGATTTGGTTTCAAGAAGATATAAGATGGCTTTCAAAGAAAATGGTTGGGTTTTTGGTTTGTTATTTTTTTAGCCAGTTTTTAAATAAATTTTTGTCAAAGAAACTATTTTTTTTAAAACAATACCGCTAAATTATGCTAAATAGGTAGAAATTAATAAAAAGTTATGCTGTTTATGATTACTTAATGTTAAAAATAATTTTTATATTGTCGAGAATATTTATGTGTTGTATAAAGAGTGTTGAAAATATTAAGACTTTGATTGAATTAATTTGTTTTTTTTTTAAATATTTATTTTAGTTAATATTCATTATTAGCAAAAAAAAATCCACTAAAAATTTTATTTGATTATTGATACATTTGCTGGTCTTCCAGCTTTTGCTTAGAATTAACAGCGGTCTGAGATATATTTCAATGGCATTGGTAGAACCTGTTGATTTTCAACTAAGGAAATATTGGATGAACAAAAATAATTCTTAAAATAAAAACTACAATAAAACATACTCATGTCATGTTACATGATCTTTGATAAAAAAACAAAAGTTAAAATCCATAAAACTAATGGTAACAATTTAAATAAAGAGGAAAAAGTCAAATTCTTAAGCAGCACATTGGACTCAAAACTTACCTTTGGTCCAATGGTGGATAAATAAAAAAACAGCTGTAATTCAAGGCTTAATAGAATAAAATATTTCTAAAATAGGAAATGGGGTCTAAAACCAAAAGCATCAAGTGATCTTTACAAATCTTTGATAGGATCAATCTTAGATTATACTTTTCCTTTTTTAAATTCATTCTCAGAAACTAACATCAAAAAAATACAAATTATTCAAAATTCAGCAGTTCTATCTATTTTGAAGCTGAAATATGTTGCTCCCTCCAATATTATGCACCAAGAGGCTTTCAATAAACTTAAACTACTAACAGCCTCAAATCGACTTTTTGAGTTGATTGAGAGATATGTCAGGGCAGGTTTGAGTCATTCTGTTCCATTAATCGTCAGACTGGTGAAAGAATATATAGAAGGTTTTGAATCAAGATACATCGAGTTTCCAACTCCATTGTGTAATTGCTACCCAGGAATTTCTTCTTTTTCTCCTGAACTATCAAATATTTAAACATGTCTAATCTCTAGCTATTACAACTTATCATTTTTAATTTTCTTGTCATTACTTAGACTTATTCATTTTTTTTCTTTTTATGTATTTTTAACTTAATTTAAATTTTTTTTTATATTTTCATTCTGAAGGAGCATTAGCTCGTTAAAGATTTAAAAATAAATAAATACTGCTTGACCGATCGTTAAAAGTAAATTTTAATTTTTTTAAAGTTAATAGAAAAAAGATCTATTTTGAAGCTGAAATATGTAGCTGAAATAAATATAATCTAATTCTAATTTATTTTATTTTGACCTTTTTTTTTAATTTCAAGGTTAATCAACAGGTTAGTGCTCATGTCTGAAACAACTGATTTATTTATTAAAATGATGAAATGATTTAACTTCATTTACTAAAATTCATTATAAAATATAGAAGATATATTTAATAACATGCTATTCAAGTTAAAAAATTCAAATTTTGAAACAAACTCTAAAAATATTAAGTTTATGCTATTGAAAATCGAAAGTTTGAATGTAGGAATTTTAACTTTGATCACTTAATTAAAAAGCATTTCATTAATCTTGAATAAAAATATTAGAATGTATTTTCAAAACGAATGTAAAGAAATTAATTTTTCAAAATTACTTTTTTTATCTAATTCTAACTTATTGTATTTTGGACTTATTATTTTGTTGGCGTAAAAGTAAATACTATTGTATAATTCAATTAATTATTTTCAAAAAGAATAAATTAAAATCAGCAGAAATTAATTTATTACAACTTTTTAGGTTAATTTTGTGGTCTTTAGGGTCAAGTAGACTTTATGATCACTTTGTATATTAAAAGCTGATCACTAAAATGTGAAGATTTTTCATAGCATAAAAAAATTAAATTTGCATAAAAATTTAAAATTTAAAATTCTTTTTTAGAAAAAAAATTCCAAAAAATTCCAAATCCCGAAAAATTTAGCTTTTGTGAATCGTTAAATTCAAAAACTAATAGAAAAAAAATCTTATTTTTTTTGTTAAATTAAAATAAGACAATGTTGGAAATCGACTCCAAGCGATTGAGAAAATTTAAAAATAGACCTATTTATTGAATTGATTCCAAATTTTTTCGGTAATTTTAAACAATCAAAGAAAAAAATCAAAAAAGTTAAAATTAAGTTAAAAAAAATTATTAGTAATTTAAAACAGAAAATTACATTCTAAGAATAATATAAAACCAAAAAATATTTGAAGCCTAATTTTTTAAATCAAAATAGTTAGGCTAATAATAAATTATTAAGAAAAAATTTTGCCGATTTATAAATTAACCGATAATTGAAAATGGATTACCAACACTAATAAAAAGATAATAAAATATATTTAAAATAATTCCACAACATACAAGGTGCAACATACTAAGTTGTACCTTTTATTATCAAAAATAATTTTTCTAATGTTTCAATAACAATAAAAATAAAACATCAATAAGATTTAAGTTGTTATTTGATTTACTACAAAAAAGAAAATAAAGATTTTATTTTAGGAAGAACAGGTGCAATTTAGTATGTTGCAATAGATTGTTGTCTCTTTTTAAATATATTTTATTAAATTAAATGTTAATTTGTCAAATAGTAAGAATTTATGTTCAATTTGTATTTGAAATTCACAAAGCCCAGCTTTTGGAAAAATTAAAAAAAAATTATTAAGAGAAAAAAAAAGTGAAATTCCATTTAGTTTTTTTTGACCAAAATTAACGTTAATTTTTATTGTTTTTGGCCAAAAATGAAAAGAAAAAACACTTAAGAAACCTTTTTTATTTTATAATATTTCAAAATTTATTTAGAAAAAATAAATGAATTTTAACAAAAAACTCCATTCAATTTTAAAGATTTCATATTACTGAAAAAATGATCAAGAATAAAATTCACCTCTCAATTCACTTTATCCAGAATTTTTTTTTAGTCACAAGTTTCAAGTCAAGTCTAAGTCCGAACGATTTTTTTTTTCCGAAGTCCGAATCAAAGATCAAAAATTTAAAAGTCCGAACTTGGACTTTAATTTGGGACTTTTAAGCAACTCTGACTATATCTTAGATGAGCTGTGAATTTGTACGACGAAAAGAGACTAGTACAAAAAGTTCAAAAACATTTCAAAAAGAGATCTTTTTATTAGTAATATTAGTTAAATCATTAAAATTGATTGAGTATTTTATTAAAATTAACAAACTAAAAAAATCTACCTAAAGCTACCTCTTTTTTCACCATATCTAACCAAAAATGTTCCGAATATACCGTAAATACGGTGTTTTATAGTACCATGTTTTATGAGAAATATGGTAGAATATCGTTGATTTAGCAAATTTTAAGGTAAATTCATTGTATCATAGCAGCGCTGTAGTTAAAAACATGATGCAATAATTTTATTTTTTAGTTAATAAATTGGTAATAGTAAACATGAAAATCCAATTCAATGTAATGCGTGTTGATCAAAAATCAAAGAGGAATCAAAATTCATATGACATAAAATCATTAAAATAAGATTTTATAAAAAATGAGAGATTTATTTTATAAAAAAATGTACATTTACTTGATGATTAGCTTTTTTCTGAACAAAAAAATTAAATTTTTTTGATTAATAACCAAATTTTTAATAAAAAAAATTTAAATGCAAAATATCTGATGTATTTTTAAAAAAGATTCACTCGTAGAAAATATCGTATTTTGGTTTTAAACTTTTTTATTTATAAAATTAAGCTTAGAATTAAATTGCGGAAGAACGAATTCTTTTCCATATTTTAGAAGCGAAAAAGTAGAAAGAAAATTTGCTAAATTTATTTTTAATGTTGTTAATTAAAGATAAAAAAAATTTACTTATGTACTTTTATCTTGTCTTTTCTTACGATAAAATTTTCTTAATTTAATTTTAAATAAATTTTTTTTTGATATTTTTTCCTTCCATCCTTAGTTTGAAATTCAAAACTTAAGGACAACAGAAAAATAAAATTATTTTTTTGATTTTTAATGAATGTAAACCTTGAAGAAGCACAAAAGAAGAAGCACGATTTACCAGAAGAATTTATATAAATAAAAGAAACATGTTAATTTTGCTCTAAATATTAAAATAATTTAAAGAAAATTTCTGAGAATGAACTGAAATTTTTACAATAAAATATGCTTTTAATGAAATATAAATTAAACAAGTAAAATACAAGTTTAACTTCAAAAAAATACACCACAAGGGATTAAAATTAATGATTTAAAAAAGAATTCATTTAGTAATTTATTAACTAGCTTTGTTAATAATTAAAAAAGATTGAAAGATTGAATCTTGATTGAAAGATTGAATCTTGAAAACTAGCTTCCGAAACAAAAACCATGATCCCTCATATAATTAATCATAATAGAAGTATCATAATATAAATAAGCCTTCTAAACTAAAATTTTAAAAGGTGAATTGGAAATTTATTAACTCTTTAAATTAAAATAAATATAAAATTTATGATTTTTTGTGCAAAAACAACTGTAATATAAACTAATTAGAGGAAAAAAAATAAAAAATTGTGACTAATATATGATTTTTAAATCATAAAGATAAAAATGTTTCAATTTTTCTAAACTGAAATATAATTTTAAGTAATGAAGGCTCAAACTAGTGAGAGTGATCATAATTGATCAAAGCTGAGATCGGTAATTTATAATTCAAATATTTTACAATTTTCTTAATATTAGGAAAATATTTTCATCATTTATTTTACTATGGTATGCATATTTCGGTTCAAAAAACAAACATTTTTACGGTTAAAAAAAAAATTGTTCCACTCATTCAATTGTTTATTCTGATCATTCTACGCAAATTCAGATGAAAATTTTTTATTTATAAAAATCTTGCGTTTAAAATCAAAATAAGTTAAAAAATTGTTAATTCTCCAATTATTTATTGACAAAAACTAATAAAAAAACAAATAAAGATCAAATTCAATTATTTATAAAATTAAAACTTTTGTTTAATTAAATTTTTTTTCCTTTTTTTGAATAAGTTTACTATTGAGTAAATAGACAAGCTTTTTAAATCTTAAATTAAATTAAATATATTTAAAAAATTAGCATTCGACTCAGTTTATAAAAATAACAAGAAAATTAAAAGTTGGCTTTTATAAATGTTACTTGACAATCTTATCTTCCTTTTACTCGCTTTATTTTGCAAGAGTACTCAATACATAAAATTTGTCCACCAAAATAATCATGAGCTTACCAATTGATTTAAAAATTGTTCGCCCTTATTAAATTTATCGGGTTTTCCTTTAATATTTACTTATAATTTATTTTAACATTAATTTGAAAATTTTCTAATTTGCTTAAAAAATGAAAAAGGCATCTAAAACCTATGATTTATAATTCAGAGCTAAGTTTAAAATCTCAAACAAATACAAATAAAAACACGAATTTAGATTTTTTTTCGAGTATATGGAGTACTAAATAAGCCTAAGAAAATACCAGATAATCCATTTTAAGCAAGTTATTAAGACCTAAATTGACTTTTTTCAAAGAGTTTAGTAAAAATTCAACACTCAAAGCTAGGCATTTAAAATTAAGTATAAAAACACTTTTTAATACCAATGTGGTTATGGTCTGGATATTTGGTAATACAAATGAGAAAACTTGATAAAACTTTAATCTATTTAAAAATTAAAATAATTGCCGATAGTATTAACAAACACATTTTTATGCCTTTTTAGTTAAAAACTCTGTTTGTTTTTAAATCAAATGCCACAGGCAACAAAAATTAAATTTTAAAATTTAGAAAATTATGCTATTATTAACAAGAATTATTTTAAGTAGCTCTAATCAAAAAAAAAAGAAAACCTTTAAAATTTTATTAAATTCTAACGCATTTAAAAATAAAAAAATTTTATGCTTAATAAAAGAGCCAAAAATAAATAAATTTTAATGAAAACATTGAAAATTTTGCGAAATTGAAGTCTTTAAAGAGCAAATTTTTCGCCCCAAAAAAATTATTAAAATTCCTTATAAACATTGAGGTTTTTTTCTTGACTATTTAATTAAAAAAAAACTTAAAATTTACTAATACTTGACAAAACAGGTATAAAAATAGAACAAAACTAAAACAATAGGACAATATTTAATCTAGCCTTTAGTTAATTTCTAAAATTTTAGAAACAAAGGTTTTAATAGAAAAAAAAATTAAGAACAAATATATTATTTTATAATTTTGACCGGAGGAAATAAGAAATTTAAGTTTCTTAACAAACAAAAAAATTTTATATTTCAAAAATTGACCAAAAATAAAATTAGATAAATTTAAATTTAAATTTTTTGTTTATCTCTATTAATGATTAATTTTGTCTATAAAATATCATTAAAGACCTGCTGAACAATATTTTATCCTATCCATGTTGTGTCACAGTGATCTACATAAATTCTCTATAAATAAATTACAATCAATGTCAAAAAATTGAACAAATTATTTATGATCCTAGAGAAAATCCTTCCTTCATTTTGTTTTATTTAAATAAAAGATAATCAACAAAATCAGAACACATGTTCGAAAACCTTGATTGATAGTTTATTTTTTTATAATAAATTTTAATAAATATTTTATTGATTTATAAAAGGCAAAAAAAATAGAAATAATTTAAATTTCTAATCTTACTATTGATTGCTGAGCATTCCGATTACAGAGAAAATCGTCGAGTTATGTAAAAATTTAAATCAAATCTTTGGAAGTGTGCACGTGGTAAAATATTATAGAGAAAAAAAATGCTATCTTTTAGAGCTATAACCAAACAATTTTTGAACTAAAACATTTATGAAAAAATTAATTATTTTTTAACTAGAGATAAGATTAAATTTTATCGAAAAATAAAATGTTAACTTATCTTAAAACAAGTCATTGTATGATAAAGAAATCTAAAGATTTGAGCGACCAGACTCGGTATAAGGTAAAGATGAGAAATGCAAATAAATTTCCTAAATAAGAGATGAAAATCTATTGATTTTTGCATAAAACAAAAATTTTAATATAAATAATTATTTCCCGTATAGATCATCTCTAGTGTACGGTAGAGGGAAAGAGTGAGCGCAAAAAACCGAGAAGGAAATAATTAATAGAAGCTTTGCCGCGACTAAATCGAACTAATATGAAGACATAAATAAGCATTTTTATGATAAATTTGGCACTAAGGCTACAAATTTGATTTTGTCGCATAATTCATAAAAAAAAATAGAAATTTTATCAAAATTATTTTTTCTTGTGTTGAATTACGAATCGATTACAATTAAGAATTTATTTTGAAATTGAATAGACTCAAGCAGAAAAGGTTTAAGGTAAAAAAACCGATAAGATTTTAATTCAAAAAAATGTCAAAGGATTTCCGATTAGCCATTGTTTATGACTGAATATACTATAATGGTTCGTGTTTCTTTTGTTGAATGATTTAATTAGAAATTTGAAACGATTCATTTTGCTATTTGTAACTATTTTATTTTTAATTATCTTTATCGATTTTATTTTTGTCCCCAAGAATTTTCAAGTCAGCTGATAAATTATGTAATTTGTTCACAAGTCTAATCGGTCTAGATTTTTAAATTGCACCGCTTATCTTATCAAATTTGACATTTCTAGATAAAAATAAATGACCAAAAAATCAACAATAACTTATTCAGCACTTGGAATCATTGGAGCGATTACGGAACTCTTAGATCCTAAATTTTTATGATCATTGTAAGCAAAAACGGCAGATTGAAGTTCATGAAAAAATCAAAATTTTTAGTTTTAGATTTTAAAAAAAAAATTTTATCAATTTTTTTTAATGATAAATGGCTCAACTTTATTTAGCATGATTTGTTTGCTCTTTAATTAGGAAGAAAATTATATGAATATTTATATGAAGGAAAACAAAATCTTGATCAATATTTTGAAATTTTGCCATACAAAATTAAACTTTGTTTCGCTGTAATATATTTTAATTAATATAAAAATATCATTTAAAGCTATCATTTGGACACCTTAATGTCCATTTTAAATATATTTTTAACTTTTAAAATTTTTGAATAATCAATTAAAGATCAATTAGAAATTTTTTTTTTTTTTTTATTAAAAAAAATTTAAAAAAACCTATTTCATCATTTTTATTAAGATTCTTATCTATTAAGTTTTGATCATGTTGTCATGATCATGAACTTCAAGTTGCTAGCAAAAACTACAGATTTAGTAAAAATATAAAAAAAAATTTTATAAATCTAATAACAGCTAAAAAGAATAAATACAAAAATTTAAATTAAAAAAAAAATTTTTGCGAATAAAGCCTCTTTTAAATTCATATCAATTTTGAATAGATTGAAATAGTTGTATTTTTTGTCTTTCGATTTTTTTTTTAGAATTTTAATTGAAAAACTTTTATTCAAAATGATGCAAATTGAAGTTGATAATCAATTAATCATTCCATTTTAATTCAAAGATTTTTTCTTTGGATGCTAAAATCAATCTTTGATTTAATTAAAATAATTTTAATTTAACATGCTTTACATGTTATGAAGATATAAAAATAAAAAAAATTTTGAAAAAACATTTTCTCAATTCATTGATTAAATCGATCTTTAATTTTTTAATTTAAATTTTTTTAAAATTATTTTCATTTTATTGATTATTTTGAATTTAATAATTGAATTTATTTTTTAAATTATTTTGAATGCTAGATACAAATACTTTTGAAATTAAAAGATCAGCTAAAACATTTGAATATAAAAATTAATTTTATCAATGGATTAAGAAAATATTTTTTTGAAAATTTTCAACAACATGTAAAGTAATAACGTGTAATAGCATGTAAAGCATGTTACTTTAAAATTATTTCATTAAATCAAAGATTGATTTTAATATCTTAAGATAAACTCTTTGAATTGAAATGATATTATGGATTGATCATCAACTTCAAGATGCCCAAAATAATTGGAAATTTTTTTCACCAAATTTATCGAAAGATAAAAATATTATAAATATCTATATTTTTCGTTAAATACTATTTTTTACATTACAATATCATATTGAAGGCTTGTTCTTTAAAATTAAATTTTGTCACCCAAAAAAGCGTCAAAATTAGCCTTTTATGAGTGAAAATGTCTTATCGTGACAGTGTATATGTTACCGTAAATTTCTATTAAACGAACGAAAATTTTTTGGAATCTTTTTAGTAAATTACTGTAATAGAGTACTAAAAAAATTTATATTTTTTTTGCAGCTTGAATTGCCTTAATGACTTCTAAAGTTAAACAACAACTGGAATTTTTTGTAACCACATCGATTTGTCATAAATTGACCAGTACAGTTGTATTTAACCATACCTTGACCACCAAGTTTAATTTATTTTTTCCAGAATGAAAATTCTGACGATTAGTCAGCTGCTTGAATTGCATATAATTATTTTCATAATCCATTTAAAGATCTGGTGGGTGTGTAAGCTTATTATTAAAAATACGCTAGGGTGTTTAAATTTTAAAATTGTTTTTTTTCAGAATGTTCTCATTTTAAATCAAACAAGGTGTGCATATTTGTCAAAATTGAAGTAGTGTGCATTTTTTAGGTATCCACTTTAAATTTTAAAAATTTTAGTAATTAAAGCATGTATAGACAATGAGATCAAACTTTTAAAAAATCATTTTCCTTTTTGTACTTTCTGTACTTTTTGTACTTTTTCAAAATATTATTTTATTTGGCACTGTTCCTTTTTGTACTTTTTGTGATTAATAGTAATTTTAATCATTTTATTAAGACTTAAACGGGGTCCGCGGCGGAGGGATTCGGGTATGCTGAAGGTAAGAAAAATATTAGTTAAATTTAAAATATTGATTAATAAAAGGTTTTTTTATTACCATTAAGAACAAAAAGTACAAAAGGAACAGTGCCAAATAAAATAATATTCTGAAAAAGTACAAAAAGTACAGAAAGGATTTTTACTTTTAAATATTTTCATTGTCTTTACCTCAATTAAAGTCTAAATAAAGTAAAAAAAAAAATTTTTATTTTAATAATTACACTTAGGTAATTTTGAAGTGTTTTAAAATTTTTCAATTTAACTTTATTAATGAATATTTCAAAATTGAATAGTTTTATTTCCAAAAAAATTAATTGGAAAATTCATTTTGAGAAAAAAAAAATTTTTTTGAATAGTAAAAGCTTTGAATAATTTGAATTGATTCAAAATTACGATCGCAAAAATTTATATTTCAAATTCCTTAATTGATTTTCAAAATTAAGATGTTGATAATTTATTATTGATGTTGTTGAGTCTTTATTCTTTTATCGTTTGGAAAGGAGATGAAAATTAGTATGTAATTCAAACAACTTTGAATTTTTAATTCTTTTTCGGAGTAAAACTTATTAAAGAAAAAGTTTAAGACTAATAACTTTTTTGAACTACATTTATTTTACGTATTAAGCTTTTCAATATTTGAAAGTTTCTTGAAATATTCAAAAATTAGTTGTTGTTTTAAAAGAAAATTTCGATTATTGATAGAAACAGTACTAAATTTTAACTTTTTTAACTTTTTTCCTGAGATAATAAGCTTTTTTATTATATTTAATACTAAAAAAAATTAAAATTTTAAATTTTATTTTTACAATATTTTGTTTTGTTTGATGTTTATTTTGCTTTTAATTTTATCGTGGCTTTTTCAAGTTAAATTTAAGTAGAAAAAAGGGTAAAAAATCTGCCTTTAAGAAATCATTTATTATTTAAAAAATCTAATCCTAGTCAAAATCCGAATTCAATTCAAAATTTTTTAAATTATATTTCACTATCTTTAATTTTATTTTTTCAAAAAAGGAAGAATTTTTGTTCAATTTTCATTTGATTTTTCATAAGAATGAGTCAAATAAAGTTCAAAATTATTTAACAATTTCAAAAAAAAATCTAATTAAAAACTTAAAAAGGCTTTGATTAATCAAACAAGAAATATTATGCATTATATTGGCAACAACACCTTCGCCAGCATTATTTAAAAAAATCGTAAAAAAAGCGCAGCTGACATGGTGTCTTTAAAAATAGTAGCACAAGAATTTAAAAATATACAAAACAGTGTAACTCTCAAATGTAAAATAAAAATGAGAAGAGATGGTTCCGGATGGTTTATTTAACTATTAGTAAATTATTTCGTCATTAATTAAGAATAAAATAAACAATTTAAAAATAAATTTGGGTTTTTAAATGCTTTATTTTGGTAAATATTTAACTAGGCTGTTTGTGTTTACAAAAAAACAAGTTGTATAAAAATAACAATTGAAAATTTTAAGTAAAATAAATGATTCTTTAATATTATTTCACTTAGTTAATGTTTGGCAAGGCTTTTTGGTTTTGTTGATACAGCTTTTGGGTTAATGTTTCATTCTTTTCCTGCAAATAACGTAGCATGTCTGCTTGATTTTCAAGAATTGTACTCAAATAACTTTTATCTTTGTAGCCAAGATCTTTTATTTGGGATGGTGAGAAAAAAGGCCTCTCTAGTTCTTGGTTAATGTCCGGCATTTTTCTCAATCTATTAAACTTCAAAGTCAAAACTTGACAAGATTATAGAAAATTTCAAATAATTTTATAAAAAATTTAATACTTGAATAGTGAACAAGAATTAGAACAATGAGGCCGAATTCAACGCTGGTAAATATTTGGAAAAAATTTAGAGGAGTCAAATGGGAGTTGGTACACGACACTGGACAATATTTATTAAACACTCTTAGCAAAACAACCATTATAGCATTTCCTTTTGATTTTTTAGAATTAGTTTAAAAAATTTAGTCATAATTTATTTTGAAATTCAATAATCATTTTCAAGATTAATTGAAATTTTTTTTGAAAAAAATAAGCTTTGAGAGAATAATTTTATTGCCATTGCGTAGCTAAATTAAACAAGCAACGGGAAATTTGCTATAAAAGTGATAAATTTTTGTCTAAAATAAAATCGGATTTAAACAGAAATATTTTTGAATTCAAGATTTTTTTTAAAACCATGCTTCGAGTACAGTTACAATACTTAAAAAAAAATAATCAAAGGAAGTTAATAAAAGAAAGGAAAATTCTGATACTTTTTTATTTAGCATTTTAATAATAGAAACAAAATATAGAAGTTAATTTCGAAACGAAAAAAAAGTTTTTATTAAAATATCAAGAACTTGTTTTTAAATTATAAATGGATAATGAAAAACTGAAAAGATAGGAAAATCAAAGGCGAATTTCGAAAAAATATCATATCTTTTTTCTATAATTTTTATAAGACAAATTTTTCTAAAATAATTAAGGATTTGTCTATTTTTCTGCTTAACTACTTAAAATAATGAAACTATTTTTTTATTTAAATTTTTAATGATTTAGACAATGACTAAGCTGGTTTGAATGGAAACTGAATTTATCCTTTCATTCATATCATACTAGTTAAACGCTTCTTGAAAAAATTTTTATTTTAAAAAATAAACATTAATATTTAATGATTTTTTTCATATTAAGTAACATACTTATTTTATTCAATTGCAAATTAAGCTTTTTACTTATTTTTTATTGCAAAATAAACTTAACATTTCGTATTAAAATAAAAAATAAATTATTGAATAGGAATGATAGAAAATATCAAAACACGTGAAATAAAATGTTACTTTTTTAGAAACAAGTATTTTTTGATAGTAATGGGTCTGTTAGAATTTAAACATTTTGATTTTTCCGCGACATTTTTTGAATAAAAAGCTGAAAAAAAAGAAAACTTTTGGGAGATTTTAAAATTTTTCTTTATCAAATTAAATAAATCCTTAATTTGACAGTATTAGCTACGCAACTAATTTTATGAATTTTTTCATAATAAAAGACTTGATTTTTTTTTCTAATTGCTTAAATGTTCCAAGATGCATTCAGAACTTACCTGCTGAAATGACAATAAGCGGAAGAGACTGAACAAGTCTTGTATTTCTATAGAATGCGAGGTATCCATTTCGTCTTGATTTCATGTGATGAAAATGGTATACTCTGTCAAGCACGTAAAACATTATCCAAAAAATGGCATGCACAAATAACAAAATATCAAAAGGTTCAAATACTGGACACAAATCACTCTTTTTATCACATAAAAAAGGCATCAAAAATAGACTAGATATGAACATTATACTCAAAAATATTTGTGCGAATATTAGGAATGTGGTTTTTATTTGCTTAAAACTAGGCTCTAGTTCTGAAGAAAGCGGAATGTTGTCGTTCGCATTAGAAAAACTAATCTGGGCCTGATCGGCAAAGTCATCGTTCGAACTAACAATTTGATCGAACGAAAAGCCTCCCTTAGGGTTGCGAGTATTTTCCAGACTAACCATCTAAAATCACAAATTTAATTAGCTAAATTTACTGGTCCAAGATACCATATAAATTGTATCATTTAAATTTATTTTTTTAGTAAATAAAAAACAATTTAATAATTTTTATTATAATAAGAAATAAATTTTAGAAAAAAAAATTTTTTTTATTCATTTGACTGACTAAAACCTAGAGTCGTTCTTGCTGACCGTACCTCTGCAGGTACAGCTCTTTAATGTACATGTCTCTAATTTACCGGTTTAAAATAGTTCTGAGTTGAAAAAAAATTGTAATAAAAATAATTAAACATCGAAATTGGTGGCATGAACCGAGTCATTATCTGAGGTAACTAACTAGAACACTGATATTTCGTTGCGTTTTTTGGATATAATTCCATCGTCAAGTGTCAAAATGACCACGAAAGTCATGAACATGCTCAAAGCTGATAAAAAATGCCAAGCGTCGTGGTGATCACTTATAAGTTAAATTAGGCTCAGAAAAAATAACAGGAACAAAATTTTCTTACTAGACGTTCAGCAGAATGCAAGCTTTGTTGGACTCTCTGGACTCAGCGGGCTTTTTCTCCCATTGTTTTATCTCAATGTTATAAAAATACATAGCAGCGATCCAAGCTATTGTTGCAATTATTAAGTTTAAAACTGTGATCACATGAAATTGTTCACGTTTTATCACCTTAAAAAAATGATTATTTTATTTTTAATAAACACTTAAAACAATTACTTTATTAATTAGATACATTAAAAAATATATGTTAAAATTTCCTAGTAAAACAAGAATCAAATAGGCTGAAAATTGCATTGGCACCAAATTGGCATAGATTGCTCTTCAAAAAAATTATTTGAATATTATACAAATATTTTAGGTGATATAGTTTAATCTTACACCCCAACGTTGAATATATTAGCTATAATAAGCATTATTAGACGGTCTATGTGAACTGGCTGTGATAAATTTTTATCTTGTTTAAATTTTTGAGCCATTGTTTTGAATGTTGACATACCTTTGGAAAATATATTTAGATAAAAAATTAATTATTTTTTTAAGTATAAAAAAATTCTTTCATGTAACCTTTTTTTTGATATTTTTAATTTAAGCTAAATAAGGTGTAAAAACTCAAAATTTTATCACCACTTCTGCCTCAAGGTTTCGACTCACCCATTTAGTAAGAATAATTAATGAGGTGAGGACCAAAAGGATTAAAAAGTTAACCTCATTGCCCAATTTTTTTGTCAGCTTTTTCTTAAAAACTAACAGGGTTACCCCGGATTTTATGTTTTTTATTTCATTAAATCTTTAATGTAAAGCTAAAATGTTTTAAAAAGGTGAAAAACATAAATTAAAAATGATAAAAATTGACAATTGACTATTGACTTCCTTTTTTGGCCTTTAAATTAAAAACAATTTAATTTCAAAAATATTATTTCATAAAATAGTTTCTTTGCTGAGGTATCTAATGCGATTTTTCTAAGTGGTTAAAGGGTAAAAGGGGTAATAAATTTTTTAATCTTGTTTTAATTCTGTAATAAAGTAGGATGAAACCCCTTTAGATATTTCGATTAAAAAACTAAATAATAAAATAATTTCTTTAAATAACATAAAAGCTTTTTATTTAATTTTAAGGACAAAAAGATTAGTCGATTGTATAAAATTTGTATCATTTTTTATTAAAATTTAAATCAATAAATTTAATCTTTAAAAGTTGTTAACCCCTTAAGACATTTAAGCTTTACCAAATCTTACTTTATTTGAAATAAATTATTATTTGATTAAAGTTTAATTTTCAACATTTGAAAATAAAACTACTTTTTTCTTTAATAATTTTCAAAATTCTTTAAAGCGTATTTTTTATTTATTTTTCTTTAATTTATTACATTTTAATAAAAAACAAACAACCCTGACCGTTTCTCTTCAAAGAGCAAATAAATAAACGAAAAAGAAAACGAAAAAAACAAAATTATTTTAAATATTAATCTTAATTAGAAATTTCTAAGAAAAAATTAATAAAAAAAATAATTGAATAATTAATGTTTTTTTCAAAATTATCATTCAAAAATTTATTTTTTTAAATTTAAAAGCATGACATTAAAAAGGTTCATAGAACTTAAGTACGAAAATAAAAATATCCCTAAAAAAAGAGTGCAGTGAGTATGTAGGGTTATGCTACAAAGTCGGACATATTAATTTTGAAAAAAGGTGCAAAGAAGGGCAACAAAATTAGTCAAATCGTTGAGGAACGTTTCATATGAGGATAGACTAAATACCTTGGGACTTGTAAGTCTAGAAGATCGTAGAACTAGAGGAGACCTCATTCAAATGTACAAAATAATCAATGGCTTTGAGTACATTAATCTAGTGAATGGTATAAATTCTGCTAAAAGTTTGGCACTAAATTCAAGAAGGGAGAATAATATGAGGCTTACAAGAGAATTGACCAAACGCGGCTCATACAGATACGATTTCCTTACAATACGAGTAGTGTCAAAATGGAATGACCTGTCACAGGACAGTGTCAGTTCTATATCAATCAACAGTTTCAAATCAAGGATAGAAAATGAATTGTTTGGCAATGGGCAAAACAAGAGAAGAAAGATTGTCAAAGCCCTCAAGGGGCTAAATGCTGACAAGCGTTATTTGATATTTTTTGCTGCGATTTTTTTCATAATAAAATTTATTTAAATTATTAAAATGATTGTGCAAAAGTTATAGATATTATTGTATTTTTCCCAGATGATCAATATCCAAAATTAAGTTTTTGATAGAGTGATATTTTTGATGAAAATATTTTCCTCTTCCAAGTCATGTCTTGAAACTGTTAATCTTAAAAATTTCATGTAAATTTAAAAAAAAATTAAAAAATTGATCAATTAATGAACGTTCGATCGAAAAGAATTGAATTTATAAATTCCTAAAAAAAAGATTCCAAAAGTATTAATAATTGATAAAATTACCAAGTTTTGGCTGCTTCATGTAATAGATAACTATACTCAAAATGAAAAAGAACCCAACGTGACCAATGGTGTAACCAATCACGAACCATGCATTAACTTTGCCATAAAAAACACCAACAACATTCAGTAAAATGCATAGAGCTAAGAACAAAAAGACTTTTTGTGAACTTGGATGGATGTCTGGATGACGGCATTGGTACAACTTTATGGTGGACACAACTCCAGTGATGTACATAAAACTGGTGTCGAATTGAAAATTGTTAAAGCTCGGACATACATGGTAGGCCGCGCTTAGAATTCCCTCCATGACCAGACCTATGCCCATAGTGTAAAAAAGGCCAAAATGCTGAGGCACCCCATGCGTCTAAATAGCAAGTTTATCTTTTTTTCTTAAAAACTTAAATTTTAAATAACGTACCGACATAATAACTGGATATTTTTTACGCATGTATGTGTATGAGTACGAGCGCTTTTTGACCACAATGATGAACATTATGCCCAGCAGGATGTAACCAACATTGCTGAAAATGTTATTGAAAGCGGCAAATGGGCCAGATTTTACCATACATAAAAAATTAAAAAAACATGAGTCCTCATTGCCCGATTTGGTCAATTGCTGAAAATAAAAAATTGTGAAAAACCAAAAAAAAAAATTCATCTAATTTTTCTCACCGTTTGATGAAGCAGAACCAGCTGCACTACTGGCAAGACATAAAATGTAGCAATGGCAATTATCAGTCTTGGATAGTTCATTATTTTTCGATCTAGGAGTTTAGGCTGCTTCCGGGCCAGGTCGTGCAACTTTAAATTTGGTTTGTTTCTAACACCCTGTTTGTAAGCCTCGGCATCATCGGCTTTGTCGTATTCACTCGAACTAAACGAGTTATCTTCATTCACTATTAAAGAAGGGGTTAATTAAATTTTTTAATTTTATTTAAAGTAAAGTACCCAAGACATTATCTTCTAAATTAACAGCGGGTGCATAAGTTAAATTGTTTGAAGCTAAATTAACAAGTTAAATTATCTTTTAAAATATGAGACATGCATTTTGCTAATTTTATTTTACACGAGTTTTTCTTTTCGGTAAAACAAGGTATTAATAGCTTGAAATATAAAGACTTTCCTATGATAAGAATATCTTAGTATAAATATTACAAATTTAAAACAAAATTAAAGTTGTTTAATATCATAAAACAAATTTAACAAATATTTTTATCAAGTTTTTGTCTAAAAAATTAAGGTTTTGTTCTAATAAGAAATTCAAACTTATTGAGACTTGAATTAATTATTTCCTATTTATTATGGCAATCATTCATTTAGTTATAAAAAACAGATAATTTTCAAACAATGTTATTTAATTAAATTTAACTTTATGTCAATTTAAAATTTAAATAATAATTTAAGAATTAGATATGAAAATTCGAAAAAAATAATTTAAATAAAATTTTAGAAATATTTTTTATTGTCGATTATTATTGGCATTGTGAATTTTAGATACTAAATAGATATTTTTTAAAAGTTTTAAAATTTTTAAAGACTATGAATTTTCAAAATAATAATAAATTATATTTATTTAAAATAATGACTTGTTATTTTTGGATCCTAATAAAATACTAACCCCTAATTTTTTCAAATTTACTGACCCCTATTTATTTTGAAAAGGAAAAATATTTCAAAAAGTTTAAATATATCATTTAGTTTGAATTTTTCTTTATTTTTGAAAATTAAAATAGGTTTTCTCCAAAAATTTTATTTTTTGTGAAAATTGAATATTTTTAAAAACCTGACCCACTCCAAACCAACCTGACCTTTTTATTAAAAATTTTAAAACTAAATTAATAAAACAAAAATTATCAAATATTACAATTATAAATTGAATTTTTTATATTATTATGAAATCATTTGAAATTAAGGAGAAAAACTAGGCACATTTGTAGAAAGCTCGTTAAATTCTCTTTGAGAAAAATGGGGGTCAGTAGGGGCTCAAGTTTTTAAAAACATAACAATATTAAATTTTCACCAAAAATAAAAATTTTGGAGAAAAACTATTTTAATTTTCAAAAAAAACGAGAAAAATTAAAATTAAATTTTATATTAAAACTTTTAAAAATATTTTTTTCCTTTGCGAAATAAATGGGGGTCAGAAAATTTTATTAAATTGGGGGTCAGTATTTTAGTGGGACCCTTATTTTTAACTCAAAAAAATTATTGAAAATAAAAAATAAATTCAACAAAGTTACCTATTAATCTTTCACTAATATCACTTTTTGATTTTTAAAGGCAATATATTTTAATTATGAAAGCCTTTGGAGTTAGAAAATGTAAAAGATCAAAACCAATGTTGGACTCTCTACGTTTAGAGATGATAGAAGAGATATGCTAGCAGATATTATATATTTAATTGAATTTTAATTCTTTTATTTTTGTAATATGTTACATGACCTTTTAAAATAATTTTTTTAAAAAAATTCTAATTCTAAAACTCTAAAAATTCAGTTTTATTTTAATATCAATATTGCCATTATTACTTTGAAAAATAAAAAAAATTCTTTATTTTTTTTTGTTATGAAAGAAATTAAAAGAAATGAACTAAAATTAAATATTCTTCTTATCTGTTCATAAATATAAAATTTTTAATCAAGTGATTCTTTTAGAATCAGACGACTTGTTTAATTTTTAAACTAAAAAAATATTTTTATATTTTAATTTTTATCTTACTTTTATAATATCAACTGTATTTAAAAAAAATAATTTCAAATCTTTTGTTTATCACTTAATTTTACCATAAAAAAACCCGTGACCAAATCTAAATTGAATGAAAGAAAACTCAACATACTTCTATTCAAATTATCATTGTGTAAATAATCAGAATCAGTGCCATTTTGAGTGCTCGGTGACGTCTCAGAATTTAAGTTTTCACCTTGAATTGTCTGCTTTTTGATTGTATTTGGATTTTTTTTTAAATAATTTTGATTTTGAACGGCTTGAATCGCCAGCAATTTTTCATTCGATTTTAAATTGCCTTTGGACACTTTTTTAACTTCTGTCAACTTTTCAATTTTCACATGCAAAATTTGATCTGGAAAATCGTAAATTCGATTGTTGGAAGTGGGCGTCACGGCCGAGCTAACAGTAAAAGTGGTCTGATTAAGCTTGTATTCTGATGAAAAGAAATTAAATAAAATTTTTCGATTCTTTTTAAATTACCATCTATGAGGTTCTTAAGGTTTTTTTCACAATAAGGCTCTACGAAGCACAAAAATGGACATATGACCACGTAAATTGCCAAAAAAACCGATAAAGTTATCGCATAGCTCAAGTTGACATTCATGTCTGAAAAAATTTGAAAAATTTATCTTAAAGTTTATTAGAAAAATTACTATTGTAGCCAGGTTTGAGTTCAATTGTGACATTTTTTATTCTATGTCCAGAAGCCTCGGTACAATTTGGACTGCCACAGCACTCTCTATCAGTCGGATGAACACTTACAACTACATACATTGATTTGTAAATTAAATTTGGATTCTTTTTTTCAAATAATAAAATTTAAAAAAATATTTCTAGCAACTAATTTTACATCAACAGAAATAGCCGCTAGGGAAGTCATAGTCTGGTATTGACCGGCAAAGTCAATTGTATGCTTCAGATCAAAAACAGGGCACATCATCCTTTGCACTGAAACGGTGGTGCATATGCGGTCTTTAGAAGTGAACTTGACCAACGAAGACTCGGTTCGCAAGTCATATTTGAAAAAAACCGGAGCAAAAGGCGACACCACGGTGGTTATTTTTTTATTTTCAGTGAGAATAAAAGACGAAAAATAGCTGACTTTGAGAGAGTAAGATATATTGGCGACTGATGAAGTGTACAAGTCGATGTATAAGGTACTGAGGCCGAATGAGTCCCGGCTAACGTAAGCCGGACACAAAATTCGGCTTACATTTTGAACAGTGCGTCCAGTTTCTTTATTAGGCAGCTGAAGAGATACAAGACCTTTTTCCTGACGGATCACAATCAGAAGCGGTAGGTCCACAGTGGCATCAGTTGAGGCGAACACATTCAAAGTTGTATTCTTATTTTAAATTTAGGTATAATTAAAGAAAAAATTTTCATTAAATTACTGAACTATTGTAGACTATTCGATATATGTCTTCTGAATTGGAACTAATTGATATATTGTGTACTTGCTGGCCTATTGTTAAATTTGAGACTCGGACTGTGATTGTGCTGATTACTGAGAAGATTGTTGATTTTACCAGCTATAAGAATTTAATAATTAGACTTGAGTCTTAAATTTTAGAAAATTAAAAAGAAGTTTGTTTATTTATTCAAAATTTCAAAGACTCAAATATCAATGTAATAATTTTTTTTAATTATTTTGTCTCTTTTTCACCATTAAAAATGACCAACAGTCATCATGAATAAAATCAAAAAATTGTCCAGAACATGAAAAAGCAGTGAATTTAACAATCAGTCTTTTAGATTCCAAAATTTTTAAGTTAAATTTGATTAAAAAAAAGTTTGATAAGAAAACTAGAGTTAAAGATTGGTGTATTTACAAGGAGAAAAAAAAATTTTAAATAAACATTTTTGAAAAAATTCAATTAAATACTCCTCTCAGTTTCTTCTAATTTTTTGCCTTTTTATTTGTCTATTGTATTGTATATCAAAGTTGCCAATTATGTCTATTAGATTACAAAATCTTATCAGTTTCTCTAATTTCTGTAATTTTCCTTTTATTGCGTAATGTGCTACCATAGACGATCTCCTAGTAGACCGCCTCCACAAGCTTGCTTGCCGTAGCTTATTATTATTATTATTATTTTTTTTAATTTTTATTTAACCGTAATTATTTTTCCAAACAAAAATTGTCCCAAATAAAATCTGAATTATTAAAGAACAAATTTTATTTGTAAAGATTTAGATAAAAATTCAGGTCATTAATGTTCCGCTTAATTTATTAATTAAAATTTTTAAAATTTATATTAGCATTTTTAAATTTTTTTGAATAAAATTTTTAGATTGGAAACAAAATTGAAATTTCAATTCAAGATCTTGGTAAATAATTTTCTTTCTTTTTGCTATTTTATATAAAGAAATTTTACAATGTGAAGACTCGTTATTTTCACAGAAATTTAACTTAATCTTAATGCTGAGAAAAATAGTTGTGAAAATATTGCTGGTCTTTGCTTTTGGCATCTGATGAGCATACCAAGTTAATACATTTAAAGAGAAATATTTATTTTAGAATTTAAGAGTAAAAGTAAACAAGACGATTAAGTGTCTTGGAATAGTAATTTTCAGATTAATTTTGAGAAAAATATTATAGATTCAGGCCTAGATAAAAAAAATTAAATAAAACTAAAGATAGAACTGATGAATAAAGTAAAATATCAATGGCTGCTTCGCTTATTTTTGAAAAGACCCATGATTTAATAAGCAATTAATAAAAACTGCAATTGCACCTGTCAAAAGCATAAATTTTTTATATAAAATTTTATTTTAATGATCACTAAAAATAGAATGACCATCAAATTTTTGGAAAAAAAAATAACAGATCAAGAACAAATTTATTTACCACAAACTCGGCACAACCGAACTGATTCTAGCAAAGTTTTTGATAGAATATGGAGAGATGGTCAATTTTTTAATTTAAAATACATAAAATGTTATTCTCTTTTCTTGACATATTCCTGATTTTGTTAATCGAGATGATTTTTTTTAAATATTCTTATTATACCAAAAGAAAGTCAAATTCAAATAAAAGTTGAATTTTTTTGCCAACCTCCAGTTTGAGGCAGTTTAAGTTGTTTTTCTGCGGCCACAAATTCTCTTTTTTTCAAACCAAATGTAGATCAAAAGCAAAAAATTAGAAAAAATAAAGTGGCTTCATTTTGTGGGCTTAGAATTTCTTAATCTGTGAACAAATAGCTATAAAATTTTTGAGAAAAATTTTCCCACTTTTCACTTTCACAAACAAAACTCTTGAAGACTCGGGAAAAAAATTTGGAGACAAAATTTTATTCTAATAAATTTGAAAAATAAATTTGAAAAAAAAGATTCCACTTACTAAAATTAATGGCAATGAATATAAAAATTTCATAATTTGATATCAAGAACGAGTGCAAAGCCTTGTCTTGAACTTGCGGTTGAATCAAATTTATACCGTAATCAAAAACTAAAGTAAATTTTTAGTTAATAATTTCAAATTATGGCAACGATTGCAAATTGTGCATACGTAATTATAGTTGCAACTATACTTGAATGTTAAGTTTACATTAAGCATACTCTAGATTACGTATTTTGTAGATAACCAATTTGTTGACTGAAAACAGCAGTGGTACTGGGCCATAGGCTGGCGTTTTCAATCTAAAAACAAATGATAGATTAGATGATGAGAGGCATGGGTCGGCCTGTTTTCTTCAATTCATACGAAACACAATCTTTTCTGCGCAATATTCCCCATTGGGCTCAAGCTAACCTTTCAGTGTTTATCTCCTAAGCTTTTTGGCTTATAAAATAACAAAATTCTAATTAACTTTATCTCTATGTTTGCCTAGATGACCAATTAGGCCATAATTAAAAGCACACAATATTTGTGGTTTTGGTCAGCACCAAATTGCGTCACAACATTGGCTTCTTGGCTTTTTGTCAAAGACATTCGCTTTGTTTACCTTGGAATTAGATCTAGTTTTAGGAAATAGGAGAATATTCAAGCAGATTATCTAATACCGAAGATAAATGCTGGGTTCATGACATGAAATGGCGAGAAAAACGACTTAGACTTGTTGCATAAGTTATGTTGGAAAAAGAGAATAGATATAAAACAGTGGGGAATGCGCGAGGAAATTTATGCTTTTTAAATTGTTCTGTAATGAAAGTTAAAGCTTGTTTATTATAATAATTAATATCAAGAATACAAAATATTTATGTTGAATTTTTATTTTTTAAACTTAGTCTCTCTGTTATCTTGAACCATTTTTCCTTTTTAAAAAAATAAGTCTGTTTCATCATTTGACCCCAATTCATTAGTCTAACTGGTTTTAAGAGATAATAAATAGCCATGTTGATGACAATGTACAAATCTATTAAAAACAAAATAAATGATAGAAAAACACCCATAGGTGCAAATATTTGAAAAATATGTTTTCATCAATGTTTAAGGTCTTGATATTGTCTAAGTAGAAAAATCAATAGCAAAAGTTAATGGGCTGCGTTTGTTTGTTTGCTTATCTTTTATTGAAAAGCTAGCTCGAAAAATCTAACAATCATTTTTATCATTATACTACCTATCTTTCTTTGTGTTAAAAATATGCTCAAGATCGCATACTTCAGTACTCTATTGTTGAACTGAAAGGGAATTGTCTTGATTTTTTAAAAATAAGAAAAATTGTTTTTTTCCTAAAATTTGATCTACTAAAATCAACTTGTAAATTTTTTTTCAAAAAAATAAATTAAAATATTATGCATATGAAAAATTAAGGTGATTCATTTGCATTGTTTCGTTTATTTTCCCTAAAATTAAATTATTTAAGAGTGAATGTTATTTAACTCTGAATAAATGAATAGTCTTTTTTCGAAATTTTTTAAAAGTTATTCTTCATATGGAAATAAGTTTAGAAATGGTTTCAATAACTTTTTTGAAGTTGACAGCAAAAAGGTTTTTATTTTTTACAAGAAAATCTTTAATTAAGGTGCTTAGCATAATTATTATGCATCAAGAAAAAATTAAATTTTAAATTAATAATACATCCCCTTGGCAGATTGAGGGTCACAAAAGCAATTAAAATGTAACTATACATTCATTTATACTTAAAAAAATAATTTTTTCTAAAACTTTTTTTAGAAAATACTTTTTTTTTAATTTCTTTAGAACTCGCGGCTTCAAACGAAGACATCTCAATCACTTTAACAACATATCGATTTATTCTGTCTTTTTTTATTAATTTTTTTCCTCGATAAAAAATTTCTATTAATCTATTTTCTGAAAATAGAATATCATCATCTTTTTATTTAGCATGATTTCTATACTTAATTGAAAATTTTTTTTAATGATTGATTTTAAAATATACTTTTTAAGTAAAAAAATTAGATGATTTAAAAAAAAATAAAAAATTTGGTATAAACTTTTAAAAATGACTTTAATTTTATTTTTAAAAAATAACTATCTTTGAAAACAATACTATATTAAATTTAAATTAGAAAATTAAAAGATGTTCCAATACAAAATCATGTCATCGGACCATAAATACATTTAGAATTCAAAAAGAAAAAAATTAAATTAAAGTATTTAAGATAAATTGCGGAAATAAAATAATCAAATTGAAAATGAAAAATTATAGTTTAAATTGTGTAAAAGCTGCCATCTGTCATAGAAAAAAGATAACACCAGATAAAGTTTATTTTCTGTTTAATTCTTAGCATTTTATTATGTGGAAATGAATAATTCAATTTTCCGATTAAACCTTTTTTCACTAGGAATAAAAAAAAAATGTTAAACTATTCTGTTATTTCATTCACGTGTTATTTCTTTTTGAAGCGAAATTTATTTATTAAATGAAAAATGCAATTTTTTATTATAAATTTAAAAGAAAATACGAACATTTTTCTGGTTCACAAAGTAAAACTTAATTTCAATATAAATGGGTGAAAACTGAAAAAATAAAATAACAAAATTTTAAATAATTCTTAATTTGAATGATTCAAGCTTGTAAGTATAAATTTTCAGTCTTGACATAATGAAACTTGATGACATTAAGTGTCTTTAAATAATAAAAATTTTACTGTTGATTACAGTTGGAATTATTTTCTCGACTAAACATGATTTGTGTTAATTTATAATCCAGTAATTAGCATTCAAAATTAAGACAAACATAACGCTGATTATGATGCAAAATTAGCTTTATTTGGGAAAAATTAAATAGCTAATGCTTCATCTATCGTAAAACAGTATAACATTTTTGAATATTATGTCTTGAATTTTCTGAAATAAAAAAATAAACTTTGCTTTTTAAAATAAAGAAATAACTTGCTGTTAAAAGTGAATTTATTGCGTAATTAAATTGAGCCAAAAATCAAGATATTAAACTGATGAAAAATGCAATTAAACTATTTTTCCTAAGCTGTAGACACAAATTAAATTTTACTCAAAAAATGACGCATTATTTTTCTTTAACGATGATATATTAATATTTTATTAATCAAAATCCGGAGTGAAATTTTTTATTTACATGAAATAAAATCCTAATTCTTGTTTATCAATATATTAGACTAAAATTTAGATATTTTTTCAGGAAATGGATTTAATTTAAAAAGTTCTATGAGGAAAACAATTTACTCTTATTAAATACTCATCACAATCAAACATAGACACAATGAAACAGGCGTCAAATCGAGGCCTTACCTCAATAATTCTGGCTCCTATTTACCTGCACTGCTAAAATATTTAATTATTATCTAAAAAAAAGTGCCCGGTTTTAAAATATATGTGCTTATTTGTTTTTGTCTGTAATTAAATTATCTAATCTTTGTTCAAATATTTAATGCCCATTTTTTTCTAAATGTTTAAAATAAAGTTGAAAATTTCATATCATGGAAAAAAGAGACTTAGTAAAAATCGAGCTTCCCTTTATGGATCTGATGAAAATGCATGTCTTGAAGTCAATGATATGACTTAGACTAAAAAAAAATTTTTATGGACTTTTTTTTCTTTAATTTGAATAAAAATAGTTGCACTAAATTAAATAAAGGTAACTTTGCATTAAAAATAATTTAAAAGAAAAACTACTTTTTATTTTTAAAACGATTCCATGGTTGTTTTGACTTCTGTTATTTGAGTCAAATATTTTTGTTTATTCATTTATTATTAGAGAGTTAAAAAAAGGTATAAAAAATGCCTAAAAAGAAAATCTTAAATATTTTACAAATTTTTATATTAAATTTTTGTTAATAAAAGTTTACATGATATAGTATTTTTCAGAACAAAAGAACAGCAAGAAAATTAAATTAGTTAAAAATTTGTAAAGCTAATTTAATAATAAATTAGTTTTTTGTGTTATTTTTTTCTATCTTAATCTTTCTATTCTGATTTTTTAATTTTTTTTTTCATCAAAAGAAAATTGTTTGATTCAACCTTCGATGTAAATTTAAGCTTAATTTAAATATTTTAGCCTAATTCAGAATTACTGAAAAAAAATTTAAGGATATTGAATTTTGAATATTTTTGAATTAAAGAGAGTTAAAAGCATCTTTTTTTGTGGAATCAGCATTATTATAAAAGCTTTTAATAGTAACTTTAAAAAAATCCATCAAAAATTTGTTCTAATTTATCATGAAGATACCATAATATTACTCAAACAGAATCAACAAGTATTGAAAATTAAAGATAAATATTGAATAATTACCACACAGCATTTTTTTTAAGCTAAATTGAATACATTTTATTTAGTAATTTTATTCAAAAAAAAAATCTGACTTTAACTAAACTTTATATCATAAATAATTCTAAAATCTAAGTGTTTTTTTCGGTGATGAAGTTTGGAGAAAAAACTGCAGAAGAATGTTTTTCATTAAATTTAAACTCATTTTTTTTAAATTATTGACGATTATTTTAAAAAATTACTGTTTAATTTTTATAAAGAAAAGTTGTTAAACGTTAACAAGAGCAATAAAAAATAAAAAACTTTTATACTTGGAAAATAGATTGAAATTATTAAATTATTAAATTTAAATTGCGAAATAAATAATTAAATTTAATTTATTAAATTTAAATTCATTTCTTTAATTAATTTTAAATTTGAAATAGAGAAAAGAATGATTAAACAAATATCTTTTAAAAATTATGATGTCTATTGACTATAAAAAATGATTAATTTAGTAATGGCAGATAAATAATTTAATCTTAGAAGTTTAGGTGTTCTGTGAAATTCAATTTTAACATTAGAACAAAATGATGAAAAATTTAGAAAGAACAAAAAAAGACAACATAAATCGCCCAAAAAACCTATAGCTTTACAGAAGGACACAAAAGCTAAAGATTTTTTTGAATAAAACGATAAGTGGTTCTGATAAAGATTCCTCTGGTGTTTGTAAGTAAATTTGTTTAAATTCATTTTTCGAAAAAATTACCAAGTATTCTTTCAAGTAAGGCACACAAAAGGATTTTACCAATGAATTGAGAAAAAAATTTAAACAAAAATTTCCTCATCATCCGAAAGAGACGATTGAGTTTTACCAAAAAAATGAGGCTTTAATTGAAATAAAAAGTAATTAAAAATGAACCTTTAAAAAAAAATTTCGTAAATTTACGTAAAATCCACTTGTCAAATCAGTACTGTATTTATGGCACTGTGTATTTTTATTCAAACCTTCCGAAAATTAAAAAAAAATATAATTCTTGTTCATTTATTTAAATGGACAAAATTGAGCTTTTTAAACTTGGATGATGAACCAGCATGAAAAAAAATCAGGTTGGCTTAGTTTTTTTTTGGTAGCAACTATTTTATTTATCATATAAAAAAAAATTTTTAAAAATTATTTTCTTTTTTTTTTCAGAGGCAAAATTAACTGATTAGAAAATTGAACAAGTCTCGTGCAAAACTTTTTTGTCTATAATCTCTGCAATTTTTGTCTATAAAGATTTATAAAATCTATAATATAATTGAGGGTTTTTAAAAAGTAGAATAAAATTCAGTCATAAAAAAATTGGAAAAACAGCTTTTTTGCTTAAAAGCAATATACTCTGGTAATCTGAAAAGTTCAATTTTTTTTTGGCAAAATTAAACTGCTATTCCAATATCTACGTAAAAAATAAATTTTAAATATGAAACTTTTAAAATGTTTATTTTTTTATTTTTTAAATTTTTAATAATGATCTTTTTTTGAATTCGATTTTATTGCATAATTAAAGTAAAATTAAAACAAAGCTAACCCAATCTTAATGATTTTAAAGGAACATTAGGTTTAAATAAATAGTTTTAAATAAAAACTAAATAAATAAATATTTCATTAATTAATTTTAGATTTGAAATAGACGAAAAATGATAAACCAAAAAAATATCTTTTAAAAATTATGATGTCTTTAAACTTTTCAGCTTAGAATTTCAAGCGTTTATTTTAATTTTCTTTATTTCTCTAAATAATTAGAAAAAAAAATTCAATTTTAAACTAGTCTCGGAACTGATCAACCGAATTGAGAATTTTCAATAAATCTATAGAATTGGCAATCAAGCAAAACAATAACCTCGTTAAACCAATGTTGAGAACTTAAAATTATGAAATATTTTTTTTGATTATTAAATCTTTTATAATAGTGCAAATTTTTATTTACCTTGAAATTTGAAGTTAATCAGACCGCAATGAATGAGAGAATTTTTTTGTTTATTAAAAAATTTTCAAAAAAATTAATTCTTAAAAAATTGGAACTAGATAAAGAAGAATGAAAATTGTTTACAATTAAAAACAAATTCGTAACAATAATAAATAAATAGTCGCAGCGATTAAATTCTCAAGTGATGAAGCTAATTCGGAAGCTTAGAAAAGACTAATAAATCTTTATTTTCAAAATAATGAAATGATGAGCGAATTTTGCGTTGAGATGTTGATTGAAAATAAGAAATCCTATATCATTTGATAATAATTTTTTTTTCATTTAAAAAATAAATTATTACTTTAAATTTTAGATTAAAGTCAATATGTTTATACAATCACAATTAAGTGTTTTTTGTTATGACAAAATTCTCATGAGACCAAAAATTTTAAAGAACTAAATACAATTAATATTTGGAAAAAAGAAAAAAATTACTTTCTATAAAATTAGAGCTCTCGAGAATTCTATAACTTCGGTATAGCTGCACGTGCCTTGATTATTACATTTGTAATTTTTAATTTTTTTATCAGGAAGCAACTCTCCTATGTTGAATAATAAGCGCTTTTATGCATTACAATTCTTAAATAATTATCTATTGAAATTTTTATTTAGTTAATGAACTATAATCATCCATTTTTGAAATCCTGATTATGAATTGAATAAGAATTAAGTGTTGCGGTGGCATACGAAATTTTGTATAAAAAACCAGCGCTACCCTCTTTAAAATAGACGCTTAATAAAAACCATTTGTAAAATTCAAATTGTATAATTCATGAGGATTAAGATTTTTGATATAGTTAAAATTTTTAGTCAAAATACCATTTGCCTAATAAACAAAATAATATCATGTATATTTTGTTTAAATAAACTTTTATGTTTTCTAAATAACTAAGAAGCATTTATATTTTAGGCCAGCTGTTTTCTATGATAAAAGTTTGCATAAATGATCACTTGCACTTGATCAATTTAGATAAAAAAATTCTTAAGCTCAGACTTTTATCAAAATTTGATGGATTCCTTCAATTGTTTCAATATTCCTGTAAGCTTTGCTTCATATTAAAAAAAATTGATTAATAAAATTTTGTAAAATAAAAAGCTTAATTCGGATAGTTCATCCGAAGAATACGAGGAAAATTAACAAAGCGAGTTTAGCTAAGTTTTGAATAAGTATTTTTGAGAAAAATAAATAGTTTAAGCTATTAAGTTATCTAGATGAATTTTTCGATTTTGTTCTTGTTTCAAAATGGAATTCTTTTACTCCGCTGATCGAGAAATTATGTAATTTTTGATACTTTTGAAATTTTAAAGAAATCCAGATAATCATTTTTTGATAAATCATTGATTGCTTTACCATTAAAACCTAAAAAAACAAAATTAATAACAATTAAAGCATACAAAATTCATTATAAAGCAGATGCATATACCTTTGAGTTTAAAAATAAATCTATTAAAAAAGCCTTAATCAAAATTTCTTCAACTCATTACAAAACTAAAAATAATTAAAATAAAACTTGGTGTTGATTTGCAAATTTAATTTTTAATTAATAATTTTTAATAATGGAATTGAAAAGCCTAGACCATGAATGATAAAAAATGCGAATAAAAAGTCTACCTAAAAAAAATTTTTTTTAGTTGATACTTTTTTGTTGGAGAAGAAAAAAAGAAATTTAGATGGCACCCTATTAAAGCTGTCTAAAATATCAATTAAGCTTTTTTTATATCTATCAAGTGATACATCCTTTGCATAACCGAAACTGGATTAAAATTTTGTAAACTTTTCAATTTTAATATTCAGAGTTACAGATTTAAATAAATTTACTTTCATCATTTTCCATGTGTTTCTCAGCTGTTTTCTCAATATTAAGCTGAAGTTAGCCTTCTATTTTTCAACAATCTTTAAAAAATTACATCTGTCTTCGCATTTTGAAATTCTCAAAAGTTTAATTTATTTATTTTTCTTAATAAAAATGTAAAAATTAAACCATAGTTTTTTTTCACATTTATTTTTTTAAATTACACTAAAAAAATGAAACAAATCGACAAGCTTTATTTTTTAAATATCAAAGTGCAAAAAATTTAAAAATTTTATTTGTACGAAAAAAATGCAAAGAATAATTAAATAAAATAACTAGACTAAAGTTAAATTAATTTGTATCAAATTATAGTAATCAAATTTATTTTCTTAATTGTATCAATCTATTTTAATCTATAAATAATATAATAAAAATTTGTCCTTTTTAAATGAATTTTTTGTGATCGAGTCAACAAAATTTTTTTTTTCATTTTTTTAAATTATTTTGTGTTCATGCTAAAGTTTCAGAAAGTCACTGTCCGAGGCTGAACAAAAAAAATGTTTTCATCTTTTTGTATTAAAATTTTTGTATTTAAATTTGTAGTAAAATTTTCATTTTTACGATTTAAATGCGTTGTAAATTAAAAACAAAAACTAAAAGCAAAAAAAAATCTTGTTTCAATTAAATCATATAATCATGCTAATCTTCTTATAAATTGTTGATTTTATGATTAAAAAATTTAAAATTTATTATTTTAAAATTACGCATAAAAATTATACATTTTTCCGTTTAATTTCTTTAGTTAAAAATTTATTCTAAAATTCTTAATAGAATTTTGTTTAAAAATTAGCAAATTTTCGTCAGAAACTGTTATTTGGCTTTTAACTGAAGAAAATTCATAGAAATAAAGTTTCTTTTTCGTGGAACGAGGAAAAGAAATATTAATTAGAATTAAACTAGGCGTTTTAGCATTTCATAAGCGTAAAAATATCAATATAATATGACTTACTTAAAAATGGGAAAATTTTTTAAAAAATTTAGTGAGTATAAGCAAATTTTTTTTAAATTGCATTTTTAAAATTTTATTATTTTATCGTAAATATATAAATGGTATATTCTAATGATCAAATTAACATTGTGTATGTAATAAATCTTATTTATAACATAAAATATTGATTAAAATGAAAAGAAACATGCAAGTTTTATTAAAATTAAGATTAATTTGTTTAACATTATAATGACATAGAGCCTATTTTAAAACAAAATAAAATACAAGATTTCAAATAAGAAAACTTAAATTAATAATGGAAAGTTTAGTAGTAGTAGAAGTAGTGTGAGCTGTAACACATAAGTGTGAGTGCAGCTCATAACGCTGCACTTTATCAGCTTGCATCCTAGGTTGCATTAAGTCAAAGTTCCTCAGTATCAGATTCTGTAAACAGATCTTCTCCAGGTCTCCGACTTCATATGTCTATCAATTTTGGCCTTAAACTGATTGACCGTATCAGTCCCTACTTTTTCCGAGGGTAAAAGGTTCCAGGTTGTAGCTGTTCGGTTAAGTAAGATCTTATCCCTCATTGTCCCTTCCTGTTTATCCCTTGTTATTTGGCTATTGTGTCTCCTGCCTGTCCCCTCACTTACTCCCTCATTCTCTCTAATATCCAAATCTACCTTCTCGAACCCTTTCCTTATCTTAAATATTTGTATTAAGTCCCCTCTTTTTCTTCTTTTTTCCAGGTCTGTTAGACCAAGCTCCCTAAGTCTTTCTTCGTACACTGATCCTCTTAAATTATATTACCATCTTAGTCGCCCTTTTCTGGATTCCTTCGACCTTATTAATTTCACTTCTAGTCATAGAATTCCATACCGCCGAAGCGAATTCTAAATGCGTTCTGAAGAAAGCTGGGTACTGCTTTTTAAACAACTCTTTATTAAAAAATTTGAAAGTTTTCCTCATTCTACCTAAAGCACTGATAGCTTTAGATACCGCCGCTTCTACTTTTTTATTATGTTTCCCATCATTTGAAACCATAATAGCCAGATCTTTCTCAATCTCCGATTCCTGCAATCATACTTTTTCTTTCCCATGTTGAATGTAATATTTGTTTCTTGGGTTCTTCTTCCCGTAATGCATGATTTTGCATTTACTGTTTAAGGACATTGACCACTTCTTGCACCAGTTATCTATTTCATTTATATCTGCTTGTAAATCTGATTGCGACATTTCGTTCCCCTCCGAAATCACCTTTCTATCATCAGCGTTCATCTCCATAATGTTATTTATTTTGTCTGGCGAGTCAGTGATATATATCACGAAAAGTAAGGAACCTAATACTGATCCTAGAGGCACACCACTTGTAATATTTCTCCACCTTGATTCCGACGTTCCCATAACCACCTTTTGCCTTCTGTTGCTCAAGAATGCCTTAATCCAGTCGAGCAGTTTACCTCATATTCCAAACGCTCTTAACTTGATGAGTAGTTTCCTATGTGAAACCATATCAAAAGGCTTCTCAAAGTCCGTGTATAGTACATCCACCCACTTATTATTACCCACGCTCATCGACACCTTATGCTGACACTCCGAAAGGTTAGTTACACACGCCTTAACTATACTTGTTTAAATGTGCTGTTATCCAATATCTAACTATTCCTTCCATTACCTTACAACATACTGATGTCAAGGAAACTGGTCTGTAATTTGACGCCGTGAGTTTACTCCCTTTCTTATACAATGGGAAAATGTTCGCTTCCCTCCATTCATCCGGTACGTCTCTCTCATTTAATGATTTGTTGAAAATGATGGCGAGTGCTTTGAGAGCAACTTATTAATGCCGTTAAAATTAAATAAAAATAAATTTTAAATTTTGAATTTTTTTAGGGTTAAAATAAAAAAAAATTCATTATGTCAGAAAAATTTAAAAAGCTTAACATTCAGTACTGTTTCTATCAATATTCGATCTTTTCGCAAATTGTAAAAACTTTTTTATTTTTTTGATTTTATTTGCTTTTAACAAATTTTGTTTGAAAATGTTCAACAGTAATTTTTTTAATATAATTTGAAATTAAACTGGGTTTCAAAATAATAAAATATATTTTGCTTCAGTTTTTGCTTTTTTTATTGCTTCACCGCCGCCTATTAATAGCCACTTAATAATCCGGCTAAATTATTAAACGTAATCCGAATTACGGATATTAAAGCTTGATTATTTAACATTATTAAATATATGTAGAAAGTCGATTAATCTTCTAAAATTTAATTTGAAAACTTTAAAGAAAAATTTATAATCCACATTTTGGTATCAAAAAAAAATGGCCTAAACTTGCATTTTAATATTAATTAAAAATTGAATTTTTTTATTGAAAAATTTCAAAACAATGGTTGAAATATTATGTTTAATAAAGTTTGTTATTTATTATTAAAATTTTGATATAAAAACTTATTTTTTTTAAATCAATAGCTAAAAATGATATACATGAATCTTAGAAACGTACTTTTTGACCATGTATTCTGGAATAAATAGAAAATACATAAAGAATACAAAGGCATAGATTCTCGAATAAATTCTTGTATTCTTGATGTATTCTTATTCTTTTGAACGAAAAAATACATATTCTTAGGTTAACTTTTAAAGAAATACATCACTGTATTCGAAAATACATGCATATGTATAATTATGGATTTCGCAATGTATTTCAGAATACTCTTAGAATATATTTCAAAAAAACACTTAGAACCATTTTCGAAAACACCAAGAATATACCAAGACTACAACAAGAATACATAAGTATGATTAAGGACTTCTTATGATTAAAGTTCTTAAAATAATGAAGTTCACAAAAGGTACTAAAAAAGAATTTTTAAAAGACTATTCGGGTAATGGTTTAGATCAATAAACCTTAAAAATGTCAATTTGATATTTAAAAATTCTCTCAAAATTTAAGAACGTTTAGATGAAGAAAAAAACTAAATAAAAACTAGGAACAATTTTAAGTTAAGAAAATTTTAAATTCATCAATTAGTGAATGAAATTTTAAAAAATTTTAAGAACTTTTAAAATTCAACAATAATGAGCTAAAATCATTATTAGATCAAAATTTGGAATTTAAAGATTTTCTAGAAGGTCAAGAATAGAATAAATATTGCTTAACTGTATGTTAAAAAATAATTAAATTAAACAGAAAAGCTAAAAGTTAAAAATTTAAAAATTGATAGTTTTAAATACTAATCTACAAGAACCGGTTACGATATTCCCGAAAATCTGAAAACGAAATAAGAAAATAATTAAGAAAATCAAGTTATTTTAATTTAATTCGTAAAACCAAACTTCTTGCAATAAGAAAATTTTCTCTTATATTATTCTTATAAAAACTTACAAAATATTTCTTAAATTAAATTATTTAAAAATTTAAAATTTAGATAAATAAGAAGATGCTTATTTTTTTAAATAAATGGATTAGTGAAATTCCAATTTTTTGATTTAATTAAGAACAAAAGATTAAATGATATTCAGCAAATTTCAAGTCATTCAGACCAAATTGTTTTGATATTTAAAATAATCAACTAATCATGCTAACCGATCCAACAGAAAGAAAAAAATATAAACACGATTAAATATAAAATAAGGAACAGAAATATTTTACTGTAAATGATAAACATTTACGCAAATTCTTTCTAAATTTACATTCCGAAATTATTGCTTGTGGGCTGTTTCTTAGACTTCCGAAATCTTATTTAGCAAAAATGTAATTTCAAACAGAAAAGAGCATTGTCATCTATTTTTCATTAAATAAAAGCTAATTAAGATATTGACAAATTGAAATTAATCTGAATTAATCAGAATAAAGATAATTCTAGATAAAACTAAAAAATCTAGAATTTTATTGAAAACAATAAAAAAAAATTTTTTGTAAAATCTATTGAAAAATTTTTTTTTCTAATTTTAATAATTGAATTCGATTTATTTCCCATTTGAAATATTTAATTAATTAATTTTTCGTCTTCAATTTTTTCATTAAAATTTTCAAATCATGGATTTATTAACAATTAAAAAAATTATTTCATAATTTTAAGTTCTCAACATTGGCTCATTATTGTTTATGCTTGGAATTCTAAACTGGAAAGTTTAAATACATCACAATTTTTAAAAGATATTTTTTTGTTCAATCATTTTTTCGTCTATTTCAGATTTAAAAATAATTAATGAAACAATTATTTATTTATTTTTATTTAAAATTAAATTTGAATTTGATTTATTTTCCATTTGAAATATTTAATTAATTCATTTTTCGTCTTCAATTTTTCCTTGAAAATCTTCAAATCCAAGATTAGATTAATTATATTTTCTAGTTTCATATAAAAAGAAGTAAAACTATTTATGAAAACGAATTTTATTTAATAAAAATGGATAATTAAAAAATTTCACAGCTAAAAATAATATAATATAGCAATTCTTAAACGAAACTTTCTAAACCTAATGTTCCATAAAAATTATTAAGATCGGGTTGGCTTGGCTTTAATTTTACTTTTATTATGCAATAAATTTGAGTTAAAAAAAAGATCATTATTAAAAGTTTAAAAATAAAAAATTAAACATTTTAAAAGTTCAATATTTAAAATTACGTAGACATTGGAATAAAAGTTTAATTATTCCAAAAAAAAAATGAACTTTTCAGATTACCAGAGCGAAAAAGCCGCTATTCCGATATTTCTATGACTGAATTTTATTTTACATTTTAAAGATCCTCAATTACATAATAGTTTTTATAAATCTTTATTCAAAAGAATCATCAGCTTTTGTGTCTTTCTGGAAAGCTATAGGTCTTTTATTTTTCTTTCGAAATATGAATATTAAAATACTTTAAAATGTTAATAAAAGGGTAGTAATAAAAATTAGCTCATCAGAAATAAACTTGTAGAAAAAAATGGCTTCGTGATAATTCTAATCATTTACACTCGAAGTTGTTCTTACTTTTAAATTCAATTTCACAAAACACCAGAAACAGTATTGCCTTTTAAGATTAAATTACTTATCTGCCATTACCAGATTTGTTCGAAAGTCAAAAGTCTTAAGTCAAGTTCAACTGGGGCCTTTTTTTTTTAATCTTTTTAATTATACTGAGTCAAATAAATAGCATCGGGAATTCGTCAATCAGAATCAAGGAAAAATTAATTTTCTTCCGTTCCTGGTTATCAAGTGTTGGACTTTTTTAAAAAAAAATTAAAAGTTCGGACTTGGACTTTTGAAAAAAGGGAATTTATTTTGTGACTTTTAACCAACTTTGACCATAACTAAATAGTCTAATCATTTATTTTAGTTAAATTGATATAAAATATTTTATTTTTGTATTATTATTTTTATCAGTTTTTGAGCTATCGGTTTAAGCCACAAAAAAAAAAAAAAATTTAGGATTATTTATTTAACTTTCTGAATTTAATGATATAAAGTTTAGTTAAAGTCAGATTTTTTTGAAATTGAATAAAATTTTAAAATAAAATGTATTCTATTAAGCTTAAAGTAATGAGGCAAGTATTTATGCTGATGCTCATCCCATTTTAAGTCTTTGCTAAAGATTTCTCCCAAATCTCGCTCGTTTGGAGAACTCTCATTCTCATAATTACCAAGTTTATAATTTAAATTCAAGTTGTTTCTACCATAGTGAATCAACTTACATTTTTATTTGTTAAAACTCATTAAACATTTGTTCGTCCATTCCAAGAAAGCATCAAGATCTTTTTGAAGTACTTTTGAGCCTTCAAAATCTCTAATTACCGACAAAAGCTTTGTATCTTCAGCAAACAATAATCTCAAGTTTTTTGAAGCGCTTGGTAGGTCGTTTGGCAAAGAGCGAAGAGCCCAAAACGGATCCTTGAGGTACGCCACTTTTAACACGCTTCCAACTTAATACGGCTTCTCCAAAAATAACTTTTTGAGAACTTTTTAACCATAACAAAAAAACTATGATTTCCTTTTATTCTTTTAAAAGAAAAAATTTAATAAAATATATTTTCCATCATTTCTATCATATATCTTAGTTGAGAAAAGACGTACTTTTTTTCTTTTGACTTTTTTTCCACAAAAAGAACATTCTTTCTTTGACCTTTTTTTGATCTGTAAAAGCCAAAGTCAAGAAAATTGCAAGATCTATCTAGTGGTAACTTTGGTTCACCAAAATTCGAAAAATTGATTAGAAAAAACCTATTTGAAAACTTTCATAAAATGAGTTTTTTGCTCTTTTTCAAAGTCGCTCAATTTCTTGTCTTTTTTACTTTTTGGACTTCTTTAAAATGTTTTATGTAGAACTTTTTGCGCTCTTGAATTTAAGCTATTAATCACTATCGTAGCTAAAAAATTGCTCAATCTGAAAATTATTGTATATCTTTGTCTGAAATTGACGTTCTTTTCTTCCTTTTTGTCACTTTTTTTCGTCAAAAGTATAATCTTTTTGTTCTTTTTAGAATTGCTTTAAATTTTAGTTTAGTTTTGACTAAAAAAAGTCGAAAAGGATAAAAAGTACGTTTATTCTAAACTAAGGATAAAAATAAATTCTAAAAAGAGAATCCTTTCAAAATAGAGACTATATCTAAGGGTCGGTTGTCAATAGGTCTTCGTTAGAAAGGCATTTATCCAACTTAATAGTTTATCATTAAATCCATATTAACTACATTTATAAACAAGTCGTGAATGCGGAAAATTTAAAAAAAAAAAAAAAAAAAAAAAAAAAGAAAAATTTTAAAAAATACAAATCAGTGCCAACTTAACAATGTCAAGTGCGGAGTTTGAATTATTTAAATTTTTTTAAAATCAATTTTCCATAAGAATTTTTCAAATAAAAAAATTTATCAATTAATTTAAAAATCAAAAAAAATTTCTCTTTTTCATTTTCATTATTCCGCTAGCGGAGCAACGGATAAAACCTTGTACATTATTAAATTAATTGTAACAAGCTTTTTTACATACTAATTCAAAGAATTTAATTTTTTAATTAATTTAAAAATCCATTTGATTCCAATTTCCATAGAATGCAACATAAAAAATAAACATTAGATTTAGTTATTTATTTATTTGTTGTGTTTATCTATTAAAAAAAATAAACTAAGAAAAGATTAAAATAAATTAAAATATTATATAATATAAAAGAAAATTAAAATATACAAAATGAAATATTAATGGCTGGTGCAACAAGTTTAAGAATTGAAAAAGTTAAGGAAAGAAAGATTTTTATTAATGGTAAGCAGTTATCAACGTCAGAAACCGAATAAGATCTTGGAGTTATCTTCAATACAAATCTCAAATGGAAAAACCAAGTGATAGAGGCTACAAACAAAGCAAATCAAATGTTGGGTTGCATCAGGAAATCATTCGCTCGTTTTGATTGTAAGTTATTTAGATCATTGTATTTAACTTTTGTTCGTCCTCTATTGGAATTTGCTGTGCCTGTATGGTCTCCATTTCTTAAGTCGGATTGTGAGAATCTTGAGAGGATTCAACGCAGAGCTACGAAATTTGTTTCTTCAATTAGAAACAAATCGTATGAAAGCAGATTGAAGGCTTTGAACATTCCAAATCTGGTGGAATGAAAAAAAGAGGTGATCTAATTCAATTATACAAGTTCATGCATGGAATAGAATTGGTTGAAAAAACGTCACCAAAATCCAAGGAAGAGGTCACTGCTTCAAATATCACAGAGAAATTTCGAGGCTGCAACATAGAGATAACTTTTTTTTCAACAGAACCGCTAACATATGGAACTCGCTGCCAAATCAATTAGTTGAAGCCCCCAATGTTAACAGCTTTAAAGCAGGCATTGATCGCTGGATGAGCACTAAAGAGGAAATATTCAAAAAATTAAGTATTTTACTAAGCATTTAAAAAATTTACTAAAATTTTTCAGTTATTAATTAAGAAAATAAAAAATTCAGAAAATCATTAAAAAATCATTTGTTTATATTTGACAATTTTACTGATCACTCACTAATTGAACAAAATAACTTATTCAACAAAACTAAGGTAACTCATTCATCAACCTAATATTGAATGCATCCAAATAGATTTTTTGTATGCATATTTTTATAATATGAATTCTTTTAAAAATTCCTCTTTTTTATCTATTTCAAAAGTGGATTTTTTAAATTTTTGACAAATAAGAATCAATTGTACATACTTATTACTGATGTAAACTTCGACACTTTTTTAGATGACTTGATAACGAGTTCATTAAAAGTTTCTCAAAATTTTTAATTATTTCTTATTTAATAAAGGAGCAGATTGATGAAAAGATTTGAAAACGAATTTTATTAATTTAAATAAAAAAATCATATAAATTAAAGCTTTTAATTTGAATTGACACTCAATTTTTAAATTATTTATTTTACATTTTTTTCTATATTACAGTGATTTTTATTTTCGATTTGAAGGAGCTTTTGTTTAGCATAGATAAACTAATAGAAAGAAATAAAAAATTCATTTTTAATTTGAGATTATACTATATAAGATCAAATTCAAAAGTAATAAAACTGATTTAGAAAGTTCAACTTTTATTTAATTTTAGTATCTATCGCAATTGTTAATTTAAAACTAATTATTAATCTTTTTGCCTAGTAATCAAAAAAAAGCTACACTTATTCAAAGTTAAAATTAAATAAACAAAGCCGGTTTTTTTTAAATTGTTTATTTTTTAAGGATGAACCTTAAATCTTTAAATAGCGCTAAAAATATAATTAAAATGGGCAAATAGTAATTTGACGAAATATCTATGCTAAAATTTAAGGTAATCCTTTTTTGAAAATTACTCCGAATTTACAATTATTTTAATTATTTAGCCATAAAAGGCCACCAAGAAGATGTTTAGAACTATTAGCAAAAATATAAACACAATTGTGATATTGTTGAACAATTCCAGTCTTCGATGCTCATAATGATCATTAAAATCTACAGTTGCCACATACATCAAAAATATACCTTAAAACATTTAAATAAAAATATTCATAAAATTTTTTATTTAAAAAAAATCTAAAAATTCTGAACCAATTTGGTACAAATCAGCTCAAAATTATCGTTTCAAAAACTATGCACTTTAAATCAACCACTAATTGTTAATGAAACGAAAAATCCAATTAATTAGCTTTAAAAAAATTAATTCATTGCCACTATGAAAATGTTCAAAATGCATAAAACAAACAACAGGATCATGACTGTGTTATTGATGAAGTCTAGCTTTCGTTGTTTATATTCATCATTGTAATTCAATCGAGCCGAATACATTAGCACAAATCCTTAACCATTAAAATTAAGTTAGTCCAAGCCTAGCTAATACTGGAGTCCTTTTAGGTGTTTGGAATGAAAAAATCTATTCTCCTCATTTATTTTAAAAATTAAATTAAAAACTTTTCGAATGACCCATGATTACAGAATTTAGAATAAAGCAGGAGAATAGATTAATTTTATTGTTTTAGATTAATTAATTAGATTTTTGTTTAGGTCCCAAAAGAACCCCATGCGGTATTAGTTTCTAATCTAATCTAAACTAAAAACAATCAAAGATATGTTTACCTATGGAGGCTGCCAAAAGCACGCTGGTTATGCCAAGACCCACTTGGGCACTGTAAAATTGTTGAGTTATGGCAACTGAATTTTTGATCACAAACTTCAGTTGGATGCTGTTTGCCATTATGATGATGATTAGACACAAAATGGTCATCACTGTCTTCTTGGTTGAGTATATATTCGGGTCCAGAACCATAGGTGGTTGCTTAAAATTGAAAAAAAAATAAAAAAAATATTCAATAAATTTAGAAAAATAAAAATTAAAAAAATAAGTCAGTCCTAATTTAAAATAGACATTACGTCCTCGTCATTATTTGACATGTAGTCTTGGTCCCTAGTGTATTGAGGAATGCGTAAATTTTGTCTTTGCATTTCCTGTGCTGACTGTTGCTGTATGTGTCTTGGTAAGTAGAGCTGCTGATTTATGGCATAGGGTAGAAAAGACTGAAAATTAGAGGCCATCACTCGTTCATGACCTATTGCTTCCTTAGGCACACCGCTTATAGATGGATTGCTCATTTTAGAGTTTAAACCCAAAAATCAAAGAATTTAAGGAGAATTTTTTTCAAAGATAGAGACGGTCCAGTTAGAATGAGATAATGACAATTAAAAAATAACTAATTACATTTCGGTCAGGTGGAAGCAAAGCGACTGGCATCTTAAGAGGATTTTTTAATTTTAATTTTTTATCACTGCGGTCAGTTGCTCTATAGGTTTGTTCTTTTTCAGCCTGATATTCAGTTGTTGGAGTCATCATTGGTGTCTGAAAAAAAAAAAAATTTTCACAATTTTCAAATTTGCCGAAAATTTACCGTAGCGTTTTCTCTGTCTTGATCGCTCATTTCTACACTAGAGTAGTAATATTTAGGTTTTAATTTTGATATTTTTTAAGTTTTAGAATTTATAGCTCTAGGTTTTTGAATAATTCTGAAAGCGTGCTTTCAAGAAAATGGTCCTTAAGTCTAAAGATAAAATTTTAATTGAATTTAAATTTTTTTAAAATGAAAAAAAAGGTATTTTTGCTTTTTTTTCTTTAGACGCTTTGTTTATGTTCACAACTAGAAACGATAAGACTAAGATAGAACCCTAAAAAACTAGAAACATTATGCAACAAATTTAACTTTATCTATGAATTTGTCAATACTGTTGTAATCCGAGTAAAAGCTAGAGTTTCTCTGTGGTGGTATAAAAAAATGAGGGGGCTTGTGTTTGGCATTCTCGGCAATGTTTACCCAAGTTTAATTTGCAAAATATTTATTATTTAAAGTTAAAAAAATAACTTGGAAGCTTTATTTTAGATTCGATTAAGCAACGAAAAAACAAATATTCGGAATGATAAATTGTGTATTTTTAATGTGTGAATAACATTTATATAGATAAGGTTTTATATGCACCTTTAATTCAGAGCATTTTTAAAGTAATTAGAAAAAACCAGTTTTAAATTTACTATATTTACTCCGAGCCTCTCTGGAAGCATTCCGGAAAGGTATTTTTATTGCTATATATATTTTGTTTATGGAAATAAAATCGAGTATTAATTTTCAAAACTTGTTTTTTTTTTTCAATTTTTTAACAGCTTAAAAACAAAATGTTTGAACAAAGACATGTGTTCGAAAACTTATGGAATTGTTTTTTCAAATAGATGTCATAGAAACTAATGTCTAGGATTTTAAAAATAAATAACAGAGCTCAAATACTAATTAACTTGTTTGATGGTTTGCATATTTTTCTAAATAGTTGGAATTTAATTTTACGAAAAATATTTTTGAGGTAAATTTGTTCAAATAAAATTATTTTTTGGTATTAAATTGCTTGGTTCTATCTAAATTTTATTTGAATGCTTTAAATATCATGCTAATAAATTTGAATAACAATGAAATTTGAGTAATTGGTAAATTGTTGACATTTTTGCTAGAGTCTTTTGAAATCAGCTAAAAAATGTTCATGTTAGGAAACTTTCGAGTTGAGTTGTTGATTTTTTTTTATATAAAATTCGTCAAAAAATTTATCATAAGTCCTAAGATAACAAAAATAAATAAATAAAATTAAAATATTATTTCATTAAAATTTTATGAATCAAATTTTATTCTTTGTTATTTTATTAGAAACAATTTTGCATTTTTTTTGTCAAAAAGATACCGTAAACTCGTGACCATTACTCTTGGAACAATTTCAAAATTTGGGTTTATTCCATTCGGAACTAATATCATCGAAACCATATTATAAAATTTTTTTATTTTTTTTTATAATAAACCTTGACGTCTGACATTAAACTAAGAGTAAGCGCAAAAGCTTGATTTTATTCTTAGAATAATTTCGAATTTATTTTGTGATAAACTTAAATTACGGTATAAAAAAGTTAATTCTTATTTTTTCTAAAATTATTTTGACAGAAAAATAAACTAAACAAAATTTTAATTCTCCCGAAATAAGAATTGATCTAACCCTAAAAATTAAAATTATAATCATTTAAAATTTTAGAGTAAATAAATATTTGTTTTATCACTTTTAAAAATGTCTATTAATTTTTCGAAATTCAACATAAATTACATACTCTTTAAAGATTCATTATTCTTTGGCCGTCAATTAATGGACTGACAAAAAAATTTAATTTTACTGACAAAAAAACTACTTATTATCTATTTATTTGTATATCTATACTTATGATGACAAATAAATTAATTGACTGATAAAATAATGATTTTGAGGTGACAATAAAAATCAAAATCTTGAACTATGGCACCAAAATCTGAAGGAAGTTCCAGACGATTATGACAAACCGTTTTGTTCAAATTTCATCATCAAGCTAGAGTCAATAATGAGAAAACGTCACAATTTAAGTTCATTCCTTACAATCTTAGAGAATTACATTATTAAATAGCTTAATTAGAACTAAAATAAAATAAAATAAAAATAATACCTATATAAAAAAAAGATTTTATTTTGTCAGTAAACTATGACACCTAAACTATGTAAACCTGAATGACCTAAAACTCTCATTATCATATATCTATTTTTTATTCCAGGTTATTAACTCTTACAAACTTAATTCATATTTTTATATTTATTTTTTGATTTTATTTTACTAAACTTTTTTAATTTTACTTAACTTAATTTTTATTTTTTATTTTTATTGTGAAGGAGCTTTAGCTCGGTACAGTTAACAAATAAATAAATAAATAAATAAATAATTAAATAGTCATCTCAATATTATATATTTGTCAGTCGTTTAGTTTTTTATAGTCAGTTAAAATAGATTAAATTGGTCACCACTTTTAGTTATTTTTGTCATCTTAAAAAAATTAAATTTCTCACCCCCAAAAAATTTAAGCCTTATTCTTTAATATAATTTTTTTAATTTAAAAACATCCAAAAATCCGTCTTTTGCTTCGTTATGTTTCATTTTAATAATATTAATGATATTTTTTTAGATTTATTTATTTAAAAAAAAAACTAAAGTAAAATAAACGTCTTTTTCCATATGATCATCTTCTTCATCTTCAATAATATTTTTTTGGCCGAAAACTCCAAGGTTACTAACACGAGATTGATAATATTTTGATTCTTTAGGCATTTTTCACGAAATTTTATTTTTACTTAGATAAGTTTTTAGTAAAATTTAGAAAAAAATATCAATAGAATATCAATATACAAATTTGTTAAAAATCACATGATTGAAGAGATTTTTTAAGAAAAATAAAGCAATAAAAAAAAAGTAAAACCATAAAATTGTTCAGAATTTTGTCTAGATTTAAAAAAAAAAATCGGGTCATAATTGGAGGAAATACGATTTAAACCAGAAAAAACAAATTTTTTCTTTTTTTTTCTAAATTACATTAGCATGTAGAGAATTTTATGCTCTTTCAGAATATATATACTTTTTTAGTTTATTTAAGTTTTATCTTTGAGATTTTTAGTCTTAAAGAACAACAACTTTTTAAAGGGTTTGCTATTTTTGGAACCCTGGGTGTAAAAAATTTTTTTTTTGCCCCCTTCAAAAAAATTTTTTTTAGGGGTTTTCGAGGGCGTAGATTACGAATTTTGAGTCAAAAATGTGAAATTCGGATAGCACTAAAGTTTTGAATTTCGGGAACTTCACGCCAGCATGTTCTAAAATGTCATAGAATTTCACTTGATCAAATAAAGCTTTGTAAGATGGTTTTTTTGAATATTTTAAACAAATTTTAAATCTTTGGATTAAATTTTAATTTATTTTAAATTTCAAACAAAATTTTAATTTAAATTTTTAAAAAATTTGACAATGTAGGAAAATTTAAGATACATTTGACATTTTTTAGATCGGTAATTTTTACTTGTGCATTATGTTGGTTTTTTATTCGTGAAACTTATAGGCAAATTAATTTTGCTAGTAGATAGAAAAAATTAGCGGGCTTCAAAGTGAAGGCTTCAAAGTGAGGTTAAAATTTGCTCGAATTCATTTGAATAAGCTATCTACACAATTAAAAACTCAGATTATTAAAAAATATCTGATAGCAATATAAAATTATTTTAAAAAAACCATCCTTATTTTTACAAAATATTTGAATAAAACTTAATAATTTATTTTAAAATTAAAAATAATTAAAATTGTACAAAAAATATGTATTTTTTTTCTTTTATGCAACATCAAAGATACTAAGAACTTAAAAAATTTCAAATTTATTTGGAAAGATCAAATCTAATGGGTACATTTATGAAAAATTAAAAAATTTACAATTATTCCATTCATTCATGCTTGATTTACTGATGCTTCTTTGATTAAAAGCTTCTTTGACATAAAATTAATGAACAATGCACCCAAGGGCGCTGTTATTATAATACTCAAAACCGCAATGTTTAAAATCTAAAATAGAGAAATTTAATATAAAAAATTGTTTAGCTATATAATTGCATTTTACATCAAGTGGAATTTTAGTCGGTAGTTCGAGATTTTTTGCTATATCCAGCGCTATAGGACTTATAGCGGCTTGAACAGTTGCTTTAGGTATCCAAGATAAACTCATAAAAAATTTTTCTTTTACATTTAAATCATTAATAAAATAAATTGAAAAAAAGGCAGAAATTGTTCTAAAAATAAGTCCGACGATGAATGTTGCAAATTGAAGACCAATTTTTGTAGGATCAATTTTGGAAAAATCAATTTCATTGCCGATTAGAGAAAAGAGAAACGGAAGAAAAATTATTAACCAAAAAGAGGAAAATTTTTTTTCCATTTTTTTCTTGTTTGTTTCAATTTTTTCATTAATTAAAAAATCTTGCTCGCTATAATTTTTTTCTAATTGAAATTTATCTATTTTTTTCCAAACAAGTTTTGAAACAATTACCATAGTCAAGATTCCCAACGGTGCACTGCCTAAATGAAAAATTTATAAACAAAAAAAAAAAATTAAAATTTACCTGATAAATTAAACTTTTTGGATAAAAGAGACATTGTCAGAGCCATTAGAAGCAATAGAAAAAACCTAAGGGATGATTTTTCAATCTAGAAAATATTTTGTTTAACTTTTTTTATTTTATAATTAAAATTAATACCCTATGATCTATTCGGACAACACTTAAAAATAATCCTAAAATAATACCAAATAAAATTCCAATCATTACTTGAAATGGACATTTTAACAAAGTCCACCAAATTTCACCCTGGTTAAAGACAACTCCAATCATCAAACTATGTCCAGTTATGGCAATGATGTTGTCTATGCAGCTAGCTGCAATGATAAATCCGGGAATATTTTTTGCTACCCCAAGACCTGTTTCTTGTAGCTGAATCATCAAAGGAACCACAACTGATGGAGATACACCACTTATAACAAATCCCATTAGTAAGGCCCATTCAAAAGATAATTTTAATATAAAAATAGCTGCTAGAGCAAAAACGAATGCTTCAACTAAACACGGAATTACCGAAAATTTCAAAATTTTAAATTTCATTTTTGTTAGTTTGTCTATGTCCAGACTTAGACCAGCTCGGCACAGAATTACACAGAATGCCATGTTTCTGAGCAACGATGATGTTTTTGAATCAATTGAATTTCCGATTATTGATATTAAAGGAACATTTTTGAATAAAATCCCTGTTGTTAGCATACCTTTAGATTTAAATAAGACTAATTAATTTAATTTTATAAATAAAAATTACTGATGTTTGGTAATAAAATTTTATTTAAAAAAATGTCATTTATGGCTTTTAATTTTAAGTAAATTCTTTAATATCAAACAAGAATGAAAATGAAAAATCTTAATAATTTTTTTTTAATTGTATCAGACGATACACAAATCACCTTAATTTATCTGCTGTCAAACTTTTCAATTTATTGAAAGATTCAATTCATTCGGAAATTTGGAACAAAATTTTTTTAAATTTAAATTGATTTCTGTAAGTTTTATAAAACATTATTTTATCATATTAATTCTCGATTTTTGTTTAATATTTATTTATCTCGTTTTTTAAAAGTTTTTAAATATCTGTAAGACTTTTTGATTGTGAAGTTAGTTTTAATTCAGAAAAACTTTAATAATTTTTTTAATAAAAAATGTAATTTAGTGGGAATATAATTTCGGCGCAATAAAATTCAGATTTTGAATTAAATATCCAACACAATAAGTTCTCTTTTCAGCACAAAAATTATTTTTCAAAAATAAAAAATTAACACAATAAAATTGTGTTCAAAAACTTTAAACAAATATTTCACTTAACACGAAATTATTTTTTTGAGTCTAATAATATTATTTTTTTTATTTTAAAAAATTTAATTTAAAGAAAATGTGTAGTTATCTCTTGTTTAAATTTTAATGCTAAATAATAAATAAATAAAAAACAGTCTCTTGAGAACCATTTATCAGCATTTTTTAATTAAATAAGCGAAAATGGGATTTAAAAAACTAAAATAAAAGAAATTTGAGAAGAGATCTTATAAATATGTTTAAATTAGTAAGCAAAAAATAGAAGGTTAAACTAAATAGAGACTCATTTCCAAGACTAGTAGAACACGGTCTTGCTGGGGTATTAAGGGGCAATAGCATGAGAGTTCAAAAGAAACGCTTTCTTGCTAAGTTAAGAACTGATCTTGCAGCTGATGTGACTGCTTTATTTTCAAACAGAGTGGTTCCACACTGGGATCAGTTGCCTGAGAGTGTAGTAATATCCAAATCAACCGAAAGCTTTAAGACGGCTTTAGATAAGTTCAAAATAAATGGCTGCTAGTGATCACGCTTCCACAAAGCAGTGATGGGCTCAGAAATTTTAATTTGTTAGGATGTCCCACCAAGAACTACTTACTAAATAACTAATTTGACAAAAGCTTGATTTTTTCATTAAATTGTAGAGTTTTTGTAGAATTTAATTTTATGTTTCACCTTAGTCAAGATCCAGAGCCTAAAAGTGTATACATTCTAAATCTCTAAGTATTGATCTTGATGTGAAAACGCTGATATTGGCATCGAGTTACCGAGCAAAAACGGCGGGGGGAGTCTGTGGTAAAGACATTTAGGAACAGAAAAACCCCGGGTATTGAAGGCGTTTTGGTCAGAAATTTTGAAAGCTTTGAAGAGACTGCAGTAAAGATATTGCACGGCTTCCGAAGAAAGGATCCAAAATGATCTTTGATAATTGTGGATGAATAACATTTCTATAAGCAGTTAGAAAGGCGCTTTGTGTTTTAACTTCGGGTAGAATCAAAGTGGCATAGGATAGGGTACTAAGAGAATAACTAGATGAGTTTAGAAAGGAAGTAGCTTAAATAAGCATTTATTAATTTAGCTGAATCAAAACATCTGTTTTTTTGATTATAATTAACTAAATCAGCTAAAAAAAATCGTTAGAATAAATTAAGCTAATTCATCTAATTTTTTTAAAAGAGCTAAATAAATGTAGAAATTTTATTAATAAAAAAAATAAAAAAATTGAAAATTAAATAAATACATTAATATTTCATAATTAGACTTAAAATTTCTTTTATGTTTTTTCTGTCGAAATTCTTCATAATCTTAATGCGGTCATCCAAAAAAGCATTTATTTTGGCCTGGTGCTTAAAGTTGAACAGATATAAAAATAAAAAATAATAATTATTTCCCTAAACGCATTTCAATACACAAAAATCATTTTGGATGGCTTGAAAGAAAGAAACAAATCTCAAAAATTTAAAAATTCATTTTTTTATTTTGAAAATAAATGATATTAATTTGTATAATATACTTTAAATTATTTATTTTTTCTAAATAAATTTTTGTTTAAAAATTTTGGAGACTTTTATTTAAAATTGAAAAAGTCTCGTATATCGAATAAAGAGACAAAATTATCGAGACTCATATTTTTGTTTCCCGAACGAGTCTCGATAATCGAAAATTCACTGTATCTATTTTCTTTACATCATATTTTAGCTTATTTTACTTAATTTTGATTTTTTATTTTTATTATATTTTTTTATAATTTATTCTGGCGGAGCCTCAGTCATCCAGCTACAGAAAATGACATTGCTTAAGCTGTACAATGGTAAAAGCAACATGAATGTTGTAGGATATCTTAAAGGATATCTTAATGCTCCATTAGGAGCGAATAAGGAAGAATAAAGTCAAGAGATTCAAACTAAGTGCTTTATAAAATATGATTTTTAAGCTTTTTTTTTACCAATTTATTTATTAACCACATTTTTTTGTGGTTCAATTTTTAGATGAGACTTTATCTAGGCCATTTTTTAACCTAATGTGGTAATATTTCCCCAAAAGATAATCAAAAATATTAAAAGGCTAGAAAGCGTTTTTGTAACTAAATTTACTTTTTTTATCACTAAAATAAATTTGCTTTATAAACATGCTACATGCATTTAAAAAAGCTTATTAAAAATAAACAACTTTTTTGATTTTAAAAAATTCTTTTCTTTTAAAAAAATTTTTTGACCTAAGAATTTTTTCTTAAATTGTAATATTCTAAAATGCTAGATTTGGAAAGTGAAATAGTACAGGTCATATTAAAATAAATTTATCATTATCTGTTTTTAAAGTGAAAACATTTTTATTCTTAAAAAATAAAAATTCTATCACTAGATCCCAAAAGCAAAACAGTCGGTTGGCATTATGAAATTCATTATGAATTGAACAGAAGATTTTGTTTGAAAAATTTAAATAATAGATAGTCAAAAAATTCAGAAAGATAAATAAAATAGAAAAAAATCTACTTTTATTTTTAAGTTGCCCTAATAAATGTCTAAACTTTTTTTCTGACCCATGAAAAGTTATTTAGGCTAAAAAAGTGTAAGAAAGCATGCACTAAAATTATATTTTTTTTTTTATTTCCTATTTAAATTTTTTTTATTATCTATCAAAAAAGGAAATATTTTTGTTCAATCTGTACAGAATTTAACTTTTTACATTAGTTTTTAAATCGGAATCTTTTTACTCTAACCAGTTACAAGCAAAAAAATCTGATGTTTAGTTGATTTTGGTGTTTAGGATTTAGGGTTCTTAAAAAAATTTTAATGCGTGATTAGATTTTCATATAATTTTTCATCAAATTTTTAATAAAATTATAAAAATATACATACCAAGAAGTGGCGGAAGTTTTGCTATTTCGAAAATAAATCCCAATATTTGAGAGCTTATCAGCAATGTAAATAATGAAAAATATAGACTTCCAGGTAAAGACTCGTTCTCAAATGTCAAAAACAAAACCAACCAAACATTAAAAGATATTAGGAAAAATAAAATTATTTTGTTTAACAATTTATTGTTAAATATCTGAAAGGATTTGACAAATATTCTTTCAAATAAAGGCAATTTCTTCTTCGAAAATAAAAACTCATTATTTTCCTTTAAATTTTCCATTTTCCATCTCTGAAAATAAAAATATATGATCAAAATCTAAAAAATATATCTATTAAAATTTTACGATTTATATGAAATGTCCTCAAAAAAATTTATTAAAATTTTTTAGATTATTTTAAATCATTCTTGAATTAAATACCAAGTCTAAATATCACTCAAAATCAAGATAAAAATATCAAAAATATCTATAAAAAAAACTGGTTTTGACTTAAGTTCAAACCAATATTTTTGTACATAGCTTTAATTTAAAATTTTACAAAAAAATATTTTAATTTATTCAAAAATGTCAGACCAAGATTTAAAAGATTCTAAAAATAAAGTTCCACAAAATCGACCAAATAAAGGTTTTGTGCAAAAGTTATTCGACAAGTTGGTAATTGAATCTTGTTTTATTTTCAATCAAAAATTGTCCAACAAAATATGTCTTTTTATCTTAATCTCATCAATTACTTGGTTGGTTTTATTCATTTTATTTGAGCGAGCAGCCTTGCCAGGAGGATCTTATTTTTCAATTTGGACCCTCGTCACATGTTCACATGTCCTCGGATTTTTTTTCCAAATAATCAAAATGCCCTCACTTTTAGGTAAGAATAAAATTTTAAATAATAAAATTTATTAATTTAGTACAAAAAAGAATTTTAAATCTAAAGGCATGCTAATAACAGGGATTTTATTCAAAAATGTTCCTTTAATATCAATAATCGGAAATTCAATTGATTCAAAAACATCATCGTTGCTCAGAAACATGGCATTCTGTGTAATTCTGTGCCGAGCTGGTCTAAGTCTGGACATAGACAAACTAACAAAAATGAAATTTAAAATTTTGAAATTTTCGGTAATTCCGTGTTTAGTTGAAGCATTCGTTTTTGCTCTAGCAGCTATTTTTATACTAAAATTATCTTTTGAATGGGCCTTGCTAATGGGATTTGTTATAAGTGGTGTATCTCCAGCAGTTGTGGTTCCTTTGATGATTCAGCTACAAGAAACAGGTCTTGGGGTAGCAAAAAATATTCCCGGATTTATCATTGCAGCTAGCTGCATAGACAACATCATTGCCATAACTGGACATAGTTTGATGATTGGGGTTGTCTTTAACCAGGGTGAAATTTGGTGGACTCTCTTACAATGTCCTTTACAGATTTTAGCTGGTATGATTTTTGGAATCACAGTAGCATTTTTTTTTAGCATATTTCGTCTTGAACACAAAGTATTGTTTATAAAAAAACAAAAATTTCAAAAAATCCTATAAATTTTTTTTTATGTAGATTAGTAAAGTAAGTTTAAGGTTCATTGTTTTGTTTCTAGTCTCCCTAATAGCAGCTCTTGGATTTAAGAAAATTAATTATACCAGTAATTTAAAAAAAAAATTTAATCTAGTTTAAAATTTTAATTTAGCTGCAGGTCCCTTAGCAGTATTAACAATGGTAATTGTTTCCAAAATTATTTGGCAGAAAGTAGACGAACATCATCTAAAAAAATTGACACCTGATCAAGACATGGTCAAAGAGAAAATATCAATTGACCAGAAAAAATTGGATAATTTATTTTCTAAAATGTGGCTAGTCTTGTTTCTTCCACTGCTTTTTTGCCTAATCGGCAATGAGATCGATTTCGAAAAAATAAATCCCAAAACCCTTGGTCTTCAGTTAGCGGTTCTGGTCATTGCTCTTATTTTCCGACTGATAGCATCTTTTATTTCAGTAAATTTTGATAAAAATTTAGGCCTAAAGGAAAAATCTTTTCTGTGCATTTCTTGGGTACCCAAAGCTACGGTCCAGGCTGCTGTCGGATCAATAGCTCTGGATTTGGCCAAATTGTATCACATGCCCTTGGAAATTCCAACAGACGTAAATTTTTTTCCAACTAATGGCAAAATTACTTAATTAGAATTGATATTTTTAGATACTGAATATCGCGGTTTTGAGCATTGTGGCAACAGCGCCTATAGGAACAATTTTAATTTCATTAAGTGCTGACAAACTTTTGCAAAGTGAGCAATCGAGTATAGACTCAAGTGCCTAATGATTTTCTATACTAATTAATTTTGTATTTATCTTGAGATTATTTAATAAAATTTAAAATGTGCACTCGGTTTTATTTTTTGGAATAATCCGTAAATCTTAACAACACTTGAGTATTAAAAACCTATTTAGCTGTGCCAATTATTTAAGTAAATTGAGTGTAAAAAAAGAAATTATCAAAGAATTTTTGCTCACGGAATTCGAGAGCAAAAACACTAGTATCCTTTGATAATAAGGAATTGATGGCACATGAAACTTTAATTTTCTAAATTGGGCACAATTAATTCAATTAGAGTTGAGGCTGGCTGTAAAAAGGAGAAAATTATTTATTTTATTTGTCTTGGAATTAAATCACTTAGATTTTAATGGTTTCAATTTTGATAATTGATTCAAAATCCTAATATAAATCAGATAAAATAGCATATACTTTGGTTTAATTTTCTTTACATTAGACACTCGAGATTGCTTTGAAAAATATAGAAAAAAATATTTAGTAAATTAATTATTTTCGATTTGATAATGGCAAATATTTCGAATAAAGACTTGGGTCCGCTGGAACTTTTGGCTAAATTTGGAAGTTTTTTCAAGAAAAATGACTCAAAATTAAACGAAATTGTATCATATGAAAGTAAGAATTTTATTTTTTTTAAATTTGACATAAATTTAAAACCAGTAGTCAAGAAATTTAAATTTATTAAGAAGTTCTTTTTATTATGTTTAGAATGTCCAAATTGTGTTTATAAAAAGATTTTATAGGTCGTCCACGAACACAAACCTCTCAATCTGTTAACCACAAATAAAAATATATTTAACACTTTGAATCTATTTTTTTTTGTGGTGAATAGAAAAAAAATTAATTTGCTTTAGAATTTGGATTTGGAAAAAATTGGATTAAAAAAAAATCCTTTTTAAAAAAAAATTTGAGCTTTTAGTTCTTAAGACTATTTAAACGAGCCCAGTGGCCATCTACTTTCTAGCAATTAATTTCTTTATATTTCTTTCCCAAACAATTTAAAAATGGTATGTTTTCACTAACAGGTTTTATTTTTCATTTCGTTTGGTTATTGATCTAAGGTGCTTTTATAGGTTCAGCATCTTTTCCATTATTTTTCTCTTTGTTCGAATTTTTTGTTCTTCAAAATTTGAAAATATCCGGATGTTTTTTAATTCCAGAAAATCGCTGGCATTCTCTGTAATAACAATAAATATTTTCTAAAATCTTTAAAAAATTTCATCTAAATTATTTCAGATCTAGGAATTTAAGTTGATTTTTAATTTTTGTGTTAAAATATTTATCAGAGATGTGTTTGTCTGTGACAACTTTTTAAATTTAAAACAAAATTAAAATTCAATAATTTTTGGTATTTTGATTTATTTTTGTAAATTTAATTTTTTTTAAAAATTAAATATGGCAAGTCTTTTTTCTATTTAACTTTTTTAAAATTTTGAAATTACGTTATTTCATTAAAACTCAATACTTAAGCATGTTAAAATTTGAAATATAATTACGCAATTATTTTTAGAAATGTAAAATAGAAAAAAAAAACTTGCCATATAAATAATTCATTTAAGATCAAAAATAATTTTTTAAGTACATAATAAAAAAACAGATAAAGTTAAAACGCAAAAATATGTAATAAAATCAAAATTTTAGTTATTATTTCTTGGTCAGTTACTATTGCATTTTTGTGCCTCATCGATGGTAATATTGCTTGGGTTTTCTGTTATTAATTATGTCTCTATAGTTTCGCCAAGGAATCTTCTGTTACTTTGAATATATTTTTAGTTATCAGAACTCTTTGAGATGGTCAAGTAGTCTTCAAAAACTGAGGGACTCCAGTGTAAATTTGTATCGGAGCTGAAGTCTTGTCTTGTAATCTTGGCCGAAAATCTATACTATTCAAGTAACGAGTGAACCATAATTATCTTCAAAAAAGTTCAAAAGAATATGACTTATGTTTGAAATGGTTTAGCTTAAAGTTTTTAAAGCAATTTTTTTCTTTTTTTTAAATTTTATATTGAGTCTTTTTTTTTCGATTTTTTCGGTATAATTTTTTAACAATTTAAGTATTTTACACATTTCATTGAAGAGAGAAAATGGTTCAAATAAGTTAAAAAGATTTGGATAAAAACTTTTTCATGTTTTGCAAAAGAAATAAAGTAATCTTCCGCTTTTTGATTTTTACAAAAATTTACAAAAATAAAAAAATGACCTTTTTTTAAATAAAGATTTTTATACAATATCCTTTTACAATATACAATATCAAAGTTAACTTGAGTTTGCCAAAATAGCTGCATCGAAACCTTTATCACCACTTCCAGACAGTGTATTTTGATTCCAGCTCATTGTTCAAGTTTATCTAGACTAATTTTTATTAACATTTTTAAACAAAATTTGTTGAACGTAAACAAAAGCAAAAAAAAAAAATTTATTTAGAGAAAAGATCATATAATATATGATAGAAACAGTACTAAATGTTAAATTTTTTTGGCTTTTTTTCTGATAAAAAATATTTTTATTTAATTTTAATGCTAAAAATTTTTTTTAATTTTAAACTTTTTGTATTATTTAAATATTTTGCTTTGCTTTAATTTTTTTTGCTCCAAAATTCATCTCCACTTTTCATACTAATTTTGGCTTAATTTTTTGATCAGAAAAGTGCTTACTTTTTAAGTTTTAATTGACTGACCATATGGCAACTGATTTTACTGAATATTTAGCTAAAATTCTGACAAGTAAAATACAAGTCAAAGAAATTTTGGATCTTGGAAATTTTCTTAAAAAGAATTATTTTTTGAGGGCCAAAATGAGCTTTGTGTGATTTGCAGTACAAAAAAAATCTTTTTTTTTGAATTATCAACATCGCGAGCAAGTAAAAATTGATCCAAAAAAATATAATCACATAAAAAATTTTCTTGCCAAATTCTGTAATGGCTGTAGAATTAGACAATCTTTATTATTAATCTTTATTATTATTTTTGAGAGTCAAATTCAGATAGTAAAAATTAATTCTCAAAGAAGACTAAAAAAATTGTAGATTAATTCAACAATTAGGAGAAAACAAAAATTGCTATCTAAACCCTCTTCTTTTAATTAAATCAAAGACATCTTGCCAAATGGTGATTACGAAACAACATGCGAATTTCTTCAGCGAATACTTGACTTAATGCTGGTTTATATTCAAAAAGCAAATGACAGAACTGAAAAGGTTGTTATTATTTTGGTTAACAAAAAAAGAAATTTAAAAAAATCTTTTTAAGATCTTAAAATTTCAGTATCCCGACGACTTGAAGAACAGTTTAGACTTGGAGATTAAGAATGAGCCTTTGAGTTTAAAACAATTGATCGAAGACTGCCAAATGGTTATGGATAACGCAGTTAAAACTGGCCACCCTAGGTTTTTTAACCAATTATCTCAAGGCTTGGACATTGTTTCTTTGGCAGGTGAATGGATCACCGCCACCACAAACACAAATATGTTCACCTATGAGATAGCACCCGTTTATAATCTTATCGAAATGGCTGTTCTTGATAAAATGAGGACTTTTATCGGATGGGAAGAGCCCTGTGATGGTCTCTTTAATCCAGGTAAGATAATAATTTTTATGACTTTTTCTCTTAGTATAACATTTTAAGGAGGTAGCATTTCCAATTTGTATGCTGTTCAAGTAGCAAAACATTTTCATTTTCCTCAATCAAAATTTAATGGACTATATGAAACCCCAAAAATTGTTATGTTTACTTCCGAACATGTAAGTTTTTTATTTTAACAAATTAACTAGATAATTAAATAAGGAACAACTAATTTGCTTAATTTAGAATTTGCTATTTTTAAAAAATAATGATTTAGAAGGAATTAGACTCCCAGATTTGTAAAATTATTGACGAAAAAGTAAATTAAAAAATTAAAAAAGTTGACTTGCTTTTACTAAAATTTTCGTATTTTCCAATATTCTAATTTCCTTTTTCGAAAAAGTTAATTAATGCAATTTTAAATTTTCGTTAAAAATTCAATTATTTAACATGCAAAATTTTGATGAATCTTGAAAAAAATAAAATTTTATCACATTTTTCCTCAAAATATAACTCTTTTATTTTAATAATTTTTTTTAAAAGATGAGATTTTTTTCTGATTAAAATATCAATTACCTTTGTGCTAGCTTACTAGAAAAAAAATTAAAATTATGAACAGATTCTTCCTTCGATAATCCGTCCTTTGAAATTCTGGAGTACTTGAGTATTGGGCCAAACAGCGTTTTTCCTTTTCTTAAATAATATTTTTGGTTGTTAAACTATTTTCATTATCCGACTTTTAATGTCGTATAATTCTGTATTCTGACATAAATATTTGAAAAATTAAGCAAGACTCTTGTTTAATTTGATATGTGATTCAGAAAGATAAAAAAATTTTTTCATTTTTATTTTGAATTTCTAGTTAAAAGCTTTATTAATTTTAAATTAATTAAGAGAACGCCTCGAAGAGACTTTAAAATATCAAAATAATTTGAATTTTTGTATTTTAATTTTTTTTGTTTTTTTTTTTAATAATGAATAATTTAAATAATTCAGGTTGAGCTAATTCAAAATCATAACTTTTATATTCATACATTCAAACTAAAGTAATTTTATTTTTCCATTTAAAAAATTCATGAATTTTGAAAAATTTATTTTTTTTGTCTTTAAAAGTTTTTATACAAATCCACTAAAAAATTTAAACCTGTTTAATTTAAAATAAAAAGGGATATTTTTATATATACTTGACGAAAAATAATTGATAAATTGATTTTAAAATAATTCAATTTCAAATTTAATTTCACAGTTATTTAAAAAGTTAAAATAGGAAAAAATCTTTTCAATGGAGATGTGGCAAAATTCCAGTCTTGAGAATTTTTTCTTTTAAATAAAAATTAAATTACAACTGGTTGACATTTATTATATTTTTTTAGAGTCATTATTCGGTTCACAGAGCGGCAATTATTTTAGGCATGGGCTTGAATAATGTTAAAAATGTTCCAGTCGACGAAAGGTACAACATTTCTCGAAAATATTAAAAAAAAAAATAGAAAATTTATTTAAGAGGAAAAATGATTCCAGAAAAATTGGAGACAATGATAATTGAGACTCTTGCAGCTAAACAAGTACCTTTCATGGTATTGCTTACTGCAGGAACCACTGTTTTAGGTAAATGTTTTTTTTAAGTATATTTTCCTTAAACCGCATTATATAGGAGCATTTGATCCGATTGATTCTATTGCTGAAATTTGCTTCAAATACAATTTATGGTTGCATATTGATGTAAATTCATAATAATAAAATTTTTTTGAAATTTTTTAAAATCTTGTTTACAAGGCTGCTTGGGGTGGTGGAGCTTTGTTATCTAAAAAGCATAGACATCTAATGAAAGGGATTGAGAGGTAAATAAGAATAAAAATAAATGGTATAAATGAATATTTTTTCGTTTAAGAGCTGATTCTGTGACTTGGAATCCTCATAAATTAATGGGAGCATTGCTGCAGTCATCAGCTTTTTTGGTCAAAAAAAAAGGTCTCCTACTTGACTGTAATGAAATGAATGCCACCTATCTATTTCAGCAAGACAAGCATTATGATATTTATTATGATACAGGCGACAAGACCATTCAGTGTGGTCGTCATGTTGACGCATTTAAGGTTTGGCTCATGTGGCGAGCCAAAGGTGACATTGGGTTCGAAAAACAGATTGATCGGCTTTTTGACTTGGCCAAGTTGCTATACGAGCAATTAAGGTTGCGGCAAGATTTTCAAATAGCTTTTTACAATGTAATCAAAAAAAGAGATTAAATTAAATTTATTAAATTAATTTATTATTTATTTAGCCTGAAATGACCAACATATGCTTTTGGTATGTACCTAGAAGTATTCAAAATATGGACAAAAATTCCGATGATTATAAGCAAAAGCTTCATCAAGTGGCGCCCAAAATAAAGGAAAAAATGATGAATACCGGGACTTTAATGGTCGGCTACCAGCCTTTGGATGATAAGCCGAATTTTTTCAGGGCGATTGTTTCAAATGCAGCAACTAATGAGCAAGATATTTTGTTTATGCTTGATGAAATAGAAAAATTCGGAAAAGATTTGTAACTAATTAGTGAATGTTTTTTAAGCAACCCTTCGAAAAGTAGAATGAGGAATTCACTTGAATAGTTTTCATTTTGTCTAATAAAATCTAGAATTTATGTAAAATTTTTTAAAAATTGAATTTTAAAACTTATGAAATAAATCTATTTTTATTTAAAAACTTTAATGATTTAATCAGTATAAATCATATTAAACATACGAAAATATAAAAGTCTGTAAAACTTAAGTCTTGAGTGTAATAGAAATTTTGAAGTTAATTTTTTTTTTTTAAATCTAATAAAAATTATGATTTTTAATTTAAATAAATGTTTACACTTTTCGAGTCTCTAAGAACATCAACTTAGTACGGATTGATTTTGGATCGCTTGTATGAAATTTTTTTAAGAAATTCATTCACAATATCAGATTTTTGGACTGTAGATTCAGACAGTAAAGTCGAAAATGTCAAATTCAATGATTTTTCTATTATTTGAACCTTAAAATACTTGTTCAGAAATGATTTACTAAGATTTTGTTTGCTATCATCTTACTATATTGGAATCAATTTAATAGTTGTCATTAAGGTAAGAAGAAATATTTAATTTTTTTTTTAATTTCCAAAAATAATAGTATTTCAGGCGGTTTTAAGGATCCGATCCAACTTCTCTGTTGTAAAAATTTAACAATTTTGCTGAAACCAGTTACAAATTAAAAAAGGTAAAGAGACAGACTTATTTTTAATTTAGAATATACAATTTTAAAATAAAATAAACTAATCAAAATAAATAAAATATAATTTTTAAAATGAAACAGAATAAGAAAGTTTTTGTTTTTTCACGGTCTCAATACTTAAAATCAGTATAAATCAGCTAGATGCCAATTAATATTAATTTTTAGAATATAAATTGAAAATTGCTTTGTCTTTTTTTTCCACCAAAATGTAAATTTGTGAATAAAAAATCAAAATGTGTAAATAATATTTTTGATTACAATTTTTTTTTCTTTATTAAATATTTACCTTAAAAATTTTTTTTTTTTTAAATATAGATTATTTTGGATGCATTGAATTTTTCAAAAAAAAATTTATAATGTTATTTGAATTTTGAGTTTTAATATAGTATACTTTGAAAATATAATATAATGTGTTGTAAAAAATACTTCAACATATGGCAACAAAGTTTGTTGCACCTTTTTTGCCTAAAATAAAATCTTCATTTTCTTTTTTGTTGGAAATTAAATCAATAATCAATTTAAATCTTATTCGTGTTTTATTATTTGTCTAATTTTAACACTATAAAAATTATTTTAGGTAAAAAAGGTGCAAAAAGCTATGTTGCACTATGTTGCAGTATTTTTTTGAATTTATTTTATTATATTTAATTCAAATTAATTAACAAAGAAAGAATTTTTGTTCAATTTGTATTTGAATTTCACAATACCTGAGTTTTTAATGAAAGGATAAGAAAGCTTCAAGGTTAATCGATAGGCTAGTACTCTTGCCTCAAGAGACTGATTACTATTTCATTTAATTAAATTCATTAAAAAATAATTAAGTGCTAAAAAATAAAATATTTACAAATGAAATAAAGTTTTTGAAAATAAAAGCTATTTGAAAAAAGTTTTTCTTTAATTTTTTTTTAATTTGAGACATTCTAAAAAAAAATTAAAAGAAAAAGTAACGATCTTTTCAAAAATTCTATTTTGAAACGAATAGGGTTCATAATTTTTAAAAAGTTATTTCATTAAAGCTTTTTGATTCAAACTTTAAATTTACGAGTTAAAAGATAGATAAAATAACTCTTTGTTAATGAAAGAAAATAGTTTCCTATTAATTTTGATCGGTAAATTAAAAGCTTTGTAAATTGAAGATTTTAATCAATTATTTAGCCTAGTAAGTAAATTTCCTTTACAACAAGTATGTCTTATCGACCAATTTCAATTTTTTTTTTAGTTTTTTATTTTTTATTTGTGTGAGCAATAATAAAAATACGAGTTTATTTATTTTCTAATTCAAAATAATTAAATAAAGAATATTATAAATAATTCTAAAAAAGTTTGAAAAGATATGAATTTTAAACTTAGCTCTTTCATTTGAACTTTGCTTGAATATCATGAGCTTTTCATCTATTTTTACAATTTTCTCTAAATAAGATCTCAAAAAAGAACGGAAATTCCAAACACTGAATAATTATTAGATTTGTAATGGATCTTTATTTGATATATATTTGGTTTGATTTTTTGTGTTTGAATTAAAAAATGTATCCAATGTTGAAATTACATTGAAAAAGTGCGATGTTTCAAATATTTTTTTCAGTTTCAAAAAAAAAAAAATTTTAAGTGAATATTGCAAGCATCATATTTGAAATTAAACTCTCTGATGAAATAGAATGAGTTTAATTTTTGTTTGGAAATTTGAAAAAAATAATCAAAATTCTTTTTTAACTTTTAAACAATTCATTTCTTTATTTTTTACCGAGCAAATGCTCCTTCAGAATAAAAACATATGAAAAAACTAAAAATAAAATTAAATTTTATAAAATAAAATAAAAAATGAGTAAAAAAAAAAAGATAAAATTCATTCAGATTTAAAGTTTATATTCAATCGATGAAAAACTGAGTCTAGTCGTTTAGGTGAACCAAACTCACTTATTATCCGAAAAATTCTTGTTTTTAGGTTTTGTGAACTATCAGTTCACCCATTTTTTGTTCAAAATAGAATTAGACGAACAATTTTTAGATCATGTGAACAAATTGAATAAAGCTATATTTAATAAATGAATGCCTAATTCTCGAAACTGATATAAAAATTAATTAATAATTATTTGATTTTTAATTTGAAGGAGCTGTAGAAATAGCTTAGGATTTGCTCTGATCTGGTTGACTTGTTATTCCCCTTTCAACAATCCCAAATATCCAAATGCGCTCTCTACTTAATACTCGCCTAACAGCATAAAATAATAAAAATTAATTTTTCACCCTTCAAGTGTTTGACTTTGGGGAACATAGATCCATCTATTTCGCAAAATTTACCTACTCCGCCAAACTTTAAATTATCTTATTTTTATCACTACATAAGCTTTTTTCTAAATAGATGAAAAAGTTATAAAATAGGTAATGAAAATAGGTTTGTAATTCAAACACAAAAAAATAAACCATTTGTTTTATTTTTTAATTATTAATTAATAACCTATTTTAATATATTTCTTTTAAACTTTCTTTACATTTTTTTTTTGCTTATTTACTTTATTTTTATTTTATCTTATTTTATTAACTCTATAGAAGAAGAAGAAGAAGAAGATTTAACACCTCGGCGGAAGGTTAGCAAAACTCAATCAGTAGAAAGCTTAACATGTTCAGAGACTACCTATTGAGCAACAATGCTGATTGCAAGGACCAAATAGAGCATCTATTCGAGATATAAGCCACACTAAGCAGCAAACCAGGCAACAAGCAAACAATGATTAACCAGTTTTTTAAAAAATTAGATTTTTTTTTGCTTGTTTATTTTGTTTATTTTAATTACTTAAAAATAAATTTTTTGGAAAATACATGACTTAATTTTTAAGTCCCGTTTTTTTTATTTTTAAAAATCGTAAACATGGGAAATATTTTTAAATAACGACTGGTTTTTAGCGGTCCCAAACCAGTCGTTATAAAGGGATTCCACTGTAATGATAAAAAAAATTTTAAAAATTTAATCTCTTATGAATTTATTGAAATTTTTTTATTTAATTCACTTTTTTTAAATAATCAATCAATTAGTTCACAAATAAAAAAAAACAGGAAATTTACATCAAAAAAAATCAGTAATAAAATTTTGATTTAACACTTTAATTTGTCAAATAAAAAATCTTTTAACTCTTGTTTATATACAAGACCCTTTTGTTGTTTATATTTTTAAACTCCCTTCAAGCTTCCCTAAATTCAAACGATTCTAATCGGTTTTTTCCATTTTATAATTTTGATAATAGCATTCTTTGTAATTTTTTAGTGATTTTAGTTCAGAATCAAATTATGGGTATATTCCATTTTCTTTAGATTTCTTTAATGGGCAAAAGGCTGCTAAAGAATTTACAACAGAACCATTTATTTAATTCCAATGACTCTCTATGTCTAGTGAACAATAATCAAATTCTCTGAGAAAATTTCTTTAAATTTCAAAATTTTTTTCAATGATCAAACTGGATTAATTTTAAAAATAACAATCTAGATAGATTGAGTCTCACGAAAGTAATTAGACTTGAAATTAAAGAGGCTTACTACAGTTTATGACTTTGGATACCTTGATTTTTTTATGCGGGTTTCCGTATTCTTCTTTTTAGGGACCAACAATAAAAATAATCTAAACAAAAGTAAAGTTAATTATAAAAATGAAAATTATTCATAAAATTTTAATCTAAATGACCGTACTCATTAAAACTTTTTTTGATAAGATGATTAATAATTAACCATGATACAGATAGCGTTCAAAAATCGAAAATAAAAAACAATAAATTTTTGCGGATAACAAACCTGCCTTGAAAAGCATCAAGCAATTCCTAATGAATACATTATCTGATCTAGGCAACGCGCTACAAGACGACCCACTGCTCAGATGCACTTTGTGTCGAAAGTCTTTCAGGTGCAACCAACAAATCATAAATGCCAAAGGAGAGACTTTTCATTCACAATGTTTTGTGTAGGCCATCATTTAGTTCAAAAAGTATTTTCTTAAATATATTTTACCTCAAAAGGTGTGCCCAATGCTTTCAGCCTTTTGACGACGGTGTCTATTATGAAGTAACCCTTAGATGCTCAGACCAATTTTAGATTTTTTTATTTACTTTTTAAGTTCGAGAATAGAAAGTATTGTGAAAATGATTTTCAGCTTTTGTTCGCTCCATTTTGCAGAGGATGCAGTAAAAAATTAAAAAAATATTAAATAAAATTTGAAATTTTTTTTTATTTGTATTCAAGAATTGTTCATTAAAGGAAGGGTGATAAAAGCAATTAATTTTAATTGGCATCCCGAGTGCTTCAGATGCCATTCGTGTAATGTTCAGCTGGAGAGTGGTTTTGTGAAGAACGCACAAAGACCATTTTGTAGAGAGTGTAATCTGAAAGAAAAAATTAAAAATCAGAACCAAATAAAATGTCACAAATGCTCGACTCCCATTGAAAATGACATGATTCGCTACAAAGGCGAAACCTACCATTCGTACCACTTTAACTGTAAATTGTGTGACCAGGAATTGAATTGTAATGCTCGTGAGGTAAGGGGCGATTTGTATTGTCCGAAGTGTCATGACAAATTAGACATACCGATTTGTTCGGCATGTCACACGCCAATAGACCAGGAAAGGATTGTTTACGCGTTGGGCAAAACATGGCATGTGGAACACTTTGCTTGTGCCAAGTGCGAAATTCCGTTCAATGGTTCGAAGCATTTTGAGAAAAGGGGTCTAGCTTACTGTGAGGCGCACTATAGCCAATTGTTTGGAAATCTTTGCTTTGTGTGCAATTCGACCATTACTGGAGATGGTAAAAGCTTTTTTAAATTTGGTTTTGAATTGGACTAGCTTTTTATTTTTTAAGTTTTTTCATTCATGAACAAGTCGTGGTGTGACAAACACTTTTCGTGCTATCTTTGCGATGCAATGATGAATCAGAAAACAAAATTTTATGATTTTGACTCTAAGCCTGTGTGCAAGCACTGCTTTGACAAATTGCCTTCCAAAATTCGTTCTGCAATACTCAAGGCTAATGACACAAAAGAACAATCGAAATCAATATTTAGCTGGATAAAAGACTAAAAGTTTTGTTTAGTATTTTTTTTAATTTATTTTTTTTTTAGCCAAAGTTATATCAAATCTTTTTTACTAGAATTAATTTTAATAAAATGTAAATTTTTTTTCATGAGTTCAAGTACCATTTAAAGCTCTTTTTTTAATCAAAAAAATTTTGTTCACAAAAATTTTTCATTCGGATCAATAAGGGCAAGTTGAAGTTGATGATCAATTCAAAAATTATAACTTAAGATATTAAAATTAGTCTTTATTTCTTTATTTTCTTAATAATATAAATGTAAAATGATTTAAAATTATTTAATCTAAATAACTTCAATTGTGCTCCCAAATTTAATTTGATTTATCTCCAATACATTATTTATTTGTTGATCTGTGCCAAGCTAAAGCTTCTTGAGATTAAAAAAATCATGAAAAAAATTTATTAAATAAAATAAAAGTAAAATAAGTTATTTATTTGTATCAAAATTAATCTCCATTGTGGATAAGTAAAAATAAATGCTTACAAAAATAAGAAATCAAAATAGAAATATGAAAAATATAAGAACAAAAATAAATAAAAAGACCGAAAAAAAAATATATAAAATAATTTTTTCAAAAGCTGTTTAAGAACTGTGGACAATGGAGCAAATGGATTTTAGATTCTCTTTTAATTCCAGTTGAAATTGAAACGAGTTATTTTTGATAAAATGTATATTTACAAAGGTGAAAAACAAGGAAAAATATATCATGTTCAAAAGATTTAATTCTAACATTTCTATTTTCGAACTAATGTTCCTTTTTTATTTTTGGAATTTCATTTTTAGGTAATAATTTTTCATTTAAAAAAAAAAAAAAAAAAAAAAAAAAAAAAAAAAAATTATTTATCTCTATTTTCTTTTACTTCTCCTTAAAGGAGGTTAATTCAATTCAATAAATAAATAAATAAACATTAGTGTTTGATTGAAAACTGAGACACATACAATCAAAAATATAAGAAGCAGGCCTGTTTATTTTGGACTTTTGATAAAGAGAGTTTAAAAAAAACATAAACTTGTTCGAAATGGAAAATTTTCAAGATCTTAAGAATATTTGACATGCTTCTAACATGCTTCGTATAAGGTTGTTCTGGGAAGTGCTTAAGAATTTCAAAGTTTACAATTTTAGTGTTGAGACACCTAGCTCAAAGGTAAATTTAGATAGACAACATGTCTATTAGATAAGGATTTGAGATCTGGACTTTTAGAATTTTGTTCCAAACTTAGGTAGGAAATAGAAAAAAATTTAATTTGAACTTTTTTGAATTTATTTTTGTGATGTTAAAGTCGAGATTAGAATTGAGTGCAATTCTAAAGAGTCTAGATTATCTACCTTATTGAACTTTTGATTACTGATGAAAAACACTGTTTTGAAGAGTTGAGGGCCGAATTCAACTATGTTGGATTTAAGGGGGTTAAACTTGAGTCTCCATTTTGACCATCCATTAAGTAAAGACTGTGAATGAGGCTGTTATAGTGGGGCGTCTACGTGCGCCACTACTTGGAGACTCAAGTCTCCCACAGCTTTTATACTACTACTACTAAGATTAAAATTTGATACTGAGACTTCTTTTTTTATAAATTTCTTATTGCTATTACTTTTGATGAACGAATGGTGTAATTGTAATAGATGACATCTTTGACTGAGTAGCTCTAGCTGCCTTTGGCGTAGATAAAGACACGTTTGGTGTAGTTTCTTTAGCATCTTTTTTTCACTTCACTAGGCCTTAATATATTAGGGGACCATCTCTTTTGATTTTTTGGATTGTAGCAATGCTGAATTGTTTTTTCTTTCAAGCATGTCATTAAAGCTGAAACAGTTTTTAAAATTTTTATAATTTATTCGCTTTTAATTACTATATTATTATATTTAAGTGCTCAAAATAGAGTACTCTATTTCAAAGACATGTCACTCAATTTTGATAACTACGTTATTTTTTAAACGCGAAAGAGACTCTAATTTTTCTTGCTTTGTTTATTCAATATAATTGTTTAATCTTTTGGATTATCTTTTTAATTTTTAATGGAAATTTTTTGATTATAAATATTTAAGAGTTAATTACCGTATTCCCTCGTTCGATTATGCTACAAGCTAAGACATGCAAATTAAAATATCGAATTAAAAATTTTTCAGCATGGTTGAGATGAACTTTGGTGTCCAAAAGCTGGTAGTTAAGCTTATGGTGCAGCATAATTGAATGAGGGAATACGGTATAATTAAAAAACTCAGTCTAATTTTCGCCTCATTTTTATTAATAAAACTATTTTTTTTTATTTTGTGTTTTCTCTCTTTTTTATTTAAAAATTTTTTTTTCACTCATTATAAAAGCAAAATTTGTTAAATTTATTATTTTTTTTCTACCCCACCCATTAAAAAAATTATTTCCAAATACAATCGACGTTTAGACCAAAAGTTGTCTTTTGTAACAAACCTAAGCAAAGCTTCTTTCTCTTTATTATCATGAAGTACAATATCTGAATAATTAGCTGAATTAGCGGATGTCCCTAAAACCCATCATTTGAAATAATCTGATATCAGCTAATAACAGTTTTAGCAAAAAATAATTTGTAATTATTTTAAATTTTTATTCTGTTTGAAATTTTTTCTGTAAATGCTGACTATTTAAACTAATTAAAACTAATGCAACGATTAAATATTCTAATGTGAATTAAATAATGAGAAAGGTACAAAAGTTTCTGCTAAATATTCTTTTTGTAAGCTAAAATTAATATAAAATATGATATTTTTTTTATTTTTTTTAAAATGAAGCATCAATTCCTAAATTTTTATTAGATTTTAAAATTTTTATTAAATTCTTAGATAAGAATTTAAAAAAAATCTTATTTTAATTTTTCAAGTTTGATAATGCGTTCATTTATTTTGCTTTTATAAATGGTTCGTTAAGTGACCATTTTATTTTTTTTAAATATTTGATTAAACATTCCACCTAAAGTTTTTATAGTGAATTTAAATAAATGTTTAATTTATGATTTTATAGGAATAGGAAAAATTTAATTTTTTCAAACTAAAGAAATTTTTACCGAAAAATCTATCTAAATTTTTCTTTCGCCCTCATAAAGGAAAATTAAAAAATAATTTGATATAAAACCAAACTTTTGAATTAAGTTAGACATAATTAAGAATTTTTGCCATAAAAAAAGAATTTCAAATTTAAATCTCTAATAAGTAAAAGCTGTCTTTTTTCTTCGAAAAATTTTTTTTGTTAAGTTTAATATGAAAAAATTTTAGCGTTGAAAATAATTTTTTTATTTTCCTTTGGTTAAAGCTAAATTTGAATTTTTTCATCAAAAATTATTTATTCTGGTAAATATAATGCTGAAATCGAATAATTTAGGTAAAATTTTGAGGCGCTCTATTTCGACTTCGGGCGCTTCACTTGCTCGTAAACCACCTAAAGAAGAGTACACAAATAATTTTTTTCATACACGCAAAAGAACCGCAGACCCGTTTGATCGGCGTTGGAGATGGACCCCAAAAAGTGCCGAGCCTTATAATGTACGAGGTGGTCATATTGAATGGACAAAAAAGCCTTTTCTGCGTAAATTTTCTTTTTTTTTACTTTTTAAACCTTAAAACAAGACATTTTCCTTAGATCGTGGTGTGCAAATTCCCGGATTTATTGATCCTAAGACGAAAGAATTTATTTTTATTGAAGAAATGGTTCCTGAAATTATTGTCCCTGATTTAGCCGATTTTCAAGTATATGAGAATTTAAATTTTTCTCTATATGAAATGAAATGTTTTTTAGCTAAAGCCTTATGTTCCATACAATGTAAAAGAAATAAAGAATAAAGTTTTTGAAGCTAAAGATCTGTACAAAAAGACACTTGAGGTTGAAATAATTGAAACGGTTAAAGAAAAAATTCAGAAAGTTTAAATTAAATTAAATAAAAATTTAAATCAATTTATTTAATTTTTTTTTAATTTTAAATAAACAGAAATTTTTAAAATTAGTTTTTTTTTAAATGACATAAAAAATAATTCAAATCAAAAATATTTTTTATTACAATAGCATGCTTCAATAATCCTTACCGGTTTACACAATGAAATTTGTATCATCTAATCAGCCTTTAAAAAAATAAAATTTATTATTTTAGTTTTTTTAAATTTTTTATAGTTTATAAATAATTTCAGAATAAAAAAATAGCAAAATAGTATTTTAGAAAATTAGGTTTTTTATGACTTTTTTGCTTTTTTTCTTAAATATTTTTCAAAAATTGAATACGAAATTGATATCGAATAATAGAGCTATTTAAAAAATAAATAATAAAATTCGATTTTAACATTAAATATTTAATAAAATCCCCAAATTATTACATAAAACCTTTATTTAATATTCATCTTCATTATTTTAACTTTCAACATAAATTGTTGTGAAATTGTTTAGGAAATATACCAGAGTTGTAACCACATGTTTGCGAAGGGTGTCAAAAATTGTTCTTTTTAATTTTTAAAAATAATTGCTGAGATCTTTGATTACAGAATAGAAAACTTTTTATTATTAGTCAACGGCTGAATCTTACCGAGATTTTATATAAGATCGTGATAAGATATCTAGTTAGTTCGATAAATAAGATCTTATTCGCTTATTATAAAATCTTACTCAATTAGCTGATTTTATAAGAGGCTAAACAATTCTAAGTCGATTAAGGAGATAAAAATTCTTATCTCAAATATAAATACTGAATAAGAAAAAATCAAGACTTAAAAATTCGATATAGATTCAAGAAAATAAAATTATTCTTTTCATTTTTAAAGATATATCACGAATTATTTTAAAATCTTTAAAAGATCATTTTTTTCATTGAATCAAAATAAGACATTTTTAAGAACTTATCAATTGATGATCTCCTAAAACAAAATGAATTAAAATAAATAAATTTAAAAGGCATGCATTTAAATGCTAAGTGTTAAAATTCATAGTGCTATGTAAAAAATCAAATTGTTAGATTAGCAAATTTAATCGTTTGACTGTTTGATAAAAATGATAAATTAAAACGGGTAATGGAGGGTCTCTTTTGAGTATTATTAAATTCATTGGGTCATCGATTGAATAATTAAAAGTGAATTTATTACTAATTTAATTATTTAATAATAATTAATTTATTATTTATTATTAAATCAAAAAAAAAATCTCAAATAAAAGTTGTCTTTGGTAGGTAGTGTGTTAGGACCAATTATCTTCGCAATCTTTATCAACCACCTACCAAATCACCTGACACACACACAAGAGCAAGCTCTTTGCCGACGATCTAAAAATAATAGCGCAGGTGGAATCCGAGGCGGTGATGAATAGTCTTCAAGCTGATTTGGACGCAGTGGCCGAATGGTGTTGGACGTAGATGATGGAAGCAAACGAGAGCAATATTAAGGCAACGAATATCGGTAGCCACGAGCATATAACAAAAACCAGATCATATACGCTAAAAAAGAAGGATGGCTATCGCATTAAGCTTCAAAACACCTCCGAAGAATGTGATCTGGGCCTCATTCTCACGCCTGATTTTAAGTTCAGCTCACAGTCCGCTCATGCCGCATCAAAAGCTGACCAAGTTTTAGGAATGCTAAGAAATACATTCGTGTCTAGGGATGTGGAATTATGGACCTCACTATATCGCACCTACATTCGTCCGCATCTGGAGTTTTCAGTATCGGCTTGGAACCCAAATCTCAGGAGAGATATTGGTAGCCTTGAAAAAGTCTTGAGAAGAGTAAAGAGAGTCCCCATTGCTTTTAAAGGCATGAAGCACGAGAGCAATCTTGAGCGGATGGGTCTTGTACCTCTGGAGACATCGTCTTAACAGCAGAAACACAACTTCTTCATCAATCTGATAGCCAATGTATGGAACGGACTACCAGACGACATAGTCGCAACTGAGACGACCACTTTGAGGGGCACCCCTGCGAGTTATCTCGCTTCGCGGTCTTTACTACTACTACTATAGTTTTTAAATTTTCTTTTTTTTTGAGATCCAAAAAAGGAATAGGTGAGAAAAGTAATGATAAATAGACTAGAAGCTCTTGAGATTCTCAAGCGAATCTACATGTAATCCACAATGTATCTAAATTAGATCTTATTTGAGATCTTAATAAAAACGAGACCTGGGTACTTTTAAATATCTTGAACAAGAAAAACAAATATGTTCTTAATAAATTTTTTAAAAAGATCTTTATTTAATTTTAAGAAAAAAAATAGAATCTTATTCGATTTCTCAAAAAGTCGCATTCTTACAATGTTTTATAAGATCTTGTATAAAAAACAATTCTTGACTTATCAGCAAATAATGCCTTTTATTTTTTGAAGAAAAAAAAGTAGCAGATTTACTAATGAACCTATTCAAAGAAAAGATTTTAAGAAGGATTTTTGAGATATTCATTTTGATGGCTAAAATTAAAAAATTTTATCAAAGGTTTAAGTGTAAGCTAAAGAATTTTAATTTTAAGTATTACGAATCAAAAAACTCAGATAAAAAATTAATCTTGGCAAATATTATAATAAAAAAATTCTGAATATATAAATTTTGTTGTTGTTGAAATTTTATAATTTTCACAATCTCAGATTATCAAGTGATCCAAAAAAATGAATCGTATTTCGAGGCTAGACTGCATGAACTTTAAGATTTTTAAATTTTTTTATTTTTAGATAAAAACTTGAAAATTAATTGAAAAAAAATTTATTTTAAATTCTAAATTATTTAAACTGTCAAGTACATATTAGTAATTCTAACTTCTTTAAAATTTCCCTCGGGGTTATCATAATAGCTTCCGATCAAATCATCACCAGTCTCGCATGAAAAGCAATAGTAGTTCTCGGTATTGAGAGCGAACAATTTGTGCCAAAAACCACCTAATAACTTTCGGGCCACAAAAGAATTCTCACCGAAATCAAGTGCCGAAAATTCAGTGCTGTTATGTTGCCAAAAGTTGATAAAACTCGGAGTTTTCAGGCCATCAACGAAAATCTTGTAGCCCTCTGTCGAGTTCAGAACCCTGAATTCAGCATACTCTTCAGTGTAAAATATTTGACCGACTTTTATCTCTAATTTAAGGCCAAAATTTTGTTGATTTGTCAACTTGTTCAATGTGTCCAAGCCGATCCAGTAATTGTTCTGTCCGTCAGAGAAGCCCTGAACATAGTCCATCATGGGCCGGTTGAAGAACCGCGTAGGAGCGTTGTGTCTTGAAGCAAACAAAATCCTATGCTCGGAACTAACAGTGTAGGGAAGATCAAAATTTTCCACCTCTTTTAATTGCAACAACTTTTGCATCTGCTCACTGCTTGGCAAAAAAAGGTTGGAAAATTTAAAAGAATTTTGCACCATCTTTAACTGATTTTGAACTTGGTCAACATTGAGACAAGTACCGGCTGAAATGGACTCATTTAGGCTCAACATGTCATTGATGGCGCAGTACGACTCGAGCAACTCATCGGATGCAACATTTCCGCTTGAGTAAACTCTGGATGTTTCGATTTTGAATTTGTTTTTGAACATGTCAGTGGGCCAGAAACCAATTTGTGCATTTCGGTGCGGACATTTGTCATAAATGTGCAGGCCATTGTTGGAAAAGACCAAATAAAACCCATTTGGCGGAACAGGTCTTGTGCTATTGATCAAAATTTCAGATCCATTCGAAGATATCACCTGAAATTTTCCATTCAAATAATTGAATGAATACAGAATGCCATCGTTGTTGAATGAGTAGATGAGAGTTGGATCCTGGGAGTCTGGTAAGGTCGGAATTAGGGTTGTGGTTGTGAAAGAAGGCGGCCTTGCTGATTGTAGTAGACCATTGAATCGGACCACCGAGCCTGGATTGACATTGACCACACTTCGGCACTGGAAAATGTCCAAAGCTTTTTGCATATTCTCAAACGCCTCTGCGTTGGTGTAAAGTTCTAGACTTTTCATTTTAGAGAAGCTGTCTGAGTCCCAGGATAGCTTGTGTTTGGTGGTACTGGGACAATCGACATAAATTTGAAGTTTGTTTGGATCCTTGAAGCTTAGAAATAGAGTGTTTATGTCGTTTTCGGGGATTTTTACAACTGATGTGTTAAATAGTGAATCAGGGCTCTCAGTTTCGAATACCAGACTGTTGATTGATGGATTGTAGAACAATGATAGCTTTTTGTCATCAATTAGATTTGACTTGAAGATGGGTGAAATTCTTGTTCGAGCTGAGACGCCGCATTTTTCCCATACAATAACATTTGAATCATTAAAAGCGAGGCCTGGGTGCTTGAAGCCTGGTCTCATTTGCATTCGATTCGGATTCTGCATAAACCCATCGGCCTTGATAGAAATTAAACAAAGAGACAAAATTGTCAAGAATTTTAAGACCATTTTTATTTTTATGTTTTTTTTTTGTCAATAAGCTCATATTTAAAGTTGTGTCAAGGATTATAAAATTTTAATTGAACTATGCTTCGCTTAAAATTATGAACAGAAACTATGCAAAATTGTCAATAAAAAACTTAGTTTTCACTCCATTAACATTACAGCTTGTTTAAAAAACATTTTTATTTAAATTTTAAAATTTTTTTATGTCTCGTTTTTTTTTGATTCAGAAAGAAAAAAAATTGTGATTCAATAGTTGAAAAAAAAATTCAAATTAAAGAAAAGTTAAGAGTTTCGATTAGAATTGTTGAGCTAATTTCTGACAACGGAGGCTTATAAATGCTTTCTAATATTAAGAATATTCTTTTTAGACTTTCTGAACTTTTTAGGCCGAAATAGTCTAAAAAGAATGTTTTTGTTGTACTTTTTTAAATAAAACTATTGCTTTTAGGTGAGATAGCACGTATTTTAAATACTTATGCTATTTATTCACTTAATATCCTAAAATAAACAAAATTTAATTCAATTAATTGACAAAAGAATCTAAACTTTATATTTTACCGAACCCCTAGACCAGAGATCCGCCCCGGACTCCGTATTAGATTTTTTAAATAATCAGACTTGTTTTTAAGTCACAGTTTTAAGTCTAAGTCAGAAAAATTTAAGTCAAAGTTATGACTTGACTTAAATATTTTTTTTAAGTCAAAGCCAATGTCTTAAAAATTTTTTTCATTTTTTTAGTGAAGTTTAGTCGAGTCAACTAATTTTCTGATTTTAAAACTGTACTTTTTTTGGATTAAAATAAAAATCATATTTATTTTTTAGTTTAAAAATCAGAAAATTAGTTGACTTGACTAAACATAACTAAAAAAAAAAATTTAAGTCATTGACTTGACTAAACTTAAGACTTGTGACTTAAAAACAAGTCTGAAAATAATATTGAGAAACAGAATGCAAAAAAGTAAAAAAAAATTATTAATAAATTATTAATAATTAAATTAAATTATATTATTAAAAAATTATTATAAGTAAAATATAATTATTATTAATTTACACAAAGTAGGGCTTTTTTAGCAGGGGAGATAAAATATTTTCTAAAAAGTACAGAAAAAACGTTCTTTATGACTAAAATGAAATTTGATTTTTGAAAAAATATTTAAAGTAAGTTTTTATTAAATTTTGGTTTTGGTTTAAAAATTTTTGTAAAACTGAATATTTGTACTTTATAAAAAAGTCTTGTCTTTTCTTTTTAAATCAAGTGACTTGTTGACTTATAAACAACTCTGATATAAAATATTAGGAAATAAAAATAAAAAAATGTAAAAATTATTTACACTTTGCCCAATGTTTGTATTTAGCTTTCTTAAAATTGTTTTTTTTAATCAAACCTGGGAAAATTTAAGATTTTTAAAATAACTGAACTTAAAAAAACCTTTTCAAGAAGTTTCAAGATCTCACCATGGAGCTTGGTAAGACATTTTTTCTAATCTAGTAACATGATCTAAAATTTGAAAAAAAAAATTTGAACTAAAAGAAAAAAAAAAATTTATTAAAAAAGAAAAAAAAAATTTATTAATAAAGAAAAAAAAAATTTATTAATAAAGAAAAAAAAAATTTATTAATAAAGAAAAAAAAAATTTATTAAAAAAGCTTTTGGCATAAATGATTACACTCGTGTTTTTGGAGGAAGAAAAACTCAATTCCATTTTTGCCCAAATTAGCCCGAGAATACTTAATGGTATCGCAACTTTTTGTTTGGATTACAGGTTCTGTGAACAGAACGCAATTACCACTCAGGACTTTTGGATCCAAATCGAATATAACCAATTCATTTGAAGAATGAATGTAACAAAAGTGCATAAACGCTTGGCATATATCATTTTTTAAAAATTTAGTATTTATCTCTTTTTTTTCCAGACTGTTCTCAAACACATTCCCATACCAAGTTGCTTTGGACAAAGAGTCATAAAAAAACTTTGTTTCGCACATGGAAATTTTCACTTGAGCATAAAAACGATTAAACGAATCAACAAAATACAAACTTGTTTCGTAAACATTCTTAAATTGCCAATTAATCTTCATTTTTGGAAAATGTTCGAGCCAGATTCGCTTCGAATTTAAACTAAATATCTCAGTAAATGTTTTCTTCTTTTCGGCCAAGATTATTTCATGAGATTCAATCATCGCCAAAGAATTAATTTTCAAACAGATTGGTGACTTAGATTCACTTGGATATTTAAGGTTGTCAACTACAAAAAAATTTCTATCTTCCTTTAACTCAAAATATTTTTGATTAAGTCTTGATGAATTATCTCTTTTTAACACAAATAAATCTTGAACAATTTTTTTCATTCGAAAATGCTGCAAAGCTTTATCTAAATAACTTTCACTTATTCTTTTAACAAATATTGTTTCAAAATTTTTATCAACTAAATTCATTTTAATAGGAAAAATATAATTATTGTTCCATTTAGAGGACAAAAAATCATGCTTACAATTCCATATATAAAAGTAAAGACAACAATTGATGCTGTCTTTATTCCATCTTAGCTTGTCAAAAATGTTATAAAAATTTTCATCAATTCTTTTAAAATAAAGGTCTTCAATGTTTGTTTGATTATCAAAAAAATCAATTATTATTTGATGAAATTCATTTTGCCAAGACAATGCTATCCGAACTTTTTGGTAGCTAATTGAATGTAGAAACTTTTTAATGGAGTTTAAAAGATCATAAGGCTTAGATGGAAGCTGAAAATCTATTAAAATTAACAAGTCAACTGCATGATTAATTAATTTATCAAATAAATTTTCTCTGGCCAATACATTATCTTTAGCGAGCTTTTTTTCGGTTTCTATTTTCCGATCTAGGATTAATTTTTGTTCCAACTCGAACTTTATTTGCTCGACCAGGTCCAATTTTAGGCTAAATTTTTCCAATTGTTCATTAAAGTCAAGATTTTGGTCTTTACATTCTCGAATTTGATTGAACTCATCCTTTAATTGGCATTTTATTTTTTCCAAGTCTTCCAAACTCTTGCATTCGCTAATAAGACGCATTTCGTCCCCAAAAAAATCCATGCATTCTTGTCTAGTTGTGATGGTTGGTGGTTTGAACTGGCAAAGGTTTTTTGACTCTTTTTCATCAATGAAACTAACTTTCTAAATTTAAACATTAGAACTTATTATTAAAAGTGATAAAAATACTTTTTCGATTGGGTCGGATATGCTAAATTTTTTTAAAATTGATTTTAAATATTTTCTCTGTTAAAATTGAAAAAAAAGTATTAAAAATTATCTTTTTTTACAGGTTTAATAGATAAAATTTTTTAAAGCCTAAAGCGTTGAATTTAGTGAATTTATTTAATTTTTTAATTTAAAAAATTGTTCATTTTAACAACTTTAATTAGAAATACTGAATTATTCATAAAAGAACCTCTTTTTAGATTATCAAAAAATAATTTGATTTTGTTTAGAAAGTTGGGAGAAAACATCTTAAAAATTTTTTTAAATTTAAACTTTAAATGTTTTTTAATTTAAAGTTTAAATTTTGTAATTTTTCTTTAAATAATTAAATGAAATTTAAAAAAGTGAAAAAATACTCGAAATAATGTAAAAAAAGGATCCCGTATCGTTTTTCAATTTAGAACCTTTATTTACAAATTTAAAATCTTAAACTTTTTCTCTGAGTATTAATTAAAAATATTTTATTTTTAAAAATTAGGGATTAAACATTTGATAGGAATTAAAAAAAAAATCTGTACAAATTTGGCCGCTTTAAACTTTAATACAAAAAATTCTACTTACATTTTCCACCATTTTAATCTCTTAAAACTTCAAAATAAAAATTAAAAAAAAATAAATTTTTCACTTAATTTAGCAAAAAGGTTTGAGGCCTTTCCTTTTTGAAAAAAATAAAAATTTATTTTAAAAAAATTTATTTCAACTCAGTCATCAAACTGTTATGATTTACACTAGTAATAGTTTGCTTAGGATGAGGGATCAAATTTAGTTTTTGGCAAATGTGATTGCATACATGGGTCTTGAAAAAACTGTGCATGCCCTTGATTCCGAGGTTGGTGCTCGAGAACCGGTCAAAGTCCTCGGGGCATGTGATCGCTGGATCAGTTAGAACAAACTCATTGGCGCCTTTGGTACCCTGCAAGTCGGTCACAATCAAATATCCGCCAGTAAATTGAAAAGTCCAATGTACAAACGCATGCAAAGTGGTCGAGTAGTCATCAGTGTTAATATAACCAGCATTGTTTTGAAATTTTATGAATTCTAAATCTGTGTATTCCTCACATGAAAAGTACTTTCCATCTCTAATTCGTCTTATAAACGCTATGTCCAAAAATCTAATCCTCTTCTTGCTCGGATTTACTTTGTCAAACTCTTTGGCCAAATAGCAAGCCACTATTTGGCTCTCAATAGACTCTTTCATAAACTCCATAGTGTTGTATTTCTCATCGGAAAATATCGACTCCTTAAAAACCTTTTTTTTTCCTTTCTTTTCCTCAATGGAGCCAGCGTAAGCAAAGCGCAGCGAGCCTTTGGCAAAGGGCCCGTTCATCATATGCACATCCAATATTTTTTTGCTATAAACAACTGCCAAGTTTTTCAAATCATCAAAATTTGTGTCAAAATTGACTTGGTAAAACTCGGCCTTTTCCCTGCACACAAGTTTCCAGTCCAGCTCGAGAAGAGCTACGGGTTTTAGATTTTTGCTGGTCGAATAGGCCATCGACATAGACTTGCTGGTCAGTATGGTGGACTCGACCGACTTGATGGCGGTCTCGGCCATTAAGTCAATCGAGCTTAGCTTAGTTACTTTGATCAAGTTACCCTGGAGTTTACGCAACTCGAGGTTAAATTCCTCAATCATTTTAGCAGTGGAGCCATTAATTTCACCAAAATAGTAATTTATGTTAAGATTGACCAGTTTTTTAAGCAAGCAGGCGATATCGAGTCCTCTCGGATCACCTTCAGGATAGGAATCATTGGCACCTGAATGAAATCTGCTTCCATGACACGGCGCATCGCCTATATGGAACAATACCCTTGATGGATTTTTCCAGTCTAGTTTAGTCACCTCTTCAAGTCCACCGAAAACATCTTCGCATTCATCTGCACCGCCACTAGCCTGTATGCTGTCAACAAAAGCCCTGAAGCATTCTTCATTCTGACTGAGGCCAAAAACTTCCACTCTTTTCAGTCCATCTGATATGTCCCGGTAGCCGATGAATGAAAATCTGAGAGAAAAATCTTGGAATTTAGTCGACATTCTGTGGGTTATTTTGTGAATGACAGTCTTGGCTTCTGCTATGTACGTGCTCATGCTTCCAGTTGAATCAACCAGAAAGCATAGATCTACTTTTTCGGCTTGTTTAAGATCATGGAATAAATTTGATATTTTGTAGCGGTATGCCTCGGCCTTTGCTACACGTTCCTCTAATGTTTTAAGCCGAGTTTTGCCAAGCTCTTCGGTAATTAGGGTTTTTTTCGTAAGACTTTTGAGTCTTTCCTCCAAGCTTTTCTCTTTGTGTCTAAAAGTGTCGGATCTAAGTGCTAAATCATTTAGTTTTTTGATCTGAGAATCAAAATGAGAATCTGAGCTGGTCATTGAAGAAGTCCATAGTTTTTCAAGTCTAGCCTTTGCTTCCATTAGGCCAGGATCTGGATCTGCTCTAAAATCTTAGGAAATGTGAAAGATATGCTCTTATGAAGATGCGAAGGTTTTTGATTTTACCTGTTCCCTCACGAATAGCAAGTATCTGCAAAGGAGAATTGATTGAGGATAATTCTTGGAATATTTGGTCATCGTCGATTTCAGAGTGGTCATCTTTGAGCAAAAATTTGGATATTTTATATCCGAGTTTTTGCTGGCCTGAAAAATTTTATGAATTTTAAAGAATTAATTACAAAAATTTACAAAACATTACATTCGGTGAACAGTGATTCCAGATTTTTAGCAAAAATATTTTTGCAGTCACTGTTAACGTTGTTAAAAACTTTGATTAGCATTTTTGAATTTTTATTACTAAATGGTTGATTTAAATAGAAATTTGGTAAGAGTTCATTCTTTTTAAAAGAGGCTTATTAAAATAATAATTGTTAAGAGTTCACTTTTTTTAGATTTTTTTAACTATTATCAAAAGGGATTAAATGGGTTTAACATGAGGCAAAGCAGAAAAAGCCGCCGAGGACAGAAAGCTTGGAAGACTGTTGCTCCATTGTTATCTAAAAGAAGAAGAAATGGGATTTAGTAAAATATTCAATTTTTTAATATGAATCAATACTAGTTTAAATTATAGAGATAAAATTTAAAATTTTAAAAATAATCTCATTTTTTATAATTTAATTCTCAATCGAATTTATTTTCTTAAAACCTTAAATAAAATTTTAGCAGACTTTTTTAAAATTTTTGTTCAACATTGATTGAACTTTTGAATTAATGAAAAAATTAAAATAATTTTTTGCTTATTAAAAAAAGTACATAGCCTTTTTAGGTTGAGAATTTGGTTATTTTGTATTAAAGGCAAGTGAAATTAAAAAAATATTTAATCAAAATAAATATATATTATGGTTTTCGAATGTCTTTGTAATCAGTTAAGTAATTTCTGGCAAAAATTTCTAAAATGTCTCAATTGTTAAAAGATTTTTGATTGACGCTCTCTATTGTACCTTTTGTTGGATCGCCAACAATTGAACTAAAAAAATGGACAGAAGGCTACTATTGGGCTTAAAGCAACAGTTACCACGAGCGTGTTTGACACCTAAAAACAATTCTACACACCAGCTGGTGAAGAATCAAAGGCAAGTGAAGAAGATATAAGAATTGTGAAAGAAATGCGTTGGAACACTTTTTGCCAATTCAAAAGAGCTTTCGCTGTTTGGATTGTGAATCTACCAAATGGAGATGATAAGGCAGTCAATTGGAAACAACGTAAATGCACTTGTCCAACCTTTTACAAGCATTACATGTGAAAACATTCAGTCGGTCTTGCAATCAGATTAAAATATGTCAAACCATCACCAGCAGCAAAAGATCAAGATCAAATAAGGCAACAAAAGCTTTTTTAATTTATTCAAAATCCTTTTCATTTTGCTTGATTGTTTGTTTTTTTAAATAAATAATACATTAAATTACAAATTGATGATTTTACTTTTAATATTCAGATTTTGCTTAACATTATATATGGTTTAATTTTTTGTGTTTGAATTACAAAATGAATCCAAAGTTGAAATAACATTGAAAAAGTGCGATGTTCAAATATTTTTTTCACTCTCAAATAAAATATTTAATTAAAATATTAAAATATTTGTTTAATAAAAACTATCTACGCTCTGTTTTGCATATTTTATAAATTGAGTCTTTGTTAAAATGCATCTAATTAACACCAATTATCACTAAAGTCAAAATTTTTAAAGAAAAAAATAAAGTTTTTCGGGTCTAGTCGTTTAGGTGAATCATGGTTCACCTGTTACTGGGACAATTCTTGTTCTCAGGTTTTATGAAATATTAGTTCACTTAATCCTAAAATTGTTCACCTAACTTAAAAAAGCTAATGTAATGATAAAAAATAAGATAGAAAAAATAATTACATAGAAAATTTAAATTTGAGCGGAGTGAAAAATTTTGCGAAACAGATGAATCTATGTTTCCCAAAGTCAAAAACTTGAAGGGTGAAAAATTAATTTTGATTTTCTTTAATTTTTTTTTATTTATGCTGAAAAGCAAAGATTTAAGAAGAGAGCGCATTTTGGTATTTCGGATTATGAAAAGAGTAATACCAAATCAATCAGATGAGAGCAAATGCTATTTCTAAAGCTCCTTCAAAAAAAAAAAAACAAAAAAAATATTGATTAATTTTTATAACAAATATGATTATGCTTGCAATATTAACTTAAAATTATTTTTTTATTTGAAACTGAAAAAAATATTTGAAACATCGCGTTTTTTTCAATGTTATTTCAACATTGGAAACATTTTGGAATTCAAACACATAAAATTAAACCATATTAAATACTTATTAAAATAATAAAAATACTTAACGTATGCTGATCATAATTTATAATCAATTAATGGCCTTTGTAAAGCAATCACATCAATTTTCTACTATCAAATTTTTACTACATAGTATTGTTTGAATATATTTATAAAATGGTAATTTATAAATTATCAGGATTAATTCAGGATTAATTTCGGAAATTAACCCTGTTACCCCAAATTTGACCCCTTTAGAAGAAATGTAAACAATATACACAAAATATTAATCGATTGTATATAAATTGTATGCAATCGATTAATATTTTTTGCCCTTTAAATAAGAAACAAATTAAAAAATTTTTTTTTAAATTATTTAACACTAGAAGCACCAACGAGTCAAAATGACTCTTTTTCGATTTTTGGCCTCTAAAATCTAAGTCAATTTTTGCTATTTGAGCACAATTTTGTTTTTTCAGCATAAAAATAAGAATAACTTTCTAAATTAACTAAATTCAAATAAAAAAAATATTTCCTTTGTACAAAATCAAGTATATACTACTAGAAGCACCAAAAAGAGTCATTTTGACTCGTTTTTTAATTAAAATTTTGAATTTATCTACAAAATCAATGGATGAGTCATAAAATATTTATAAAAAGTATACAAATCTTTAAAAACTGACTTAAATCGGCAATGTGAAATATTAGTACAAAAATTACAGTACAAAAAGTAAAAACGCTATAATTTTTTTTCTAATTGTGTAAAAATGGTTCTGTAAACAGTACAATATTGTACAAATTTTTTAGAAACAAATACCAAGCTCTGCAAAAACTCTGCAATTTATTGCATATATTAATCATATATTTTTTGATGGTGTGCATTTTACAGAAAAATGCAGAGTTTTTGCAGTGCTTGGTGTTCGTTTCTAAAAAATTTGTACAATATTGTACTGTTTACAGAACCATTTTTACACAATTAGAAAAAAAATTATAGCGTTTTTACTTTTTGTACTGTAATTTTTGTACTAATATTTCACATTGCCCTTAAATCCTAATACTTGAACGAAGATAAGCAAATTTAAAAAATGCAAAAATTAAAGTTTGCGTATTTTCCATGAAAGACGAAAAATTGGTTAAAAAAGGAATGAATTCAGAAGAAGATAAAATTTTTGCAAGATACTTTTTTTTAGCCAAATTTTTATTTTTATTCAATTAAAATTAAGTTTTGAATAGATTTATCCAAATAATAAATTATTATCCATTTTTATCCATTAGATTCTATTAAAACAAGTCATTTTGACTCGTTTTGGTGCTTCTAGTAGTTTAAAATTTTGGTGCTTCTAGTGTTAAGAAACATAAAATGGGTAAAATAGGCGCGCTTTTGTGACGAAATAGGGAGAAACCCGATATAAATATCTCGACTAAGAAAACTATTATAAAAAAAATGATATAATTGTTATGCTTTTCTTTATTTAAAGAGGAAAAACATTACCTGGTAGTTTAAAATTTGCATTTTTTTAAATTAAATTAAAAATTAGTTATTTTATATAAAAATTTTATGTTCTGGATTTAATTTTTTATTGAAAATGATTTCTGAAATGAAGGATTTTAAACTATCAAAATATGTTTTGGTTTATAAACTAGATCTTCAAAAAGTTGTGACCTTTTTAATACATTTAAGCATAACCTTAGTTTACTCATTAATTTTGAATTCTTAAGACCAAATTTTAAAATAAATTAAAAAATTCATAATTTTTTTCTCAATTAAAATAATAAAAAAATTATTGATTAAATTTTTCTTTTTATCTAATAAATCTTTCTAATTATTTTTTTTATTAATTTGTATTGTTTTTTCTAGTTAATATTTTAGAGTTATGGTAGTAAAAACATTTTGATCGTTTTAATTTTGGATAATTGATTTCTATAATAGCCATAATTATTTTCTCTTGCATTAATTCCGAATTCAATGATTTTCGAATAACTAGCACCATTTTCAACACCATTTTCACAGCTAAAACAAAAATAATTTTTATCGCTTTTCAGCCAGAAACCGGCATTTAATCCAACTGCTTGGCTCGAATATGATCCAAAATTGAACGCTGAAAAATCAAGACCATTATGATGCAAAAAGCCATTGACATTTTGAGCAAAAGGCTCAGAGACTGTCAATCTATATTTCAAAGATCTATGGCCCACTTTGAATACCTTGTATTCTTCCACTAATTCACCATTTTCCGCCTCAATCCTAAGTGCATAATTGTGATTATTAGTTGCATAATTCAGGATGTCAAGTCCGATCCAAAAATTGTTCTTACCATCAGAAAAACCCTCAGCATAATCATTGATTGACCTGTAGAAAAAACTCGGTTGCGCGTTCTCTCTAGATGCTATCAACACCCGATGAACTGGTCTCATCAAATAACCAAAAGGAAATCTACCATATAAAAAAAACTCATCCAGTTTAGTCGCCTGATCATGACTTGGTAAAAAAGCCGAATTGTATGAATTGACTGCTTTAAGTGATTCAATCAATTTTTTTATTTCATTCAGTGTACCAGAAGAATTAAGTTCACTCTCATTTTTATTAATTATTTGGCTCAAATAATTGACTGTACAGAATGTGAATAGCAACTCATAAGATTTTCCATTGCCTTTCTCAAAAGTGATGAATGTTTCTATTCGGATTGAGTTGTTGAAAAAAGACACTGGCCAGAATCCACTCCAAATTCGGTCACTTGGACAGTCGATATAAATTTCTACACCTTCAGTGGTAAATAGCAGAAAAAAACTATCATTTATTGACTCAAAAATTGGAATATCGAAAATTTGATCATCACTGCTAACAACTTGAAATCCATCATTTATAAAACTAAATGAATAGATTACAGTTCTAGTTCTGTTGGTAATTTCAAGTGAAAATATTAATGTTCCTATGCTATTCATCTTGCCGGTAAAATGGGCAATTGTTCCAGGTTCAATGGTTACCATTTCTTTGCATTTAAAAGCCAAGGATGCACTTTCTATGCTGGTGAAACTATGTGTATTCTGGTACAGGTGAATTTTGGTCATCATTGAAACGTAGACTGATTTCCATTGCTTCTTAATTTGATTTAATTTAGGACAGCCAACAAGCACGTTTACACTTCCTTCCTCATTGAACATAAAAAATAGAATTTTTATGTCATTTTTAGATTGAATTATTTTTTGAGTTATATTTTTGTTGTTATTAATATTAGTCTCAAAAATGACACTTCTAATAAATGGGTTAAAAGACACAGTTATGTCATTTTGTTTGCCAATATTGGATTGGAATATTGTGGTAATTTCTGAACGCGAGTTTAAACCACTCAGTTCCCAAACAATAATTAGAGATTTATCAAATTCGACTTGGTTATATTCGGGGACTGTATCATTTTGCCTAGTTAGTACTGATCTGATCATCAAAATAGCTACAAATTGTAGAAGAGTAAACATTTTGAATTGAATAGCAAGATAAATTTAATAAATTTAATTTTTTTTATAAGATTTAAGGAATAATTTTTATAGTGGAAAAATGAGAAGTTTTCTTTTTTAAATTTCTTAAGATTTTTATTTAAAAAATTGAGTGAAATTGGATATTAGGACGCTGGAATATTTGATTTTTAAAAACTTTAAAAAAGATAACATTTATACAGTAACAAATTAAATGTGTTTTTAAAAAAGTCAAAACATTTCCACTGATATTTTATCCATTACAAATAAAAAGTTCGAAGTAAAAAAAACTTCAATTTTTTTCAATTGAGATGAGAAAAAAGATCGAAATTTTTATCTTAAATTGTTTTTGTTTCATGAATTAATTAAACATTCTTGTTTTTTTTTTCATTTAGTCTGTTTTAATTAGAGATCTGTCATTAGGAAATTATTGATTTCGAAATTTAAACTATCGAAATTCTTTCATTTCTTGTATATTTTGAAAAATATCTTAAAAAATTATAAGAAATTCTGATATTTAATGATTTTTTTAAAGTTAATTACATGATATCTTGAGTTTCATAATTTCATCCTTACAAAATTCAATTTTTGATCCAGCTCAGCAAATTGTTTAAAAAATGGATCAAACATTTATCATTTATTATTTGTTGTTGATATCAAGAGATAACACATTTGAACTTGCTCTAGATGGAAAATGATGCTATTGATGAAAAGGATTATACTGAACAGTATAAAAAAGAATTTTTTTCACTTAAAAAAAAAACTTTCGGTCAACTTTTGAGTTAATAGTCCAAGTCCAAGTCCGGACTTTTAAATTTTTTTATAAAAAAAAATTTAACTTTTTTTTTAATTTTCTAGATCATGGTTGTCTAATTCTTTAGATTTGCTATATTTCAGAATTTTTCTTGCAATTTTAGCATAAAAGACTTAGATTTTTGAAAAAAAATTTAAAAAAAAAAAGTTTTGGCCCGGACTTATGAATAAAAAAGTTCGGACTTGAACTTGACTTGAGGATTGTGACTTTTAAACAACTAAAAAAATGAAATTTTTTTAGCTTTATAAGTGCACTATGGATTCTGAATTGTATTAGCATATTTTAGCTGAATATTTACTCCCATTTGTGTCTGAAAATAATTCATTTAATTTTAAATTGCATCAATACAATGACCCAAAGCACAAATCAGATCTTTGCTGTGATTTTTTGTAAAGAAACAGCATAAACTGGGTGTATTTTTTATAAAAAAAATAATAATATAAAATAGCTAAGGAATATTTTTAAAAGATAACGTCTCCTCCAGAGTCTTTAGACCTAAACCCAATTGAAATGGTTTGGAACGAGTTGAAGGATTGACTTAGAAAAAAAGGGGATCAAAAAATGAACAAGAAGCAGTTGAGGAAATTTTTGATTTCTAAAAAAGTCTAAGTCAATCAAAATGCCAGTCTTATATAAACCATTTTAAAAAAGGTATTTTCATAATTTTCATTTTTTTAAACTCTAATCAAGTATTAAATGTAATTGATATAGTGATCGAAAAGAATGGAGAATTTATTAAAATAAACTTAATACAAATTTGAAAAAAATTCTAATAAAATCTGAGAAATTTACATTTTTTTACTTTTTTTTACCAAAAATTACAAAATTCTACCAGGTAAAATAATGAAAACTGTGACTTTGATCAATCTCAATTTCGACCACAAAATAAAAAGAGAGACTGTCGATTCATCAAAAAATCGTCGATTTTTTTTAGATTGCGTCAACTGTCCTCGCTCGCTTTGTCAAAACAAATCTTTCAAATCGGTGGTCTGAGCAAAATAGTTGAGATAGATGAATCCTTTTATGCTTAAGTGAAACATAATAAAGGCAAATATCTCAAAAGACCACAAGTATGGGTTTTTGGTCTCGTTGAGCGTCGCGATATTAACTCAAACGGTCAATGTTATGTTGAATTAGTACCGGACCGCGAAGAAAAGATTTTATTATCAATTATTTATGTTCGAGTTAGGCCGGGTTCGATTATCTTTTCAGATTGCTGGGACTCATATGCCAAAATCACGTCTCTTAGTAGTTTTGAACATAAGACAGTAAATTCATACATTCAACTTTTTGGACCTCAACAAGAGCATGTACGAATCGCATCGAATCATTGTGGAACTCGTCTAAGCAACGGTTTAAAGAAATGAAAGTGTGTAAGAGAGATTACATCCGAACTTACTTAGACAAGTTAATGTGGAGGTTCAACAACCAAGTTCACGATAATGGTACAAAGTGTTATTCTCTCGTGTTATCTAATATACAAAATTTTTACTAAGTTGAAAAACTATGTTCTATTTCAAGTTGTAATGATGATGACGAAAACGTTGTTTTGCACTATGAAGAAGGTGATTATAAAGAAGAATCTGGCGATGAAGATGATAAACAAGACGTCGATACTGATTCATTATTTGGTTCTTTAAAAGATAGTGGATCTGAAAAAGATCCGATTGAATCGCTTAATTTGAATGATGATGAGGATGAAAGTGAAAATTTTACCACAGAATCATTTACTGTCAAAGAAAATAATGAGATAATTTCAAATGATGATGAAACAATTGACGAGTTAGAGGAGAGCTTTAAAGAAATTAGACAAAAAATTTTCGAGTCAGAATTAAAAACCGTAAAAAAAAAGGCAGTTTTATACAAAGAAATGGTCCCAGTAGAGTCGTCCGAAGAAGCTAAATTAGCTGCAAAAAAAGCATTAAGCAAACATTCATATCCGGTGGCATGTAGCATTTGTGGTAATTTATGAAAAATGAAAAGAGTGTTAAATTGCACATTTAAAAAAACACTAGGAATAATTTAGATTTTGTTTTATTTTATTTTAAAAATCGAGACTTTATTTTTTAAATTGGTAATAAACTTAAATATATTTAAAAAATTTTTCCGATCACCAAAAATTAATATATGTATTTAAAATTGTTAAACAACTAATATTTTCTTTATATGTTTCAGGAATGTAAAATTCTCAAGATAGAGGGGAAGCTTTGAAATACCGGGACCTTAACATTCTTATAAGGCATAAAGTTTATTTTTGAAGATTTTATATTATCCCCAAAATTTTTTTTTAAAGATCTAAAAAACAAAAATTTTTGACTCATCTTTAAAACTTTAAAAAAAAAAAATTTTTATCTCAAATTTCAGCTATATTTTTTCAGCTGATTTAAAGTAAACAATTTTTTTTTTGATTTGCATGTTAGCAATTCGATTTCCTGAAATGTCAAATTCCTGTGGCTCCCGTAAATTTTTTTTCCATTTGTATGAAGTATTAATTTTATATTATTTTAAATATCCTGTTATATTTTAGTGAAGCTTTCTGAAATTTATTATTTAGCTTATTTTTTATTTGGAATGAAAAAAATATTTAAAAAAAATTTTTTGTCTTTTAGTTAACTAATTCGTATGTTACTACTAAAATTAAATTTTGAACTAAGTTCATTTTTAAGAAAAGCCTAGTTAAGCTACAAGAAAATTTTTTTTCAATACTGTAAATTTAAAACCTGAAAAATTTCAGGACATTTGATGAGCTGAAGCTTCCAATGTTAAAAAAACTGATAATTCATTTAGTTTGTCCAAGCTTTTTTTGTATTTTCTTACATAAAATTCTATTAAAAGTTGCACTGAGTTATTAAGCTCTATCCAAAAATATAAGGGACAATAATTTATTATTAAAGCCTTAGAAAAATGCCAATTTTTTTATCAATAAATAATTTTTCTCTTGCCAGTTGGTTTAGTTTTTTCTTATTTTTCGCTTTTTTAGTTATTAAAATTATCTTTAACAACACATTTCACATTTTAGCTTTCATAAAAAGGTTCATTTTTTTTATTTATCCCATTATCTTTCATTAAAATTCTTTTATTGTGTGTATTTCTTCAACTCCTTTCTCTTCCTCACTTGGCACTGAATCAGAAGATTGGTATTGTAAACTGTATTTTAATTATGAAGCACATTTCTGAGTTTTGACTAAATTCATTGCCAGTTTGTTAAGATTAAATGGTAAAAAAAATTTTTTTGTTATTTTTTCTATTAAGTGTAAAATTATATAAAATTGGAAGTTAAAGTTTGGTCCAAAAGTCATCTAAATTGGAATCTACTGTCCAAGCTAAAGTCATACGGTTTCGATGGCCTCCTCCTCTCCAACCGATTTCCTTTCCAACCGAAAACAACGAGTAGTAATCGGCTCCAGCTCTTCAGACTGGTGCCAGGTCACGAGCGGTGTACCTCAGGGATCCGTTCTTGGTCCTCTACTATTCACCCTGTTCATCAACGACATGCCAAACGGAATAAACCACCACTGCAAGCTCTTTGCTGATGACACCAAGAACATTGCCACCATCAAGAACGGCCTCGATATTGCCCAGCTACAGTCCGATATAGACCTGCTCGCGACCTGGGCTAACACCTAGCACATGAGTTTCAACGTCCAGTAATGTAAATTCATGCTTTTCAAAAATAAAACTAATCACTTTAGCACTTCTTTCAAGCTCACCATGATATCAGCTGAAACCGGTTCCAGACTGACACTTGAAGAGTTCAAAACGGAAAAGGACCTCGGCATATATTTCTCTAGTGACCTGTAATGGAGAACCCACTGCCAACACTCGGCGGCCAAGGCCAACTCCATTCTTGGACAACTCCGCCAGGCCTTCCATGCCTGGAAACCGCAATCCTTCAAGTTCCTGTACACTGCTTTTGTCCGACCTCACCTCGAATATGCCACCTCAGTATGGAATCCCCATAGACGAGCAGACAACTTGGATGAAATAAGCCAAATCCAATAAATAAATAAATAAATAAGCAGAGTTGCATCTACCTGGAACTACCTCGCGTCCTCGACAGTCAACGCTCCAACCATTAACATCTTCAAGGCCCGCCTCGACATACATCTTACCCGCACGAACACCACCACCACCTAAACCTCAACGACCAACCATGGCCTAGTCAGTGAGACGGTGAGTTGAAGGCCTGGGCACTCCCCAGAAGCGTTTACGCTAGGACTGGGGGGTCTTATCTCGAAAACTCATCGTCCCACATTCTTTCTCGCCAAACGCACAACCAGTCATCATAGCGATTCAAGTTGTTTTGGATTGCTCGCAGGGTGAATCCTGCTATGACTCAATTTATTATTATTATTATTAAATTTAAAAATTGCTTTATAGAAAATATGTTTTTATTTTTGGATTTTTGATGCATCATTAAAAATAGATAATAAATATTTCGAAAAAAAATATTTTAATTTTTGTACGGCAATATAAAATAAATGGATTCTAAGAATAATGTGTAAATAATGTTTTTTCTCCTCTCCTCTACTTTCTGATATTTCTATCTTTTGTAAAAAACTATGGCCGGTATTCTCACATTTAATGTTGGTATTCTTTTTGGAAAGACATCAGTTTCGTGTGATTATTTGAAAATGACTTGAATGAATGAAATTGAAATTGATTAAAGAAATTAATTAAATATCTGGTGAATCTGTTTTTTTCCTTATCCACCAATATTTTATTTTTTAACAAACACTTTTTTTTGGAAATTTATTTATTTTTAATGACGAGAATGGAATAGCTGTCCGAAAGAAAAAATTCAAATTGTCCCTAGAGATTTTTGTTTATAAAAAAAATTTAAACAAAACTCAAACGAAATTTTTTTTAAAATTAATTCTACAAAATCAGAGCAGACAGTTCGATTTTCTTATTACCATAGTGTCACTGCGCTTTTTTCTGTTTAGATTTTAATTTAACTTTAAATGTAGATCAATCGCCAAACAAATATGTGAGTGTGTTTCATTGAAGAAATTTAAAATAATTTTTAAATCAAAATTTTGTTTTTTGCAAAAAAATCTTAAAAAATGAAATTTTTTATTTCATTAATTTTGATAACTATTTTATTTATTATTTTTTTGATTTATTTGATGGAAAATAAAACAAGCAAATTTTCAATGACTAATTTGTCTTCAATCATGTCATCGATGAAAGAGTCTGTCATGCCGGACAAGTATGTTCTTTTGGCAACAAATATAGACGAAAAATTTCAGGCCCATTATTATTTTTATTTGCCTTTTATAACTATGGCATGGTCAAGAGTGGGCTTTCAGTCGATTATTTTGCTTGTAACCACAAAAGATGGTGATTTGAGTGATTTTAACACCGAGTATGGACCAGCTATGACAACCGTAAAATATCTCAATGACTTAGGTGCTACATTGAAACTGGTCAAATCTGAAAAAGGCTATGACTTGATGACCTCTTTAATTTGTAGGATGTTTGTAGGAGCATTGGACTTTCTTGGCGAAGAGGATTATGTGATCACAAGCGACTCGGATTTGATCCCAATCATGCCAGAGTACTATGAGACCAAGGATACTGATGGAATAACTGTGTGGAATTCGGAATGTTGTGGAAGATTTATGTATAAAAATCGGAGCTACCAAATGTATCCTATGGGTCACATTGGAATGAAGAAAAAACACTGGAAAAGAATAATGAACCTTACATTGGATAACGAGATTAACTCCAAAGCCATAGCTGATCTAATGAGCAAATTTTTTAGTCCAACATATGTCAAAAAAAATAACCAAATCGCCAAAGGAGACCCTACGTGGATGGCAGATCAGACAATTCTAAGTCAAAAAATAAAAGTATACACTAACGATTTAAATAAGGCCAAACTTGTCAAAAAGCCATTTCAAGGTATTAGGCTAGATAGGGTTCAAAGTGATGACACCCTTAATTATTTAATGGATTACAAATTTCCCAAACTAACAGACTTTCACGCTTTTCAGTCAAATTATTTAAAAAAATGGAATTTAATTAGCAAATTGTTGGAAAAATTGTTTACTCGTGATACCTACAAAATTTTATACTCGTATTTTAGCGAGTTTAAACATGAATTAGAAAAGCATTCTGGTTCGAGTTAAAGAAAAAATTTTAAATATTTTAAATTTTAATTTAATGTTAGAAATTAATTATTTTTTCTTTGTTGTATTTTATTATAAAGTTAAACAATTAAAATTAATAACAAAAAGCTTTGTATTTCTTCTTTGGGCTTGCCATTTTTTTTGTTCGAGCGCGAAATTTTAAAAATGAATTTTTATTTATTTCAAATAATTTTTTTTTATTTCAAATAATCAATGATAATTAAAAAACAAAAAAAAAAATTTAATGAATTTTATTGCTCTCAAATATGAAATTTAAAATTTGACAGAAGACCTGTGACTTAAAAACAACTTAAAACAAATTTGAAATGAATTATAATTCCTTTTTAAATAAAACCCAAATAGAAAAGAACACCCTTGGCTGTTCTGGGTTCTGAAAGCGAGCTGCAGTGCGAGGGGGTCTGATTCAATCTATGCTTTTAAGCTCGTTTCTGATCTTAAACATTTGGATCATGTCTCCTCTGGTCCTGGGTTCGCTGACAGTAGGCAACCCTAGGATGGAAAGGCGATCACTGTAACTGAAGAAACGGATTCTCGGAACGAGTTTGGTTCCTCGCCTTTGTACTTTTTCAACAATGTTGCTGTCCTTGGCGGTGTAGTGGGACCAAACCACTGCTGTATACTCCAAGTGTGGACTGACATAAGGTGGCGTTTGCTCAGAATCTGATCGTTCTTCTTAGCAGTCTAAGAATGGATATGGCCTTAGTGGGTTAGGCTTTGATGAATGGAAAACTTTTATTCTTTTGCTTACAAGTCTAGTAAAGACTAAAAACTCAACAAAAAAATTTTGGAACTTCTTCAAGTCATCTATCTAAAAGTGACTTTTCAATTCAGGATCTAGATAATTTCGAAATAAGTTATGACTCAAAGAAGGCGGAAAAAACTGATGAAAAAGTCAACATGTTCAATAAGGTTTTTACTTCGCTTGAAGCACCTTTAAAATTTCAGAAAATTAAATCAGTTTTTGATCAGTTTTAGAATATGAAAAATAAAGGCAATTTAAAGGCTCATTTGATCACACTTAAGCAGTTTAGTAATTATAACATAGGAGATGTCTTAAAAGAGCTTGCAGGTAACAGCTCAGCTCAGCTAAGCCCCTCGTCTTTCTGATCCTTTGACTTTCGTATTATGAATGTTTTTTTCAGTCTAGAAAACCAATTTTTTTTAAATGTCTTATAAAAGAAGCATGTCACCAAAGGTTTCTAAAAAATAATATAGATATAGGATACATTCTTGAATAAACATTTTACACTTTTTTCTTTAGATTATTTCCATTTTTCTCTTTTGGGCCATGAAAAATCCAAAAATTTTAATCAAACTAAAAATTAAAGTAATGACAAACTATTAAAAATTAGGAAAGAAAAAATATATTATTTTATTTTTAATAAAGGGTTAATAAATATTAAAAGTTTTTTAGGTGATAAAAAATGAAATTTTTAATAGAAAAATTCAAATGCACATCCATTTAAATCTAGAAAATACAATAATTGACAGGGTACATTAATAAATTAAGCCTTGGTGCCGACTGCCTTGCCGCTACTTTGACTAGACGGCCCCTCGCTCAAATCTAATTTAGTCAAATATTCCCAATGATGAACCATCAGCTTCTGCACACATAAAAGAGCCTGATGCTTTACATTCGTGTCCTCATGGGCCAGCATACTCATTATAGTGGTTTTGGCGTCCAGCTGCTCGATAACACTAAAAAAAATTATTTTTTAAAATAAATATTAATAAAAATAAATGCTAAAATAAATTTCTTTATTATTAAAAAATATGAATTTACTTTTTTCCTCTAGAGTAATATCTAACATATTCGCCGATGTCATTCAGCGCTATCTCGAGCGTCTGCGGACTATTGCTCTGCTTGAGGATATCAATCAATCTTTTGACCAGATAAAAATTGTTCTCGTTTAGGCGCTGGGCGTTTTCGCGCCAAAATTTGTCCGATTTGTGACATGGCGACCAATTTAGCCTATTCGAAGTTATTTCTAGTGTGTATTCATCAAAACTTGTCACGTCCATGACCAACGTTTCCAACTTGGTATTCAAAAAAGCCAAGTCATCCGACAAATCCGGGTCCTCGATGTTCGACTGAAGCAACAAGTCAATTAACTTTTTCACCTTACACTGAAGCATACACAAACAATTTTGCTTGACCACATCACTGTGGCTCGACTTCTCGAGCAAATTTCTAAAAGTGGCAAAAATAATTCTTTTGACTTTTTCTTTTTCACTTCCATTTAAAATATCAGCCAAGACTGGTATTAGTTTGTAGGCAGACTGAATTTTAGTCGCTATGTGTTCATTAAAAGTAAGCAACCAAAGACAGCATGCTACCTGATACTGCATCTGATCCTTGCTACTGGCAGTGCCCAACGAGCCGTCCAAATATTTGACAAGTTGTTTGACACCGTCCATTTTGTAAAAAGCCATCCGGTAGAAGTCAATTCTGAACAGCATTTGAAGACACCTGCACAAGGTCTCCTTGTAAGGGTTCCTTTCGACCAGACGCTCAATGAACCACTGAATTAGATCTCTGAGCTCTTTGTCAGGCATTCTTTCGCCAGACCAGCATGCCAATTTGGTCAATATCCGCGCCACTTGATGCACCAAATAGTCGTCTTGCAAGAACAGCATTTTGCCCAATGTTTGGTAGATGTTATCTTTGTATTTGCGCGAATACTGGTGAAACAAGTCAACTCGATTTTTGTTCTCAATAAGCAAGTCATCAATCAGAGTCACTGTGTACTGGAGAGTGGAAAGTTTGGACACCTTTTGAACTATGGTCATGAGCGTTTTGATGCACTCGAGTTTTTCGCTCGGGTGCGACAAAATTCGCTCTCGTTCTGCCGAGTTGTTCGAGTCAAAGCGATTTATGAACTCATAAATCTCTTTGTCAATCATCTGACTCCTTTGTTTAAGAAAAATTTAATTAATTTTTTTTTTAATTTTAATTAAAATTAATAAAAAATTGATGAAATTAATTATTTTTTTCTAATTTATAAAAAAAAAATGTTTTTTTTACTGATAGTAGGTTATCCATTGAGGCCGGTGATTTCTGAGCTCAATGGTCTTGGTCTGGAACTCGTTGATGGCTTCATTATTGCGTGTCACATCCAAATCTTCTGGTTGCTGTCTGAATTGCAGAAATTGAGTTATAGATTGCTCGTTAGACATTTTTTTGTTAGCTAGTCTATTATTTTTTGTTGTGAGCAAAAATAATACACAGATGGTTGAAGTAAGAGAAAAGCTAAACCAGTTAGTGAAATAATGGAGTTCTTGATTTGAACAATCACAAGTTTTAAATGCGGAGATAGAGCTTGAAAATTTTAAATTATGACGAAATGAATATGACATAATAAATTTTTTTTACATTTTAGTATAAAGCCTTTTTATGTTTTTTGATTTATTTAACTTAACAATTTTGCGCTCATCAGTCTTTTAGCCTTGAAAAATTAAACTTAAATTGGCTAAAACCACTTTATTTTTTTTCCTTAAAAAAATAAGCAATAAAATTCCTTTACCATTTATTCTTCTTCAGATATTTTTCACTAAAAGACCATTTTTTTCATCAAGTTTATTTAAATTTAAATTTTTTTAAACATTTATCATAACCTTAACTTTAATTGGAAAAATTGCATTTCACAAAATTTAGCTAGAACCTGGTTAGGTAAAATTACACAATTTTATTTTTTTTTTAAAGTTTTTTAATCGTAAAATTTAAATAAAAAGTAAGATTAAAATTCAGCAAAATAAGGAAAAATTTCGACTTAAGAATCAGTACTCAATCGATGACACTGTCATTTTGAAATTTTTATCTATTAAATAAACATATATAAATAAATATGTTAAATAAATGTACAATTCTTTTATTCTTAAAAAAAATTAGTGATTTAATTTTAATCAAACGAAGTTTTAAATTCGAGTCCTTCATGATTGATAACCAAAGTTTGATGGTATTTAAATATTTTCAAGTTCGCCTTGATAAATTCTCTGGTAAACAGCAATTCAAAAATAATCATTTTTTCTACCACAACACCTAGGAAAATGGGATTATCTTACCAATTTAAAAGATTTTTCAAACATTTTTTTACACAGTCAATCTAAATATGATTTTATAGCAAGAAAAAAATAATTTCCTGTTTGAGTTGCAGATTTCATGTAGGTAATACTTTAAGGTGAAATTTAAAAAGGTTATTTTTACACTTTAAAAATGCTAAGACCGTAAATATTGGAACATTAAAACCAATTTGAGCTTCCAGATTTAACAGAAGGATATATCCAATAAGTTACTGTCAAAATTGTCTTAATTGACTCGAAATTTACATCTCATATCAAAACATAATATTTAGTTAAAATTCTCTCTCGAACCGAGATAATAAACTGCAATAGTGGATCAAGGGTCTTCGGAACTTGAGCTCATGTAACAAGCGTTTTGTGGTTCATGGGCGTTGAAAAGCCTAAATCTGGACAATTAGATAATAAGGAATTTAAAGTCTGAATTGCGATAGAGATAAATTTGAAAAAAATATAATAAATACTATATAATAATATATAAAACTGAAAATTATTCAAATAATGGATAAATATATGAGATATAATTTTTGATTTTTTTAAAATAAACAACTGAAAAATGAAGGTTATAAAATTTGAAAAAAATTTGATTTTATTCAAAAATGAATGAAACTTATGTTTCTGATTATTAAGGGACCAAAATTATGTAAAAAGAAGCATTTTAAAAAAATTTTTGAGTTGGGTATTTTCAGAAAAATCTTAACGACAAACACATTTATTTGTTTATTTTAATTCATTTTGGTTAAGGAAAAAATTATGGTTATGGTAAGGTAAGGTCAGGTAACAAATAATTAATCAAAATTTCGGATTCCTCATTGAAATTAGTATTAAAATTTTTCTTATATGAAAAAAAAATCAATAGCCTTTTAAAAAAGGAAAGATTCTCAGCTAAAATAAGCTAAAACTCTGATTTATTATCTAGAATGAAAAAATAAAAAATTTAATAACTTACAAATATTCATAATCAGCACATTCAAATCTATAAGATAATTCAAAAAACTTAATTTTTTTCTTTAGATAGAAGAAAAGTCAAATTTAAATATTAATTAGTTATAGGAACGAAGAACCTTGATTAGGGTATAATTCATATTGAACTTAAAAATTGAATGAATAAAACAAAAAATAGAAAAAAAATAGTTAAATAAAAATTTTGTTAAAATATCAAAAATTGTGACAAATTTTAAATCTAGGCTTTTCGAAACTATGATTTTTAATTTCAAATTTCAATTTTTTTTAAATTTGGATCCAAATTTTCAAGAACTTTTTATTAGCTCATTTAAGAATTCATTCTGCAGTTTCAATTAGCACAAGAGACTATTTTTTCGAAATTAAAAGTTTCATATTTGAATAGATTACCTGAAAATTTTGTTAAATCAAACTCTAATCGCTTGCTTTATTTTTTTCTCTAATTTTTTTGATTTAAAAAGAAATTAAAAATTTTATGACAAACAAAATTTTTTAACAATAATTTATAATTCATGACTGTATCTTGCCTTAAATTCAAAAAAATTTCTCTTTGACTTTAATTAAGTACCATCAACGCTATTAAATTTTTTATTTTTTAAAATCAAAAATATTTTTAGTTTTTTTTCGAAATAAACCATATTCTTTAAAATTAATAAAAAATTTATTAAAGTTTTGAACTAAATCTTATCTTTATTTGAATCAATAGATATTGAAATATTTAAACTAAAAAAAAAATAAAATTAATCTAATTAATTATTATCAATTGGTCCCATAAGGTGTCTACCACCATCAATCTGAACTAGCTCACCAGTGATAAATGATGCTAAATCGGACGCTAAAAATGCAATTGTATTGGCAACCTCAATTACATGACCAGGCCTTCCCATTGCATGGTTCAACTTGGCATCTTCCAAATACTGCCTATACTGTTCTTCAGTAAGACCATTTCTTCTCTGAATATTTGACAATATTACCCCCGGATTAACTGAATTCACTCTAACGCCTCTACTGGCTAGGTCCAATGCTACACATTTGGTGAACTGATCCAAAGCTGCTTTGCTCATACAATAGGCCAAAATATTGGGGAAAGTCTTTGAGCCAGCAATGCTTGACACATTCACTATTGAGCCTTTTTGCTCAAGAAGATGCGGAACACATAGCTGGGTTAAATTTATCACTGCTTTTATATTGGTATCCATCAATTCATCATAGTCTTTCATTTGCATGGTTTCAATTCCGGCAGTTTTAAGTATGCCAGCATTGTTGACCAAGATATCAATTTTTCCGAATTTTTTCAAGCTTTCGTCCACTATCATTTTGCATGTCTCAGGCTTTGAAATATCCCCAACAACTTTTATTATCTGTTCAAATTTAGAAAATGATTTTTGTTATTGCTAATTTGTAAAATTACATTATCCCTAGTCTCCGGGTCACACTGGTTGATTGTTTCGTCCAGAGCTTGACTGTTTCGTCCACTTAAGACCAGCTTAGATCCCAGTCTGGCAAACAGAACTGCAGTTCCTTGACCAATTCCGGAGCTAGCGCCTTTAGAAAAATATTTGATCTGATTGTCTTTTCAGTAAGAGTTGGCAATTACCTGTTATTATTGAGACTTTATCGCGAAGAGAAATCATTTTTTGATATCTAATAGTTGAAGAAAATTAATTTAAACCAAGGCTTTAAATAGTATCGAAAACGAATGGTACTGTATGTCACAATCAAGAACAAAGTTATATAAAAATGAATTAAATTTTGTTTTTTTACACTACGTAAAATAAATGTTATTCTGAAGTTTAGTTTTATTTTAAACTAGAATTTTAAAGAATGACGAAGGAACTTTTTATATTATTGGAACTAGGGTTATTTAAAAGTGTATGAATAATTAATTTAATTAGGCCAGTTTACATGACAAGGTTATTTGAGGAAATACTTTGCAACCAATTCGGTGACGATCAGCAGAAATAAGTATCATTTTTTTAATAATAAAAATAAACCAAAAGTATTTTAGGAATTTTTTTTAATTTTTTTCATAGTGAATTAACAAAGTGAGATCTATTTATATATTTTGGAACTTGGGAACAACTGGTCATTGTCACCCACTCAACTTATTTAGTTAAAATTAGCAACAGTAAAAAATTCAAATGTAATAATTATTCAAATTTTTCATTAAATTTTGTGGTCTGATATTTTTTAAAATAAATAAAAAATTTAACATAAAGTTTGTCATAAGTTTTTTATTTGAAAAAAATAAAAATTAAAGATCAGTTTTAGATAATTTTTTCAGACAAAATTTTTTTTTATTTTAATTTAAAAATAATATAAAAGTTTTGTTTTCGTATTAACTCTTTGTGGATCGTAGGGTCATTACTTTTGAATTTAACTCGAGGCGATCGTTTGCTTTGAACCTTGCTTTTCTCCATGTCATCCACATTTTAAAAAACATAAAAATATTGAAAAAATTGTTTTTGGTTTAAAATTTGGTGATTTCTCAATTAATTTTTCATGAAATTTTAATGATTAATTAAATTTTGAAAGATTTTATCAAGATGTTTGTTTTTAATCTTTAATTTAACCCAAAAATATAACTTAAAAATGATAAAATTTGATTTTTATTAAATAATTCAATTTTATTGTATAAACATTCATGATATTTTACAAAAAAAAAGAGATCGAAAGATATTGTTGATTATGCAATCTGAGATTATTATAAAAATATTTCTGATTTAAAAAATCCTCTAAAAACCATATTTTTTTAATAAATTCAAAATATGCTTCAAATTTGATATCTTTATTTGATATTTACTTTTTTTAAATTGTCTAGTAAGAAAATTTTAACAGAATTTCTGATCATTAGGCATTAGGCAAACATTTTGTTACCTAACTCACCTATGATTTAAATTGTCTATAATTTTTTAGTACCAACTTGAGTAAAAAATAAAACTATTTTTAGCAGAAAGTAAATTAAAATTTACTTCAAGAATAAAAAAAAATGCCTAGAAAAATTAGTTGCTGGTGTTTTTATTGAATGCTCAATAGAATCAGCAACTAAAATTTTCTCTATTTGGTTACACGAATGAATCCACTTTCAGCCTCAGCATTAAAAATACATTTTTTTTTTATAAATCAACAAAATATTCTTTTTATTTTTTTCAAATTTTTTTGCCTTTGTTTCTTCAACAATTTACGTAAAATATTGTAAATTTTTGTTTAATTAGAAAAGTAAAATTAAAAGTCTACTTTATTTTACGAAAAGAAAGGTAAAAATTCAATATTTTACGTGAATTGTTGTAGAAGCGGAACATCAGTGTTTTTACTTTAAATAAAAGTATTCAATAATTTTTTTTCTTTCTTTCCTGAACAGATATTTGATCATCCAGAGCGCAGAGAGATTAAGAAGACATGTTAAAAAGCAGCCTTGTTTTTAAGCCACAAGTTTAATTTAAAGTCAGGAGTTTTAAGAATCACATCATTAACTAAAATTAGAAATTTTGAATTCTTAAAAAGTGAACCAAAAAATAAAGTAAGACTTGTGCATATCTTACAGTGTTTTCAAAGTGAAGTCACCAAAGCCTAAAAATTTGTGTATTATTAAAATGAAGTTGAAAATAATCTCACTCTAAATTGGAAAGCCATAAAACTATACTTTTTCAAAACGATTAAATTAATTTTTAATTTATAAAGATTCACCAGCTTTTAGGCTTAAATTTTTTTCACTCCTTTTTTTTAAATCCTTTTAATAACTTTTACTTAACGAATTAAAAAGAATTAAATTCAAGGCTAATTACTTGACTTTGACTTCAAGAATTGTGAACAAACGATTATAAAATTAGAGAAAAAAAAACTGAAAAAAAAAAAAATTTATATTATTGCAAATTACTTTTGAAGCTTTTTCAAATAAGGACTTAAATCTTTTTTGACCCGATTTTAGTCCTTATTTGTCTAAATCGGGTCTAAATCGCTTAAAAAATATTTTACTCTTGCTTTTCTAAAAAAATTAGAAAAATTGAAATCATTTTGATCAATTAATTATCAGTGACAGAATACAGCAAAAAGCTCAGAAAGAGGCTTCTAAATCTTAAACACCGAGAGGAGTCAGATATACAGAAAAGATAGTTAGAAATTCGAAGAAAATGTTGATTTGTAAAACACAAAAGGAAGAGATTGATATCCTATGAGACATGGGCATTGATAGCTGAAAGAGGAAGGATCAAAGCGAAAATGCTTCATGCAAAATTTGACTGACATCGTCTTCTTGAAATAACATGCTATTGGCATTTTAGATCTATAGATCCTTGACCAAAAATAATTCTTTAGTATGTCTAAATGCTTTACATTATTTTTAGTAGAATTAACTTTGATCAAAGAGAACAAAAAATTTAGCCAAAAAGATGTTCGCTGACAGGTGGTGTTACCAGGAGTCAGTCGATTTTTATTTTTAAGAAAATTAAGAAAAGTTTCGAAAGAAGCTCTTATTTGTAGCCAAAAAAATTGCCTCAGTTGCAACAATCCTATCCCATTCTCCCTCAATTCAAACTCAAACAGTTTTTTAACTTTTTCAAAATACTGTATTTAGTTACATTGTAATCACTGCCAATTGATATGTTTGAGGCATTATTTGTCCTTCTAATTGACATTCCAAGGCCTTTTACATCAGATCAGAAGCTTAAATTAATTTATTTTGTCATCTGTATCCAATGTTGAAATAATATAGAAAAAGTGCGATGTTTCAAATATTTTTTCAGTCTCGAAAAAAAAATCGCAAGCATTTTCATATTTAAAATTAAACTTGTTAGTGAGATAGAACAAGTTTAGTTTTTTTTTCAAAAATTAAAAAAAAATTTAAATTTTTTCTTGTGTTTTGTGGTTCATCTTAAACACTTGAATAGTGGTTCGTTTAATGTATTTTAACAAAAACTTAATAATACGTAATTAAATTTAATTGTATTTTTAATAATTAAAAAAAAAAGTTATTTAAAAAAGAAGCTTTGAAATATTAAAAAAAATTTAAAAATCTGCGATGAAATTAATTACACAATTATGAAATTTTTTGATTAAATTGGAAAAATGAAATTTGATCAAAAATTTTACTTCGTCTAAATTATTTCCCATTTTGATAAATTGGTACTGTGAGGTATTGTGAATTTCAAAAACAAAAAGAACATTCGAAATTCTTCCATTTTTGATAATTCAAAATTTACTAAAATTATTATTATTATTATTATTTATTTCATAAAATTACGCCTGTCTTGGCGATGTTTAAAAAAAAAAAAAAATTTATAATAAAAAGTTTCTGATGTTTTAAATATTGAGGATATTTCGTCTTTGTTTTGTGCAAGGGCCCACGAGTCTTTTCAGTACTCTCCATATTTCTGGTTCTTCTTTCCCCATCATGTCCTTCAGCATGATTTCTCTTGTAACTTTATCGAAAGCCTTGTTAGCATCAATCGCACAAATAAATAATTTTTTCTTCCGCTTTTTGTAATGTTGAATTGTTTCAGTTAGTGTATAAATTCCATGGTTCGTAGAGCTGTTTGGTTCAAAGCCAAATTGGGTGTGAGGGTCTATGTGTTTTTGGTTTATTCTATGAAGAATGTACTTTTCAAAGACATTGGCAAGTGTATCTGATATTGTTATTGGTCGAATGTTATTTATATCATCCCTCGGACAAACAGATTTTTTCAAAATCAGAAGTATTTTGCCTACATTGAATAAATATGGAATTTAGTTAAATCGAATCATTGGCTCAATTATCTTTGCAAAAAATTTACTTAACTCATCCAAACAACCATATTTAAACATCTCGTTAGATACGTCATTAAATCCAGTACATTTCCCGTTTGGGAGCTCCTCTAGGATTTTTTTTATAGTCTCTGGCCCCACTTCAATGCCTTTGGAGATTAAAGATTCCGTAATTTCTTTTTCATACCGTTCTATTTCATTAATGTTCATATTCACATCCTCATTTTTGTTTTCTATTTCTTCTCATTTCTTTCCAAAACTTATCTCGGTTGGAGTTGAAGAGGATGTCAATTCTCTTTTCGTCCGTATCGTATGATTCCTCTATTACTATTACTACTATATTCTTTTTCCTTTTTTCTCTCTCCCTTAACTCATTCGAGAAAGCAGAAATGGCCTCCACTGCTTCAATTTTTTTCGAGAGTTTTTTCTTGGGGTTCTGGATTTTCAACAGCTAATTCATTTTTTCTAAATAAATTTGACCAATTCATCTTTGGTTTCACCTTTTTTTCCAATTGATCAATTTTTTGGTTCAGTATTTGAACTTAACTAACTAATTTTTTATTTTCCTCTAGGAGTGCTTCAATGACGGTATCTTGTTCGTTTTGGTGATCAATAATTAAAAGAAAAAGATTTTTAATGTTTTTTTTAATTTTGGTATTGTGAATTTTAAATGTGTGATTAAATTTAATTGTGTTTTTAATAATTAAAAAAAAAGTCATTTTAAAAAAAGCTTTGAAATATTAAAAAAAAAAATTTAAAAATCTGCGATGAAATTAATTACACAATTATGAAATTTTTTGATTAAATTGTAAAAATAAAATTTGATTTTTATTTTAGGTAAAAAAGACGTACCAAGTATGTTGCAGTATTTTTTTTTAAATATTGTATTATAGTAAATTTGATTTATAAACAAGAGAAAAATTTTTGTTCTTTTTGTTTTTGAAATTCACAATACCTTCAATTATTCAAATAAAAACTAAACTTGACCTATCCAACTAACAAGTTTAATTTTAAATGTGAAAATGCCTTCAACTTGAAATTATTTGAGACTGAAAAAATATTTGAAACATCACACTTTATCTATGTTTTATCAACATTGGATACATTTTGTAATTCAAACACAAAAAATTAAACTACTTTTTTTTTAAATAATAATTATTATTATTATTATTTATTCAATAAACACCGCAAGGGTGATGTAAAGAAAATAAAGTAAAAAGTAGAATAGAATAAAGTAAAATTTTGTCTTTCTAGATAAAACTAAAAAAAATAGAATGTTTTATATTTGTGTTAGTCACATGATTTAAATGAATTAAAAAAAAATAATAGAAATAATTTTTCAAATTTTGTTTTTCGACCGAATTTTTTTTTTTTGGTTTTCTAAAGTTTTGAAAAAAAGTTAAAACAAAAATTCAAACAAAAACAAAATAAGTTAAAAAGAACTTGTTTAATGGCACTTTGGTAAATATAAATTTTTTTTTTATTGCATTTTTGCTTAGAGAGCTTTCGTTAGGAGTTGGAGGATTTTTTCTTGTTTCTCTTTGGTCATTGATCCAGCGATACAATTTTTTAAATAATATTATTTAGACTTTCGTTTCGATATGTTTTATTAATTGATCACAAAAATTTTCTAAGTACTTCATATATCATAGCAGTTCATATGATTTATAGGATGATATGAAAAAGTGCTTAGCAAAACTTTATCTCTAATCTAAAGAAACCTTGGTAAAATAAAATTAAAAATTGTCCTAAAAATTCTGAATTTTCAAAATTTAGTTTTAGATTTTATTATAAAAGATGAAATTAAAAATTATTCGAAACAAAAAAAACTACACTTTTTAATATAAAATTTTCAAATAAACGACTAATTTTTTGATTTTGAACTTCTTAAATACAAAAATCACCTCATTTGACACCGATTTTTTACCTCTGTTAAACCAGACTCTATCGTATGCATCTTGAAAAACTAGACTGTGACTTGCTATCACACAGACTGGAGTCTTTGGACCTTTTTTTCCTGTCATCGTCAGAAAAGCACTTCCACAGTCTGAGCGTTTCATCAGCTCCAATACTTGCCACAGTTTCTTCATCTGGCGAAATAGCCATCTTCAGCACCCGGTTAGTATGACCGGTCAGCTCGACCACCTTGCTCAAGTCCGAATATTTCCAAATTGTCAGCTGATTATTCTCGAGCCCGTGACTGGAAATGAACTCTTTGTGGCATCTTGACCACAGAATGCAACTAACCTGCGATTTGGTGTCAACCGATTGAACCACATTGCCGTTGTAAACATTCCACATGTAAATTTTGCCGTCTGCAGTGCCGCCACCTGTTGACAGAATGTTGCTCTGCCACGGACACCACGACACAGCTTTTACTGCGGCACTGTGCTCCCTGAGAACATGCAAAGGAGCTCGCGAGCTCATGCTATAATTCTGGTCCCATACACCGACTAAATTGTCATTGGCGCCACTCGCCAAATATCTGCCCTCCGGGCTCCAACTAAGCCCGCACACTTCTTGGTTGTGAAATTTAGAATTTCCTATGTGATGCTTGGCCACTCTGACGTCATGGTGATGAATGTCGCCGCTACGAGAGCCCGATGTCAACACATGCGAGTTCCACGCCAGGCTAGCAACCCGGCTAGAGTGCGATTTAAGGGTTCTGATCACACACTGTTTGGTTACGTCCCACAATTGTATCATGTGCTTTGAGTTGCCTACTGCTAGCACATTTCCTTTTTGAATCCAAGACACAGAGGTGATGTAGTCAGGCGAATTCTCGTCCATCGAGAACAATTGGGATATGTCTTTGGTGGTGGCGTTCCAAATGTACAAGTCTTTGTTCAATGCTACTGCTAGACAATTGTTTGACGACCAGTCCATTAGATTCAAATCTTTGGAAAAAAATAAAATGAAGAAAAAAATTTTTTTTGTAAATTTTTGATTGAGCTTACAAAAATCGTCTTTAAAATCGGGCGCGTCCAAAATTTTCTCTGGCGCATTGATGACATGACGGACAGTTGATTTTTTGACACTGTTCGAGCTAGAGCCGGCACTGTACAACAACTTCAAGTTTTCGGCAAATGATTGCTCCGAGTCGTTTAGTTTCGAGTTGAAATTGAGGATTTTGGACTCTTTGTCGTTTATTTGGGATATTTCGCACAGGAGTTTGCGTTTGGCAGTGTCGATTTTTTTGTTGTCCTTTTGGTGCTCGTTCTCGATGTTCTCTCGGCTCATTAGATGATAGCTGAGCTCGATGCCGCTGTCTGTCCGATTGGGTATGTAGCGGTCGTTTGTCTTCGAGTTAGTTGTCTTTTTACAGGATGACGAAAGTTTGAGGGGTGTTTTGGAGGGTGTTTTGAGTTTGTTTTGTTTGGAGATGAGGATCGAACTTGTGCCAATGGAACGCAACTCGGTGTGCGATGAGCCTAGTCTCGATTTGCTCATGTTTTCCATTTAATCTAATTTGAAAGTATATGATGAAAAATTTTGATGAAATTTGAAGAGTTTAATGATTAGTATTTAAGCTTGACTGTGTGTGATCTTGGACCGACCTAAATTTCAAGTACAACAAAATTCGACCATTTAAAAAAATCATCAATCGACCTTGACCTTTGTACATGACGACCGAATTTTTGTCTTAATATGTTTAAATGTTAGCAATTTTGTAGATAATTGTTGTAAATAATTGTCCCTATTCTATTCTAGTGGATAATGAAGAGGCGCTCATCTCGTGTTCTAGTACCTTTTTGGGTAACTGCTTCCGTCTGACACAGAGGCTACTGCATCGAGTTGATCATCTACACCGTAATTATTACCCAGTCGAAACTGGTCCCCCTTTTATTTATGATGAAAGAGGTTTAAGCATTCGCCCCAAATTGCAGAGATATTTTGAAAATTTCTTACCCTCAGCGGTTTTTGAACCCTCGATCCTCTGCTTGCATGACTAATACACAAACCATTCGGCTATACGGGCTCTGGATAATAGGTTTAGATTAGCAAATTTTTAATTTTTAATCACATAAAATTTATTTTGAATAAAATACCCAATTTATTTTGAATAAAATTGAAATTTTTTTCCTCAAATATTAAATAAATTCCCCAATTATTAAGTTTATGCATAAAAAAATTAATTAACACTAAACTAAATAGAAATCCACTATTTTTAACTTAATGAAACTTTCATTAAAAAATGAAAACATATTTAAGAAAAAGTCCCTAAATTATGAGAAGAGAGTGTTAGTTAGAAATAAAGATAATACTCAATCGAGTTTTCTAGAAAGTTGTTTATGTCATTGAAGTTATTAGCTTCAATTTTAGATTTAAATAATTTAAAAATCGAAAAATAATTACTTTTTAGTAGGCTTGATTATTGAATTTTTTGAAAAATAACATTAAAGAGTGGAAAAATTATCAAAGTAAAGCAAAATAAATGAGTATATTTTACGGATGTAGTTAGCTAAAAAAGTGTCCTATAAGTAAGTTTTGAAAAATTAAGAAAATAAGAAAAATTTAACACTGAACCTTTTGGTGAAGAAGATTTAGACTTAGATCTGATTTTACGTAAAGAGCTTTAGCGTCTTTTGAGTGAGTTAATTGTAAAATGTCAAGTCAGGGACTAGACTTAAGATATTTTTTTGGTCATTTTTGTGTATTTTTTTAGTTTTTTTTAGTCTTTTTGAATGACTTCCCGAGATTAAAATTACGCAAAATATTACGCGTAAAAACAAGTGTAGAATTGAGTAAATCAAAGCATAAAATCGCGTTTATTAACTAACTTTCGGTGTCATAGGATCTTTCATTTAGACGCATTTAAGCACACTGCATCAAAATGCATAAAAACGTCTCATTTTTTACTTAAATTAAACTAATAAATACCCGTTATATCGAGATTATAAAAAAATACTATTTTGCATATTAATAAAAAATTAATAAAAAAAGTATGAGTGTAACTATGTTGGCGAATTTATTAAAAAGAAATAGATTATAAAAAAAAATACAGCAAGAGATTTTTTTTTTTAAATTAAAAGTTGAATTAATTAATTAATGTAAAGTCAAACAAAAATAAAAAAATGATGATTATAAATTGGTTGCCCTAGAAAAATTAAAGTCTGATTAACAAAAAAATTCACAAAACTTTTAACAAATTGAACGATTCTTGATATCATACTGACTTCCATTGTAATGCTTTTGTTAGTGATGTTGTTGAATATTCTTGTTTATTTGTTTCTGAGTCAGCTGGCTAATCGTAGGGCGGCCAGTTAGGTAGCTTTTAGATTTCCACCTTTGTTGCTGAGAAATTTAACTTTCAAAATCCGTGTTTTATCAGCTTTCTCACTATCTTATTTATTCGTTAGATTACGTTTTGGTTTTAACCGAATTTTTGTACAAGATTGATCTAATAAAAAAAATTTAAATAAAAGCTGAATTGTGGAAAAGTGAAAATGTTAAAAAATGAATATTGACATGTCGCCATCGAATTATATGAAAATTTAACGGTCATTTTCGACTTTAAATTTTATGTTAGTTGATTGAATAATGTTATAAAAAGGGAATGTTAGTTTTAATTGTCAATACATGAAAAGTTTTAATCAATAAATCAATTACGATTTAACTTTGTCAACTATTGTTTTTTTTTGAAAAAACAATCATGTTAAAATATCAATCAAAATAATTAATCTTTCATTATTTTTTGCTGAAAAATATTGAGTTCTCATTTTAGTGCGTAAATACACATAACTCCACTTTTCTCTCAAAAACAAAGAAGAGGACGATGCGTTAATACACAAATAATTTTTAAATCTAATAATATAATTTTTAAAAATATTTTTTTTATGCTTTCAAAAATAATGAGATATTTTAGATTTCGTATGAAGTCAACTTTTTTGATTATTTATTTGTATTTTGAACTTTTTCCATTAATTTTATAAAATCTTAAAAACATGATAACTTGCTCAAATCTTCTTACCAAGGCTTTCTAATTTAAAATTCAGCCTATTCTTCAATTAGGTTTTAGTGAAAATAATAGTCTATTGCTGGTCTCGGTCATTGGTGATCCGGCAGTGGTCACAATGGTCGACAGTTCCCTAGCATTCGCTTTATAAAAGCAGGGGCTTTTATTATTATTATTATTCACAAGTAAAAAAGACAAAGTGAAAATTACGATCAAAACTTCAAATAAAATTGGATGTTTTTAGCGATATGGAATTCGATTCTTCGATAATTGAATATTGGACACGGAACTGGATTTGCATGTTTGCTCGATGACAATTTTACATGATTTTTGGCCTCATCTGAAGCTATTTAGATCCCGGGTCTCCCCGGTATTGTTATCATTTGATAACATGAAATGTTATTTATTGATCGACCGATTATGTTATCAAGGTGATAGCAAATTTTGTTATCAAAAGATTTCGTTATTTTTAAAGATAACATAATCTCGTATTTTATAACAAAATAAGAAACTGGGTCGGACTGTCTTGATGACCTGGTCAAGCAAGAGTAAGAAAAGAAAGAAGAAAATTGAAGAACCAAAAAAAGCTGAAGAAAAGATCGAAAAATTAAATAAATTATTTAAATTATTTTCTTGTGATGTCAAAAAAAAAGCGGTTTTGTGATATATGTGATATAAAATCGTTAGAGAAATCTAAAATGGCAGGTGATCAAATGTAAGAGATAAAAATGATACTCAGCAATAAAAAAAATCAAAAAAATGTGAATTGTGTGGTCTATTATTGAATGGTGAAGGGGGAATACAAATATCATTTGGCAAGAAAACAAAGATAAAAAAAATTAATCGTTGTCTTTAGATTAATTTAATAATTAAATGACTTGCAAACGCAAATTTTTTTAGTTTATTTGATAATTAATTTGATAATAATAATTATTTTATTGATAACATAACTTCTTCACAAATCGTGTAATTAGAGATTGGAACAGCCTACCTGAGACAGTGATCGGTGCCTTGACTTTAAAACAGTTCAAGAACAGGCTCAATGCATGGAAATTTTCCAGTGGGCTTGAGGGAATTTGAGGAGGTTTTGAAGTTTAAGGGTATTTACCTTTTTGGGACGATTGTGTAACGGATTGTTTGTTTGTAGTGATACAATGTTTGTTTAGTTTCTCTCGATCATGTTTTCCCTTACCATAGATGTCTTCCTGGTAAAACATCCCCGCAAGCATACTTGCCGTAGCTTATTTTTATTATTATTATAATAAGTTTACTGATAACACTTTTTTTTTATTATGTAATATTAAATTACAGATAACGAATCTTTTGATAAAAAAATTGTTATCACGATAACACTACAAATGAGTCCCTAGATCCATTCCTATTCTGATCGGCTTTTTAAACCAAAAAAAAAAGAGTCATTAAAGATTGATTTAAATGTTCCATTTAAATGTTGAAAGCCTTTTTCACCAAACCAGCATGATTAAATTGATCAAATTTTCTTTGATCAGCTGATTACATTATGGAAAACACCTGATACTTGAACGGAGATGTGCAAATTTCAAAAAAGCAAAAATTTTTGTTTTTAATTTTTTCATGTAAAAACTTGATGGGTTCAATAAGAAATGAATTCAATAATAGGTTATTTTTTGCTAAATAATTGTATACTCCGTCTTGTGTCACTGAATTTCTACATCTCACTGTTAATCTATTTTAAAAAATAATGGCTTCTCCAGGAAGAAGCTGCTTTTGAAAATGTTTTTGTTGATATACCAGAAAAAAGTTAGTTACATTAGGATACAAGAGTCTTAAGCTATTTGGCTTTGAATCCTTTTCTGAATACAAAAATACAACTTTTTTTCTTAATAAAATTAATTTCCATATTTTTTTTATTAGTTTCTCAAACTAGAATTTTCCATGATAAATTTTTTAAACCAACTAAATATTATCAAGCTTTTTTTTCAAATTATTTCCATCAAATTTAAGAGTATAATTTAAAAAAATTAATATATGAACTTTATTGGCACTAAATTATAAGAAAATCATTAAATCAAAAAAAAAATAAAAATAGTAAATTAAAAAAATTTAAAACAATTTAAAAATGAAAAGTTCTAGTTATTCATTTCCTTTTCTTTTCGAATGAATTTTTATTTATTTGCTTCAGAATAAATCATAAAAAAAAAAATAAGAATAAAGTAAAATAAGCTAAAAAAATGAAAAGAAAGTTAAAAAGACATAGATTGAAATAGGTTGTTACATGTGACACATGTTTACATAGTTGAAGCTTCAGGATAAAAGGAGGAAATAGTAAGGTAGCAACTACACAATCGAGTTGGGTATTCAATATATCTTGATTCGAAACCTTCTTTGTATTCCTCCACCAGTCTTACATCCAATGGAATAGAATGACTCGGTCCTCTCTGACTCAACTCAAAAAGCCGGTTCGCGACTATTAGTAATTTAAATTTATTATAAGCCTCATGATGCACCATGTTTGAGGGAGTATCATATTTTAACTTAAGGATAGATCTTACTGCCGTATTCTGAATTGCTTGTAGTTTTTTGATATTATTTTCTGAAAATGAATTCAAGCAAGCAAAAGAAAAGTCTAAAATTGATCCGACTAAAGATTTATATAAATTTCCTAGTGTCTTTTGAGTAAGACCCCATTTTTTATTTGACAATATCTTAATAATATTTAGCCTTTTATTGCAGCGTTCTTTAATTTCGTCTACTAATGTATTAAAATTTAACTTAGAATCAAATTTAATACTAAGAAACCTGATTTCTCTTTGGCTCAGTATTCTGTGTCCATAAATTTTTAAGTTAAGATTAGTAGTAGTAGTAGTAGTAGTATGTTGAACTGCAACTCGGAAAAATACCTGAGCAGAGCTCTAATGAGCTTTAGCAGTCGCTTCTTTTTTCACAAGCCAAGCATCTAATTTCGACTTAAAAATATTTTTGCGCTAACTATTTCTTCCGGTAATTGGTTCCATATGTTTTCAACTCTATTTGTGAAAAAATGGAAACGCGAGGAACAGTTTTTTATCTGTTCACGACGTAGAGTCTTTGAATGCCTTCTTAATTCGTATACTTGACCACTTTGACCATAGGTTAATCCTTTTTTAAACTCAACTTACTCAATTTTATTAATTATCTTGAACGACTGGATCAGATCTCCTCTCAATCTTCTCGTTGTTAGGTCCGTCAGGCCGAATTTAGGTAAGTGTGTTGAGTAAGTCAGGTACTTTAAATTTGGAACTAACTTAGTAGCTCTACGTTGAATCATTTATATCATATCGATATCTTTTTTAAGGTAAGGGCACCGAGAGGTTATGGCAAATTCTAAGTGAGGTCTGACCATTGAAGTGTACAGTAGTTATTAAGATTATCACTTTCTTTAATATACTTAGAAAAGACTACTGAACACGACTTTTCAGCTGATGTCTTCATTTTCAATTTAATGAGCCATTGTTTAGTTCGTTGGTGTATTTATTTATCTTATTTTCTAGGTTCCCCTTTTTGTTGTAAATGAAGAATGTAACTGCGAGAAGCAGAGAGTTTTCATTATTTATTTTGTTTCTTTTTGGAATGTCATTAATATATATACTAAATAAAAGAGGACGAATTACTGGGCTTTGCGGGACACATGTGGTTATTTTGTATTCTTCACTCAGGTGCTCATTCACATTTACCTTAAATGTCCTAGAGTCTAAAAAATATCTAATCCAGTTAGTCAAGTGATGAAGTGGATTCATTTTAATCAATTTAAAAAGTAAACCTTCATGCCAAACCCTATCAAAGGCTTTGGGAATATAAAAAAACAGGCAATAATAGCCAATGTTTGGATAGCGGATTAAATTTACAAGGTTTTGAAAAGCTAAAAAATAAATTACAAGTGAATATTTCAAGGCGTCAAATACAGGAAGTAGAAAAATTGAACTAATAAAATTACGACAACACTTAATTTTTTGACAAATTTTTAAATCAATATCCATTTCATTTAAAAGAACTTTGTTAGGAAAAAAAAGCTAGAAAAATGTTCCAATAATATTGAACTAATAGAATTAACTAATTTAAAACTCTTTTTAATTTAATGAATAAAGGTTTTGTGAAATTCTGTACAAAATAAATAAAAGCAGAAAAAAATGTAAAAAATTAAATAACTTTTTTTCTACAAGTTTAAAATTAGTTCCGTAAACTCAACATTGTATAACATTTAAAGTTGCATCAAATATCAAGGTTTCCTAAACTCTGCAAATTTAGCAGAAATAAGATTTCATTTTGCAGAGATTTTGCACATCATTAGACTTTGACAGTTGATGTAACTTTGAATGTTGCAGCATGTTGCATTCTCGAAACAAATCAAACCACTTCGAAAAGATTAATGGAAGGAATTTGAACACCTAAAACTCGTTGAGTGATTCAAAATCTAATATTTGGAAAAAAATTGATTCAGTTGGCTGCTCTCCCTTTTAAAAAAAATCTACCCCTTAACTCGGCACACAAGCTGGTAGTATAAATTCCGCAAAAGAAATTGTTTAAGTCTTTGTGGAACAACTTGATTATGTCTTCTCTGAAAAATTTAATCCTGAGTCGACAAAAAAATTAAAGAATCAAAAGGAAATAACTTGTCAAAGAAAGCGGAGGCCAACCCCTCGCTCTGTGATGACCTGCCATTTAAGAAATTTAATCTAAAATTAAAAATAATAGACTCAATGGAAGTCTGAGAGAAGACAAGATTTCTAGTTCAATCCTTAAACTTTTAATTAAACTCTATCTAGATTTTTTGTGTAGAATATTTAATGCTTCACACAATTTAAATTTCATTCCCAAAAGTTGGAAGTCAGCAGTCATTATTATGATTCCTAAGCCTCTAAAGGATCCCAAAAATCTAGAGAATTATATATGTTAGTTTCCCTTACACACTTTCTAAGCTTCTTGAGAGAATAGTACTAAAACTGGTTTTAACTTGAATATAAAGACTTGAAATTTTCACATTTTTTTGTCCATATTTATTCTTTAAATTCAAATGAAGAAAATAAGATAATACAAGTTAGTTCAAGTATCTAATTTTTTTTGTCGATTAAAACTTTCTTCATTTTTCAATATATTTTGTCATGCCTATAAATTTCGGCTCTCTATATTATGTCCTCCAATCTATTTTTGTAAGAAATTTTATTTAACTTTTTAATTTTAGCTCAAAATGGGATATCTCCAAAAAAGTGATATGTTCGGTTGGTTTTTGTCAGATTTTGACCGATCTTTGATTATTTTAATAACCGATAGATGTCCCTATGGCACTTTGAAATATTTTCTTTGAGTTTCTTTGACAATTAAAACTTAAAAGTTAAAGAAATCTTTATTTCATTAATAATTTTAAATTAAAAAACTTTAAATTATTTTTATTATATACTTCTTCCGTACAAAAATACTACTCTTCATTAAAAAGAAAAATGAACTGTTCAACAAAGAAGTCTTTTTAAGCATTTTTTTTAAAAATGTTAAGAAAAGGCTTAAAGTAAAAAAACTCTGAAGCTGGTAAGTTTTTTCATCTCATTCAGTTCAAGTTAAGAAAACCTAATTCAATTAAAAAAATAATTACATTCATAAACAGAAAAATTTTATTAAATTTTCGACAAAACTCAAAAATTTGATGAACAAGATTTGAAAATTTAATTTTTCATATTTTGAAAACTTTTTTATGAAATAAATTTCGTTTTTTTTTGCGTAATTTTAAGAGAACGAGAATCTGTATTATTAGAAAATTAATTCCAGTGGGTCCATAGAGCTTCTTATCCACTTTGTAACTGCACTACTGATTTAATGAACATTTTAACTTCTAATTTTTCTTTTCGTTCTTGGATCTAATTTAGTTTTTTCTAGTAACTAAACTAGTTTTTAAACACATCAAAAATAAAATATCTAAAATAGTTTATTTCACACCTAAAAAAGTTTTGAAAATAACAAAAATAAAAAATTTTTACCTAACTTTAATTTGAATATTATTATTAATTAAGGAATTAAATTGATTAATTTTTAATTTATCTTTCGAAAAATTTAATAAACATAAAATAATTTAATAGAATAGACTTTTATTTTTTTAATTGTTTTATTTATATTTATTTTTCGTCGTTTTTATAAGTAACAAAAAAAATATGTATTAAAAATAATTAAAAATGTATTAAATTTATGTTTTTTTTTAAATAATATTTTTTTTAAATTTTGAATTTTTAATAACTAAATTATGTACTAAAAAACCAGCTAAGATATTCAATAAACTATATACCATACTAAAAAAATTTCTTTTTATAATTTTCCTATAAGATTCGTTTTCTCCTATCGATTTTTTAATTCACAAAATTAAATCCATAGAATGAATACCCTTCGTGTAATAATTAAATCTAAATCGTTTATATTTAATTGATCAGATCTTTCTATTAAATATTTTGATTTGTATCCACATTGAAAGAAAATTGAAAATCATTATTTTGAAACCTTGGATTTAAAATTTAGAATATTTAAAGATAAAAGAAAATTTTTTATAAACATGTCGAATTTGATAAATATTCCGTTTAAATGTGATTAATTTTGCTGTCTGATTGATGAAGTAGGCTTTTTCTATCTAGACATTTTAAGTCTAAAATTTATAAAATGTGACAATATCTTTGTTAAAATGAAGTTTGATAATTATAATTTATTCAATTTGATTATGAAATTTTACATTTTAATGGATACTTTTTTTTAGTTACAAAATTTTATTTAACTAAATAAATAAAAATCTTCCAAATCAAAATTTAAACATCTAATATTTTTAAAGCTTTTTAATTTCAAGGTTAATCAACAGGTGTCCATGTCTTAGGAGACTGATAAACACATCGTTTTTTTTTAAATTCACAAAATTTTGGATTTTAAGGTAACTAAAGAATGGATAAAAAATTTAAATTCAGATGGTCCTTTTGAAGTTTTGAATTGTTCGATTTAATCTCTTTATTATTCTGAATTTTTTCTGGATTTGTTTTTTTTTTATAATCAATTTTAAATTTAATATCATCACTCTTTATTAATGAATTTTTAGATTGTTTTTAGATTCTTATTATAAATACAGATAAAAAACAACTCATTAATGTTATATGTTTTTTGTTGCTACTCGAAAGTTAAGCTGTTTAAGTTCTTTTTAAATTTCCTTGATTAAATATTATGTTAAAATACGTAGAACTTTAAAAAAGTGAATTTTGTCGACTTTTATTTGAATTTTCTCATTTTTAAAACTGGAAATTTTGTGACTTTTTTTGAGAGTAGTCTAAGAAGCTTTCGTTCTTTTTTTAGAAAAAGGCTTTTTTTCTTAAGTGTAATAGACATTAATCCAAAAACTAATTAAAGTAATACTTTTTAAATAAAGCACTAAATTAAAAGATAGAATTATAAAGATTTTAGAAAAAGCAGCTTAAGACTGTACTCTAAGCTAAATTTGAGCCATATTTAAAATGAATGATTTTATTAAACTAATAGCGAAAAGGTTTTTTATTTTAAAATATATGTTAAAATTTTTTCTTATAATAAAAAACATAATTTTATGAAGGGGAACCTCAATATTTTATGACTAAACAACAAGTAAAATTTACCACAGTTTTGTAAAAATTAATCACTAGCTCGTCATTTTCACAACAATTTTACTATTTCTTCAATTTATTAAAAATATCAGCTAATAAAAAATATTAAAAAAAAGAAAAATAATAAATACTATTTATTAACATTTTTGCTTTTTTTCAATAACTCTTTTCCTTGTTACTTTATCAACTCGAGAGAAAACGCATTTCATCAAGGCACATATGAATCTTCAGAACAAGTATCCTCCTTCCCAATAGTGCTGTTTGTTGAAAGAAATCAATCGCTTTTTGATCCATTAATTTAAGAATTCATGTTGGTTAATTGTGAGTTCACTTTTCTTGAAGAAGATTTTTGAGAAGCTTTGGAGACGTTCCTATCGACACAAGGATTTTTTTCTCAATTTTTTCTTCTTTGTAGTATCTAACATTTGGAGGACACTGAGACACGTCACTTGAATAAAATGAACCATCGATCCCTGATGATGCTATGCGAAAAGGATTCATCGTCAATGTGAAGCAAAGTCCTCGTACGAATTTGTCGAGCCTGCTTCTCAGATCTTTTGGGTATCTTTTTTTTCATTTACTATAGCTCTTTAAAATTTCAAAAAAAAATTGCATTATAAATCTTCTTTAAGTAAGACATGATAACTGGTTTTAGCTAAAGCCTGATACATAGAAAAAAAATCAGCAGGTATTCAGATTAAATTTGTTACGGTTAGGTAAAAATAATATTAATTTACTTTTTGGCAATTATTTGACATTTTTCCAATAATTTCAAATGCCTGACATACCTAATTTTAATCAAGACTATATAAATAATTATAAAAAGCAATAAAAATTTATTCAAAATTTGCCCATGTGAAAAAAATCAAAATTTTTTTGAAATTTTTAATTTTTAGACTTATTCCCTAAAGTTGTTTGAGAGATTGCTTGAAGTTCTCAAATATTCTTTAACTTTTTATCTTGGATGACCAAAAAATACTTTACCACACTAGTTACCACCGTTTTAATAATCTATTACTTTTCTCCAAATTTTTTTATTAATTTTTCTTTAGAAAAAATTTAAAGGATCCTAAAAAATAATTATCATTCCCTAAAGTGTTTGATAACTTTTAAATGCTCAATAACCCTTCAATTGAGTAAGTTATATTTTAAAAATTTTAATTGAACCTTAGTGGAAAAAATTTAATTTTTAAAATTAAATTTTTACTCTTTAAAGGTGTTAATTTTTTAGATATTCTTACAGTATCTTTTTGATCATCTAAGGCTGTTCTAAATTTTGTAAAAGTTAAATTATCAATCAAATAAAATCGAATCGGTTCTAAAGTGATTGAACAAATTAAAATTAGGAAATAAATTATTTTAATTAGAAATTGGTTAAAACTTATTTTTTTAATTCAAAGCCCCATTTGCATGGATACGGGATAAAGGCCTTAAGGTAGATACAGTTGTTTGCACGGCTTTATGGTAATTAAATGATATTTGTGTAAATATTGCTTGTTGTTTAGATTTTTTATTTACTAGAGACTGGGTAGATTCGAAGCAAACTAACTAAGAGCGTTAATTATATTTAAAATATTTTGTTTATATTCTTCTTAAAACCAAACATTTTATAACATGCATTTTAGATGTATGGCACCCAAAAGCTGTATTTTAGACTTTTTGCTAAAAATTGCTTAAAATTCTTAAAATAAATTAATCAATCCAAATCAAAAAGTTTTTTTAAAAAAACAAAGAAATCAAGCAGAGTTCTAAAAAATAGAGGAATGTAGATCTAAAGCACCTAAAAAATCAATTTTACTCCATTTAAGTAAATTATAAAGCTCAGCAGTTTCCAGAATTAAATAATTATGTGAAAAGTTGATTTCTTTAAATATTTCAAAAAAAGGTAAATCTAAATTAATTTCTGAAATAGTTCTATTTTATAGTTTTTTTTAGAATAAAAAATTTAGATCTTATTTTATGATTTTAAATATAAATTTAAGGCTCTTTAATTTCGATTTTTTTTTTTTATCAAATTAATTTCGATACCCCAAATTTTCAATAAAATAGCCCAAATAATTAATATTTTACCCCAATAATTTAGTAAAATTCCCCTTTTAATCAAATAATCCGTAAAAATAAGGATTAACACTTAATTAAATAAAAAGGCACTATTTTTTTAATTTTGATAACTAATTAATTAAAACGGCCATTAATTTTTAAAATGACACCAACCTACCTAAAAAAAACTATATAATAAAATGAAGTTATTAAATAGACATGACTAGTGACCATTTCCCAATCGAAGCATCCGAATTCTATGGGCTATCAATTAGAAAATAAATCAGCAGCTAAAAAGTTTAACTATAAGAAAGCAAACTAAAATTTTTGTGGTAAAATTGAATAAAAATTTTTTTTTTTATAAATTTGGTGTATTTCTATTAAATTAGGTGATAATGTGAAAAAAATAGTGTCATTTTAAATTTTTATTTTTTTATTTTGTTTTTGGTGGTTTTTTAATAAATTTGGGGTAAAAAATTAAAAATTTGGTGTATGAGAACTAATAAAGCCTAAATTTAAATTGAGCTTTCATTTTATCCCTTTAGAGCCGCAGTATGACAGAAGGATTAACAGATAGTTATTTTATAAAATATTTTTTTCTTCTGTTTTTGTATATATTTAATTTCATTTTCCACATTTTTATATTAGAACTAAAAAATAATATTATCAGTTCTTTTTATTAAAATCAAATTTTTTAAATTAAAAAAAAATTCTTATAAAGTAAAGATGATACTAAAGAGTTTGAAGGTTTGTTGATTTTTCAAAAATCAAAAAAAGAGTTAAATTTAGAGATCCTAAATTTTACTTCTTCGAATGAAATAAAAATTTTAAAGACAAAATAACTTAATCTTAATCTTCGTTCAAGATCAGTGCACAATGAAATAAAATATAATTTTTTGATTAATTAAATTTTTCGATCAACACCTCGATAGGCAAGTCTTAAGTTTTTAATAATTAAAATAATCAGGCTGGGCATAAGTTTCAAATCTATTTTTAGATTGAAGGAGCATTAGTCATTCAGGTGTGCATTAATTAATATCTAAGAACCGTAGCCAGAAATGAGGCGACCAACTCACATTCTTTGTTACAAGATAAATTTCTTTATTTTAATTAAATAAAATTCATTATTTTATTATTTATTAGAGTTGTTAATCAGAAAAAAAAAATATGAAAATTTTCGAAAGAAATTTTATCGATTAGACATATTTTGGAATAACTTTACTCTTTTTTTGATGCGCTAAAAACTTAATTGATAGTAAAAGATCGACTTTAAAATAATGTAAAAAAAAAATTCTAAAACAATTCTAAACAGGGAAAAACTTGGAAATATTTTTTTTTTTTTTTTAAATGCCAATTTTTTGGCTCGAATTTACAATCCATGAATTTATTTCAAAACTAAAAAGTAAATATTTCGTGATATATTAAATTTTTTAATTTTTGACATCTCTTGGTCAGGGTACCCTTAATAAACCTATATACAATGGTTCTAAACAAAAAGCCCATAATTCATAAAATTACGTTATTTTACGTAAATATTAATCGGTATAGATGTGTAATTTTACGTAAAATTACGAAAGCTTACATTAAAATACGTAAATTGAGGTAAAATCGTAACTAAATGCTTACGACCAAAAAAATGAGTTAATATGAAAAATCGAAAAAAAATTCAACATTCTTTACCGTTTCTTACTTAATTTAATGTAAAATTACACAATTTTTGCGGAAAATTTAATAAAGTTTTTTAAAAAAAGAAAGTAATTTTATAATTTTTTAAAGGCTTCAGAATAAATATATTTGAAGAGTATATGGCTGCCAAAATATATAATCAGATTTTTCTGATTTTTGTTTATAAAAGAAGCCAATTTTTAATTTTTCTTTCCAATATTGTTAATTTTTGGCCGTTAGCATTTAGGAACGATTTTTCCAAAATTCACGGATTGAAAAATTTAAAATTGCCATCCATTTTTTCTTCATAATTTAAAATTACAGACCCTTACCGACTAATATTTACGTAAGATTACGTAAGCTGACCGAAACTTAATGTGAAAAGAACCACTGCTTTATTTGGCTATTAGAAACCTTTTACACGACATCATACAATCAATTTTAGTATCCTTTTTCGATATAGAAGAAGAAATTTTAGGCATTATGAAATTTCATTCAAATTTATCAATAATCAAGAAAAAAAAAATCAAGAAAAAAAACTTTATTTTATTTTAAGATAAAATCATTAAGAATTATTAAGATTTTTTTATATTTATCAAGAAAAAAATCGATTTATTTGACAAATCAATTAGAATCACATCCAGATTTTGAACAAAGTGATCTATTTTTTTTTTAAATAAATTTTTAATTTTTAACTTTAAGAATTTTTTCACTGAATTCAATTTTCTGAAGTTTAAATTTAACTTCAATGATCTAAATTCAAAAACTAAAATATACTCTTCATATTTTTGATAATTCAACAAAACCTTGATTATAGACTAATTTAGACTATTTTCATGCCTCGATAATTTTTATTAAGATTTCTTGAATTTTTTAAATTCCCTTTTTTTTTTATTTCAATTTAATTTTGCTCGACAATATTAAAAGGTCTTTAATACTTGTAAAAAGTCAGGTTTAACTATTTTTTAGTTCAAGTGGTGAGACAGCTGGCCACCTGATATTTCAAAAATAAATTACTAGTTTAAATTAATTAAACTAAAGATTAAAAGAGTTGAAATGATTTTCGTTAATTCTTTTGGTCGCTAATTATGAAATTTGTGACGATTGGGAATACCAAGCTCATCTTTAATCAAAAATTATTAAAATCTCTCTTTTAATTCTTTTTTTTGAGATAGAAATTTCTTAATAAAGTGAGTGAAGTAGGGAAAAAATTACTTAGGTTAATTAGGTCGATTTTTAAAGCATTTGACTCAAGTGATAAAAAATATGAGGAATAAGAATTCAAAAATCTAGGATGACAGGTAATTTTATTTCGCAGAATTAATTAATGAAAGCTTTGAGGACATTTAAAGCTGCTCGAAGCTAAAGATCATTAGACTACCAAGTATTTTTTTTGGTTATTAATTCAATATTAATGCAAATTTTTTGATTGTAATGCTATTTTTTAAACCTAGAGGGCAAATTTAAGATTGATCATTTGTGAGCACTTTATTTCAATTTGAAAAAGGTATTTAACTATTTGCCAAGTTCAAAATATTTGCTCAATTGTAGAGATATATATTTTATTTCAAATTTTTGTAAAATTTATTTTTTACATATAGTTTCTGCAAAAAAAAGAAAATTTTCTACATTAAAAAATTTATTTATCAACTTGGTAAATAATATAATCAAAGCTGAGTACACAAATTTTACAAATCTTAAAAATTGTCCAATTTTTGCATTTTTAAAAAAAAAAGAATCAAAAAATTGAACAAATGATTATGATAAATTGATTTTTTTTTCAATCCTTTGAGATTTTTGGTAAAAAATTTCAAATAATCGAAATTTATAAAATTTTTCAGCGTTTTAAATAAAGTACACTTCATACTGATCTTATTCCAGATCAAGTGCAACAATTGCGTGATTAATGATAAGTACAATGTGGCATATGAAATAGAAGAAAGAAATTAAGGAAAAAAGATTAAATAACTCTTTTACTCAAGATCTAAAACATATTTTAAGAATATTTTCAAGAACTGGTTATCAAGTATGGGACAGAAGAAACAAAATAAAACCCGAAAAGGTAGAAAAAATAATGTTTCTATATGAAAATTATGAAAAAATCTAAAAATATTATTTTTAAATTTAATAATTTTACTTAAATTAAACATATTAACAATTGATACATTTGATTGATTTTCTATTGTAATTATGCTGATGGTCAGACTTGATAAATTTTGGCTGAAGCAAATTTTAACTGATTCATCTTGCAGGACAAGTTTTAAACCTAAAGAAAAAAAAAATTTTTTTGATGCTCTAAATTAAGACAAAAAATTTTACTAATTATTTTTGTTTGGATCTGTTATTACCTTCTCTACATTTTGGCAAAGTCATTTAGTCTACTTTTTGTGATTTCTCACATTTTCTTCTCACATTCAGAAGAAATTTTTTTAAATTAAAATTTTATTTTGATTGATTTTGTTTCAAAAAGTGTATTTATACTTTAAAAATATTAAATCAGTTTATCAAAAATGGTAAAGTTTAATTTTTTAAAGAATTATATACAAATAAACTTTTTAACGAAGTTAAATTTAATAATAATTATTAAAATTATTCAATTAGTTAAAATTAAGTGAAGAGTAAAAGTATTGTACACTCAAAAGAGTGTGACCCAAGAATTTTTTCAGATTTATAATTTGAATAATTTTTTGAAATAAGAGCAAATTTTATTCCCTTTAAAACACTTAAGTTTTAATTAAATTTAGTTTTTTTTTTAAGTGTTAATTTCCAACAAACAAAAATCTCAAAAATTTAAAAGTTTAAAAGCTGAAGTATATTTTTTTTTATTTTAAATTTTTAAAACCCTTAAAAAAATAGTTTAATTTCATTTAGATCATTTGATATTACATAATTTTATCATATTAACGATTGCAGCTGTTGGATATGAAATGACAAAGCCACATTTTATTAATTTATTTTGTACTTAAAAATTATTCTATTCTGATTTGATTTCTGTCATAATAGAACATAATCTAGACAAAGAAAGCGCTCTTTATTTTCAAAAATAGGGAAAGAAAAATAAAATGATTTCGGTTCGAATTGAGAAAAATCAAATTTGAACAAAAGCTCTTAAAAACAATTATTTTTATTTAAGTTAAAAACTAGTAGAACAAAAAAATCAAAATCACGCCACTAAATTTTTGTTGATCACTTTTTCAAATAATGTAGTATAAAATGAGTCAGCAGAATTTTAAAATCTATTGTCTAGCTGAAAATGGTTGTGTTCTATGCTTAAGAATAAGAACGCTAAGTTTTCGAAGTATTTAGAGCAAAGATTGGCAAAATTTTAGATTTAGAACTTTATTTGCTTGAAGAAATAGACTGGCAATAATGAATTTTATCAATTGTTCAAAAAATAAAATAACTGAAAAAAAAGAGATTGATTGAGATAGACTCCGAAATAATTTGTGATTAGGGATCCCGCCTTGTCGGAACCATTACTAAGCATTTTCTTAAATTATGATACACACTCAGCATGACTCGACAAATAAATCGAGCAATGGTTGCTTTTGTTACATAATTATTTAATGAATATATTATGTGAAATTTTAAAAGAAATAGGAAATTTTTTTGGAAGCCACGCACTTCAAAATTAAAAACTTGGTATAATTTTCTGATGAAATAAGAAAAAAATCAATATTTCTGGAAAAATCCTGATCCTTAATGTTATGAAATAAGTTTCACGTGACAAAAAATTCGTCCGATTAAAAACAAAATTTTTAGTTTTTAACTTGGCTTGGTTGTTTTTCTTAATTTTCTCATTTTTTTTTGGTAAAATAAATTATTAAAATTTTTTCTCAGACACTAATTCAAAAGAAAAAAAGGGTTGATATTTAATTTTTTATCTGAGCAATTTAGCTTTTTTTAGATTTTTTTTCCCTCATGAAAATGATTGAAGGTGTGACCAATTTTTCGCCAGATTTGGACTCGGACAAAAAAACTAAGCCATTGTTCAACTTTGGCAAGTGCAGAGTGTGCAAGGACAAGGCGACTGGCATTCATTATGGCGTGGCAAGCTGCGAGGGCTGCAAAGTAACAAAGAAAAGAAATTCTTTTCAATTTTAAATTTAATTAGTCTGCTTAATTAGGGTTTTTTTAAACGAAGTGTGGAAAAAAATGAGAAATATGTTTGCTACTTTGGCTACAAATGTGAAATTACGCCCAAGCAGAGAAAAAAGTGCAAATTTTGTAGGTGGAAGGCGTGTTTGGCTGCGGGCATGTCTTTTGAGGGTATCAAGATGGGCCGCATTCCCAAGATCGAAAAAGAAAAGGCCAAATTTTGCATGGACAGTCTCTCTGATGGTAAATTTTGCTCATTTCCGTGGTGCTTATTAATTAATTGGAAAAAAAGAGGAACAAGACCAAAAAATTGAGATTGACATTGATGTGCCAACATCGAGCAGTCCCTCTTCGAACAGTCTCAGTCCCGTTCCATACAACGGTGATTTGGTTCCAGTAGAAAAAACATATCCGGATTTAGTGTACTTTGACCAGCCGTCGGTTAAGGTTATTAACAGAGACGGATTTTTGGTCTCATTCGAAATCGACAAAATCCTAGAGCCTAATCTGGAAAGAAGTCACTTGGTATTTTCAATATTGAGGGATAGATGCTACCAGTTGTTTGTTCAGTTCACGGAAAAATACGAGAAGCAGTACGACAAAGCTTTGAGAGTGCTAAGAAAACTAGAGGCCAGTTTGGTAAACGAAAATTTGTCCAAGGCTGAACTATGGGAAAATTTCGTCAAAGAAACGTGCTACCACACCAAAACATCTTTCATGTACGTCAAACAACTGCCTGGCTTTGAGACCATAAACCCCAATGACTTGATAACAATTTTGGACACGAACATTTTTTTTCTTTACGGCCTTAGGGTTCAGAAACTGTTCATCAATGGCGAGCACTACATCATTCATGATAACAAGGTGCAATTCAATCGAAACAACATGTACAAGTGTTTTGGCATAGACTTGACCAACCGAATCATGTACTACCATGCCAGGCTGAATTCTCTCCATTTGTCCAGTCAAGAAATTTCCCTGCTAATACCTTACATGCTCAGTTCCACAAGTAAATTTTCAATGCTAGGTAAATGTTAGCTCAATTATGTTTTTAGAGTCAGATTTTGTAGATCCGGACTCGATTAGAACTGTAAATGAGTATTACAAGCATGCGTTGGCTCAAGAGTTCCTGGTAAGCAAAAGATCGCCGACATTTATTAATCAACTTGCACAAGTATATTTAGAATAAGAAAAAATAAATTTTTATTAATTTTTTGTGGTTATCAAAGTACCTAAGCTATACTGTTGAAATTAGCAACATATGTAAAAATTTACAGATAACTGATTCTTGAAGGAGACTAGATGCATAAAATTAATCAATATTAATTGTTCATTTTGCCTATCCGAATGACAAAGTAGCCCAGTGTAAATCTTATTTATTTGAAAAAAAAGTCTTTGTTTGTAAATTGGTATTTTTGTATTTCTATTACTTTTTGGCCATTTTATCGTCCATTTCGTTTAAAGCTTTTTTTTATCTAAATTTAAAAAAAAGTGTTCTCCGAACAAGTAATTTAAGTTTTAATTTAACTTTCTTCTAAATAAATATTTTAAAAATTTTATTTTTTCAATTTAATCTTGATAATTCTAAAATACAGATAAGTTTTCGAAACAAGTTTTTATTATTTTCCAACGGGTGTTCAAAAAAGGTTGGCGCGTTTTTCTTTATAAAAAAATAGGAATGCAATATTCAAATTTTCAAAAAGTCAAAAGGTTTTACTCAGATAACTTTCTAATGGATAAAGATATCTAAACCAAATTTTGTGGATCAAGAAAAGATTATCTATCCTATCCAAAAATGTTTGTATCATAATGGCACATAAAAGACAGCATCATTTAGGACGGATTTATAGATAAAAAACAATGTTTGGCTTTGAAAGAATACTTTTTGTTTTAAAATAATTACAACTTTAATTCAATCCTAAAACAGGCTAAGACAAAGTCGAATGGCGGTCATAAAAAGTTTCAACTTAGCCGTAATAAAAAAAATTAAGAAAAAATTATTTCTATTAAAAAAATACAGAAAAAAATAGGATAAAATACTCTAAAAGTTTGGTGATATGGGCTGTAGTTTTCGAATTTTTTTCGGCAAATTCAGAAAGCTTGACTTAATCAAAGCTTTGCAATAAATTCTAAAGCTTCACCTTTAGACGGTATTGTTTGTCTCTCTGATTCATCAAATCCGTATTGAACATCTTGATCAATTTGTTTGAGTTCTACAAAGGAAGTTTTCTTTTAAAATCTTTTGGATTACTCTTTGTATTAAATTTTCCTGGTTTATTTTATTTTTATTAATTTGTTTTTCTTTTCGAGCATGAAACAATCTTTTCCAATTTATGTCTTTTCGACTTTAATTTTTTTTAGCTTATTTACTCTATTTTGATTCTTTTTTTTATCTAGTTTTATTAACTTTAATTTTATTTTTATTTTATTTTTTTATTTTATTTTTAATTTATTCTGAAGGAGCTTTAGCTCGGTACAGAAAAAAAAAAAAAAAAAGAAGAAGCATTAGCTCCTTCGAATAAATAAAAATAAAATAATATAAAATCAATTAATTAAAACAGTTTTAAAATATTTTAAATTTGAAGTTAGTTTTGTTCATTTACTAATGAGAAGATGAGAGACAAGAAAAATAAATCTAATTCAGATCTTTCAAAGAAGCTATTCAGGTTCGTCGGCTCGCTCTGCAAACTCGCTAAGGATAAGAATGTCAAAATTGAACAGTTTGATGCTAAGCTAGCTAGACTGGAGACAGGGCACAAGGAGTAGCCTTACGAAACAGATCTCTTGTGGAGCAATGTTGTTGAGGGTAAAAAGCAAAGTAATAAGTTCTTATAGCAAGTGTCAGGATCAGGAATAGCCGCAAGAAGAGAGATTAAATGACTCAGACATGGTTGATTTGCTTAAACAAAGGCCAACCTTCTAGCCTTGAATTTTTAACAAGAACCATGAACAAGAACTTCCTCACAAAACCTTTGAGACTACATTCATGAACAATATCCATCCAGAGTCACTAGTGCTGTCCATGGCCCGCAGCTTCTCTCTTCTGAGAAAGATTGTTTTTACGATCCAAAATTGATTCCAAGTCTACAATATTACCAAGACCGCGTCCACCTCTTTCATAAGGCAACTATGATCTTTTTATCAAAACTATTAAGGAAAGAACCAAGCACTTGGAACATGATGTTGATATTTAAATAAATCAGATTGTTATGTATTGACGATCTGAATACAATCCGACAAACTGAATCTTGTGTTGTTTTTATTTTAAATGGTTGATTATTTAGTGGAATATCATGTTTTATCATTAATTCTTTTTTATTTTTTTTTTGTAAAAATTATCAAAATTTAAAGAAAAAAATTATTTAAAACACATGAAGAAGAAGTTTTTTCATTTTTTTATTTATTCTTTGTTAAATATTTATAACAAAGAAAAATTGTAAATTAATAAATAAAAATTAAAAATTATTTCTTATTGAAATTTTTAAAAGACCAAACAAGCAAAATATACTATAGGATTAAAATGAACAAACTGAACAAAATGAACAAAAAATAATTTGAACGATTTATATGCTAGGCTTTTTTTTATAGAATTAAAGTTCACGAAATTCAAAACTTTAGTGCTATCTGAATTTCACATTTTTGACTCAAAATTCGTAATCTACGACCTCAAAAACCTCAAAAAAAAAATTTTTTTGAAGGGAGCAAAAAAAAATTTTTTACACCCAGGGTTCCAAAAATAGCAAACCCTTTAAAAAGTTGTTGTTCTTTAAGACTCAAAATCTCAAAGATAAAACTTAAATATACTAAAAAAGTATATATATTCTGAAAGAGCATAAAATTCTCTACATACTAATGTGATTTAGAAAGAAAAAAAAATTGGTGTGGCGGTTTTTGTTGGCCAAAAAAAGGAAAATAATGTGTTTTTTCTGGTTTAAATCGTATCTCCTCCCAGGGATCAATTATGACCCGATTTTTTTTTTTTTTTTTTAAATCTAGACAAAATTCTGAACAATTCTATGGTTTAACTTTTTTATTTTATTGCTTTAGTTTTCTTAAAGAACAACAACTTTTTAAAGGGTTTGCTATTTTTGGAACCCTGGGTGTAAAAAATTTTTTTTTGCTCCCTTCAAAAAAATTTTTTTTTTGAGGTTTTTGAGGTCGTAGATTACGAATTTTGAGTCAAAAATGTGAAATTCAGATTGCACTAAAGTTTTGAATTTCGTGAACTTTAGCAATCTGAATGTACTAAAGACAGAACGTCGGATTAAAGACCGTCGTCATTACCTCCCCAACAATACATTACTAAAAACTTCATACATTTCTGAAGCAAACTTGTTATAGAGACCGTCAGGAATTCTATAAATGGGTTAGAGGCATCGATTGTTAGATCCTGTAAATATCAGCAAAATTTGCTATATATCTACATCAAAAGTCAAAAGAAATGTCAAGACTCGATAAAAGGCCCACTTGATAAAGATGGAGTCTTTCACGCAGATGAAGAAATTATTACCAATCCCTCTAAAACTCCAATTTGGCAGCGTCTTCATTCCCCGCTTATCATTTGTAGCTCAAACAGACCTTCTATAGCGACAAAGACGAGTGAAGTCAATATAAAAGCTTTTTCTGCTGAAAAAAATTATTAACTTATTGAAAGAACAAACCCTAGAAAATCACCAGGAATGGAATCTGGCTGACCGGTGGATGACAACGAATCAGTCAGTTTTTATTAAAATTAAATTAAGAAAAAATTTCCTGACTAGTATACGAAATCCATCCTTTTATCGTGAAAAGCTGCGCATTGGCTTATTCTGAGGCACTGAGTGTCATTTTTACATATTCATTTTCACACAGCATGATACCGTACGTAAGGCCACTTGAATATATCAGTCCAATCTTTACAGGAAGTATACCAGGTAATTACAGGCCAATCTCCTTGACTTCAGTTCCTTGTAAGTTGATAGAGCGCATAAGTAAAGACACTATAATGGATTTTTTTTTCCTTATTCACTCCTTGTGGAGCATAGGGTCATTACTTTTGATTTCCACTCAAGACGATAGTCCCTTGATCTGAATATTTAAAAATCCCAGTGTAAAAACATATGTTTACTTTCTTATACCAAAAAACTCTTTTTAAAAAAGATTATCATTTAATGGTTTTTAAAAAGGTCTAAATCTTTTTTGATCAATATTTAAAAAAATTTCTAATTTAAATTTAAAATTTTCAAAATTTTTTATAAAGCTTAGAATTAATTATGAAATTTAATAAAATTAAAAATAAATGATTTTTTATAATTTTTTACTGAAAAATACACTATCATAGATTATTTAGATTTAGATGGTTTTTTAAGCATTTTGAATTTCAGTAGCTAATAAAAAAAATTATAAAATAGATGAATTTTACTAGATATTTAATTAAAACACTAGATAAACCGATAATCTAATATTTATTTTGATGTAACAAAACATAAAAAATAAAATACAAGATAAAAGATGAAAAAAAAACAATAAAAATTATATTAAATTAAATAAGTCGAATTATTTTTTCTTCTTTTACTTCTCAACTCTTGAACGTTATCGTTGTCATTGTTATTTGAACCTGTTCTCTTGGAACTTGATTCTAGAATGCTTGATCTAGAACCTGCTTCACACTTTTTTGACATTTCACGAATGGATTGGATATTTTTTGACGGTGTTCTCAATGGACTCTAAAACACTCATTTCCAATACCTAAATAGTAAAATTTAGTATCGGTCATCTTGCTGGTTAATTCGTTGTATGTTTGTTTTTGATCTGAATATTTAAAAATCCCAGTGTAAAAACATATGTTTACTTTCTTATACCAAAAAACTCTTTTTAAAAAGATTTTCATTTAATGGTTTTTAAAAAGGTCTTAATCTTTTTGATCAATATTTAAAAAATTTCTAATTTAAATTTAAAATTTTCAAAATTTTTTTAAAGCTTAGAATTAATTATGAAATTTAATAAAATTAAAAATAAATGATCTTTTATAATTTTTTACTAAAAAATATAGCATTCTAAAGAATTGATATTTCTATTAGTCAAAAATAAATTAATCCCAAATTTAACTGATTCGGATGAAAAAGCTTCTCAGCCTGTTAGTTTTATAGCTCAAAAAGATGAAAAAAAACATTAAAAAATTGAAAATTGAACAATTCGAAAAGAAAAAAACGATACAAATTAAATGTTTTATATAAATTTTATTTACTTAAATGTAAATTTTTCTTTTCAATTTTTAGATTTAACATTAATTTAAATTTTTTTTGTATGTTGGATAGGTCTCAAAATTCAATATCTCTAGCTAACAGAGTGATCAAAATTTAGTTTTTAAATCAATTATGATCACATGTACTTTTTTAATAAAAATGATGAAATATTAGGTTTTGGGCATTCATATTAGACATATGCCAAAACTAAAATAAAATAATAATTCAACAGTGTAATTTTTACATCTACTCAAATTTCAAAAATATTAAGTTTGACTAATTGAAAATTAATGTCTAAAATTAAAAACTTCAATTTTGATTTCTTGATCACAGCACTATTAAGAAATCTAGAGTTTAAATATCCAAATATTTTTAATCCTTTAATTAATTTGACTTTTGTTCGATTTGATTCCCAATATTCATTAAATCATAGTTTAAATTTCATGAATCATTTGCTATCAATTGAATTTTGAGATTTTTAGATAAATTGTGAAAAAAATATTTTAGAAAAAGATAGCATTTTCATTAATTTTAATAAAAATTGTACTCTAATTAAAAAATTTAATTAAAAAATTTGTTTCTTTAAAGCATTGAGTATCAAAATTGAATGAAACCATTTAAAAAAAATCAGATAAAAAAATCAAATAACTATTTTAATTATTTTGATTTTTTTAAAAAAAACTTGTCATTAATTCTCGCAGAAACCAAATAAAATGGTCACAATGAAAATTTCCATCATCATCGTCATATCCTTTTCAATTATTCAGTTTTTAAATTAGCTAATTTTACTTATATTTTATGTTTTCTTAATTTTTTTTTAATATTAGATCGTCTAATATAAACAAATAAATAAATAAATAATGAATAAAGGGAAAAATCATCTAAACTGTTCTGGTAAGAAAAATTCCTTTGGAGTCTAAAAAAATTTCAAGGGTTAATTTTAAAGTAAGTATTTATCTCCATGTCTTGACTCATTCTCTCAAACTAATTATAAAATGAATAGAGGTAATCCAAATTCAGCAGTGCGCTCTATTCTAAAACTAAAATGTAATACTGCCTCCAACATTCTTCATCCCGAGACCTTAAATAAACTTAACCTCTTAATTGTCTCGAATCGACTTTATGAATTGACCGTAAGATATGTTAGGGCAGGACTTAGTCATTTTGTTCCATTTATTCTCAGGATGGTTTAGGGTGGTTGAATGAATACAAAACGGAATCCCTTTTTTTAATTGCTTCCTAAAAAATTTTATTTTTATCTGAAGGAGTTTTAGCTCTCCATAAATAAACAGACAAAAAAATCTCTAGAAATAGATTAAAAAAAATTTAAAACTTAACTAGTAAAAAAAGGCAAATAATAAACTAATACATTTATTTCAAATATATATAAAAATCAATTTCCTTTTATTAATTTGTATCGTTTTTTTCTTTTCGAATTGTTCAATTTTCAATTTTTTAATGTTTTTTTCATCTTTTTTTGAGCTATAAAACTAACAGGCTGAGAAGCTTTTTCATCCGAATCAGTTAAATTTGGGATTAATTTATTTTTGACTAATAGAAATATCAATTCTTTAGAATGCTATATTTTTTAGTAAAAAATTATAAAAGATCATTTATTTTTAATTTTATTAAATTTCATAATTAATTCTAAGCTTTAAAAAAAATTTTGAAAATTTTAAATTTAAATTAGAAATTTTTTAAATATTGATCAAAAAAGATTAAGACCTTTTTAAAAACCATTAAATGAAAATCTTTTTTAAAAAGAGTTTTTTGGTATAAGAAAGTAAACATATGTTTTTACACTGGGATTTTTAAATATTCAGATCAAAAACAAACATACAACGAATTAACCAGCAAGATGACCGATACTAAATTTTACTATTTAGGTATTGGAAATGAGTGTTTTAGAGTCCATTGAGAACACCGTCAAAAAATATCCAATCCATTCGTGAAATGTCAAAAAAGTGTGAAGCAGGTTCTAGATCAAGCATTCTAGAATCAAGTTCCAAGAGAACAGGTTCAAATAACAATGACAACGATAACGTTCAAGAGTTGAGAAGTAAAAGAAGAAAAATAATTCGACTTATTTAATTTAATATAATTTTTATTGTTTTTTTTTCATCTTTTATCTTGTATTTTATTTTTTATGTTTTGTTACATCAAAATAAATATTAGATTATCGGTTTATCTAGTGTTTTAATTAAATATCTAGTAAAATTCATCTATTTTATAATTTTTTTTATTAGCTACTGAAATTCAAAATGCTTAAAAAACCATCTAAATCTAAATAATCTATGATAGTGTATTTTTCAGTAAAAAATTATAAAAAATCATTTATTTTTAATTTTATTAAATTTCATAATTAATTCTAAGCTTTATAAAAAATTTTGAAAATTTTAAATTTAAATTAGAAATTTTTTTAAATATTGATCAAAAGATTTAGACCTTTTTAAAAACCATTAAATGATAATCTTTTTTAAAAAGAGTTTTTTGGTATAAGAAAGTAAACATATGTTTTTACACTGGGATTTTTAAATATTCAGATCAAGGGACTATCGTCTTGAGTGGAAATCAAAAGTAATGACCCTATGCTCCACAAGGAGTGAATAAGGAAAAAAATCCATTATAGTGTCTTTACTTATGCGCTCTATCAACTTACAAGGAACTGAAGTCAAGGAGATTGGCCTGTAATTACCTGGTATACTTCCTGTAAAGATTGGACTGATATATTCAAGTGGCCTTACGTACGGTATCATGCTGTGTGAAAATGAATATGTAAAAATGACACTCAGTGCCTCAGAATAAGCCAATGCGCAGCTTTTCACGATAAAAGGATGGATTTCGTATACTAGTCAGGAAATTTTTTCTTAATTTAATTTTAATAAAAACTGACTGATTCGTTGTCATCCACCGGTCAGCCAGATTCCATTCCTGGTGATTTTCTAGGGTTTGTTCTTTCAATAAGTTAATAATTTTTTTCAGCAGAAAAAGCTTTTATATTGACTTCACTCGTCTTTGTCGCTATAGAAGGTCTGTTTGAGCTACAAATGATAAGCGGGGAATGAAGACGCTGCCAAATTGGAGTTTTAGAGGGATTGGTAATAATTTCTTCATCTGCGTGAAAGACTCCATCTTTATCAAGTGGGCCTTTTATCGAGTCTTGACATTTCTTTTGACTTTTGATGTAGATATATAGCAAATTTTGCTGATATTTACAGGATCTAACAATCGATGCCTCTAACCCATTTATAGAATTCCTGACGGTCTCTATAACAAGTTTGCTTCAGAAATGTATGAAGTTTTTAGTAATGTATTGTTGGGGAGGTAATGACGACGGTCTTTAATCCGACGTTCTGTCTTTAGTACATTCAGATTGCTAAAGTTCACGAAATTCAAAACTTTAGTGCAATCTGAATTTCACATTTTGACTCAAAATTCGTAATCTACGACCTCAAAAACCTCAAAAAAAAAATTTTTTGAAGGGAGCAAAAAAAAATTTTTTTGAAGGGAGCAAAAAAATTTTTTACACCCAGGGTTCCAAAAATAGCAAACCCTTTAAAAAGTTGTTGTTCTTTAAGAAAACTAAAGCAATAAAATAAAAAAGTTAAACCATAGAATTGTTCAGAATTTTGTCTAGATTTAAAAAAAAAAAAAAAATCGGGTCATAATTGATCCCTGGGAGGAGATACGATTTAAACCAGAAAAAACACATTATTTTCCTTTTTTTGGCCAACAAAACCGCCACACCAATTTTTTTTCTTTCTAAATCACATTAGTATGTAGAGAATTTTATGCTCTTTCAGAATATATATACTTTTTTAGTATATTTAAGTTTTATCTTTGAGATTTTGAGTCTTAAAGAACAACAACTTTTTAAAGGGTTTGCTATTTTTGGAACCCTGGGTGTAAAAAATTTTTTTTTGCTCCCTTCAAAAAAATTTTTTTTGAGGTTTTTGAGGTCGTAGATTACGAATTTTGAGTCAAAAATGTGAAATTCAGATAGCACTAAAGTTTTGAATTTCGTGAACTTTAATTCTATAAAAAAAAAGCCTAGCATATAAATCGTTCAAATTATTTTTTTTGTTCATTTTGTTCAGTTTGTTCATTTTAATCCTATAGTATATTTTGCTTGTTTGGTCTTTTAAAAATTTCAATAAGAAATAATTTTTAATTTTTATTTATTAATTTACAATTTTTCTTTGTTATAAATATTTAACAAAGAATAAATAAAAAAATGAAAAAACTTCTTCTTCATGTGTTTTAAATAATTTTTTTCTTTAAATTTTGATAATTTTTACAAAAAAAATAAAAAGAATTAATGATAAAACATGATATTCCACTAAATAATCAACCATTTAAAATAAAAACAACACAAGATTCAGTTTGTCGGATTGTATTCAGATCGTCAATACATAACAATCTGATTTATTTAAATATCAACATCATGTTCCAAGTGCTTGGTTCTTTCCTTAATAGTTTTGATAAAAAGATCATAGTTGCCTTATGAAAGAGGTGGACGCGGTCTTGGTAATATTGTAGACTTGGAATCAATTTTGGATCGTAAAAACAATCTTTCTCAGAAGAGAGAAGCTGCGGGCCATGGACAGCACTAGTGACTCTGGATGGATATTGTTCATGAATGTAGTCTCAAAGGTTTTGTGAGGAAGTTCTTGTTCATGGTTCTTGTTAAAAATTCAAGGCTAGAAGGTTGGCCTTTGTTTAAGCAAATCAACCATGTCTGAGTCATTTAATCTCTCTTCTTGCGGCTATTCCTGATCCTGACACTTGCTATAAGAACTTATTACTTTGCTTTTTACCCTCAACAACATTGCTCCACAAGAGATCTGTTTCGTAAGGCTACTCCTTGTGCCCTGTCTCCAGTCTAGCTAGCTTAGCATCAAACTGTTCAATTTTGACATTCTTATCCTTAGCGAGTTTGCAGAGCGAGCCGACGAACCTGAATAGCTTCTTTGAAAGATCTGAATTAGATTTATTTTTCTTGTCTCTCATCTTCTCATTAGTAAATGAACAAAACTAACTTCAAATTTAAAATATTTTAAAACTGTTTTAATTAATTGATTTTATATTATTTTATTTTTATTTATTCGAAGGAGCTAATGCTTCTTCTTTTTTTTTTTTTTTTTTTTTCTGTACCGAGCTAAAGCTCCTTCAGAATTATTAAAAAAAAAAAATAAAAAAACTAAAATAAAAATAAAATTTAATTTAATAAAATTAGATAAAAAAAGAATCAAAATAGAGTAAATAAGCTAAAAAAAATTAAAGTCGAAAAGACATAAATTGGAAAAGATTGTTTCATGCTCGAAAAGAAAAACAAATTAATAAAAATAAAATAAACCAGGAAAATTTAATACAAAGAGTAATCCAAAAGATTTTAAAAGAAAACTTCCTTTGTAGAACTCAAACAAATTGATCAAGATGTTCAATACGGATTTGATGAATCAGAGAGACAAACAATACCGTCTAAAGGTGAAGCTTTAGAATTTATTGCAAAGCTTTGATTAAGTCAAGCTTTCTGAATTTGCCGAAAAAATTCGAAAACTACAGCCCATATCACCAAACTTTTAGAGTATTTTATCCTATTTTTTTCTGTATTTTTTTAATAGAAATAATTTTTTCTTAATTTTTTTTATTACGGCTAAGTTGAAACTTTTTATGACCGCCATTCGACTTTGTCTTAGCCTGTTTTAGGATTGAATTAAAGTTGTAATTATTTTAAAACAAAAAGTATTCTTTCAAAGCCAAACATTGTTTTTTATCTATAAATCCGTCCTAAATGATGCTGTCTTTTATGTGCCATTATGATACAAACATTTTTGGATAGGATAGATAATCTTTTCTTGATCCACAAAATTTGGTTTAGATATCTTTATCCATTAGAAAGTTATCTGAGTAAAACCTTTTGACTTTTTGAAAATTTGAATATTGCATTCCTATTTTTTTATAAAGAAAAACGCGCCAACCTTTTTTGAACACCCGTTGGAAAATAATAAAAACTTGTTTCGAAAACTTATCTGTATTTTAGAATTATCAAGATTAAATTGAAAAAATAAAATTTTTAAAATATTTATTTAGAAGAAAGTTAAATTAAAACTTAAATTACTTGTTCGGAGAACACTTTTTTTAAATTTAGATAAAAAAAAGCTTTAAACGAAATGGACGATAAAATGGCCAAAAAGTAATAGAAATACAAAAATACCAATTTACAAACAAAGACTTTTTTTCAAATAAATAAGATTTACACTGGGCTACTTTGTCATTCGGATAGGCAAAATGAACAATTAATATTGATTAATTTTATGCATCTAGTCTCCTTCAAGAATCAGTTATCTGTAAATTTTTACATATGTTGCTAATTTCAACAGTATAGCTTAGGTACTTTGATAACCACAAAAAATTAATAAAAATTTATTTTTTCTTATTCTAAATATACTTGTGCAAGTTGATTAATAAATGTCGGCGATCTTTTGCTTACCAGGAACTCTTGAGCCAACGCATGCTTGTAATACTCATTTACAGTTCTAATCGAGTCCGGATCTACAAAATCTGACTCTAAAAACATAATTGAGCTAACATTTACCTAGCATTGAAAATTTACTTGTGGAACTGAGCATGTAAGGTATTAGCAGGGAAATTTCTTGACTGGACAAATGGAGAGAATTCAGCCTGGCATGGTAGTACATGATTCGGTTGGTCAAGTCTATGCCAAAACACTTGTACATGTTGTTTCGATTGAATTGCACCTTGTTATCATGAATGATGTAGTGCTCGCCATTGATGAACAGTTTCTGAACCCTAAGGCCGTAAAGAAAAAATGTTCGTGTCCAAAATTGTTATCAAGTCATTGGGGTTTATGGTCTCAAAGCCAGGCAGTTGTTTGACGTACATGAAAGATGTTTTGGTGTGGTAGCACGTTTCTTTGACGAAATTTTCCCATAGTTCAGCCTTGGACAAATTTTCGTTTACCAAACTGGCCTCTAGTTTTCTTAGCACTCTCAAAGCTTTGTCGTACTGCTTCTCGTATTTTTCCGTGAACTGAACAAACAACTGGTAGCATCTATCCCTCAATATTGAAAATACCAAGTGACTTCTTTCCAGATTAGGCTCTAGGATTTTGTCGATTTCGAATGAGACCAAAAATCCGTCTCTGTTAATAACCTTAACCGACGGCTGGTCAAAGTACACTAAATCCGGATATGTTTTTTCTACTGGAACCAAATCACCGTTGTATGGAACGGGACTGAGACTGTTCGAAGAGGGGACTGCTCGATGTTGGCACATCAATGTCAATCTCAATTTTTTGGTCTTGTTCCTCTTTTTTTCCAATTAATTAATAAGCACCACGGAAATGAGCAAAATTTACCATCAGAGAGACTGTCCATGCAAAATTTGGCCTTTTCTTTTTCGATCTTGGGAATGCGGCCCATCTTGATACCCTCAAAAGACATGCCCGCAGCCAAACACGCCTTCCACCTACAAAATTTGCACTTTTTTCTCTGCTTGGGCGTAATTTCACATTTGTAGCCAAAGTAGCAAACATATTTCTCATTTTTTTCCACACTTCGTTTAAAAACCCTAATTAAGCAGACTAATTAAATTTAAAATTGAAAAGAATTTCTTTTCTTTGTTACTTTGCAGCCCTCGCAGCTTGCCACGCCATAATGAATGCCAGTCGCCTTGTCCTTGCACACTCTGCACTTGCCAAAGTTGAACAATGGCTTAGTTTTTTTGTCCGAGTCCAAATCTGGCGAAAAATTGGTCACACCTTCAATCATTTTCATGAGGGAAAAAAAATCTAAAAAAAAGCTAAATTGCTCAGATAAAAATTAAATATCAACCCTTTTTTTCTTTTGAATTAGTGTCTGAGAAAAAATTTTAATAATTTATTTTACCAAAAAAAAATGAGAAAATTAAGAAAAACAACCAAGCCAAGTTAAAAACTAAAAATTTTGTTTTTAATCGGACGAATTTTTTTGTCACGTGAAACTTATTTCATAACATTAAGGATCAGGATTTTTCCAGAAATATTGATTTTTTTCTTATTTCATCAGAAAATTATACCAAGTTTTTAATTTTGAAGTGCGTGGCTTCCAAAAAAATTTCCTATTTCTTTTAAAATTTCACATAATATATTCATTAAATAATTATGTAACAAAAGCAACCATTGCTCGATTTATTTGTCGAGTCATGCTGAGTGTGTATCATAATTTAAGAAAATGCTTAGTAATGGTTCCGACAAGGCGGGATCCCTAATCACAAATTATTTCGGAGTCTATCTCAATCAATCTCTTTTTTTTTCAGTTATTTTATTTTTTGAACAATTGATAAAATTCATTATTGCCAGTCTATTTCTTCAAGCAAATAAAGTTCTAAATCTAAAATTTTGCCAATCTTTGCTCTAAATACTTCGAAAACTTAGCGTTCTTATTCTTAAGCATAGAACACAACCATTTTCAGCTAGACAATAGATTTTAAAATTCTGCTGACTCATTTTATACTACATTATTTGAAAAAGTGATCAACAAAAATTTAGTGGCGTGATTTTGATTTTTTTGTTCTACTAGTTTTTAACTTAAATAAAAATAATTGTTTTTAAGAGCTTTTGTTCAAATTTGATTTTTCTCAATTCGAACCGAAATCATTTTATTTTTCTTTCCCTATTTTTGAAAATAAAGAGCGCTTTCTTTGTCTAGATTATGTTCTATTATGACAGAAATCAAATCAGAATAGAATAATTTTTAAGTACAAAATAAATTAATAAAATGTGGCTTTGTCATTTCATATCCAACAGCTGCAATCGTTAATATGATAAAATTATGTAATATCAAATGATCTAAATAAAATTAAACTATTTTTTTAAGGGTTTTCAAAATTTAAAATCAAAAAAAAATATACTTCAGCTTTTAAACTTTTAAATTTTTGAGATTTTTGTTTGTTGGAAATTAACACTTAAAAAAACTAAATTTAATTAAAACTTAAGTGTTTTAAAGGGAATAAAATTTGCTCTTATTTCAAAAAATTATTCAAATTATAAATCTGAAAAAAAATTCTTGGGTCACACTCTTTTGAGTGTACAATACTTTTACTCTTCACTTAATTTTAACTAATTGAATAATTTTAATAATTATTATTAAATTTAACTTCGTTAAAAGTTTATTTGTATATAATTCTTTAAAAAATTAAACTTTACCATTTTTGATAAACTGATTTAATATTTTTAAAGTATAAATACACTTTTTGAAACAAAATCAATCAAAATAAAATTTTAATTTAAAAAAATTTCTTCTGAATGTGAGAAGAAAATGTGAGAAATCACAAAAAGTAGACTAAATGACTTTGCCAAAATGTAGAGAAGGTAATAACAGATCCAAACAAAAATAATTAGTAAAATTTTTTGTCTTAATTTAGAGCATCAAAAAAATTTTTTTTTCTTTAGGTTTAAAACTTGTCCTGCAAGATGAATCAGTTAAAATTTGCTTCAGCCAAAATTTATCAAGTCTGACCATCAGCATAATTACAATAGAAAATCAATCAAATGTATCAATTGTTAATATGTTTAATTTAAGTAAAATTATTAAATTTAAAAATAATATTTTTAGATTTTTTCATAATTTTCATATAGAAACATTATTTTTTCTACCTTTTCGGGTTTTATTTTGTTTCTTCTGTCCCATACTTGATAACCAGTTCTTGAAAATATTCTTAAAATATGTTTTAGATCTTGAGTAAAAGAGTTATTTAATCTTTTTTCCTTAATTTCTTTCTTCTATTTCATATGCCACATTGTACTTATCATTAATCACGCAATTGTTGCACTTGATCTGGAATAAGATCAGTATGAAGTGTACTTTATTTAAAACGCTGAAAAATTTTATAAATTTCGATTATTTGAAATTTTTTACCAAAAATCTCAAAGGATTGAAAAAAATCAATTTATCATAATCATTTGTTCAATTTTTTGATTCTTTTTTTTTTAAAAATGCAAAAATTGGACAATTTTTAAGATTTGTAAAATTTGTGTACTCAGCTTTGATTATATTATTTACCAAGTTGATAAATAAATTTTTTAATGTAGAAAATTTTCTTTTTTTTTAATTTTCATTTTTTTGCAGAAACTATATGTAAAAAATAAATTTTACAAATTTAAAATAAAATATATATCTCTACAATTGAGCAAATATTTTTAATATTGTCGAGCAAAATTAAATTGAAATAAAAAAAGGGAATTTAAAAAATTCAAGAAATCTTAATAAAAATTATCGAGGCATGAAAATAGTCTAAATTAGTCTATAATCAAGGTTTTGTTGAATTATCAAAAATATGAAGAGTATATTTTAGTTTTTGAATTTAGATCATTGAAGTTAAATTTAAACTTCAGAAAATTGAATTCAGTGAAAAAATTCTTAAAGTTAAAAATTAAAAATTTATTTAAAAAAATAGATCACTTTGTTCAATATCTGGATGTGATTCTAATTGATTTGTCAAATAAATCGATTTTTTTCTTGATAAATATAAAAAATCTTAATAATTCTTAATGATTTTATCTTAAAATAAAATAAAGTTTTTTCTTGATTTTTTTTTTCTTGATTATTGATAAATTTGAATGAAATTTCATAATGCCTAAAATTTCTTCTTCTATATCGAAAAAGGATACTAAAATTGATTGTATGATGTCGTGTAAAAGGTTTCTAATAGCCAAATAAAGCAGTGGTTCTTTTCACATTAAGTTTCGGTCAGCTTACGTAATCTTACGTAAATATTAGTCGGTAAGGGTCTGTAATTTTAAATTATGAAGAAAAAATGGATGGCAATTTTAAATTTTTCAATCCGTGAATTTTGGAAAAATCGTTCCTAAATGCTAACGGCCAAAAATTAACAATATTGGAAAGAAAAATTAAAAATTGGCTTCTTTTATAAACAAAAATCAGAAAAATCTGATTATATATTTTGGCAGCCATATACTCTTCAAATATATTTATTCTGAAGCCTTTAAAAAATTATAAAATTACTTTCTTTTTTTAAAAAACTTTACTACAATTTTTAAATTTTCAATAGCTTTTGTTCCTAAAAAAATTATCAACAAAAATAGCAATACTTCAAGCATTTAAAAAATATCTTACTAATCAATTTTTTATTTAAAAATTGCATAAAATGTTTTTAACTAGAAATAATTGTTGCCTTAAAAAATATATTTTAAAATAAAAATTTATGTTAATTTTGATTCCCAAACAAAACACCTAACATTTCAGAAAAAAGAAATTATTTATTTTGGAAAAATTTTTAAATTTTTTATTTGAAAAAAGAAACAGAACAAAATCAGATAAATTTTTTGATGCTAATTTAATTTTAGCGCAAAAAATAAGATCTTTAAGGTAGTTAACTTATTGATTTCTTATTAAAAAAACATTTGATCTTCATGGGCATGAATTCTATCAGATATTCTATCTGAACACAGTTATTTTTATTATTTTATTATTTATTTGATTTTAATGCCTCAAAGGCATGCGAAAAAGTAAAAAAATCTATAATTAAATTGTCATTTTTGGTATTTTAATATTAAAATATCTATTTTTAATATAATTCACGTGTACTTTTATTGATTTAAAAAAATAATGTTGGTGTTAAGAATTCTATTAATCTAAAGAGTTAAGGGTTAAAAAAAGCCGAAGAAAAGTTAATAAATCATCAGTCTACGTAAGTTGAAGAAAAATCGTAAACGAAAAAAACTCTAAATCTCGGAGTTCAAATTTCCATGGGAAAATGATCGATTTATTTAAATAAATTAAAAGTTGAATTTTTCAAAAATTTATTTGACGCAATGTCGCACTATTAAAATTAAATACACTATCATAGATTATTAGATTTAGATGGTTTTTAAGCATTTTGAATTTCAGTAGCTAATAATTATAAAATAGATGAATTTTACTAGATATTTAATTAAAACATTAGATAAACCGATAATCTAATATTTATTTTGATGTAACAAAACATAAAAAATAAAATACAAGATAAAAGATGAAAAAAACAATAAAAATTATATTAAATTAAATAAGTCGAATTATTTTTCTTCTTTTACTTCTCAACTCTTGAACGTTATCGTTGTCATTGTTATTTGAACCTGTTCTCTTGGAACTTGATTCTAGAATGCTTGATCTAGAACCTGCTTCACACTTTTTTGACATTTCACGAATGGATTGGATATTTTTTGACGGTGTTCTCAATGGACTCTAAAACACTCATTTCCAATACCTAAATAGTAAAATTTAGTATCGGTCATCTTGCTGGTTAATTCGTTGTATGTTTGTTTTTGATCTGAATATTTAAAAATCCCAGTGTAAAAACATATGTTTACTTTCTTATACCAAAAAACTCTTTTTAAAAAAGATTTTCATTTAATGGTTTTTAAAAAGGTCTTAATCTTTTTTGATCAATATTTAAAAAATTTCTAATTTAAATTTAAAATTTTCAAAATTTTTTTTAAAGCTTAGAATTAATTATGAAATTTAATAAAATTAAAAATAAATGATCTTTTATAATTTTTTACTAAAAAATATAGCATTCTAAAGAATTGATATTTCTATTAGTCAAAAATAAATTAATCCCAAATTTAACTGATTCGGATGAAAAAGCTTCTCAGCCTGTTAGTTTTATAGCTCAAAAAAAGATGAAAAAAAACATTAAAAAATTGAAAATTGAACAATTCGAAAAGAAAAAAACGATACAAATTAAATGTTTTATATAAATTTTATTTACTTAAATGTAAATTTTTCTTTTCAATTTTTAGATTTAACATTAATTTAAATTTTTTTTGTATGTTGGATAGGTCTCAAAATTCAATATCTCTAGCTAACAGAGTGATCAAAATTTAGTTTTTAAATCAATTATGATCACATGTACTTTTTTAATAAAAATGATGAAATATTAGGTTTTGGGCATTCATATTAGACATATGCCAAAACTAAAATAAAATAATAATTCAACAGTGTAATTTTTACATCTACTCAAATTTCAAAAATATTAAGTTTGACTAATTGAAAATTAATGTCTAAAATTAAAAACTTCAATTTTGATTTCTTGATCACAGCACTATTAAGAAATCTAGAGTTTAAATATCCAAATATTTTTAATCCTTTAATTAATTTGACTTTTGTTCGATTTGATTCCCAATATTCATTAAATCATAGTTTAAATTTCATGAATCATTTGCTATCAATTGAATTTTGAGATTTTTAGATAAATTGTGAAAAAATATTTTAGAAAAAGATAGCATTTTCATTAATTTTAATAAAAATTGTACTCTAATTAAAAAATTTAATTAAAAAATTTGTTTCTTTAAAGCATTGAGTATCAAAATTGAATGAAACCATTTAAAAAAAATCAGATAAAAAAATCAAATAACTATTTTAATTATTTTGATTTTTTTAAAAAAAACTTGTCATTAATTCTCGCAGAAACCAAATAAAATGGTCACAATGAAAATTTCCATCATCATCGTCATATCCTTTTCAATTATTCAGTTTTTAAATTAGCTAATTTTACTTATATTTTATGTTTTCTTAATTTTTTTTAATATTAGATCGTCTAATATAAACAAATAAATAAATAAATAATGAATAAAGGGAAAAATCATCTAAACTGTTCTGGTAAGAAAAATTCCTTTGGAGTCTAAAAAATTTCAAGGGTTAATTTTAAAGTAAGTATTTATCTCCATGTCTTGACTCATTCTCTCAAACTAATTATAAAATGAATAGAGGTAATCCAAATTCAGCAGTGCGCTCTATTCTAAAACTAAAATGTAATACTGCCTCCAACATTCTTCATCCCGAGACCTTAAATAAACTTAACCTCTTAATTGTCTCGAATCGACTTTATGAATTGACCGTAAGATATGTTAGGGCAGGACTTAGTCATTTTGTTCCATTTATTCTCAGGATGGTTTAGGGTGGTTGAATGAATACAAAACGGAATCCCTTTTTTTAATTGCTTCCTAAAAATTTTATTTTTATCTGAAGGAGTTTTAGCTCTCCATAAATAAACAGACAAAAAAATCTCTAGAAATAGATTAAAAAAATTTAAAACTTAACTAGTAAAAAAAGGCAAATAATAAACTAATACATTTATTTCAAATATATATAAAAATCAATTTCCTTTTATTAATTTGTATCGTTTTTTTCTTTTCGAATTGTTCAATTTTCAATTTTTTAATGTTTTTTTTCATCTTTTTTTGAGCTATAAAACTAACAGGCTGAGAAGCTTTTTCATCCGAATCAGTTAAATTTGGGATTAATTTATTTTTGACTAATAGAAATATCAATTCTTTAGAATGCTATATTTTTTAGTAAAAAATTATAAAAGATCATTTATTTTTAATTTTATTAAATTTCATAATTAATTCTAAGCTTTAAAAAAAATTTTGAAAATTTTAAATTTAAATTAGAAATTTTTTTAAATATTGATCAAAAAGATTAAGACCTTTTTAAAAACCATTAAATGAAAATCTTTTTAAAAAGAGTTTTTTGGTATAAGAAAGTAAACATATGTTTTTACACTGGGATTTTTAAATATTCAGATCAAAAACAAACATACAACGAATTAACCAGCAAGATGACCGATACTAAATTTTACTATTTAGGTATTGGAAATGAGTGTTTTAGAGTCCATTGAGAACACCGTCAAAAAATATCCAATCCATTCGTGAAATGTCAAAAAGTGTGAAGCAGGTTCTAGATCAAGCATTCTAGAATCAAGTTCCAAGAGAACAGGTTCAAATAACAATGACAACGATAACGTTCAAGAGTTGAGAAGTAAAAGAAGAAAAATAATTCGACTTATTTAATTTAATATAATTTTTATTGTTTTTTTTTCATCTTTTTATCTTGTATTTTATTTTTTATGTTTTGTTACATCAAAATAAATATTAGATTATCGGTTTATCTAGTGTTTTAATTAAATATCTAGTAAAATTCATCTATTTTATAATTTTTTTTATTAGCTACTGAAATTCAAAATGCTTAAAAAACCATCTAAATCTAAATAATCTATGATAGTGTATTTTTCAGTAAAAAATTATAAAAAATCATTTATTTTTAATTTTATTAAATTTCATAATTAATTCTAAGCTTTATAAAAAATTTTGAAAATTTTAAATTTAAATTAGAAATTTTTTTAAATATTGATCAAAAAAGATTTAGACCTTTTTAAAAACCATTAAATGATAATCTTTTTTAAAAAGAGTTTTTTGGTATAAGAAAGTAAACATATGTTTTTACACTGGGATTTTTAAATATTCAGATCAAGGGACTATCGTCTTGAGTGGAAATCAAAAGTAATGACCCTATGCTCCACAAGGAGTGAATAAGGAAAAAAATCCATTATAGTGTCTTTACTTATGCGCTCTATCAACTTACAAGGAACTGAAGTCAAGGAGATTGGCCTGTAATTACCTGGTATACTTCCTGTAAAGATTGGACTGATATATTCAAGTGGCCTTACGTACGGTATCATGCTGTGTGAAAATGAATATGTAAAAATGACACTCAGTGCCTCAGAATAAGCCAATGCGCAGCTTTTCACGATAAAAGGATGGATTTCGTATACTAGTCAGGAAATTTTTTCTTAATTTAATTTTAATAAAAACTGACTGATTCGTTGTCATCCACCGGTCAGCCAGATTCCATTCCTGGTGATTTTCTAGGGTTTGTTCTTTCAATAAGTTAATAATTTTTTTCAGCAGAAAAAGCTTTTATATTGACTTCACTCGTCTTTGTCGCTATAGAAGGTCTGTTTGAGCTACAAATGATAAGCGGGGAATGAAGACGCTGCCAAATTGGAGTTTTAGAGGGATTGGTAATAATTTCTTCATCTGCGTGAAAGACTCCATCTTTATCAAGTGGGCCTTTTATCGAGTCTTGACATTTCTTTTGACTTTTGATGTAGATATATAGCAAATTTTGCTGATATTTACAGGATCTAACAATCGATGCCTCTAACCCATTTATAGAATTCCTGACGGTCTCTATAACAAGTTTGCTTCAGAAATGTATGAAGTTTTTAGTAATGTATTGTTGGGGAGGTAATGACGACGGTCTTTAATCCGACGTTCTGTCTTTAGTACATTCAGATTGCTAAAGTTCACGAAATTCAAAACTTTAGTGCAATCTGAATTTCACATTTTGACTCAAAATTCGTAATCTACGACCTCAAAAACCTCAAAAAAAAAATTTTTTTGAAGGGAGCAAAAAAATTTTTTTGAAGGGAGCAAAAAAATTTTTTACACCCAGGGTTCCAAAAATAGCAAACCCTTTAAAAAGTTGTTGTTCTTTAAGAAAACTAAAGCAATAAAATAAAAAAGTTAAACCATAGAATTGTTCAGAATTTTGTCTAGATTTAAAAAAAAAAAAAAAAATCGGGTCATAATTGATCCCTGGGAGGAGATACGATTTAAACCAGAAAAAACACATTATTTTCCTTTTTTTGGCCAACAAAAACCGCCACACCAATTTTTTTTTCTTTCTAAATCACATTAGTATGTAGAGAATTTTATGCTCTTTCAGAATATATATACTTTTTTAGTATATTTAAGTTTTATCTTTGAGATTTTGAGTCTTAAAGAACAACAACTTTTTAAAGGGTTTGCTATTTTTGGAACCCTGGGTGTAAAAAATTTTTTTTTGCTCCCTTCAAAAAAATTTTTTTTTTGAGGTTTTTGAGGTCGTAGATTACGAATTTTGAGTCAAAAATGTGAAATTCAGATAGCACTAAAGTTTTGAATTTCGTGAACTTTAATTCTATAAAAAAAAGCCTAGCATATAAATCGTTCAAATTATTTTTTTTGTTCATTTTGTTCAGTTTGTTCATTTTAATCCTATAGTATATTTTGCTTGTTTGGTCTTTTAAAAATTTCAATAAGAAATAATTTTTAATTTTTATTTATTAATTTACAATTTTTCTTTGTTATAAATATTTAACAAAGAATAAATAAAAAAATGAAAAAACTTCTTCTTCATGTGTTTTAAATAATTTTTTTCTTTAAATTTTGATAATTTTTACAAAAAAAATAAAAAAGAATTAATGATAAAACATGATATTCCACTAAATAATCAACCATTTAAAATAAAAACAACACAAGATTCAGTTTGTCGGATTGTATTCAGATCGTCAATACATAACAATCTGATTTATTTAAATATCAACATCATGTTCCAAGTGCTTGGTTCTTTCCTTAATAGTTTTGATAAAAAGATCATAGTTGCCTTATGAAAGAGGTGGACGCGGTCTTGGTAATATTGTAGACTTGGAATCAATTTTGGATCGTAAAAACAATCTTTCTCAGAAGAGAGAAGCTGCGGGCCATGGACAGCACTAGTGACTCTGGATGGATATTGTTCATGAATGTAGTCTCAAAGGTTTTGTGAGGAAGTTCTTGTTCATGGTTCTTGTTAAAAATTCAAGGCTAGAAGGTTGGCCTTTGTTTAAGCAAATCAACCATGTCTGAGTCATTTAATCTCTCTTCTTGCGGCTATTCCTGATCCTGACACTTGCTATAAGAACTTATTACTTTGCTTTTTACCCTCAACAACATTGCTCCACAAGAGATCTGTTTCGTAAGGCTACTCCTTGTGCCCTGTCTCCAGTCTAGCTAGCTTAGCATCAAACTGTTCAATTTTGACATTCTTATCCTTAGCGAGTTTGCAGAGCGAGCCGACGAACCTGAATAGCTTCTTTGAAAGATCTGAATTAGATTTATTTTTCTTGTCTCTCATCTTCTCATTAGTAAATGAACAAAACTAACTTCAAATTTAAAATATTTTAAAACTGTTTTAATTAATTGATTTTATATTATTTTATTTTTATTTATTCGAAGGAGCTAATGCTTCTTCTTTTTTTTTTTTTTTTTCTGTACCGAGCTAAAGCTCCTTCAGAATAAATTAAAAATAAAATAAAAAAATAAAATAAAAATAATATTAAAGTTAATAAAATTAGATAAAAAAAAGAATCAAAATAGAGTAAATAAGCTAAAAAAAATTAAAGTCGAAAAGACATAAATTGGAAAAGATTGTTTCATGCTCGAAAAGAAAAACAAATTAATAAAAATAAAATAAACCAGGAAAATTTAATACAAAGAGTAATCCAAAAGATTTTAAAAGAAAACTTCCTTTGTAGAACTCAAACAAATTGATCAAGATGTTCAATACGGATTTGATGAATCAGAGAGACAAACAATACCGTCTAAAGGTGAAGCTTTAGAATTTATTGCAAAGCTTTGATTAAGTCAAGCTTTCTGAATTTGCCGAAAAAAATTCGAAAACTACAGCCCATATCACCAAACTTTTAGAGTATTTTATCCTATTTTTTTCTGTATTTTTTTAATAGAAATAATTTTTTCTTAATTTTTTTTATTACGGCTAAGTTGAAACTTTTTATGACCGCCATTCGACTTTGTCTTAGCCTGTTTTAGGATTGAATTAAAGTTGTAATTATTTTAAAACAAAAAGTATTCTTTCAAAGCCAAACATTGTTTTTTATCTATAAATCCGTCCTAAATGATGCTGTCTTTTATGTGCCATTATGATACAAACATTTTTGGATAGGATAGATAATCTTTTCTTGATCCACAAAATTTGGTTTAGATATCTTTATCCATTAGAAAGTTATCTGAGTAAAACCTTTTGACTTTTTGAAAATTTGAATATTGCATTCCTATTTTTTTATAAAGAAAAACGCGCCAACCTTTTTTGAACACCCGTTGGAAAATAATAAAAACTTGTTTCGAAAACTTATCTGTATTTTAGAATTATCAAGATTAAATTGAAAAAATAAAATTTTTAAAATATTTATTTAGAAGAAAGTTAAATTAAAACTTAAATTACTTGTTCGGAGAACACTTTTTTTAAATTTAGATAAAAAAAAGCTTTAAACGAAATGGACGATAAAATGGCCAAAAAGTAATAGAAATACAAAAATACCAATTTACAAACAAAGACTTTTTTTCAAATAAATAAGATTTACACTGGGCTACTTTGTCATTCGGATAGGCAAAATGAACAATTAATATTGATTAATTTTATGCATCTAGTCTCCTTCAAGAATCAGTTATCTGTAAATTTTTACATATGTTGCTAATTTCAACAGTATAGCTTAGGTACTTTGATAACCACAAAAAATTAATAAAAATTTATTTTTTCTTATTCTAAATATACTTGTGCAAGTTGATTAATAAATGTCGGCGATCTTTTGCTTACCAGGAACTCTTGAGCCAACGCATGCTTGTAATACTCATTTACAGTTCTAATCGAGTCCGGATCTACAAAATCTGACTCTAAAAACATAATTGAGCTAACATTTACCTAGCATTGAAAATTTACTTGTGGAACTGAGCATGTAAGGTATTAGCAGGGAAATTTCTTGACTGGACAAATGGAGAGAATTCAGCCTGGCATGGTAGTACATGATTCGGTTGGTCAAGTCTATGCCAAAACACTTGTACATGTTGTTTCGATTGAATTGCACCTTGTTATCATGAATGATGTAGTGCTCGCCATTGATGAACAGTTTCTGAACCCTAAGGCCGTAAAGAAAAAAAATGTTCGTGTCCAAAATTGTTATCAAGTCATTGGGGTTTATGGTCTCAAAGCCAGGCAGTTGTTTGACGTACATGAAAGATGTTTTGGTGTGGTAGCACGTTTCTTTGACGAAATTTTCCCATAGTTCAGCCTTGGACAAATTTTCGTTTACCAAACTGGCCTCTAGTTTTCTTAGCACTCTCAAAGCTTTGTCGTACTGCTTCTCGTATTTTTCCGTGAACTGAACAAACAACTGGTAGCATCTATCCCTCAATATTGAAAATACCAAGTGACTTCTTTCCAGATTAGGCTCTAGGATTTTGTCGATTTCGAATGAGACCAAAAATCCGTCTCTGTTAATAACCTTAACCGACGGCTGGTCAAAGTACACTAAATCCGGATATGTTTTTTCTACTGGAACCAAATCACCGTTGTATGGAACGGGACTGAGACTGTTCGAAGAGGGACTGCTCGATGTTGGCACATCAATGTCAATCTCAATTTTTTGGTCTTGTTCCTCTTTTTTTCCAATTAATTAATAAGCACCACGGAAATGAGCAAAATTTACCATCAGAGAGACTGTCCATGCAAAATTTGGCCTTTTCTTTTTCGATCTTGGGAATGCGGCCCATCTTGATACCCTCAAAAGACATGCCCGCAGCCAAACACGCCTTCCACCTACAAAATTTGCACTTTTTTCTCTGCTTGGGCGTAATTTCACATTTGTAGCCAAAGTAGCAAACATATTTCTCATTTTTTTCCACACTTCGTTTAAAAACCCTAATTAAGCAGACTAATTAAATTTAAAATTGAAAAGAATTTCTTTTCTTTGTTACTTTGCAGCCCTCGCAGCTTGCCACGCCATAATGAATGCCAGTCGCCTTGTCCTTGCACACTCTGCACTTGCCAAAGTTGAACAATGGCTTAGTTTTTTTGTCCGAGTCCAAATCTGGCGAAAAATTGGTCACACCTTCAATCATTTTCATGAGGGAAAAAAAATCTAAAAAAAAGCTAAATTGCTCAGATAAAAATTAAATATCAACCCTTTTTTTCTTTTGAATTAGTGTCTGAGAAAAAATTTTAATAATTTATTTTACCAAAAAAAATGAGAAAATTAAGAAAAACAACCAAGCCAAGTTAAAAACTAAAAATTTTGTTTTTAATCGGACGAATTTTTTTGTCACGTGAAACTTATTTCATAACATTAAGGATCAGGATTTTTCCAGAAATATTGATTTTTTTCTTATTTCATCAGAAAATTATACCAAGTTTTTAATTTTGAAGTGCGTGGCTTCCAAAAAAATTTCCTATTTCTTTTAAAATTTCACATAATATATTCATTAAATAATTATGTAACAAAAGCAACCATTGCTCGATTTATTTGTCGAGTCATGCTGAGTGTGTATCATAATTTAAGAAAATGCTTAGTAATGGTTCCGACAAGGCGGGATCCCTAATCACAAATTATTTCGGAGTCTATCTCAATCAATCTCTTTTTTTTCAGTTATTTTATTTTTTGAACAATTGATAAAATTCATTATTGCCAGTCTATTTCTTCAAGCAAATAAAGTTCTAAATCTAAAATTTTGCCAATCTTTGCTCTAAATACTTCGAAAACTTAGCGTTCTTATTCTTAAGCATAGAACACAACCATTTTCAGCTAGACAATAGATTTTAAAATTCTGCTGACTCATTTTATACTACATTATTTGAAAAAGTGATCAACAAAAATTTAGTGGCGTGATTTTGATTTTTTTGTTCTACTAGTTTTTAACTTAAATAAAAATAATTGTTTTTAAGAGCTTTTGTTCAAATTTGATTTTTCTCAATTCGAACCGAAATCATTTTATTTTTCTTTCCCTATTTTTGAAAATAAAGAGCGCTTTCTTTGTCTAGATTATGTTCTATTATGACAGAAATCAAATCAGAATAGAATAATTTTTAAGTACAAAATAAATTAATAAAATGTGGCTTTGTCATTTCATATCCAACAGCTGCAATCGTTAATATGATAAAATTATGTAATATCAAATGATCTAAATAAAATTAAACTATTTTTTTAAGGGTTTTCAAAATTTAAAATCAAAAAAAAATATACTTCAGCTTTTAAACTTTTAAATTTTTGAGATTTTTGTTTGTTGGAAATTAACACTTAAAAAAAAAACTAAATTTAATTAAAACTTAAGTGTTTTAAAGGGAATAAAATTTGCTCTTATTTCAAAAAATTATTCAAATTATAAATCTGAAAAAAAATTCTTGGGTCACACTCTTTTGAGTGTACAATACTTTTACTCTTCACTTAATTTTAACTAATTGAATAATTTTAATAATTATTATTAAATTTAACTTCGTTAAAAGTTTATTTGTATATAATTCTTTAAAAAATTAAACTTTACCATTTTTGATAAACTGATTTAATATTTTTAAAGTATAAATACACTTTTTTGAAACAAAATCAATCAAAATAAAATTTTAATTTAAAAAAATTTCTTCTGAATGTGAGAAGAAAATGTGAGAAATCACAAAAAGTAGACTAAATGACTTTGCCAAAATGTAGAGAAGGTAATAACAGATCCAAACAAAAATAATTAGTAAAATTTTTTGTCTTAATTTAGAGCATCAAAAAAATTTTTTTCTTTAGGTTTAAAACTTGTCCTGCAAGATGAATCAGTTAAAATTTGCTTCAGCCAAAATTTATCAAGTCTGACCATCAGCATAATTACAATAGAAAATCAATCAAATGTATCAATTGTTAATATGTTTAATTTAAGTAAAATTATTAAATTTAAAAATAATATTTTTAGATTTTTTCATAATTTTCATATAGAAACATTATTTTTTCTACCTTTTCGGGTTTTATTTTGTTTCTTCTGTCCCATACTTGATAACCAGTTCTTGAAAATATTCTTAAAATATGTTTTAGATCTTGAGTAAAAGAGTTATTTAATCTTTTTTTCCTTAATTTCTTTCTTCTATTTCATATGCCACATTGTACTTATCATTAATCACGCAATTGTTGCACTTGATCTGGAATAAGATCAGTATGAAGTGTACTTTATTTAAAACGCTGAAAAATTTTATAAATTTCGATTATTTGAAATTTTTTACCAAAAATCTCAAAGGATTGAAAAAAATCAATTTATCATAATCATTTGTTCAATTTTTTGATTCTTTTTTTTTTAAAAATGCAAAAATTGGACAATTTTTAAGATTTGTAAAATTTGTGTACTCAGCTTTGATTATATTATTTACCAAGTTGATAAATAAATTTTTTAATGTAGAAAATTTTCTTTTTTTTTAATTTTCATTTTTTTGCAGAAACTATATGTAAAAAATAAATTTTACAAATTTAAAATAAAATATATATCTCTACAATTGAGCAAATATTTTTAATATTGTCGAGCAAAATTAAATTGAAATAAAAAAAAAAGGGAATTTAAAAAATTCAAGAAATCTTAATAAAAATTATCGAGGCATGAAAATAGTCTAAATTAGTCTATAATCAAGGTTTTGTTGAATTATCAAAAATATGAAGAGTATATTTTAGTTTTTGAATTTAGATCATTGAAGTTAAATTTAAACTTCAGAAAATTGAATTCAGTGAAAAAATTCTTAAAGTTAAAAATTAAAAATTTATTTAAAAAAAAATAGATCACTTTGTTCAAAATCTGGATGTGATTCTAATTGATTTGTCAAAAAAATCGATTTTTTTCTTGATAAATATAAAAAAATCTTAATAATTCTTAATGATTTTATCTTAAAATAAAATAAAGTTTTTTTCTTGATTTTTTTTTTCTTGATTATTGATAAATTTGAATGAAATTTCATAATGCCTAAAATTTCTTCTTCTATATCGAAAAAGGATACTAAAATTGATTGTATGATGTCGTGTAAAAGGTTTCTAATAGCCAAATAAAGCAGTGGTTCTTTTCACATTAAGTTTCGGTCAGCTTACGTAATCTTACGTAAATATTAGTCGGTAAGGGTCTGTAATTTTAAATTATGAAGAAAAATGGATGGCAATTTTAAATTTTTCAATCCGTGAATTTTGGAAAAATCGTTCCTAAATGCTAACGGCCAAAAATTAACAATATTGGAAAGAAAAATTAAAAATTGGCTTCTTTTATAAACAAAAATCAGAAAAATCTGATTATATATTTTGGCAGCCATATACTCTTCAAATATATTTATTCTGAAGCCTTTAAAAAATTATAAAATTACTTTCTTTTTTTAAAAAACTTTACTACAATTTTTAAATTTTCAATAGCTTTTGTTCCTAAAAAAATTATCAACAAAAATAGCAATACTTCAAGCATTTAAAAATATCTTACTAATCAATTTTTTATTTAAAAATTGCATAAAATGTTTTTAACTAGAAATAATTGTTGCCTTAAAAAATATATTTTAAAATAAAAATTTATGTTAATTTTGATTCCCAAACAAAACACCTAACATTTCAGAAAAAAGAAATTATTTATTTTGGAAAAATTTTTAAATTTTTTATTTGAAAAAAGAAACAGAACAAAATCAGATAAATTTTTTGATGCTAATTTAATTTTAGCGCAAAAAATAAGATCTTTAAGGTAGTTAACTTATTGATTTCTTATTAAAAAAACATTTGATCTTCATGGGCATGAATTCTATCAGATATTCTATCTGAACACAGTTATTTTTATTATTTTATTATTTATTTGATTTTAATGCCTCAAAGGCATGCGAAAAAGTAAAAAATCTATAATTAAATTGTCATTTTTGGTATTTTAATATTAAAATATCTATTTTTAATATAATTCACGTGTACTTTTATTGATTTAAAAAAATAATGTTGGTGTTAAGAATTCTATTAATCTAAAGAGTTAAGGGTTAAAAAGCCGAAGAAAAGTTAATAAATCATCAGTCTACGTAAGTTGAAGAAAAATCGTAAACGAAAAAACTCTAAATCTCGGAGTTCAAATTTCCATGGGAAAATGATCGATTTATTTAAATAAATTAAAAGTTGAATTTTTCAAAAATTTATTTGACGCAATGTCGCACTATTAAAATTAAATACACTATCATAGATTATTAGATTTAGATGGTTTTTAAGCATTTTGAATTTCAGTAGCTAATAATTATAAAATAGATGAATTTTACTAGATATTTAATTAAAACATTAGATAAACCGATAATCTAATATTTATTTTGATGTAACAAAACATAAAAAATAAAATACAAGATAAAAGATGAAAAAAAAAACAATAAAAATTATATTAAATTAAATAAGTCGAATTATTTTTTCTTCTTTTACTTCTCAACTCTTGAACGTTATCGTTGTCATTGTTATTTGAACCTGTTCTCTTGGAACTTGATTCTAGAATGCTTGATCTAGAACCTGCTTCACACTTTTTTGACATTTCACGAATGGATTGGATATTTTTTGACGGTGTTCTCAATGGACTCTAAAACACTCATTTCCAATACCTAAATAGTAAAATTTAGTATCGGTCATCTTGCTGGTTAATTCGTTGTATGTTTGTTTTTGATCTGAATATTTAAAAATCCCAGTGTAAAAACATATGTTTACTTTCTTATACCAAAAAACTCTTTTTAAAAAAGATTTTCATTTAATGGTTTTTAAAAAGGTCTTAATCTTTTTGATCAATATTTAAAAAATTTCTAATTTAAATTTAAAATTTTCAAAATTTTTTTTAAAGCTTAGAATTAATTATGAAATTTAATAAAATTAAAAATAAATGATCTTTTATAATTTTTTACTAAAAAATATAGCATTCTAAAGAATTGATATTTCTATTAGTCAAAAATAAATTAATCCCAAATTTAACTGATTCGGATGAAAAAGCTTCTCAGCCTGTTAGTTTTATAGCTCAAAAAAGATGAAAAAAACATTAAAAAATTGAAAATTGAACAATTCGAAAAGAAAAAACGATACAAATTAAATGTTTTATATAAATTTTATTTACTTAAATGTAAATTTTTCTTTTTCAATTTTTAGATTTAACATTAATTTAAATTTTTTTGTATGTTGGATAGGTCTCAAAATTCAATATCTCTAGCTAACAGAGTGATCAAAATTTAGTTTTTAAATCAATTATGATCACATGTACTTTTTTAATAAAAATGATGAAATATTAGGTTTTGGGCATTCATATTAGACATATGCCAAAACTAAAATAAAATAATAATTCAACAGTGTAATTTTTACATCTACTCAAATTTCAAAAATATTAAGTTTGACTAATTGAAAATTAATGTCTAAAATTAAAAAACTTCAATTTTGATTTCTTGATCACAGCACTATTAAGAAATCTAGAGTTTAAATATCCAAATATTTTTAATCCTTTAATTAATTTGACTTTTTGTTCGATTTGATTCCCAATATTCATTAAATCATAGTTTAAATTTCATGAATCATTTGCTATCAATTGAATTTTGAGATTTTTAGATAAATTGTGAAAAAAATATTTTAGAAAAAGATAGCATTTTCATTAATTTTAATAAAAATTGTACTCTAATTAAAAAATTTAATTAAAAAATTTGTTTCTTTAAAGCATTGAGTATCAAAATTGAATGAAACCATTTAAAAAAAATCAGATAAAAAAATCAAATAACTATTTTAATTATTTTGATTTTTTTAAAAAACTTGTCATTAATTCTCGCAGAAACCAAATAAAATGGTCACAATGAAAATTTCCATCATCATCGTCATATCCTTTTCAATTATTCAGTTTTTAAATTAGCTAATTTTACTTATATTTTATGTTTTCTTAATTTTTTTAATATTAGATCGTCTAATATAAACAAATAAATAAATAAATAATGAATAAAGGGAAAAATCATCTAAACTGTTCTGGTAAGAAAAATTCCTTTGGAGTCTAAAAAAATTTCAAGGGTTAATTTTAAAGTAAGTATTTATCTCCATGTCTTGACTCATTCTCTCAAACTAATTATAAAATGAATAGAGGTAATCCAAATTCAGCAGTGCGCTCTATTCTAAAACTAAAATGTAATACTGCCTCCAACATTCTTCATCCCGAGACCTTAAATAAACTTAACCTCTTAATTGTCTCGAATCGACTTTATGAATTGACCGTAAGATATGTTAGGGCAGGACTTAGTCATTTTGTTCCATTTATTCTCAGGATGGTTTAGGGTGGTTGAATGAATACAAAACGGAATCCCTTTTTTTAATTGCTTCCTAAAAAATTTTATTTTTATCTGAAGGAGTTTTAGCTCTCCATAAATAAACAGACAAAAAAATCTCTAGAAATAGATTAAAAAAAAATTTAAAACTTAACTAGTAAAAAAAGGCAAATAATAAACTAATACATTTATTTCAAATATATATAAAAATCAATTTCCTTTTATTAATTTGTATCGTTTTTTTCTTTTCGAATTGTTCAATTTTCAATTTTTTAATGTTTTTTTTCATCTTTTTTGAGCTATAAAACTAACAGGCTGAGAAGCTTTTTCATCCGAATCAGTTAAATTTGGGATTAATTTATTTTTGACTAATAGAAATATCAATTCTTTAGAATGCTATATTTTTTAGTAAAAAATTATAAAAGATCATTTATTTTTAATTTTATTAAATTTCATAATTAATTCTAAGCTTTAAAAAAAATTTTGAAAATTTTAAATTTAAATTAGAAATTTTTTTAAATATTGATCAAAAAAGATTAAGACCTTTTTAAAAACCATTAAATGAAAATCTTTTTTAAAAAGAGTTTTTTGGTATAAGAAAGTAAACATATGTTTTTACACTGGGATTTTTAAATATTCAGATCAAAAACAAACATACAACGAATTAACCAGCAAGATGACCGATACTAAATTTTACTATTTAGGTATTGGAAATGAGTGTTTTAGAGTCCATTGAGAACACCGTCAAAAAATATCCAATCCATTCGTGAAATGTCAAAAAGTGTGAAGCAGGTTCTAGATCAAGCATTCTAGAATCAAGTTCCAAGAGAACAGGTTCAAATAACAATGACAACGATAACGTTCAAGAGTTGAGAAGTAAAAGAAGAAAAAATAATTCGACTTATTTAATTTAATATAATTTTTATTGTTTTTTTTCATCTTTTATCTTGTATTTTATTTTTTATGTTTTGTTACATCAAAATAAATATTAGATTATCGGTTTATCTAGTGTTTTAATTAAATATCTAGTAAAATTCATCTATTTTATAATTTTTTTTATTAGCTACTGAAATTCAAAATGCTTAAAAAACCATCTAAATCTAAATAATCTATGATAGTGTATTTTTCAGTAAAAAATTATAAAAAATCATTTATTTTTAATTTTATTAAATTTCATAATTAATTCTAAGCTTTATAAAAAATTTTGAAAATTTTAAATTTAAATTAGAAATTTTTTTAAATATTGATCAAAAAAGATTTAGACCTTTTTAAAAACCATTAAATGATAATCTTTTTTAAAAAGAGTTTTTTGGTATAAGAAAGTAAACATATGTTTTTACACTGGGATTTTTAAATATTCAGATCAAGGGACTATCGTCTTGAGTGGAAATCAAAAGTAATGACCCTATGCTCCACAAGGAGTGAATAAGGAAAAAAATCCATTATAGTGTCTTTACTTATGCGCTCTATCAACTTACAAGGAACTGAAGTCAAGGAGATTGGCCTGTAATTACCTGGTATACTTCCTGTAAAGATTGGACTGATATATTCAAGTGGCCTTACGTACGGTATCATGCTGTGTGAAAATGAATATGTAAAAATGACACTCAGTGCCTCAGAATAAGCCAATGCGCAGCTTTTCACGATAAAAGGATGGATTTCGTATACTAGTCAGGAAATTTTTTCTTAATTTAATTTTAATAAAAACTGACTGATTCGTTGTCATCCACCGGTCAGCCAGATTCCATTCCTGGTGATTTTCTAGGGTTTGTTCTTTCAATAAGTTAATAATTTTTTCAGCAGAAAAAGCTTTTATATTGACTTCACTCGTCTTTGTCGCTATAGAAGGTCTGTTTGAGCTACAAATGATAAGCGGGGAATGAAGACGCTGCCAAATTGGAGTTTTAGAGGGATTGGTAATAATTTCTTCATCTGCGTGAAAGACTCCATCTTTATCAAGTGGGCCTTTTATCGAGTCTTGACATTTCTTTTGACTTTTGATGTAGATATATAGCAAATTTTGCTGATATTTACAGGATCTAACAATCGATGCCTCTAACCCATTTATAGAATTCCTGACGGTCTCTATAACAAGTTTGCTTCAGAAATGTATGAAGTTTTTAGTAATGTATTGTTGGGGAGGTAATGACGACGGTCTTTAATCCGACGTTCTGTCTTTAGTACATTCAGATTGCTAAAGTTCACGAAATTCAAAACTTTAGTGCAATCTGAATTTCACATTTTTGACTCAAAATTCGTAATCTACGACCTCAAAAACCTCAAAAAAAAAATTTTTTTGAAGGGAGCAAAAAAAAATTTTTTTGAAGGGAGCAAAAAAAAATTTTTTACACCCAGGGTTCCAAAAATAGCAAACCCTTTAAAAAGTTGTTGTTCTTTAAGAAAACTAAAGCAATAAAATAAAAAAGTTAAACCATAGAATTGTTCAGAATTTTGTCTAGATTTAAAAAAAAAAAAAAATCGGGTCATAATTGATCCCTGGGAGGAGATACGATTTAAACCAGAAAAAACACATTATTTTCCTTTTTTTGGCCAACAAAAACCGCCACACCAATTTTTTTCTTTTCTAAATCACATTAGTATGTAGAGAATTTTATGCTCTTTCAGAATATATATACTTTTTTAGTATATTTAAGTTTTATCTTTGAGATTTTGAGTCTTAAAGAACAACAACTTTTTAAAGGGTTTGCTATTTTTGGAACCCTGGGTGTAAAAAATTTTTTTGCTCCCTTCAAAAAAATTTTTTTTTTGAGGTTTTTGAGGTCGTAGATTACTAATTTTGAGTCAAAAATGTTAAATTCAGATAGCACTAAATTTATGAATTTCGTGAACTTTAATTCTATAAAAAAAGCCTAGCATATAAATCGTTCAAATTATTTTTTTTGTTCATTTTGTTCAGTTTGTTCATTTTAATCCTATAGTATATTTTGCTTGTTTGGTCTTTTAAAAATTTCAATAAGAAATAATTTTTAATTTTTATTTATTAATTTACAATTTTTCTTTGTTATAAATATTTAACAAAGAATAAATAAAAAAATGAAAAAACTTCTTCTTCATGTGTTTTAAATAATTTTTTCTTTAAATTTTGATAATTTTTACAAAAAAAATAAAAAAGAATTAATGATAAAACATGATATTCCACTAAATAATCAACCATTTAAAATAAAAACAACACAAGATTCAGTTTGTCGGATTGTATTCAGATCGTCAATACATAACAATCTGATTTATTTAAATATCAACATCATGTTCCAAGTGCTTGGTTCTTTCCTTAATAGTTTTGATAAAAAGATCATAGTTGCCTTATGAAAGAGGTGGACGCGGTCTTGGTAATATTGTAGACTTGGAATCAATTTTGGATCGTAAAAACAATCTTTCTCAGAAGAGAGAAGCTGCGGGCCATGGACAGCACTAGTGACTCTGGATGGATATTGTTCATGAATGTAGTCTCAAAGGTTTTGTGAGGAAGTTCTTGTTCATGGTTCTTGTTAAAAATTCAAGGCTAGAAGGTTGGCCTTTGTTTAAGCAAATCAACCATGTCTGAGTCATTTAATCTCTCTTCTTGCGGCTATTCCTGATCCTGACACTTGCTATAAGAACTTATTACTTTGCTTTTTACCCTCAACAACATTGCTCCACAAGAGATCTGTTTCGTAAGGCTACTCCTTGTGCCCTGTCTCCAGTCTAGCTAGCTTAGCATCAAACTGTTCAATTTTGACATTCTTATCCTTAGCGAGTTTGCAGAGCGAGCCGACGAACCTGAATAGCTTCTTTGAAAGATCTGAATTAGATTTATTTTTCTTGTCTCTCATCTTCTCATTAGTAAATGAACAAAACTAACTTCAAATTTAAAATATTTTAAAACTGTTTTAATTAATTGATTTTATATTATTTTATTTTTATTTATTCGAAGGAGCTAATGCTTCTTCTTTTTTTTTTTTTTTTTTTTTTTCTGTACCGAGCTAAAGCTCCTTCAGAATAAATTAAAAATAAAATAAAAAAATAAAATAAAAATAAAATTAAAGTTAATAAAATTAGATAAAAAAAAAGAATCAAAATAGAGTAAATAAGCTAAAAAAAATTAAAGTCGAAAAGACATAAATTGGAAAAGATTGTTTCATGCTCGAAAAGAAAAACAAATTAATAAAAATAAAATAAACCAGGAAAATTTAATACAAAGAGTAATCCAAAAGATTTTAAAAGAAAACTTCCTTTGTAGAACTCAAACAAATTGATCAAGATGTTCAATACGGATTTGATGAATCAGAGAGACAAACAATACCGTCTAAAGGTGAAGCTTTAGAATTTATTGCAAAGCTTTGATTAAGTCAAGCTTTCTGAATTTGCCGAAAAAATTCGAAAACTACAGCCCATATCACCAAACTTTTAGAGTATTTTATCCTATTTTTTTCTGTATTTTTTTAATAGAAATAATTTTTTCTTAATTTTTTTTATTACGGCTAAGTTGAAACTTTTTATGACCGCCATTCGACTTTGTCTTAGCCTGTTTTAGGATTGAATTAAAGTTGTAATTATTTTAAAACAAAAAGTATTCTTTCAAAGCCAAACATTGTTTTTTATCTATAAATCCGTCCTAAATGATGCTGTCTTTTATGTGCCATTATGATACAAACATTTTTGGATAGGATAGATAATCTTTTCTTGATCCACAAAATTTGGTTTAGATATCTTTATCCATTAGAAAGTTATCTGAGTAAAACCTTTTGACTTTTTGAAAATTTGAATATTGCATTCCTATTTTTTTATAAAGAAAAACGCGCCAACCTTTTTTGAACACCCGTTGGAAAATAATAAAAACTTGTTTCGAAAACTTATCTGTATTTTAGAATTATCAAGATTAAATTGAAAAAATAAAATTTTTAAAATATTTATTTAGAAGAAAGTTAAATTAAAACTTAAATTACTTGTTCGGAGAACACTTTTTTTAAATTTAGATAAAAAAAGCTTTAAACGAAATGGACGATAAAATGGCCAAAAAGTAATAGAAATACAAAAATACCAATTTACAAACAAAGACTTTTTTTCAAATAAATAAGATTTACACTGGGCTACTTTGTCATTCGGATAGGCAAAATGAACAATTAATATTGATTAATTTTATGCATCTAGTCTCCTTCAAGAATCAGTTATCTGTAAATTTTTACATATGTTGCTAATTTCAACAGTATAGCTTAGGTACTTTGATAACCACAAAAAATTAATAAAAATTTATTTTTTCTTATTCTAAATATACTTGTGCAAGTTGATTAATAAATGTCGGCGATCTTTTGCTTACCAGGAACTCTTGAGCCAACGCATGCTTGTAATACTCATTTACAGTTCTAATCGAGTCCGGATCTACAAAATCTGACTCTAAAAACATAATTGAGCTAACATTTACCTAGCATTGAAAATTTACTTGTGGAACTGAGCATGTAAGGTATTAGCAGGGAAATTTCTTGACTGGACAAATGGAGAGAATTCAGCCTGGCATGGTAGTACATGATTCGGTTGGTCAAGTCTATGCCAAAACACTTGTACATGTTGTTTCGATTGAATTGCACCTTGTTATCATGAATGATGTAGTGCTCGCCATTGATGAACAGTTTCTGAACCCTAAGGCCGTAAAGAAAAAAAATGTTCGTGTCCAAAATTGTTATCAAGTCATTGGGGTTTATGGTCTCAAAGCCAGGCAGTTGTTTGACGTACATGAAAGATGTTTTGGTGTGGTAGCACGTTTCTTTGACGAAATTTTCCCATAGTTCAGCCTTGGACAAATTTTCGTTTACCAAACTGGCCTCTAGTTTTCTTAGCACTCTCAAAGCTTTGTCGTACTGCTTCTCGTATTTTTCCGTGAACTGAACAAACAACTGGTAGCATCTATCCCTCAATATTGAAAATACCAAGTGACTTCTTTCCAGATTAGGCTCTAGGATTTTGTCGATTTCGAATGAGACCAAAAATCCGTCTCTGTTAATAACCTTAACCGACGGCTGGTCAAAGTACACTAAATCCGGATATGTTTTTTCTACTGGAACCAAATCACCGTTGTATGGAACGGGACTGAGACTGTTCGAAGAGGGACTGCTCGATGTTGGCACATCAATGTCAATCTCAATTTTTTGGTCTTGTTCCTCTTTTTTTCCAATTAATTAATAAGCACCACGGAAATGAGCAAAATTTACCATCAGAGAGACTGTCCATGCAAAATTTGGCCTTTTCTTTTTCGATCTTGGGAATGCGGCCCATCTTGATACCCTCAAAAGACATGCCCGCAGCCAAACACGCCTTCCACCTACAAAATTTGCACTTTTTTCTCTGCTTGGGCGTAATTTCACATTTGTAGCCAAAGTAGCAAACATATTTCTCATTTTTTTCCACACTTCGTTTAAAAAAACCCTAATTAAGCAGACTAATTAAATTTAAAATTGAAAAGAATTTCTTTTCTTTGTTACTTTGCAGCCCTCGCAGCTTGCCACGCCATAATGAATGCCAGTCGCCTTGTCCTTGCACACTCTGCACTTGCCAAAGTTGAACAATGGCTTAGTTTTTTTGTCCGAGTCCAAATCTGGCGAAAAATTGGTCACACCTTCAATCATTTTCATGAGGGAAAAAAAATCTAAAAAAAAGCTAAATTGCTCAGATAAAAATTAAATATCAACCCTTTTTTTCTTTTGAATTAGTGTCTGAGAAAAAATTTTAATAATTTATTTTACCAAAAAAATGAGAAAATTAAGAAAAACAACCAAGCCAAGTTAAAAACTAAAAATTTTGTTTTTAATCGGACGAATTTTTTTGTCACGTGAAACTTATTTCATAACATTAAGGATCAGGATTTTTCCAGAAATATTGATTTTTTTCTTATTTCATCAGAAAATTATACCAAGTTTTTAATTTTGAAGTGCGTGGCTTCCAAAAAAATTTCCTATTTCTTTTAAAATTTCACATAATATATTCATTAAATAATTATGTAACAAAAGCAACCATTGCTCGATTTATTTGTCGAGTCATGCTGAGTGTGTATCATAATTTAAGAAAATGCTTAGTAATGGTTCCGACAAGGCGGGATCCCTAATCACAAATTATTTCGGAGTCTATCTCAATCAATCTCTTTTTTTTTCAGTTATTTTATTTTTTGAACAATTGATAAAATTCATTATTGCCAGTCTATTTCTTCAAGCAAATAAAGTTCTAAATCTAAAATTTTGCCAATCTTTGCTCTAAATACTTCGAAAACTTAGCGTTCTTATTCTTAAGCATAGAACACAACCATTTTCAGCTAGACAATAGATTTTAAAATTCTGCTGACTCATTTTATACTACATTATTTGAAAAAGTGATCAACAAAAATTTAGTGGCGTGATTTTGATTTTTTTGTTCTACTAGTTTTTAACTTAAATAAAAATAATTGTTTTTAAGAGCTTTTGTTCAAATTTGATTTTTCTCAATTCGAACCGAAATCATTTTATTTTTCTTTCCCTATTTTTGAAAATAAAGAGCGCTTTCTTTGTCTAGATTATGTTCTATTATGACAGAAATCAAATCAGAATAGAATAATTTTTAAGTACAAAATAAATTAATAAAATGTGGCTTTGTCATTTCATATCCAACAGCTGCAATCGTTAATATGATAAAATTATGTAATATCAAATGATCTAAATAAAATTAAACTATTTTTTTAAGGGTTTTCAAAATTTAAAATCAAAAAAAAATATACTTCAGCTTTTAAACTTTTAAATTTTTGAGATTTTTGTTTGTTGGAAATTAACACTTAAAAAAAAAACTAAATTTAATTAAAACTTAAGTGTTTTAAAGGGAATAAAATTTGCTCTTATTTCAAAAAATTATTCAAATTATAAATCTGAAAAAAAATTCTTGGGTCACACTCTTTTGAGTGTACAATACTTTTACTCTTCACTTAATTTTAACTAATTGAATAATTTTAATAATTATTATTAAATTTAACTTCGTTAAAAGTTTATTTGTATATAATTCTTTAAAAAATTAAACTTTACCATTTTTGATAAACTGATTTAATATTTTTAAAGTATAAATACACTTTTTGAAACAAAATCAATCAAAATAAAATTTTAATTTAAAAAATTTCTTCTGAATGTGAGAAGAAAATGTGAGAAATCACAAAAAGTAGACTAAATGACTTTGCCAAAATGTAGAGAAGGTAATAACAGATCCAAACAAAAATAATTAGTAAAATTTTTTGTCTTAATTTAGAGCATCAAAAAAATTTTTTTTCTTTAGGTTTAAAACTTGTCCTGCAAGATGAATCAGTTAAAATTTGCTTCAGCCAAAATTTATCAAGTCTGACCATCAGCATAATTACAATAGAAAATCAATCAAATGTATCAATTGTTAATATGTTTAATTTAAGTAAAATTATTAAATTTAAAAATAATATTTTTAGATTTTTTCATAATTTTCATATAGAAACATTATTTTTTCTACCTTTTCGGGTTTTATTTTGTTTCTTCTGTCCCATACTTGATAACCAGTTCTTGAAAATATTCTTAAAATATGTTTTAGATCTTGAGTAAAAGAGTTATTTAATCTTTTTTCCTTAATTTCTTTCTTCTATTTCATATGCCACATTGTACTTATCATTAATCACGCAATTGTTGCACTTGATCTGGAATAAGATCAGTATGAAGTGTACTTTATTTAAAACGCTGAAAAATTTTATAAATTTCGATTATTTGAAATTTTTTACCAAAAATCTCAAAGGATTGAAAAAAAAATCAATTTATCATAATCATTTGTTCAATTTTTTGATTCTTTTTTTTTTAAAAATGCAAAAATTGGACAATTTTTAAGATTTGTAAAATTTGTGTACTCAGCTTTGATTATATTATTTACCAAGTTGATAAATAAATTTTTTAATGTAGAAAATTTTCTTTTTTTTTAATTTTCATTTTTTTGCAGAAACTATATGTAAAAAATAAATTTTACAAATTTAAAATAAAATATATATCTCTACAATTGAGCAAATATTTTTAATATTGTCGAGCAAAATTAAATTGAAATAAAAAAAAGGGAATTTAAAAAATTCAAGAAATCTTAATAAAAATTATCGAGGCATGAAAATAGTCTAAATTAGTCTATAATCAAGGTTTTGTTGAATTATCAAAAATATGAAGAGTATATTTTAGTTTTTGAATTTAGATCATTGAAGTTAAATTTAAACTTCAGAAAATTGAATTCAGTGAAAAAATTCTTAAAGTTAAAAATTAAAAATTTATTTAAAAAAAAAATAGATCACTTTGTTCAAAATCTGGATGTGATTCTAATTGATTTGTCAAATAAATCGATTTTTTTCTTGATAAATATAAAAAAATCTTAATAATTCTTAATGATTTTATCTTAAAATAAAATAAAGTTTTTTTCTTGATTATTGATAAATTTGATTGAAATTTCATAATGCCTAAAATTTCTTCTTCTATATCGAAAAAGGATACTAAAATTGATTGTATGATGTCGTGTAAAAGGTTTCTAATAGCCAAATAAAGCAGTGGTTCTTTTCACATTAAGTTTCGGTCAGCTTACGTAATCTTACGTAAATATTAGTCGGTAAGGGTCTGTAATTTTAAATTATGAAGAAAAAATGGATGGCAATTTTAAATTTTTCAATCCGTGAATTTTGGAAAAATCGTTCCTAAATGCTAACGGCCAAAAATTAACAATATTGGAAAGAAAAATTAAAAATTGGCTTCTTTTATAAACAAAAATCAGAAAAATCTGATTATATATTTTGGCAGCCATATACTCTTCAAATATATTTATTCTGAAGCCTTTAAAAAATTATAAAATTACTTTCTTTTTTTAAAAAACTTTACTACAATTTTTAAATTTTCAATAGCTTTTGTTCCTAAAAAAATTATCAACAAAAATAGCAATACTTCAAGCATTTAAAAAATATCTTACTAATCAATTTTTTATTTAAAAATTGCATAAAATGTTTTTAACTAGAAATAATTGTTGCCTTAAAAAATATATTTTAAAATAAAAATTTATGTTAATTTTGATTCCCAAACAAAACACCTAACATTTCAGAAAAAAGAAATTATTTATTTTGGAAAAATTTTTAAATTTTTTATTTGAAAAAAGAAACAGAACAAAATCAGATAAATTTTTTGATGCTAATTTAATTTTAGCGCAAAAAATAAGATCTTTAAGGTAGTTAACTTATTGATTTCTTATTAAAAAACATTTGATCTTCATGGGCATGAATTCTATCAGATATTCTATCTGAACACAGTTATTTTTATTATTTTATTATTTATTTGATTTTAATGCCTCAAAGGCATGCGAAAAAGTAAAAAATCTATAATTAAATTGTCATTTTTGGTATTTTAATATTAAAATATCTTTTTTTAATATAATTCACGTGTACTTTTATTGATTTAAAAAATAATGTTGGTGTTAAGAATTCTATTAATCTAAAGAGTTAAGGGTTAAAAAAGCCGAAGAAAAGTTAATAAATCATCAGTCTACGTAAGTTGAAGAAAAATCGTAAACGAAAAAACTCTAAATCTCGGAGTTCAAATTTCCATGGGAAAATGATCGATTTATTTAAATAAATTAAAAGTTGAATTTTTCAAAAATTTATTTGACGCAATGTCGCACTATTAAAATTAAATACACTATCATAGATTATTAGATTTAGATGGTTTTTAAGCATTTTGAATTTCAGTAGCTAATAATTATAAAATAGATGAATTTTACTAGATATTTAATTAAAACATTAGATAAACCGATAATCTAATATTTATTTTGATGTAACAAAACATAAAAAATAAAATACAAGATAAAAGATGAAAAAAAAACAATAAAAATTATATTAAATTAAATAAGTCGAATTATTTTTTCTTCTTTTACTTCTCAACTCTTGAACGTTATCGTTGTCATTGTTATTTGAACCTGTTCTCTTGGAACTTGATTCTAGAATGCTTGATCTAGAACCTGCTTCACACTTTTTTGACATTTCACGAATGGATTGGATATTTTTTGACGGTGTTCTCAATGGACTCTAAAACACTCATTTCCAATACCTAAATAGTAAAATTTAGTATCGGTCATCTTGCTGGTTAATTCGTTGTATGTTTGTTTTTGATCTGAATATTTAAAAATCCCAGTGTAAAAACATATGTTTACTTTCTTATACCAAAAAACTCTTTTTAAAAAGATTTTCATTTAATGGTTTTTAAAAAGGTCTTAATCTTTTTTGATCAATATTTAAAAAAATTTCTAATTTAAATTTAAAATTTTCAAAATTTTTTTTAAAGCTTAGAATTAATTATGAAATTTAATAAAATTAAAAATAAATGATCTTTTATAATTTTTTACTAAAAAATATAGCATTCTAAAGAATTGATATTTCTATTAGTCAAAAATAAATTAATCCCAAATTTAACTGATTCGGATGAAAAAGCTTCTCAGCCTGTTAGTTTTATAGCTCAAAAAAAGATGAAAAAACATTAAAAAATTGAAAATTGAACAATTCGAAAAGAAAAAAACGATACAAATTAAATGTTTTATATAAATTTTATTTACTTAAATGTAAATTTTTCTTTTCAATTTTTAGATTTAACATTAATTTAAATTTTTTTGTATGTTGGATAGGTCTCAAAATTCAATATCTCTAGCTAACAGAGTGATCAAAATTTAGTTTTTAAATCAATTATGATCACATGTACTTTTTTAATAAAAATGATGAAATATTAGGTTTTGGGCATTCATATTAGACATATGCCAAAACTAAAATAAAATAATAATTCAACAGTGTAATTTTTACATCTACTCAAATTTCAAAAATATTAAGTTTGACTAATTGAAAATTAATGTCTAAAATTAAAAAAACTTCAATTTTGATTTCTTGATCACAGCACTATTAAGAAATCTAGAGTTTAAATATCCAAATATTTTTAATCCTTTAATTAATTTGACTTTTGTTCGATTTGATTCCCAATATTCATTAAATCATAGTTTAAATTTCATGAATCATTTGCTATCAATTGAATTTTGAGATTTTTAGATAAATTGTGAAAAAAATATTTTAGAAAAAGATAGCATTTTCATTAATTTTAATAAAAATTGTACTCTAATTAAAAAATTTAATTAAAAAATTTGTTTCTTTAAAGCATTGAGTATCAAAATTGAATGAAACCATTTAAAAAATCAGATAAAAAAATCAAATAACTATTTTAATTATTTTGATTTTTTTAAAAAAAACTTGTCATTAATTCTCGCAGAAACCAAATAAAATGGTCACAATGAAAATTTCCATCATCATCGTCATATCCTTTTCAATTATTCAGTTTTTAAATTAGCTAATTTTACTTATATTTTATGTTTTCTTAATTTTTTTTTAATATTAGATCGTCTAATATAAACAAATAAATAAATAAATAATGAATAAAGGGAAAAATCATCTAAACTGTTCTGGTAAGAAAAATTCCTTTGGAGTCTAAAAAAATTTCAAGCATGACAATAAAAAATCAATTTCAACCAAGTTAACATTTTTTGCATCTTAATTACAATGAGTAAACAACTTGAAATGAGGTGAAAATAAACGAAAATTTTTATTTAATTAAGATACGGCTGAGTTAGCAAAATTTCTAAAAATTTTTTAGAATTTTTTCTTTTTTAATGACTAGAGATTGTCGCTTTTAAATATTTTGGTCAATTGAAAATTCTTTTTTTTGACAAAAATTGACTAAGCTAAAATATAAAGAAACATTCAAGAATGAACAAAAATTCACATGTACCCTCTTATTTTAATAATTGAATTAAAGCATACGACAGGCTAATGAATTTTCGATTTTTTTACTTATAATAAATTCAATTTAATCTATCATGTTTTAAGTAGATCAAAAACTGCATTAATAATACATTCTTTATTTTAATTTAAAAAATTTAAATAAATTTCAATACCAATCATAAAAAAAAACAATCCATTGGTGCCAAACATAATATCATTATATGTCTTGAAAAAGACCTTAGTTTATTTTTTATTTTTGACATGGCTTTGACTTATTTAACAACAACGGATAAATTAAAGTTAATTTTATTTTATTGCTAGCATTTTTTGTTTGAAAATTCGGTTTTTTAAAATTAAATTAATGACTATCCAAAATTGTAAGTGCCTCCTTTGTAGTTCAAAAATGTCGCTAAAGATTACGAATTTTTTTTTGAAAAATAAAAATTGCGATTAAAAATTTCATTTTATTTCAATTTCTTTAAAAAGACAAAAAATAAGCCAATTTATTATCTCAAATGTTCATTTTGATTTTTTTCATGGTTCTAGAGGCTTCTGTTCATCCATCAGTATCATATTAAAGGACATGAAATTTGTCTTAATAAAAAAATAATTGACTGATTGAAAAATGAACTTCTAAAGAGCTGTCTAAAATCGACGCATAATTTTCTTTAGATTTCCTGAAATGCAATCAAAGGCTTTTGGGTTATTTTTCAATTTATTTGATAATTTTTTTTAAGTCGAAATTCAATTTTTATATATAATTCACTTATCCTATTTTTTTATGAAATTTTGTCTCCAATTTTGATAATTTTTCCTGTAATTACTTAATTGATATTTATTATTATTTTATTTCAATTTACACTCAAAAATGAAATAATTAATATTTAAGATTAACAATTTTGCAACTATGGTAAAATATTGTTTTAAGGTTGTATCATTTGAAAGGCTCATTGATTTAATTGAAAGGCAGAAAATTATATTTTTTCCTTTCTATTTTTTTATTTAAATAAATTAAAATAAAAAAAAAAGAACAAAATTAATGTTAGAATAATACTATGACACAAAGCATTTCCGAAATTTTAGATTATTTTTTTCAAACTATGATTGTAATTTAATTAGATCAAAAATCACATCAAATTTTTTTTTAATAATTTTTAATTAAAAATGAAGGAATACAAAATTATAAATTGTTTTAAATTTTTATTTTAATAATCAATTTTTTTAAAAGTTTAAATTTGGAAATCATAGAAAAACATTTAAGATCCATTTAAGATCATTTCAGTCTAGTCAATTAGTAATTTAAGGTCTTGGTTTTAAATAGAGTTTGCAGATTCATGGCTGCTTACACCAACTTTTTTTAGATCATCAGCGTAAGGCCAACTTGGACATCCAAAACTTTTAAAAAGATCATCTACAAAGATTATGAATAAATATTAGTTAAATAATTTTTATTTTTTTATTAGTTTAATTTGAAAGAATAATCTTGACTTTGGATAAAAATTAAATTTTTTTTTTCAATTGATCAAAAAAATGTTTGTGTCAAAAATTTTTTTTCTTATTCATAAAATAAAAATCAAATAATAATTAGTGATTTTTTTTTGGGAGAGACAGAAAAAAAAATTTATTTTTCAAATTTTTGTTAATGTCTAAAATGGTTCAAAGAAAACATAAATAATATCTTTGAGAAGAAAATTTAAATAAATTCAGCTTATTTAGGGCGACTAGCAATTGACGTCAAGCATATTACCTTCTAGGAGACTTTATCGATTTTGTATTAAAATGTGACATCACTTTGTCTTATTTATCTACAACCAAAGCAGGCTGCTGCTAAAAGACATTTTTCGTCTTAAAATAGAATACCGATTAATTGATGAAGATTAGAGCAAATCTAAAATTAATCCAAGTTTCTACATAAGAAAAAAAAGAGCAAATTACATAACATTTTAGTTTATGTAATTAGGAACATGCGCGTCACGATTGAGCTAATTCTAAAATTTCATAAAGATAAATTTATTGAGGCTCATTTTTCATTAAGAGCTTGAAGACTTTGTTTAAAACTAAAAGTTAGATAAAATATTCACACAAAAATCTATTCTTTTGATCAAGTTGCTATTTTTTCTAGATCTAAATCACTAGATTAGCTACTAGGATCTAGACCAAGAAGCGGAATTTTTTTAAGCCGTGACACATCATTCAAACATCACAGGGAGATTTTAGCGACTATCGATTTTCTCTTTATTTTCTAGCAACATTGGAATATGTTGTGAATTGGCAACGCGATAAAGCACAAATTATGCAATAATAATTTAGAAAAGCAAAAAAGAAAAAAAAAAAAAAAAGAAAAAAGTAAAATGCAAACATAATTTAAATTATAATATATCACGCTATATATTGCAATGCTTGCTGTTGAACAAATTACGTCTATGAATAAAAATTTTGTTTTACTTTTTTTCTTACTTACTTAATTTCATAAAACTACTTTTTTAAAAAATAACAAGAGCGATCACTCGCTCAAAGTTGGAATATTTTATCAACAAAAAAATTTTTTTTGTGTTCAACTAGGCTTAGTAGAGTGGCCTAGAAAAAACCAAGTAGACTTTGACCGTCCAAGGCCATCGCTCCTAAGCCAGTGAGCACACTTGCATTTCATTCACGCATCGACACTCACCGCTAGCATTGCAGCGCCACAATTTCTCAACTTCACCACCCATGAGCCTTTTTAAAATAAACTCTAAATAAAAAACCATTTTCTCGTTTGCCGTAGATTTTTGCTCTACTTTATCTCCACTTGGTTTAAATGCGTTGCCATGCACGAATCAAACAGTCAGCTTGCTCAGTCGATCAGCGCGCCAGCCGTGCTTACAGACCAGGCGTTCAAGCACCTGCTCGACGACTTCGAGACCTATAATTACAACAAGAAGCTGAAAAAAAGCGAGCCCAAGTACAACTTCGGCAAGTGTAATGTGTGCGGCGACCGGGCCACCGGCATCCACTACGGCGTGCCGTCGTGCGAGGGCTGCAAGGGCTTTTTCAAGCGGAGCGTGGAGCGCAGCGAGGAGTACGTGTGCTACTACGGCTACAATTGCGAAATAACGCCCAAGCAGCGCAAGCGGTGCAAGTACTGTCGCTGGCAGGCTTGCCTCCGAGGCGGCATGTCGCTCGACTCGGTGCGCATGGGCAGGATATCGCGCGACGAACGCGACAAAATCATCCGCGAAAACAACAAGACCAGCTCGGCGTCGGACTCGAGCACGGACATGGTCAGCCCCGACTCGACCCCCCCAGCCCTGGACCAAAACGCCAACTTCGAGCACAAGCCCAAGAAGACATTTCACCAGTCACTGCTCAACTCAGTGAACATAAAGACTTCTAATTATTTTCCCGGTGTCGACATAATTAGCATGAATCAGTCGTGTGTTGAAAACGGCCTGTTGACGCTGAGTGTGCTGCGCGACAAGTGCTATCAGATATTTCTGGAGTGCAACTATGAGTTCGATCATGTGCACTATGAAAAAGCGGTGGAGCTGGCCGAAGCAGGCGGCCCGTCGCACCAACACTTCGGTGACATGTGCAAAAAGAGCATCATCGAACGCTTTTTGCCCGCACTCCAAAAAAACATCAAAACGTCCATTGAATACATCAGAAAATTGCCCGGTTTCGGCTCCCTCAGCCACAAGGAGTTCGAGCATGTGGTCATTGACCGCATTTTTCTGGTGATTACGCTGCGTGTTGCCAGATTGTTCATTGACGGCGAGTTTTATTTGTTTCTGGATCTTGACGAAGGAGTGTACTTCTCGCGGGCCATCATGAACAAAGCCTACGGTCCCAACCTCACCAGTGATATATTTGAGTTTCTCCACAAGTTCAGCCAACTCAAACTCACCGACCAAGAGCTCTCTGTGTTCATACCGACCGTCATATCCAGCATAGGTTTGCAATTTGGAAAAAAAAAATTTTTTATTTTTTTTTTGTAATTTCTTTTCTCGATTTTTTCTAGATACAGTGTATTCCGATGAATTGTATAACTTGAATGTGTACTACAAAAAAATGCTTTCGTACGAATTTAGTTTGAAGAAGCGCGACAGCAGCTTTATGGATAAGTTGAAATATGTAAGAGGCAATTTTTTTTTGTAGTCGAAGATTTACAGTCCTGCTACGATACGAGCAATTTTACCCCTTTTTTTCTCAAGCAAAAAATGGTGAATTTAGGATGTGTTTTTGGTAAATTTGATTGTAAAAATTTTTGATTTTTTTCCCCCAAAATCGAAAGGAATTTAAAAGGGAAAATTTTTTTAGAATTTGACCAAAATTTAGATTGATTTGAGTAATTTTTGGTAAAGGAAAAAAATTAAAAAAAAAAATTGGAATTTTATTTCATTTTTGTCAAAAAATTTCTTTTAAATTAGATGACCTTTTGACCAAAATTTAGATTGATTTGAGTTATCTTTGGTAAAGGAAAAAAATTAAAAAAAAAAAATTTGGAATTTTATTTCATTTTTGTCAAAAAATTTCTTTTAAATTAGATGACTTTTTGACCAAAATTTGGACGAGGGTTTTTGACGCATAAAAAATTAAACCATCGCATTATGAATAAAAAGTTAAGATTATCTTATTATTTTCTTTATTGCATATTTTTTTTATTAAAGCATAAAAAATCTGAACGAAGGGAAAAAAGAAAAGACCTTTCATCAAAACTTTTCTAAAGGAGCTCAAGTATCTGAAATGGCTCAAGTTACTGCAGTAGATCATCTTGATCAAGTTTATGAGGTCTTTCACAATTCAGAAGCTGTTGAACCGACAAAAAAAGTCGTCCAACTAAACCTAAGGCCAACGTTGAACTAAGTAATACTGAAGAAGCTCAAGTAGCACTTTTTTTTTACGCGTCAAATACATTTTTCCCCAAAATTTTGAATCTATTTTTTTTTTTAAAAAAAGAACAAAAAAATAAAAAAAAAACACCAATTTTTTTGATTAACTTTTGTTTACAAATATCAAATCGGATGATTAAATTCAAAGCTTTTCTATTTTAAATTTTTTATTGCAAGACAAGGCCTAAAAAAATTAAAATAGAAAAAGTCACACTTTGAATTCTAAATTCTAAATTTGAAAGGAATCCAAAAAATTTTATTGATTAATAATTTGATGGTTTTAATTAAAAAATTTCAATTTTTCAAAATAGTTTGAAACTTTTGGAGAAAAAAAAATTTAAATAAAATTTAAAAGAATAGAAATATTAATTTTGATAAATTTCATGAGAAAAAAATTGAAAATAAATATCATTTTAATATGGTAAAATACCAAAAATTTATTTTAAAGATAAATTCATCGTATTGTAGCAACTGAGTAATTTATTCTAAAAGTTTAATTATTAATTAATTTTTTTTATTTAAGACATATGACTTGTTGTCAGATGCTATGAAACGGAACCGTGAAGTTGACCTGGAAGCTTGATTTTTAGTGTTTTTTTTTTAATTAAAGAAAAATTCAAATTTAATAATCAATGATTTATGTTTATTTAATCAAGTCTCAAATTTATTTCATTTAGAAGGGCTTAAACATTTATTGGAGCTATTTTCCGTTTTAGATAACTTTTAAATTAAAGTAATTGCGATGCTCAAATTGATTGTAGATTTGTTATTAATAAAAATTTTATTTTTAATATTGTATAAAGAGCTTTATTTTAAAAAATATTTAGAATTTTAAATAATCGAGAAAAAATTTATTTTCAAGGGTTTCTACATGTCATTGTGGTGACACGATTAGAACAAAATTTAGAATAAGACATTTGAACTTTAAAAAAATCAAATTTTATTATTCTTAAAAGTGTGCTTTAAAAATTTTTCAAATTCAAAAATGTCCTAAGTGTGTGACTATTTAGAGAATGCACGAAATGACTGTAACTACAAAATTTTTGAGTAACCAAGCTATTTGGTACTAGATAACAAGAAGAGTGATGTCAAAACTTTGGTATCAAAAGAAGCTCCTTCAGATTAAAAATAAATTGAAATTCTCTTTGAATTTTTTTATTTAGTAGGCAAAATATAAAACGAGAAATTGAGTTCTAATACCACAAAATTTGAATAAACAATCCCAATATTTTTTTTTTATTAAGATTTAACAAAGAAAAAATTTATTAATTCTAAATTAAATAGAAATTCAAAATGTTCAACTTATTGACACTTTTTCTTAAAAAACGGAAGCTAATCTAATTAACTGACAAAATACCTAAATGTTATAGTAAAGAATAAAAAAAAAAAAATTAAAAAAATATTCTTAAATTATTTTTTAATTGACAAAAAATTAACTAAAATGATAATAGAAAAAAAAACACTAATTTTTTCAAATAATTAGTTTATAATTATTTTATTTATTGAAATAAACAAACAAAAAAATTAAATATAGTTTATTTTTTTCTCAAATTTTATTATTTGTGCCGATGTAATGTTCCTTCATATTTAAAAATAAAAATTTAGTTTTAAGATTAAAAAAGATAATTTAAAATAAGAAATGATAGGTTTTAGATGTTAATGTATTCATTGGAAATTAAAAGGTAGTTGAAATTTTTAATTGTTTTTTTCTTTTTTTAATTTTTTTATCAATTAAAAAGTATCAAAGATAAAAGATTTGGATACTTTTTCTTAAATTGGTTTTTGTCCTTTAATAAAAAGTGTCAATAAATTAAAAATATTTTTTTCTATTTATTTTAAGGTTCATTTTTAAATAAAATCTTAATAATTGGGGAATTTTATTTAATATTAGAGAAAAAATTAAAAAATTTGGAACATTTTATTAAAATTTTGTGATACCGTTTTATCATCTTAATAAATCAACTAGCTATTTGCATTAGTTTAATTTACGTCATTTTGACCCAACTAATGCTTTTAAGGTTAATAAACATTAGAAATGCATTATTGAAATTTAAAACTAAAGCTATACGATTACTAATTTAATTTAGTTTATCTAAGCATTTGTGTTTTTAAAAATAAAATAGGATTATTTTTAATTGCTAAATTTGAACTATTAAATTATTTTTATTTTTTGCATGGCAAAAAATTAGTCTTTTTGTTAATCAGTGTTGTCAAGGTTTTTATATCGTTTTGCTCCAGTTTGGTTAAAAAACATCAAAAAAAAACTTTTTTGAGGTATTATTGAAAGCATGTTAATCTAAAAAATTAATTATGCTTATAAAAAAATGGATTTCGTGCTTTTAGTGCTTTTATGCTGATGATTTTTTAATTGCGTGCAAAAACAGTATGTTTCAAGAGTTTAGAAATAATTTATTTTGTTTTTTTTGTTTAAAGTAAGTTTTTTACAACTAAAGATGCAAGACTTTTTTTTAAAATTCTTTTCCGTTCCAAGCATTTATTGTTGAGGCCGAATAATGCTTGTCTGAAAAAAAGAGAAAAAAAAATAAAATTGAGAATTAACTTTTAAACTAACTTAAAAATATTCAAGTCAATTACTTGACTTGACTAGTGACTTAAAAACAATAAACATTATTTAAAAAAATTAAAATAAACATTGAAAATACAGTTTCTCTTAAAAAATAAAATTAAAAATTCTCGTTTTGATTAAAAAAAAGAACAAAAAAAGAACAAAAATAAAACTAAATTCTTATTTATTTTTAGATCTATTCGAGTATTGACTCCATTAGAAAAAAATGAAAACTTTAAAATATAATATCTAAGTCAATTGAGTTTTACAAAAAAAATTCTAAATAAAAAAAAAATTGCAAAAAGTTTTAGTGTAAGTTAGTATTCCGCTACTAAAGTTTTATGATATTTTTTTTCAATCTTTAAAATAACTAATTTTGAATTAGAATTTAGCTTTAAAACATTTAAAACAGTTTAAGAGAATTTTTGAACCAAAACTGGCTCGAGTTCATAAATAAATTAGGAAAAAATCCTCTGTCAACTAGACCTTTTTGGAGAAAAATAAATAAGTTCAAATCAAAAAAACTTACATGACGAATCCCTTCACTATTTAAAGATGGCGAGCAATATAATTCAGATACAGAAAAAAGAAAAATTTTTGGTGATCTTTTATCAACATTCTTTAGTTCTCATCTTGATTTTGTTGAATCACAAGAAATAAGAGATTTCTTAAAAAAAGGTAGAAAATAGTTTAAACTACCCTATCTCTCTATTAGAAATTACAAATGCCTTAAAAAAACTAAAAGAACTAGCGGGTTATGGTCTAGATCGTATCCATAACCTAATGTTAATAAATTTTCTTGTCGAGAATTTATTTGAAATAAGTCAACTCTTTAACATAAACAAGGGAAAGTCCCAAAATCCCTGGAAAATAGCAAGTATAACCGGGATCCCTAGGAAATCTTCTCTCATTCAAGACCCTAATAACTATTGTCCAATTTAAGATCTTTAAGAGTAAATTTAAATGGTCATCTAAGTGATCCATGCCCTTTTAAAGCAGGAGTTCTCCAAGGGTCAGTAATTAGTCCACTTCTTTTTAGCATGTTTATAAATGACATACCAAAAAGAAATAAAACAAACAGTTAAGTTCATTTCTTTTTGCAGATGATCTGGTTACTTTTTTTTACTTTCAAAAATCTTGAAAACATGATAAATAAGTACCTAAAATAAATTGAAAGATGGCATTTCAAAGTAAGAGATTTTGTGAACCATTTTCTCTTTAGAAATATATACAGACAGTAGGACATATGAGAAAAAATTCAACTCAAAGAGTTAAAAACCAGGAATTTTTTTGATTACTACAGAATTTAAAATTTAAAGTATGGATATATTGTGTAAAAAATTATTAATTATTTATTAATTAAATTAATAAATGTACTTTTAATGTAAAGTTAAAAAACTGTTGGAAGAATAAAGAGAAGGTTTCGAATCAAGATATACCGAATATCCAACTCTATTGTGTAATTGCTACTTAACAATTTCTTATTTATTTCCTTGACTCTAAAATATTTAAACATGTCAACCTCTAGCTATTTTAACTTATCGTCTTTAATTTTCTAAAGACTTTGACTTTTTTATCCTTTTTTTTTCTTTTTATCTTATCTTATTTAACTTTATTTTTAAAATTTTTTTTGAATATTTTTATTTTGAGGGAGCTTTAGCTCGGAAGAGATTAACAAATAAATAAATAGAAAATAAAAATTATTACTCGTTATTTTTATGCAATTAACAGCATAAAAAACTTATTTAAGGGTTATTTTTTTTATTAATTGTCAATTAATTTAAAAAAAAAGTGCTAAATTGTGTTAATTGATGCAAAAATAAAACAAAAAAAAAATTTTTTTAAAGAAAAAATTAAATAATATTTATCTATTTAAGTTTTTAGATTCAGCAGGTATATCGCGTTTTCAATATCCTACCGACTCATTGTTCGTTTCTATTAGCCTATTCCCTCGTTCGATTATGCTGCATTTCAAGCTAAACTACTAGATTTTGGACCATGCACCAAAGTACATATCAATAATGCTAAATAATATTTAATTTATTATTTTTATCTGCTATATGTCTTAGTTTTTAGTGCAGCATAATCGAACGAGGGAATACGGTATTCGTTTTTTCTTGGCAAAAGTCTTCTCAATAAAACTGTTAACGGCTTAATGATTTGGTTAGTTTATTACACTTCTTAGTTAATATTCCCTAGTTATTATTTATATTTTATTAATTACCTTAATTGGTGCCATGGACATATAATACTTAAGCATACTTAAGCAAATGCTAGAAGAAGATTTTGGTGTGGTTCTTGGTTGATGTGCAAGTGTTTACGGAAAAATACTACTGTATTGATCTATAATAATAGATTGTAAACTTCAAAACTTCTTTTATTCAAATGGCTAATAATAAGTTAGTTAGCCTGCAACAACATTTTGGAAAAAAATCCCACTGAAAAAAAATCCAGTAGTAAATTATCTTCTGTAAAAATTATAATTACATCATTTAGTATAATTTATTAAAAAATCAATTAATTAATTAGATCATTTTTTTAAAAATAACAATACGCAAAATCTTTTCTTCTAAAGTATCTAATATTTGAGTCTTACTATTAATGAATTAAAATTAATAACCTTGTACCCTTTGACCGTGATCCTTTGAGCCGACAAATAATTGCAAAAATATTAATTATAAATTGTCAAAAAATTGAAACAAAATATAAAATTTAAAAAAAATGGAAAAAACTTAAGAAGTCTTCGAATTAATAGACAATCAGAGAACTTCTGTTCATTTTGATTTCTCTGAACAAAAAAAACAGGATGGATCAATCCGCTAAAGAGTTTTAATCAAAAGAACTTAATAAATCTCACCAAGATCAATTTTGTATGATTAATATGTGACAAGTTTTTTTTTCTATTTAACAATTTTAGTGGAACATTTTGAATTCGAAATGCCCAACTCATATTGAACACCAAAAAAATACAAATTGATATTTAAAAAGCTAATATACTAAAATTTAGGAATACAAAATCATTTTCTAATTAAAATCTCCAAGATAGGTTATTTTTATCACTTTGATTATTTCTAAAATAGAAAATTTTCAAACAAGTTTATTTGTTATGTTTTAAATGAAATTTATTTCAAAATTTTAATTCTTAAAATAAATTTGTCATTTAGTAGTAGTAGTAGTTGGATGACTGCGAGTTGCCGGGTGACTCCAGCAAGAGAACCTAAGTCCTATGAGCAGCCTGTTCTTTGGTCGTCAATCCTCTTCTTGAAAGAGTTGACACTTGGTGCATCAATGACTAAATCGGGTAGCTTGTTCCACATTCGTGCTCCCCTGTTGCGGAAAGCGTTACGTCTTATTAAACAGTCCTTCACTAGCTCTGGTCTGATGTGGCCTCGATGCCCGCTTCTGGGCGGTCCAACTTGTAGAGATGAGTGCCATTCGACAGTGTCAAGTCCTTTCTGAATTTTGAACATTTCTATCAAATCACCCCTTGCTCTCCTCTCCTCCAGAGTTGTTAAGTTCAGTTTTAGGCACCTGTCTTCGTATGTCATGTTGCGGATTTTCCAAGTAAATGGGCAATACCTGTCAAAAGAGGACAAACAACAAATTTTTTTGAAACCGCATTACGTGTACTTGTTAAAAGAAAAAAAAATCAAAAATTGTTTAATAGCAGAATTTTTTTAATTGAAAAGTCATAAAGTCGAGTCAAGTAACTAGTATTGAATTCTTTTTTCTTTTTATTATAAAGTCTTTGTCTTGACTTTATTTAAAATAAAAACAAAGTTATTTAAAGACCTTGAAATAAGTAATGGATTAGCAAAATAATTTATGTGGCCGAAACGGTAAAAATTCAAATATAAATTATAAATTAAAATAAGTTATTTGCCATTTTTTTTCTAAGTCTTTTAAATGACTTCAAAAAGATTTCAAGTCAAGTAAAATGACTTAAAGTCCAGACTTGAACTTTAATTTAATAACTTTAATTTAGGACTTTTAAAAAAAAACTAAAAAAAATGTGATTAAAGAAATTGTATATCAAAAAACCTTAAATTGCTTAAGAACACTTCTAATTCGCCATCAAAAACCGCATCCATTTTAATTGTATAAAGTTTCTTCTGAATTTGAGATATATTCAAATTATCTTTAGGTCTGACGTACGTAGTGTACATTTGTTTCCATATATACGCATCCCTCGAGACCAGCGTCTTGCGAAGCACCCCGAGCATGGAGTTGGCTTTTGCCGCGGATTTATCCACCTGAATCTTTGTGCCCAAAGTGTCACTCACATGGACTCCCAGGTCTTTTTCCGTTTTAGTAACCTCAAGCTCGTGTGGTTTACCGGTCGACCTATCTAGGATGTGGTATTTATTCCCCGGGTGATGCTTACCGATATGCATGACCTTACATTTGCCGAGGTTCAGTTTCATCAGCCATTTGTCGCACCATGCTGCTAAGGCTTCAATTTCATTTCCTGTCATTTGATATATTCTATCTTAAAGATACCACGAACTTTTTTATTCTTTCAAATTATACAGAAGTCCATTTTTAAAAATGTAAGATTTAACTTTTTGTTAAATCTAACTCTTTAGTATTCGCAGGTTCGTTTTTTCTTCTTTATTTTAAAATCGTTTTTTTTAAAAAAATTTCCTAAATTACTAAAAATTCCGGGAAAAAAAAATTAAATTTGTCTTTAGATTGTTATTTTGATTTTTTCTTTTTTTTTTTTTTTTAATTTTTGACGACTAGATTTTTAATTCTATTCACTTTTCTTTTTGGTTTCAAATTTTTTTTTAATTTTTCAGTAGAATACTTTCCAATTTTAATTTTATTATTTAGATTGAAATTTTCATTTTTATTTTATATATAATTCTAAATTAATATTGTAAAAATAGTAATTTTATTATAATTAAAAGAATTTCAATGAGAATTTTAATTATCTTATAAAAGAAAAACTTGAATTTATTTAAGCAATATTTTATTGAATTTTTTATTTTTATTAGAAAATTATTTTATATTTAATCATAATTTTTTGAAGCTATTTCTCATTTCATTTTAAGTTGCTTGTTTGTCAAGGCTTTCGATTACCTATTTTAAATTTTCATTTTGCCTTATAATCTAATTTTTTTTTTTAATAGATATTTTTTTAATTAAGGATAAAATAAAAATAAAATAAAATAAACACAAATAAAAAACAAAAATGCAGTATAAATTGAAAAAAATTTGACTAAAATTCATCATCTGATTCAACCAGCTTGTCTTCTTTATTTCCTGGTAAAAAAATTATTAAGATGTCTTTTGTTTTCTTTGAAACGCATATCTATTGATCCATTAACATTTCTTCCTTTCTCAACATATTTTGTCGATAATATTTTTTTGTCTTTTTGGCGTTACGTCCATATTGAGATCACGACATTCCAATAAATCGATAAAAAAAAACACTCGATTCTATTTCCATGAGTGTGCTTTGACGATTTGGACCAAAACCTATTCTTGAACTCTAAATTTAATATTCATTTTCAAATTTAAACCCTAAATCATTTACTCCAGTTTGCATAAGGTTTGTTGTTGGATCCGAACTTAAATATTCTTATCTAATACTTTTTACTTTTAATGATTGAATACAATTAATTTAAAAAGATTTTAATTACTTTAATAGTGTCATTAAAAAGATTCTAATTTTTTCTTCAAACGTTTTTTTCCAAATAGATCATCAGCTGAAATTTTGGAAAAAACACTTTGAATACAAAAGTCATTATAGTCCAAGTCAAGATTTTTACTTTTTTGAAAAAATTTTAAAAATCGTTACTTGTACTAAAAACTAAGTTGCCTTATTTTTTAACACTTAAGTCAAGAAATAACTCTGAAAAGTCGTCAAGTCAAACTTATAAAAATCAAAAATTCTGAGGTCTTGCCTGATGTAGATTTTTTCGAACTTTTTTTCTTAACTTTTAAAACTTGTTTTAAAATAAGTTTTAAAATTTTAAATAAGAGAAAAACGGATTCATAAATATTATTTTTTTTTTAAATTTTTCTTTTTAATTCTTAGAAAAATTAAAAAAACAATAATTTACCAATTTCATAAACTCATGAGCGTCTTGTTGATCATTATATGAAATCAAAAAAGGAGATTTCATAAAATGTTTCATTATGTAATAATGTTTTTTTTTTTCAAATGAAATTTTTGTTTTGAATTAAAATTTAAAAAAAAAAAAATTTAATTAAATTTTTTTTGTCGTGTAAAATTATAAAAATAAAAGGAAGAAAAAAAAAATTTTTTTTATAAGTTTATTTGTATCGTGTAACGGCTAGTTGGTTAAAAATAAAGTTTTAAAAAAATTTTTAAAAATGTATGTTAACACTGGAATTACAGTCGCGTCATTTATGACATTTTTGCGCTTTGTTTGATAAAAAAATTGGTAAATTGGAAGTTTTATTTATATTTTAAAATATTATATATGTTTTGTGAAAATAAATCTAAAATTAAAAAAATTATCCTAATCTTTATTTTGTGGAAAAGAATTTCTTTTTTATAAGTTCGTTCTATTACCAGTCATTAATTAAAAATTTCACTTTTGCTTTTGAGAAAAACCAAATTTTTTACTTAGAAGATCAGAAAATGCAGATCTAATGTGAAATGAGTAAAAAATAATTCCAAATAATAAGTTGTTTAATTAACTACAGCCATTCGATTAATTTGACATACTAACATGTACGCATTTTGTTTCTCAACTCTTCCTCGACTCTTTCTCTTCCTTTCATCAACTCTTCCTTTCCCTACTGGATTAGTTGAAGAAGAGTCGAGGAAGAGTTAAGCAAGAGTTTAGGAAGAGCTGAGGAAGGGTTGCGGGACAAAATGCGTTAGTTTTAATTTGTACTGTATTCGTTCTTTTAATTCAATTGAATAACAAAATTATGAAAACATTCTATTTAAATTTATTTAGAAAGACAAAACTTTACTTAGTTTTAATAAATTATTTATTTAGATTTCATAAAAGATAAATCAACCTTTGTAACCTTTTTAGACTTTAATATAACAGCCGATTACAATAAAAAAATTCAGAATTTTTTTTATTCAAATTTAATTAATAAAAATAAAATTATTGAAATTTTTGCAAAATTTGTGTAAAAAAACTCAAATAAAATTTTTCATGCGAATAAAATTCAACCTAATCTTAATAAATTAATTATTTTGACATAGACAAACTTGGATTTAACTTTAATTTGGTTTAACTTGATTTGGATTTAATTTAAATTTAACTGTAAATTTTACAGTTAAATTTGTATATCAGACATATTTCAAAATTTTTCTAGAACACTATCGTTTGATTATTTTAAATTTTTAAAAATTCTTGAATTACTTTCAAAAAACTATCTTTCTCAATTTTAAGATCCTTAAAACAAATAACTTGCCGGAGTTTCGGTATTTAAAAATTATTTTTAAAAATTACATTTAAGTAACAGTTATTTCCTAAATATTTAATTCCAACATACTTTGAAACTTTTTTATTTTGAGACTCAAACTCTTCAAAAAAACAATTTTCAAAAATTTATTTTTGTTCAATAGGAATTTTACTTAAATTATCTCTTTTGCTTCTATTATTTAGAATCATAAATCCAAATTATAATAATTTATTAATATTTATAATGTTTAAGATTTTAAATTTTTTTTTCTAAAAAATATTATTTTGAAATGATTTTCACAAACATTTAAACAAACCTCTAAGGAGTGTTCTACATGTGAAGGTCATTGCAAAAAAACAAAATTTAGAACAGCAAACAATTAAAAATTTCAAAAAAAAAAATGGCTAAATCTTTAAAGCGTGAAAATAGTAGCTTAGCTAATATTGTTGAAGTACAAGTAAATATCAGATGGAGCAAATTCTATTCTACTGGGGCAGAGAATATGCATCGCTTCATGTCGCTCATTATCATGGTCAACTGGATCCGAACCAACTTCGACGTCCGCGTTTCGTACGTGCCATCTGCCGACAATCCGGCAGACGCGCCTAGCCGGCGCATACCACCATAAATGGAGCCTACGCCTTGGCACTACTACGACCGCGTATAAATACAAGCGACGTATTACCGGCATCTTTCGAACTATTTTAATTTTTTTTCAATTAAAACGACTGACTCGTGGTCCAGCCACCGGTCAGCCAACATTTTTTTTTTTAATAGTTTTCAGATTTTTTCTTCTTAATTAAAATAAACTTTTTAAGATTGACCAAAAAGCTGGCTTATTTAATACAGTCGAAGAATTTAAAGAAAAATTATGTACTTTAGAAATTGAAATGGTAACAATTTTAAAAATTAAAAATACTTACTAAATGATAAACAGAAAAGTAAGACAAGAACAATTGAGTCTTTGAGTGAAAGTGAAAAATATTATCAAAGAAGACTTTTAATAAGTGAAAATGCACTCTTAGAATCAAGTAATGAAATAGAAAAATTAAAAAAAAAAGTAATTATCTTATATTTTAATATCTTTTATTTTGAATTTTTTCAATTTAGTTTATTTTTTACTGATAAATAAAAAAAGAATGTGTTTTAAATAAAATTGACACTTTTTATTAATATAAATTGTTTATAAATTTTATAAATTGTAAATTTTTATACAAAAATAAAGTAGTTATTTTAGTAAGAGATACAAAAATTTCACTATCTTATTTCAATCAGAAATGCAAGACGATTATTCTAGAACTTCATAGAAAGACATTTTTGTAGTAAATGTTGGATTATTAAATTTTGTCTCATGTTTTATATAATTGTTTTTATAATCTAATAAAAATAAAAATAAAAACTTTTTAGTTTAATAGGCATTTGGGTGCCTTTTGATAATCTGAAATTTGTTTCCCAAATTTAAATGAAACATAAATTATTTTTTCTAGGACATATCTTTAACAATGATTTGAGCAGGAAACTCTTTATGGAGATAAAGAAGATGCCTGTAATTACTTCGAATAATGATACTTCTTATGGCAGACTATTGAGAACATTGGAACAAAAGATAAGTGATGAATGCCTAGAATATGAAAAAAAAGTCTTACTCTAATTTATAAATGCTGTTCACGTGCCAAAACAGAGGCTTAATAGACTCAGTTAAGTTTTTTGTTCATAAAATTAGAATTTCATTAGATAGTAATTTACTTTTTTACTTTTATTTTAACTACTTGAATCTTTTACTTAAGCCTGCAATTTCTTAATTATTTAGATTTTTTCTTTTATTACCCCTCTTTTATGTAATCGAGACTTTAAAATTTTAAATTTTAAATGGATTAATTAATTATTTATGAATATTAATGCGATTTGTAAATCATATTTTATTTTTTTTATAATTGTAATTTGTATTTTTTGTGTTTCTTTTTCAATTTACCTATGAGGCTTTAAATTTTTAAAATAAAATAAAATAAATAATCATATTAAATTGTCTGTTCTATTTACGATTGAAGAAATTAAGGGTGTACTTAAAGATTTAGGTCGTAAGAAAAGTCCAGGTCATACTCTAATCTGCAATGAATTCATATTGGATTATCAACCCATCTACTTATTTTGCTTAAATGGTTTTTTAATTATTTTATTAAAAATGATTAAAATCTCCCAAATAATTTCATTATTAAAACTTTTATAAAAATTTACTTTTTGAGTGTAAAAAGAGAAAAATCAAAATTGGAAATGACCTCTAATGGAGATCACTACTACCAATCTCATCGCTACCATTATCTATATTGCCACGCTATTTCATAAATATAATTAATGGACAGATTTAAATAGAAATGACTTGAACCCCACGTTGATTCAAAGCTTTTCAAAATACTCGCAGTGCTAGAGTATAAGTAATATCGAGAAAAAGGGGCTCAAAAAGTTTTTTAATTGTCAAAAGTATGCTTCGTTCCGATAAGAATATCTTTTGCAAACATATACAAAAGATATAAAAATCACAAACCATCTTGTAAAAAATTGACTACTAGAAAATAATTTTTTTTTCTTCCAAAAATAAATTAGTCAAAAAGAGGGTATTTTCTCAATTTTTATTGAAATTATTAATTTTTTTAAATTTTTTTGTAATTATTCATTAAATTTTATTTTCATGTTAAAAAATAGTAAAGAAATTTTATAAAAAAATCTAAATAAATATAGTAGTAGTAGTAGTAGTAGTAATTTTGCTGCATGGAAACCCACAAGCTGGAACGTGGGCCAGAGCCCCAAAAACACGCCCAACTGTAGCAGCCAGAGTACCTGTAATGTTATGAGCCTCTGAGTGTGGGCATCATAACATTTGAACCTATCCTCTTAACAAATTTTAATAATATAAAATATCTTGTGCTGATTTTTGAATTTTTGAAACACCATTAAACATGCTTTTTCCTATTTTCATCTTCTCTAAGCCAAAAATCCAATCTTTCACCTCTTTTGCGCCTGAGATCGAGTGTGGTGATCGACATTTTGTTTAAACGATCGTTAACTTAAGACTTCTATTAGTGTTAGGTATTTTCGAGGCTCTTCGTTGGACCCTCTCAAGCATGATCGACTGCGCAGCTTTGGGTGGGTTCCACACCGGGATCGCAAATTCCAAGTGGGGTCTAACGTATGTCGTGTAGAGACATTCAAAAGTATTTTTAAGCACACTAAGATTTTTTGATGCTTTTTTTACGCAGACTTGAGTCCGAAACTTCCATTTCATGTCGCTCTCAACATAACAACATTAATAGACAGATTTAATTAATTAATTAGATAAATAGCCCAAGTCTCTTTCTACCTCACTTATTTCGAGATTGTGACTAGAATCACCATTACGCATTTTAAATACGTGGTCGAAATTACGAATAACTTGACAATTACCAAATAGCATTAATTTACATTTTTTGCAGTTTAGTTGCATGCACCATTTGTCGCACCATTCTACTATTCTATCGAGATCTGATTGCAGTGCGTCAATTTTCTTTCTAGTTTCCACGGTGCTGAGCACCTTACTGTCATCTGCATAGAGTTTAAAGTGGTTTTGAACAGTGCCCGGTAGGTCATTTATAAATAATATGAAAAGAAGAGGGTCTAGTACTGAACCTTAGGGCACTCCACTTGTGACATTTACCCATTCTGACTCTCTCCCGTCAACTACAACCCTTTGTTTTCGATTGGAAAGAAAGGATTTAATCCAATCGTAGAGCTTACCTACCACGCCATATGACATAAGTTTAATTAGAAGACGTTTGTGTGGCACGAAAGCCTTGGCAAAGTCAAGGTTTATAAGGCATATGGGTTTACCTTTTGCCATTTGGTACTTGACAAAGACAAGGGTCTCGAGTAAGTTCGTCGTGCAGCACTTTTTGCCAACAAGACCATGCTGATTTTTATTAATCAAGATGTTTTTTGTTATGTACTCGGCGAGCGTATTTCTTATCAGCGTTTCTAAGAGTTTACACACCATAGATGTTAATGAAACAGGCCTGTAATTTGATAGTTAAGTTTTTGAACCACCTTTATGTATAGGCGATATGTTAGCTAATAACCACTGGTCCGGAATCATAGCTTAGAGCAAAAAGGTGTTTTAGAGGGGCAACAAAGCCAGAGGCTGCGTTTTTTAGAACTTAAGGGCTGATGCCGTCATGTCCGACCGCTTTGTGTGGGTTAAAAAATAAGAATTAATCATTATTTAATCTATTCGAAATTGATTTTTATTAGGTTATTTAAAAAAACCAATTTGCAGATTTTTACCTTAAGTCTTTTAGTCTTTTAGAGTTCTCAGTTTCCTAAAAGATTTTATTAGAGATTAAAATTAATAAAAAATGATTAATTCTTATTTTTTAGCATTTATTTTGATTTTTTTATAAAATTTCTTTACTATTTTTGAACATGAAAATAATTACAAAGAAATAATGTGTAATAAAAATAAACTTTATAATAAATTAATGATTTCAATAAATCATTGCCAGAACCCTAGCCACTTACAAATCAATAAGAATGAGAAAGAAAAAGCTTTTGATCAATTTTTCGAAAAGAATTCTTTTGATAACAAAAGATTTTTTAATTTCAATTAAAAATATGGATTTACTGTGTAAAAAATTATTAATTAATTGTAAATTGAAGTATTTTTTGAAAATTACTATTGAAAAGTATTGTTAAATTATCTTTGAGAAAAAAACTAAAATTAAAATAAATCTTGACTTTAAAATTAATGATAGCAATTTAAATAACGAGAAAAAAGTTAAATTCTTAGGTATCACACTGGACTCAGAACTTACTTTTGGTCCAATGGTAGATATATTAAAATAAGTAATTCAAGGTAATTCAAGGTTTAACTTAACAAAATATCTCTAAAATAGAAAATGGGGTCTAAAATCAAAAACATTAGATAATTTTTACAAATCTTTGATAGGATAAATCTTGGATTATGTTTAAATTCATTCTCAGAAACTAGCATCAAAAAAATTCAAGTTATTCAAAATTCAGCATTTCGATTTATTTTGAAGCTTAAATATGATACCCCCTCCAATATTATGCACCAAGAGGCCTTCAATAAACTTAAAATACTAACAATCTAGAATCGGCTTCTTGAGTTGACTGAGAGATATGTTGGGACAGGACCGAGTCATTTTATTCCATTGGTTGTCAGACTGGTGGAGGAATACAGAAAAGGTTTTGAATCAAGATATATTGAATGCCCAACTCCATTGTGTAGCTGCTACCTAACAATTTCTTCTTTTTTCCTGAACTATCGAATATTTAACCTCTGGATTCTTCAATTTATCCTCTTTTACAAAATTCTTTGTAACAACTTTCTAGAAAAATATTAATAATTCAATTAAATAAATAAATAAAAATATTTGGCTTAAATATAGCTTAAATTGTAAAATTAATTTAAGCTATATTTAAGTTGTCGCAAAAATATAGCTTAAATTAATACTGTTTCAAGCAAAATGTTTACCAATAATCTAGAAGAAGTCAACCATCAAAAACTAAGCCTGCGTTTCAGCATCAGCGAAGTGAAAATAGTGAAGATATTGCAGTGAATCAAGATGCAATTTTACCAAATCCAAAACCAGCAACTCTTGAACCTTTTTCTCGGAATGAAAATGCAATGAACAGAATTCAATCTTACCAAGCTTTTCAAACGATTCCAGTGATGGTTAATGAAAATGAAATTTGCCAACTAGAAAGAAAAAAAGTAGAATTTTAGTCTTTTTATGCTTCACATTTTTGGATTCTATGTTTTTAAAAATAATTTATCTGGTGAGTAAAATAATTTTGCTGTAAAAAAAAGCTGCAAAAAATTGAGCTGATGAAAAGAAATATTTTACAGATTTTTTTTAGAAAAAATTGAGAAATTTCTTGGATTAATTAAATTAAAAAAGTAAACCCTAGCATTTGCTGAAAATTTTTTTCTGGTTTCATAATTAAAAAAAAGGGTTATGGGACTATTCCTCAGACGACAATAAAAAAATCTCGAAAAAACCTCCCAAAATGCGTTTTTTAGGTTAAAAATTCTCCTTTGAATTCATAAAAAATAGCCGTTTTGGACAAAATAATTTTCTCCTCAGTAATATATACATATATTAGGACATTCTAGATAAAGTTCAAGTCAAAAAGCTAAAAAATAGGAATCATTGTTTTAAAAAACTATCAAACTTCTCAGTTCTGCCATTCTCTTTGATTTCTACGATCTTATGTGAATTATTCTCTGAAAAATGTTCTTGAATTAAATTTCAAGGGTTATTGAAGTTCAAAAAATTTTTCACCCTTCCTTAGTTGCCACAAAATCCACTTTAGCTGAAGTAATCAAATATAATACCTTGTTTTGATGTTTAGTTTTTATGATACACTTGTTAAAACGATTTTCGCCGGTTTGTGTATTTTTCTCTACAAATAAGTAACTACTAAAGAAAAAAATAAATTTACTCCAAAAAAAATAACTCGAAAAAATTTGAACCATTATAAATATTTCTTTGTTTTACAATTCATTTTTTAAAATTTTAAAAATCTTTATGTATCTCATCACTTTAATTTCAGAGTTGACAAAAAGTAAACTTTTACTAATTTCATTTATTTATTTTTATTACTTTAATTTTCGAGCACGAGGCTGAAAGGAAGGGCTAAATTTCATTCCAATCAGCCTGGGAATTCCCCCAAGCTATTTTAAAATTTATTTAAATCGTCAAAATTTGCAGAGCTGATTAGTTTTGACCAAATACACACTAAAAATAATATTTAATTTAAGGTGATCATTTTAGAGCACCTTAAATTTTCCAATATTTGATTAAAAAATTTATTCTAAATACTGTTTACAATCTTAAGTAAATTAATTTATTTCGTTTAGAAAAAAAAAGATCATCATAAAAATTGTGTAGTTTTGTCAAAATTTAATTTTTATTAAATATTTTAAAAATTTAAATATCATAATTTTTTTAATAAAGTTATGCATAAATGTGGTGTATTTTTGTCGTCCTTTAACTAAATTTTTCATTAAATTTTGACAAAACATTGAAAAAGTGGTATTTTTTAAAATTATTCTAGAAAAATAAAAATAATAGGTTTTAATTGCTATAAAACAAAAATCTTATACTTTAAATTTTTTATACAATTAAGAATTAATTTTTATTTAAATAAAAAACATGTTATCTTATTTATTTTTTTAAAAATTTTTTTTCGTAATTTTCTAATAAATCTAAAAAAAGTGGAACATTCAAAGTGCAATAATTTTAATTTACCTACTTGATTTAAGTAATATTTTTTTAAAACAAAATTAATCAGAAAACTCTCTCATTTTCATATTTTTTGGATTTTTTTTCTTTATACAATCATTTAGTTTAGTAATTCAAATAGTATCCTTTAGAAGAAAAACCTATCACAAAAGTAAAAAAACAACACCGTGGATGAATCACTGAATTTACCATAATTGCAAAAATTTTCTTTGAAACACTTATATCTGGTCACTCGATTTCTATTTTACATTCTTTTTCATGGATTTTTCTAAACTTTCATCAGCCTGGTGGAAGTTTATTTAAATAAAATTCCTTTAAATTTAAATTTTTTTTTACGCCGGACATTAGTTTTGGTAAAAAAAAATAATTTTTCAACTTTTATTTTTAAATTGAAAATACCGGCATTTAGTTCCTTTCGTGATCATAGATTTTCATCTTTCTTATCTAGACCATTGAAAATTCGGTTTTTTTTGAGGGACCCAAACCAAGTTCCTGGACAAAAATAAAAAAATTTTCATCAATTGTTTTTTTCGCTTTTTTGATGGAAGATTTTTAAAAGATACCTTTATTTACTATTTTCCTTAGGGGCATTTGTTTTCAAATTAAAATTGGATATCGAACTTTTCCATACTTTTTCAAAACTGAATAAAATTTTTATCCAAAAGACGAAAATAAACACCATCATATGATTTTTCTTACGATATGCTTAGCTATTATTTTAAAGTAAAAATCATTACTACTCATCTTAATCCACTGTAAATTTTTGAGTAGGTCGAAAGCCGACTCAAAAGCTGCCATAGTGTGAATTCTACTGTTTTCACGCTCCGCAGGCCTGGGCAACTTGGTCTGTTGCAGCTTATTATATTATTATTATATATGATTAGAATAAATTAAATTTTAACAAAATTATTATAATAATTTGTTTGCTTTTTTGGCTCTTTTACCTCTAAGAGAAATGAAAAAGGTAACTAAATCAATAAGGTGTTATTGATTTAGCGCAAGTTGATTTTAGTTAAATGAATGTTCTAATAGCTTAAGTATCCTTACTTTTTCATTAAAAACGAAATTAGGTTATGTAATCAATAAAAAGAAAACTATGGTCTCATTTATAGATTAAAAGAAATGTTTATTCTTTGATAAAAAATATTAAATATTAACCATGCTATGTTTCTAAAGCAAAAATGAGATTAATTTATTAAAAATATTGCTTATTCTTTCAATTTGTCAACAACGAAACCCTAAAACGCTGACGAACCGTTAAATAATTAAATCTTTTTCCAAGAAAAGTGTAGAAGTAAACAAATTTTGCCAATTTTATTAATTTAATTATTTTTAAAAAGTTAAAAATAACCAACTATTATATCAAAAATCTTAATTTTTGAAACAAATAAAGTTTTTTTTTTTCATTTTTTAATTCCTCAGGCCACTTAGAAATAATCTAAGTTCTTCTTTTTAGTAATTTTTTTTTACAAGAATTGATTTAATCAAAAATAAATTATTAAATTGAGATGCTAAATTTGTAAAATTTCAAAATTATCAAATTTCCTCTGGGGATAATATTCAAGTGTTCGTAATTATTTTCAATTATTAAATGAATGATTTAATAGAATTCTATTTTGTTTCTATGGAAATTTTTAATGTCGCACTTAAACCAAATAGAACTTTTATAAAAAAAATTGATTGCCTAAAAGCCGTGAAATAATAAAATTTAATCTAGTAGAAAGAAAATAAGTTTTTTTTTTCTAAGGGGGCATTGTTTAATTTTTTAACACTTGATAAGTCAAATTTAATTAAGTCAATTTTTTTGAATAAAATATCTATGAAAGATGATAAACAAGAAACAGATTTCAAAAAGCAATTTGAAATTTGAAGCGATTTAGGCTCATTTAACACCCGATCGACGCTTATCGAATTAACTGGCCTTGTTTTTACAAGTGCAATTCAAGTTTCATTCAGACTTTGAGCTAATGAACCTTTATTGAAAAATCAGTGTTCCATTTTGAGCGAATAATTTTAACTTGAGAGCTCTCAGGTCAGTTGATTGTTTCACCTACTGGGTAAGTTAATTGTATTCAAATTTTAATTTTCTTAAACCAGTTTGATTATTTGAATTTTTCTGATTTTTTTAAATGCCGGGTTTCTCACTCGAAGCCATGGCTAAAACAATTTTTCAATTTTTTTATTTTCACTCAAAGCCCTAAATAAACATGCTAAAATTCATTTAATCAAAATTTGATTTTAAGTTTAAAAAAATAAATTACAAATAGGTCTATCGATTGATTGAGAATGGTTTCACCTGGTCAATACCTTGGTCCATGAAGACTTAAAAACTGTGTCAATATTTAAATTGGTGAGAATAAATAGGCTACTTATAGCCGGTCAATTGAGTGTAGGCTAACAATTAACGCGGGTCACAGTGGCACTAAATTTTTTTTTTAATTTTTTTTTACATTTATGCCTTATCTAAATGTAAATATGTGATTAAAAAAATTAAATTTTGGATTAAATTAAAAATTTATTATTTCAAAAAACAAAAAAAAATAAAAAAAAATAATTTTAAACAGGTGGCCATACAATTGACCACCTATTTTAGTTAGCATTTTTTTTAATATTTAAAATTTTTGCATTTTTTTCCATTTCAAATTTTACCAAAAATACTTCGACCTAATTAGCGCGATTCACAAAGTTCTTAGGGCCGTAAACAAAATTGTTTATGGCTTATTATTTACTACGGATGAGAGTAATTTTGATCTTATTATAAAAAGAATGATCGTGTTAATGTGCCTCGTTAAAAATGGGAGATCAGGGTGTTGCTGTGAAATTAGAATTTATTATATTTGGCAAAAAATTGATTGCTTCTTGAGCAAATATTATAATAACAAGGCTTTATTTCGTATTTTTTTATTTGGCAAGTATGTAAAGCTTTTTTGTTGTTGAAATTGTTTGCATCAAACTAAGAAAAAATCATAATTTAAATTATATTTTATGATTATGTTTTCGTTTGAACAAAAACGCTTGCAAAAAATTGAGAGATTTTTTTTTCAATTAAGGTTAGGGAGAAGATACGCAACACTTTTTTGGATAACAATAAAAAAATAAAAACATTAATCATATTTTGATTGAAATCTAGATTTAAGTTAATTGACTAAAGACCGAAGAGGGAAAATTTTCTCTTGTTTTAAAATATGGAAATTTCAAATGAGTTTGGCAAGCAGTTGAGAGACACGATCGGTCTCGATGAGAGCACAAACAGTGAACTTGTCTTGTACAAACCGAACACGGTCAACAATGGACACAGCTCTGCCAGTACGCCAGCTAACCAATTTAATCCGAACAGCAACAGCAGTAATTCCGGCGATTTGAACAGTCTCAAATCGTACCAGAACAAATTACGCAAGAAAAGCACTTTTCCCTTCGGAAAATGCAAAGTGTGCAATGACAAAGCTACGGGGGTACATTACGGCATATCAACTTGCGAAGGATGCAAGGTGAGTTTTTAATATTTTTTCATATTTTTTTCAAACATTTTCATTGAAATTTATTAGAATTAAAAAAGGGCTAACACTTTTTTAAAGAAAAACATTTAAAAAAATTATTAAATTAATTAAGTTTATTCAATTCTGCTTGAGTGCTTAATTCAGGAAAATGTGTTTTGAATTTTTAAATTTTAAATAATTAAAATTTTTCTAGAAGTTTTTTTCAACAATTAAAAAATTTTGTTTTTAACCTCTTAAGAAAATTTGGGGACTAAGCGACAAAAACAAAGATTCATTTTTTGTTAAATTGTTGAAATTAAAAAATTACTCAAAGATGTAATGAAACGAATCATTTTTTAATGCTAAGAGACAATTGAATTACGTTCTAGATAAATGAGCAAAAATTTGATCATTATTATGAATTAAGTAAAAAATAAAAACAAATTTTTTTTTAGAGGGTATTGATAAAAATTAAATTTACTTTATTCAAAAAGCGTGATATTGCTTAAAATCGAATTAAAACAATCAATAAAGCTGTAATTGTTTTTTGGAAATATTTAATTTTTTTAAAATGATTGTTTTGAGCTTAATTCATCATGTGTAATCGGTTAGTTTAATCTGATTAAAGAGACAATTATTATCTTGGATTTCGGAAGCAAAATTTTTCGAGCGAAATATTCCAAAAAACAAAAAGATTTTGGTTTTTTGGACTTTTTAATTTTTTTCAGAGTGTTTTTAGGATTTCATCATTGTGTAAATTAAATTAAAGTTGAATCAAAGCGTTATTTTAATGCAATGATTTCTAAATTTAATTTGAATAAAATTAAATTTTCGTATTGATAAGAAATTTAGAGTAAATTATTTTCAGCATTTAAAATTTTATTGAATTTTATCTTTAAAATAAAAGTACTTTATTGTAAAACGTGCTCGTAAAAATCATAATTTATAAAATATTCTAATTTAATTTCTGTATAACTAAGATTTAACTAAGCTAAAGTTCTCGAACTGAAAATTAGTTATAATATGAATCAAACACACAAATTACAACTTCTAACATCTGGTTGATCTAAAAGCAAAAGTTTCGCTCTTGTTAAAATTCAAAAAAATTAAGAAAGTTAAGTAAATGCTTGGCTTGCAAATGATTCAATTAGTATTTTTCATTCATGTATCCTTAGCCAGCAATTACTTTTTTAGTTAGAGACATAACAAAATAATTTTGAATTAAACAAAAAAGTTCTTTAAGCTAAAATAAGTTAAATGAATTAAGAAAAAAGAATATTAAAAATTGTTTTAATTTTTTTCAATTTTTTTAAATTCATTTTGCGTTTAGGATAATGGTCCAAATTTCAAAGTGAATGCAAAAAATTAAGAATTTCCCTTTAGGTCGAAATTTTCCTTCAGAATTTTCAGAAGCTTTTTTAAAAATTAAATCATAAAACATCGAATATTTTATCTATTAATTATTAAGATTAAAAAAAATTTTCTTGAAAATTTTAATTTGACTACTACTTTTGGCAAAAATTTTAAAATCAATTTGCAATATCGATTAATTGTGTGTAAATGATATCAAACGATACTGAAGTAAAGTTCGCTGCAAAATTTATAAGTTTATTTTTTTAGATAATGATATCTTGTTATCTTAATTAATAGAATATCATAAAAGGTTTGATATTTAGTTTTTATAACAATAAAAGAAACTAAATACCAGCTAAAATTCGAGCTAAAACTCACAAGCTTAACTTAAACATTGAAAATAAAAAATTTAAAAAAATGTGAATTTTGACATTTTCAATTCAATTTGAACAATTTTGTTATTAAAAAAATCTAAATGAAACCAAAAAAATTAGGATTGTTATGGCTCAAAAATTTTGTATTCCTAGTATGAAAATAAAGAAATGAGCTTAAATAATTATTTTTAGTTTCGTAATCAAAAATTTCTGTTTCAAATTTTGTTTCAAAAAACGATCTTAAATTTTTAGTCTTTTTACCTTTTTAATTTGTTTGGTGAATCAGTTTATTATATTTATTTTTGAAAATATTAGCCTAGAAGTGTTATCATAGAAATTATGTTAAACATATTTTTTTGATCACGTTTTTTAATTTAACTTTACTGTGAAACATGTATTTATTTTAATTTTTAGTTTTGTTCAAAAATTATCTGAAACATCAATGATTTTTTATCGGAAAAATAACATTGCATATCATTTGAAAAAGATGAATTTAGGTGATAAACAAAACCTATTTTAGAAATGAAATTAAACAGTTTTAAATCATCAAAAATTACAGACCAAAATTTAATAGATTTTAAATTTAAATAAAAAAAAATACTTAAAAAATGTTTTAAAAATTTATTAAAGTTAACTCTGAAAATTGTCAAAAAAATTTCTTGATCTGTTGTATTGATCTTATACTGTGATCATAGAGCAAACTTTATAAAAACTTTTACAAATAATTGAAACGCGCACATTTGTTTCGTGTCAGAGTTATTTTTTCAATTATGTTGAATTTAAATTGTCGGATTATTCAATATTTATCATTTTTATATTATAAAAAAACGACGATGACAAACTGCAGGAAAACTAATTAAAAATTAAAATAAAAAAGATAAATTTTACTAGATATTTTATTAAAACACTAGATGGAAAAATAGAAAATAAAAAAAAATTATTTTAATCAAGAAACATTTTTTAAATGCTTTATAAACGATTGTGAAATTTTATTTTTTTAAATTTCACAAAATAAATAGCTTATTTAATATTATTTTGTACAAAGATGAGATTATAAATTCTCTTTTTTATTAAACACGATTTATTGTGTTATAAATTGTAAAATTTTGCTTTTACGAATGCGTGAATCGATGTGGCACTTAAAAATATAATTTCAACAAAAATATATATCCAAAAATTTGAATTTAGTTGATAAAATTAAAAAAAAATGGTGAATGGTTCAATGATTAAGAATTAAATGGCTTCAGCGCAACAAAAAATTAATAAAATTTCTCAAATTATTTTTTACATTTTTTTCCTTCCTGAAAAAGCTCTTTCAGCTCAAAATTTTGAAACTTGGATGTAAATTTTTTTCTCGAATTTTTTATAAATGATAGCTAGTATTGGCATCTTGAAGTTGATGATCAATTCAAAGAGTTTTTCTTAAAATAATAAATTAATATTTGAATTAATTTAAATTATAAGAAAAAAAAAATATTTTCTCAACCAATTGATAAAATCAATTTTTAAATTTAAATGTATTAACTCATTTTTTGTTAAATTTTTAAATCAAAAATATTTGTAACTAGTATTCAAATTTAAATTTAAATTAAAAAAAAAATTAAAGGGTCGATACATTTGAATTTTGTCAATAGGTTGAGAAATTTATTTTTTATTTTTATTATTTTATAAATCCACATTACATGTAAAGCAATTTACAAAAGAATTATCTAAATTAATTCAGAGATTAACTGATTTAATATCGATTATTAGGAATTTATTAGAAATAAAAAACTAAATACGCCAATCTAAATTCCAAAGTTTGTCAACAGGCTAATGCCAATGCCTCAAAATTTCATTTATTTAAAATTATCATAAAATAATTAATATATAAAGAAAATATTAAAATTTTAAAATTTGAAAGAACTTTTTTTTTTTTTTTTGATTACATAGTTAATGAAAAAATTTAATAACAAGTTATTCATGTAAAAAGATTCAAATTTAAAAAAAATTAATAAATTTTACTGAAAATTGAAAGCTTAAATGTGCAAATTGAAGATCATGATGAATATCAAATCAAAATTTTTAGTTTTTGGTTTAAAATATTAAATTTTTAAACTTTATTAAACATGACTTGTTTAATCTTTTATTAGAAAGAAAATTATTAATTTGGATGCTTTAATGTGAGCTTTAAATTTGACTCTAGAGTTTTCAAATAAAGATTTTAGAAGAATCAACTAAAGATTAATTAGAAAAGGAAAAATTTGTTTTTTTTTTAAATTAAAATAATAAACATTTTGTGTTTAGTTGTAAAAAAGAATTTAAAAAAGTTTATTACATCATTTTTATTCAGATCCAAATCTATTTAGTTTTGATCATGTGATCATGATCATGAACTTCAAGTTGTCCTTCAGTGTCGAAAGTTTTGACTTTTTAAATTTTAGAGTTTTTTACCAAGATTTCTAAAAAATGTCCATTTTTAAAATTCAAGTAATTTTACGTTAATTTACGGTTATTATCGTAATTTAAGCTAAAATTGAATAATTAATAAAATAAGCTGAAACGTTTTTTTTATTATTAAAAAAAAATTAATTTTTCCTTAATTTAATTATTAATTATTATTTTATAAAAAAATTTATTTTTATTCTCATTGAAAAAAATAATTATTTAAAACAAATAAAAAATTTCTGATTAATTAATTAAAAAAAATTAATTAAGGGATTTTTCAAACGCAGCATACTGCGCAACGAGTACTACAAATGTTTTTTCGGCAACAACTGCATTTTGAACCCGAAAAATCGGAACCGGTGCAAAGCGTGTCGCTTCAAGAAGTGCATCCAGGCGGGCATGTCATTTAGCGGCATCAAAATGGGCCGAATACCCAAGGCAGAAAAAATGAAAGCCATAGAGAGCTTGCGCCAAACAGGTCAGGAGCTCGAGGAAGATTTTGAGGACTTGGAGGAAGAGGAGGACGAGAACGGCTCGTCCAGCTACAACAAGAGGTATGCAATGCGCAAAGAGCTCGAGAACAACCTGGCCTATTTGACCAACAACATACTGAGCCAAGGCAGCGCCAAGCCGGACGAGCCGTCTCACATCAAAGATCGCTCGTCCAGCGACCTCAACAACTCCCAGGACAATTCCAGCAGTGTGAACAGCGACGAAGAGGAGGACGACGAGTCCAACCAAAATAGCCAAGAGTCGTTCAAAAAGAGCCGCTGCAAAAAACGCTCAATTTGCCTGGAGCCCGATGTGCCTGTGGTTGTGTCCAATCGGACTCGTCTCCAGCCTTACGAAGACTACATGACCAAATTTCTGGACCTGATGGAAATACCTGAGAACATGGCCGAGCTGAACATCGAATCGGTGTCAATTGTGGCCCGTCAATCGAACAGCTTGGCCAAGACGTCCGATCTGTTCATGCGCAATCTGCTCGACTTACACAAGCCTCTCAAGACCGCCAACATCCTTCCGCGCACCAACTACTCGAGCATGTTCACCACCTCGTTCAACCAGAACGATCTCAGCTACCACATAATATCGTCGCTGATAAACGACAAAATATACCAGTTGTACAACACACACAGCGAGCCTACCATGATGGTGTACGAGAAGGCGCAGAGGATGATAGCCCAGGGCAACTTGGGCGCGCTGGGCAACAACAGTGCCGAGCTGACGCTCGACCAAGTCTGGTCCAGTCTGGTCCAGTCCATACCCGAGTTTGTCAAGTCTGTGATTTTGTTTTTCAAAGAAGTGCCTGGTCTCAACGAAATAAACGAGAGCGACTTTGCCAACATTCTCAACAACAAGCTGTTCGATTTTTTTGTCATCATGAACTCCATTTTGTTCATTAAGGGCGAATCGTATTTGCACTTGCCAAACAATATCCACTACACCAGGTATTGGATGCAGAAAATAAAGGGAAAGTATACCACGGATTTCTTGTTCGATTTTGTGCAAGAGCTGAATGATTTAAATATGACCAACAAGGAAAAGGCGCTGTTTATTGTTCTTGTGTTCACCATGCCTGATCTGGATGTGGAAGACCATGAAAATTTGCAGGATTTGAACGAGTACTATACTAGGTCTATTTTGTACGAGTTTGACTTGAACAAACGTGACCTGGTATTTTTGGCCAAATTTAGAAAGGTAATTTTTAAATTTAATAAAAAAAAATTTTTCGCACTAAGGTTTTTTGAGTTTTAAATTTAATTGCTTAATAGCTCTGGTTTGATACCATTTGAGGTATAAATTAAAATCGACAAAAAAAAATTGATTATTAAGAATTTTTTTTTTTAATTCCTCCTTGAATAAATAAATTAATTAATGAAAAAAAATAAAAACTTAACCATATATTTATTTATTAAGTGAAGTTTTGACATGATTATTATTAATTATTTAAGGCAAATTGAAGTTCATGATCAAATGTAAATTTCAGATAAAAATTTTTAGTCTTTATTTAAAAAAAAGCATTTTTTTTTAAATTTTTAAACTTTATTAAACATGACTTGTTTAATCTTTTATTAGAAATAAAATTATTTGAATTTTTATCTGGAGTAAAATAATATCTGAATCAATATTTTGAAATTTTTCCATACAAAATTAAACTTTCTTACGCTGTTTTATATTTCAATTAATATTTAAACATCTTTTAAGCCATAATTTGGATGCCTTAATGTGAGTTTTAGATTTGATTTTAGAATTTTCAAGATTTTAGATGAATCAATTAAAAAAAAATTTGTTTTTTTTAAATTAAAATAAAACATTTTTGTTTAATTGCAAAAAAAATAATAAATTTTTAGCGAAAAGTCTTGAAAGCCTATATCTATTACGAAGTTATTATCAATGTAAGTGCAGTTTATAGAAAAATTTAAAGAAAATTTGTCAATAAATATATTGATTCATTTTGAATCAAATTTTACGTTAATTTGGAATTGAAAATCAAATTTTTAGCTATTCTTTATTTTCAAATACCTAAAAAATGGACTTAGAATTATTTTAAAAATTTAAAAAAATCTAAATAAGCAACTAAGATATTAAAATTAAAATTAATTGCACTTAAACCTATAAATTAATAGATGATGCTTATTTTTTGATGAACAGAAAATAAATTCTTAAAAAAAAAAGTTTAAGGTCAACAGGAAAAATTTAAAAATTAAATAAATTACAAAAAAAAAGAATAAATAATAAAAAATAAATTATCTAATGACTTTGTTTAGCTAAAAATCTAGGAATTATATCCTGCGTTAGATTTTTCATTAAAAATTGGCTTATAATATTATTCTTTAATATTAAAAAATAATATTTTTATTTTTCCTTAAAATTATTTTGAAAAAAATTAATCAATAACTAATTTTTCTTTATTTAAGATTTTGACAAAATTGAAAGAAAATCGAATACTTCAACGAACAGAGTGAAAACCGTGCCAAATTTGTTTAAATATTTTTGTGTGACTCTTGAAAAGTGTTGTCGATGTTAATCAATTTATTTTTATACAAATTTATTTATTATGTTTTAATAATCAAGAAAAATGGTCTCTTTTTATTAAGCCTTTTTGATAGCTATTTTGCTATTTTTTTCTTAGGACAGTATTTATTGTAAAAACCTATGAAGCCTTTACACTCCAACTTATTTTTTTGAATTTTTTGATTATTTAAAAAGAAAAGAAAAATGTTAGTATTTTGAACGGAATCACAGATAAATTTATTTCTCCGAAATGGTTTTTAAAAGCTTGTAATTATTGTAAATTTCTTTAAATTATATTATTAAGAGTCGAAAATTGTCGGCAAAAGTTTTAACAAAAAATATTTTAATAAAAAATTCAAAATTTTTTTATTTTTTGAATCCTATTTCTTGTTCCGCCAAAACTATCTCATTGCATAAAACAACTGCTCCTGGAAATGGATACTTCATAATTAAACTAAAGCTCTTGAATTATTAAATCATTAAATCTTCAAGTTCAAATTAAAAATAAGGTCCTTATTTTACTTACTCTAAAAAATATTTAAAAATCTATTATTAAAATTCAAACATAAAACAAATATTAATATTTATTAAAATCAAGTTATAGGACTATTAATTTTTCTAAAGATAAATAAATTTACAAAAAAAGTGATTATTTATCAATTAATCGATTAATAAATGAAATTAATTGGGAAGATATTCCATTCGGCCAACTCTTTGTGATCATTTTATATTTTTCTTTATTTCTGACATTTAAAAAAAAAATTAAGATAAAAAATTAAATTTATTTTAAGTGAAAACCGGGTAACAGCTTTTGAAAAGTGTCTTATTTTTCTTATTAACATCATATATTATTCAATTTTTTTGAAAAATTATACAATTTAGGGTCGGTAGAAAAAAAAAGCTTGTTTTTTTGATATTTGCTTATCATTCCAAAATGTTTGATTCAACCAACCTATTATATTAGACTGCTAACTTCCCTTAAGTTAAGGTTATATATAAAAAAAATGGCATCAGTCAATAAAAAAGCTGATGATCTTTAATGGGGTGAGTATCTGGAGTAAAGGGGTTTAAAAGTTTTGCTGTAAATTTAGCCCAAATTTATAAAACTGTTTTTTGGAAATTATTTTTTGCAAAATTTTTTTTACTATTTTTTTGAATAACAATTATTTGAAATGTTGATTTATTTTAAAACTTTCTTTAAGATTATATTAGTGTCTTACAAAAAAACTGGCCCCCACTTATTTTACAAAGCAAAAATATTATTAAAAGTTTAGACGTGTCATTTAGTTTGAAATTTTCTGTACTCTTTGACAATTAAATTAGTTTTTTTAGATGATTTTTATTTTTTTTGAAAATTGAACTTTTTTAAATTTTTAAAAGTCGGCTCCTGACTGACACACAATTTTTGGTTACAATTCCACGAGCTTTCCAAAAATGTGTCTAGTTTTTGTCCAGAAAGAATTTTTTTTATAATTTAAAAAAAAATTTTTTTACTAATATTTTATTATTTTGTTCCGTTAATTAAAAAATTAGGAACAATATCTTTAATTTATAAATGAGTAGAAATAAGATGAATAAGATAAATTCTTTTCAAAAAAATTTAAAAATTTAATTTTCTATAAATTTTGTTGAAAATTGTAAATTAAAGTAATTATAAGTATTAACAAACAAAGTCAAGCTAATACGGATACGAATTTTAATTTGAATTAAAATTTTTTTTAAAGTTTTGAACAATAAATATTTTTAAAAAATTTTAAATTAATTTTTGAAAAAAATAAAATAATTGCAATCAAAAATGTTAATCCAAACTAGATATTTAAAAAAAAAAAACATTTTCAAAATTTTTCTCATTCAAAAAATTTTTTTTAATTTGTAAAATTTAATTTTCAAAAACAAACGAAGCATAAAAATCTCAGTACGGCTTACTCTTTCATTGACTTTGTTAGACTTTTCATATCCCATTATTTAGGAATGAAAATTCCTCGAATGCAAAATACTGTTAAAGAATGAACATTAGAATTTTTTCTGATATCTAATATTGGTATCATTTGTTTGTTAGTGAAACAGTTTCAAGCAATAGCTCTTTCAGATTTAAAAAAAAATTGAAAAACAAAGTGTTGATCTGATTTTAAATACAAAACAACGAAAAAATGTTAATAATAATGATAAGCTAGAGCAAGTATGCTTGCCGAATCGACTTTCTTAGAAATCCATCTATGATAGCTGCTTTACAGTATGTTTAGAAAAAAAAAGTTTTCATATAAAATAGGTTGGCTGTTCTGGACACTTGGAGTGCAGACGGTAATGATGTCCCGCTGGTGGCTGAGAAATAATTGCCTTGTTACACCGGGATCCCCAGGTCCAACAGGATAATTCCATGTGTCGAGTCTGTTCTTGAACTGATTTACAATCGAGGCACCGATTATTGTCTCAGACAGGATTTTCCACTCTTTGATGACAAGATTAGTGAAAAAGTTACTGTGGCTGTTCTGGGTTGTGAAAGCGAGCAGCAGTGCGGGAAGGCCTGATTCAATATATGCTGTTAAGGCCGTTTCTGATCTTGAACATTTGGATCATATCTTCTCTAGTCCTGTGTTCGCTTAGAGTGGGCAATCCCAAGATGGAAAGCTGATCGCTGTAACTAAAGTTCGAAACGAGTTTGGTTGCTCGTCTTTATACTTTCTAAAGAATGTTGTTGTACTTGGCAGGTTGAGGGGGACCAGACCAGAGCTGCAAAATCCAAGTATGGTTTGACATATGCACAGTTTAGCGTTAAGAAGGTAGCTTTGCTCCAAAATTTGAGTGTTCTTCTAAGCTGTTCAACGATAGAAATGGCCTTTTTAGTTTGGGCTTTGAAATGGGTGGAGAACTTGAGGTTGCTCGCGAAGGTGACTCGAAAATCCTTTTCAGTAATAGTTTGATTGAGTACTAGCCTCGTCACACACATACAGGAGCCTATTTCCGAGGACTTGTTCTGGCTGGATATGCTGAACTCCAGTACTTTGCATTTTTCGGTGTTGAACAGCATCTGCCAAATTGTGGACCACTCAGTGAGTGCATCAAGGTCCCGTTGTAGCAATACAAGGTCGCAGTCGCTCACGAATGGCTTGATGACGTAGTTTAGTAAATCAGGCATGGCGTTGATGTAGATAGCGAGCAAGAGCGGGCCTAGAACACTGCCCTGAGGGACTCCTCTTGTTTCCAGTCCAAACTGTTGAATTGCTACTTGCTGCCTTCAACCTGATAGAAAGTCTCTGATCCAGTTCACCAAGCGATTCTCGAAACCTTAAGCAGTCGCTTTAGTACACAGCGACTCGTGAGTCACTTTATCAAACGCTCTGCTGGAATCCAAGAAGAACACCAGCACATTTCAACCATTGTCAATACCCTGGCTTACCCTGTCTGCTGTTTCCAGGAGATTGGTCATTGTCGATTTATTGGGGATAAAACAAATATCTCCGGATCATTAAATTTATTGCTGAAGAGGTGATCCATCATGACGTCTCTTATGATTATTTCCATGATCTTACAGGGCAGTGCAGTTAATAAAATTTTCAAATAATTGCTTACCAAACTTCTGCTACCTTTCTTAAAAATAGATGTGACTTGAGCTCTTTGCCACAGATCAGGCGCCTTACCAGAGGTGAAAGACTGAAAAAATGTGACGCTGAAATGTTGGGCAAAGCCGTTGGCGCAGCTCTTTACGACGAACGGTTTATACAGTCTTGACCGGCTGATTTACGAGGGTTGAGACAGTTGAAGCTGCCTGGTGAGGAGACATCAAAATTAATCACGCATTTGGTGTTTGAGCTAGAGAGTATTGTGGGCATATGTTGTGGGTTTTTGATTGAGTCATTGCAAGCCTTCTGGCTATTTAATAAGCTTTGGTCGGACCCTGCAGGACTTAACGATTAGTGTTGGATACGGTCAAGACAAACCGGTTCAATACACGGACGGTTTTTGGTCAAATTTTTTTTTTTGAAAAAATCTTTTAAATTAAAAAAAAAAAGTAAAATTCACTTTTATTTTTTTTAAATAAAATTTTAAGATTCTTTTTGCCGCAAAATTTATGAAAGTTTTAGTGACCGCCCGCCAAAATGTTGGCCGTATTTTTGGTGGTCTAAAGGTTGTCCGCTTCTACTGACCCCAACACTACTAATGATGGAAGCTTCAAACTTCTTCTGCAAAAAGCCTTCCTGGCTGAGACTTCACTTGTTTGCATGATCTACAAAGATAGTGAAGTTTAAGCTTTTCCCTGCTTAGTGCCTTGATTTCGGGGTTAAACCACTATGACTTTGTTTTGAAAATTTATAATCTTTCAAAATGTGGTTATTACAAATTAAATTTTTTTAAATATCTAATATTTAAATTAGAAGTTGGCTTGTTATTATCAATTAAAAGGTTGATTTAAAAATTAATCTTTTGATCTTTTTTAGTAAAATAAAGTTTTTGATCAAATTTAAAAATTTAAAAATCATGGTTAAGTTAATCAACTTTCCAGTGATATCGACAAAGATGTCGCTATATCACAAGATCAATTTTACTAGTGTAATAACCGGACAGTTAAAAAATAAGAAAAAAATCAATCACAAAAATTTATTGAAATCGAAAATAATCTAAAAAAAATTCCAACTATTTTTTTAATAAATTGTTAATTTTTTAAATTTTCTCTGCTAAAAATAAAAAAAAATTATCTTCTATTTACTCTGACAATTATTGGAACTTTAGGTCTAGCAAAACCAGAATTATCTATTTCAATTTTTTCCGGTGTTTCATCACATTTTTCAAAATTAAATTTCGAAAGAATCAAGGCAAGCAATAGCTTGATTTCAATAAGAGCAAATCTCATGCCAATGCAATTTCTTGGTCCGGCACCAAAAGCCAAAAAACTCAAATTATCTCGTGTCTTCTTTTCCTGTTCATTGAACCTATCAGGTCTGAACTCATAAGGATTTGGATAAATTTCGGGGTCGTGATGCAGAGCCCAGATCGGCACCGACCACACCATTCCTTTCTTAATCTTCATTCCACTGTATTCATAGTCCTCGTTCGCTACTCGATCCAGTCTGACTGCTGGCGGAAACAATCTCAAGCTCTCTTCTACTACATTGTCCATGTAGCTCATTTCACTTACTGAATCATAAGTTATTTTTCCATCCTTAAATTAATTAAATCAAAAATTTCTCTATTAAAAAAAATAAATTACATGTCTCTCTAAAACAGTGTCTATTTCTTGGCACAGCTTTTGTTGATAAACTGGATTCATTGCCAAATTATAAGCAACATAGCACAGAGTTTGAGCTGTGGTTTCATAACCGGCTAGCAAAAACAAGATGCTTTGTGACAAAATTTCTTTATTTGTGAGAGTTTTTTTCAATTCAGTATTCCATTTGTAAAGCTTAGACTCTCCGTGGTGGCTCTCGAAATCTTTGATTATTGTCTCTATTGATTTGTTTTCTTCGTGCTCTAGAATATTTTGAATAAAGTCATCTCTTGTCTTTGTAAGACAAATTATTAAAAAATTTTTAGCTAAAATTTAAAAAAAAATCTTTACCTCTAGTTTATTTTTACGCCTTTCTATTATTAAATTTATAAAATCTTCAAAAAATTTTAGACTTTTGGTGGGAAAAAATTCAATCAGTCCTCTTTTGGACAAAAATGCAGCCAATTTAGGGAAAAAAACTTGAAAAAATTTTTTCTTAAATTTTTACAGTAAACAAACTTCAAAAAAGTGATTACAAAGAAGTATAATTTTCGGATCAGCTCTAACAGAATTTCGAAAAATTTTCTGCATATGCTGAATGAATTCATTGTCTGGCTCATTAATTGAGTTTGTAGAAACACCAAAGCAACAGCTACTAATCACATCCAGTGTAAATCCGGAGAAAAGCCTTCAGTATTTGCAAATTTTAAGAATTAGTCAAAAACAACGATTTTTAATTTTAACAAAAAAATTTCTAAATTTTTTTTTAACAATCTTAGTCGAAAAAATTAGTTATTATATTACTGTTTAGTGTCAAATATTCCATCTTGGTCAGCTAGCTTTTCTAGATGTTTTTCAAAAACATCCGAGCATTCATTTATATGCTTTGACATCTTAAATGAAATTTGCAAAAAAATTACTTTTTGCTTGTTTAAAATGGAATATGTTTACTGATTTTAATTTTCCAGAAGTAAACGCTGTTGTTACAATAGCACGAACATTTTTCCATTCTTCATCTTTAAGAATAGTCATAAACTTATCAGTGGGCTCAACTGCTAATGAATCAAAAGTCTTTTTGGAAATCTTAGCAAATTAAAAAAAAAGTTCAATTTCTTACCCTTCTATTGACGAAGCAATTAAAATCTTTGATCATTACATTTTTTATAAATTTTATGTCTGTGGTCAGCACTACAGGAGTTGTACCTTCGAAGTAGCCAACCACTCTGCCATATTTGTTCATTATTTCAATATCGTGTTTGGCAAAGCCTTCTTTCATGACTTTATGAAGATTTCCTGTCAGTGGCCATGGAGTCGGACCAGGTATATTAAGCTTTTTATAGAACGAAAGTTGTTTTAGCCAATTTTTAAGACTTATGACAAATTTTTATAAAAAATTTAAAATAAATCTGTTGAAAATGTCTTACAAATTTAGAAAAAAAAGGACAGAAATTGTTCCGCCTAGAACTAATGTGCTGTAACCCTTATTTGAGAGGACATTTTTTTGAAAATCAGACCAAAAATCCATTAGTTGTTCGGATATTTGAAGTTTTGAAAGATTTATAGTTAATATCACTTTTTAATTTTAGTTAATAATTTTTTTATGTTTTATGATAATTTATATACCATTAAATTCAACGATATAAAGTATTGCACAACCAAATATGATAAATGTTTTTTTTCGTATTAATCTTTTAAAAATGGTATAATTTTATAAAGTCATTTAGTTTAGACAAAATTTGAAATGTTTCTTTCTATAATTTCACAACTTTGTAAAATATAAGTAGCATTTATAAAATTTCTTTAAGGTCACAAACTTTTTACTCTTATATTTTATCTATTTTGGAAAAATATTTTGAGATAGCGATTAGATTTAAAATAAATGCATCTAAACTTTAATTCCTGCGCTGTTTAGACATTTTTAGACAGAATGAGCTTAATGAGGTAATTTAAAAATTGACATATACGTCTTAGCAACAGTTCATATTAATGTCTAAAAATCTGAAATTTACCTATTGAATTTATTTCTGGGGAATACAAAAATTCCAATTCAAAATATAAATTCTTGATAAAATTATGGATTTCGTACTACACATTTTTCTGTAAGCTTTAAAAGGTAAAACAAACAAAGTTTCATTTAACATTCCAGTCTAAAGAAAAAATTTAAATAAATATCTGCCAATAAATTGATTATTTTTAATCAAATTTTGAATGTTAACTTAGAATTAAAAGTAACATTTTCCCAGTTATAAACACCTAATTTGAAATTATTTATGTAGCCATGACAGAACTTAAGCATTTAAATAAAATAAATAGATCAAAGAGACAGAAAAATAAAAAAATCTTAAAAAATTGATATTTTACTTGATCATTTATATTTCCTTTTTATGTAATTTTTGATTTAAAATTGACTACTATACTAAAATATTTCGAACTTAATTAATTTTTTTAAAATGTCAGATTTTTATTTATATTATACTATATTTTTCAGTAAATTTTAAAATTTATTTAATTAATTTAAAGCACCTAAAATGCTTTTTTTTTAAAAGTAAAAAAAAAATGTTTTTTTTCATATTTTGACCAGAGTTGTTTAAAAGTCACAAGTCTCAAGTCAAGTCCATTTTTTTTTTTTTCAAAAGTCCCACCAAAGACTTTTTTTTTTATCAAATAAAATAAACGAGCTGCCAAAAAAAAGGTAAATAAATAAAAATTTAAGTTTTTTTTGAAAAAAAAAATTTATCAAAAAAAAAAAGTCATCAAAGTCATTAAATTTTCAGGATTTTGAGATAATTTTGGTTAAATTTGGTAAAATTCAAAGCGGCCAATTTAAAATTCAAAATTTTTGAAAAGATGTCTTTTTTTTTCGAAAAATCGAAAATTTAAAATATTTTTTTCTTCATAAATTGGTTAAAAAAATAGTTATTTTTAAATTGTTATAAAAAAAAACTATTTTAAATTTTCGATTTTTCGAAAAAAAAAGACATCTTTTCAAAAATTTTGAATTTTAAATTGGCCGTTTTGAATTTTACCAAATTTAACCAAAATTATCTCAAAATACTGAAAATTTACGCAATTTTTCGTAAAATACCTCTTTCTCACTTTTCGGATTTTACGTTAATTTACGTAAAATGTGGTAAAATTTTGTTAATTAACGATATTTTACGTAATTTTTGGTAAAATACTGTTATCAAATCACCACTGTAAAAATTTAGCAGAAAGAAGAAGCTCATTTCGGAAAACTGGTTACGCCAGCAGAACAGAACAAGGAACATTGCATTCTGCGGATGAAACTACTAATCGAGCAAAACCGATTATCGAGAAAGAGCAATTGAATACAAACCTTAAAAGAGTTCTTTTCGAGAATTTTGATGTCTTACGACTCGACTGATAATAAAACCGCAACATATAGTAAATAAAATATTAGCTTTTATCCATTTCTCAATATTTGACGGACATTTAGGAGTTAGAAAGACTCTAGATAAAATCCAGGCAAGGTTCTTTAGACCTGCTTTAAAAAATAGAACCATTATTTTTGTTAAAAATTGTCTTACCTGTCAAAAAATCCATAATTCTTAAACAAGGCATAATTGCTACCTCTATTCCCCATCATACCATTTCAGCTAGTAACCTGTGATATAATTGGACCTCTACCACTTTCAAAAAATGGAAATATTTACATTCTAGTGGTTTGTGATCATTTTTCAAAATGGGTAGCACTTTTTGGGACGAATATTAAAAATAAATGGCATATGCATTCAACACGTCGAACCATGCAACCACTAACCATACACCCTTCGAAGTTGTATATAACTGAAAACCAAAAATACCATTGGATTTAATAGTTGGGAACGAAGGAGAGCCAAACGACAAAATTTTTGAATCAGACAAAAATTTTTTAAAAAAGACTTCAAGAAAAGCTTCGTGAAGTTTAAAAGAACGTTGAGAAGATTAGAGATTTTATGGTAAATAAATCTAGTATTCAGCATGATCGGATAATCAAGCCCGCTGAGTACAAAGTCGACGATAAGGTGATGCTAAACCAACCACAGGTGAAAAAAGGTCTCTAAAAGAAATTGTCACTCAAATGGGAAGGCCCATTTATCGCACAAGAAAAGGATGATTCAGTCAATTACAAAACTAAAAGGTTTAAATACCAAAATCCAAGAAAAAACTGGTCAACCATCATAATCATAATCTTTTAGAGCGTTTCTTTTGCTCTTATTTCAAACCATTTGAGGAATCAGGAGTGGAGGATGAAAGTAAAGACAAAAAAAATTTAGTAAAAAAGTCATATAAGAAAATAGTGAAGGCAAAATCGACTATAAATAGGCCAAGCAAAAATGATACTGATAACCAAAGTAGCAATTAACATGCTCAAGACATTGGTGAATTTAACTCAAAAAAGATTTGTTACCACAATCCGAGTCAGTTCAACTGATGATGAAGATGACACATACCAACCAAACCCTTATTTTCAAAAGAAGATATGTGATCCACAAGACTATCTTAGGAGAAGCAAGCGCACAATTAAACCCGTAGAAAGGTTAGGATACTGATTTACATTAAAACTATTTTGTACATTAAGCTTTTTTTTTAAATATTTTGCCGCGCGCAGATAGCCCCGAACTACTACACTCGGGAAATCTATAATTAATTTTTTATTTTTTAGTTACTTTATGTTCTAGTTTTTGTACTTTTTTTTTTTGTTTTTTTAATATTAGTTTTGGTTTTTATAGTGATTAGTCTTCAGCGCTGCCTAAATCCTCCTTATTAAAGGGGGATGAATGGGAGTAGACCCGAGTTTCGACATCTCTTGATCTTTCATTCTAGTCCTTATTTTAATGTAGTAAAGTAGTAACTGCAGGCAGAGCACGCTAACACTTAACCACTATATAGGCCACAAATTATTTGTAATAACTTTGAATTCCATTTAATAAACTTTTGACTAAAATGAATTGTTTTATTTATTTCCTGGCTTAATTCCCTAAAGTCCAAAATCGAGACTTTACAAAAATATAAATTATTCTTCAAAAAAAATATTATAATACATTTTTTATCACCTCCAAGATGATTTTAGAAATTTTTAACTGGTCTCTATAAGACTAAGAAGATTATTTCAAATAAAAATCTCAAAATGGAAGGAAGTATTGAGCGGAGTACCCCAGGGCTCTGTACTTGGGCCTTTGCTTTTTATAATATTCATAAATGACATGCCTGACTGTTTGAGTCATCTGTGCAGGCTCTTTGCTGATGATAGTAAACTTATTGCGATCATAAAAAATTGTAAGGATCAAGATCAATTACAAGAGGATTTAATTAAAATTCTTAAATGGACGATCGATTGGAAAATGAAATTTAACTACAGCAAGTGTAAAACAATGCATATTGGTAATGCTAAGATTCATCAAAACAGAAACTACAGTTTTCAAGATGATAATGATAATCAAACACACACAATAATTAATACGCAAAATGAGAAATATCTCGGTATTACCATAAACAACAAGCTTAAATGGGATGATCATATTAAGAATATAGTTCTGAGAGCGAACTTAATGCTGGGAAAATTGAAACGAACGTTTACTAATTGGAATGTTCAAACATTTAAGATCCTCTACAAAACTCACGTTCGACCGCTCTTAGAATATGCAGTTGTTGCGTGGAACCCTTGTAAAAGGCAAGACATTAAATTGTTAGAAAAGGTTCAACGGAGAGCAACAAAAAGTATTCCACAATTAAGAAATAAAAGTTATAAAGAGCGTTTGGAAATATTAAAACTAACAACTCTCGAAGAGAGGAGAAAAAGAGGTGACTTGATACAACTTTACAAGTTTAAAAATAATTTTAACCGCATCATATGGTATCCTCCGATTTGTTATACACTAACTTCTAACTCAACTAGCCCTGCAGGATCAACAAGGTCGGGACAAAAACTCTATCGACAACTAGTCAAAAACTGTTCTGCTAGGCACAATTTTTTTTCCTATCGAACTGCAACTTCTTGGAATGAATTACCAAGTGAGGTTACGGATGCACGAACAATCAATTCATTCAAAAATCAATACGATAAACTGAGACTTAAAAATTCTTTATGTGCCGAATTTCGAAGCGAACTTATCTGTCATAGCTCGGTACATGATGTACCTGGCTCCGCGAGTATTTAACTCGTCACAGATTAATTAATAATAATAATAATAATAATAATAATAAAAACGACACCCTTATTTTGCATGCAAAAAAAAAAGTATACGTAAAACCCAAGAGGGGCTTTTGGGCCGTCCAAAAATATTGTATTATTTTTGGTAAAATAAAGTAAAGACTTGTTTAATCCTAATTATTCTTTGAATTCCAAACCCTACTACATTTCAATAATTTCAATAATAAACAATAACTTTTTGAACCAAGTCTCAATGAAAGCTGCCTTACAAGCTCTTGAACTTTTAGAAATCCGGATGATAGCCAACAAAATTTAATTGAAAAGAAGTGGATGAATTTAAAAATTTGGTCAGTCGTTCTAGCCAAACTGATGCCTCGAGTTTTGATTACAAATTTAAAAGAAAAAAAGAAACTTGTGAGATCGAAGAACCAAAATTAAAAGAAAATAAACAATTGATTGATAATAGCACTCAAACTGAGTGGTCACCGTATGCCGAGACTTTTATCAAATGTAAATTGAATTGTACAAAAGTAAAATATAATTTAAGAAGCAAAAAAAAAATTTTGATTTTTTTGAAATTTATTTTAAAATTAATAATTAAAAATTTGAAATTTTGTGATCTATTTTTTTTTAATTTTCTTATTTTGTTGATAAAATTTACAATAAAAAATGTAATCAAAAAAAAAGTGATCTAAAGTTCATAAAATTTACAAGATAAATTTTGCGAGTAAAATTTGTGATTTATAGATCATGAAATTTATAAGACCCACCAAATCAATCTAATACCGATTATGAATCAGATGAATACTTAGGTAATGAATTACTTGAAGAAGAATAAGCAACTTACATTGACAAAAATTCGAAATAAAATACGATTTGGTTCTTGATTTTAAAATTGAATTGTTAAAAGAATCACTGAATAATACTAACTTTTGAGAATTTTGTCTAAAAGCTTTAGCTCGAAATTTTTTTTCTTCTTGAATTTTTATCGTAGATTTTCATTTTCTAAATTTTTTTACCACAGTTAAAAAATTTTTCATCAGAAAAATCTGAGTAAATTCATTATATCATAACAGAGCTGTAAATAAAATAAAATAAAATTTTCAAGAAAATTAACTAGTTTTTTTTTAATGCAAAAAATAAATAAATAAATAAATGAAATTTTTGGCTTTTAATTTATTGAAAGCTCCAGGCCTTGACCCAATCGATTTCAAAGTCCAAATCTTTGTTATTCCAAGTTGGATACCAGCTGTTTTTGGCCGCATAGAACTCGTTTGCCGAATTTGGGCTTTTGTCTGTCCATGGTTTACCAGCAACTCCATCTTTAAAGTAGCCAGCAGTTCCACCGACAGCCAAGTTGATGATCAAATAAAATTCATCGTTAAAAGGAGCATTGCTCTCAGCACCTTCCCATGGATTTTCATAGACTTCTGAAAATTGTCCCTTATCCCAAAAGCTTTGCGAAGTCAAGTCAACATCTAGGACCACATTACTCGGATCATCAATGTAAGTATAAAGTCTATCTTCAGTCCAGTGGAGACCATACACGTGGAATTCATCACTCAATGGTGCCGGATGAGTGTAAATTTCATGGGTCAAATGAAATCTGTTTTGGGTCCAATCAGCTCCCCAATGAAGAGTCGAACCGAAGCTTTCCACACCACCTTCAGCTGAAGACGGATAATTCAAATTACCTCTGCTCTCCATAATATCGATTTCACCACTAGCAGGCCACATTCCATAAACGTTTTTGGCCGGCAACATCCAAATAGCTGGCCACAGCCAATCTCCTCTTGGCAGTTTAGCACGAACTTCTACTCTTCCATACTTCATTGAAAATGAAGTTGATGTAGTTATCTTAGCGCTTTGAATTGGATTTAGAATGTTTCCGCCAGCGCCTGATGTTCTCTCGCATCCATAAAAATTATTACCAGTGCATGCATCAGCTGGAGAGCCACCCCACATGTCCATTCTGTAACCACTTCTCAAATTGGCCTCGCCAATTCGATCTTCAGTCAGAGTTGGTCTTATGTGGAAAACTCCGTCTTTGACAAACGAGTTTGATCTGTTATTGTGATACAATTGAAATTCCCAGTTGCCACCTCCGGACAAAGTGAGATCGTGTCGCCATTTTTTAAAGTCCAAAAAGTCAAAGTCATCGTAGAAAACTAGCCTTTCGCCATTTTCCCAAATTTCCGGTGCTTCAGTGACGCATCCACCCGGAACAGTAGGACGGGTAGTTCTAGAAGTGGTTGGGCCACTAGGTGTTGTTGTCTTGGTGGTTGTTGATCCGCTTTTTGTTGTAGTCGTAGTTGATTTAGTGGTAGTTGTTGTAGTAGAAACAGGGCATGGTGGATAAAAGTTAAACCTAGATTATTAAAATGATTAGATTTTTAAATTTTGTAAGTTATTAATAGAATATTTGAATTTTTAAAAAATAATCTAATTATAAAGTCTTAACAATTTGGTTTTCTTTTTTTTAACTTATAAGATCTAATCTGTGCTAAATTGCTTGCTTAGAATTAAAAGTTTTTTTGAATTAATTACGAAATTACATTTTAAAATTTACCATTGAAAATTTTTTATTTAAGATTAATAAAAAAAAAAACTAGTAATAATTTTTTAATAAAATTTTTTCTTTCAAATTAATTTAAAAAATTCAAAATGCTCAAAGAATTTTAAAAAACTTGCCCGCAGAATCGGCATAGTTCGCCTTGTCCTCCAGCGTTGCAACCAGGACCACCTTGAGCGCAAGTCGGGTCATAAAAAACTTGGATATCGCCTATGTTTTGACAATTTTGCTGGCCATTTAATGCACCAGCGAGACCTAGTACAAATACTAGCAGCTTGATGTTTGATGACATTTTACAAAAAATTTGTTTGGAATGATTTTAAAAAACTTTATTTATATCAATCAAAACATTTTGGCGCACCTTTCAATAAGCTTTGATCAACAGGTTAAAAAATATGTTTGCTAATCTTATCTTGATTAAACATTAAGTTGGTATGACGTTTTTGAAAATTTTGCTTTTTTAAATAAGAACTAATGCTAAGATTCTTTATCGACATTTTGGATTCGATCTAGAATCTATCATTTGTTTTGCACTCGAAACAATTCAATTCATAGTTTTGGTACTTGGAATTGAATGAGAACTTGACAATGTTTTCCTATCTAAACTTTGATTTGATAATTATTAAAAAGAATATTCTGTTTGAGTGTAAATTTTTTTTTATAGTTTATTTGAAAAAATTTTTAAATCAAATTTTCTGTAGGTAAATTGAAAAAAATTTTCCCGAAAACAAATGATTAAGATAAATTATAATCTTTCTTGGTTTATAAAATTTAAGAGTGCACTTTTTTTTTTCATCATTTTCATTTTTATTTTTTTTTTGAATAACAAAAATAAAATTAATTTATAAATTATTTTAAATATTTATTATTAAAAAATATTTATATTTTTTTATTTTCAAATCGCCAAAATTGGCTTTAAATTAATATAAATAAATTAAAAAAAATAAATAAAATTTTTATGTCAAAACATAAAGTTCTGCAAGCAGAAAATTATATAAGATTTTTCAAATTTTAAAAGTTTATATAATTAAAAAATTTAAATTTTTTCTTAAAATATTGCAAATTCAGTAAGCTTTGAATATTTAAAAAATATGCTCCTAGAAAGGTAAAAACCTTTTGACACCAAAAAATCTGCTTTCTACACTCAAAAAAATGATTTTCTCTTAGATCTCTTAGAAATAATTTAACTTTTCATTATTGATGCAAAGCTTGTTCTAGTTAACTAGGCGGATTCTTGCCACATGCATTTTAAGCAAAATGTAAATGCTAAATTATCCGTTTTGGCTCCAAAAAAACCTCCCAATTACCTTTTACCATGAAGGTGAATGTTTCACATACGCATTTGTTAGGAAAGTCGCTCGTGGAGAGAGATCGATGCATCATGATAAATAGCTAGCTCAAATGGAATGAGAAAATTAACCAGGCAGCCCAGATTTGAGAGTTCTTGTTTCGAGTGCTCAACTCAAAAACGCCTTCAAATTCTCGAAAATTTTAGAAGACTCTAGACTCAGTTTGTAAGACTTCATTTTGAATACCGTAAAGCAGCTTGAGATCCTTTGCAAAGGAAAGACATAGCAGGGCTGGAAAATGTTCAGTGTAGAACTTCCAAACTAATTCTTAGTCTCAGAGATCTAAATTACCTATCCAAATTGGCAAAAATTGGTGTCCCCACGATTCAAAGTAGAAGGAGAAGAGGTGAAGCAATTCAACTATTTAAAACAAACAGAGCAGTGCTCAGCTACATGCCTACATGAATCCAGGAAAATCTCTTCACCGACAGAGCGGCATCCATGTAGAATGGGCCACAGGACTCGGCCATTTCTGCAACGTTAACAAATGCATTCAAAGATAAGGTTGACAAGTTCAGATCTCAGCAATTGGCGGCTAATAATACTACCATAGTCGAATAGCCCATTCGTTATTCTTCTTAGTCTGATACTCTTATCAGACTGTAGTGTCACTTTCATCTCGTTTCATTAATCAAAAAAAAATCTAATCATTATTGAATAATTTGATAACTAAAATTAAAAAAACTTCTCTTTTCCCAAAGGTATTTGTTAATCTTGAATCTTAAAAAGCAAATGTTTAATTTGCCACTGTTAAAGCATAACATTTTTTGCCAAATTTCAAAATGACATAATCAAAATTTTAAAACTTCTGTGAATAGACATTTTTCTACTAGAAAAAAAAATAAAAGCTGATTTGTCTCAAAATAAAAGAAAATGATATTCAAATGAATAATTGCTAAAAATTTAATTAAGAAATTATTGTAAATAAAAACAAAAAGTATTTACTGACAAATGAATATAATGTTGTTAATTATTTTTATTTCAGTTCGAATACAACAAAAATTGAATAAAATACTCCAAATTTATATTTATCCCCCAAATAACAACAATAAAGAAAATAAAATAATTTTTAAACTAATTATTCGATTGTAATATTCTTACTTTAATTGCTTGCTTCCTGAAACAATATCAATTTAAAAATATTAGAAAAGTTTGATGATCTATATGAAATCAGATGATCTAGTTACATTCTTTATTTATAACAAAAAAGGGAACCTAGAGAATTATTAAATTTGGTTTGGTATTTAATTTTATTCAAAGTTAAATTTTAATATAATGGTAGACAAAATTAAAGAACGCATATTATTAAGATACTGTCAAATAAAAAATGGAATCTTAGTCAAAATACACTAGGAAATTTGATTCCTAGTTTCTTAATTCGTTTTTAATTCCTTACCATTTGAAATCAAATTTTGGGTCTTGCCTATGTGACATGTGACCTGATGACTCATGTCAGTTTGGTGACCGGATTTTTTTTTTTCGGGTCACATAAGTTTGGGTCACACATTATATGACCATTATTTTCTTTCTAATTTTTTATTTAAACCAAAATATTCTTGTGGCCCAACAAAATATTTTGTGACTAAAATAAACATTATTAATGTTTATTAAAGTTGTTATTTAAGTATCTAAGTAAATAGTATAAAAATCCCAAATTGTATTAATCAGTGCATTATTGACTTTTGTAAATAAACACCCCCAACATTTTTTGCCACATAAGTCGCATTCCATTGGATTTGTACGCTTACTCAAGGCTCTCTTCACCGCCAATACTGTATCCCTTGATGCAGCGGACACTTCACGGACATCTTGCGAAATTAGAGAAAATTTTTCTTTATTATTAAAGTATTAATTTGGATTCCTTGATCATTTCAGAAACTAATTCACTCGAATTAAATTTTAATGTCAAGGAATCAGTTTTTGCTAAAGTTTCTTCGTCACTATCATCATTTTGAATCTCTTCAACTAATGCAATATCATTTCAGATTCAGATTCATACTGAGAGCCGTTTAATGATCCAAATAATGATCCAGCAATCGAGTCTTGATCATCTTTATCATTTAACTCTTTATTATCCAAATTAATTAAATGTACTTTAGCTCCTTTATTGGGATCACCATTTGCAAATTACACTTTTCTTCAAAATCTTTTAAACAGGAAAAACATCATTTGGATTATAATAAACTAATTAAAAAAAACTTAATAAAAATTTACCTTAAACCAGGTGTAAAATAATTTGAAATAGTTTTAAGAATGAAGTTGTAACACTTAACCAGGTCTTTTTGAATTGTATCATTAAAACGCCAAATAAACTCGTCTAAGTAAATTTAAATCTCACTCCATTTAGTTCCTCTCATATCTTTGAAACGATGCTTTGATAAATTCCATAAACTTTCGATTCTGTTTGTACAAGCTTCAGTTTTCGGATCGAGGAAATTTTATTTATGATTAATAGTTAGGTGTTTAAATTCACCTAACTTATGAATATTATTATAAGATGTCCAACAATCCGACTTTATAGTCGTGTTAGTTAATGGCTTCTCATAAATTACGCCTAACAATGTTGTCGCTTCGCATTCGGTACAACTTCAAAATAGATTTTTCCATTTTCTTCCTGGTTTTTCGCTCTACCATACTAAATGCCCAAACTTGTGGGCGCTTTAAATCCTTTCCTTATTAACAAATAAATAAATTAAATAAATTGTTTTTTTTTTTATATCAAACCTTTGTGATGTTTCACTTAAGCGTACAAAGATTAGTCAATCTCAACGATCTTTCCATGTCCGCCTAGTTTAAGGTTTTTTTGGCGATTGCCTGGGTCTACGATATACACTTGCTACAGTGTTTCTATTCAAATCATGATTTTATAAATGTAATCAAAGAAACTGTTTTAGTAATACTTTGGCGCATCAACATTTGATGATTGCCAAAACAATCTTCAACGACTTTCGAAATAATGAAAAAAATGACTCTGAATTAATATATAGTTTTATAAGTTGTACATTGACACAACACCAGGATAAAAGGTCATTTTTAGCATTTTTTGCACGCTTTCGTTCCATCAATTCCATCTTTTTACCTTTTTTCAAGCAGGAAGAATTTGTACAATTTTGAATTGGTAAAATTAGCCCTAACGAAACCAAATAATTCAATAATTCGCATTTTTTTTTCCATTTTATTAATTTTTTCAAAAATAAATCACTTTTTTTTTTAGATAGTTCTAAGAATTTTTCAAATTACATCATTTTTTTGAATAATTTTTATTCAGCTTATTTTAGCATGAGAAGAGAAATTTAAAATTTTTGTCTTTAAAAAATTTGAAATTATTTAAATTTTGGTGACCCATCAGAAAACTTTTTGTGAACCATCAAAATATTTTGATTACCTATAAATTTGTAAATTTTTGGTATCGATGGTTATATAATGTGTGACCCAAGCTTATGTGACCCGAAAAAAAATAATCCGGTCACCAAACTGACATGAGTCGTCAGGTTACATTTTACATGACCCCTTGGTCACATAACAGGCAAGACACCAAATTTTTAAATAAATATGATCCCTTTTTGTTCTAAATATATTTTTTTTCAAAAAGATCTTTTAATTGTTTTTTTTTCATCTTCTCAATAAAATAGAACCAATTTTGATTCCAGAATTTTTTTAAAGAAGCCTTTAACTCAAATATAAGTTCTTGTGTTCCCTTCTGAACTGTCAAGAGCGTCCAGAATATTGATATCATTTCGACGATACGGATTCCAAGCTCCAACAACAAACTCTAGATGCGGGCGAACAAATGACTTGAAAAGTATATCGACTAACCTTAAGGAGAAGTATTTAAATGTAAATCTTCGAATTTCCGAAGAATCCTCCAGCCCCTTCACTGGCCTCTCCAACTTGCTATCATCCGCGTAGAGCTTACAGAGGGAGCCTCAAACGTGCGGCATATCATTGATGTAAATAATGAAGAGCAGTGGACCGAGCACAGATCCTTGAGGAACCCCACTGGTTCAAGTAGGAGTTCATGCGGCACTTTATCGAATGCTTTTTCTTATTGAGTGCCAGCGATACTGAAGCTTTGGTCCTTCTGCAAGGTAGTTTATTCTAACAAAGATCGTACAGTTGGCTTCGAAAATCTTGAAAGACAAGAATATTTAAAATAAAGCAATTTTAGAAAAAATCTTTAAAAAAAAAACTAATTTTTTAAAAATCATTTATTGGAATTCCTAAATTGAACAAAGCTGTTAAATTTTTTTAGAGAATATTAAAAATATAGCAGTTTTAGAAAAAAAATCTAAAAAAAACATAAACTTTTTTTTTAATTAAGCTCATCTCGCTTTTTGAATTATAAATTTGTTCCACTGATTTGATCAGAATCCAAAATATTTTTAAGTTATGTCAAATGGCTAATTTTTTGATATTTAAAAAAAAAATAAAAACATGCCTTTTTGAGTTATTAAAGTAAATAATAAACAGTTTGTGTCTCAAAATTGTTCTAATTTGATTTGCAAATTTTAGGCCTAGTAAAAAACCCTTGTAACTTTTTATTAGCAAATAATTCGACTTGAATTTTAAAAAACTTAAAAATGATATTTTTTTGATAATCTTGTTAAATCTTATTATCTGCCATTATAAAGAAATTTTCAAGGTTTAATTTAAAAAAAAATCATCAAGACTTACAAAGTCTGACTAATGATAATAGACCCGAATGTCTTTTTACTATGCGTTATATTTAAGGCCATCAATTAATGGACTGACAAAAAAAATTAAATTTTACTGACAAAAAAGACTAAATCTACTGACAAAAAAACTACATTAGATGACAAATAAATTAATTGACTGATAAAATAATTATTTGAGTGACAAAATAATTTTTTGACTAATTAATTATTTTACAACAAATTAATGATTTTGAGGTCACAATAAAAATCAAAATCTTGAACTATAGCACCAAAATCAGAAGGAAGCTCCAGACAATTTTGTTTTGTCCAAATCTCATCATCAAGCTAGAATCAACTATGAGAAAACGTAACAATTTAAGTTCATTCCTTACAATCTTAGAGAATTAAATTACTAAATAGCTTTCTTATTTTTTTCTTATTCACTCCTTGTGAAGCATATGGTCATTACTTTTGATTTCCACTCAATTTGAACTAAATAGCTTAATTAGAACTAAAATAAAATAAAATAAAAATGAATAAAATTTTGTCAGTGCAAAATTATTAAATAGTCATCTCAATATATATAAATTTGTCAGTCGTTTGGTTTTTTTGTCAGAATAATTAGTTTACTATTGTCAGCTAAAATAGATTAAATTAGTCACCACTTTTAGTTATTTTTGGCATCTTAAAAAAATTAAATTTTTCACCCCCAAAAAATTTAAGCCTATTTTTAATCGATTTCTATAATTACTGAACCATAAAAAATATTAATATAAAAAAAGCAGTTTCTTAGATTACTGTAATTGTCTCTAAAAATTTTCATAACCAAAATTAATGAAAGTATAGAAATTATATTTTAAATATTTTATTGGAAATTTATTGGAATTTTAAGAAAGAAAATTTGAAAAATTTATATATAAAAATGCAAATTATCTACATTTAAGAAAATTATGAAAATTTTAGAAAATATATTGAGGAAAATAGTTTTTTAATTTGTTTTATTTTTTCTTTGGTCTACCACGACCTCTTTTTCTAGGTTCTGTATTTGTATTTGAAGCTGTTTCAACTTGTTAAAATTTCTTAAGAATTAATTTAGAAAGGTTAGTGTTATTTTTTGGTTTGTAACTCTTTTTTTTTAAATAAGTGATAGATCATAAAATAAGCATATAAAAAAATAATTTAAGAGACAAAATAATAAAAAATAAATACATTTTTAGGAGATAGGTTCAGCAATTTTAGATATCGATTGAATATAACCCTTCTACAATTAATGATTTCGAGCATTGTAAAATATCATTAATTCTTTATTCATAAAATATTTTATTTAAATAAAATTAATATTAACGAAATAGAGTTCGCCTGAGGTGAACATAAATTCGGCCAGATTTACTTCATTGCCAAAGTTTTTAATATCCAATTTCCATCCTTTCGGATTTTGAAATTCTGTAATATGACCAGTGGGACCGCTTGAGTCCCCGGCAAAAAAGCGTGTGCTTCTCCAAAATAGGCGAAAACATCTTTCCAACTTGACTAAATCGGCAAATTTTGAATTTTTATGAGTTTCGAAAACTAAATTTTTAACATATTTGCAGGCATAGCTCATATCTAAATTGTTGAATACTTCTTTTTCGGGTCCTTCTATATCCATCTTGAAGACATCGATCACTTTGTCCCTCAGACCGGTTAGATCCAAGATATTCTCTAGACTAATTAAATCTTTTATTTTCAAATTAGACAAGGTTTTTATCTCATTAGCTTTGCCAACTATTCCAACTCGGTAAAATTTCCATTTGTCATCAACTTTTAGAACTGGCGAATTGCTTAGACTTGGACTGCTTTGTCTTATTTTCCTAAATTTTTCAGCTTCAACAAACGGATCAAACGAAAAAACGCTGCATCCAAACGAATTGTGCATTTCATTGTCAAACGTGTAGTCATGGTTGATACCAAGTGACAAAACATTACAATTCGACTTTTGGGGCATTGCTTTGCTGTCAAGACAAATGTACCAGGCACCATCAATGCGCCACAACTCATCCGGTGCATTATTTACATAGTTAAAATGTCCTCCTATTCTCTTAATGTTTTGGCACTTGTAAAACATGAAATCTCTTGCTCTGATCTGGTTTAAGAATAGGTCCGAATTTATTGGATTTTCGCTGTTTGATGTCTTTTGAAAAATTTCTTTTAGTTGTGATTTATTGTCTTTATGTATATATACTATGATCATCAATAAAAGGAAAGAAAATACTAAAACAAATCGTAAACTATTCATTATTTTTTGTTTTCTAAAAAAATTAATTTTAATTTTGTCAATGTGAGTGGTGGTAATTCTCAGGAGGAAGTAATTTTTTGAATTCTGATTAAATCTGTAAAGTAAATTTGAAATTCTATAAGCGAGATGAGCTTAATTAAAAAAAGGTTATGCTTTTTTTAAATATTTTTTTCTAAAATTGCTATATTTTTAATAGTCTCTAAAAAAAATTTTAAAAACGATGTTCTCAATTTAGGAAATCCAAAAAATGATTTTGAACAAAATTAGGAAATAGCTTTTTAGTTTAAATAATAGAGAATTTTTTCATTTTATACTGATTTAGCAATTATTTTTTTCTTGGTGAAAATTAAATTTTTTTGTCCGAAATTAATTAAATTGTTTTCATAAGATTTAAATATATTTTTCCTGAAACAAATTCAAGACATGCTTCAAAAATTGATTAAAAAAACTCACAAAAATTTTTCAATAAACTCAAAATGAATTAATAGCTTTTAGCTAACTATTTAAAAATTAATCATAATTTTTGCTGTATTTTTTTTCTAATTCAGTTTACTTTGAAAAATTTAATTATTAAAAAATACATTATTTTATTTTTTTTTAAATTATTAAAAATTAGCTTCTTTTTCTTTTCATGTGTTTTTAAGACTTGATTTTTATATATTCATAAAACCTTCAAGTTTTTTGGGAAAAATCTGCTAACTTAAGAGCAATAGTTTTTTTTAATTTTAAAAACCAAGACATTTTTTTGAAATCGATTTATAAAGAGTTTTAAATCATTAGTGCTATGTTCAAAAATTTAGACAAAATGAGCTTTCATTTGATACCTAATACCGTTTTAATATTTAACTAATGATATTTGACATAAAAAAATAATAATTCATTTTTTAAACTAATCCAAACTTTTTATATTTATTTGATTTAGGATTTTTTGTCAATTTTTATTTTTTACTTTAAATTGAACGAGCTCTAGCTCTTATTTCTATTTTAAGTAAAAATAATACAAAGTTAGCTTATTTTTAAGGACGGGTATTAATTGAGCAGTAAATAATATTAAACGGATATATAATTATATGAGCAGAAAATAAATAATTAAAAGGACCCAAAAAATAGTTATAACGGTGAGAATAAAAAAATAAAAGCGATAAAATTGGTATTGTAACTAAGTGTTTCATTGCTGCAATTGCAATTATATGTTTGGACATGTTCATTATCAGAGTTTAATGTCATTTTCCACATGGAAAACAGAATTGAATGATAATGATCAAATGATTCGAGATTCGATTGTAGATTTGAATGAGCTAAGATTATTTGAGCAGTAAATAAATTTATTTTACCCCAAAAAAAAATTTTAAAAAGCAGTAAAATTAATTAATGTGCAGAAAAGACTGAAACAGACTGAAGTTACTGAAAATACTGATGAAATCAGTAATAAAAAGCCTAAAATAGGTGAAAATCAGGTAAGTGATTTAATTCTTAAAGCTAAAAGAGGACGTGGTAGACCTCGCAAAAATTAATACTACTACTACATCTTACACTTCTTTTTTTTTAAATGTTACTTGATTTAAAAACTTTTTCTTTGAATAAAAAACACTTTTTCTGTTCAATAAAATTTATTATTACTACCGCTTTTATTTTTTATTCTCACCGTTATAACTATTTTTTGGGTCCTATTAATTATTAATTTTCTGCTCATATAATTATGTATCCGTTTAATATTATTTACTGCTCAATTAATACCCGTCCTTAAAGATTTAGCATCGAGACAAAAATTTTCTAGCTTTTTTTTGGGCTCTTGGTTTTCAAAAAAATATTTCAATTCAAGTTTTTTTTCATATCTTAATTAAATAAAGTTAACTAATAAAATAATATTGAATTTTATTCTGCTTTTAAAGAGCTTTTAAATTCTGCTTATTAAAAAAGTTAATCAGCACGATGTCATTTTTATTTTTTTTAATTTTAATTCTTTGCGAGCCAAATCCTGGTCACTTTAATTTAGCATAGTAATTTTAAATGTAAAAAATGTGAATTTACATAAAATTACTTTATTTTTTTAATTTATAAAAAAAACTCTTTGCAGAAAATTATTTTAAAAAACGATTTTTTTGGCACTTTTACATTTATGCAAAAGAATTTATATTTCTTTAAATTTTTATTATTAAAAAATAAAATTATTTTACACATTCAAAATTAAATTAAAAGTTAAAATTTAGAAATTTTTTTTTGCTCTTTTAGTAGAACTTTGGATTTTGGATGACTCCAATTCATCAGAACTTGTTGAATCTTCATTTTCAGATCCTGGTTCACTTTTTCCGCCATTGATTTCAATAAGTAATTCCTCAATAAAATCATCATGATACAAAACCTCGGAAATCAAATGAACAAAACTTGTTGACACGCGTCTTGATCGAGTTTCTTTTATTGCTAATTCTGAATAAGTCGATTCGATTTCCTTGATTCTTCGCAACTCATCCTGGCCACATTCTTCATCCTTTTCTTTCGGGTAGTAATTTAAATTTATCTTGTTGAAAAGTAAATTAAAATTTTCATCACTGATCTTTAATTTTTCATTAGCTTTTCTTTTTTGTTTAATTAATTTGTCATCTATTTTTCGTTTAAAGCCACAGTCTTTAATTGAACGCTGATTGAATTTTTTGTAATTGCTTGAAATGTCATTTAGACTTGAGATCAGTTCTAAATAATTGGGATCTGGCTGAGTTAAAATGTGCGAAAATTTCATTTTTTTAAATCAGAGCCAATTTATGCTAGGAGATATTTGAGAAATTTATTTTTAGATTTCAAATTTAGAACTTTATTTAAAGATTGTCGAATAAAACTATTTATTTTGAGCGCCAGATGAAAATTTTTATTCTAAATCAGCTAAGAGGGCAATAAATTTGAGAAAACTATTTAATTTTTTTGAAATAAAGATAGAGTATTTTATTTAAATCTGTCATAATATTTAGCAAATAATCTAAAAATTTTATTTTAATTATATAATTTTAAAGTTATTTATTAAGACCATTGGAAGTACTAAGTACTTAAGCACTTTCTAAAGTCTTGATATTTAGAAAAATTTCTTTTAGCCTTTTTAAAAACGGGACCATATTTTGATAATTGAAAAAAGATGGCTTATTTTTAAATTCTAATTTTTTCATTTAATACTTTATTCTAAGTTGAAGCATTTTCATATTTCAAAAACTTGCTCAAATATGCTTTTTTTGTGAATAACTACATGAACTGTCGAAATTATTACCAAGTTTTGTATTAAATTAATTAAATTATTTATTTTAAAATTAAATATAAAAATTTGATTAAATAATTTAGATTTTTTTCTTTAAATTAAGAATAATATAGAATTTTTAAAAGTTCCATTAAAAGAGAAAGTCTTCAAGGTTAGGATTTTCTTTAAAATAAATTCAATTCAGCATATTATTCTTTTTCAGATTTTTTTAAAAGAATTTAAATGTATTATCCTTTCAATTAAATCATTTTATCTAAAGACTTTTTATTTAATGCCTTAAATAATCATATAAAGAATTAATATCATTCTAAAAATTTTTAATTCATAAATTTATTTTGGTCTTGTCGACAATGTCCTGAAAATATTTTACCTCAGTGTCATTTAAATATTGTTTGTGACTGCAAAAAAAGTATTTTCATTTATTTTGAAAAAAATTTAAGATTTTTAATAATTCTCAGCCTGTAAGGCATTTTCTGTTTTTAAGTCTGCTAATGATGTACAAAGTCTTGGCAAAATGAACAACGCTAGAATTTACTGAAATTAAATTTCTTCTAAATTTGCAGAGTTAAACAGACTGTGAAAGTTGATTCGATTATGTATATTACACTTTGTTCTATCACAGAATGGTTTCTAGCTTATAGAAAAAATTTTTTCACTTTTTTATCATTTTGTTGCTCTTTTGTACTGTATTTAACTAAACCCATTATTTCTGCTTACCACAATTTAAAAATAACTCAATTTTTGTAATTTGATAATATTAAAAGACTTGAAAATTCCATTTTGCTTTTATTTGATTTTGAGCTATCCAAATTAGAAAAATTGATTGATAATTTAAATGAAAATTATGTTTGAAAATAAAACTATTAAAAAAAACGCGACGGTGAAGTTTGGAGCGAAAACTGCTGCATAATATGTTTTATTAAACTTTTTTACCAATTTTTTAAAAGTTACAAGCAATTATTTTTAAAATAAACATTTAAAATTTTTAAACATTATTTTTCAAATGTAAACAAAATGAAAAATTTAAAAAATCTTTATATTTAACTTGAAGTATAGATCAAATTTTGATAAAAATAGAACTAAATGTTAACTTTTTATGACTTTTCTTCTGAACTTTTTATGCTAAAAATTTTCGAAATTATCAATTTTTAATTTTTAAATTATTTTGTTTTGCTTTATTTATTTTCTCCAAACTTCGCCTTCACAAAAAAAATTCAATTAAAATAACAATGACCAATGCTCAGTCAGTCAATAGAATTAATATCACCGATAGCTATATAATTTTTTATCACATTTTCGAAAGTGACAATTTGATTAGATCCTGTAAAAAAATTATAAGAATCGACCAAATTCTTGGCTTGCTGAAAAGCCACTTGAAGCCTGAAGCAGTCACGCGGACTCATTTTATGAACCGCGATCAACTGATCCGAACAGCAGCCAAGTCCACCACGAGCTCGGTTTTCGGAGTATGTATCAATCCACTCAGGATATTTACCACTATAATGAGTCATGATATCAAACACCAAAAATCTCTCTCTTTTTTGTTCATCAATAGATTTTCCAATCTTACCATTGTGAATTCTCAAGCATTTGTTGATATCAACATCGTCAATGCCAGTATCTGGACAAAGTTTTATATCATTGATTAATGTTTTGGCTATTAACTTGAATGCAGTTTGACTGAGCACATAACCTGGACCGCCTGAATGGTACCCATCTTTGACTATAACCCTAAAATTGTAGCCATATGTAATTGGGTGGTGGAATGACTTGTCTTGCAAAAAAGCCTTTAGGTTCATTAAGTTAACACATGCATCATCATCTACAATATAGTACCATTGGTAGCTCGGAAATTGATTGTGAACATAAATAATTGACTGGTAAAGCTTTTGGGTCAAGTTGTCATGGTCTTCGGACTTCAATCCTTTAGGCTGAATCATTCTTATGTTTTCGAATACCTCAATTGTTTGGTTGGTAAATCTTGGCCGCAAATGTTTAGGCAAAAGGGTTGTGAAAGTGTAATTGTCGCATTTATGACCCCAGATTCGATAGACATTCAATGATTTATTTATCTTTATATTATTTGGATGAGTTTTTATTAAACAAAATATGGTCGGATAATTGGTCTCATTAATTGGCTTATTAAAATGACAACTTTCGGATAAGTCCACATTTTTATCTATTCTTGTGGGTGTCTCAAATATTAGTTCCTGATTTAAAAGATCAATGCCTATTTTTGCAGATATTAGAACTAATGTGATGATTGAGAAAATTTTTATTTTTATTTTTTTCATTTTAGGCTCCAAAGATCAAAATTAAAAAAATTTTCTTGGTCATTTAAAATTCAGATTTATGCTTGGATAGTTTTTGATGTCACTAGTGAGTATTTTGAAACATTTTCGAGTCTAGATTTTACATTTTAATAAATTTAAATGCACCAAAATTTTTTAATAAACCAAATAATAAAACTTTACAATCTGCAAAATTGCATCCAATTAGAATGGTAAAATGTAAAATTTTTATCTGATCAATTAAACTTAAAAACATAACTTAATCAGAAGCTTAATGAAGCCTCAAATACGAAAATGCAAATTAAAGAACAAAAGAGGCATTGTGAATTTTGGAACCAGGAACAAAAAATTTTTTTAAAATGAAATGACTTTTTTACTATAAGTCTCAATGTACCATCCGAGTTAAGTCTCTGCAAAAACTCTGCGAATGTGCAAAGCACTAAATGTAATAGAAAATCATTAAAATCAAATTGCAGAGTTAATGCAGAGACTAAATTTGGGTGGTACAAAGTTTGTATCAGCTGACACATATACAATTTTTAGGCTTTTAGTAAAAAATTTATTTCATTTTAAAATTTTTGTTTTTTTTCTTGGTTTTAAAATTCACAATTCCAACAAAAGAAAAGTAAAAAAATAAAACAAATTTTTCCTCTTAGTCAATATAAAATCAATGTAAAATCAATTGCAGAATTTTTGCAGGAACTAAAATTTTTAATTTTTTAATTAATTTTAATTTAATAATTTCCTTAATGTTGTCTTTTCTTTTCTATTTTGAAAAATAAATAAAACATCAATTCAAATATATTTAATTTTTTTATCTCTTATATTCAATAATTTTAAAACGATAGTGAATGGAGTTTAATTTCTCATAAACACATTTAAATAAAAATTGCGATTATTCTAGGGTTAATTAGTTATTTTATTGATTATAAAATGTCACAGGTTTATTTAGGCAAGGTAATAAAAAAAATTAAAGACAAAGTATTTTAGAAAACAGGCTGCATGCTTTTGAGCTTTTTATTTTTTCAAAAAGATGCTCAATTTTAAATATGTTATTGGAAAAAATCGTAGATGAAAAAAACATGCATGATGTTGCAATGAAAAAATATTTGAATTAGTTTAGGAGCTTATGGAAATCAAAGAAAAGATTAATTGAAAAAAATCAACAATTTAAAGTTTAAAAATGAATAATTAATTTTAAAAAAATATAAGTTCTTTGAATTGATAACAATCTTTACTGATTACTTTTTTTTTCTTGTCGTTTTGATCATTTGTGATATAAATTTTTTATTTATTTTTTAATTTTGGTTACAAAGTTAATCAAATACACAACACTATAAATAACGCAAAAAATATGGAAATGGAGTAGTTAAAAAAGAAATAGAAATATTCAAGATTTGTTATTTTAAATTTTTTTTTTTAAATTAAATTAATTTTAGTTATTAATTCGGAATAAAATATGAAAAAAAAATTCAGCCCATATTTTATAATTTAGGTTTTGAACTTAAACTATAAATAAATTAAAAAACTTAAAAAAAATTCTGATCAAAGACATCATTTCAAGTCCTAGTACATTATAGAAGTTTTTTTATTTAAAAAAAATTAAATATCATTAAAATTGAATTAATTTTGAAATAATGAAAAAATGCAGAAGCAAAATTCCAAATCAAATTTAGCCAAAAAGTCATGCTTTTTTCTAACCGGGTGCTTTTCGACCAAAAGCCGCCAAATTTCCAAACAAAATAACTTCGATTACGTAGACTTGGATCAAATTCAAAGCGAACTAGAGTCGAAACCCGCACCGCCCATGCCAATTCAGCGATCCAAAACCACAAATGACATCTACAACTTTTCCACAAATGATTATGAAGATATTACTGCAAATATACACAGCACAAAAATCGATCCATTCGGTATTGAACCAACTGTTTGCATTCAAAACACCAACACAAACAATTTAAGTCAGATATCCAGCATAAATAAAACATTGATTCAAAATAATAGAATCAGGCGACAATTGACAAGTACCCAGTTAATCCAACAAACCAAATCTCTCATCAATAGTGGTTACTATACCAAAATGGAGGCCATAAGTGAAATAGAACCAGCCGAATCTACATATTCAGCTTGCAGCTCTCTTTACTCAGACTTTTCTTGTGAGGACCAGTCTTCGACCGTCTTTCCCTCTTCCATTGTGACTAAAACAAAGTTGGACAGCGATATTTACACATGCGACTATACTTATGACAACACTTATTCAACAGATGACTACACTTATCAGGATTCGCCTTATGTACAAAGAACAGTCCTTAAATGTACTAGAGCATTTAAGTCAAAAATACCTGGTGATCTATCGCTCAACTTGAATGAAAGTGTTGTGTTAGTGCATGATCCGAAAACGAGTGGTCAATATGTTTTGGTGCACTCTTTAGAGTCAAAAAAAGATGGCTATGTACCGCGAGATTGTTTAGGTCTAAACTAATTTTGTTTATATTTTGAACTTTGACTTTTTTGTACAGTTTTTATTTAATAAAAAGATTTTTACAAAAATTAATTACTTTTTATCAAAGCTAATTTTTATCTCTAAATTAGAGAATACTGGTTATTTGGTTCATTCAATTAAACTTTGTAAATTAAAATTTTCAATTACAAAAGAATTTTAATGGAATCAAGTATTCCAGAGTTGCAGTAAATAATTCAAGTACATAATTATAGTAAATTGGTATCCGACGTTTCTGATGCAATTCAAAGTGCAGTCAAAGAAGTGTTTGGTGAAAATGTGCTGCTGATTATGTGCTGGACTTTTTTATTTGACTGTTTGTTTTTTTAAACAATAATTACAAATTAATAGATTTTACTTTTAATATATAATTTCAACTTAACATTATAGATTAAATAATTATCAGAATAATAAAAAAAATACTGATCAATTAATATATGGTCATTAGGAAATAATTTGAATAATTGTTTGACAAAACTGTCTTTTTTGAATATTTTTTTAATTAGATTTTTTAAAAAAATTTGATTATAAATTTGGTATTAAACAATATTTAAAGGGTCCTGTCGATTTTATCATCTAAAGATCACAAATTTTACTCGAAAAATTTATCTCGTTAATTTTTTTGAACTTTAGATCAAATTTTATCATCAAAAAAATAAAAAAATTCGGTCATGATTTTCACAAAATTTACAGTAATTAATATATAATTTTATAAAAGTCAAATCAAAAAAATATATAATTAATTTAATATAACTTTGATTAATTTATCTAACCTTAAATAGTAAGAAAAAATTTTTTGTTTTAGTTTTTTTAAAAAAAAGGGTTACAAATTTTGTAAAATTAAAATTAGAAACAATTTTTTATTTGTCCATGGGACTTCAACATTTAATAATAATAATAATATATTTCAAATAAATCAGATAAATAATTACTTTTTTACTTCTTAAATTATATGAAGCTTTAGTAATATCTAGTTTACACTTAACTAAAGTATGCGTATATGGTGACTAACGAGTTTGAGTTCTAAATTCAAATTCAAATTCAGCATCAGAGTTGGTCAAAAGTCAAAGACAAGAGTAGACTTTAGTTTTTATTTTTTTCGAGTCGATTCAGAACTCAGGAGCTCAAAGAATTATTAAAATAAAATCCAGATTTAGCATGCAATAGTTAAATTTTCAGTCAAATCAAGAGTTTTGAAGAAGTGACATTTTTTTTTGTGCCAAAAAAACAAATAAATCATCATTTGGAGCAAAAATTTTGGCAAAATATTAGAAATGAAAATGGAGCTTCTATTAGAATCTCGGTTTTATTTTGAAAATTTTATAAACGTAAAAAAAAGCAAAAAAATTAATTTTTATATTTAGAGAATAGATCGAAGTTTTTTTAACTCTTCTTTAGAACTTTATGATTTTTATGCTAAAAATTTTCAAAGCTATCAATTTATTTTTTAATTTAATTTTTTATTTTTATTATATTATTTTTGCACAATTTATCGCCGCCAACACGAATAGGAGAAACATTTTAAGTATTTAGTTGGTAGTTTTGCTATTAATGCTTGGAAAAATTAAAAAATGTTAACTAAATATTTCCTAATGATTTAAAAAAAAATAAAAATTAATTCATTGAGTTTATTAATTTTGATGTAATCATTCTTTTCACATTTATTCAAAAAGATGTTTATTAAATATCCTTTGTTTTTTTTCTGTCTTTTGATTCAATGCCATGCAACCAAGATTAGCATGAAGTAAAAGAAAATTTAAAAAAAAAAAAAACTCCTTTTTAAATCATCAAAAACTCTTTCGAAATTCATATTTTTTATTTTGAGTTTTCATCTAGAATTTTTAAAATTAATCTAGATTACATGCTATCTTTTAGACACATTTAAGACTTTTATTCTAAACTTTGTTTTTTTGAAATGTATCAAATATAATTATTCAAAAAAAAACAAAAACAACTTTCTTCAAATAAATACTGGTTTTAAAAAAATTAAATAAAAATAGAAACCTTTGAGTTAAAACTCTAGAATGAGCTTTGAAAAATTCCGAAAGTAAATCATTTTACTATAAATATGGGAAGCTTCCAGAAAATTGAAATAAATTTTTTTTAAAATGATTAATTTTTGTTTAAAAACTCGGATTGTGCTGCTTACTTTTTGCAGTCTCTTTGACCAAAGATTGATGACAAATCTTTTGCCACCTATTCCCGAAGAATGGATTATAGAGATAGAATCAGCTGAATTTGGTATTAAGAATAGTCATTGGTTAAAAGACTACATTTTCCATGCTCCCTCTACAGTAAGACCAGGTTCAAATTGGAACGCTTTAGTTGAAGCTATTTGGAACGGACCAGAAATAACTGAAGAAAATTATCTAAAATACATCAAATTGGAATTTACACCTCTTGAGCAGTCCGTCTACAACGATTGGTCAGGTGATAGATTTCTAGATGTTTCATCATACGATGCGGCCACAAATAAAATTTTTTTTAGACCAAAAAATAACAAAACTTTCATGGTAGCACCCAAAAGTAGAATTGGTGTTTACAATGGAATGCATTTTAATCTGGCAATTTCTGCTAAACTCATCCCTGGCATGAATTTAATGATAAACACAAGAATATTCCGAGATGTGGAAGTAACTTGCTCTGATGGACTGTTCTGTAATGGTGAAGAACGCTACGTTAATGGCAAGTGTCTGAGAGCGAACGTAAATCCATGTGAAGACGCCTCGGGCGATTTGTGTTCATCTTTTGAGTGCATCGAGTCGGAAAAACAATGTAGTAAAACACCCAGAGGAGGCTCCAATTGTGCCAGATGCTTTGGTGATAAACCAGGTGACATTTTGACTTGTTCTGGCATAGGCTATGAATGCGGTTGGACATACGATAGGACTCTTTTTTGCGGAAATTGCTCAAATGGTTACGTCTGTTCAAAAGGAAGTTGTATCTTAGCTTCAAGTGTAAGCCAAGGCACATGTGAAAATCCCTATCAGCTTTTGAATGAAAGCTTAATTATTCCTGAAGGGGGAGTTAGCAATTTGACTATTTATGGAGACTTGAGCAAGGCAAATTTGATTGACAGTGTTTTGCCAATATGTCACTATACAGCAGTGCCAGATTTAGTGTATGCATTCAAGATAGAGAGTCGGGTTAAAATGGGAATGGAAGTTCAAATGCTGGCAGCAGACGGATCAATTGATGTGCTAGACACGTTGCTAGCGTTGACCGACGAGCACTGTGCTCCCATGCCAATATTTTCATTTTGTGGCGATGATTCATCAACACCTGGTGGACTGTCGTCAAGAGTTTTTGGAAAAATTTCCAATGGCACTTACAAATTGGTGGCAAGTGCAACAAAGATCAAACATTTGGCCCCATTTAAACTATTGGTGAAATTTTATCCTAATTGTGTTCCGCAATGTGATGGTAATAGAAAGTGTGGCTCGGACGGATGTGGCGGAGAATGTGGCATTTGTTTAGATGGACAGGAGTGTCATTTAATTACAGGAAAATGCAGGGATAAAGTGTGCAAACCAGATTGCCTTGTAAAGATTGGCAATGCAAGCTCAACAAAACAGTGTGGTGATGACGGATGTGGTGGAGTTTGTGGGTCCTGCAGTCTGGAACAATTTGAAATGTGTTCATCTCAAATATCAACTTGTAAAAAACTAAAACCTTGTGATAGCTTGAGACCGTCATGTGATTCTAAGCCAGACTTAAACATGAGATCACCCTTTTGTGCCAGTGATTGTAAATGGCACGACATTGAAGAGAGTCTGGGAGATTTAACGCCTAATGGAAGAGATGAAGTCATTCCGTCTATTGAATTTGAATGGCAATTTGTTTCAAATCGTTCATGTTCACTGGTCGAAGGTTGCTTTAGGCTTACTGGCAATAGATTGATTATGCGTTTTGACACCTATGTTCACAATATTGGCCGGGAATCATTTGTCCCTCCTAATCCAGAGGAAGCTCCTGATAAATTCCAATTTAGTCCATGTCATGCCCATTATCATTTCGAAGGCTTTGCTTCCTTTAATTTGTATGACATGAGATCTAGACTTGCTGCTATCGGTGGTAAAAGAGGCTATTGCATAGAAGATACCGTTCAAACAACATTTGGCTCTCATATTTCATGTGCAAAAAAATTCTCTTGCGAAAACCAAGGTATTCAAGCAGGCTATGCGGATTTGTATCGCAAAGATCTAGATTGTCAATGGATTGACATTACCGACATACCAAAAGAAAATTGGTACATTTATGAAGTATGCACAAACACTCAGAGAAAATTAGTCGAGGCTTCATTCTCAAATAATTGTAAAAGATTTGCTGTTTATGTGCCACATATTGACAATGATTATTCTGGAATTGTATCCAAGTATAGAGATATTTTGGATCAAAGAAATATCACATCCGAACCAGCAGTGTTTGCCGACCCGGACATACTTTTTGAAAAATACACTTGGAATGAACAAACAGAACAAGGCGTTGTGCAGATTATTTACAATTTTTTTTCCTATCTTTTTGGTTTGATATTCTAAGAGCTTTTTAAATTCAAATCAAAATTATCATACTAGTAGCTTTTTTATACTTTTTTTTATTTCAGAAGATATTTTTTTAGATTTAAAAAATAAATTTTTGATATTTAATGGTTTGAAATTGATTCAAAATAAAAAGCTTAAAAAAACAAGTCTACAATTAATTAATATTATTTTTAATTAAATAAATGAAGATTTAAAAAAAATTTTCTTAGCATTTTTAGTAAGTCAAAAATTATTTAGCTCTAGAAGATCCGAGAAGTTTTTTAGACTTTTTTCCTCTATTAAAAGTCAAAGAAGAAAAAAAAATGTATTCTTTTTTCTCTCCATTACTTGATAAAAAAAAAGTTTTAATTTTTGAAAAAAAGTTAATTTTAATAATAATTAAGCAGCATTAGAAAAAATATTAAATAAAAAAACCCGAGAAGCTAATTAGACTTGTCAAAAATTAGTATGCTTCCCACTAATTTTGTCCTTAGATTCAGTAATTTTTAAAATATCTGTATTAATTAGTTAATTTTATATTCATAACAACATATAATTGTACAATAAAAGATAAAAAGTTATCATAGAAACTCTTTTTTTTTTTTTTAAAGTAAATGGGAGTTTTGTTTTTTATTAATTTTTTATTTACAATTTCTATATTTTATGAATTAATTATAGTTTCTTAACATGAAATTTTTCTAGTACATCATTGTCAAAAATTTTTCCAAAAATGAAAAAATGAAATGAAAAAAAGGTATTAGATTTAGACTACTTATGGGAAAAATAATTAGACTAAAACAGACAAATTTTTTTAAAGATATGGAATAAACCATTCTCATCTTTGTGAATTTATGAGTGTTAGGGTTTAGCTTTCTAATCTAAACTTAATAAAAACAAAATTCAAGTTAAATTCAATAGGCTTTCAATAAGGTATAAAGTTAAAATTTACTAATTAAAATCAAATAGTCAGTCTTATGAATAATTATAAAAGAGAGGACTTAAATTGAATCTAAAAACATATTTTTAGAATAAAAATTAATTAATTTTCAATTTTATTCAAGTCAAATTATAACATTAGGAATAATTTTTAAATTTATAAATTTCTAAATTTTTTTATAAATTTATTATTATTTATTATAATAATAATAATAAGTAAAAATTTAAAGAATTTAATGGCCTTTTTTTGCTTTTCAGACATTATCGCTTTTTTTTTTAGATTTTTTCAATAATTTTATTTTAATTTTTATTAAGTCTAAAAATACCACATTTAGCTGATTATTTCCAAAACTTTTGTTGAATTATTTTTCTTTGCTATTTCAATAACAGTTTGTCCAAATCGATTTTTTTCATTTAATTTACTTTTTTGATCACAATTTTCAATCAAATATTTCATTAGATTGGCATGGTCACCAACTGCTGCATGCATCAGTAAATTGCTACCAGACCAATCTTTAGAATCGATCAAACTAGGCCTAGTGGACAGAATATTTTTTAATGTATCCAAATTTCCTGTCGCTGCACAATGAACAGCGGTTTGAAGGCTGGCCATTTTGTCAATTGAAATTGGGACAAAATCTGTCTTAGCACTGGAAATGGTGCTGCTTGAGTCGGCTGTTTTTTTTACAACATTTCTAGCAGGTTGGGCATCAGGTAATGTTTTTGTTTTAGATGTTTGAAAAGCCTCAAATATTCCACTCTGACCAACATTTCTTTTAGCAGGAGTGTCAAAAGAAATGTCCACTTCAGGTTCTCCTAACTTTAATACACCAGTGCTGGTTACTTCACCTCCTATTTTGGTAAGACCTTCTTCCACCAACTGAACCGCATCTTGCATACTAATATGACCCATTGAATGAGCAGCATCCAAAAAAAATATGACGTGCTTGGTCGTTTCGTCAATGGACGTGTGCTTGGAATCCCTAAAATTCCAAAGCCAACATATAACTCTCTCATCGTCAGAATAAACTATGTGATTCTTTTCTACTTTAATTTGGTCATTTATTCCTAGGGCTTCAAACGTGTCACTGTCTTTTCCATACCTAATGCAAATATTTCCTTTGATCTTGTCAATGTCATAGCCACCCATTGGTATCATTGTCAACACTGAACAGCAATTGTACAAATCAACTACATTCGAAATGTTCCACATTTTGGCACCAGACACAATTCTTTTTACCAAAGCTTCAGCAGAGCATCGATGGGTCTTGTGTTTGAAACCAAAGTCTTTGAAAACACTTCGCCAATTGACTATTTGGTCATGAGATGAATAAGTTTTGTCATTGATATCTTTGCTGCTGAGAATATCTTTCAAGCGTCCCTTTAAAATTTCCAAGTACTGGTTTGAAGTCTTCACTTCAACTCGAGCTACCACATAACCAATTTGGGTTTGTGGGTATTTTTCTAGGACTTCTTTGGCAATTTTAACTAACATTATGTTTAGTGAAAATACTTTTTTTAAGTTGAAATATCTAGAATAAAATGTAAGCTTGTAAAAAAGGGTGTAGTTGTTGATTTATTTTTTTAAGTTCTCTTTTTTTTAAAAATGCATTTTAAAAAAAAAAATTTAGTTAGATATTAAAATTTAAGGCATTCAATAAGCTAATAATAATGTCTAATAAATTGTCTGTTTAACTGGTAAGAAGCTTAAAATTCTAAACTTTAAATGTAAATTCTTTCAGAGATTTCAGAGAATAAAAATTATTAAATTGAAAAATATAAAAAGTAGGAATTTTGATCAAAAGAAAACTAATAATTTCAAATACTTAATTTAATATTTAATTCTAATTTTAATTTAAAAAAAATCCAATCTAGAAATAAATTAAATTAATTTTTTTTTAAGATCTTTTTAAATAAAATTGACATATTTCATAAAGAAAATGTTTTCCAAAAAAAAATTTTTTGTTCATGGTCGTCAACTTTTAAACAAATTGAAGAATATAAATTTAAAAATGATTTTTTGATTGAAATATTGAAAAAAGCAAACGCCCTAAACTGACGACTCTAAGAGTAAAGACCAAATCCAACCTTTTTTCTATTAGATACTTGCTATTTTCTTCAATTTGTTTAAAAGTTGACGATCATGAAAATTTTAATCTATTTTCTAGATTGTATTTTAATTTAACTAAAGACAAAATAAATTTAAAAAAAATCCTTATTCTTTAATTTAGAATTATCATCACCCAAGTGAATTTTTTTGGAAATAATATTAAAGAATATAAAATTTTGTTGTCTAACAACATTTTTTAATAGATAATTTAAAACTATTTAAGAAATTAAATTTAAGAATTAATAAATGAATTTGATTAAAACAAGAATTTTATTTTTCCTATATTTATAGAACACAAACTGCGAAATTGTCTTAATATGTTTTTTTTTATTATTTTTTAAAACAAAAATGTTATCTTTAAAAAATTAAAGTTAATTTTGGGAGAAAAATAATTTGGTAAATTTACCCAATTTTATGTTTGCTTATTTTATTACATTAAAGCAGTTACATCAAATTTTATTTAAAAAAATATTTGAAAAAAAATTTATTTTACTAAAAAAAAATTTATGCCCACGATTTTTACTAGATTAACTAATTCATATAAGCTTTGAATTTACCTAAAAAAAATATTAATTTGACTTGGTTAACTTGAATTGTTCAGTTTTCCAGTTATTCTTTCTTTACCAAACTACACAATGATGATCTATAAATTTTACCACTAAAAATAAAAGAATAGCAATGTGCGGCTTCTTTTGAATAGACATCGTCGTTCATTAAAAGCTCATGGGCTTTTTTGACATTATAAAATGGAATTTTGGGAAACAAATGATGAATAATGTGAAATCCGTCACCACACGGATGAATGAAGTTTTCATTGAACCAACCTATATTGTTTCTTGTTGAAAAAAAAGCGTTTTTGCAGCCAAGTGAAGCGTGTTCAGATAATTCTGCAAAAAATCTTATTGCTGTTAAACCAAAAATAAAAGGTATTAACCAGTAGTAAAAAATTATATTTAAATAATTTAAATTGTAAAATACATTTAATACAATTGACCAATATACCAATGTAAGGATCTTGTACTTAATTTTTTGATTTTTTTGCAAGAAAAAAGTCGGAATCAAATCAATGAGATATGATGGAAAAGCATTGATCAATATTTTTACCAATTCACCATATGATGCAGCCGGAAGCTTGTCCAAGCCCATGTTTTTGTATCGAATGAAATCAGGATCAAGTTTTTCATTCCAAAAATTCATATGATGACCCTTTATGTGCTGTTCTCTTTCACTTTCTAGGTTGTGGAACAAAGGCAGAGCAGCAAACGACCAGGCCATTATATCGTTTAGCCTGAAACTCTTGCACAAATTAAAGTGGGTTGCTTCATGAATGATATTTTCAAGGAGACGCTGTCGTGTCGAAATAATAAAAAATGAAATGAGATAGGTAACTATTGATAGAAAACAAAATCCATTTATGTCAAAAATTAAACGAGACAATACTGAAAATGAAACGATTGTCAACCATGTTGTAAATAGGGTCCTAACGGTTGCTGAAATACTTGATTTTTCAAGCATTTTTAGTTCATTTTTGAGTTGTGGATTCGGAATTTGGTATCCAGATTTAGCGGGGTTCATTTTTTAAATTTATTTCAACTAACTTAATGAAAGAAGAATCTTTCAATATTTATACCATTTTTTTAGGTTTTAAAGGAAATTTTTTTATAAAAAAATATTTTTTAGATTTTTGTTTGACAAATTTAAAAAGAATGAATGAATCTAGTTTTTAATTATTCAATATTCTCTAAACATTCTAGTTAATATTTTAGAAATAGAAAAATGAAAAAAATAATTTTGAAATACTTAAGTAACTTGATATTTTTTTCTAATCACCTTCATGTTTAACATTTAGAAATCAGTTTTGGATCCGAAAATTCTTTCAACAATATTTAAACAATATTTCAAGATTTTAACAATCAGAGAAGTTAAAAAATACACCCGCTCAAAACAAATAAAGCAATTTTAAATTACTTTATTTAAATTTCAAAATTAGTCAACTAGCAAATGTCACATTAATTTGATGACTTTTTACTGCTCAATTAGTAAAAAAAAAATTCTAGTCCATATTTTGAGTTCGTATTTATTATATTTTAGAATTAAACAATTTAAATAAGGAAAATTTAACCATAATCGAGTCTCTGCTTAGACTTGTCTTCAATAAATAAATTTGAATTTTTAATTATTTGAAAATTTTAATTCAATCAATATTATTAAATAAACATGGTCTTTTTTTTAAGTTCAATACTATAAAAAATTTGAGTTCTTTCAAAACAGAAACTAACAGCATTTATCTCTAAGTTATTAAAAATAAACCAAATTCACAAAATATCACCAAAATGTGAAGATAAAAAATGGAACAGGAGCAATTTGCAGAATGCTAATAAGATAAAAAATTATTTATTAAAAAATGGTAAAATAAAAATAAGTAAACAACTATAATTTATTTATATTTATTTGAGTCTATCGCAGAGACCGACTATCCGACCACTTGCTCAGCTCCAGTCTAAAAATAAGGTTGTCAAGCAAAAAAAAAGTCCTAGTCGTAGAAAAATATAAAGTTGAACATTTAATATTAATCAGTTTGCTGTTTAAAAAGCGGATTTTAAGAGATCAAACAGTCGATCAGTGTTTCCGTTTATTGAGTAGAGTTCCTTAAGTATGATGTTGTCTTTTTTGTTCGCCTTGTGTTCCTAGAAGTCAAGCATACTTATTACATTTACACTTTTCAAAGATGTCAAAGTCTCTGCTATACTCTATTTCGTTTAGAATGTTTAAGATCGAGTCAGTGTAATCATTCTTTTGTTCCAGAACTAATAAGTCTTTGATTAAACTATGTGTAAATTTGTTGTTCAGAAGTCTTTCAAAAAAACTGATTTGCATGCTTTTAAGCCTCAAATGGAGATGCCCTCTGAAAAATGGATTTGTATTGTTTTGAGGTACTTCTAAATTTCTTGACTTGGATGGCCACCTGGGTCGATTTTTTCCTTTTTTTTAAACGGCTCACGTCGCTGCATTCCTCATCTATTTCAACACCAAGGTACTTAAAGTGCATTATTTCACCGTCAGAAATCTTGAGCTCTTCCTGCCTCCTATCGGCCTTGTGCTTCATTACTGTTCTTGTTATTCTTTGGTTTAAAATAACAAAAAATGTTTTATCCGAGTTGAATTTGATCTCAAATTGCTATCTAAAGATAGTCACACTATCTAGAGCTTTAGTCGAACTACAGTGTGGCTGTGACCAGATAAAATGGAGTATTAGAGCCCATTGTAATAGCTTTTCTAAATTCAATCTTTTAAATTCTTTTATATCATTTAATAAGACTGTTCTTTTTGGTTGTTCCAGACGCCCGAAACTCCGTTTTTGAAAAAAATCTGACCTTGATCACAGTTTTTAGCTAATTGTCTTTCTATTTGGAACTCTTGTGATCTTAATTGATGGTTCGACTGTTTTAATACAAAAATGAATAAAAACCTTTTACTCTATCAGTTAAGTTGTTATGTTAAACATAAATGATAAATAGTATTCTATCACGGATTCTTGGAGTTCACCACTTAAGACTTGATTCCAAAATGAAACTGTGTTCCCTAAGACTACCCTCTTATTGTGGTCAGTTAGAAATGTTTTTATCCATTTGCTTTTATATTATCAAGACCATATTTTTCTTATTTAAGTATTCTTCTTTGAGAACTTTTGGATTCTTTTGGATAATCAAGTTAGATCCCATACTTTTAAAATCGTCTAATGTCTTGAGTTCAATACAAATTTCTTCGTTTTTGATAAAAACCGATTCCAACTGATATTTTTAATGTCGAAAATAGTTTTTGGATCAAGTTATGATAATTCTTTTCATTACAAATAGAAATTTTTAATTTTAATTTTTTTATTTCAAATAGATAAGACAGATAAAACTAAAAAGTTGATTTGCAGTTAATTATAAAAAATTGAAGATCAATAATATTTTCTTTAATTAGAAACAAATTTTTTTTTATATTTAATCATGTAAAAGAGAATAAATCAAGTTTTTTAATATTGAAAATTTTATTTTAATTCAATTCAAAATTTAAATTTATTTAGACACCGTTATTTAGAAAATTAAGACGACTTTCATTTTTATTTACTTAATGAAATTTAAAATGGAATACATAAAAAAATTTAAAAAATTGAATTTAGCAAATTTTGAAAATTAAGCTTAAAAATCGTTTAAAAATTGAAATCCAACAAACGGTTTCTTGATTTTAAATTTTTTTCAAAAATTTGCGATTTTAATATAAAAAAATTAATTAGTTTTGATTCAGTTTCGTTTATACTCTTTTTTCTCATGAATTAAGCAAATATCACTTTTTATCAATTTCTTTTCCAAAGCTTTTTTTTTCCAAAAACTGGACAATTTTATTACACAGTTAATTAAAAAATTGAAAAAAAGACTAAAGATAAAAATTTACCACATAAGCCATCGAGAGTATTAATAAAAAAATGTGCTAAAAATGTAAATTTTAGCAAACTTTATTTAGAGATTAAATATTAAATGTTAATGCTTTAAAATTTTGAAAAATTAAATTTTTATTTTTTGACCAAAAATTTATGTTAAAAAAGATAATAATTGAAAGATTCAAAGAACTAAAACCTGTCCTTTAAATAAGAAAAAATATTTAGTATATTTACAAGTCTAGAGGCGAATCTTCAAATTTGTATTTTGAAATTAAAAAATAAAATATAAGGAATAATATTCTTGGAACATTATCCCTTGTTTAGTAAGTTTTTTTTGTGAGCAAATGACAATTTTTAAATTTTCATTTTTTTCTGGTTATTAATAATTTTTTGACATTATTACTTTTGATATTAAGATAAAACTACTCTAAAAAGCTTGATATTCTCAAAAAAAATAAAAACTAGTTTTTTGATTGTTTAAATCCAACTTAATGTTATTTTTTGTCTAGTTTTTTATTTTTATTTTCATTTTTTTATTCCTTTTTTTGAATATAAATAACTAACTTTTCAAGACTTAAATAATTATCTAAAAGAAACTTTCACAATCATTTTGAATCGTCCGATAATATTAAAAAAACAAATACTAAGCTTTAATGAATCAGCGCTTTTATTTTTTTTAAAGATATAGTCATAAAGATTTTAAATTAAGAGTTTTGATAATTTTAATTGACCATAATTGCATGAATTAAAATTTTTTTTACACATTTGAATTAGCTCGTTAAGCTCATTTTATTTGATTCATTAATTATTTTAATTTAAGATTTTTAATGCTTATAATGATCTATTTTATCTTTACAGTCACTTTGTATAAAAGGGTTTTCGGACAAAATTTTTTTGACAAAGATTTTGTTTTTTTTTTAAACAAATTAATATGAAAATTTAAGAATTATCCTTAAATAAAAGGTCAAGATTTATAAATTGATGACAAAATATTCACCTTAATAAGAAATTTATCCAAAAATAAAAAAAAGTACTGAATTTATCTTTTTTATATTAATACACTAATTTTAATTAGACTGTTAAATGATCTATTTTTTTTTTATTATGGCAAGAGTCAAAACTTTTTAATTTTTAGAGTGAACTCTTTTTCAATTGTTTTTTTCTATTTGAAAAGGCAAGAGTTTAATTTACTCTCAAAATCTTTAAAAAATAAATCAAAAATTTTACCTGTAATATTAAAATCAACATTTATTTTCATTATTTTATTTTTTGAAACTAAACAATTATTTTGTTATTGTTGATTCTTGATTTATTTATTTTGTTTTACTATAAAATTATCTAAAGTATAAATTCTTATTTTTTTTTTGTTAATTTCATTAAAACGTTTTACGACTAATAAATAAATCATTTATTTAAAAAGATCAGTCTTCAGAAAATTTTGTTGATTTTTTTAGAAAAATAATTTAATTTTAGAAAATCAAAGAGAAAAAAGAATGGAGACAAATTTGAACAAAAAAATAGACAACATTTATGTAAAGATTGGTGAATTTGGAAGATATCAGTTTTTTGTGATTATAATAGTAAGTTTATCGGCGATCATTTTATCAAATGCTGATTATAGCTATAATTTGTTTATAGGAGCAACACCAGATTTCAGGTAAGTCTTTTCGTATTTCAATCTTTACTAATTATTGATCAAACAAGGAAAAATAAATTTTGCTATTTAAAAACATTAGAAGCTTAGATAGAGTAATAATTTTGAGATCTTGGTCTTGGTCACAAAGCTATTAATTTGCCGTGTGTTAATATATCAATAGGTTTTTTCACCATTAACTGTTTTTGACATTGATCTTGAGTTTTTTTCTTTAATTTTTCATTATTTTACCTTTTTTCACCACAATGCCTCAAACGCAGATAAGAGCAAAATGATTAAATTAATTATTTATTAATCAAAAACATATTTATAAATTAAACTATTAAAAATTTTTAAAAAAAGATGCCGATTGCCTTTTTTACCAAATGATACTTATGAAATAGCTAATGAAGAACACAATGAGTTGGTAGAAACATTTATTCCAAAAAATCAAAAAAAAGGATCAATAAGGAATGAATATGATGGATGCAATTTAAAATCTTTTTTTAATAATTTGTCATCAGTGAACTATTCAGATTCTAATTTATATGAATTAAAAGAATGCAATGATTTTGTGTATTCAAAACTCTATTATGAGTCAACAACAACTACAGAAGTAATTTTTTTACAATAATTTTCTTAGAAATTAAATTTTTAATTTTGAAGTGGAATTTGGTTTGTAAAGAAAACTATATAAAAAGTCTTTTTACGACACTTTTTTTTATCGGAGGACTTTTGGGTATACTGCCAAGCGGTATCTTATCTGATAGGTAATTTCTTTTTTATTTTAAATTGCTTATAATTTAGATTGATCTTGTATCATTTGAAACTAAATTTCGGATCCTATTAAAACACTCACCGCCAAATTTTTAAAATTCTCTGACCCCCGCTTATTTTACAAAGCTAAGATATTTTCAAAAGTTTTAAGTTTTACATGTCATTTGGTTTGGTACTTTTTGAAAAATAAATTTTTTTAATATTTTTAAAAACCCGACCCCAAGCTGATCCCTATTTTTCTAAAAATTTGTTAAATTGTCAAGGAAGTATATTTTTGAGATATTTCAGGAATTTTAAAAATATTTAAAAAAAATTTTTTTTTTTTTTTCGTCCTTTAGTAATCTTTCTGGAATCATTACAGTTTAGGATAGAAGTTTGAGTTTTTAGATATATTTCTTTCGTACCTCTCAATTTTGTTCAAATAACATCAGATTTTGATTCCTAAATTAGATTTGGATCTAAACAAGAAAGTTGGGTTGTTTGGGTCTAATCCATTGAGTCAACTACATCTTCATCGTTGCTATCATCAAACTTTCTTAGACTTCCAAAGCACCTTTTCTTTCTGAAATTTTAATAAAATTTTTAATTTAATTTCAATAAGTATATATTAAAGATTGAAAATTAATGAATGAATAAAACAACAATATTTTTTTCGTTCAAAATTATTCAGTTACATAAAAAATTTAAAATAAATGTTGGCATTGATTTTGATTATTCAAAACAGACTTGTTTTTAAGTCATAAGTCTTAAGTCAAGTCAAGTCAATGACCTGACTAAAATTTTTTTTTTTTAGTGAAGTTTAGTCAAGTGGACTAATTATCTGATTTTTAAACTAAAAAATAAATATGAAATTTTATTTTAATCCGAAAAAAGTTTAGTTTTAAAATCAGAAAATTAGTTGACTCGACTAAACATCACTAAAAAAATGAAAAAATTTTTAAGACATTGGCTTTGACTTAAATTTTTCTGACTTAGACTTAAAACTGTGACTTAAAAACAAGTCTGATTCAAAATGATATATTGTAATTTAAAAATTAAAAATTTTTTTTTAAGATATGGAAGAAAAAAGATATCATATTTGTATATTCTAGCCAGTCTGGTTTGCTATACATTTTATTCAATTTTATTTAATGTGAAAATCGAAAGAAGAATAAACTTGATAATATTTGGCTGTCTGAGATTTTTGAATGGTTTCTTAGCTACATTCTATCCAATAATTAGTGTACTTGGTAAATTTTATTTTTTTTAAATAAATTAAAAATAATTATTTTTTTAGTAATTGAATTTGTTGGTCCTAAAAAAAGGGTCTTTGCATCCAATTGTATCTATTATTTTTTCATAATCGGACAATATTTGGTCTTATTGTTTGGATTCCTCTTTCGAAATTACAATATTTTAATTGTTAGTTATACAGCTCTTGCTTTAGGTGTAAGTTTATATTACTGGTAAGCATATATTTTGGGCTAACCAGAGTTAGATAAAAGTCAAAAGTCATGATTTGAAAATTAAAAAAATCCAACACAGAAGTCAGAAAATTTTGTTTGTAATTTATCTAAAATAGCAAAATTTTTCTTTTAAATTCATAAATTTTTACTTTAAGAAATTTTTAAAAAAGTCAGGTCTTGACTTAGACTTGAAAAATAACCTAAAGTCGCACGACTTTTATTCAATTCTGGAGCTAACCTAGAGGTATTTCAATTAATGATAATAACTTTTGAATAAAAAAATAATTTACCTCATGGTTTTTATAAAAATTATTCACTTCATTTTAATAAATTAAAAGGGCTATACCAGAATCTCCAAGGTGGCTATTGATAAACAAAAAGAATGCCAAAGCGGTCGAGCTTTTCAGAAAAATTGCCAAAAATAATAAAAAGAACGAAAATATTTGCAATGAATTGTTCGAAAATTTTGGTTTAGATGAAAAAGAGTCGGAAATTGAAAAAGTTAGTATAACATGTCAATAAATTGTTTTCTAATAAATAAATTTTAGGTGAACTTACGAAAAGTAATCAACTATTTATTCAAAAAAAGAGTAGTTCTATTGAGGACAATTGCAATTTCATTTAATTGGTAAAATATTATTGAAATTTAAAAAACAATTCCAGTAAAAATTCAAAAGGATCAGTGTTTACTTGATCTATTATGGTATCGGTTTAAATGTGGGAAGTCTAGTTGGAAACCCCTTTTCCAATATTGCAATTTCTATTTCGGTCGAATTTTTTGCTGGTTTAGTTTCTCATTATATTTTTACCAAATTTGGAAGAAAATATCCATGCCTAATTGGAATGCTTGTTTCGGGAATATGCTTGTTTGCATCAGGGTTCATTCCAACAGGTTTTTTTGTTTTTTTTTATTTAATCAAAAGAAACTCTTTCAAAAAATATCTTTATTTAAAATTCTTTATCAGTTTCTCTAATTTGTTTCATTTTGATATTATCTGAATTAGTTTGTGTTTGATACAGATAATAAAAAGGAAACAATTTATGTCTTGTTCAGAAAGAGATCAATTGATCACAAAAAATACTGGTTTAGTAATCATAAATGGATCACCAAATGGCAATTTTTTTTCTATTTAATATTTTTTTATTTTTTATCTATAAACCTTAGAGTAAAAAAGTCCAAAAAAGGGTTTTATTTTTGTAAAAATTAAGCAAAATAAAACTCAAAATATCTATAAACTATTTTACTAAACTTAAATCACTTGATAGTCTTTACGGTTGATTTTTTTTAACAAAATGAAATACTTTTCTATTTTTCCTCGAAATTTTTGGCCACAAATTTTAAGAGAATAGCCGAAATGATTCTATTGCATTATTTACCAAAAAAAGTTCATAACATTTTAATATTTATGTTCGATTTACAGTGCTGATATGATACATTGTTCTGAGGTTAATTTACGTAATTTTACGTTAATTTACGCAAATTTACGTAAATTAACCATGTATCGTATCAGCATTGTAGTTTTTTGATTTTGATGTAAGAAAATAAAGTTTTAATACTTATTTTGCATTATAACTTATTTTGTTCATTAATTTTTTTTAATTTTCAGCACCAATCCTTCTATTTTTAAATACAAATATGAGCATAAATAATTTTTAAACACAAAAATCCACTAAAAATCTCCACTATTTCAGTTAAAGAAAAACAAAACCAATTCTTATTCTCTTGTCATTCGATTAATTCAGTTTGATTTATTTATTTCAGTAAAACATTCACAAAAAAAAATTGTTTTCTTGTTGCCCAGTCAACTTTATTTTAAAGGATCTTTAAAGAAATTTTAGAGAAATTTGTAGAGTTTTTTTAGAGGTTATCGTACATTTTTCTCTAGAATATCTTTAAAAATTTCTTTTATTTATATCTAAAAAGTCTTTAAATTTTTTTCAATTTTTCAATTTTTCTAATCAGTAAGCGGTATACATTTATTAATTGAGGTCAATAAACATGATTCCTTTCGACTGTGTCAATATCATCTATCTCTGGATCATCATCATCAAGTGATTCAATACCAATATAATTTTTTGATATTATTTCAGATGGTTGAAACTCATGCTCAAAATAAGTTTCTAAAAGTCACAAGTCCTAGTCCGGTTTTTTTTCCAAAGTCCAAGTCCAGAATTTTTTTTCACAAGTTTGAGTAAAGACTTTTATTTTATTTTTTTTCACGATGAATATAATAACTAGCAAAAATTCTTTAAGTATTTTAAAATAATAAGTTTTATTTATCTTGATGACTCGACGTTCCGAGATTCCAAAGTCAATTTTTTCTCCGGTTTTAAAAATTATTCAAATAAATCTTCCTATTTTTCCATGAAAAGTAATTATTCAGAAATTTTCACGTTTAATGAATGTGAAGGGACAAATGAAATTTCTTCCGTTCCAGGAAATGATAATTTTGCGATCCCAGGTGGTTTTTATGGAAGCCAAGCGAGTGTTGGATTTTCTTTTTAATGTCCTTCCAGTTAATGCCCCATTAATTTTGAAATTTAAAAATTTTTAACTCGTTATTGTCGGGAATATTTTTTTTTATCAGATTAATCTGCTTAAATTACATATTTCTATCTAGTTTCACTAAATTTAAACCAAAAAACCATTATTTTGTTTGTGAACTTAAAAAACAAAAATTTCAAAAAAGGGTCTCGATAAAATATAGGAAATTCAATTATCCATTTTTTGATACCAAAAACTTAAATTTTGAATTAGGTCTTGTAGGAGATCATTAAAGAAATTTAAAGTAATTGAGAAACTTGACTTGAAATTTAAGACTTGACAGACTTTGCTTCTTTAAGGGATGTCATTAATATATAAACTAAATAAAAGAGGAATGATTACTGACCCTTGATGGACAACTGCAGTTATTTGGTATTCTTCGCTCAAGTGGTCATTCACATTTATCTTAAATGTCCTAGAGTCCAAAAAAAGATATTTTTATTTATTTAAAAAAGAAGACAATTGTCAAAAAATAATTGATTAGATAATAAACTACTGTTTTTTTATATTTTTTTTATCTAATTAGTGAAGTTTTTACTTAATATTGTCACTGTACTTGATATTTTACTGATTTTCTGAAATAAAAAAATAAAATAACTTTTTTTTAAATGAAAAAGTGATTCAATTACTGAATTGGTGATTTTATTTATTTATTAAATTGTAATTAAGGCGGAACTTTGGCCCGTTGGAATGGAGACTTAGTCCTTCCTTTTAGCCACATGATTAAATTTTGAAAACTTAAAAAATATGAAAAAAATACCGAATTAGTGATGATTTTATCTAAATTTCCTAGTTTCCGTTAGTGCTGCCATCTCCTTAAGAAATATTTTTTGATGTTTTTTGGAGATAAAATCAATTAAATACTATTCTTAACCGAAATTTGGAAATTTTTGATTTTTGAATTTTTTAAGGAATATTAATTCTTATTTTTACAAAAATTAAAAAAAAAAGGTATTTATCATTATTAAGTTTTATTTAAAAAAAAGAGTTTTATTAAAGAATTATCTAAAAAAAATAATTTAATTTAAATTAATTTTACAGAATATTCGATGGTGATCACTGTGCTTTCATTATTTGCCAAATTTACAATTTCATTTCCCTTCAATGGAATTATGATTGTGACTTCAGAAATTTATCCAACTGGTAATTTTAAAATAAACAACTAAAACTTACTAGAACGATTTAAAATTGGTTTTAGTTCAAACTAATGACAATAAAACTTTGTTTATTTTATTTTTTTAGTAATAAGGAATACAATGTTTTCATTTTTTACCACAGTATCACAAGTAGGGTCGATTATTGCTCCTCAAATATTTTTACTAGTAAGAAATTTTGATATTTAAAATTGAAGTCAAACGAAACGGTACCAAAGCCTGAGATTAGTTTTGTTGATATTAATCATTTTCAAATTAATTTAAATTAATTTAAATTAATTTGAATACGATTAGAATTTTTTTTGATAAAAATGAACGGCTTCAATTTTTATTTAGAACTCGGCTTATCTTTAAAATTTAATTTTTTTTAAGGGTGAAAGATTTTACTATCCGATACCATTTATTGTATTTGGAATATTTGCACTGATTTCATCCGTATTAATGTTTTTTTTCGTACCTGAAACTAAATCATTAAATTTAATGGACACATTAGATGAAGAAAAATTTTAAATTTTTTTTTTTTTACAATATTTTTTTTAATAATAATTTATAAGAATAAGGGGTCATTTTTTCTATATTTGATTTTGAGTCACACAATTCCCTGAATCTTCATTCTTTCTGAATTAGCAGAAAATCTAACAGTCAAATAAAAACATTAATTACATCACAAACAACAAAAATTAATGAAAAACGACAAATTCAAATAGCTTCGAAATAATTTTAAATTTTGATAATTAAAAAAACTAAAACTTTTACATTTCTCTATAAAAACAGCATAAATGGTAGAATTTTTCACAATGAATTTTAGTTAATATTTTTTTTTGAATTTTTCGATTAGAATAAAAAAAATATGAAAACCAGCTAATTCTTGTATTTGGTGATTTATTAAAATTCTGTATTAATTACCTTATGGTGTATCATCATCAAAGCTTCATTCGAAAATTAATCGAAAAAATTTCGAAAACTTTACGAATCATTTTCGAAAAAAAATGAAAAAAAACACTACGAAAATTCAATGAAAATATCTTGGAAAACAATTTCAGAATACTTTTCTTTTATAAAAAAATTTAGATAAATAAAATAATTAATTTTTGCAATAAATGATCAATCAAACAATATAAACTAAATCATTTCTATATATGCTGATAATACGAAAATCTTTAGGATTCCTGAAATTTCCTTGGTAAATCATTTCAAACTGGCATTGAATCACTTTATTCGTTAGTTTAATATTTAAAGATTTTTATATATAAAAATAAGAATCTTGGATCTTTAAAGCAAGAATTAGAAATCAATTTAAGAAATCGTTTCAAACAGATTTTTCTGAACGTAGAAGATCCATGTACTTTGGATGATATTGGTTCAGATTATTCCGTATTTATAGCATCTTTTGTAAATCCATTTTTTTAAAATGAATGGATCATGAATTTAGATATAATTGGGGAAAAAAATTAATAATCATCAGTAAATTGAAAAATTTTTCTTTTTTGCAAAAAAAATAAAGGTTTAGAAAGCAGTCAATCTGATGATCCAGAACGATCAAACGTCAAATTGAATAATACTTAAATATGTAATATGATTCAGATTTAATTATGATTTTGAATTATTTTTGTTTGAGAAACAAATCAAGATTTCCTGATTTATATTTAATAGCACTAAAATATCTATTTATATTTAATAGCTTCCTCGAGTCCGATAGAGAGAACATTAAGAGGCCTCAAAGATCAAGATTAACAGCGAAAAATCTTGAAATAACAGCTCTCTTACGCTGTAATCTCAATCTTCTACAATTAAAAAAGTATTTTATCATGGAAAAAAATTAAATTTAAAATAAAATAAATCTGAAAACATATTTTTTTATTTGCAAGTTTAAGATTTTTACTATAAAATCTAATTTTGTGTTTGATTGACTTTTTCTTTTATTGTTTGAAACAAGGCAAGACTTGTCATTTTTAAAAAATATATTTTCAAGTCCAAGTCATACTTTGGCTTGTTCAGACTTTTTTTCCTGACTTTATGAGATTAATTCGATTATAATGTTTTTAAAAAGGAAAAAAAAGATTTATTATGTCTTTATCAATTATAAATTACTAAGAGGACCGCTTTGTTAACTGAAGAACACTAAATACAAATACAAGTTTAATTCTTAAATTTGTATTTTTAGTGTAAAATAAATAAATGTTTATTTTTTGTGCAAAAGAACAAATAACATCGCCATCAGAAGAAATTAATCTTATGAACCATGAGTATTTTTGCTTGAGTTATCAAAGTGTAACAGTCTTGCAGAGATTTTGCAGAGACTTAATTTTTGTGGTACAAAGTTTGTATCAGCTGATCCTCTATGCAGAACAATTTTTATACTAAAAGTAAAATGAATGGTGTATTCTTAACAAGATTGACATAAACTGGTCCAAAACTTTTTTTATGATTTTTGAAAATTTTATTTTATCACTGCAAGTTTTAAAGGTAATTATTTTCTATCAAAAGTATATTCTATCTTGCTACTTTAATAAAGGTCCAGTTTTTTAAGAACTTAATCTTACCGTATTTTGATTACTCCTCTACGCTTTTAATCTATTTTTCAGAAGAATCAATTTATAAATTAGCTAAGAGTTATTTCAAATAACTATTAGATCAGTAACTCTTTTCAATTTTTTTTAATTTTTAGTATTTTGATTTTAACATTTTATATTTTTATTAATAATGAATTTAATAAACGAAATGTTAATCAGTCTCATGAGATATGGGCACTAGCCTGTAGATAAACCATGAAATTATAAAGAAAAGGAACTTTTTCTTGTAAAAAAGACCCATTTTGTAGTCATGTAGTCATGAACGATTTGATGTGCAGGGTGACAGAAAGACCGAATAACAGTTTTTTTTAGATTATAAAATTTTCGCTCGTAAGTGAAAGTTGTTAAAAACTTGCTATGTGAAGAAAGGTAAATATTATAGCAGGCTTATTTAAAATCAGTTTTTGGTGTTTCTGCAACTTCAATTCTAATACACCGATTTTTAAGCATATTTGGAGTGCTTTTCAAACTTTGTAAGTGAAGGTTAGTAGGAAGTTGTCTTAAATTTGGAGCCAGATAACATGAAATAAAAGATAAATCATATGATCAAAATAAATTTGCAAAATTATTTCAAAAATATCAAAAAGCATTTTAAATGCAAACAATTATTTACTTGAAAATCTTACTCATTCTTACCAAAAATTACGATAAATAATGTAAAAAATTAGAAGATCTCGTAAGAAAAAATTTTGTTTTTTTTTTAATTAAAAAAATTCATTGTAGAAAATAGCAAAGATTTCTAATTTTTTGGCCGAATTAGATTACTAATTCTCTTTCTAACATTTTTTTTAGACTCTTAAATTCTTTGATCGTCCTCTTGAACTCCTCAGCATTTTTGGATGATAATTTAAATAATAATTTTAGTCAAAAATTTGACTGATTTTTAAGTGAAATTTTATCCTTCCATACAGTCATGATCGGGCCACATGAATTTTTTGTCATTTCATTAAGTTGTGTCAAAGACTTTGAAATGACTTTTTTTTTAAATAAAAATCTCAAGTCAGATCAAACGACTTGACTTGAAAATTTTAAAAGTCAACTTACTGACTTGATACTGAAAAGACCTTAAAAATGAATTTTTTGAACTATCATCTCATAATTTTTATTCAATTTCTTTGCCCATTTTTTTATTCCTTTGCCTTGGGACTCTTCGATAAACTGAGCGGCTGCAAAAGGTTGGAAAAGTTTGACACTGAATGTGATCAACAGCTTCAAACCACTTTTTGAAGGGTGCTAAACAAAGAACACCAAAGCTTTATATCAGAAAAGGTTAAACGCTCGGGGTGCTTTAGCACATTAACTAATTTATTAAAGAGACAATTTAAGGAATAAATTTTTTTCAAAGGAAGGAGAAAATTTTGTCAACGAAAGACTTTTATTTATTGAAAAATGATGAGAAAAATTAGTTTCCAAAATCGAAATTGATTGATAAGAAAATAACTATTGTTTTGTAAAAAAATTTATTATAAGAAAGTTTTTATCAAGAGCATTGATTATGTCATATTCAAAAACTATTTAATAATTATTTTCAACAAGAATCTAAACACATTATCTAATTTTGTCTACATTTGAAAGTCAAATTAATAAAAAAATATTAAAGTGAGCCTTGAGAAAAAAGTTCTAAAAGATCTAAAACAAATGAAGAACTTTAAAATTCCAATTTGAATGAGAGTTTTTTTTCAACTACGAACATTAATTGAAAAAAAAAACTCAAAGCTTGTGGAAAATCTCTACAATAATTTCTACTAATTTCAATTGAATTTTTTCAAGTTTTAAATTTTTAACCATCTAGAAAAAATTAGTAAAAAAAAAAGAAAAATTTTAAATTAGTCATTTTGATTGAATTTAGGCCTCGATTTCCTCTTCTTCGCCAGCTTCGCCCTCTTCATCAGCAGTAGCATCTTGATACTGCTGATACTCGCTGACCAAATCGTTCATGTTAGATTCAGCCTCTGTAAATTCCATTTCATCCATGCCTTCACCTGTGTACCAATGCAAGAAAGCCTTTCTTCTGAACATAGCTGTGAATTGTTCGCTGACTCGCTTGAACAACTCCTGGATGGCAGTCGAGTTGCCGATGAACGTGGCGCTCATCTTCAAGCCCCTTGGCGGAATGTCGCACACAGCAGTCTTGACATTGTTCGGAATCCACTCGACAAAGTAGGACGAGTTCTTGTTCTGGACATTGAGCATCTGTTCGTCCACTTCTTTCATGGACATGCGACCGCGGAATATAGTGGCCACAGTCAAGTATCTGCCGTGGCGCGGGTCACAAGCGGCCATCATGTTCTTGGCATCGAACATCTGCTGGGTCAGCTCGGGCACAGTCAAAGAGCGATATTGCTGAGAGCCGCGCGAGGTCAGCGGGGCAAAGCCAGGCATGAAAAAGTGCAGGCGCGGAAACGGAACCATGTTCACAGCCAACTTTCTCAAGTCAGCGTTCAATTGGCCCGGAAACCTCAAGCAAGTGGTCACGCCGGACATGGTGGCCGAGACCAAATGGTTCAAATCGCCATAAGTCGGAGTGGTCAACTTCAAAGTGCGGAAACAAATGTCGTACAAAGCCTCATTGTCAATGCAGTAGGTCTCGTCGGTGTTCTCGACCAGCTGATGAACTGACAGAGTGGCATTGTATGGCTCAACTACTGTGTCGGACACTTTGGGCGATGGCACCACCGAAAAGGTGTTCATGATGCGGTCTGGGTACTCCTCGCGTATTTTGGAAATGAGCAAAGTTCCCATGCCGGAGCCAGTGCCGCCGCCGAGCGAGTGCGTCAACTGAAAGCCTTGGAGACAGTCGCACGCTTCCGATTCCTTTCTGATCACGTCCAGCACAGAGTCGACCAGCTCAGCCCCCTCGGTGTAGTGGCCCTTGGCCCAGTTGTTGCCTGCGCCCGACTGACCGAACACAAAGTTGTCCGGTCGGAATATTTGCCCGAATGGGCCAGAGCGCACCGAGTCCATGGTGCCTGGCTCCAGGTCCAGCAAGACGCACCGGGGCACATACTTGCCGCCGGTGGCCTCATTGAAATACACGTTTATTCTCTCCAGCTGCAGATCAGAGTCGCCATGGTAGGTGCCGGTGGGGTCGATGCCGTGCTCGTCAGCAATCACCTCCCAGAATTTGGCACCGATTTGGTTGCCGCTAAAATAAAATCATTAGTTGATTTCAGGTGTGGGCCGAACAGTTACCATTGGCCAGCTTGGATGTGAACAATTTCTCTCATTTTTGCGGGCTCTTCTTCAAGAAAACAGTGTCAACAGGGTGTCTGAAAAAAAGAAGCTAGAAAAGTATTTTTAGGCCAAAGTAGAAAAAAAATTTTCTTTTTTGAGCTTTTATTTTGTTCTGTGGAAAAAGAAATTCGCTTTTTATTTATGGTGTTTTATGTAACTAAGCTTGCAAACACAACACAAAAATACCAAGTTGTGTACACCAAATTTGTCTAATGAACGAAAATCACTAATCGACTCGGAGCTTAGTTACAAAGGAGAAGCGAACACTCGATGAATAGATCGGCCGACTCAACAGTGTTCAACTGCTGAAATCGTGGTCCAAAATCTGCTTGATTATTAAAATTCAATGCAAGAGGATGATGGTGTTCAAATGCCAAAAAAATTCAAAATGTCTTCGTAAATGTTTAGTGAATAACGCCAACTAGACAAGCACTGTGATTAATAAGAAGTTCATGAAACTTCCATAAAAAATAAATTACAACACACTAAAAAAAAAGCAAATTTTTTTGCTCAAAATCTTAATGATATTGCAAAACCAGCTTGTCTACCATTTTCCACTGCCAACACTTTAATTCTGGTCTTTAAAAGTGAATAGGGCCAGCAATGGAAATTCCAATGCCCAAATAGGGAGTTTTGTTTTTTGTTGAGGCGTTTTGACTCGAAGGTCTCTGAAATTATTAAAATTAAAATTTTTGTCTCTTGATAAAATTTGAGACTGAGTTTGAATGCGGGATCAAATTTTTAATTTTTTATTGAAAAAAAAAAACAAAATTAATAAAGAACTGTTCAGTTTGAACTGCTCAGTTTGATATTTTTTTTTTTTTTATTTGTTTATCTGTGGCAGAATTCATGCTGTTAGATTTTAAATAAAATTTTTTGTTTTTCAAAGATAACTTCAGTATCAAGGTAAATTAGCATGCTAGAGAAGACTGTTTTACACTTCAGTTAATAATTAATTAATTTTTAATCAACAAAAAAATAATTTAATAAAAAATTTTATTTTTTTTATTTTAAATTTTAACACTGAATAAGATTTGAAAACTTTTTGATTCTACTTTTAACAAATGTATTAAATCCGATTTCTTCAGCAGCCATAATTTAAGCTTTCGGATGGCTTGGTATTACTACACTCTCTGGAAACCTATTCCATTGTGGAAGTAATTTATTTAAACCCTAGCTTTCTCGTTGAGCTCTGATGATCTCATGATCTCAGGTTCATGTACTTTCTTTAATGCATTCACATCCATTTTTTTACTTGGATTCCAAACCTGCCATTTTTTACTTGAACTCTAAGTGTTCGTTTAAAAATTTTGTCCATAAGTTTTTACTCTATTTACAAAAGTTCTCTTAGGTATTCCAAGTATCTTGTTTGCTTATGAACTCTTTTTACTTGAGCAATCCAGTTCAGATCAGATGATACCATCACACCTAAATCCCTTTCACAGATAGTTACCTCTACTGTTTCATTTCCACTCTCTTTGTTGGTTCACACTTATTTCTCTCATTCGATTTTCCAAAGTGAAACCATGCATTTTAGCACACAAACCCATACACCATACTTCTATCCATTCACAAATGGCACACAAATCTTTCTTGAACTTCATTTTTTGAAAAACCTGATTAACAATGGCTAGGACTTTTGAGTCATCAGTATACTTTATCTTATCTTATTTTAATGCTCAATTTGGGATGCCATTAATGCAAAGAGTATATGGTATTATACCAAGAACAGATCCATGTGGGACTCTGCCGAGAACCTTTGACCACTGAAGACACATTTCTTATTTTTTCTTTAAATATAAAATACTCTATCTTTTTAAATGAAATCTAATTAGTCACAAGCCAATATCAAATTTCTTTTACAGATAAAATAATGAAAGTTTTTAGAATTTATTTTAAAAATTTCTATTTGAAATTTTTTTAAAAAACATTGAATATTAGAAATTATCAAGGAAAGAAAATAAATTGAGTGATCTTAGACAAAAAAAAGGAATCTATAAAATTCCTAGGACCTATAAATTTATATATTATTTTTAGACACAAAATTTCAACAATTTTTAACTTTTTTTTAAATTTAAATTTAAATTTTGTACTTATTAGGAGCCAAGTGCTGTTTTTTAAAATCTTTTCCAACACGATTTATCCAACTTTTAAGATACAAATGAAGATTTAAAAACTTGTGAACCTTCTAGCAACAAAATAATTTTTATTAGTCATATTTTAATTATTATTGTGAAATAAATTTTGAATAAAATTAATTAATTTAGTATAGAAACATAATCATCATATTTAACATTGAATATTGAGAATTTTATGAAATGCTAAACATCAAGCCGAGCTTCATTTTTATAGAAATTTTTTTTATTAAATAGTAAAATATTTATCAGCGTCGACCTTAACATCTTTTTAATATTATTCTATATTATATTTTGTGTTTTTTGCATAAAGTTTTTGTTCAAGCTTAAATTTCTTTTTAAAATTTCTGAAAAAATGAACAAAACTAAAAAAGTTTTTTTTCATTGAATTTTAATTTTTGTCAAAATAAAAAATTGTTTGAGCAAGATTGAATAAAACTGGCAATCATTTTCATTTAGTTTTTAAGTACAAGACTTAAATGTTTTCTCATCTAAATGGACAAACCGTCACCATTTTTGAGAATTTTATTTTTAAATAGATAAAATCATTTATAGTTAAAAAAAATTTCGAGAATTAAAAATTATCTAGCAAAATTTTTCATTTATTAATTTAATTATATCAGCTGTTCACGATTTTCAAGCTTCGATTCTTGTAAAATTTCGAACAACATTTTTGCACATTTAATTTTTGAGAAATACAGAGTAATCAAAAATGCCTTTTTTTATAAATTTATCAGCTTTATCCTTAGCTTTATTCAATTCTAAATTATGCACCTATGAATATTTCTTACCTTGACCATTGAATGGTGATTAACTAAAATTGTGTAATCATCAAAATAAGATCTTGAAAAAATTTCGAAAAACCGGAATAATCGATATGGTATCAAATGGTATCAGAATTTTTATTTTCCAAATACACGTCAAGCTAAATAAAAATAAAATTTAGCCATTATCGATTTGTTACCTAAATTTTTTGACAAACATAATTTATTAACTTAAAACTTAAGAAAATCGATTCTTATTTTGTTAGTTACAAAATTATTTTCAAGAGTTAGTTTTAGTTTAGGACAGAATTTGAAATTAGAATGATTGTTTTAAAAAACTTCAAAGTCAAGCTCATATTAGCTGTGGTAGTGGGTGCTATTTCGTCTCTCTATCAACTAGAGGACTCACACGAGCTTCATATAGCCCAAAAGAATGTAACTCTAAACAAAAATAGAAAAGACGCATTTGAGTTTATTTCTAATTTAACAGAATTTCCTACAGTAAAATAAAAAAAAATAACTTTATGAAAAATTTAACTTTAATATTTTTCTAAGTGGTTTCCAAACATAAATTCAATCAAACAAATCGATTCTGGAAAACAAATGGGAATCGGCAAGCGTTTTAAAATGTCAAATACTTATCTTTTTGGCATAGGTATATTTTGGATATTTTAAAAGGAATAAAAAGAAAAATACAATTTTTTTTTGGCTTTTTTAAAGGAGAATCAATATCATCAATAACTGTATCAGGTCACCAAAAACCGGTCTTATTTGAGTACTTATGCGACAATATGTTGATGGAACGAAATCGTTTGGAGTTCAAGCTTTTGGATAAACAAAAAACAATGGTCTCTTGGAATATCTATTCAAGAAAAAAAAGTGTTCTATTTAAATATTCAATTGGATTATTGTACAAGTTTTATTATAGTCAACTTCTTCGCGAAGCTTTGTTTTCACTTCAATTAAGTACAAACAGGCAAAAAATTTGATTTTATTTTAGCTTAGCTTTGAGGCTTTTCCAAATGAGATTTTTAATTTCTCATTGAAGCGATGCTTAAAGTTAAATGAAAAAAGGAATTCGAAAATCTGATAATTTAATTTTTTTTAAATAAATAAATTTTTAAAAGCAATTTTTCGGTCTTTTTAATGTCAAAGTATTGTATGAACAAAATTATAAATATTTATTTAAAATTAATACACAAGTCTTAATAATTTGAAGTTCCAAAATTTTTAGTCTCAAACATCATTTATTTTAAAAAATATGTTACCACCGTAAATTCGTTTATTTAATTACATAACATTACCGTATACCCTTGCAAAGAGGTTCATGCACCAAAAACCAAAACTCAAGTTTCCTCAAATTTTTACTTTAAAATCTTTATATTAGTCCCGCACTTAAAACTAGAAAATGTATTTTTAATAAAAAAAAATAATTTTTAATAATTTATGAATTGATTTTTTTTTCAATTTTTAACCCGGCATCTAAATTTGAATTTCAAAAATAAGTAAATGACTAACATGTATTATTGATGCGGCATCTAAATTCGATTTTCAGGAATTAATGCGGGGTTTTCCACTGAGTTTTGGGTTTTAACGCGGCGTTAAACACAAAACCTATATTTTATTCTTTCTGAAACTAGAATATAAATTCTTTTTTGAAAATTATTTTATTATCTAAAAAATTTGGAAACTCTAATTTTTTTTTTGATTTTTAGAAAGAAAATAAAGAAAATTATCTAATTTTGTTTTTCGATTTAAAAATTTAAATTATTTCAATTTTAAATTCAATTTTCGATAAATATTTTTTTCGAAAAAATATTGATTTTTTGTTAAAATTTAAAATAGAATTTTTCTTTTATTCGAACAAATATCCATTTATCTTAAAAATTTAGACTTAATATACAAATATTATCAAATTTTTATTAAAATAAATTTGAATACTAATACATGATTTTTAATTATATTTGAGATATTTGATATCACTTGTTTACATATAAACAAAAATTTTTCAATTAATATTTTTATTTAAAAAATATTGCCAATATCAACTTTTCCTATCGGATAGGAGAGGAATTGATCATCAACTACAAAACACCTTGAACTAGATAAATAATTTTTGTCTCAAGTGATTGGGAATTTATTTTTCTTTGAATTTAATAAAATAATTTTCAATTAAAAAAGTTATTAGTACTCAAAGAATGACTCAATTTATTTTGCAACGAATTTTTAATTGACAATTTTTGATCTTGTTGATTTTAATAGAATATCAAATTGTGGTGGTTTTTTTTAATATCTTTATATGTATTGTTAACAATTTTTTTTAAAAGGAATTATTTTAAATTCTTAGTAAAATTTTAAAATTTTTGACTTGAAAAAAATTACAGCGGTGAAGTTGAGATCAAAAAATTTTTAAAAATTAAAATATATTTTTGAAAATTTTTAGTTTAAAAATCCAAAAAGTTTCAATTGAGTCAGATAAAAGGTCATAAGCTCAACATTTAGTACTGTTTCTATCAATATTCGATCTTTTCTTCTAAAAATAAAAATTTATTTATTTTTTTGCCTTTGTTTTCATTCAACAAATTATACTTTAAACATAATAAAATTGTCTAAAATACATGAAATTTATTTTATTTTTAAAAAAAATATTATAAAACAATAAAATTTTAAAACTTTCTAAAAGATTCTAAATTTTCTTTTCTTTAAAATATGAAGCTAAATATGAAAATTAATTATCTGGAATTAAACTATAGATTATAATAAAATTCAATAAAAAAACTGTCATTAATAAGCATGTCATTAAACCAAGTTAAAAAATAACCAGAGATTCAAATCATTATTCAAAAAAATTTTTTTAATTTATCATGAAATATTTTAAAATTTTTTGTGTAAAAGTATCTTTTTAAATTTTCACAATAGAAAATTAAAATGATGAATAAAACAATTGTTGGTCCAAGACAGATTAATTGAACTTTTGAATTCTAAATTGAAAAGAATATAAATTCTTTCTGAATATTAACAATTGAATTTTATTTAACTCGGGATTTTTTTATTGAATCTTTTATTTTTGTCAAAAAACATTTTAAATCGTAAAAATCAGAAATCAAGAATTTATTCATTAACTTTTTCAAATTTATGTATTTTTAATTTCAATAGAAAAACTAATTAGTTTAAAAAAAATTTTCACTAACAACACTTTTTGATGTGAATGAATAACTTTCTAAAATCGGAACACAATTTATCACCAAATTATTTAAGTTTAAGAAAATTTGATAAAATAAATTAAATGTGGCTATCATTTTAAAATTATTCAAAGTTGTTCATCAAATTTAAACTTTAAAATTTTATGGTTTTTAAAAACTCAACTTCAATAAATAACTTATTATAATTTTATTAAAGATGGAAATTTAGTACTTTGGACCGCTAACTTCACAATATTCTCCCTCCTTTCAGTTTAAATTAATTTTTTGGATAAAATTTTAATTTAATTAATTCTCCACATTTTTTACTGTTCCTTGATCTACATTTATAAGCTTAAATCATAAAATCTGAATTTCATTTTTCTTGATTTTGACTCGGAGTTAATAAAAAATTTCAAAATAAAAATAAATTCAATTTTTGAATCTAGTTAAAAAAGAGGTTAAGTCAAGTTTAGGCCCAAAAAATGTTTGATCATATGCGCAAAAACATAAATTATAATGATCATTACCTTCTAGAATTTTGAGTAATAAAAATAATGCTAAAACTTACCTTTACAAACTGTTTTTTAACAAATATATGAATAGGATAATTAAATATTTGCTTGAATGCTTTGATATTGGAGTATATAAATGGCAAAGTAGAAGAAATTTTTCTATTAAATTTTATTTTCCAAGAAAGAAAAAAATGGGTGGAAAAAACTCGAAAAAAAATGCTAATCCAGAATTGACTGAGCCAGAAATCGAATTTTTGCTGAACAACACCAAATTAGACCGAGACGGAATTATTCGATGGTACAGCGATTTTTTGGTAAAGCTTGGGACATCATTTTTTTTGGTCTTATAAAATTTTTAATTTTTAACAGAGAGATTGTCCTGATGGAAAGCTGGATAAAAAAGAATTCGAGAAAATTTACTCTCAATTGTATCCAGGCGGAAATCCTGCTAGATTTAGTAAATATGTATTTAATGTGTTCGATGCTGATGGAAGCAAATATATCAGCTTTACGGAATTTATGCTAGCCATGACAGCCTTGTCTGACACCGACGTCACCAAGCGTTTAAGATTGACCTTCCAAATCTATGACGTCAATGACAACCATCAAATAGATGTAAAGGAAATGACCAAAGTGATCGATGCGTTGTATGATTTGAAGGATGTTCCAAAAGACGAAAGAAAAGGTGAGCTTTCGGCATCAAACCGTGCCAAGGCCATTTTTTCAAAATTAGATTTGGACGAAAGCAAAGGACTCAACGTTGATGAATTTATAAATGGCTGTTTAGGGGACGAATTTTTGCTTCGTCTCTTGTTGCCTGAAGGTAGTCAATAAATAATGAAATACATTTTTTAATTTTTTTCTTAATAATTTGATTAGATTTGAATAAAATATTAAGTCTTAGTTTTTTCAATTCTTTAGCCCTGATTAATCCATTATTTTGAAAAAATACAACAAAATATTTTCGAAAAGTTTCTTAGCTTTTTGGAAGGTAAAATAAGAAAAAATAATTCAATATCTAATTAGTGTTTGAAACAATGTAAAAAAAGCTGTGCAAAATTTGGTATATTTGAAAAATATAATTAAAAAAGTAAAATTTGTTTCAATCAAAATTTACTGTGAAATTTCAATTGAGTAAATTGAGTAAATTATTAATTAATTTGAAATAATTTTCTAAAAAAAATTCAAATGCTCTTTAAAATTATTTCCCCAATTATTGCAAAGCGATGGAGTTATCCGCTCAAAACTTTTTTTCGCCGTAAAAAATTGGGTTAACATTTTAAGCGGCTAAATCTCTAAAAATATTTGCATAAAGTGTTTAAAGTAAAACTGTATCATTACATTACATTATTATTACATTAATGGGTGAGATTTTACGTAATTTATCTTCCCCCTTACTTAATCCTTTGGATTAATTCATTCTTAGGCTCAAGATCATTTAAAGTAAAAATTGATGGTCATATAAAAGATGAATACCATGAATACTGCAGGTGTTCTTCAAGACACAGTAATTAGTCCATTACTTTTTAGTATTTTTATCAATGATATACCTAAAAGAAATAAAACAAATATTGAGTAATCTCTTCTTTTTTCTTTCGACTTGGTCACATTCTACATTTTTAAGAAAAAAAGAAATCTAGAAAATAAGATAAACAAATCCTTATACGAATTAGAAAATTGGCTCTTCAAGTGGAAGATGAAAATATCTGTAGAAAAGTCTTACATCATTTCACTAAATATAGTAAAGAAAATATAGACTTTAACTTAAAGACATGTATACAATAATACATGTAATGGATACGATAATATACGATTATACACTTTATTTAAAAAATAAAATTTTACATTTTATTTTTGCGTCAATCGAAAAAGTATTTTTTAACAAGGGACATAAGGGCAAAATTAAAAAAAATAAATTGGATAATAAAATGCCAAGAAAACCTTGTCATAAATTTTAAAACAAATCTCGGATATGATAATTTCACTTCTTCTGGGTATTCAAAGATGCGTCAAACATATACAGTCAATATTGAAATGACTTGACTTTAAAAAAAAATTAAGTCATTTACTTGACATGACTTACAGGTGTCCAATCTCAGGCCAATTATGCTCTCGGGCCCACTATCAATTATTTACGAGAAGATAATTCTGCTGGAAATTAATAGGTTTCATTGTGATTGTCCAAAGCAGTTTGATTTTAAAAAAAAGAGTTCGTGTGCACACGCTATTACCATACTTCGCGAAACGATCTTGTTAGGACGATGTGAGAAAAGAAAAACATTTGTTTGCGCTATTGATGCGTCGAAGGCTTTCGATAAAGTAATTAGATGCTTTCGGTGGGAAAAACTGTTAGTGAAGCCACTTTGTCACATTGTGCTAACACTAATGAGATACTATGCGCAATCATTAACAATTGTTGAGAATGATGGCGATAGAACTGATAAATTTAGGACCTCTGTTGGTGTCAAGCAGGATGGGCCACTCTCTCCTAGGTTGTTCTCAATATATGTTGAAGACTTAGTCCTACAAATTGAAACATTTAATAAAGGAGTTAAAGTTGAATCGATACGAGTTGACATCATTCTGTACGCCGATGACATCATCTTGATTGGCGACACTGAGGCAGGACTTCAAAAGCTAATCGATAAGACTGAGGAATTTGGTCGTCTTGCGCAAATCAAGTTTAATCCGGAAAAAACTGTTATCATGATTTTTGACTTAAACTTAAAAAAAGGCACTGTTTGAGAATGCAAAAGCGCGAACTGACAATAGTAGATCAAATGAAGTGCCTGGGAGTCTCCTTTAACAAGATGATGACAAACCACACTCACATCACATGCAAACAAACTGCATCAAACATGGCAGTGCTTAAGTTAAAAAGAAGTGTCATTAGCATCGGCCTGGACTTTAATATAAAGGCTCAGATGTACCAAACGTATGTAAGACCAGTGCTCTTTATGGTCTGGATGCTCTAGCTATTAATCAGACAGAAACTAGGAAGATACAAGTAATTGAATCAAACATTCTTAAAAGTATGTCTGGACTACCAAGATATTCAAAGAGCTTTGCATTTGCAAATGCTTTAGGAATCGACACACTTGTATCTCGAATAATTCACGCCAAGTGTGGTCTTTTAATAAGATTATGCGAGAATTCGCTGACTTACACCTTCCTAAATCAATTATTGGCGATTAGAAACAGCTTACCAAATGATCTTAATTGTAAATCCTTTATAAAAAACATTGAAAGTATAATTGGAATTCAAAGCACTGGTATCGATACCATACTCAAATTAGCCCGTTTTTTACCAAAGATTTACTTTTCCATATTTGTAATGTTGTCAGAATCTGATATGGTAAAAAGGATAAGAGATTTACTAAAACTAAGTCAAGCAGGCAAAAGTTCTCTTATTGCGCTCTTGAAACCAGAAAAGATGCAAGAAAACCAATAACTACTCAACTATTAAATATTTTTTTTTTTATATCAATTTTTACTCGAATTAAATAAATAAATAAAAAATTGACAAGACTTACGACTTGTGACTTTCAGCTCTGTTAATTTTCTGTTAAAATTTTTTTTGTCAATGATATCAAAAATAAATAAAAAATACTGTTTTTGATTAATGAAAAATTCAAATGTAAAATTGTATTTTTTTAAACAAAATAAAGTCTATAATCGTATATTATCGTAAACATGACATGCATTATCGTATACAAAATTTTATTTTTTTGATTTTTTTGTATAATTATGTACACTTTATCAGTTAGCTTGTATTCGATTATTCATATAATGTTTACGCTCATAGATGCCTTAAAAAAAGGTTAACAAGACTCATCAATATCGATATATGAAAATAAAATTGAGAGTCAAAAAGAAATCAAGTTCTTAAGTATAAAATTTTTATTCAAAATTAACCTCTACTCCAATGATTCATTAATTAAAACAGCGTTGTAGTTCACGGTTAAACTTAATAAAAATATTATCAAACAAAAAATGGGGTCTTAACTATTACACACTTGTAAAAGAAGAAATATCGAATTAAAAATAATTTTTAAATTAAGTCAAGTTTTGACTTGACTTGATTTTTTGGTCGAAAGACTTGAAAAATAGCGACTTGAGGAACAACTCTGGATACGATATTATCAATAAAATCTAATGTTTTGTTTGAATCATATTTTTTAAAAAATTTTTGCACAAAAATTAAGAGTCATTCACAAAGAACCTCAATTTCATTTTTATATTTTTTTTCTTATTCAGTCTAAAATTATATTATCTAAATCCTGTATTTAACAATTCAGTTATTTAAAATTTTTTTTCTAAAAATTGCTACAGCTCTTCTTAAAAACAAAATTTTGAAATTTAAAATGAAAAACAAGTCTCAAAACCATAAAAATTTCATCTAAATTTAAAAAAAATACCAATTTTCAAAATTTTAAAATAATTTTAGAATTTGAAAAAAATTTAATAATTAATTTGTTTTTGACTGAATAAATCTCTAATTACAAAATATTAATTAGAATTTTTGAACCAATATTCAGATAGCACAAACAAAGCTATAATACATTTATACATTTATATTAATTTCAAAAGTACCCAGTCAACTTTATTTTAAAGGATCTTTAAAGAAATTTTAGAGAAATTTGTAGAGTTTTTTTAGAGGTTATCGTACATTTTTCTCTAGAATATCTTTAAAAATTTCTTTTAAATTTCTCTAAAATATCAATTAAGTTTCTTTTATTTATCTCTAAAAAGTCTTCAAATTTTATTCAATTAAGATTTTTTTCAATTTTTCAATTTTTTTAATCAGTAAGCGGTATACATTTATTAATTAAGGTCAATAAACATGATTTTGTGCCTCAGAAAATTTTGAAGGATCAAGATAGTAAAGATCAAAATCATGATCACTAAAGCTGCCATAAAGCTAGATATCCAGTGAAAAATAATATTATTCTATTGTTTATAATATAAAGAAAATGTATATTAGGCAATTCAAATAAAGTAATAAAATCTTTTGATTATCACTTGCCAAATCCTAAAAAATTAAAAACAGATGATATATGTACAATGGTTTTTTGTATGGCCATAAAGTAATTAGCAATAATTTTGTTGTGGTTCGGGCTAAATTAAGAGTTATGATGTCTAAACGTTACATTAATATTTTTTTCATTTAAAAATCTAAAAATCAAGAAATGAACAAAAAGTTAAACAATTTCAAGAAAAAATTATAAAAAAGAGTTGTTTAAAATTCACAAGTCTTAAGTCAACTCAAAGACTGGCTTGGACATTAATTCCAGTGAGTAAACTTAAAATAGGGCGCCAAAATAATGAACAAGAACGACCATTCATCAGTCATGATTGCGGTCTCATCAATTTTTTGCCGTTGCAGGGAGTTATTTTGGCGGTAAAGTTAGGGACAAAGCTAAAATTAAAGTCCAGGTCCGCAATTTAAAAAATTATTATAAGTTCGGACTTTAACTTGCCTTAAAACTTATGACTTTTTAACAATTATATTAAAAAGAAGAAAATTTCCTTATTACTTTAATTGAAATTTTGATGTAAATAAAAAATAAACGTTAAATTGCTAAAAGTAGATTGTATTTCTTTATTTTGAACTTATGACCTTTCAATAGTACGTATAATGACTTAATTATTGTCTTCTAAATAAGAGAGCTTGCTTGTGGATAATTTAGCTGCTACTTGAAAAGTAAAGATGGGATAATTAAGTGAACTGTGGCACCTATCAATAAAAAAGAGTAACCGCTATCAATCCCGAAAGCAAAATAGCGTACAGCATTATTCAATTAAACTTTTTATCAATTAAGTAATTAGGAATGGTTCTTGAGAAAAATCTAAAAATCACATGTTTTTTGATACATCGCTAATAGCTTTATCTTTCCGACATTTCAAATTTTTATCTTGAATATTACTCGTCGTTTAAAAACTTATTTCTCACGACTTTATTCTCATGCTTGATTGATGAGACTTTGTAGTTAAGTCTAATGCTCAAATCTAAAAGTCACTTAAGAAATACGAATTAGTATGTTAGGGCATTTTTATTTTTTAAAAAATGAGATGTATAAATTTTTTTCATTTATCGACACATAAAATAAAGAATAAAATATTAAAAAATAAATAATAAAAAGAATCTATAAAAAAACTACAGAAAATCTCTAAAACTTTTTGACTGGTAGAACAGATTAAAAATTTTAAAGAGTTTATAGAGAAAAAATAAAGATTTTTTTATTCAAATTAGTGATTTTTTTTCCGTAAAATATCTCCATATTTTCTTCAAAATAATTCAATTTATAAAGATTTTTTAAAGAATCTTGAAAGAATTTATAAAATATCTCTTTTAACGTTTTGACTGGTAAAACAGATTAAAAATTTTAATGAGAATATAGAGAAAGATACTTTTGTTTTTGTTTGAATTTTCTTTTTTTTCAAAACTTTAGAAAACCAAAAAAAAAAAAAATACTATCTGAAAACAAAATTTGAAAATTTATTTTTAGTATTTTTTTTTAATTCATCTAAATCATGTGACTAACATTTAAATCATAATTCATTTAAATTAATGTGTTTCTTTTTTTTTATTTTATCTAGAAAGACAAAACTTTACTTTACTTTATTTTATTCTACTTTTTATATTTTCTTTACATCACCCTTGCGGTGTTTATTGAATAAATAATAATAATAGAGAAAAAAACAAGATTTTTTTTGTTTAATTAATGATTTTGTTTATCTCTAAAATATCTCTGTTTTTTCTTTAAAACAGGCCAAATTTTAGAGATTTTATAAAGAATCTTTAAAGATACTACAAAAAATCTCAATAAAATGTTTGACTGGGTAAATGTGGATAAGATGAATGAATATTTTTTAAAGCAACTAGTTTAGTTTTTTTCTTGAATTTTTTCGATTATTTTATCAAAAAAATTTCTTATCTAGTTGCGAATGGTGATTTTTAACCATAAGTCTTATATTTTCAATGCATTAATTTTTAATTAAAATTTAAAAAAAAAAAATTTTTAATTTTTTTTTCTGATAATCAGTTAGTCAGTTAGAAATAAGTGATTCATGGATATAGTCTTTCATGTGTATAGATTTTTAATTGTTTTGTAATTGCGCAAACACGAATTTGGAACGATGCGAAAATTTCACCAATTCTCAAGCACGGCAAGAGCACTTAGGCTTCTAGGCTATAGATAGGACCGTTCTTTACCTATACCAAATTAAATATTTTATTTTTTTGAATCAATAAAATCAATATTAATTTAGTATTTAATTTTTTGTATTTTAGTAGATGAAAAAATTACTTAGGTTATAATTGGATGTTGCACTATAATGTAATTATTTTTCTTCTTTAACAAAAAACTCACTAAATTCAATGATAATTTTGGAAAACCATCGTATGTGAAAAATAAAAATAGCTATTTTGAATTTGCATTTGATCCAGCACTACAAATTGATTAAAAAAAAATAGAGAAATGATTGTTTTATTTTTAATTACGGGGAAAAATCTCAAGCTTAAAGAATTCGATTTTGATGCGGACCCTAGGCTAAAAACATATCTTTGGAGCATGCTGTGTAAATAAAGAATAGGAAAAAATGAACGAGATGGTGTTTGAAGCATGCACCAAAGCTGTGTTTCGGTTTATGAGGCTCCATTATCAAACAAAGAAATTCCGTAGTTTTCCAAACTTATCAGTGCATAAAGTGAATTTTTTTTTGGAAAATAAATAATTAATTTTGTTTCTTCATTAAAAAATTTGATATTTCAAAACAAAAATAATTTTTCATTTCGTTTTTTTTAATCAATTGAACTTTTTTTTAAACAAGAAGATTCTTTAAGTTATTGAATATATTTTGACCAGATTATATAAATCAATTGAGTATATATTGTATAATCTGATAATTTTAAATTTATTGTTTTTTAAAACAATTTCAAAATCGTTCAAATCTAAAACTGGCTTACAAAATCTGCCAGAAAATAAAAACTGGTTAACAAAACTTTAGTTTAAAATCGTCTTGTTTAGAAAATTTGAATTTTTTTATTATCTATCGGTTTTTGCCGTAAAAATACAATCCGTTTCTGCTCTAAAAAAAAAAATTAATTCAGGAAGTGACAGTTTACCCAGATTTACATGTCATATTATACCCCATTTTACTGTTCCTAATTCCAATATAAAAAAATTTCAATTATAATTGAAAATTTAGTTATTATAACTAAATTTTTGTAAAAAAAATAATTTTTATTTGAAAAAATTGTAATTTTAAAAATCATAATTGAGTAATAGTAAAACGGGGACATTTGTTATATGCGATTTTAAACAAGAAATAATTACACTTTTTTTAATTTTTTTTCCTTTTCCCTCTTGCGGAGCATAGGGTCATTAATTTTGATTTCAACTCAAGTTGATCTTTACCCTTGCCTTTCCCCTTGTCATTTCCAATTCGATTATTAAAAATTACTTAATTTTTAAGTCAAAGTCACTAAAAGCAGACTCCAAGTCCGGAATTATTCGTTCTCGATTAAAGAAAAATGTTTCTTTTGAATTCTAATATATTAACCATTCATTTTTCTAAATGGAATTTATAAAAAAGTCATCTGTGAAAGATAAAAACAGCATTGTATGTATAATTTAATGTCAGTTTCAATTTTTTTATTTTACGAAAATTTTATCTTTTTAGTGCAAAAAAAAAGTTTATAAAAATATCACTTTAATTGAATTTTTTCTTTCATTTTTTCTTAAGATATTGTCCGATTATGGCCTTTTTTATTCTACTGGTTTCATGAGTTGTGATTTAGATTTTTAATTTTTAAAATCAATTTAAAAAAATGAAAAGTTATCATTGAAATCAGTCAGATTTTATTAAAATCAAATTTTTAAAAGGAATTTTTTTTAATTACTTTTATGATTATCTTTAGCGTTTGATAGACTTAAATCGAATAAAACCAAAAAATGATAATTCGGGAATTATTGTGATAAATTAGATTTATTTTATAAATGTATGTTTGTGGGACCTTTTGAATTTTTAAATTAAAAAATGATTTTTTTCAAACATCTTACATAAATCGTCTTAAATAAATTTCTTTTCTCTAGTGCAAAGAAGAAGAAGCGGAAAGTGAAGCAAAAACATGTGTTACTCTATCAGTAAGAATTAATTCGTTTCCTTGTTTCATTAATTAAATTTTAAGATTATCTAAAATTTTGACTTTCATTCGTGGAGATGATATTTAGAATTATTTTTGCATGAAAAAATTACAAAAGGTAATTAGTTATTATAGCAGACTCTGGGTCGATTAGGCACCGATTAAAATTTAGTTATAGTATTTATTCAAGATAAAATAGTAGATTAGGTTAAATGCTTTGATTCTATGTACAAAGACAAATTAAATTATCTCTAACTACAATAATTTCTATTTTTTAATTTTGGATCAGGTAAAATTTGTTCAAAACATAGGTCATCAAGAACAATTTTCACCAAATAAGTGGTCACTAAAAATAAAAGTTTAAAAAATATTGAAATAAGATTTATGGACTAAATCAATTAAATTTTTTTTTATTTAATTAAATCTAAGTCTCATAGACAAATTGAAATCTTTATTTCAAAAAAAAAGTTATCCTAATTTTTCTTATTTTTAGCCTTCGGAATCTTTACCTCTTTACCTATTAAATTATAGGTATTGTGTTCTCATGCTTCTTTAAACCTTTATTACAATTTTTACGCACTTCTATAAACTATGAAAAAATTTAGATATTTTTAATAAAGATAATTAGTCATTCAATTTTTTTTCACCGGCCACTGAATTAGAGTTGAAGATATTATCAAAATAAAAATTTCACCAGAAATTTTTTGAATAGTTTTTGCTATAAATTGTGTTTTAAAGTATTTTAAATATTTTTAAACAATAAATAAATATATGTAAATAACTAAAAATATTTAAATAAAAATGGTCTATTGAAAATAATAAGTTTGATCAATTTTGTCAAAAATCATTAAAATATCAGCTTTTTCTTTTTTTAAATTTTAAATGCTATCTATTCTGAAAATATTGTTAGATTTTGAGAATGACTTCAATTTCATGGCAAGTTTCTTAGCGATCTCTTAAAGCAGGAATAAAAATTCAAAAATAAATGGTGAAAATTTAAAATCATATTTAAAGAAATTTTTTTTTGTAAATCAGTGTTCAATAAAGTTAAGGAAATAAAATTAAAAAAAAAAATAATTCAGAGATGTACCCTTACTTTTATTTTCAGATGTTTTATCCATCTGAAGAAATTTTTTTTCAATATAATAATTATTTGTCAAAGGATAATGTTTCATAGAGATAAATTATCAATTTCTTGCATTTTTTTAAAATTTTCAACGAATAATTGATATTAAAATAATAAAATTTAAGTATTTGAAATGCCAAATTCATTTAAAAATAGTTTGAATTTTGCATTTAGTGAATCAAACTATAAAATTAGATTACTCAAATATTAAGAACCTTATTTTTCAGATTTATTTTTTGATGATAAATGACTAATTTGTGAGAAGATTTTTATTTTTTTGTGAAATGTTCGCACCTTTCTTTTTTACTTAAATAAAAAAACAAAGAACTGATTTTTAGTTCATTTTTATTAAAAACGCAAAAAATGAAAAGATCAAGCTGAGTTTAACGCTAAAACAGCTTTGCCTTACTCAATTTAAAATTTTTTTGTAAAAAAATAAAAAATACACGTTTTCTATTCATTTAATCTATACTACAGCATAAATTTGGGTTGCTAAAAAATATTTCAGATTAAATAATTTTCCATTAATAAGATTTGTTATTTAACTTTTAGAATTTAATGCTTAGTAAAATTGAACAATTTTTTATTAAAAAAATTTTGTTTTTTCTTTCATTTATAGATGCGTAGTCGTTTAGAATTAAACAGTAAAATTTAAAATTGAAGACTTTCAAATTTTTCTTTTGATAAAAAATCAATATAATTATAATTGAATAAGATAAATCCTGAAATAAATGGTTTTTAATTTTCAAATGACGAACATCAGTCACTATTCATTAAAAAATAAATGCTAAATTTTTACATCTTAATTCCTATTATTATCTCTGTTTCATTCGAAAAAAAATTTTTTATTTTTTTAAATAGAATCAAAAATTTGGATTAATCTTAAAGATTTGTTCTGAAAATGGGCTGCACTCATAGTGACTTTGTAGTGGCTACCAAAAATGCCTTAAATCCAACCTATTTGAACAGATACAAAAATACCGAGAATGCCGAATTGACCGTCGATCAGATTCAAAGAGTCAAGTCATCATGGAAATTGATATCGGATCAGAGAGAGTTCGGACTCAATATAATGACTAGGATTTTCACAAAACACCTTGAGGTAAAGCACAAGTGGATATTTGCCAAAGACTTGAACAACGAGGATGAAATTCGCAAAAATCCTCAATTGGTTTACCACGCTACTAAAATAATAGAAGTAATGGACAAAGTAATAAACTCGTATAACTACGATAGCGTTAACGATTTTAAAGATATAATGCACCTGGGTAAGAACCACTATGACTACGGTGTGAGGCCGTCTGATTTTGAGGTAAAAAAAACAAAAAAAAATTTTTAGAATTAAACTTAAATTTTTGTTTTAAGCATTTTGAGGAAGCTCTTATTTATTGTTTGGATAAGGAGATAAATAATGATAAAATTTTTGATTTGGCCACCAAAGCAAGTTGGAAGAAGTTTTTTATGACTCTGGCCAGCAAGCTTTCAGAAGGAATTTATTTAGCTGAAATCGACGAGCTAAATACAATAAACAATTGTAGAAAAAAATAACTAATTTTTAAATAGACTAAGACAAAGAATGCTTTCTTGTTTTTCAATTTTATTAGATATTATCTAACAAATTTTCCAAACAATTTTTATGTATATTTTTTTAAGAAATTTAATGTAAAATGAAATTTTTTTAAGTCCCAATATTCATTTAAATAAATAAAAATGTTTGAAACATTAGACAGCATTTTCAGACTTATTCCAAAAAATTAAATTTTTCTCTGATAATATTTCAACAATTATTACTGCCTAAAATTATATCCTAAAATTCAGACGGTTTAAATTATTTTTTTAGAAATATTGATCCAGATTTTTTAAAGTTTAAAACAACTTAAACCGAAAATCATAATTATATAATTACAATATTTATTAAATTTAAAACTAACATATAATAACATTAGCATTCATGTCTTTAGAAGATGCGATTTAAATCTACTCTTAATTAGACTGTGATGAAAATCTGCTCAAGTACTTAAATTTTTTACTAATTGTGGCTAAAAAATGTTTTTTGAAGCTGAAAGTAAAAAAAAACAACTCGTATTTAGGTCCTAAAGAAAACAAAAATCCAACAATCTTGTGCATTTAATATTTTTTTTTAATTTTAAAAGCAAAAAATAAACAATAAATTATTTTAATTTTGAAAAAAAAGTAATTTTTTTTAATTTAATTATTGCCATTTTTCAGGTAACATTTGCTCAGTAAACAAAATAAGATTAAATATATACTGCAAGTTATAGGCATCAATTTGAATAAAACTTTCTCTATTAAAGTGAACTTCTTAAATTTTAAGTAAACAAAAAAGTCATTAAAATTTTTATTTGATTTTGTCAAGATTGTTTAAAATAAAATCCTTTTCAAAAAATTCACGAAAAAAATCATTTAAATTTTTTAAGTTTTGAATTGTTGTCATTTAATGTCACAAAGCTTTTTTATATTTTATTAATTTATTTTTTACACTTGAATTATTTTTAAAAAAAAATTTAGAATAATTTATGAACTTTATTTGCAATTAGGGTCAATGAAGGTTGATGATAATGAATTGAAAAAAATTCCCATTTCTTTTATCAAAATTTTAACCTTTTCAGAATATTATTTTATTTGCCCTTTTCCTTTTTCTACTTTTTTGTAATTAATGGTAATTCGGGAATGCTCGAGGTTAGAAAAATATCAGTTAAATTTAAAATTGATTTCTAAAATATTGATTAATTAAAACCCTTTTTTTTTAATACCATTAAGTACAAAAAGGAACAAGACCAAATAAAATAATATTCTGAAAAAGTACAAAAAATACAGAAACGATTGTAAACTTTTTATTATTCTCATTGTCTATACTTCAAATTTCAAAAAATTAAAAAAAATGATATGGATGGAAAAAAATATAAACAATATTTTATTTCTTTTTAGTTCATAGTTTTGTTTTCTTTTAATCTTTAAAATTAAAACGTTTAGATTGTCTCAATTTTTTTAATAAAATGGAAATTTACTACAATAATTTTGTTTTTTATTTTTTTAAACTGGCATTAAATTTGAAAATTTTTAATTTAAAATTTTTTTAATCACTTTTAGAAAATAAAAAAGAATAAAAAATAATAAAAATAATTTTTAATTCTAATAATACCTACTTTCGTCAAATTTTGGTTATAAAACAAAATTCTAATCAAAAATTCCATAAATGAATCCATAGTTTTATTTTTTAGTTGACTAAAATCTTTTGAAGTTAATCAAATATTTTCAGTCAATGTTCACTTGGACCCATCGTCCGAAGAAAAATTAAGTAGCAGTAGTTGTAGTAGTGATATCTGTAGTAAAAATATTTCTATCTATATTAATGCTCAAAAGCGTTTAGGCAGATTTTGCTATTCACCATTTTAAAGACTTCATTGTTAATGACCGCTCTGAAGCTAATAATTGTTTGCGCATTAATAGCATTGACTGGTAAACTGTTCCAAAATTTTACACAGCGATTTGTTAAGAAATTAAATCTTAATGAGCCTCTGCGATTTATTTTTCTGACCAGTCTATTGTCATGTGATCTTCTTAGTTTTTTTACATTACAAGCGAAATTGATACGAATTGTTAACAATTCTTTTTAAAACCATTTTAAGTTGTGTATATTTGAATTAAGTTTCTCCTACGTAATGGATAATAGCTGAATTCTATTGATCTAATTAGAAATCGTATGAATTTTTTTTTAATTTTGATTTTAAACTATTATAAATAAAAATTAAATCAAAAATTTTTTTCTTAAATAACTTTTAATTAATTTCTGTAACCTAATCTTGATAATTAAAATTATTAGAGCTATATTTTTATGTACTTATTCAATGCTGATTCATATCAGAGTTGTTTAAAAGTCACAAGTCTGAAGTCAAGTCCAAGTCCGGACTTTTTTTTTCTTCAAAAATCCGAGTCAAAGACTTTTAATTTTTTTCACGATGAGTACAATGACTAGTAAAATCTTAAAGTATTTTAAAATAATAAATTTTATTAATCTTGATGACTCTACGTCCCGAGGTTCCAAAGTCAATTTTTTCTCCGATTTTAAAAATTTTTCAAAAAAATTTCCTATTTTTCCATGAAGAGTAATTATTCAGGAATGGAAGATCACGAAAATTTTCGCCTAATCCTCAACTACCGTCAAAGCATTCCAGTCATTTTTATTGCTTAACATGATCGTGAGATTTTTTGCGTTCAATGGATGTGAAGGGACAAATGAAATTTCTTCCGTTCCAGGAAATGATATTTTAGGGGTTCCAGGTTGTCATTATGGAAGCCAAGCGAGTGTTGGACTTTAAAAAAAAATAAATAAAAGTCTTTGACTTGGACTTTAATTTGGGACTTTTATAAAAATATGATTCATATAGAAAAAAAACACATGGAAAATTTGAGAAAAGATAATTTATTTGTAATAAAAAAAATTAATTCTTATTTTGCGACAGAGCAAACAATTAAAAAATGTATTCATTGTTTTTTAATGAAAAATTCAAATTTAAATCGCTGGGTATTATAAAGTTAAATTTATTTTGAAATCAAAATATTTGGCAACTAGAACTGATTAATTATCAAATGAGTCATTGACTATTTTTAAAGGTGTTTACATTTTCTAAATTTATATTATTTTAAAGTAAAGCTTCAGAAAAAATTCTCGAAAATCCTTTAAAAACATGCAAACTGGTCTATTTGTTTAAAATAAAATCTGAGAAAAGCTTTAATAAGTAAAAATATTTTAATTTAAGACAAATACTTATTTTTTGAAAAAAATATTTTTGTTTCATTTGAATAATAATGAATAAATGTTTTTAGTCGCTTTCATCTAGGTAAAAATCAAATCACTATTGAGTATTGCAATTGTTGTGCTCCGATTAGACCTTTTATGCTGATCGTTACAAATTTTCTAAACACTCAAAAAAAAATTTTTTAATTTTTTATTAAAAAAACATTTAAATAAAAATGAAGTATCAAAAAACTGTACAAATCAAAGAATCACTCATCTTGGGCTTGCTCTTCGGATTCCTCGTGATTGTTAAGGTTCTGTTTGCTCTTAAACTCGCTAAAATTGACTAAATAGGGAATGTTTGCCTCGCGTTTGATCAGTCTGTTGTAAATCTCCAGATCGTTGGGACCTTCGAACTCGCGGTCATTTCCAGCGTTCACTTCTTGAATGTTTTCGACCGGCTTAAGCTCTTGGTTGTCTTGGCTGGGCAGCGATCTGCAAAAAGCCAGTTGCATCACCAGCGCCAAAATTACAAAATTGACCAAATTCAAATGCATTATTAGAAATATCTAAATCCAATATATTTTTTCACTTATTTAAATGAAAAATTTAAAAACAAACTTAACACTACTTTAAAGGTAATTTAAAATGCAGCTTAAAAAAATAAACTGGTATAAAGCTAAATAATTTTTATTTTGTTCTTTTTTATTTTTGTGTGTTTAATTTTCGATTTAGCTTACTGTCTTTAGCCCAAGTTTGGCTCAGAACCTGAATTTTGCTTAATACTTGAATAGAATAAGCTGAAATATTTATTCGACATAGTGAATAAAAAACACTTTTGTAATTGCCTTGATTAAGGCTCTTGTGATTCTTTAACTTGACAAAAGTAGCATACATTACATCTAAAATTGTTTTTCTATTTTTCAAAGCCAAGTTGAATTAGAAAAATTCCTATCAGAGCTAATGATGAAATAGATAAGAACCCAATTTTTGTTGTGTATTTACCTGTCAAAAATTAATGCCTAAAAAAAAGCTAAATGCAAGTAAATTTTTGCGCTTGTCATTTTAGGAATAGAGTTTATTTTAAATGCGATTATTTTTTTTAGGGAAGTCTTTGAACATTATGCCTTTTTTTTTTTAATTCATAATTAAAAAATGTGTTGTCTAAAAGTAAAAAAATCAAAAAATTACATGAAAACATTTGGTTTACAATAGATCAATTTTATTGCTGAGATTTTTGATAATCTAAACATCATGCAAAATAATAAAAAACTAATTAAAAGTATTAATTGAAAACACATTTTTATACATAGCGTATTGATTAAAATTTTATTCATAAACAAATTAATTTATTTTTTTTCAGGTTTATTTTGAGTTTAATTTTACTATCATTACCCAGGAAATTAATTTTTTTTAAAAGAATAAAATTAGAGAAATGGTCAAAAAGAAATAAGGCGAACCTTAAGTTCATTTTTCATCGAAACCATAAATTATCAATTTTTTTAATTGAATTTTATTTATAAACTTGAATTTAGCCTATCTTCTTTTTAATAAAGTCCAACGTTCGACTTTATTAATACAAAAATTTAAAATTCATTCTGGGAAAAAAAAAATCTATAACATTATTATGCTAATAGCTCTACATTTTTGAAATTTTAAAATGTAAATTAAAATTGAAAAAAATTTAATAGCATGGTTTCAATGAGAATAACTCGATATAAACCTGAAGTTCGTTTATTTAGTAGTATAAATGCTGAGCGAAACTTGTGTCTCCAAGTAGTGGCGCACATAGACGTCCTATTATAACAGCTTGAAATAATAATAAAAAATTTAAATTATTCTATTAAAGTTGAGCTTTATTAAAATTTAAATTTTATCTTTATTTAATTTTTTTTAATATCTTATAATAATATAATAATAAAATGAAAGCTATAATGTGCTAAGCACATGGAACGAGGGTTTAGCCTCATCATAATAGCTTGTTTAAATCAAGTTTATCAATTTTGTTTTTAAAAATTTTAACTGTATCTGAATTAACAACAACTCTATCAAGTCGATTCCAAACATTGACCACTCTGTTGCTGAAAAATTAAACCTTTGCTCACAGTTCTTTACCAATTTTCTTTCTAACGTAAAATCTTTAAATCTTTGAAACTTTTTTTTACTTAAATTTTGAATTTGAATTCGGTACGAAATTATGAATTTGATTTTATACTTTTAATAAAGAATTTGCATATTTTTTAGGAATAAATACTTTGTTTTTTTTTGAAGAAAAATTGTTAATGGTAAAAATAGAAATTATAAAAAAGATTATATACTAATTTTTTTAAATTTCCTTGATTTATATACAAATTTTTGAGAATGTCAATGAAACTATTTTCTACATTTTATCACCAAAGGGTCTGAGAATTTTAAGCTCTTTTTTTAGAAAAATATGGATAAAGATAAAAAATCTTAGTTAGAAATCAAAATTTAATGTTTAAATACGTATAATTTAATTATTTGTCATAAAATAAATATATGTAGATAAAAGTCCTGAAGGTTTTTTTAAACCTAACTTGAATTTAGTCCATTTTACACGAAAATAATTACTACTTACATATTTGATATAAATTTTTGAAAATCTTTTCCAAACAGAAACCCAGCATTACGTGGTTTGGAAATTTTGTAAATGCCATACCAGATGCTTTAGGATAATGATTTGACTCCGAAAATGAATTTGTTGGTTCTTATTTTTTAGGGCACTCTAAAAATGAAGATGAAACTTTAAAAGTTGATGATTTTTCGACTGACTTAGATGACGATGATAAAAAAAGCATAAGGCAGAGAATTTTTATTCATGAAAAAGTGTCATGATTTTCAAGAATAGATGAAACTGCTGGATCAGTATTTTTGACTTGACCATCATCAAAATGGTACTCAAGTGTGCAAATTTCTAGCTCAGTTGATCCTCAATAGACATTCAAAAAAGAAGAAATCCATCAGCAAGAAAAATACTAGCCTCAGTTAATTTTGAAGATTTCCTTGTGGAAAAATTGCTTTTGAAATGGAGAGCAGCGTTAAATAAAATTATTTTTTTACTTTTTTTTCTAATTTTTTCTAATTAAAAATTAAAACTAATTTTTGAAAGAATTTTTTAATTTTAAATTCGAGGTTATTTACAAATAAGTACAAACTAGCCGAAGGTTTGATAAATATAAATTTAATTGGAAAATAATTAAATAATTATTCTATGAAAAAAAAGACCAGAAGGTAATTAAATAATAGATATTCGAATTTAGAAGTGACTTAATCGCTTAAACCTTTATACGAATGCATGGATTGACAATGAACTTATTTTTAATTTTTGAATACTTTATCTCCCAGACCTTGAAAGTGTTCTTTTGTGTCCTTTTGCTATGAATATTTTACAACGTCTTGGACTTTTTGTCATTTTCGGTATAAATATTTTACATAAAAAAACGGGGTCCGGGGCGGAGCTCTGGTTTAGGAAATCAGGTTAATTAAAAAGAGAGAGGAATTTTTTAATTTGTTTTATTAGGAGGAAACAATGCAAATGCTTACTTTTAAAAGGACACAAAAGAACATTTAAAAGATAAAAAGCTGATTGCCTATAGCTCTACAAATGGTGGAATATGGAATGGTTTGTTAACAAAAGCTTTAAATTATATTTCAATTTATAATTTTTTTGGACTAAGGTTGACAAAAAAGCTTTCGGTAAGGATATTAACAAAGACCGCTAAAGCCTTTTAGGGACCAAGCGTAATTAATTTGCAAATCGAAAAATTCTATTAGGCAAATATTAAAAATTTGAGAATTTGTAGCATAATAAATTTATAAATAAAATACAAGCACCCTCTTTTTTTTAACAAAAATTGAATTAATAAAAAATGATTCCTTTCAGATTATATTGTACAATTTGAACAGTATTTTCGAAATCAAAATTTTCATAATTAAATTAAAAATTTTTATTACACTAATATATTCTTTGTTTAATTTTTTTGTTTTTTTTTACTAATTCATTGATAGTATATTTTCAATTAAATTAAACAAAAAATTAAATAAATTTCTTTTTTTCAATTTTGACGATTAAAAATGAAAACATTTTATTTATAGTTTTTAATTAAAAATTGTCTCAACTTAAATGTTGAAAAAATCTAAAGGTCTGAACTATTGAATTTTAGAAAAAAATGTTAAAACTCAATAATTTTTTTTAGTTTAAAATTGGTTCTTTTTTTTTATAACCGCAACCAACCTTATTCCATCTTTTGATGATATTGTAAAAGATTTGGAAAAATTTCATGCAGATTTAAATGCATGCAAACTAGATCGCAGAAAAAACGCATAGGCTGAATATTGGTGATAAATTGAATGTATGATTTGATAAAATATTTACAGAACTTTTTAATACTATTAAAAAAAATTAACCTCTTTTATTTTTCTTATGTTTTTTTAATTAAAAATAATTCCAAACGCCAAGTCTTGGAGTGTCGTTTTTAGTCCAGGTAATAAGCGACCAAGTTTCCGCCTTTGATTCCAAGTTACTTTGACGATTTTTTTGTTCAGTTAAATAATAACACCAGCGCAGTTAAATAAGTTAACAGATCAAATTAATAAAAAAAAATATTTGAATTTAATATGCATCAATTTAAGAATCAGATTTGTATAACTCTACTGAATTTTATACCAAAAAAACTATCCATTGTGGATTTCAATATTCAAATAAAAAGTTATGAAAAAAATTAATTGATTTTAGAACTTAAAAAATGAGAAAAATACAGAATTTCGATTAAAAGAAAGTGATCAAAAAAGAATTGAAAAACAAAAAAAGTTACCTAATATTTTTTTTTAAAAACAAAAATTTTTTATTCAAAAGCTACAAAAACGAATTAAAAAAAAAGAAAACTATGGCATTAAAATTAACAAAAAAATTTAAAAGCCTCTATTTGATACAACACTTTATAGCTAGTCGAAAAATTACTTGATAAGAATTTTAATTTATTTAAATTAAAGTGTAATTGCTTACCAAAACAAAAAAAAAAGATTCAGCATCATTTAACTGCTTTGCGAATAGACTAGACAAAATTAAAAAGCATCTAAGAGTGCTGATAAAAGCTTAAAAGGTAAAATTATTTCTTCAAACAGTTCAATTGCAGCAAAAGTTTTAAAATTTTTCTTCATTGTTCATTTTACTTTTAAAATTTGTTTCTTTCCAAAAAAAAGCATATTTTTGGCTTTAACTTTACTTACGTTATTGGAAACCATGTTTTGGAGACAAATTAAGAAAATTCCTATTGAAAAATACATTGCTATCAGCACTAAAAAACAATGTTTTTTTTAATTATATCTTTAACTTCAGTCATTAATTAAAAAATATGATAAAAATTTACTACGAGTCTTTTTGATTCAAAATCCACCTTATCTCGAATTAAGAGTTTACATTCGATGAATAAAAAAAAAGATTTTTTAGAATACAAAGAACCTGGGATCATTTTATCTTTTAAATTAACATTTTTTCTTTTGAATAAACTTTCAAAAAAAACAAAAATAGAACAAATTTAAAAAAATTTCAACCATACTAATAAATTTTAATTAATAAAAATTATAAGATTATATGACCTCTTGACACATTTAGACCCGAATATTTTAATCATATAAAAATATTAAAATTTTAAAGTGTTTTCGTTTGAAAATTATAAAAGCTTAATTCGGATTTAATAGTCATAATAATAATATCGTACCTAATGAGCACTTTAATCAGAAGTGTAATAACAATGTTGTTTGAAATAAAATTTAGGTAAGCATTTATTAATAAGAATATTTAGAAAATAAATTTCCCCAAGGCAGTTTCAATACTATTTTTCAAATAAAATTTTTATTCTATCAAAATAAGTAATTTTTTTTTGGGTTAAAATTTTTAAAAATGGAATTTAATATAATTAATTTGTAACGTGCTTTCTAAAAATGAGCTTAATTTTTGTATAGGAAGTAAAGTTGATAATTTCAAATTATTTCATAATAATTGAGAAAATTGAGTTAATAATTGTAATTTTGATTTTTTTTGATTTTAATACAAAAATAGAGTCTATGTCTTAAATTTTTAATTTCGTAAAAATATGATTAACTTAAATGAAGCGGAATTTTTTATTTCTTTTATAGCAATCTATTGCCTCTTTTTCTAATTTTCGTAAAGCTAAGTTACTTTTCTTTTTATCATACAGTGGTGTTCCGGATTTAGTAATTTCCGATAATTTACGTAAAAAATTGTATATTTACCTAATTTTAATTAAAATTTACGTAAATTTACTAGATTTTAAGTAAAATTTGGTAAATTTCGAACTTATTAATAAATTTACTATAATTTACGTAAATTTTGGTAAAATGTAATTTTGAAAATTTGAAAATTCCAAAAAATAATTGCTTTTTTGAGAATTTTGACATTTTTTGACTTTTTAAAAAAATTTTTATTCCAAAATTCCACGTAATATTACGTGGAATTTTGTTTGAAAATGGTAATTTTTAGTAAAAAAAAGTAAAATGTTAAATTTTTTTTTTTAATTTTTACAGAAGTTTTTTTTCCTTTTTTTAATCATTTTCAAGTTTTCTCCATGATTCTTTAAAACAAGAATTATTTGGCAGAAGCTTCAAGAAATCCTCTTTAGTAAAAACAATTAAAATTAAAGCTGTTTTTTTTCATTTAAATACTTTGTTTTTATTTCCTCAATTTCATTAGGAAATTTTTTTTATAATACCCTAGAGTCTGTCCTTTTTCAAATACAAATCTCTTTACTATCAAATAAAAAGATAAATTTTAAAAGATTATCTTTATTAAATTATTAATTATTTTACAGTTCTAGAATGAATTTCTGTTTTTATAGGAATTTATTAAGATTCCTGTTAAATTTTGTAAATTTAGTAATTATTACTTTGGTAATTTTAAGTATTTTTATGAAATTTTTCGTAAATTCCTTTAAAAACAGAAAGTCATAGCAATACTGTACTAGTAAATTAACTATCATTCTTTCTAGAAAGGACGAATAACTCAGAAAAAAAATGACTGTATTTCTTCTGTTGAACTCGCATATTTAATTGTGAAAAAATTCAGATAAAGTGTAAGAAGTAGCGTTGTAAGAAAATATCGATTTAAAGCAGGTTATTAATTTTGTTCAAAAAAAATAAAAGATGTCAATTTACAGTAAAAAGATTTTGTGTAAAATATAAAAATTATTCTCTCGCTTTTTTATGTGATTCTAATTGTAATGCTTCTGGAAAAAATGTTTAAAAAATGGTTTAAAAAATGTACAGAATTTTAAATCGCGGGAATCCAAAAGATCAACTTGAAAAAGGATTTAAGAACATTTATACTCAATAAAAAAGTTAAACCAAAATATAAGAAATCGCTCTGCAATTTTGTTAAATGTCTCGCCTCATTTCAATTTACATGGCCAGATCAAGATTTTTCTTTTAAAATATTTAAATCAAATATTGATAAAAATTCCATTAGAAAATCAACTGAAGCCGATTTAGTTTATTTATTCCTTATGTAAATTTCAAATTCCAATTTTAAATAAAACAATTTATAAGTTAAATAAAATCAGAACTTTAACTTTTTCTTAAATTCATTGTATAATTGTAAATTAAATTTAGCTAATACAGTGAAGTACGGTTATAACGAAGTCACTGGGGAAATTCAAAAGCAGATCGTAATAAACGAATTTCGTTATATCCAAATAAGAGAAAATAATGTTATTTTTTAAATTTTTATTAATTTAAAAAGCATAAGCTAGTACAATAAATCATAATTCATAAATCAGAAATCAAAAAAATTATTTTTTAAAATAATTCAATATTGTTTTTTATTTGACCATTCGTTATCTGATTCGTCATGACTTGACTCATTTACAACTTCGTCCGATTGTACGTTTTATTTATTAATTAAATTGATTATTTCGTTGTCTATTTTTTCTTGATGTATGGCCAGATCTTGATCAATATTAGCATAATCATGAAATTGTACATATGCGGAATACTTATTTTTAAAATCAAAGAAAAACAAAGAAACCAAAAATATTTTTTTTTCCTAACTATATTATAAACCAAGAGCAATTGGCTCTGTATTAAAATCGCAGACAATAAAATAGCAAGATTAAATTAGCACATTTAAAATAGCAAACAAATATAAATCGCAAAAATAGCAAATCAAAAAATAGAAAGATCATTTTTTTAATTTTAATTAAGTAAGACAAAAAAGAGCACTTTTCCATAGTGAATTTTAAATGTTCATAATTTTTTTTTTTTTCCGTTAATTTTCTAAATTTATATTTAGAATTCTTATTCTAAATTCTTATTTTATTTTAGCAAAATAGCAAAAATGGCAACAAGTCAATTAGACTCTTTGATATAAAAGAAAAGAGCAAAAGAAGTGCGAGGACACTATTTTCCAGTTGCGAACAGGTATCACGTATAAAAGAACCCCATTGTACATTTACTCGATAAGAGAATACAAGAAATAATGAAAAATTATTCTTTTGATAAATATGACAGCTTTTATGAGAACCTTTCATCTATTTTAGAATATTGACACTGTTTTTCTAATTATCTTCTTAATCGAATTTTTTTTTCAGATAAACTTAATTGCTATTTAAATCGATGCTATTTAAATGAACCATCTAAGCCCATTTATTTTAGATATAATAATAACCTGAAAAAAGTTGACTACTCAGAACTCCTAGATCTCTTTCTATGCACTAAATCATTAGCGAATAAAATGACTAGTATTGAGATATTAACAGATTCAAAAATGGGAAGTGATCATGCCCCGGTAATGTGCACTTTTGGATTTAACAAAGACTTCAGACTAGAACTGACTGAAGCTGAACCACGGTTCAATTTTACCAAGGCTGACTGGGGTCTTTTTGGAAGCACATTAGACGGAATGATAACTGAAATCAATAATGAAAATCTGAATGACATTAAAAGTTTTGACGAAGTTTTTTCTAACTTAATCAAAGCTTCGGCTAATAGTGCGATACCAAATTTTGCTGCCACTACGCTTAAAACCTACCCTAGATCAAATTGCGCCGAAAGATAAGGAAAAGGAAAAAAAAGTTGAAAAAAAATAGTGAAGAGCTAGAAGTTTTAAATTGTGAGTTTAACAAGCTCACTCATCAAATTAAGGTTTCGATTAAAAAATATACAGAGGATAGATGGGCGAATTTTCTGGGTAAACTTGGCCCATACCCCGCCTCTTCTAGCACTTTTTGGGAAATTATAAATAGAGCAAGATCGTAAAAGAAAGGCACAGGAATTCCGAAACTTATCCAAGATGGAAGAATTTATGAATCTGATGAAGACAAAGCAAATTTATTTGCTTCAATATTAAGTAAGACCTTTTCTGAGTCGGGTAGCGATTGTACGGACTTTGATACAAATTGCTACAACTTTGTAGAGGAATTTGTGTCAAAGTTGGATTACTGTGACGACCAATTTTCAAAAGTGTCATTTTTAGAGCTAGTGAACATTATTGACAAATTAAAAGTTGACTCTTCGCCTGGTGAAGATGGCATTCACAACAGATTTCTCAAAAAGCTTTCACTCAAGGCAATTAGTCTCCTCCTTGATTTGATAAATCTCTCTTTAAGTGTCGGAATACCTGAGTCCTGGAAAATTGCAGTGATTACGATGATTCCAAAGAAGGCTGGTTACTCAACTGATCCTGTTGATTATAGAGGAATCAGTCTTCTTAGTTGTCTTGGTAAACTAGCTGAAAGAGTTATTAGAAATCTCTATATTACTTTTTAGAAAGTAAAAAACTCATTATTGACGAGCAGTCTGGATTTAGAAATAATAGAGGCTCTGCTGATAATCTTTTATTCATGACCCAAAAGATGCAAGAACGACTAAATAAACATAATGGCAGCAAGGTATGTGGTTTCAAAAGCCTTTGATAAAGTCTGGCATGCTGGACTAATCTATAAACTAGTCTACTTGGGTGTACCTATTTATCTAGTCAGGTTCGTTAAGAACTTTTTATCGGGCAGATTTTTTAAAGTCAAGATTAATAATAAGTTTAGTAGGATGTATCCCATTAATTGTTCTGTTCCTCAAGGATCAGTTTTAGGTCCACTGCTTTTTTTAGTGTACATAGGTGATATTCATCTCTCAAACTCAAAGCACTCTAGTTACTCAGCACTTTTTGCTGATGACCTGGGGGCGATATTTTACTTTAGAAAGACAGGAAAAGTCATTAAAGTAATTAATAAGTACCTAAGTGGGCTTAAGAATTGGCTGTCTGCTTGGCGTCTGAAAATGAATGCCTCAAAATGTTGCTATACTATTTTTTCAGGAGGTGGTCGAGGTAGACTGAAAATGGATTTAAAATTGTCTGGAGACCTGATACCTTATAATCCTAATCCTCTCTTTTTAGAAGTGACTTTCGATGAGTACTTATGTTTTAATAAGCAATTTCAAAACTTGAGAGTAAGAGCCCTTAAAAGGCTCAACATAATAAAAATTTTTACTCACAGCTCTTGGCACCTAAAAAAAACAACCCTCACTAGTATCTACAGAGCCTTAATTGGTTCCATGTTTGATTACTCTTTCTTTAAGTATCGGTTACCTCTACTCCTGTAGGAGCCTTTTTCTCTATAATTCGAATTGCGTATGCGTGTACTGTCCTAATTAGTTTATATTTGTTTCTTAGCTTTTTTAAGATCTTTTTATGAGAACAGGATTCTCTTATATAGTAATTTAGAATCTATCAATTTTTTGTCTTCTTTCTTTTCTTCTGTCTTTTTTTTTTCTTTTTTAAAAAAGAAAAAATTTATTTTTAATGATGTAATTTAAAATATTTTTTTTTTTTTTTATTATTGTTTTATTTTTTTACTAGGCAGAAGGAGCTTCACTTCGAATGTGCAGTTTGCAATCTTTTCGTATGTTAACTCGAAGCCTTTTTAAATTAATTTTTAAATAAAAATAACTATTAAAAAAAAAAAAAAAATAAAATTTTTTGCTAATTATATTTTGCTATTTTAATCTTGCTTTTTTTTTACCTTTGCGATTTTAATTGTTGCTATTTTAATCTTGCTTTTTTTTTACCTTTGCGATTTTAATTGTTGCTAATTTAATTGTTGCTATTTTGAATCTCTACCAGAGAAATTCACTAATATTTGTTAAAAAGTGATTCGTAATAACCAAATTTTCGTAATATCCGAATTTCATTATATCCATAAGAAATTACGTTGAAAAGATTCTTGTTCTGCCAAATATAGAATTTATTGTCGTTAAAAACGAATTTTCACTATATAAGTGTGTTCGTTATAAACGGACTGTACTGTATTTCAAATGAAATAATTTTATCTTTTAAAATGTATTTTAACAAGTTTTTTCTAAAAGCGAAATAATTTTATATTCTTTTTACTCTTATTCTTAATTTAAAAAATTGTATTTCTCTGTCATTTAGATCTTGAAGAAGGCATATCGGTCGAAACGCGTCGGTTTTTTACAAATTTGTTTCAAATTGTCTTTTATACAAATAAAAATTTTTTAAATAAAATATAAATTGTTTTATTCGAATAAAGAAATGCTAAAAATTATTGAAATACGTAACGAAACATGCTTTTTTTGTAAAAATTAACTTAATTATTCTCTTTTGAAAAGCATTTTCTTACATTTTTTTACTACAAATGAGAAATATAATTTTTATGTAGAAGTAGTAATAGAAATATATACTGTAGATGGTATGAGAATTATACATTCAAGCACTTTAAACTTTCAAATTATAAGATAAACAAGACCATGTGAGCTGGTATAAATTTTCAGAAATTAATTTTTTTTAAATAAGAGTCAAATTCCCATAAGAAATACTCATATTTTAATTAGTTAAAATTTTCAAATATTTAGATTTTTTTAATGAAAAACTTTATGTTTTATAGTTAACGGGAAGATGACGCTAGAAACTATTAATTTAATTACATAATAACGTGTGAAAAAGCATCTTTGAACTTAAATATTTAAAATAAATAAAAGAAAAATTAACTTTTAATCGAAAACTATTCAGTTCAAAAAATTTTTTCTTTTCAAAAGCAAATAAAATAAAGTGTTGATCCTTGGTATTTATCTCAGGTAAAGTAAATTTTATAAAACTTTATAAATTTTAGCTTTATTAAATATAAAAGTTTCCAAAAATTTTTTATTTGAAAATTGATTACAAATGAAGAAAAATTATCTCAATCGAAATTAAGACCGTAATAAAAAAATTTCATTAAATCAATTATGGTACGATCTTTGGAAAATTTCCTTTCATTCAAAATTGCTTAAAAAAAACTCTAGTATTGGATTCAGAATAGAGAAAATTAGGAATTAGAAAAAAGTCAAAAAAATTCAAAAATATATTTTGAGTAAAATAAAAACATTGTTTTTAATATTTTTTTAAGAAATTAAAAAAAAACTCATTTACTCTCTTTTATTTTGGATATTGATTCAAAAATTTATTTAAAAATTGGCACATTTAGCAAAACGCAAAAAATTATTTACACCACTCTAAAATTCATTTTTTATTTATTAAATTAAATTAAGATTTCTTTTAATTTAATTTTTTTTAATTTTACGATAGGAGATTTATTTAAATTTAAAATTTATCTCTTTAAAAACGAGTGATGAGCCTCTGAATAGATATTAAAAAAAAATTGTCTTAAATTTTAATTGATCATAAATAAAAAAGCATAAACTAAGAATTCTTCTAAAAGCTGTTCTAAATTTAAACTGTCCATCAAGAATTCAGAAAAGCTTTTGATAAAACTTTATATAAGTGAGTTTTTATTTAATTATTAGAAGGACACCTACTTAAATTGAATGAGAAAGGTGCAAATTTTCCCTTAGCATAATTTTTTAAAATAAGTTGTTTTCACAGCTAAACATTTAAAATTGGTTTTCGATTTACACTCAAAAATAAATTTAATAAGAATGAGCTATTTTAATTTTTTATTGATATTAGGCCTTGCTGGCTCAATATCTTGCTCGCAAAGCACAGGACCATTTTTCACAGTCATCCAAAATCTACAGCAAGAAATACAGACCAATGTGATCCAGCAAATAATAGACCAATTTATCAATTTTCTTCACCAGACACTGAGCATATCTCGATTCCAGTTCTCCCATTTGATCGAGCAAGTGCAATCTTTTTTGCCGCAAATGGGGGAGGCCCTGCTGTATCAAATCCGCAACCTGATCTCGTCATATCTCATATCGATAACATTCAATGACTCCAGCAATCGAATAAACGAAGAAGTCGACCATCTGCTGGACACATTTCAGCAACAAATTCAGAACTTTTTGATAAACTCAATGAATTTTTTGTTTCCCAACGCGGAAAGTCGCGATTTCATGGCTATTTTTCAATCGTTCGGAATAAACATTGAACAAATATTAGAGTCTCTTAAGCCAAAGATCATAGATTTTATCACACAAATAACAAATTCTTTTAACATATTTTCAGGTCGAAACAATTTGTTAGACTACATAATAACCACATTTGGCCTTGGAGGAGTCTGGACCACCATTCAAAGTCTCGGAAGTCAAGTAGTTATTCAGTTCACGAACATATCGGCCCAGCTTCTTTTTGCCGGACAGCAAATTTGGAGCCTTGCTCAAGATGTGTTCAACAAATTGAAAGAAGACTTGCTCAATCATGCTGAGGACAGTGTTATTATTGTTGCTGATGCAATAGCTCAATTGAACCAAATTTTGTCCATCAGTGGTAGATGAAATTTAAACAAAAAAGTTTATTGAGGCACATTTCTTAAATTAAAAATTTTTGACAAACTTTTTTTATCTTATTAAAAAAAATTAAATGAAAATTGTTTTATCTTATTTAAACATTGAGAAAACCAATAAATTATACATCGCATATTAAATATAAAAGTTTGTGCAGTTATTTTAACTAGAATTAATTTTATAATCGAGTTTATTAATAAATTAAAATAAAATTTTATTGTCGCATTGATTAAAATTAATCATTTGCTATAATGAAGAGAAAAAGCTTGAAGATACAGGTCCTAAATGTTTAAATATCTTGATCAGAGTTTTGATGGAAAAATAGGGCATCTTGAAGCTGATCATCAATTCAAAAAGCATAAATCTTTAGATATTGGAATAAATCTTTGATTAGAATTAAATAATTTTAATGTAACATGATTGACATGTTGTGTAGATTTAAAATATAAAATAAAAAATTTGAAAAAACATTTTCTTAATGGCAAATTGAAGTTTATAATCAAATGTAAATTTCAGATCAAAATTTTTAGTTTTTTATTTAAGAAAAGGAATTTTTTATCAATTTTTTTAAAAAAGTCAACTTTAATCCTTACACACCTTAATTCATACAAATCTATTATTCGGTCCAAAATTAAAGGCGCATGGCTATTTACAATCTATCTACATGTTAAGCAACCCCTTTAAATCTGATAATTTGTACGGATTAAACTCGGCATTCGTACTCACTGGGACATCATGATAAAAAAATGCGTTTTTATTCATTTATTCAAAATTAAATTTAAAAAACAATAATAAATTCAAAAAAGGCTATAAAATTAAAATAAAATTTACAAAAAAAAAAGGTAAATAAAAGGTTGAATGTAATGAATTAATTTATTACATTCAACCTTTAGTATTCAAATCTTTTTACAATTTTTTTTTTAAAAAACAAGAAATAAAGCATAACAATTAAATTGAAAATCAAAATGAATATATTTTTTGGGAGCATCTAATTATATCTTTTCGTTTCCAATTTTAATTATGAAAAAAGATAAATTATGTCAGAAAAAAGATATTCATTTTTATTAGCATTTATTTGTTTTTTGGTATCAGCTAATTAAATCATATGAAAAAAAATTAATAATCAAAATCATAGATATAAAGAAAAATTATTGACATATTTTTTTGTTATAATTTTATAATAAATTTAATTGTTTTTGTGTCTTTTTCTTGTAGTTGGATTTGATTGAACTTTTTCGGCGTCACTAATTCAAACTTTTAATGACTTGTGGATTGATTAGGCATTTGAATGCCATAATATTCTAAAATTTGATTCATCCAATTAATTGAATTTCTTACAAGTCCATTTATAGCTTTTTTATTCTACCACGTTTGGATTTTCCGTCAATTTTGAAATCTAGACCTGAAATATCGTTTAAACCCAAAAAGTAGAAAACTCCTATAGTACGTTTGCATTTTATTTTTTTAATAATTTTATTAAATAACGTAATTTTCTGAATTTAGTGACATGTTACTAAATCAAATAATGACAAGTCACTAAAAAATGAACACTGGTTTTAGAAAAGATTAATGTTCAATTTAAATGACAAGTCTTAAAAAATGAATAAATTTGATCCATGTTTAAAAAAAATCCGACTTTTAAAAATAGTTAAAAAATATATTTAATTCAATTTTCATTTTTAAAGAATTTTATATAAGTTTAGGCAATTTTTAAAAGTTTTAAAATGTGTTCACTTTCTATTTCATGTCACTAAAATTGATTTTTTTTTAAACAGGGCTCAATTTTGAATAACATGTCACTAAAAAACAGACTTGATTTTAAGTCAAAGTCATGACTTTAAATTTTATTTTTTTTTAAGTCAAGACAATGACTTAAATAATTTTTTTTTTTAGTGAAGTTTAGTCGAGTCAACTAATTTTCTGATTTTAAAACTAAACTTTTTTTGGATTAAAATAAAAAATCATATTTATTTTTTATTAACTAAACTATTTTATATTGATGATAGATAGAATCAGATAAAAAACTTTTTTTGGATTAAAATAAAAAATCATATTTATTTTTTAGTTTAAAAATCAGATAATTAGTTGACTCGACTAAACTTCACTAAAAAAATGAAAAAAAATTTTAAGATATTGGCTTTGACTTAAAAAAATAAAGTTTAGTTGAGTCAACTAATTTTCTGATTTTAAAACTAAACTTTTTTTGGATTAAAATAAAAAATCATATTTATTTTTTAGTTTAAAAATCAGATAATTAGTTGACTCGACTAAACTTCACTAAAAAAAAAAAAATTTAAGTCATTTACTTTACATAAGACTTGTGACTTAAAAACAACTCTGCTAAAAAAGATTATGAAGACATGTTACTCAATTCGGATGATTACCTTTTCAAACGTTTTCTAGTAATTAAATGTTATCTAGTAGTAGTAGTAAGGGGTAGGCTACAAGTCGCGATTTGCATGCAGAATAATGCATAACACGATGGGTTACGACACCCTGTGTGGTAGCCACTTGCCGTAATTAAGTTGCTGTTTAGTCAAGCTTGCTTTTGAAGTCGTTGGTACTTTTGGCGGTGATGATGGAGTCGTTAAGATCGTTCCAGTCATTGACAATTCGGTTGCAGAAAAAGTTATGTCGTTGATTATAGTTCTTCACCAATTCTCGTCTCAATCTCGCCTCTTGGCGCAGAAATGGAAGTCGGTGCGGCAAATTCAACATGCTCTATTCCTTTTGCAATTTTAAACTGCTGTATCGAATCGCCCCTCAATCGCCTCTCCTTTAGATTGGTCAAACTCGGCTTTTTGCAACGTTCAACATAGTTTAGGCCTCGAAGACGACCAGGAACCTTTGTCGCCCTTCGCATTACGCGTTCGACCACGTTGATATCCCCGTGTTGGTATGGATTCCAGACTGAAATTGCGAATTCGACATGTGGTCTTACATACGTAGTGATAAACTTCTTCCACATCGATTGGTATCTTGTTCTAAAGGACTTCTTAAGAATACCAAGCACCTGACTTGCTTTGCTAGCTGAACTAGTAGCTTGTTCATGCTGTGATAAAGCGACATCTTTGTCGATATCACTGGAAAGTTGATTAACTTAACCATTAGCGTTTAAGTTAACAAGGAGCATGAATAGCTGCTCCAATACGTCTTACGAAAAGATCGAATAGACGGGCCCAGGGGCACTAATGTAAACATTACATCTGGCGACGAGGATAAAAGCCCCCCAGAAGACTAATAAAGTGCTTCTCGGTGGCAGTAATGCTTATAGTGCGTGCAACGGCTACCTGACTAGGTTCAGTTAGTACCATGGTCCCGGTCATTGGTGATCCGGGACCATGCCATAAGATGCGAGGAAAATTAAAGTCACCAAGCAACAACATGCTCTTAAATTTCTTGCTATCGACTGCGCGCTTTGCTGCTCCAAGAGCTGTGTTTATGGCATTGGCATTTAAAAAATGACTTTGAACGAGATTGGGGCCGTTACTGTTTAAAGGTGGGTGCTATCTTAAAATAGCAATCTTAAATTAGCATGATCAATTAAGCACAATCAAAAAAGCAAAAAAAAATTAATTAATTTATAAAAATAGCAATTAAGAGAATAAAATTAGCATAAAAAATAGCAAAAAAATTCACATAAAAATTAGACAAAAAATAGCAATCTTAAATTAGCATAATCAATTAAGCACAATCAAAAATGCAAAAAATCTGCGATGAAATTTAATTGCGCATCTAAAAATTTTTGAACAAGATTGTTCGCTAGACATTTTACTTTGCTTAAAAATAATTAATTTCCAACTTTTTTTTTATTTTTTATTTTGAATTCACTTTAGATGGCTGAAAACACTTTAGATGATCTAATTAATGATTTACAAAATATACACATAAATAAAGGAAAGATAACAACATCTCAAAAAAATTTTCCAATGTTATCTTATGGTGGTTTCTTGTTTCGAATTTCATCTAAGTCGGAAAAAAAAATAAACTGGCGATGTATTGAGACAAAAGTTTATTGTAAATTAAAGTGTTTCACACTTGTTTCTGAAATACGCTTAATATAGTCAAATTAGAAACTGGAACTATATTTAAGCGTAAGCCAAAGTACATTCTTTTGAATGAAAGAATTAATGAGATAGTTAAAACTTATTCATTGGATACCTTTGATAAATTTTATGATAACTTATCTTCAATATTAGACTATTAATCTTTTTCTAGGTCGATATTTTTTTATTTTAAACTTTTTTTTTCAAGGTAAAAACTTGCTAATTTAATTGGTGCTAATTTTTTCTATTGCTATTTTAAGTTTATTGCTATTTATATTTGGCTATTTTAATTAGTGCTATCACTTTTTTATGCTCAATTAACCTGGCTATCTTAAATACTGCTATTTTAATTGACCCCCTTAAAGGTGGTCGAAAAATGCAGCCTAAGAGAATGGTTTCCGTTCCCCGTTCCAGCTGACACCATAATTGTTCCACAGAATCTGTTTCGAGACTACTCATTAATGGCTTATTATTCAGTGCAAACGCATCTAGACTTTTGTGAACATAAATTGTACATCCACCGCCTCTTCCAGTTCTATTCCTCATGAAGCATGTAAAGTTAGGAATTTTAACGTCTGACGCGCATTAAAACCATGTTTCACTAATGAAAATTAATTTGATCCCTTTTTCTTGACATCTGGTCTTAAGCTCGTCTAGCTTCTCTGAATTTAGCGATGTGGCGTTAGTGTAAAAGCAACATATATCTTGTTTTTGTTAATTTTTGAATTAGACTGTGGTTGAATTGGTGAATTTGTTATGAAGAACGGCTCAGTCGTGGGTTGTTAGGGCGACGATGAAGATGGTGACGATTAAGATGGAGAAGTAAACGAACGCGACGATAAAAAATGAACGTAAACTTGATAACGGAAATGAACACTGTGACGACAAAGTGGCTACCAAACAAAGCTTGTTTCGCGAGCGACAAGAAACGATATCCCTTACCACCTTTTTATTAAACAAAAACCATAAATAAATTAAATGAATAAATAAAAATGCTAAAAAAAGAAGATTAAGTCAGTCATTTCTGCGATCACGGAATATTTTGACTATTATCAGGTCACGGATGCCCCAGTAATAGCGCCGTTTCGTAGATTCTTCCACACGAAACCGTAGGCCGTTGTCCTCGTTCACGAGCGCCGCGTTCAGTCTGTTCCTTTCTTTCGTAGGCACGCATCTCTCCGACGTTCTACCTCCGTCCGGTCTTTATTAAGATACACTTTCTTAAACTCGCTTACATTGACAAGTTTTTTGGCGTTAGTGATCGCAGAGTTTGCAGTCTGACAATCTTCAAACTCAACGAGTAGCTGACTAAGTCTAGAGGGGTCAGGCGCCACATTCTTCTTTCGTAGACGAGCTTTCCTCTTGATTTTAGATGGTTCGATTCCAAGAGTTCGAATGAGTCGCGCAATCTTTTCATTCTCGGCCGTTTCTACCTCTTCCCGATCTACACCTATCTTCTCTACGAGTCCGCTGATGATGATATTTCTGTCGATTTTTACGCGTTGTTCGAGCTCGACTTGAAGTTTTGTCAGCATAAGTACCTAAGAATCAGAGTTTTTGCTAGTTATAGCTGAGTAAGACAAACTAGAACTGTTCGACTTATTCAGCTCACGAATATCGTTCACCTCTATGCGTTCTTCCATAACTCTGTCATTCTCATTCGCCTCAAGTCGTTCAATCTTCCGAGTGAGTTCATCTATCAGTCTTGTCTTTTCCAAATTTGAATTAGTCAGTTCTGTTATCTTCTTGTCCTTTTTCCTCTGTTGTTCACGCAAGTTCTTCACGGCGATCTTTTAACTGACAATATTTATCTACTGAAGAATGCATTTATCTGCTAAAATTTTATTTAGGTACTAAGAAAAATAATTATTTACAATATTTTTATCTACATTAAATTAGAATATAATTAGCTGCTTCCATAAAACTAAGCCAAAATGTTTACTTTTGAAATTTTTGTCTATCTGAAAAATTGAAAAATTCATATTTCGAGCAAATTATAAAACAAAAAAGCAATATTAATTTATATTTTAGAAAAATATAACCAAAAAAAGCTTGAAAAAAATAATAATAAAAATTTTCTATTATACTATTGAAACCATTATCTGAAAAACTATTTTTTCTAAATTTTATTAAATTAAACTATAGCTATTTAATTAAATTTTTTAAATTTAAGAAAACTCATTTAAATGATTTCGGATAAAATTTTCATAACTTGACCACTCTCCAGTCAATTTTTTTACATCGTTAGTAAAAGGAACGCAATTTCTATTATCCACCATAAATTCAAAGACTTGACTGGCAGCATCAGGCATAAATTTCTTGAATTCTTCTTTAGCTATGGGCTCAAAGGTGATTTTTTTTTCAAAAACTTTTGAACATATTTCGGCCAAGCGTTCTCCAGTCAATTGTTCAGGTCCATTCATCTCGTAGAATTTTTCATGATGTTCATCCTTATTAGTAGCTACCAAGCATGCTGCAGCGCATCGACCAATATCTTTAGTGTCAATATACGGGCATAAAATGTCCGGAAAATTGTACACTGAAGTTTTGACCGCTTGTGCCACATTTGAAATCGTATTTTCCATAAATACTCCACCTCTTAGAATTGTCCATTTCAGGTCCTTTTCTTTTCCATATTTTTCAAGCAATAATTCCGATGGTTTAAATCTGGCTGAAAGAAGTGATATTTGTTCTGGATAATGAACAGTCCAGGATGCAACAAGAACAATATACTTCACATTGCTGGCCACTGCTGACTCTATCATATTCTTAGTCAGTCTGGCATCATGATCATCACCAATTCCGCGATTTGGATCATATGGTGTCACTATCAGAGCATATTGAGCTCCTTGAAACGCCTTGTCCAAAGTGTTCGGTTTATCAGCATCGCAGCCGACTACAATTTCAATGTTAGGAAATGAACTTCGAAAGGGTTCAGCTTTTTCTTCTGAACGGAATACTCCGCGCACGCGAACCCTTTTAGGATACTTGCTGACCAATTCTTCTATACAAGCAGATCCCGAATTGCTGTTTGCCGTAAATATGCTAATTATAGGTTCAGACATTTTTTAGAAATAATTTCTATTTTAGAAATATCAGCAAAGTAAGTATGCAAAAAATAATTATCAAAATTTTGTTGAATTCAAGTAATTTTTTAAGTTATAGATACTAGACCTTTACAAAATAAATATTATTAGCTATATATTTACTTTTGAATTTTTTCTTTAATATTAAATATTTACTATGGAATTAATCCAAAAAAATCCCCAGTGACTTTTATTGAGCAAAGTTTTGAATAGCTAAAATTTCAGAAAATTTTCATAATAAAATGAATGGTAATACTTTTTCCATTTTCTTAATCGATGGGCTTAATACCAATACAGAAAAAAAAAATTTTTTTTAGTTACCTTTAGTGTTTGATGTCGATAACAAATATCGATAGAAGATATCGATTTTTTCAAAATCGATTTCGTCTAAAAGTTTCGATATTTGCCAAGAGTTGTAATAAATTATTTGATTTTTAAATTCAATTTGAATAAATTATACTTAAAATTAAAATATATTTGAATATGGTTTATTTTTTTGTGTTTGAATTACAAAATGTATTCAATGTTTAAAATTACATTGAAAAAGTGCGATGTTTCAAATATTTTTTTCAGTTTCAAAAAAAAATAATTTAAAGTTAGAATTGCAAGCATTTTCATATTTGAAATTAAACTCTTTGATGAAATAGAATGAATTTAATTTTTGTTTGGAAATTTGAAAAAAATTTTGAAAATTATTTCTTAACTTTTAAACAATTCATTTATTTATTTTTACGGAGCAAAAGCTCCTTCATTTAATATACAAAATACAAAATAAATAAATACAATATAAAATACATGAAAAAACTAAAAATATAGTTAAATAAAATAAAAAAATAAAAAAAAGAAAGATAAATAATTCACTTAGAATAAAGTTTTTATTCAATTGTTGAAAAACTGGGTCTAGTCGGTAAGGTAAACCATAGTTCACTATTATCCAAAAAATTCTTGTTCTCAGGTTATGTGAACTATTGGTTCACCCAATTTTTTTGTTCAAAATATAATTAGGGTCAACCAAAATAGAATTACAGTTGAGCCTTGTTAAAACGATACTGATTATTATTTATTTTATTTTTTAAAACAGTAAATAAAAAATGTAGAAACTTCATCTTAGGTGGCGATCTTAACGCTACAACAAAGCAAATAGGCTACATAGGGGACAATGAAAACGGTATAATTTTGGAAAGAATAATCAATGAGCTAGAATTTTCAGTAATCAATGATAAGCGCACTACTTTCAATATTTTTAATAAGAATTACTTTGAAATTCTTGATCTTTTTTTAGTTTCATCGGGGAACGGACATAATCTCGAAAAGTGAAAATCTTGAAATGTTAATTAGTCGTTATTCTCGAATAAAAAAATCTCGAAAAAAAAAAATATTATCAATTAATTTTTAATGCTTCACACATCCCATCAATGAATTAATCAATCCGAATTTTTTGATAATTAGTGACTAGTTGTTTGATACATCTATCCTTTTTTTTTGAATTCTTGATTGACTAGATATAGTTTCACCACTCAGAACTTGAATTAGATCAGCCTCCATGTTACTTTGCTTCAATCTAAATAGTTCAACAACCTTGTTGATTGTCAAATTATTCCTAGCATCTGGTTTTATGCGAGAGTGCCAGGACTCAACGTTGTTGTTGGTTCTAGGTAAATCGAGTTTAACACGCTCGTGTAAATTCCAACATTCAAAGTTTTCATTTGTGTTCCACTCTTCAATTTTCAATTCATTTTGTGCCAAGCTGATAAATGGAAAAAACAACCACGGATTTCACACTTGAAGATATTTAGAAAAGCATTTATTACTGTCCACCAGTCTTTGTATTCCTCCACCAGTCTTACAACTAATGGAATAGAATGACTCAGTCCTGTCCCAAAATATTTCTCACTCAACTAAAAAAGCCGTTAGTTAACATGATGCACGATGTTGGAGGCTTATTATTCTGTTTCCAAATTTTGATTATCACTCTCTTTTTTGTACCTAAAGAAGACAATGTACCTTTTTTGTTATAAATGAAGAATGTAACTAGATCATCTGCGAAAAGCAGAGAGTATTCATTATTTGTTTTGTTTCTTTTAGGGATATCATTAATATAAATGCTAAATAAAAGAGGACTAACAACTGAGCCTTGAGGAACACCTACAGTTATTTGATATTCGTCGCTCAAGTGATCATTCACATTAACCCTAAATGTACTTCTATCTAAAAAGGATCTAATCCAGTTAATTAAGTATTGTGGTGGATTTATTTTTATTAATTTATAAATTAAACCTTCGTGCCAAACCCTATCAAAGGCTTTAGAATATCAAAAAAAAGGCCACAAACTCTTTTTTTTCTATTAAATGATTCCACAATTTTTTGAATTAAAAAGAAAAGATTATTTGAAGTTCGCCGGTGTTTCCTAAATCCAGATTGCTCCTGAATAAGGAGTGAATTTTGTTCCAAAAAACTGTATAATCTTGAAGAATTATTCGTTCCAGTAGCTTTCTTAAACAACTCGTTATACTAATTGGTCAATAATTTAAAGGATCTTGTAAATTAGAGGCCTTTTTTGAATAAAAGTAATTTTCGAAGTTTTCCACGCTTTCGGGACCTTTCCTTCTATAAGAAATAAATTAAAAAGTTTTGAGATTTCTATTAAGCAATTTCTTGGTAAATATCTAAGCATTAGATTATGTATTTGGTCAGGTCCTGAGGCCGCTTCAGTCTTCAGTCTTTTTAAAGCCAGTATAAGTTCGTTTGGGCAAATAGGATCATTGAAATTACACTGATTGTAATTTTTGAGGTATTCAAAATTAAAGCTAATTATTTCATTATCTTTTTCAGTATCTATTAGATCAGAGTCAGGACTAAATGTTGAAGATGATATATCTCCGAAGCATTTTCCTTTTTCTTTATCAGTTTTTAATTCATTGTTATTTGAGATCAAATTTGGAATTAATTTTTATCCTCTTTGTGTTCTAAATTTGTTTATTTTTTTCCAAAAAGGCCTGCTCGAAAGAGGATTTTTCCCCATTTTCTGAATGAAATCAAACCAATTTTGATTCCAGAATTTTCTTACTGAGATTTTTAACTCTGAGGTTAAGTGATTAAATCTTTTCTTAAGTAATGGGCAAAGATTTCTTTAAAGGTTCTTCTAATTTTTCTACGTTCTTTGATCAGCATAACTATATCTGGTGGTGGACTAGTTTTGTATATTTTCTCTGATTGATAAGGTATGCATTTATATGAAGCAGAAATGATTTTTTTTGTAATTTTGTTATTCAGCTCATCTATTGAAATTGTGTTTTCACTAAGGTAATCTCTATCTTCATTTAAGGTGTCTCTAAAAAGTTGCCAGTCTACTTTCTTATAGTTGAATTTCCTAATTGTAGATTTGCTTTTAATTAAGAAGTCAATGGAAATAGATGCTTCAAATGGAAAATGGTCACTAGTCATATCTTGACTATTGAGAACACAAAAATCAGTAAGATTGTCTATTAATGAAGAAGAAACTAAAAAGAGGTCAAGAATTTCAAAGTAATTCCTATTAAAAATATTAAATGTAGGACATTTGTCGTTAATCACTGAAAAATCTAATTCATTGATTATTTTTTCTAACAATGAGCCGTTTTCATTTTCTCCTAAACAGCCTATTTGCTTCGTCCTGGCGTTAAGGTCCCCACACAAAAATGTAGTTTCTACAGTTCCTTTTAATTGTTTTAAATAGCTCAAAATTAAGTAATTTTTTGGGTGGATTGTATAGACTAAACACAGATATTTCATTACTCTTTCCTAGATTTAGTTTAATACAAAGCAGTTCACAATTAAATTGCTCAAAAGAAAAGTCTTATAAAAAATCAATTCCTTCTTTAATCAAAATAGCTACTCCTCCGTATCTATTGCGTAGTTTAGTTATTGAGTGATAGTTTTTAAAGTCTGAATAAAAATTTGATTCACTCGAATCATTTTTTATTTCATTGAGCAAAACAATGTGGGGACAGTGCTGGACCAAAATATTTTCCATAAGTTTAGTCTTACTAGGAAGATGAAAACAATTCCAGTGTGTAACTACTAACCTTTTTTTCATAAGAGAGTTGTTTTCTGAAATATCATTCTAAATTTTCTTCTATATTGCTTGAACCAGTTGGTTGTTCAACTACTGTGTTCGTTCTTAACTTTTTAGATTGTTCAGTTCCTTGAAGAAAGCTTCTCGTTGAACTCATTGCTTCTGACTCGAAAGGATTATCGTCATCATTTTCTGTGTCCGATTTCTCTTCATTTGAATCATCTTTGTTGGGCTCGGATTCAAATAGTCTCTTGGTTTGGATTTTCGTTTGAATAAAATGTTTTGTTTTGTCAGTTTTATTTGCTTGAACCGGTGTTAAAATGTCTTGAGTGTAAGATTTTTGCACATCACGAAGATGATCTTCTAAAACAGGAGTTTTTAGGATTTGAGATCCTGTAAGATGGATTAGGTTTGAATCATTGCTATTGTTGGAATCTAGCTGATATACTGGTGTGTTTGGCTTACTAATTTCTTCAGAATCGATTTGTTCTTGTTCATGGATTGATTGGATTTCTTCTTGTTCCACAAAAAGTTCACTTTAGTCAACTTTTTTTCTCTCAAAGGATTTAAGTTTTTCGGCAATCGATCATTTTTGGGTCATGTGGCCTTTTTGCTTACACCTTTCACTTGTTGAATATCTGACCGGGCATTTCGCTATATTATGTCCTTCTTCATCACAAAAATAGCATTTTTGTTTTTGTCCACAATTGTAACAACACATTTTAGACCGTACATGATTGTTGGGCCAGACAAACTTCTAATAATGTTGTCTACTTCCTTTGGATAAGAAATTCTAATTCTTCTTACACCATTTTTTCTCTCAGGTCTGTCTTTGTACTTTTCCTCTGAAATTTGTTCTATTTTCACTCCATCAATACGAACCGCGTTGAAAAGGTTTTTCAGAAGATTGTTATCGAAATCTGTAGGCAAGAAATGAAATCTAAAGGTACAATATCTTCTTAGATCCGGGGTTTAATTCGCATCTTCAAGCTTAAAAATTGTGCCATTAATGTCAATTTCTCGAACAAAAATTTCTTCGACAAAAGATGAGTCTTGAATTCGATAATCCATATCTTATTCGACGAAAAGTTGTAAATTGACCTGATTGCGTCATTTTCGACTTGATTAAGGGCGATATCAAGAGAGTCTAATATAATTTTGAGGGTGACTGGTTTATCTTACTTTTTAAGGTTTAGTTTGACCGAATTTTTGAAAATCCAGCGTCTATTTAGGTTAGGATTGGTTAGCGATATTGTGATTCACAAATTTTAGCAGTTTTGTGTATCACGTGATGACGCTATTAATTAAATCTGATTTTCAAATTAGCTAAGCCCAACGACAAGATTGAAAAAAAAAAGTTTAGCCCTTTTTTTCCTGTATATACCTGAGATCATTTTTAAATAAATTAAAATGTCACAATTTTCAATTAATCTACAAATTTAGTAAATTTATGAGTTTTATGATAAGTGTTTATTAGCAAGTGTTGATCAATCAATTTTTTTTATCAAAAATATCACCAATTGCAATAATTCATTATTTCAATTTAATTTGGATAATTTTAAATAAATTATTAATATTTATTAAAATTAGAAGGTTTTCAACAACGTTGTCACGCTTTTTTATTATTTTTTCACACTTCCTTCTCCACCTTTTTTTTTCGGCTAGATAAATTAAAAAAATATAACACAATTGTTGAAAACCATCAACAAATCTTTCAATTTCGCATAATTTGTGTTTATTAGTGTACCCTTTTATAAATTTCTTGGAAGAAGCAAATTTTTTGTGAAGACATCTAATGGAAGAAACTTTTGAAATATGGCAAATCTTTTTGCAATAGACAATCAAAGAGTATATAAATTTTTTGATATTTTAATTTTTAAAAAATTGATCACCTAATTATTTTTACCATTATAGGTGATCATGAAAATTTCAAAAATTTTTGTTTAAAAAATTTAGGCGAACAAATCACCTATCATGTTAATAATAATCAGGTGAACTATTTGTTCACTTAAACCGTGAACATGAACTGTTCATCTATTTCGTGAACACTTGTTCACATAATGGACTAGACCTGAAAAATTTAATTTGTCATTCTAAGTCAAAAAAAGAATTCATTCTTTAAATATCCATATTTTTAGTGTAAAATTATAACGACTTTCCGAAAGCTGAGCAAGTGAATTTCTAAAACATGAGGCTTCGTTATCCGGCTCTGATTGATTCAACAATCCTTGTAAATTTGGAATAACACTAACATAACACTTGATATTGATACTGAATTCTCGGCAGATAGTCTCAATTTCGTTCGTTCAAAATTAGATAAGACCTCATTTTAACTAAATTAATGATTCTGCATCAGTAATAACCAGATCTTTTTTTTTATTTTGGTTTGTTGAGTTCTCTATTAAAATTTTATTAACTGGATATCTAATTTTGACGATTCTTTCAAGCATTTTAAAGGTCGAATTCAATCATGTAACAACCTCGAATTAGATGAATTTGTGAAATTTCAAGAATCTGATCACTGAGTATTGAAGAGTGATTAAATTTTTAGCAGATTTTGCTGCACTTTTTTATTATTGATGTTACTTTTTCAATAATAAACACTTCTTCACTTGAAAATAAGATGCTTTCACTCGAATTGACTTCATCCTCACTATTCAATTAGCATCCTAATAGCCAGTGCGGTTTTACTTCCTGTATTAACCACCAGATTATATGAGGAAATGTTCATATTATTATCAATGAAGTGTAAAGTTATACTCATGTTCACAAAACTTTGAACAGATGTCGAGTAATCAGTTATAATACAGCAACATTCCATATTTTCTAATTCTTTTCGGATTTTTGTGGTCCCTTTAAGAACATTTTATCAAGTAATACATTCGAAATGTAGTGGACCCCTAGCAACTTATATTTTTGACATAAATAATAAGCGATCGTTTGAATGAAAATTTTGTAAAATAGACAATGGTAGAAAACCACTAATAATAAAATTCAAAAGACACTGGTTTGCTAAATTTGTTGTTTTTTCTCTAAGTAAAACTTAATAATTACTAAAAGATTTCTCCGTATCACGCGTAAGTGTTTTTTAAATTTTAAAGCATATTTCCAAATAAGCAATTTCAGTTTAATCAATGAGTTTTCTCCAGACATTTTAAATTTTTTGAATTATTTTTTTTAATTGCATAAACACAAGAAAAAGCATGCGTGTAAGTTTTTTTTCTAATAATTCATTAAAGATAATAAAAAAACGGCAATTTTTTTACAAAACATTTAAAAAATTATTAAATAATTAAATATTATTTTAACAAATCTGTAATTTAAATAAATTATCCGGAACAGTTAATAAATTAGTATCGATACCATTTGACAATGTCGGTATATTATTTTTATCGTTTTAAGTTATCGATAAGATAGGGAAGCACGGCTTTACAATTGCGAGTAACGAGGTTGTAACTTTCAACTTTAATGTTATGTTTTATTTGCATGTTTATTATAATTTATTAGTTTCGAAAAAGTAAAAAATAACATGTTATTTATCAATTAATGTGTATACTCTTTTGACGATTTACGTCCAGAATTTTTCTAATAACTATTCAGTATTTGTTTTTTATTTACCTGTGTCTATGCTAAATATGCTCGTCACGCACCGCTCAATCCTCGCAAATCAAGCACTAGTTCGAAATTCCGAAATTTTTTACCATAGGACGAGATATATCAAAGTTGTGTTTACAATATTTAAGTGTTTATATCCAATTATTATAATAAATTTATGTAGAATAAGTCCCCAAGGGATTTTTAAACCCTATCAGAGTCTTGTCAATTTCACTCAAGAATAATTATTAATTAATTGATTTTTGACATTTATATTCATAATTTGGATACTTGAAATAAATTTTTTTCAGGATATTAATCAATCTCAAAATTATTATAAAATAAGTTGGCTAGTATTTAGTTGGGTTTTAAGCCATATTGACTTTGGGTTACTCCTAAGTAGAAGAGTTTTTATTTAATGAGTGTTCATTATATTTGGAAGAAACTAAAATTAACTGATATAAAGCCGAAGATGTTTATAACTATGAAATTAAATGTGTCAATAAAATAAAATATGTCGTAGTTATTCTTAATGATAAAAACAATTACAAAGACCAAATCGTTACAAGAATAAAATTGGCCTTCAAACATTCTATACATTAAATTATCTACAAATTCATAATAAATATCTAGCAACAAAAATTAAAAAACACTTGTATAAAATGTTTATTAGACTAACACTTTTCTATGGATTTGAAACCTTTGTCAAACAAAAAGTCAAAAAAAAATTTGCAAACAACTGACTACAATGATTAAGAAAATACTTAATCTTCAAAAACATCATGATCAAGTAATCTTCTAAGTGAAGTCCGTATAAAAAAGATGGAAGTAAAGCTTTTCATGAAAAGGTTATTAGCCAATAAAATGACAAAAAATGCATTGAAGGAGCTCTAAAGAAACACACAAGACGAACTTAGCAAAAAATTTTATTTAAAGAATTGAATGAGCTCATAGAGAAGATGGAAATGAAGAGATGGATATTTCTCAGAAAATAGAACTTAAAATAAGAGAGTTAAGAAATACAAATCAGAATGCAATAAAGTCTCTATTTTTGAGCTTTTAATGGCACAATCATCTCTAAGGTTTAATGGATGAATCTTAGAAAATTGTTGTTATTTGGTGTATCACACACATATATTCTTTTCTGTCCTAATAATACAATAGGAAATAAAAACAGGCTGGCCTTAATGTTAAAATATTTTAAGCAGAAGGTGAATTGAAAGCTTTTTTCTAATTCTTCTCTTTTTTTTCTCAATGTTCTTTTTGATTCTATCAGTTTGGGATCCAGAAAACTTTCAATTGGTTCCCATAAACTATGTTTAACGCCGGCAATTTTCCATTTTACAATGAATAAATTTTTATTTATATCAATTTTATGGTCAAAAGTTTTATCGATTCATACAACATTTTTGTATCTGAGTTATTTTTTACGTTGACTATTTTAATCGATGCTGTGGGAAAGTATCTATTAATTTATTTTTTAAATGAATCCTCTCCAATAAAATTGACATTTTTTTGTGAGACCTTTTATAGTAATCGTGCCACGGGACATAGTTTGGTGTTTTTTTTGTATCCCTGGGATAGTAATCCATACTTTAATTCTGATTGGAATTTTCTTCTCAGTAATTAGTTCTATTTTATTTTTGGTATTAACTTGTTGTTAGTTGCTTTTTTAGATATTACGAAGTTGTTCAGGATAGGATTCTTCTATCAAAATTTTTATTTCCAAAAATCATACACCTAGGGCGTTGTTATTTAGTTCCAAATCACCAGCAGATCAGTTTCTAAAGTCGTTCATTTTTCTTCAAAACATTTACTCGAATAAATATACATTATATTGTTCTACGTCTTTGTAAAAATTTTTCAAAAAATATTCATCTTTATTCATTTTTAAAAAGATTTTTTTTTATTCTTCTAACAGTTGCTTCTTTTTTTAAATTCCTTAATACATGATCTCTTTCAATAATTTTGTTCATAAATTTAGTTTGGGTACGATCAGTGCAAAACATGTAAATTTTGAGACGTATTCTTTTCTAATTTTGGCGGATTTCATAATAGAAGATAATTAAAAAAATTTGTCATAAATAACTGACAGCCTTGGGCACAACTATTCAAGGCAAGACTTGGGCTCTTTGTAAGAATTCTTCATGACTTATGGCATCATTACTCTTTAATTCGGCCCTTCCTCTTGGGTCAAAGACTTCAAGAAAGAACCAGACTAATTCGAACCACTCTATTTTTTTTTGTTTGCAATAGTCTGAAATTTCATTATGTTTTCCTCAAAATTTGACGTTAGTTCAATACTCTTTAGGTTCTGATCTAAGCCGTCTCTGATCTTCGTTCACTTTGTTTTGTTTCGTTTTTATTTCCAAATCGCTATCGTCATATAATCTCTGATATTCATTTTCAAAAGATTCTTTTTGTTTTCTTATCAAGTGTACCAGCACTTGTACACCAAGTTTTTCCGAGAAATCTTTTGAGTCCCATATAGGAGATCATTTTATCGCTGCTTCCAATTTTAACTGGTTTTTAATAGATAAAATGTTATTTTTTAAAAGGTTTATTTAAGTTATTGAACGTTTTGAATTCAAAAAAATGGAATTCTTATTTATACATAAATACTCGTGTAAGAACACAAGCTTATAATAAAGTCAAGATGCTAGCTAAGTGATAAATATATTTGTCAGCATTCCGAATCGTCTAACTTCTGAGATACGTGAAAAGTGTAATTCTTAATTATCTTTGAGTCAGCAGAAAAGCTGATGATTTAATGTTTTTTCAGGGTAACTGTTGAAGGTTTTTTTTTTCAAGGAATTTGGCGTAAAACAAAAAGATAGAGTTAGAAGATAAATTTTTTTTTTTAATTTTTACCTTTTAAAATTGTTTAAAATTCTTATTTTAAGCAATTTGTTTTACTAATAGAAAATAAATAAAAGCTCCCGTCGAGAAAAAATATAGATTTTTGAATATGTGATTTTTGAAGTAAGTAGCTTAGTTAATGGTCAAACTGCAAGAACTTTAGAATCTTCTTTTATTTTATAATTTAAAATTTTTGAAACAAGTCAAAGTCTTCACTTTCACTTGACTTGTAACTTGAGACTTCTATACAAGTCTGATTGTATCTTGTTTTAGTATCATTAGAAAAATCTCCAGGTAGGAATGGATATAAATTCTAGATACATTAAGTGCTCAATTCACTGTATAACTGTCACTTATTCCTAAAGAACCTCAAATAAAATTTCTTTCTGTTTATCAGGTTGTTTACATGTAAACTTTTTCCTTTTTTGACTCTTTATTTTAAATATTTAATTCAATTTGTTTAGGACATTAGCTATTGATTAATTCTTTGATAGAGCTCTGTTTGAATACAAATAGATAATTTAATGAGATAATATCCAATTCCATTTTATAGTCACTTTCTTACAGTTTCTTCTTTTACCCGTCAAATATTTAAGCATGAGTAACCCTGTAAATCTTTTTGAATTAACTTATCATTATTTTTTTAAATATTTATTTATTTCTTTTATTTTTTTCATTTAGCTCGATACAAATAAAAAAAAGAAAAGCAAAATAAAACGAAAGTCAACCACTTGACTTGACAATCATAACATGGTGACTAACAAACAAGCATGAGTCAATCAATTGAAAAAAATTATAGAACTATTTTTTTTTAATTCGAATCAAATTTTAAATCATTTAATTAATCTTTCCGTGATATTGATCGTTTAAAAATTAATATCTATTTAACATCAAAACTGAATATTTCCTTTATGTTTTTTTTAAAGTTTTTATTAAAAAATTATCAAAGATTTTTTAAAAACTTACAAATTAATTAAATTTATAAAAGATAATCGTTAAATTTTATTATTTATCTGTTTCAATTGAATATTTTTATTTTATTTATTTTTAATTTAACCATTTTAGTCAAAAAATCCCTGTTTAATTCTCTATATAATATTTATTTTTTTTGTATTGTCCATATTTTTTTCATTAAACTCTTCTAAATATGTTTTTTAGAAATTGAAGAGAATGAAATAAAAAAGTTTCTATGTTCAATGTTTTAATATTTCTATTATGATTAAAAATTATGCATTGATTTTTTTATCTTTATCTTATTAAAAAAGCTTTTTGTCTTGAAGCAAAAAATATTTTTTTCCCAGGTTCCAGCCAGAAAATTAACAGTAAATGGGGTGGGTTAAGAAAACAACAAAGTTCCATCAAAAATCAACTGCTTCCATTTAAACGAAATAGACATGAATTAAAATAAGATTATCTAGAACTTAAAAATTCCTTAGTCACTTGAAATCAACAAAATTTTGATAATTATTTTTTGCATACTTACTTTGCTTATATTTCTAAAATAGAAATTATTTCTAAAAAATGTCTGAACCTATAATTAGCATATTTACGGCAAACAGCAATTCAGGGTCTGCTTGTATAGAAGAATTGGTCAGCAAGTATCCTAAAAGGGTTCGCGTGCGCGGAGTATTCCGTTCAGAAGAAAAAGCTGAACCCTTTCGAAGTTCATTTCCTAACATTGAAATTGTAGTCGGCTGCGATGCTGATAAACCGAACACTTTGGACAAGGCGTTTCAAGGAGCTCAATATGCTCTGATAGTGACACCACATGATCCAAAGCGAGGAATTGATGATGATGCCAGACTGACTAAGAATATGATAGAGTCAGCAGTGGCCAGCAATGTGAAGTATATTGTTCTTGTTGCATCCTGGACTGTTCATTATCCAGAACAAATATCACTTCTTTCAGCCAGATTTAAACCATCGGAATTATTGCTTGAAAAATATGGAAAAGAAAAGGACCTGAAATGGACAATTCTAAGAGGTGGAGTATTTATGGAAAATACGATTTCAAATGTGGCACAAGCGGTCAAAACTTCAGTGTACAATTTTCCGGACATTTTATGCCCGTATATTGACACTAAAGATATTGGTCGATGCGCTGCAGCATGCTTGGTAGCTACTAATAAGGATGAACATCATGAAAAATTCTACGAGATGAATGGACCTGAACAATTGACTGGAGAACGCTTGGCCGAAATATGTTCAAAAGTTTTTGAAAAAAAAATCACCTTTGAGCCCATAGCTAAAGAAGAATTCAAAAAATTTATGCCTGAAGCGGTCAGTCAAGTCTTTGAATTTATGGTGGATAATAGAGATTGCGTTCCTTTTACTAACGATGTAAAAAAATTGACTGGAGAGTGGTCAAATTATGAAAATTTTATCCGAAATCATTTAAATGAGTTTTCTTAAATTTTAAAAATTTAATTAAATAGCTATAGTTTAATTTAATAAAATTTAAAAAAAATAGTTTTTCAGATAATGGTTTCAAAAGTATAATAGAAAATTTTTATTATTATTTTTTTCAAGCTTTTTTGGTTATATTTTTCTAAAATATAAATTAATGATGCTTTTTTGTTTTATAATTTGCTCAAAATATGAATTTTTCAATTTTTCAAATAGTGCAATAATTTCAAAAGGAAGCATTTTAATTTTCAATTTTAATTGTTTTGCTTTATTTCTTGTTAATTTAAAAAAAATTGTAAAAAAAAAAGTAAATAGATTTGATTACTTAAGGTTAAATGTAATAAAATAATTCAAAAATTCTGCTTTCTATTGATTAAATCAATATTTACACTCATCACACCCTTTTTCGATTAAAGTTTCAGGTTTCATGTTCATTGAACGCTTGTGTTATGCCAATACACACTAAAAAAACAGATTTTCAAATTATGATTTATTTTAAATTTTTAGTAAATTGATTAAAGAATTTACAAGTTATTTTGATCTGGAGACATTTTTTGTGTAACAAAGAATTATTTTTTGATGCTTGATTTTTTTTATCATGCGAGACTTGACCTTTTATGCTTTAATAATTAAAATTTTAAATATTTAATAACTATTAAAAAACTAGACTTTAAATTTTTTGTTCATTTGTTAAAAATTTTTTTATTTATACATCAAACACCTTTTTCTCTAAATATTGACTGATTGCAAATTTTGGATCAAATTCCATTCAAAATCTGACTTTATTTTTGTACACTGTGCGCGATTAAGGTACAATTTTAAAAATTAAAACTTAAATAAATAAATAATAAAAGAAAATTTTCGAATTCGTGGAACGAACTAGAAAGATTATTGAAAAAAACCTAAAACATTAATCAGAAGAAAAACAAGCCTTTTTTGAATTTCATAAATCACTGAAAAATGTCCAAATATTCTCACTTACCTTTAAATATTTGAAAAAATTTAAAATTAGTCTGCAAATTATTCGAAATTCTTTTGATCAACGAAATTTTTATTTCGGAAAACCGATCTTTTTTCTTATTGTAAAATTAAAAAACAAAAAATTGCTACAAAATTTATTTAGATAAAAAAAACTATCGAATTCTATTATAGAAAAAAAATTATCTAGTACATTTCATAAACATACTTTTAAAAAATCAATCAAAATACAAATATCTATAATTAAACATTTTCATACAAATAAAAATATTTAAAAATAGTCTTAAACTTTGGTGTCTTCATTTTGAACTTGATTATCATCAGCTTTCTTTTCTTCTTCTGAATATTGATTAGCGAACGTCAATTTCAAAGCATAATCGTCGGGGGTGACCCATTGAGCCTCGTCGTCGAACATCTCCACATCTTCAATTAGTTGTTCAAATAGTGGCAAGCGTAGCAACAAACCAGTAATGGCACCAGCTACTAGCGATATTCCAACAGTGATTGCTATTGCGATCAATTGAAATCCAGCTTGCTCTAGTCCACTTCTTCCTTTTCCATCTTCGACCATAATTCCTTGATCAAAATATTCTGTCGAGTTCACCATTGGAACTCGAGCCGGATAAATTTCATACAATTCGTGCTTGTATTCACCAAAAGTGGAGCAGGCTGCAAAAATTGCACTCACAACGCCAGCAATCAAGCCTGGAAATCCGTGCAAGCTTTGAACACTACATGTATCATGTAATTTGGCAACACGAGTCAGCAATGGCTTTAAAATATTTATTTATTTTTAATTTTAATAAAATCAAAATATGTTTAATTTTTATTTAAAACAATATAAAAAATATTGGTTATCCCAGATCCAGATTGAAAAAATAATTTTTAAAAATTTGAAATTAAATTAACTGAGAAATAAATAATAAACTTTAGTTTTATTACTTCAAAAGCATCAAATAAAAGACAACTCCTGGTAGATACTGAAGGCGCTTATTTGGTTCGTACTCAGAAAAGAGCCAGATTTTCATCATTTAAGGCAAGAGCCTAACAAATACGTCAATTAAAAAAAGACACTTTTTTTTTAAAAAAAGACACTTTATTTAGTTCGTTTTTATTTTGTATTGTTTTCTAGCCAAGATATATAGTGTTTTAAATTTTGCTAAAAATTCCTAGTTTTGTTAGAAATTAATATTTTTTTAATAAAAAATCATTTTAGTTACAAATGGGTTAGAAAAGTACTATAAGATTTATAAGGTACAAATAATTAAAAATTCTGAGTTTGGTTTGAAAAATAAAATAAATAAATAACTGATCTCTGGAAAATGGTAAAAACAATTTAATTCGATTTAAAATTATATTTCTAAATTTTTAAACTTTTCTTTTTGACCTTTATTTTCCTTTTCATCATCTTTCAAAAAGGGAAACTTGAAGTTCATGCTTTTTTTTATTTTTTTTAATTTAACATAAAATGTTTATTATTTTAGTTTAAAAAAATCTTTTTCTTTCTAATTAATCTTTAATGATTTTTCTAAAATCGTTATTTGAAAACTTTAAAGACCATTTTAAAATAAAAAATCCACATTATGGTATCCAAAATATGGCCTTAAATAAAATATATTACAGCAAAACAAAGATATATTTTGGGTTGCAAAATTTCAAAATTTTGATTAAGATTTTATTTTTACTTAAGATAAAAATTCATATAATTTTCTTTCAAATTAAAATTTAAACAAATCATTTTTAATAAAGTTTAGTCATTTATTATTAAAAAAAAATTGATAAAAATACTCTCTTATTAAGTTAATTCTAAAAATTTTGATTTGAAATTTACATTTTATCATGAACTTGTGTTTGCCTTCAAAAAGTTGACTTACATTTTCAAATTAATTCATTTAAAAAAATTACTCTTAAAGCTAAATGATTTCTTTTTTTCTTGGAGATCTATTATACATATAAATAATAGATATTTATATAAAAATGAAGAAAAAGTTGAAACTATGAATAAATTAATAATTATCATTATTAGTAAACAATGTTTTTAAATGATTAATTTGAGACAAAAAAAAATTGTCTAAGAGAATCTTGAAAAATTAAATTTTAATATTTTTTTTCCTAAAATTATTAATTAAATTTTGGATTTTGATTTATTTTTTTAATTCTTAAATTTTTCGACTTCAAGTACTGACTTTGACTTGAAGACTTTTTAATGCGACAATGGTAAAAAAAGGAAAAAGATCAATTAGTAATTTTAATTAAGAAATGTATTTCCTTACAAAAATTATTTTAATTAAATCTTACATCGATATACTTGTATCCAATGGTTGATATCAAACCAGCAAAAGATCCAACAATAAGGGCTATGTAAACTTGAACTTTAAGATCAGCAACGCTTCCAATGGCAATTCCACCAGCAATTGTGGCATGCTGAACATGCAATACGTTCAATTTTCCTTTTCCGGCAAGTGATGATATGCCAAAAGTGACCACACAAGAAGCCGAAATAGCCGCAAGTGTGTTAACAATAGCTCTGTTTTGTCTGTCAGCTCCAGTAGCTAGTAAACTATTAAAACTTGGATAATAGACCCACAAGAACAATGTTCCAATCAAAGCAAATAGGTCCGAGTGGTAGACTGGCGCTTGTTTTTGACTGTTGACGCCATGAAAATGCAGAAATTTCGACACTGCCAGACCAAATAGGGCACCAAACAAGTGCACATGCATCGATAGACCTATGTCGTACACGTTCAAAACTCTGATATTCACAAATTCATTAACTACTTGGGCCACTACTTCAATAAACGCGACTATTAAGAGCTGAGCAAGACTTGTTTTGCCCAAAAGCGCACCCAAACTGACCAATACAGCAATAACTGTGTAATCGGCATTGATCAAGCTTTCCAAATTGATGCCAAAATTAAACATTTGATCGGACGATGAAGCGAACCAACCGCGAACCAACAGCGACCATTGAATCACAAAAGCAACCAAAAGCAAATTGAATCCAATGCTGCCATAGCCATATCGTTTCAAAAATGTCATAATAAAGCCGAATCCTAGCAGAGCAATGGCATGCAAGTCTTCATACACTAGAAAAAAATTTGTTATTTGTATATAAAATTTCTAAAAATTTTTTCTTTTTTAATTTTTTTTGCTACCTGGATACTTAGAGTTATCGGCTTTGTCTGAATAGTTTGCGAACAGAGCAAAGAGAATGATGAATAGGAGCTGGAATCCGAGAAGAAGAATAGAAAGCAAAAATTTGAGATTTCCTGCCTTGGGCGGAATTCGCTGATGAACAAATCTGTACTCATTAGGCTGCTCATTTGACTGATCTTTTGACTTTCCCGGAGAGGTGTTGACCACTGAGGCAATAATGACAGGCGTAGTTTGCACGTCGTGCTTGGACTCCTCTTTGCCTTGAGATAGAAGCGGTGACGCTGCGCTGTTATCAGTCTGATTCGACATTTTATTCTAAAGAAAGTATTCCAAGTAAATTTAAGAAACGGTCCAAGAAATCGGATATTTATAGATAAAATCTCAATTAGAACTAATAAAATTTGGGGGGCAACTAGTACAAAAAAAATAAGGAAAATATTATGTCTGATTTAGATTAAGAGAAGATAATTTTATTTTATTGGCGAAATTTGATAACTTTTTATTACACTTCAAGAGATTCCAATAGATTTTATCTCTAGGTGGCTTAGAGTAATTACAACTCGGAGAAATCTATTCCATTAAATTAAATGATTAATTGCTCAGAGTTTTTTTAAGTTTTCGCTCTGAATTTTAATTATTAGAATACATTTCATTGATTTATTTGCGGATCGCGCTGTGCTGATGGGCATGTGGGCCTCTAAGTGGTCGCTGGCCATAAAAAACAAATGCATCTAATGCCAGTCCTTTTAGCACGCTTCATTAGGCTTAAATAAACATACCTGAAATTCGAGCCCCGAACTCAAATCAGTCACGTGATCTAAAAATCACAATTCAAACAGTTTAATGGACTTGGAATGTTTTGCTTATCTTATATTTATAGCTGTTGAGCTAAATTAATTCCAGATTTAGGCCCAGAAATATTGATAAAACTGATTAATGATCATTAATGAAATATTTTTGTCAAAACATTTCTTATCTTCGGCATAGCAGAAGTGATATGGACTTTTTTTTTGCACCTGAATAAACAAGTCGAAATAAATTGCTCGAGAGACCAAAATGTAGCAAATTGCTTCTTTTCTATATCTATGCACAGGACAATTTTTTTATTACTCTATTTATTAGATTTAAACTGAAAAATATTTTTCTTATTAATTTGAAAATAATTTGCTAAATATTTTTTGAATTACTCATTAAAATCTAATTAAAATCTTTGGTTGTAATTAATTGTTCTCGCAAAAATCTCATAAATGCGATCAATTTTTTTTTACCCATAAAATATAAAAAATATTTTTTTGAATTTTTTTTTACAACTTTACATACTGACAAAATTAATTGCGTGATTTGTTAATTGTCTTGATCTGGCGGTAAATATCCCATGGATAATTGTAAAAGTTTGTTTTTATTCAAAAATTGCTTTGGAAAAGAATGGGATTTTAGCCTCATTTAGGTCTATTTGAAAATATTTTACAATTTACAATTTTACCGAAAATTTATTTTAGTTTAAATAACAAAACTAATAGAAAAAATTCCAAATTTATCTCTTTAAAAATTAAATTATCCTTCAAAGAGCATAAAAGTTTTCAAATATTATTATTTAACTTTTCATATGGATAATGTAAAAACAAAAATTCATAAAAAAATTTTAAGCCAACTTTTAGATTATCAAACACTGTTTTTGATTGAAAGATTTATCAAAGTCATTTTATTAAATATTAAAGTCAGTGTTTTCTTGTTCAATGTGCATTAAATATTTAGATAAAATATATTTTTTGGAAAAATACAAATTTTCAATATAAACAAAGGAAAAAGGAAAAGAAAAAATTCTGCTGCTGATTTAAATTCTGACTTTAATCCATTTTTTTGCAAGAGAAAATTTTACTTTTGAACTGCTTTGATTCAATTACACAAATTTTCATGAAAAAAGGAACTTTACCAGATATTTAAAATTTGGTTTTGGAAATAAAATAAATAAAATTTAAATTAAATAGAATTAAAACTAATAAATAAACTAATCATTTGACAATTTTTTTTTACAAAAATGTTGATGAGTATAATCTAAATAAATCAATTTGTCTCAAAAAATCTCATTTTTTCTTCTAAATCATTCCGTGAAAACAATTGCTAATATCTTTAAAATGTAATATAATAAAATAATTGTTACATTTTCTTTTTAGCTTAACTTTTGCTGAAAGAATCATTATTTAAAGCATTTGATTTATAAGTAAGACAGATCAAAAAAAGATTTTTATATGTATATTGTTTAATAAATCCCTTATATTTTTCCATTTTACTAGCATATAAACAACACTGAAAAACTTTTTTAAATATTTAAAATTTCTATTTTTTGTTTTTGTTTATTTTGTCTTTTGAATTTATAGCATAACTTTTACCAAAAAGAGATTGATTTAATTAATAAAAGAACAAAAAATTTAGAAGATGAAAGAAAATTTTCTATAGATCATAGAATAGAAAAGGCTTTAATCAAGCTTTAATTTAATCATGTTATTTTAACGAATTTTCAGCAATAAAAAATAAAAAATTATGATTCAAATAGAATTATTTCAGAAATTTACCTTGATATTTGAAAAATTTAAATTTTTTCAAAATAAAATTAAATTAAATTAAAAATTATCTTTTAAAAATATAAGAAATGTTAAATTAATTTTTTTTTATTTATCATTTTTTTTCTCTTTCTTTTTTACTATTTTTTATAAGAACATTTAAAAAAAAATTATTATTTTTTTATTTTTTTGAATCTTTTTAATTTAATTCCCTCAAAAAAAATCTAATCATTTTAAATAAAAGTCTGACAATAACTGGACATTATTTAATAAAAAATTTTTTACATTGTTATCATTAGTTTTTGCTTGGGTTTTGTTTGCCGAATATTTTATTTTTTCATTCTTTAACAACTAATTGAACCCAACTGACTTTTAATTAGAAAAAACCTTAAATTAACATTTCGGAACAAAAAGTTAACTCTTGCAAATGAACAATTTACAAAATGATCATTCATTAATCATAAAGTTAATTAAAAATCAAATGCAGATTAAAACGCGTGCTTTTCCCTGAAGATCAATATGGCGATGAAGCGAAAAAAATTTTAGAAATTTTATTTATGCGTTAGAACAAAATTTAAATTTATGATTCCTTATTTTTGTAGAAATAGAGATTAGGCCATTTGGTTCCTGTTTTTTAAAAGAATGATTTATTAGTTTAATTCTGACAGTTGTGCTACGCCAGTACGCGTTCCACACAGCCATATGTCGTCTAAATATTGATTTTTTCTTCTTTACGGAAACAAAAGTGAATATTTTATATTTTGAATCAAAATTTTTTCAAATAATTAATTCTCTTTGATTTTTTCTAAATATCTAATTAATTTTCTTAAAACAGATTTACATAAATTGGCACCCATGGGATTAATGTTCAGTCAGAACAGATAAATCATATTTACTTTCAAAAGAAATCCAAAAGATAAATCTACAATAAAAATAGCGCTTAATCAAAAATTTTCGGGCTATTCAGAGAGAAAATAAAAATTCTAAGACTTAACGATGTCATTTGGGAATCGCTTTTTGAATAGATAAATTAAAATATTATTTAGAGAATTTTTGGAATTTATATTACCTGCAAATATTTGAAATCTAATCAAAGTTTAATTAGAAATTTATTGAAAGTAATAAAATTAAAAAATATTTAAATTTGTTTTTCAGTTTGTGATTTTTTCCGATTCTTATACTTTAGACATAGACTTTGAAAAAATAAAGAATAAAAACTTTAAGTACAAAGATATGAAACCCCAAATTACTTTTACAATTAAAAAAAGGCGATTTTTTGATATATATTTGAAAATTTGATTTTTTATTGTTGTACAGCACAATTAAGGAAATATAATTTTAGAAATATCGTTTTAATAAATGATTTCAAGAGTCCAATTATTGTTAATAGTTTTTGATAGGCATCAATACTTGTCGGTAGTTGAGCATAATTTACTAGTATGTGAATTTTTTTCAGAAATATTTTAAAAATTTGAAATTATTTTAAGATAAAATTTAAATTCAAATATTGCTTCCATAATTTTTTAATTCTTTAATAAAGAAATATTTGTGAAAAAAATCTCCAACAAAATCTGTAATTGATTTTTTTATTCGATAATTAATTTGAAATAAAAAAACTTTTTGAAAAATTATTTTGGTTAATTTTGAGGTTTTTTACTAACTTTAATATAATTGTAGATCTCTCGAAGCTTGAATGATGCCAAAGTTTTACCATAAAATTTTGGAATTAATTTTTTAAAAGTACCATTTTTACTCAATTAAAAGGAAATATGATTTTCAAAGCAAATTCTTCCATTCAAAAATTTTTCCTCTCAAAAGTGAATCAGGTAATGGAATTTTTCTTCTTTTTGAAACAAGAAAAAATCATAATTTTCATCATTAATGAAACTTTTTTAGAAAAAAAAAATTAGAAAAAAAATGATGGCAGTATCTTTAATTTCTGGTAAACTTATCAAAATGTTACTTTAATTTGTTTCATTATTATGATTATCACCTAAAATGGTATCATTTAGTTGAACGAAAAAATGTACCGAAATTATTTACAGTTATTTAATATTGTCATTTAAAAAATTATCAAGATAACATAAGTGATATCACCCAGTCACATAGAAAACAAGTTAGGAACTATTTCATTTAAATTCATCGATGAAATTTTTTTTATAATTACATCATAATTTATTTAAGTATTAAATAATATTTTTTTAGTTTTCATTTAATTTTACAGATAAGCAAAAATTTTCAAAAAAGGTTTATTTTCTATTTCTTTTTAAAGTCATCAAAGTAATTAAAAAGTACCTAAGCGGGCTTTCGAATTGGCTGTCTGCTTGGCGTCTGAAAATGAATGCCTCATAATGTTGCTATACTATTTTTCAGGAGGTGGTCTAGGTAGACTGAAAATGGATTTAAGATTGTTTGGTGATCTTATACCTTATTATCCTAACCCTCTCTTTTAGGAGTCACTTTCGATCAGTACTTATGTTTTAATAAGCAATTTCAAAACTTAAGAGTAAGAACCTTAAAAAGGCTCAACATTGTCAAAATTTTTGCTTACAGCTCTTGGCACCTAAATAAAACTACCCAATTTACTTAAATTATATCATAGTGTTTATTTTTATCTTTTTTTTTTCTTCTTCTTTATTATTTGTTTTTTATTTTCTAATTTTTTAGTTTTTAAATGGCAATACATATTGATGGAATGAAAAAAGAAAAAATTAAGAAAAAAAACAAAAAGTTTTGTATATTATGAAAATTAAAAAAAAAAAAAAAATTTTTTTTTTTTACGATGTAATTTAAAATATGATTGTTTATTTTTTTTTATTATTTTTACCGGGCAGAAGGAGCTTCACTTCGTATGTGCAATGTGCGATCTTTTCGAAGGTTAGCTCGAAGCCTTTTTAAATTAATTTTTAAATAAAAATATCTCTATTAAATATATAAATAAATAATTTAAATCAATACAATCACAATTCAAAATTTATTTAGACGCTTGATTTAAGGCGAACATCAATTCACATTTTTTTCAATAGAAAAACTTTAATTTTGATTCTTTGAGTTGCTAACTAATTTGAAAATTACTTAAACTAGACCAAAAGGAGCTTGAGTAAATTTGAAATAAAAGAACATTGTAAATCCAATTATTTGCGAGGAACGAGCGGTGCGTGACGAGCATATTAAGCATAGACACACGTGAATATACACATTAATTAATTAATTACATGTTATTTTTTACTTTTTCGAAACTAATATATTATAATAAACATGCAAATAAAACATAACATTAAAGTTAAAAGTTAACGCCTCGTTACTCGCAATTATAGCCCTGCTTCCCTATCTTATAAATAAAGTCTTTTGTTAAGAGCTGATTCACTGAATAAACAATAGAGCATGAAATAACACTATCGGCTTTCAGAAGTATTAGATGTACCAACTTCATCTCTTTCGGCTATTAGAGTTAGCAATTCTTCTCAACTGGCTGATTTGTGTAAATTTTCTTTATTTTTTTCTCATAATTTCGGTAATTTACGAATTTTTAGGCAATGTCTAAATAAATAAAAATTCAAATTATTTAATGACTTTTCAAAAATAAAATTAATAAGCAATTTTTCTTCCTATCTTTTCAAAAGCATTCTGCAACTGTTTCCATATAATATTTGATGTCAATTAACCACCGTATTTCATCAAATACAAGAAAGTTCGGTTATCAAAGTGTTTCTTCTATTCGAAAATTTTTTACTCTAAAAAAGTGACTCAAATAAAAGAAATTAATCCATATGTTTTTCTAATATTAGAAACAAGAAAATATATGTTTTAAATGACTCACGAATTTTCTTTTAAAAGAGGCATTTTTTGAGAAAAACCAATTTAAATTTTTTATGTAATTTTTTTTTTTTCGATCTTATTTTTTTACATCAGCTCTTTTCTAAATTGATAAAAAATTTTAAATTAGGATTTTGACTTTTGTGATAGTCGACTTTCGTTTAATGCATTTTAAACAAATCTCAGGTTTGTCTACTCTCTTGTTCTCAATAAAAATGAAAACAGAGAGTAGATAGTTTTTTAACCCACAAATACTATCTTCTGGATCATCATATCACAAACCTAAAGGGTAAATTTATAAAAAAAAATAAAATTTTTCATACTTGCAATGCTAACTTAAAATTATTTTTTATTGAACTTTTTCAATTTAATTTCAACATTCATTTATTATTTGATATTCGTTTATTCTTTTATTTTAATATTTTTTTTCTCTGATTTTAATAATATTTTCTACTTTAAAAATTCTCAAAAACAAAATCGTATTATCTCTATGTAACTATTTATTATAAGGTGAAAAAAAATATAAATTAAACAACTTTTCTGTAAAATATGGGGACTGAAAAGAAGGTCAAAACGACCGTTCGGAACAGCCCAGGGTTAAACCCAAACATATTTTTTAAATAAAATAAAATAAAATTTCAACATTTGATACATTTTTTAATTGAGAGAACTACAATCTCAAATGGAACACTCAGGTTTTTCATGCTGCCAACAAAGCGAATACTGTTCTAGCTATGTTGAAAAAAACTTTCAAATATTGGAGCCTACAGACATTTCGAAAACTATATTTTGCATTTGTAAGACCACACTTGGAATACGCCATAGCAGTGTGGAATCCTTATACAAAAAAGTATAATTCAGCGCTCGAAAGAGTTCAAAGACGAGCAACAAAACTGGTAAAAATCATAAAGGACTTACCGTACGATTTCAGACTCAAAAAACTAGGCTTGACAACACTAGAGGAAAGAAGACAAAGAGGTGATTTAATTGAGTACTTCAAAATAAGTACTGGACTAAGTATAGTGGACTGGCACAACCCGAATAAGTTGATGAGCTCAATTACAGTTGATGGACCAGCGCGGAGCGTTCGCGAAAGTAAACACCGTCTAGAAAAGCAGTTAACCAAGAATGGCTACAGGGAACATTTTCTTTTGAATAGAGTTGTTGACAGTTGGAACAAATTAACAACAGAGACTATTACATCCAGAAGCAAAAACCTCTTCAAGAAAAGAGCAGATGATTCAGCGGCGTTCAAGGTGGGAAGGTTATTAGATGCAAAATTGCTACCATAGCAAGCAAAAGCTTGCTCTACAGTTAACCTGTTGTAGCTTATTATTAATATTATTATTATTATTACAACATATGCATAAAAAATGAGATGATTCATAGATAAAACATAATATTTTTGAAATAATTGAGGAAGTATTTTTTTTAATTCGTATTTTGATTTGTATCCAAATTGCATTTTCTACTCTTTTTTATAAATTATTTTATTTTACTCTAAATTTTACTATTTTGAGGTTTGAATTAATAAATAATAATAATAGATGAAACATCCATGAAGTCATCGATTTTAGCTTGACTGGGCAGAGTTATTTAAATGATATTTATTCGAAAAGTTTATTAATAGAAGATATTGAAAAAAATAAAATAAATAAATAATAAGTTTTTTTTTCTCGATTAATTCTAATCATTTTTCAAAATGAGTCAATGTCAGCCAAATGTTACTTTTGATTTACAAATCAATACAATTTTAACTTTCAATTTTTTTTTCTTTAAATTTAAATATCAATAAGCGTTTAAATTTATTTGAAAAATATTTTATCATCATATTAAATATTTTTTTCAAATTTTTGAAAATGATACACTTAACAAATTTTATCTTTTTTGATAACATAGCTGAATGATAATATTTTTGTTTATATTCTGATAAGATTCCAGTTAAGACCCAAAGTCTAAAATAATTCAAAATTAGATAAAACTTAAAAAAGTGGATAAAAAATTGATTAATTCAGTTTTTTATCAATTTCGATTTACTGATTAATCGTCCATCCAATTTTTAAGCTTCTGGATCTTAAGTTTGCCTCAAAATTAATCTTAAATCCTTTTTGATTTTATTTCGACTTTGAGGCTGAATTTTTCCATTTAAACAAATAAATAATTTGATTTATAATACATAAACAAACAAATCAATACAAATTAATAACACAATTAGAAAATTTTATAAAAAATCATCCAGCAACCGTTTTTAACCCAATTTAGATAAAAATTTGTAATATTTTAATTTTGTTGTTTTAAAAAATAAAAAAAATAAGAATTTAAAAAGAAAAAAAAATTTCAATAAAAAATTCCAGGGTATCCGAGTCTATTTTTTTCAGATATCCATTTTTTAAAAAAATAAGATAATCAAAAAAATAGGGAAAACAAAATAAAATAAAAAACCATTGAAAATAAAATAATCTCAATTTTAGTGACTGGTCACAAATTTCGGATATCCAACTATAGTGGCATATCGTTAAATATCAAACATAAATTTTCAAAATAATAAAATGACATGCCACTAATGTCGAAAACAGTCAAAAATTGACTTTTTTACAAAATATTTGTCTCAACATTAGTGACATGTCTCTGAGCATATTTATGAATTTTTAAAAGATCTTTTTTATTATATTTTTTTAAAGATTGAAATATCTTTTATCCACTTATACATTTTTTGTCGAAATTTTGGGAACATTTTTTTTGAATTTTTAACTAATTAAATTCAAAATATTTTAAATTTTTTGTTCGAATTTTTTTATGATTTTTTAAAAATAAAATAAAGTTAAAATCAATGAATATAATTACTTTTTTCTTGCATTAAAGATTATTCTTATTTTTAAATTTGCAACACCAATTAATTAAAATATTTATTTATTTTTTTCTTTTATTGAAAAGTAAAAACTATGTGTAGTTGTAGTAAAGACCGCGAAGCGAGATTACTCGCAGGGATGCCCCTCAAAGCGATCGTCTCTATCGGTGATGGTCTTAAATGATTTTAAAGGAGTCCACCGTCTAAGTTGCGACTATGTTGTCTGGTAGTCCGTTCCATGCATTTGCTGTCCGATTTATGAAGAAGTTGTGTCTTTGCTGACGAGGCGCCACGAGCTCACGCCGTAGTTGACTTCTCTTCGTGTCACTCGGAGCCGACCAATTTGGCTGGTTGCGCCACGTTTTGTTGTCAGTGGTCTTTTTGACTTTGAATAATTGAATTAAGTCACCACGTTGTCGGCTTGTCTCCAGAGATGTAAGACCCATCCGTTCAAGTCTGCTCTCGTACTCCATACCTTTCAAAGAAGTTGTGACTCTCGTAACTCTTCTCTAGACTTTTTCAAGGGTGTCAATGACTCTTCTGAGAAACCGATTCCAAGCGGAAACTGCAAAATCCAGATGCAGACGAATGGAAATGCGATAGAATGAGACCCATAGTTCCACGTCCCTAGACACGAATGTTTGCTTTAGCATGCCTAGAATTTGATTTGGTTGGCTTTTGATGCAGCTTGAACGAACTGTGAGCTTAAAATCAGGCATAAGAATTATGCCTTAATCACGTTCTTGGGAGGTATTTTGAAGCCTAATACGAGAGCCGTTCTTCTTTAATAGCTTCTTTTATGACCTGGTGTAATGGTTCAAAATGAAGAACTTGAATTTTTTTTTTACACAACAAGTCACATTTTAATTGTAAAATTTTTTTTTTCCTAAACAAACAGAATTTAAAATATTTTTTATTAAGAAAATTCAACTCAAATTAATCATTAATTTCCAAAAAATAATTGAAATTATTTTGATTTGATTGATCAAATAATGATCGACTATTTTCTGAACCTAGTGAAAATATACTGTAGTTGTTATTCAGGTAGCAACTGATTAATTTATTTTTAATTAAATTGACTTGATGTGTTTATTGTTTAAAAAAATTTCCATAATAGTCTTAGATAAACTGTCTTCTTGTATTAATTAATTTTTATTTGAAAATTTAGATAACTGTAATTAAATAACTTCAACAAAAAACTTTATTTAAAACAATTTATTTGAAAAGTCATTTAGGTTTGATTAAGTAATGAAATTACCTTTTATATTATTACAATATTTATTAATTTTTAAATGTTTATTTTACACTTTATTTCAGTATAATGAGATGTAAATAATTTCGAGACAAAAATTTTGTAAAAAATTCAATTTTAGGCTATTTTATCTCTAAAAAGTGCATTTAATTCTTAAATATCATATAACCCAAAACCAGTCTTTTTAGGTATAACTTTTGACGAATTTTTGTGTTTTAATGCACATTTCCTTAACCTAAGAACTAGAGCACTCAAGAGACTCAATATCATAAAGATTTTCTCTCACCGGTCATGGCATTTTACCAAAAAAACACTTAATAACATTTACTCAGCCTTGATAGGATCACTTTTTGACTATTCCTTTTTTACTGTTGCTAGTGTTTCAATTACTAGTACCAAATCAGTCCAAATAGTTCAAAAAAGAGCAATAAGATGTATATACAGACTCAAGTGGGATAGCCCAACTAAGGAACTTTTCATAGTGAGTAGAATACTATCAATAAAAGATAGGTTTTTACAAATGGGTTCACGTTATATCACCAAATGTTTTAAATATAAAAATAAGTTTACCATGTTACTTGTTGAGGAATATTTTAGTGCGTGGTCAGCAATCACTGCTAAAATGCATGTTACATTAACTCCTTTGGGAGCTTTCTATTCAGTTATTCGGATTGCGTATGCCTGCATAGTCCTAATTCGATTGTACCTTACTCTTGTTTTTTTAATATACGCTCTTTCCAGAGGTTGAAAAATCTTTGGTTCCAGTGTAAAATCAAACGTAAAAATTTGATTTATCCTGAATAATTTATAACTAGTTTGACTCTTTTTTCTTTTTTTTTTTCTCGTTTATTGTAAAACAATAATATTATTTAATTGTTATTTATTTTATCTTATTTAGGCTGAAGGAGCGAGCTGAAAGAGGTAACACTCAATTAGTGAGCTCGAAGCCATTTTAAATTTTTTATTAAATTTAAATAAATAAATCTTTAAAAAAAAAATTGCTTTTGCTCACCTTTTTTGGCTTATTGACAAAATTTTCGTTAAAAGACTGATCGGTGCCAATAAATAGTAGTAACTGTACTTTGGAGATTATTTCAATACACATCGCCAAATATCCATCAATCTTTTACTTGAAACAGTAAAGATAATTTGCATTTCTAGCAACTTGTTCCACTCGTTCACAACTCTATTAGGAAAAAAGTTAAATCTTGGAATACGGTTTTTTACATGTTCTCAGGTTAGGTTCCTGCTATTCCTTCTCAAGTCGTATCTTCAAGTTCATTGACATCTTTTTCATAAAATGGACACCATGACGCAATTGCATACTCCAATTGAGGTAGACTAAAAAATAATATAAAATTAAAATTTAATAATTTCAATTGTAGAGTATTTGAATGATTTTTTGCAGACTTGTTTTTAAGTCACAAGTCTTAAGTCAAGTCAAGTCAATGACTTAAACATTGTGGCAGTTAAAGATACAGTCAACATTGTGGCGGTTGGTCATTTAGCCGTTCAGCTTGGCAGCCAGAATTTTGGACTGCCACGCAAAAAAAAAAGAGGTTAAAAGATCATAAAAAAATTAAAATTTAAGTCATGACTTTGACTTAAATTTTTGTGACTTAGACTTAAAACTGTGACTTAAAAACAAGTCTGATTTTTTGATAATTCCTAGAATACGATTTGCTTTAGCAGTTAAGCTTCTGACCTGAGCATCCCATTTTAAGTCGCTCTGGATAAATATGCCTGATTCTTTTCGCAATTTTATTTGTTTAGCAACTGGGTCTCAAACATTGTGTACTCAAATTCTGTGTTGTTATGGTCACAGATTAACAAATAACACTTTTCAACATTTAGCTGCATCGACTGGATCCCCTTGCGAAACTCCTTGAGTAATAAAATCCAAGTTTCCAAGAAGATTTGTTGGGAAACTGAGATTAAATTGTTCCCTAATAAATGTGCCAACAGTGAATCATTTATAAAACCCCATAAAATCTATGACCGTGCTTCCCATCTTTTCTTAAGTATGTCCAGTCGTAAATTTTCTCTTTTAGAAGTTAACGAAGTAATTTTGAATGCTCGTAAAATTATACGAATTTTTTCCTAATTTTTTAAAAATACTTTTTTGCTTGGTACTTTAATGTCAATATGCATGTCAATGCTAGCGGGTTCAAAGTGTATGGTCTCGGTGTTTTAGGCAGAAATATTGCACAGGCTTTTCAGAATTTTTTTAATGTCAAGAAATTAGACCAAAAGACTGGTCATACTCAGAATATAGGCTACAAAATGATCAATTCTTGAAGATTAAAAGACTGCAGTGACTCGGATACTTAATTAAAAATTGGACATTTATCTTATCTGAATTCTTTTTGTTCGAGTTTGATTTGATACTGTAAAAATTTCAAATTTTTTTTAATTATTTTGTATGAATTTTTTTTTAATTTCATAGATTTAATTGATTTAAAAAAGAAATAAAAATTTTAATTAGGGGATTAGTCTGAAGAGCTTAAGCTTTCGTTAAGCCAAATTATCATACAAAATCGATCGAGTAAAATAATAAAAAAAAGTTATTTACAGAATTAAGTAAAAAAATGAGAAAAAAAATTGACTTTTAAAATTTTTAATATGTTGTTTTTTTTCAACTTTTCCGAATAATCCTAAAATAGTTGAAAAATTTTCAAGACAAAAAAAAAGTCAACATAAAGAAAAATTAAATCCAATACCAAAAATTCAAATGTTTATATAAAAAGAGTTTTAAAAAGTCGAAAATTTTCTAAATCAACAAAGCAACCGAAAATCTAAAAAAATGGCAATGCAAAAAAGAGCCAATGTTCGATTACCACCAGAGGTAAACCGAATATTGTTCGTCAGAAATCTGCCCTATAAAATAACATCCGAAGAAATGTATGACATATTCGGAAAATATGGAGCAATCAGGCAAATTCGGGTCGGCAATACGGCCGAAACAAGAGGAACTGCATACGTTGTATATGAAGACATATTCGACGCCAAAAATGCTTGTGATCATTTATCTGGCTTTAATGTTTGTAATAGGTATTTGGTTGTTCTCTATCATCAGCCAGAAAAAGTAAATTGTTTAATCGAAATTGACTTGTTTGTTATCTATTTATTATTTAAGGCAAACAAGAAATTTGATGTAGAAAAAGAAAAAGAGCTCATTGAGAAAACTAAAGCCAAATTTGGACTTTAAAAATATTGCTAAAAAGTGTAAATAAAAATTAAATTTTTAAATTAATAAAATGTTCTGGTTAAATTTTTTCACTTTTTTTGCTGGTTGACTTGTAGAAAGAATTTTGTTATCTGAAAAAAAAAAAATAATTATTAGTCTTAACAAGGTGTTGACATCGATATTTCAGCCCTATAGAACTAAATTATCTTAATCGATAATTTTTTTGTTTAAATCTAAGATTTAAATAAATTTTGTTTTAATTCAAAAAATAAAATAAAAAATAAATTTATTTTAATATTAATATATATATATATATATGTATATATTCAAAAAAATAATATTAATATTTTAATAGCAAAAATAGGTACTATTTGATTAATATTTTTTAAAAAAATATTTAAATCTTCATTAAGTCTATTAATTTAAAAATTAAACTTTTTTGTTATCAAACTCGCAATCACAGAACTAATTTTTAACTTTAAAAATTGAGTAGATTTTTACATTTTTTTGTTTTTTTTATCATTGTGTACTTAATTTCAAAAAAACTATTAATAACAAAATATAAAAATTAAAATTATAAAAAAATTAAAAATTTCAAGATCCTTTGTTACGCTTTAAATAAAGTAAGATGGGCGAAAGCTTAGATGTGTTATTGGGGTGATAACATTTGAAAATTAAGCTTTATTACCGATTTTCAGAGTTGTTTAAAAGTCCCAAAAAAAAGTCTAAGTCATCAATATTTTTTTTTTTTTTTTTTTTCAAAGTCCAAGTCAGGACTTTTAAATTTTTTTTTTCAAAAAAAAAGTCAGGACTTTTAAATTTTTTTTTTTTTTTAAATAAAATTTATTTGCTCTTTTTTTTTTTTTAAACTTTCAATCATCTCAGAAAATTTCAATCAAAGTTAGTTGACTTGAGCTACATGGAATCGTTCTTTCCTTGTTAATAGAATTTTCTTCTTCCTGCCAAGGGCCTATATTTTTCAATTACTAGACTAGATTTAATTTTATAATATCTGGTGGAGTAAGAAGGGAGCAATTGACACTTTTTGATTTCATTACTTAAACACAAGTTACTTTTGTTGCTGTAATACTAAAAAGATTTAAAATTCAAAAAATTTCAGATGAACACAAAGAATAATAAAAAAATTATAAAGTTTTTTATAACTTTGCTAAAAAAAGTAAGCAAAGTCTCAAATATTTATCTTTGAACCATTCCATTTCAAAGAATAGATTAATTCAAATCTTTCAAGGATGTTTTTTTAATCAATTTTCAAAAATAAATTAAAGAAAATAAAATTTATGGTTTTTTTTTCAATTTTAAAATTGGATCAACAGAGATGTTCCGCTTTTTTTTGACTTGGACTTTTTTTTGAAAAAAAAATTTTAAAGTCTTTGGTGGGACTTTTGAAAAAAAAAAAAAAAAAAAGTCTTGACTTGGACTTTTTTTTGAAAAAAAAAATTTAAAGTCTTTGGTGGGACTTTTGAAAAAAAAAAAAAAAAGTCTTGACTTTGACTTGACTTGAGACTTGTGACTTTTAAACAACTCTGCCGATTTTAATCCTCATGGTCTAAAAATCAAAATCAATTCTGATAGCTTAGGACTCCAGGATTCAGAAATTATTTTTAAATAAAAAATTCAATCCAGAGCAAAGCACATTTTCAATAAAATTATGACTCTTGTTGATAAATAGAACTTTGTAAAGAGGGGCTGAACCCCATTTTAATTTTTCATTTTTCATATATCGTACTTTCATCAAATAAGCACTTTTAGTCGTGCATTAAATACAATTATTTTGATTTGAATGATCTGAGGATGCGTCATATTAAGAGGAAATAAATGTCTTATTTGGGCTTATTTGGTTGCTAAGTTCTTGAATTAAGACCAACTCTAATCTTCGAATGATTTTAATTATTTAATCTTTTTTATATTAATTTATGTTTTTCCTCTTTATTTGTGTTTTTTTGTCTATCCAACCCTAAACAGGTAAGCAAATAAATAAATAAAATGGTCAAAATTCAAACCTGTAGAATGTAACATTTTTCAGGAGAAATACAAAAAAAAATTATAATTATCTTAATTTATTTTTATAAAGTTTATCCAAAGCTTTAATAATTTTGAATTCAAGTTTTAGATTTAAATTTCGAAAAATTTAGGTTTTTTTAAAATTTTAAATATAATTTGTAGCATTTGAATTATTTCATTTTTACTAGAATAGCAAAAATCAAGATATTCAATCAATAAATAATTTTTCACCCGCATACAAATATCATTTTAGCGGCAAAATTTATTCTTAAAAAATGGTTTTCACTTTGTAAAAGTTTATTGAGCAACTAATTAAGATAAAAGTATTGAATAGAAACTGGGATACCTTTCTTTTCTGAAAACCCTATATTTATATATTAAACAGTATGTTGCAAAAATTAGAAATTAATTATTTTATTTATCTAAAATTTTTACTATATTGAATTTGACGAAAAATTGAGTGTAAAAGAAAAAAATAAAAAAACCAATTTGTAGAGTTTTTTTTCTACAATTTGATATTTCACTCTCGGCATAAAAATATAATTAACTCTTAAATATTTATGATGAAAAAACTTCCTATGAAAATTTAAAAATAAAATCTCTTAATTTTGAATTAATTGTGCTCTTGAACCGCTTAATTTAAAGAGAAAATATTTACTTTTTTTGAGAATTTTGTTTAAAATAATTTTTTTTGTTAAATTTTATTTATTTTTGTATAAAATAATCAATAATGAATGAGCAACTTATAAAAAAAAATTAAGAAAAACAAATTATTGACGAACTAAGCACTTTTTGGCCTTGACCGGTCTGCCAGCTTTAGGTTTCGGAGCGATTGGAATATCATTATTCTTCAATGGCATAGTAGCTGATTTTTGATTAACCTCATCAAAATTGTGTAATAATTTATTAGTTACATTATTTATGGACAGCTTTTACCATCAGTAAAAATAGAGCAATTTTTTAAGCCCTCTCTAGTTGTACGATCACGTTGAAAATTCCAATTAGATTCTTTTAGTCTAGTTAAAGCGGCGTCTAGATTTAAAAAATCTTCTTGTTTTGAATAAGCATATTTTGCTCTTTTTCTATTAATATAGTGTAGGGATCCGTACTAGCGGACACTTAACCGGCCAAATTATCAGAAACAGTGACCATGTCTGCCGGATGACCTTTAAGTGGGCGGTCACTAAATTTTTAATAAAATTTTGAAAGATAAAAAAAAAATCTTAAAAAACTTTTTAAAATAAATTGAGAAAATTTTTTTACTTTTTTATCATTTTAATATCTTATTTTGTTAAAAATTAAAAACATTTTTTCGAAAAAAAATATCAATTTAAGTATTTTTGACCGCCCGTATATTTTGGACCGTTTATTTTGGCGGTCCAAAAATTAGACCGCATGACCGGCCAAATGACCGCAAAAAACCGTCCGTGTAATGGACCGGTTTGTCTTGACCGTATCCAAAACTAATTAATCCATGTACATTCTCACCGTCTCCATCATCATCATCAACACCATCATCTTCTTCTTCTTCACCATCTTCGAATAAAATATGATTAACATTAACGTCGATTAATTTGTTTTCGCTCTTCCGACTGTCTACTAGGAATACTCTTTTTTGCATGGTCACTTAGTCGTTTAACTTAATCTGACTTACGGCCAGCATAAGAAATTTTGAGTTTTCAACACTCATTATCGAAGTTCAAAACTTTTCATATTAAATAATATATTTTTTATGAATTTTTTTTGAATATTTAGTAATTAAAGTTGTATTAGAAAAATTATTTTGAAATTAAACTAATGAAAATAAACACAAACTAATTATTTTCAACTTGTTAGTTATTTTCAAAGTACTGGTAATTAACGTCCTAATTTAAATGCTCTCCAAATCCATATGCCACATGTAACACCCTTTTTCAATATTCGCCTTTTTAACTTAGTTTAAATTTTATTTTAGCTTTCTTTACTTTATTTTGATTTTTATTTTTTTTTACAATTTATTCTGAAGGAATTAAAAAAAAATAAATTTATCAAGTTGTAATAAACATGGTTTTTTGTTTATTATTCTTATGTGCATATACGAGTATTAATTTAATAACTCCCGCCATGCTGTGGTTGAGAGACCAAACAATAAAAAAAACAACTTTTTAAGGATAAATCTTTATTTGAAATAAATTAGAATCTGAAACGTGTAAGTGAAAAACAAGCATTTATAAAAGAAAAATTATGACTAGAAAATAATAACTACTGTAGCTGTTGAAAATAATATTGTAATTGTTTGTAACTCAATTTTAACATGGCATTAAATTTAGGTTATAACACTTTATTCTATCATGAACTTTTTTTTCAAATGTGGTAATTCAAGCAAGTGGTTGAAATTAAGGGCTTAGTTCCATTTCCAACAACCATCCCAAACTTTATTTATAATAATAACCTAGCTCGAAACAGAAAACAAATAAATAAAAAATAACATTACCAAAGAATCTTTTTTTTGCCAAAAAATATGTGTAAAGCCCATTAAAATGGCAGATCGTGAGTCTAGCAAAATGAGATAGCCAAGCTGTAAGGTGTATCTCCAAAATGTGTCTATTCAAATAAAAAACGATGAAGAGAAAAAAAATAGAAGATAGACAAAAAAAATATACATGGTGTAAACAGAGACTTAATTGGACAGTTGATGGTCCAGAGTTATTTTCAGTGACGAGTCCAATTTTTAAGTCTTTAATCGCAAATCAAGAGAATAGTAAAGAGGTTTAAAAATGAGAAGTTTCAGCCGAAGTTCTGTGCACCAAAGTTACAAAACGGTGGAGGTTCAGCCGGTATCTGGGGATGCATTTCTTACAAAGACATTGGTATCATTTAAAATATTAAAGAAAAAAATAATAATTTTCTTAAAAGATAAGAGAAATTTATAAAATCTAAAATAGAAAAATCGTCTAACCTGAATAAATTTTAGACAAAAAAATTATGAAAAAATTCTTTATTTACAAACAAATTGGAAAAAAATAAATTAAAATTAATTTTTATTAATTGGCAAGCGAGTAACTCGAAATTTTCTAAATCTTCTTCTTATCAAAAATTTTGGTCTAGATAAACGAGTTGCATTGGAAAATTTTCTCCTTCGACCAAACCTCTGTCTCATATGATTTCTGTTTCTCAGTCGCCTCAGCTTCAATCTTCGTTGAGCATTTGACCTAAACAAGCTTTTCGCTTTACGTTCATTCTTCAGTCCAATTGAAATCATGTTCTCATCTAATTCTGTTTTTAGTGTGTCCTTTAGATTGATTTCAGACAAGTGATTGTCCTTGACGCATTTTACTAATTTAATATTTGGCTTCCAGTTACCATTGATACAAGTTGAACCATTTGGTCCCATAAGCTTAAAGCTTTTGTCACATTCATACCGTATTTGTTTATTTTGACCAAGATTGCTCATATATGGATGGTAAGTATATTCGGCCAAAGTTCCGACATAGAAAATTTTTCCATTTTCCAAATAGCCTGGAAATGCACAATTGACTGGAATTAAAAAATATTAATATTTAATAATTGTGATTTTTTTGCATAAAACTTTATTTAAAAAATTAAATTCAATTCTAAAGTTAATTATTTTGAATAATTTGATGTGAATCTCAAGAATTTCCGATTTTTAATTTTACTGATATGAAGCAAATAAAAATAGTTGAATTTATATACCCCTTTAATTAGCATTGGCAAACCGAGCCGCGGATAAAATTTATTTTATTTTTTTTTATTGATTTTCTAGGGATTTGGTCAGTTTAATAAATTATTATATTAATTTCAAGGGAAGTTTTAGAGAATCTAAAAATAACAATATTCAATGAACCCCAAATGAATTAAAAATAAAAAAAAATTTTGTTTTCGATCTAAAAATATACGATAGGGTTTTGCTATTTTTCAATCTTCTTTAAAATTTTTAAAAATTATTCTCAATTTGGAAAAAATGAGTATAGACAGTGATCTTGGTGTAATGATCTTAAACGGAATTAAAAATTCTTGAATATACCTTTAAAATTTGGAACCCCTTAGCATTTTTAATTTCAAACTACAGTGCTTTTATTTTAAATGGTTCTTACAGAAATTTGTGTAATTTTACGTAATCTTATACTTTCTTAGACACAAAATCTGATGGAAGATTACGTAAAATTACATCAATATCTGTAAGACACGATATTTGAAATTTTTTAACTTATCTTATTATTTCTTTCAGGAAATAATAAATTTTTGCAATAATTACAAAAAAATACAACAAATATTGTAATAAATTAAAATATTTTGTAAGAAAAAATTTAAAAAATTTTTTTGTTTGAAAAATAAAAAAATTATTAAATTTTATTAAAAATCAAAAAAAGCAAAAGCTGCCAATTTTTTGGCCGAAATCAAATTTACAGTGTCATACGGATATTGATGTAATTTTGCATCAGATTTTGTGTCTAAGATAGTGTAAGATTACGTAAAATTACACACATTTCTCTAAGAACCATGTAAATTAAAAGCACTGTAGGAGAAAATGGCTCCCGAAGCCATAATAATATAGGCTAAAATTTTTTAAAAACTAACTTCTTTAAAAAAAATAAATTTTTAAATTACTTTTCAACTCAAATAATTAGCTAAGAAATTTTAAAAAAATTACCAATTACCTTTTGTACATATAGGCAATGATCCAACCCATTCACCATTAATACATTTAAGTTCATCATTGCCTTTCGATAACTCATAGCCATTTAAACACTGGTACAATACTTTACTACCATGCTTTGTGGAACTGTACTTACTATAACCATATAATAACTTGGGTGGCGCTAAGCAAGAATTCTTAGCAACTTTAAAAAAAAAATAATTAAAAAATTAATTTAACAAAAATAGAAATAACTACTTTTATCATTACATTCTATTTGCATAATAAAACTTCCATTGACACATTTGGCCAAATATTGAACCAAAGGATTTGATTTACAGGAATACAAAATAATACTCTCATCTAAAACATACTTTCCATTTGTTTGGTTAAATATATCAGCTTCAAAAGAGTCAACGCTACAAACCCTGTCATTCACAATTCCGTTGCTTACTGGCTCACAATAGCCAGTCTCTTCGCGCGACCATTTTGCCTCATAGACAATTCTATCTTCAAATTTCTTTGCTGTTTCATTGCAAGTCAAATATTTATTTCCTTTAATCTCAAAACCAAATAAACACTTTAATTCAATTGTTGTGTTTACTGGATAGCCGTGTGGCATTTGTTTTTTGTCCGAATTTATGACACCATTCACAGGTGGACTAACTAGCGGGCATAAATTTTCTTTGCGGCATTTTGGCGGCCTACGGTTCCATGAAACTGATTGATTTTCATGATTAAATTGACACAGTATTTCATTGTAGCCTTCAGTTAATATGAAGCCTGTAGAACACATTATTTTTACAGTGCTATCTATTGAATAATTAAAGCTATCACCAAAAGGTATATTTATTGAAGGGTTTGAAGTAAATAGATTATAAATGGTCTTGCTATACTCTGTTTTGTCTAAAGTACATTTTTTTTCCACACAATTTGGGGCTGGTTTGGACCATCTTCCATCAGATTGGCAAGTAATAGAATCATCTTTTTCTATGTAAAATTTCGGGTCAATGCACGAATAGTGGACTTTTTTGTTGAAGCGTGTTGAGTTGTAGTTAAGAATGGAATTTTTAACAAAAGGGGGTTCTCCGCAGTCGATAGCTTTAAAAAAAATTGTAAATTTAATTATATCTACGGAGTTAAATTTAAAATAATCTTTTTTTGAATGGAATTTTTTTTGAAAAGAATGCTAAAAAAAATTTTTAAATTTATTTTTAAAAGAAAGTTTCAAAATACTTGTTCTTGAAGAAAAAGGAAATGGCCGAATAAATCAACAATTTAATGAAAATAACTTTTTCTATAAAATATCTATATTTTTTCTTAAAAAATTTTAAAAAAATGAACACCTTTGATGATTTTTATATAAAATAATTCGCAAAAATAAAAGATAAAACTTCAGTATTTTTTCGTTAGTTAATTTTTCCTCCATGATATATTTTTCATCCGTAAAATTCCATGATTTTGACATGAATCTACCATTGTACAACAAACTAAAAGGAAGAGCGAAGAAAAAAACCAGACCATTTTAAGCAGCTAATGTATGAAAAATAGAAAATTTCACTAAATTTTTTCATGGATAATGAGATTAAACTTTAAAAAAAACAATTTCCCTTTTTAATTTTTATACTTTATCATAATTTAAATTTATTTGGCCCTGTTCCTTTTTGTAATTTTAGTACTTAAAGGTAATTTTAATCAATAAATTAAAACTTAATCGAGGTCGCTGCGGAGTCCTGGTTAAGGGATTCGGATATGCTCAAGATTAGAAAAATATTAGTTAAATTTAAAATTGATATTTAAAATATTGATTAATTAAAACATTTTTCATTTCCATTAAGTACAAAAAGTACAAGTAGTATAGTAAGTATAAAAAGGAACCGAGCCAAATAAATTATTTTTTAAAAAGTACAAAAAGAAACAGGGCTAAATAAATTTAAATTATGATAAAAGACAAAAAGTACAAAAAGGAACGGGGCCAAATAAATTTATAATAAGATAAAATACAAAAAGAACAGAAGGTACATACCTCAATTTTTTTGCAAAAAAGACAGAAAAATAAGACTAAAAATTATAGATTATTTCAAGCAATAAGAACCTGTTTTTTTACCTTTAAAGTCCATAGTGGGTTTAAAAAACCTTTTTTAAAATTAAGCTACAAATATGGGGAAAATTTTTTTTTTACAAAATTAGATTTACATTATGCTAGTTAAGATAATTGATCATTGATAATTAAATTTAATTAATTTCAATCACATGGTTCGAATTTCCAACATTATCACTTAAATATAATATAATAAAAAAAGCAAAAAAGAAGTCTAGTTAATAACTGTTTTCCAATTTCAAAAAAATTTTCTCATAAAGCTCCGCAACAAAGCTTTTTACATGAAAAACAGGTAAATTTAATTGATTTTTTTAGAAAAACTTATTTTTAAGAATTAAAAAATTTTAAAATCATATTTACAATAATTTTTTTATATTTGTGCGTGAAAATCAAATTAAAAAATACTGAATTACCTTCACAAGTAGGCTTAACACCTGTCCATTTCGAGTTTAGTCCACATTCTCTCAAATAGTCTCCCGAGGTAATTTTAAAACCGATCAAGCATCTATATTCTATTACACTAGAGTAATAGTGATCTGTACCACGTATTAGACCATTTTCAATCAATTCCGGTTGGCCACAGTTAACCCGTGAGCAGCTAAATTTTGTGTCCGACCAGCGACCAGTGTCCATGCAGACTATCTTTGAATGTTGACTTATGACTGATTTTTCAAATCCAATATCACATCTGTATTCCACTTCTGTACCTGATTTAAATTTTGAATCATCAGTTATCAATACATTTGGTATTGCGTTTAAAACTGGTGTTGGTGCACCACAGTAACCTTCAAAAATTATTTTTTATTTTAAATCAATCCTAGTCATATAATTCTGGAGAACTATTTTCATTAATAAAAATAGCTGTTTCAAATAATTCTTTATAAAAATCAGTCAGCTTTATAACAATAATTTTTTTCGGTTTTTGAATAGGCTGGTTTAAATCGTGCAAAAATTTAGCTGTTTGATTTATACAAGAAATGAATCAAATGACAGATAATAAAAAGGAATCTGTCATTCCCAGCTTCTGCAAAAACTCTTCAATTTATTTTAAAATATTTTTATTGATGTTAAATTTGCAGGCCTTTTTCACCAAAAAAATTTGGGCGATTTAAGAACAAAATTTAGAATTAAATTTTGGAATAGTTGTTTTAATGAAATTTTTTTTGTAATTTTTTTCAGTATGCCCAAAAATGTCTTTCAAATGATTATTTTTTAATAAATTATAATTTTTGTTAATACACTTTTTTGCTCAAAAGATAAAAACTTTTAGAATAATACTCATAGGAATTATTTCTTTGAAAATTTATAAATTAAAAAACGTTGTTAAATAAAATAAATCAATTTAATCAAAAAGGATCATGTCGACTTTGTTCACAAAAAATGTGATCATAACATGGATTGACAATGAACTTATATATAATAATATTAAAGAGCTACAGCAAGCGAGCTTGCGGAGATAGCTTACTCGGAAGCCATCTATGGTGGCTAATTGCACAAAAATCGAGAGATAAATTAAGGAACTACAATAAAAAATACAGAGACGAAACTGAGATACAAGACGAATACGAGAGATTATACAGATTGATGAGTTAATTAGATTTAAAGTAATTCAAAAAAATTTGTCATTAATAAGAAATTAATAAAAAATAAATTAAATAATTGTACAATAGTATAAAAAACTAATAAGAGATGAGTAGCTTCATATATAGGTACAATTGATTAAGAAAAAAGAATTTATAGAATACTTATATGAATACTTTTTTCTCTAGCAAAAAAGTGTCCTTTTGTGTACTTTTGTTATTAATCTTGATAATTCCAGTATATTAACCAAAATATTTAGAAAAATTTATTTAAGTTAAATTAAATTTATATTAACAAAATATTAGAAAAAATAAAGGGGTCCGGGGCGGGGGAATTTGGTTCAGTTAAAATAATGATCGAAGTGTCTTTAAAAAAATGTCCATTAAAATTTAATTTAAAAAGATCTGACGTTTTCTTGTATTTAATTAAGTCAATTGTTAATTGACAAAAGGACACAAAAGAACACTTTTTATGCAAGTGAATAATGAACAAAATAAGTTCATTTTCTATAGCTTTACATGGATAGACAATGCGATCAAACTTTTAAAAAATCATTTTCCTTTCTGTACTTTTTGTACTTTCTGTACTTTTTCAGAATATTATTTTATTTGGCCCTGTTCCTTTTTGTACTTTTTGTGATTAATGGTAATTCTAATCATTTTATTAAAACTTAAACGGGGTCCGGGGCGGAGCCATTGGTTTAGGGATTCGGGTATGCTGAAGGTAAGAAAAATATTAGTTAAATTTAAAATTTATATTTAAATTATTGATTAATAAAAGGTTTTTTTATTAGCATTAAGAACAAAAAGTACAGAAAGTACAAAAAGGAACAGGGCCAAATAAATTTAAATTATGAAAAAGTACAAAAAGTACAGAAAGGATTTTTACATTTAAATATTTTCATTGTCTATACCTCGCGATTTTGTAATATTAAATTTATGTGTAAGAAAAAGTTTTAAAAAATAGCTATTCACTATAGAAAACTACAAGTTTAAAAAAAATTTAAAACAAAATTTTTGCTAAGCTAAAAAAACGGAAAGTGTAGAAGAAATTTTTAATAAAATTATGGAATTGGGACTTGTCTTTACGTCATTCAATTATATTAAAGCCAATTTTAAAAAATTTGGTCAACAAATGAAGCTAAGCACTAGAAAAAGGAGTAAAGATGCAAAAACGTTTTGCCAGCCTGGCTTTGTTCAAATTATGGCACATTTAAATCGGCAATTGATGAATTTTAATTTTTTTAATTCAAGTAAAATTTGGTAAAAATTAAGTCTTCTGATCAAAAAAATACTTTTTTGATCACCAAAATATTTTACTGTTCACACAAAAAAAATTTAAATAAATTCTTCGGTAATTAATGGACGAATTGGTCACAAAATATGTGATCATTGATCACTGATAACATTTTGTACATGAGACCTATGATCACATTCTTTTGTGAACATCTGATCACAAAGTCGACATGATCCATTAAAAATTATTTTAAATTCTTAATTGTTAAGTGGTACTGATTTGAAGCTCTTTCTGATAATCAACAATTAAAAAAATTTACAATTTATGTAAATTTTAAAAAGAAATTAGAATATTTTTTTAAAAAAATTACCAAAGATTATTGTTTGACCAAAAAAATTATGAAAAATTTATCTTTATTTTATTTAAAATGTTTTCTATGAAAATTACTGAAAGCTATTTATTCAAAAGTAAGGCTTTGACCAATATTTCTAGAAAAGTTATATTTAAATTTTATCTGATTCATTGAAAAAAATGACTATCAGAAAAGCAAAACTTACCACAAATTTATAAAAAAATTTATTTTTTTAATTCCTTCAATGTTTTTAATAAAATTTTTAATAAATTTTTATAAAACAATTCGAAAAAAAAATGAATAAACCTCAACATTTTCTTCACTAGTTAATTTTTCTATTATTATAAAAATTTTAATTCAGATTTAATTTTCTTAATTTTTGAAACTCTGGTTTTGAATTTCCAAAAAAAAGTTATCACTATAAAAATATTAAATTTTTTAAACAGATTTTCTATAATCTTCAACTTTAAGCATGATTAAAAGTTAAAGGTAAAATTTGCTGTAAAAGATTTTTAGTAATGCTGTTAAAATCAGATCTAAAATTTTTTTCTTAAAATTTATTACTTTCTTTGACACATGTCGGACTGTATCCTGACCACCATCCATCTCCTTCACAAATACGAATCTTTTCACCGACCAAATAGAAGCCAGGGTTGCAGTCATAAACAAGTTGTGAACCGAAAAAATTATCTGGAAAGTAGTTCACATAACCATTGGGAAAATCTCCAATTTTCGGACACACTGTAGCTTCAGAATTTTTTTCTATTAAACACTAAATTAAAATTTTATTTTTGTTTTACTTATTCGAACACATGAGAGGCCACATTCACCATCACACAAACATCTTCGTTTACTGCCTTTGCAATCAGCATCACTTTGGCACCGACGAAAGCACTTACGACTGATTTCGACAGTTCGTTTTCGTTTGCCACAATTTTTAAACGAGTCTGACAAATTTAGTCTGGATCTTCCAAATCGATTGTATCTACGAGCCACTGAATATTTACCCAATGCTTAAAAATTCAAAGTTTTTATTTTATTAAAAATTTTAAAAAAGTGATTGCTTTTGTAATTTTAGTAGCAATAATTAAACAATTTAAACTGGAGCTAAAAATATTAAAGTGCAGAAGAATTTAAAAATGATTCTTTAATTTTAAGACCACAATTTTTAATAAAAACCCAATTATTTTTATTTCTTCCCCAATTTTTAATAAAATTAATTTAATTTAATTGTTTCTTTGAAATTGAGATTAATACTGATTTAATAAAACGCAAAATAAAACTTTTATTTTTAAAATACTCTAAAAATGAAAGTAATTATGCGTTAAAGCCAAAAAGGGAGGAGGAAGCTCCATTCAATGGTTTCAATCAGATAATTTTTATTACTTTTGTTTAAAAGAGTAGACAAATAAGTACTAAAAAATTTTATAAAATCTGTAAAGTGCAGAAAAATCAAAACTTCCGAGTTTCATAAGTACATTAAAAGAATCAATTTGTTCAGTACAAAAAAAATTACGTCATTAGGTTGCTTTATTTAGATAAAATAAAGAAATGAACAAAAAATTAAAATCAAATTAGTTTCAAATTTTGTGTTGTTTTTTTTACATCGGTATAAAAAAGGATAACAAAAGACCTTTAGAATGAAACTCAATTTAAATGGATATAAGTCCATACTTTTGATGTTTAAGTCAAAAATATTATCGTACCTTAATAAAAATAATTTTGTTTTTAAAAATTTTATGCTCTTTTAAAATTTATAAAAATTAATTTTATTAGTACTTGAAAGCCTGAATGATTAATTAAAATTTCAAGAGAAATAATTAAAATTAACTAAAAAAAAATAAATTTTTTTTTGAGTTCTACAAGTTGAATTTTTAGTTTCTTTTAGTAATTTTTTCAGATTAAGATAAAATTATGAAAATTAACAGTTTGATACAAAATTTTATCCTTTTTTCGATAATGTTAATGGTTTTTTGTTTTTTTGTATTTCTCTTATGTTCTGCGCTCAGGTATGACATATACCCTGACCCCATTTTGTCCTCGAGGGTCAAGAAAATTCGAATACCAGTATGATATAACATTTTGCAGAGAATTTTATCCTGATTAAAATGAGCTATAATTTATTCTAATCGTATTATTTTTTATTGACTATTTTTCAATGAAATTAATAAAAAAAACTTATGGTAATTCACTCTAAAAAAGTTAATTTTTTAGTAAGTTAAAAAAAAAACGTAAAATCGAAAATATGAGTTTTTTATTAACAAAATTTAGCGTGATTTCTGGTAAATTTACTGTTTTTCACTTAAGTGATTTTAGATGAATATACCGGATTACCAGTGAAATATTAAATTCGCATTCAAATTTTGGTAAATAATAAATCATTACTGAATCGAAGCGATCAGATTGAAAGAATTTTCTTCAAATTTTCTTAATTTCGTAAACTTATCAAAAAAAGTCAATTATTTTGCCAAGACATTTCCTACCAATTTTGTCGGAGTTAGGGTATAATTTAGGGGACCAACTTTTTTAGGCATTTGGTTTGAGGGTTTTGTGAAATTCAACACAAAATGATAAAGAGAACAGAAAAATTGTAAAAAATTAAATAACTTTTTTTCTAAAAGTTTAAAAATAGTTCTGTGAATGCAACATTCTAATTTGCATCAAATATCAAGATCTGCTAAATTTGCAGAGTTAAGCAGAAATTAAATTTCGAGTGTAGTGCATTTTGCATAGATTTTGCACACTATTAGCAGACTTTGACTGTTAATGCAACTTTGAAAGTGCCAATTTGTTGTATTCACAAAGCTAATTTTAAACTTTAAAAAATAAATTTATTTTTTTTTTTACATTTTATTCTGTTCTTTTGTTCTGAACTTCACAAAACCTGGTTTGGGTTGAATTACTAGAATTTTTTATCATATAGATTTTAATCTGATAAAACAAATAGCGCAGAAGAGTTAGGAGCCTTTAAAAAGAAAACTTAAAAAATCGAATTATCGAGACTTGACTTTAGTAACGATATAGATTGATGTTCCAATTTTCATTGATATACTAAGAGATTTTAAAATGTCATTTTCCTTTTTGAACTTTATCAGAATTTTATCTTATTTTACCCTGCTCCTTTTTGTTCTTTTTGGTTATTTTAATCATCAAAAATCAAGCGGGATCGAGGGCCGAGCCATGGTTCATGGATTCGGATATGCTAAAGGTAAGAGAAACAGTAGTTAAAATTTAAAATGAATTTTTAAACTATTGATTAATTAAAATCTTTATTTTAATTACCAAAAATGTAATGCCTTGAGTGGATTTCGGATCTTTCACGGCTGAATGGTTTTTGTTCAATCTTCGATTACTTTTTTATATTTTCATTATCTATACGTCCCAATTTTTACTAATTTAAGTACTTTTAAATACTCGAAGTAATTAAAAATAAAGAAATCGTAATCATTTTCTTAACTAATTTTATATTTAAAAAAACTGTAATAATTTTTATTTTTTGTTCTATCATTTTGTAATGAAATTCACAAAAAAATTTTTGGGTTAAAATTCATACGAAAAACATGAAAATATTTAGTTTTAAAATTTTACACCAAAGATAATCAAACCTTAATGAGAAAAAAGAAATTAAAATATTAAAACTAAAAAATTTGTTGTTACGGGTGTTGAAAAAAGAATGTTCAAAGTATTGAGAATTAAAAAAAATATGTTCCCATAGACTAATTTAACCAAATTTTGTTCAGTAATTTTGTATCATCTAATAATTAATAAATAAAAAAAAACTTGTCCTTAAATTTTTATTAACAGAAATAGGCCATCTTTAACCCTTTGGCTAAAAAGACGATTGTCCTTTGATATTTTTACCGTAAATTTATATGTTTAAAAGTTCATTTTAAAGAGAAAAAAAAACAGATTAAAATGAGCCCCTGATCATTTTTTAACGATTTTTTGATCAAAAGTTGTTTTTAAAAAAATATCAAAATTTGACTTTTTGAATTTCCTTAAAAATATTACGTATCAATATGCTTTTTGCTATATCTTACGAAAGGAAGGTCCAAATGTTTTCAAATTTTAAATTAACATCAAGCTTAAAATAAGCTAACGATTAAGTATTAATTCATTAAATTTTCAATTATATCAATTAAAATGTAACAACCAGTTTTTTATATTTTATCAATTATTAGATGATACAAAATAACTGAACAAAATTTGGTTAAATTTAGTCTATTTACCTTAACCCGTTTTTTTTAAATCTCAAACTTTTGAACATTCTTTTTTGAATACCCGTTAATTTAATTAGTAATTTTTTTAGTTGCTTTATATTATTACTAATTAAAGATGGTCAAGTGAATTATTAATTTATTAATTTTAAAAAAATTTGGGGATAAACTTTAAATTGTATAGAATGGGACTTAATCCTCTAATTTTAATGTTTAAAAGAATTAGATTTTTTTAAATTAAAATAAAAAAAGTAAAAATTGGGTTGTAAAAAAAAGGGTAATACTGGATTGAGATTTTTGGGTGTTTTATTATTTATTATCAAAATTAATATTCGATTAAATTAAAAAATTAAATAAAAAAAGGTTCCAAATTAAATTATTTTGTATTAAAAAATTAACATTTGTACTTTTCATAACTTTTTACTTTTTTAAAATTTTCTTGGTTGTTTTTAGATTTTTTGCTACTAAAACAGACTTGTTTTTAAGTCACAAGTCTTAAGTCAAGTCAAGTAAATTTTTTTTTTAGTGAAATTTAGTCAAGTCAACTAATTTTCTGATTTTTAAACTAAAAAATAAATATGATTTTTTATTTTAATCCAAAAAAAGTTAAGTTTTAAAATCAGAAAATTAGTTGACTTGACTAGATTTCACTAATAAGTTTAATTTAAGTCATGACATTGACTTAAATTTTTCTGACTTAGACTTAAAACTGTGACTTAAAAACAAGTCTACACTAAAATTTTTAAAAATTTTTCAAAAATATACTTACGGCTATATAAGGACAATGTAATGTTGAATAGAATGAAAATAAGATAGATTTTTGAAATTGTGCTGTTCATTTTGCTAATTCTAAATTAAAATTGAGGGTTTTATAACCAAATTGAAGGGGAAGTTGAACGTCGGTTTGTTTAAATTACTTAACGGAAATTTGAAATTTGAGTTGTCTTAATTTTATTAATTTTATTTCGTTTTGTTTAATTATTGATGATATATTTAATTTCCGATTTTAAATTATGTAAACTAATAAATAATATTGAGCAGATTTTAAAACTAATTGAAGACATCGTTTATTTACTTGAGTCATAATTCAGACACAGCTGATACTTAAATTCTATCCACCAAATCCAGGAAATAATCAATTTACATTTTTTTTTAAATAAAATTAATATAAATAGCTACTTGTTCACTTTATTAAAAAATTTAATTTATATTCATTAAAGTATATAAATATAAATTAAGTTTTAAAGAATCAATTTCTTTCGTTATAGAATTGTTTCATTTACTTGAGAATCTTGGAAATGTGTTAATCAGTCTAAGTCGATTTGGAATCATCGATCACATAATCAGCTAGATTGAGAATCAATAATTAAATTTTTCCAATAAAAACAAATTATATAATAATTAATTTTTTTTAATTATTCAATCAATTAAATAAACATAAAACTATTTTGTATTAATAATCTATTTAAGTTCTACAAAAAATGCAGTCAATAATTTGATATTTCTTCAGGCTCATTTTAATTAAACCGAAGAAAATGATATTTATTTCATTGCGAAAATTAATGGTCAAATAAAGAGCAAAATCTGTGCCTTCAAATTTGTCAAGGCATAATAAAAAATATTTTTTCCAAGTATTTATCCGAATTCAGCTTAATATAAATAATTATTGTTCATTTTATTTTCTTAATGAGCAGTACAATGTGTCTTAGAAAAATGGTGTAATCTTAAATCAGGAACATAGAGACAATTAAGTTTAATAATTTTTACTTAAGAGCACGCCGTACTTTTAATGACAATAATTAAAAAAACACTTAAAAATCTAAAAATGAATATTTTGATAATCAGGTATCGGAAAAAAATTCCATCATTTTTTTCGTCATGTTTTATTAGTAAAAAATTAAAAAATTGATTATTAAATTAAACAACAGTCAATCTAATTTTGAATAATTAGTTAGAAATAAAATAAAATTTTTGCTAAATTATTACATCTAAATACTATTTATATCTCAATTTCTTTGCGCTTCAATTAATTTTTAGAGTTCAAAAAAATCTGTCCTTTTAATATAATTGTATATTTTGCTCCTCGGTTCAAATAAATATTTAGACTAGTTTAATTTTAGGACAACTTAAAGTTAAATAAATTGAGCTAAATAATTTATTTATTTTCTGAAAACGACTTAAATTAAAGTGTTCGCGGTTTAAGTCTTCAAATCCTTGAGTGTTTTAAACGGTTCTAAAAAAGAAGAAAGAATAAATTAAAGAAAATTTTTTTTTATTTTTTCAGGGACAAAATAACATCATCGATCCCTTTTAAAAAAAGTATCAAACAAAGTTAATATTTCAATTTTTTTGATAGATTTTTAAAAGTTGTAATTAATTCATTTTAAAAAAATTCGCGACGAAAATCTAAATTAAAAAAAGTTGACACAATGGTAAATTTTTTTTGATAAAATGTTTGAATTTTATGCTTTAGATCAACTGAAACCTTTTGTGAAAAACATTTTAATCAATAAATTGAAAATTAAAAATATTTTAAAACAAAAATTTTATCTAGGAATTCAAAATTCTGTTTTGATCCACAATTTGAATGAAGCTGGTTGAATAGATTGAACTTATTTTGTTAGAAAAAGCTTCTGAAATCTAATTTTTAGAGAGAATCGACTAAGAAATTTTGATAATTATTAATATATCTTTCTATATTAGAATAAGAAATAATAAAAATAATGCCATAAAATATAAATAAATTCCATGCTTTGAACGACTCTTTCCTCAGAAGATTTTAAAATAAACTGATATACTTATTGTATAAAAAAATGACTAAATGTGAATAATAAATATTGAACAAGAAGATGATTAATTAAATGCCGTGAAAGTAATTAGAAAAAAAAAAACAAAAGTATTTTTAAATTAAATTTGCTTATTTTGTTTTTATTTTGAAAATGACAGAACCCAAGTTCTTATCAATTAATTTTCTTTCTTTAGAGCTAAAAAGTCAATTAAAATTGATCTAAAAAAATATTCAATTTAATTTCAATATCGTTTGTCATTGCGAGACTACCCCTTTAATCTTTTTAGAAATTTCAAGCTTAAATTAAAAATATCAAAAAAATGAAAAACAAATCTGTTTTTAATTTTAATTAATATTTCATTGTATTTGTATAGAATATTTTTTCTTTTGAGGAAAAGAAACAAAATTTGCAAAAGATTCGAATGAACAAGAAATTTTTAACTTTTTTGAAAATAAAAAATTTCTATTAATAAAATCTTTTTATTTTTTTGTTTATCTATTTGAAGAATAACAGGAGATTTATTAGATGGCTTTATCCCTTGGCTCAAATATCTGAATATTGTGGAACAAAAAGTCCCAAAAACATTTTTAGTAGAACAGCTTGTCAGAAATGGCTTTAAAAAAATGTTCTTTACCAATCTAGAAGCAAATGAGTGTAACAAGTTACCTAGAGAAGTGATTGAACCTACATCTCAAAAAGAATTTAAAAAAAAGCTAGACACTTTTTTGTTAAGATTTTACATGTTACTAAAAGCAACTAATCTTTGCTGTGTTTTAGGATAAATAATAATTATCTTTATTCTATAACCTTTTATTTTTATTTATTTTAAACCAAAAAAAATTTTTCAAAATTTTTTTCTTTTTTGTGAAGATAGAAAATGCGATAAACCAGCAATAAAAAAAAGTTTTTTTTTTTTTTTTGAAACTATTGTAAATATTGTATATTTGAGATAAGTTGAAGATATGGAAGAAATTGAGGCACAGGAAGCAAATGTGCTTCAAGATGAAGTTGAATTAGAGGCCAATTCTGATGTAAATTCTGAGATTCCAAAAAGGAAAAGAGGAAAAAAACACTGTTAAAGATGATTCCTTCAAAAAAAAAAACCTCTTTATCTTGATTTTAAATTAAATTTTTTTAAGCTGTCTTTAATTCTTCTCTAGAAAATATCAAATTAATTTTTATTTTTAATTTCTGACTTTTTGATGAAATTAAAAAGTAAAAGCGATAAATGAAAATAAACAAATTCTTATGTATTTAGAATTAATTAATTTTTTTTTAAAATTAATATTTAAAGAAAAAAAAAAATTCTAATTTTAATGGAATCAAAACACACTCTGCAAATTAATAAATGGCTGTGACATAATAAAACAAAAAAAATATTTAATTAAACAGTTTATTTGTTAAATTATGATGGATCTTAAGATAAGTTGGCTGGATGCACCATAAATATCGTACCACCTTCCACAGTTATGGTAAGCTGATCTGCCTGCTTCTAAGTAGTAAACTTGTTGGTAAGATTAAAATACGTGGTAATATGTCCAAACAAATGCACCAAGAACACTTAGAAAAAAAAATTTGACCAGAGATTGCATGATGGTGCATTAATTAAAGCATTTCCGAAGCTAGAAAAAAACTAAACCTAAGTGAATATTTATGCAGCAATTAAAATGTCTCCGAAGCGATTTATTCCAGTCAAACTTAAATAAATTCCTAATTATATGTTTAATTGCTGAAAATAAAGTTAGTTTGTATTGTTTTACTAATCTAGAATATCAATTACTAAATTCCTAGACAGACTTAATAAAAAATTTATTCAAAAACTGTGTCTCATAAAGCGATCGGGCGTATTAGTCATGCCTGATAAGCTAATTGATCGGGATTCTTAATTTGAATGCAAATTAGAATAAGTACGAATCAAGACTAATGTCAAGTAATATCCTGAAATTTTATACCCTATTGACCAGGTTCTTTCCTCAATGGACCGACTGGCTTGCTCTAAGCTGCATTATTGACAGTTCGCTTTTAATTAAAACATTTCTACACTTAAAACCAAAAACTGTCTTTATTTGATCTCGTTTGTATGTAATCTTTTTCTAACAATAAGAGGCTTTTGAATTTTGGGGTCAGTTTGGAAAATAAAAACAATTAAATTTATAAAAAGTGTCATTTTAACAAATGTCAAATCATTTTTTAAATTAATTGTTTGACAAAAAGCGCTCTAGCTAAAATCATTTGGTTTTTGTTTTAGAGTTTACGCAATGCGCGTGAATCGATTGAACTATTGACAAGATTCGAAAGTCAATTGTCCCTTGGTATAAATTTAAATTGATAATTTGAAATAAGATGTTTATAAAAAATTAAATTTTTCAATGAATTTTTTTGCACACAAAGGGAAAGAGATTGTGAAAGTCGCCAAAGAGTGAATCATCCGAATGGCTCGAGAATTTCTAGCTAGGATTCTTAATTTTTTCACACAAATTAGGTTGGGGTTATTTTGATAAAAAAACCTAATGAAAACAAATTTGTCCCGTACATACATATAATAGTTACAATTTTGAACAAAAAAATAAATATTTAAAATTGCTGATTTTGGAATACTTAAAAAATCATTTTAGGATAAAGACTTGAACTAGCAGAAACGAGACATAGTTTTTTAAGAGAGAGAGAGAGTAGTAATTATCAAAATTGTCGAAAATATTTTTAAAATCGAAAACTCCAAGAGATTTGTAAAGTGTTTCTTATCTCATCTAAACACAAGGCAATTAGAGCTATCTTTCAAATTTAATTATTCAACAAATTGTGGAATTTAAAGTCTGCTCTTATCTCGTCAATAAATAGAGCCCATTGATTAATAATGCCAACTCCAATTTACGTTGTCAGAGCTTGTCCATTTTCTAAAATCAAAATGGCAATTAATTCAATGATCCATTTATACAAATGAGATTGTTGCTTCCTATTAGGCCGTAATCTTAAAAGGAAGCTCAAAACAGGTCAATACGAAAATCGAAAAAAATCACAATGATTGATATTTGTTTTAAAAAAATTTTGAAAAGAAGAAAAATTCTTTTCAATTTGTGCGCTTTTTATATTTTAAACTTTGATAATTAAACCAAATTGAAAAATTATTTAGAAAATTCTCTTGCCAGTTTCACCATTGAGCAGATAATCTTAAAAAAATTAACAGAAAAATTTTATTTTATAATCTAAAGCTTTTAATGGAAGCTGAAACCGAAAAAATAATTTCTTTTGAAAAATGAAAAATTTACAAATCTAAGCTAATCTATTTTTATTGAAATTAATTTAATCTTTTAAGTAAAATTGATACATTAAAATTTTTCCTCAAGACTTGACCAACTTCATAATTTAATTGAATAATAAAATAGACCCAAAAATACATCAATCAAGTTTAATAATTTTTTTAAATTAGCCATAGCTCAGGATTAGAAAAACTTGATGAGGTCGTATACCACATTGTTGATACCCAAATGATGATGTGACACAATAATCGATTTGATTTTTTGATGTGTTTTAAAGCCTATTCAAGCTCAAAATAAAAAAAAGTCCTACTTAAGCGCTTGGAGATTCTGACCCTGTTTATATTGTGTCACATTATTTGTTCTTTTAAATCATTTAAAAAATCCAATCTAGATTTAGTTAATGTCAGAAAATATAATAATTAATAGAATAAAAAAAAACAAAGCAGTCGTTGATGAAACTAGGCTTAAAAATAGTGATTTATGAAATTTTTTCTTTATATTCAAAAAACTTTGGTAACTCAAAAATTTTTAAAGATATTATTAATGATAATTGAAAAATAAAAGAATTTAATTACACAACAAAACATCTGAAAAATCAAACGAAAATTTTTCTATAAAAATTAAAAAAATTTTTGAACAAGTATGTGATTACTTAAAAAAAAAGGAAAAAAAATTGATTATTTTGATATTTATTTTGATGAAAATTTTTTGTCGGGTCAATTTCAACTATTTTATTTACATCACACGAAAAGTTAATTTCATTTTTAATTATTTCTATGACAAAATAAAAAACGATTATTTTTCTTCTATTTTTTTTCCACATAAAAAAGAGGAATTAAGAATTTTTGATGATTTTTTTGATAAAATTAATTGTATTTGAGTCAATTTAAGAGCATGTTTGAGCTCTTTACACAATTTATATCACTGATTTCTGAAGCATTAGAAAAAAACTCAAATTAAATTGAGTTTTAAAAATGTTTGAAAGAAAATAGTGTTGATTATCTGAATTAAAATTGTTGAAATTGTTTGCTTCATTTAACATTTAAACCTAAAATTGTATTCCATTAGCTTTTATTTTTGATGATAGATATAATTGACAGGTTAATTTAAAAAACATATTCAAAATTAGTCATCTCTTTTTCTAGCGGGAGTTTTATTTCAAAAAGTATTTGAAAATAATAATTCAATGTAAAAATTTTTTAACTTTCAGAATGGCAAGTAAAAATCTTCTATCTTATGATTTTTTTCTAAAGCCATTAGATTCATAATTTTGGTATTAGTGGACCTTTTTTTAACTCATATAATGACAACAATTGATAGGTATCATGCCAAAACAGAAAATTTAACAATTATTGAAAAAATTTATTAAGTAATTAATTTTTATTTGAAACATTTTTGATGCAAACGGTTAGTACTTTTATTCAATATTCAATAATATCAACAAAATTTTTACAAATTTTGAAAAAAAATTTTAAAATTTTTTGTGTTTAATTTTTTCCAACGATTTTTGGATTAAAAATATAATCTTTATTTTTTTGGCAGGCTTTTTCATTATTAAAAATTCTAAAGAAAAAGGAGAAATAAGCTTCCTACTTAAGTACTTCGAGGTTTGATTTGACCCTTTTAAATTTGATATCCTCAAAATTCAATTTAAAGGTGGTTGGTGTCCTTTTATCAGAGAAACAATTTTATTCAAAATAGATTCACTAAACTTTGATAATTTCAACAGTTTAAAAAGAATTAATTTTTTTTTTACGACCAAAAAATTATCAGAAAAGGCCAACAAAAACATTAAGAAACAAAACTCTTTCCACTCTAAAAGACAACTTAAATTTAAAATTTTAAACTGATAAAAAACCAAACCAAGTTTTGCTTCTAAATGATCTTTTATTTCAAAATAAACCTTGCAACTAGAACTATTGCAAGCGTTATTGAGATTTTAGAAAAATTTCTTTACTGCAGAAGCTAACAATCAATACAGGAATAATGTACCAACTAATATCCAGAAACCAAGGAGCCAAACTCTTACTGTACCAAAATAAAGTAATTTTATTCCTAAAAAATATCCACACATCAAATAAACCAATTTTACCAAGAACCAAATATCTTTGCTAAAGCTTCGCGCTATTTCTTCTTCTCCAACCTGCCATCAATCAGAAAATCCCCAACAATCCACGCCGCCAAAATCCCGCTCCGGCCTTAAAATAGTTGCTTTGGCCCTCACCGGGTTCACTATCGGAATCGGCTATGCCACCCTAAACCCAGACTCCAGGCGTCAAATTGAATCAATTGTTCCGCAATCTTCACATCTTTTCAACTACATTGACCAACTGTTAGGTGACACGAAGAATTTCTTTCAATTTGGAGAAAAAAAAACTCCAGACATGAAACCAATAGTGCCCATTGAAGTCAAGAGATCCGAGCCTAAAAAACCTGAACCTGTTGCAAGCACCAAAGCCAATTTGCAAACGCCTAGAGAAGAAAATAAAGTGGAAAAAGAAGTCGACAAGGACTGGAAGCACACAGTTAATCAACTGCATCTTCAAGAAGAAGCTGCCGTGAGCGCAATTGAGACAAAATTGAACCATTTGGACGAAACTGTCAAGATAAAAGTATCTGAAGCTTTGAACAGCTCCTACGTGGCCATTGAAAGCCTGAACAAGTATCGTATTGCGCTGAGAAGGGCTCTTGATGACACCAAAATAGATGGTCTTGACAAGGACCTAGAATGGCGGCAAGTAACAGACTTGTTCGACTTACAGTCGAGTGATGTTAATGCAGCTAATGAGAAATTTCTAATCGCTAAAAGTAATGTCCAAGAATTGGACAAGTTGCTGAGTCAAGTAAAACAAAATGACGAGTTGAGAAAAAATGTCAAAAATGTAAAGCAGACTCAAATTGATTTAATAAATCAGATGAGAAGTCTGCAAGTGGAAGAAAATAAGCTGAATGAAGCCATAGCCCACGCTAATGTTCTTAAGAGCTATACTCAAGAGCAGAAAGTGGCCAGGAATCAATTTTTAAAAGAAATGCAATCGCTTCAGCCTGAAGGAATCCGGGCCCAAACATCGGGTGATCAACTAAGCAACCAAGAGATCAATAGTTTGCTTTTGCATGCCCACAAACGTGTTGTTCAACTTCAGAATCAACTTGAGAAATTACAGGTTTGCTTTTAGATTTGAAAAAAAATTTTCATTTGAATTTGTGTTGAAAAAATTGCTAAAAGAAATTTTTTTCTAATAAATTGGATCTTAGTCCTTCTTTAAGCCTGATAATTGACTAAAAGAAATTTAAGTCATTAGATTCAGTAAACACCAAATAGAGTGATAAATGCATTTAAATTTTGATTGATGAAACAGGAATCTATTTAAGAATATAAAATCTTTTTTTTTAATTAAAATCTTCAATTGAAATACAAATATAATTACAATTAAAAAAAAAAAGGAATCTTGACTGAATTTTCAAAAAGAATTAAGAAGAAAATTCAGTTAGAGTTGTTTAAAAGTCCCAGTAATCGTCTTTCTACTTTACCAATTTAATATTCTTTAAAAAATTCATTCACAAGTTTTAGTTTAATTGGAAATTTCATTTTTGGTATGCCAAATACTTCCATAGCAAATTCTTCAACAAATTTGTTCTTGATATACCAATTAAATTAATATTCTCTGAATTGAGGTGTAGATGATCACCACCGACGCCGTAGCCTTGTGTCACATCGAATTCGTTGCTCAAAAAGGTACTGGGAAAGAAGATCCTTAGATCTTCTTAGATTATTCTATTTGTATTAAAAGTAATAAAACCAAAAATAATTAATTTCAATACAAATAAGAGAAAAAAATTTATTTTCGTTTACATTTATTTGTTGGGCAGTATAAATAAAAATTTCTCTTAATGTTTCTCTGCATATTTTAGTTCCAGTACTGCTATTATTCTCTGTTTTTACGTAATTTTACGTAGTTTCACATAGAAATTAACAAAGAAAAAAAAAGTAAATTTACCGGATTTTACCTCAATTAATCTAAAATTGCCGGAAATTACGTAAATTTTTGTAAAAATTCCAAAAAAAAACAACTTTTTTTGAGAATTTTGACATTGATTGACTTTTTAAAATTTTTCGGGCCTAAATTCGGAAAAAAATTTCTTTTTTTCACGTTATTTACGTAAAATTTTATTTCAAAATGGTAATTTTTAGTAAAAAAAATTAAATTTTGTACAAATTTTAAAGAGTAAATTTTAAATAATAAACAAAAATTCAAAATTGAAAAATGTTCAATTATTCACATCCCAATATAATTCAATGATTCGACTAATTTCCGTTTTTTCTATAACCAATTATATTACCTTAATTAATATTAATTATTTTTTGAAGATTTAGTTGAAAATTAAAACTAGTAAAAACCCTGGAATTTTTACTTTTTACAAAAATTTACGTAATTTCCGGTAATTTTACGTTAATTTAGAAAAAATCCGGTATATTTACTTTTTTTTTCTTTGGTAATTTTACGCAATTTAACGTGAAACTACGTAAAATTGCGTAAATTTACGTAATTTCCCGTAAAATTACGTAAAAACAGAAAATCATAGCAGTACTGTAACTTATCGTTGAATTTTGCTTTTTCACTTGTTTGCACTGTTTCTTGTTCATCTTCCGATTCATCATAAATCACATTTTCTTTTGTTTTGAATTGGTAATTTATTTATCTATTTGCACTTATGCTAAGCCGCGGTGGGCCACTTTTCCAGTACACTTAAAAATAAAGCCTGCCGTTTCAATCAAGTAAAATAAAAAAGAAAAATAAGATTAAAGTCAATTAGCAGCAAAGTTGTAAAAAATTTAAATAACAAAGAAAAACAAAAGATTTAATTGCATTCTTGGCTATCTCCAATTGAAGAGAACTTTAATTTCATCATATCTAAGCAATTGCACAATTTTAGAAGCTATCTCATCTTTCCGTTTTTGAGTTAAAAATTTTAATTAGTTCGATCACTATGGGGTTATTCTTACAGTTCGATCACTATGGGGTTATTCTTACAGTTCGATCTTATCTCGGTTTTCAAAATGTATTTGTCAATCGAGCAAAGTTCTTCTACTTTCAACTCGAGCTCGCTGAGTTCGTGTCTTTGGTGTTGCTCATCTATTTCCTTCAATGGATCTTTTAGTTCTAGTGACCTTGTGTTTTCGATGATCGATCGTATTTTGTTGTTCCTTAATAGGTTTACGACGAAGTCGTTCTTTAGGACCTGAATATGTTGCTTTGTTGGTTTTATTTTTAAGGCATAGAATAAATTCGTGGCCCTGCACCTAGTTGGGATTCAAAGTATGATCTTGACAATGTTTCCTTCTACCCTCTTAATTTTTATAAAGACATCATAAAAATTAAGAGGGTCAAGAGGGCTTTACAAAGGTTTTCTGTTCTATAGAGTAACACTCGTCGTATAAATGTTTTATAGAGGTGACCTTTCATTTTTAGATGCAGGTTTAACGCCAAAATTCTCAGGGCCTATTGCTCAAAGCATTTAAAAAATATAATCTAAATATTAAAAAACACGAGAAAAATAAAAAATTTATCTACTAAAATTAAGATAAGTTATTTTAGATGGTAAGGATTTGAGCATTGGACAGTTCAAGAAACAAAAAATAAAAGATAGCAAAAAGGAAAAGGAAATTGATTTTGTAAATTTTTAATTGAATATTAATTGAATTGAATTTTCAAAGTCAAACATTCCCTTTGATATTGACTTTAAAAAAGTGTTAAATTTTTTGAAGAAATTCTCCAGAGTTAAGATTTTTTCGATAAAAAGTTAGCTGACTTTTTCACACTGGTATTTTTAAAATATTCAGATATTTTTACTTTTATTTTAATGATTTATACATTTTTTAAATTTTTTTATTGCTGCAAAAATAAAAAACGAATTAGCTTTCTTTATTGTTCTCAAAAAAATAGCTAGATCACTTGACAGGTGAAATTATTTGGGAACCAAATTCGATAATAACTTTATAAATTTTCTTTTTCATGCCTATTTTATATTTAATTTTCTCAATTGTCATTATGGAACTTAACTTAATTAAATAAAATAAATTAATAAATGTTTCTGAGATAAAAAGGGTCTTTAAAAATTAATCGAATGTTTTTTTACTTTCATATTGAATAATAGGACAATTTCGCAATTTTTCCTAATGAATTTATTTTAATGAATTTTTATTTGATCATGTTTTTTTTGTTTTTTTCTATTTTATTAAAAATTTTTTCTAAACTTATTAATTTTCAAAAAATCTTGTCATCAAATTTTATCATTTGTAGTTGAAATGAAGGACTGAGTAACCGACCGAACCGACAAAGGCCATCTTAAATTATTTCTAAAAAATTTCAAATAAATTATTCACTTTTAAAAATTTTAATGACTTTATCAATTATTTTTCATCTAGTTTGTCTAAATTCTTTTGTTAAAGAAGGAACAAAATAGAAAAATTCAAGCTGCTTTAGAGGAGCAACGTAGTCAGAATTTAAAGTTTATTAAAGAACATGATTCCGGCTTGTATCAACTACATCGAAAAGAATTCGAGCTTGAAATGGAAAAAATTGTAAATTAAAAATTTAATATCAATCATTTATTAAAAAAAATAAATTCTTAGCTCGAAGAAAACAGTCAAAAGTTCCAAGAAGAACTAAAGAAAGAATTATCTAGACAAGCGGCCGCTCACAACAACCACTTGGCACAGATGCTTAGAATTCAGCAAGATGAACTCAATTCTCTCTATGAAAAGTAAAAACTCTAAATTAGATTAAAATAAAATAAAATTTTTTTAAAGACGACTTTTGATTGAGAACGAAAAGACCAGAAGCAGTTTTTACCAGATGGTCTCAGATAGTTTAGGTCGCTTGATGGGAATCGAGAAATCTCTGAATGCCCGAGCTAACCTAGAGCTACAGGCCAGCAATGCCAAGCAATTGTGGCTGGCTGTCCAAAATTTGAGCCAGATAATTCAAAGCAAAGCCGAGGATCTGAAAGAACCCGGTAACTTGGTCTCCATAAAATCAAACTTTGATAAAATTCAACAATCAGCTCCGAATAATGAATTTATTCAAAGAATTTTGGCAACCGTTTCGGCACATGCTTTGTCAAATGGAATATGGTCCGAGCCGGATTTGAAGGACAGATTTCAGCGACTAAGAGACGTATGCAACAAAGTTGCCCTAATAGACGACCGAGGGGGTTCTTTGTTCAAATATTTTATTTCCTATTTGCAGTCATTTGTTATTATTCATCCCAAAATAGACAAGTCAAAACTTGATGAACCATCGGGTGCTCTCAAATTAGAAGAACCATTGAGCACCTTTAATATACTTGACTATGCCGAGTACTACCTTGAGAGCGGTAATGTGGAATATGCACTTAGACTAATGCAGCAGCTCAAAGGCGAACCGAAGCGCTTGGCCAGAGATTGGATCAAAGATGCTTGTCTTTTGCTGGAGATAAAACAAGCGTGTAGCTTGCTAAATGCCTACATTGCCAGTGTTTACATTGGAACAAATTTGAAATAGATCCGTTCACATTTAGTTTTAGAAGTTTTGAGAAGATATTTTTATTTTTCAAAAAAAAAACTTGTTTAAAAATAAAAATTTTATTAAAATTTTTTTTTTAAATATAATAATCGACTTTGGCACAAAATATTCAAGAAAAAAAAAATTTGCTTAAGAATAAAGGCGTATGCTTCATAAGTCTTCACGGTATGTAAATAAGAGAATTTCGGCGAATTAACTTTTCTACGTTTTTCAGCATGAAAAATTCCTCAAAAAGAATAAAAAATATTTATGACCGATATAAGTCATTCTCTTGCCTATACGTGTCCAAAATAGAATGGTGTTGTTTTACTTCCTGATAAGTTTCTTCATTATGGTATTGCAAAAGTTTCCCAAAAATTCTATTATTTGTTCCTTAATACCGTGCTTTTATAAAAGGTTCAGAATCGGCTAAATTACATAATTATACGTAATTTTACATTATTTTTAGTAAGCTTACGTAATCTTACGTGAATATTAGTTGGTAAAAACATGTAATTTTACGTAAAATTACGTTAGCTTACAATAAAAACGTAACTTTTAGTAGAATTATTGTTAGACTGTTTTATTATTAGACTGTTTTTCAAAAATTTTGAAAATAATTTTTTTTGAAAAAATAAAAAAGCTCAATATTGCGTATCGTTTAAAACAAAAAAAAAATTTTCGAAAAAAATTATTTTCAAAATTTTGGAAAAACAGTCAATTTTTACATTTTTCTCACCGAAAACCTAATTTTTTTTGGCTCTTAGAATTTTGGAATAATTTTACTAAAAGTTACGTTTTAAGTTTTATTGTAAGCTAACGTAATTTTACGTAAAGTTACATGTTTTTACCAACTAATATTCACGTAAGATTACGTAAGCTTACGTAATTTAGCCGATTCTGGACCTTTTATTAAAAGCACTGTATTACTGTGAATTATATCCGATAGAAATGTTCTGGGCTAATTTGAAATGATTTTTTCGGGCAATTAACAAAAAATCAACTGATGAAAAAGTTAAAATGGGTTTGGATATTAGGGCAGGGGAACATAAAAAAACATTTGATAGAATGATAGAAAGCCGCCATAATGTAGAAGCGTATCAGGAAGTGATGAAACACCATTTTAAAGCAAAATCTGAAGACATACGAAAATTTTAGCAGATGTTGAATGATTTCTGAACTAATTTTTTTAAAAATTCCGATTTTTAATAAAATTTTGCGAATGAATATTTTTTTTGTGTTAAAGCCATATTTTCTGAATGTTACAAAACTTTTAAATACTCTGAGAGCTTTTTTTTATTTTAAAATTTCAAGTCAATATTCTGCTCCGAAAACTTTTTTAAATTCATGATGCAATGTTTTAAACTAAAATATAAATTAAAAATGAACTTTATTAGATATAGTTAGATGACGCTTGGGTGACAACTTATCAGGATTAAGTTTATTGTTATTGAAAAAAAAATTTTTGGCTAAAGAGTTGAAGTTTGATATGGAACTTTGGTCAAAATTATTCAAATTGTTAACTATTGACTAACCTCTTTTGCTTTTCCAACAAATAAAAAGTTAATGGCAAATTTATTAGAGGAAGGATGCCTAGTAAAGGAGGGTTCTTTAACGTTCTATTACTTTTAGCCTTGACCTCAATCAAACAGATTATTATTTTCTTCCATTGGTTTTCAGACTGGTGAACGATTGAAAGCCCACTTCCAATCAATATATATTGAGCTTCTGACTTTTATCTTTTATGAATTACTCTTTTTTTCTGAAACATTGAATGTTTTTCAACCTGTTACATGGAATTTTAATATATTTATTTTTTAATTTTCTTCTTTAATTTTACCTTTTTATTATTTTATTTAACTTTTATTGATTTTATATCTTTATTCTGAATAAGCTTTAGTTTTAAATTAATAATTTTATCTCGAGTTTATTGACTGTAATTATTTAGCTTTTAAAATCAAACTAATAATTCTCATTCTATAAAATTTGACCAAACCTGAGTGTAAACCATTCATTAAATTAAGGATTGTTTTTCACAAACCTATATAATGCTTCTAGTAATTTTTGAAGAGTTGAAAATAGGCAAGCTAAAAGAATCAAATATTGAATAAGATTTTCTGGAAGTTAACTTAAAAAGCCGGCGATGTACGGAAAACATAAATTAGAAAAAGTTCTGCCTGGATGTTTAATAGTGAAGAAAACCTAGAGATAATTAATTTACAGTGTTTAAATGAACATTGAGGGAGACAACAGAAAAAAATGAATTCAATAAGAAGGATGCCATCAGAGAACCATTTCAAAGAATGTATTATTTCACCAATAAAGCAAGAAAGTGGTTCTATTGGAATCAGCTGCTGTATGAGTTATTGTAGTCTGGGAATTTTTTTCTTTTCTTGACGTCAGGCTTAATTATTAGAGATTTGTTGATATTTTAGGAAATAACTAACTTCAATGAAGATGAGACTTTCAAATTCTAATGAGACAATGATCCTTGCTATCGAGCCAGATTAGTGAAGGCATGATTCCAAGAGCAAAATATTGAAGTTTTGTCTTGGCCTCCAAACAGTCCCGATCATATTGCATTGAAAATTTATGGACTTGGTTGGATAAGGCGATTGCCAAATAAGAGCCAAGTTAATTGTTAAGGCGAAAGAAATAGTCTCAAGTACCCTTAATACTTTGAGTACCAAAATTTATACGTTTTGAGAGCTAAGCAAACTCAGTATAAAATAGAAAGAAAAAAGTATAAAAATCAAAGGCGGTTAAATTCGCTTTTACTTTATTTGGTCCATTTCTTAATTTCTTCACAATTAAAAAACTTGAATGATTTGGATAGTCCTTGTCTAATTTTAATAACTAATGATAATAGATTGTCATTTCAACCCATTCTCTAACAGTTCAAATATAAATAGAGGCTAAAAGTCAGTTTTTTCTTAATTTTTTCACAATACTGTAAGATTCAAATTAAATTTAGACTAATAATAAATATTTAATAAAAACATGAAAAGATGAAAACTCTGAATCTGCTGAACTTGCCAAAACAGGATCAAAAGTGTCTTTTAATACTGTTCCAAATGGGTCTATTATTTAACTCATTCTTTTGAAAAATTTTATATAAAATATTCAAAGACTCTTCGCATCTATTTTATCAGCATGAAAAGATATCAAAAAAAAACCTTTAATCTTTTTAAAATAATTATTTTGATAAAAAGTGAAATTTTAAATCTTTTGAAAAAAAATTAAAGATATAATTATAAATTAAGCTGAACAAGGTATAAAATAATCAAAAGAATTAAATTTTAAATTAAAAATGAGATAAAAAGCTTAGACTATTTAAGATAATAACTCGATAAGCGGCTATAAATAAATGTGACAAAATTGTGAAGAAACAATTAGTTCAAAAACTTGATATAGAATTTAAAATGGCCGAAAAATTGTTGGAAAGAAAAATTGCCACCTTGTTCACTAGACTGGACATTGACGGAAATGGGCTACTGGACCAAGCTGATTTGGGAAGATGGGCCGATAAATTGTTGGCATCTAGAAATTTAGATGCCGAAGGTGAAAAACAACTCAGAGCTAAGCTGGACTTTTTGTGGACCGCTTTCTTCGCTCCAGCTGATACCGATAATGCTGGCACAGTAAACCTTGCCAAAATGACCAATTATTTAAAGGATATGGTTGCCGATGAGGCCAAGAGACAAGATTTGAAATCTTTGTTGCCACAAATTTTTGATGCCATCGATTCAGACAAGAGTGGTTCACTCACCAAAGAAAAATATACCAAATTTTTCAAAGCTTTGAATGTGAACGATGAGGCCCTTGCCAGCAAAGTCTTCGAATCAATTGACTCGAATGGAGATGGATCAGTTTCTAAAGAAGACTTCTCTGAATTCGGTAAGAATTTTTTCACATGTGCCGAAAACGAGCCAGCCAGTTTACTATTTGGACCTTTGGTAAATTAAAAAAAGAGCATAAAATATTTAATATTTAATATGTTTAGTGCAGATTAATAATTTTTTAGATTATTTTTAATTAAACGAATAAATTGATTAATTTTTTTATTTTTTTTTTAAATTTAATTCTCAAAATCGATTTTTAGGGTTCTAGTCTTGCATTTAACAAGAAATTAGATTAAATATAAGTGTTCGATTTTTATCTGTAAAATACATGAGAAAATGAATAAAATAAAAATTTTAAAAAAAATCAAAATCATTTGTTTAAAATGTCATAATAATAATTAATGTTATTATAATAATATCAATTAATTAAAAAAAAATTTTTTTTAAATTACTAATTAATATTAGATTTAACAAAAAAAATAGAAAAATTTATTCAAATGTACTTTCATGCTTATTTTAATTTTTTCAAAATTTTGACTTAAAATATTTTTATAATAATATAAATATATTTTTCTATTATTCAGACAAAGATTTTAGAGGAAACTATAAAGAATTTACATCAAAAATTTTCTAATAACTAGAGAGATCGAAGGAAAATTTTCTTTTTAAATTTTTTTTTCGAAGGAAATTTATATATTTGTTCATATGCACCGAGCTAATAATAATAATAATATTTGTCCCTATTTTATCTTTGTGGATAATGAGGAGGCGCTTATCTCCTTTTCAAGTACTTTTTGAGCTACGGCTCCGATCTGACACAGAGGTAACTGCATCGAGTTGATCATCTACACCGCAATTATTACCCAGTCGAAACTGGTCCCCCTATTTTTATGATGAAAGAGGTTTAAGCATTCACCCCGTATTTTCGCCCTCAGCGGGTTTTTTTGACTCTCCTCCAGAATAAAAAATATAAAAAAGTATTTAAAAAAAGTTAGACAAGATAAAATAAAAGAAAAAAGAAAAAAGGATAAATAAGTCTAAGTAATGAAGAGAAAATTAAAAATGATAAGTTTAAATTGTACCTAATTTTAATTTGAATATTACTATTATTATTATTTATTCATAAAATTACGCCAGATTCGGCGATGTTAAAAATAAAATATTATAAATAATTAAGTGATTAAATTGATTAATTTTTAATTTTTAATCTTTCGAAAATTAATTGACCATAAATTATTATTTTTTTCAATTGATTTAGCTATCCTACTAAAAACTTTATCAAATAACAACAACTCATTAATTTTTTTGATGATTGCTTACAAAGATGATATTAATGACGAAACTAAGTCTAGTACATTCATAATCAATCGACAAGATTATCAGGAACCAAATGATACCTAGTCAATTAAAATTTGATGTTGCATCAATGAAAAAAAAAAATTCATCGAGTTATCATCGATGAGGAGTGAGCGGATTCATTATGTTACATCGATGAAAAGTATAAATTTCATCGGTTTTTTATATATTTCAATAAATTTTTTTTCATCGAGTTAAAATAAATTTAAAAGTAATTTATCAATTGTTATTTCTTTATTTTAATTTAATTTATAAAATATTTTTGAAAAAAATAAAAATAAAAAATAAAAAATAAAATACTCAAGCCTGTTTAAAAAAATTCAAAATTAACTATTAAAAATTATGAATGAAAATTCCTTTATGAGCGGCACGTCTTTGCAAAGAACGCCTCCCAACTCAATGCCACCCAGTGTTAGCTTTGTCACTGAGACAGTCAAACGACCAAGAGCATATACGAGCCCAAATGGTAGTCCTCCGGAATCCAGATACGTAAGTATTGCTGATTTTTCTACCCTGAAAAGTTGCTTCTCACTACTGGAAGCGCTTTTAAATTCCAAAGAAAAAACAATAGCTAGTCTTGAAGCTAAAGTTAACTCACAATACAATACGATCACTTACCTAGAAGCTAAAGTGAATGATCTTACCTCGGAAATTAGCAAAATTCAGGTTGAACTGAACATCTTAAACGAGAAATCTGAATCGTATCTTGTCAACAACCAGCAATCTAGCGAAATCTCGCCCAGCTGGGTTTCAGTTGCCAGCCGAGCTGTAGCTGATGCTAAAGGGAGAAAACTTGAACGTCCTCCTCAACAGATCGAAGTTTTAAACTCAGTCGTTAGTGAGCAAAAATCAAAAATACTGAATTTAGGAATAATTTTATTTTATTTAATCTATATTAAAAAAATAAAACAAAAATAATAGAATTAGTATGTTTTTATTTTTTCAGGTACAAAAAAATAAAATCAAACTAATCAATTACAAAAATAATTTATTGAGTTTTTTTTTGGAACCCACTGGTCGGCCACGCTTTTTTGTTTCATGTTTGGGTTTTTTTTGTGGTGGAGCTTCGTCATTAATTCTTGAATCTGAATCGGACCCCTCGCAACTACTAACGTCTAAGTCAGATATTTATTGAGTTTCGTTAGGTTGCCTCGACAAAGCAAATTACAGCACCAGCAAAATTTTTTTTGTACGCTTGGTTGCCCACACATTCCCATCAAAATTTTGAAAAAGATGCTGTCGGACTTTTTCAAGCGTGATAAATGAGCAAAATGGTAGATAAATTTTGCCTTTTCCTCTGAGTATTTTGCTCAAATATTGATCGTTGTCATTGCTTACCTCTGAAATTTCTTCTCTGATTTTTTATTTTTAAATTTGAATTTCTGAAACATAATATTTAGAAAAAAACTTAAAATAAAATCTTTTAAAAAATCAAAATTCAAAAAATATTTTAAAATATTTTTCAGCAATAAATAAAATTAAGAAAAAAAAAATTTTTTCTTTTAAATTTGATGATGCTTTTGAGAGCTTGAGTATATTTCAAAGCCCTCTGATTATTGATGGTTCTCATTAGAAGTATTTAAAAAAACAATTTTCGAAGCTTAATGATGAATACAAATAACTATTAAATATTTATTTGTTATACCAACAAATAGATTTTTATTTATACTATTTATTTGGCATTTCAATTTATTGACCTTAAATTATTATATTTAAATTTATATTTCAATTTTTTTCTTCCAAGACCTTTTCACTTTTATTTGTAAATTGAATTTTTTTTATATTGACGTTTCTTTATTTTGTTTCTTAACTTTAAGATTAAATTTTTAAATCTAATTTTTGTTGAAAAATATACAAATTATTCCAAATGCATTTATATGATCTAAAAATGTCTTTAACACTAGAAGCACAAAAACGAGTCAAAATGACTTGTTTTAATAGAATCTAATGGAAAAATGGATAATAATTTATTATTTGGATAAATCTATTCAAAATTTAATTTTAATTGAGTAAAAATAAAAATTTGGCTAAAAAAAAGTATCTTGCAAAAATTTTATCTTCTTCTGAATTCATTCCTTTTTGAACCAATTCTCGTCTTTCATGTAAAATACGCAAACTTTAATTTTTGCATTTTTTAAATTTGCTTATCTTCGTTCAAGTATTAGGATTTAAGTCAGTTTTTAAAGATTTGTATAATTTTTATAAATATTTTATGACTCATCTATTGATTTTGTAGATAAATTCAAAATTTTAACTAGAAAAAAAAAGTCAAAATGACTCTTTTTGGTGCTTCTAGTAGTATATACTTGATTTTGTACAAAGGAAATATTTTTTTTATTTTTTTTATTTGAATTTAGTTAATTTTGAAAGTTATTCTTATTTTTTTACAGAAAAAAAAAATTGTGCTCAAATAGCAAAAATTGACTTAGATTTTAGCGGCCAAAAATCGAAAAAGAGTCATTTTGACTCGTTGGCGCTTCTAGTGTTAAAAAAGTAATGAATGGTGCAAGATAATTAGAGAAATAGTTACTTCGATGGTAATTTTGTGGTCAAAATAATTAATAAAGCACTAAGAATTCATTTTCTATCTTAAATAAAAAACTAATTTTGAAAAATTTCAAAATCAATGAAATTTATCTTTTTTATCAGAAATTTACAATTCTAATTTTTTTCTTATATAATATACAGCTAATTTTAAAAGTATCATTAAATGGTTATTTTTTTAAGGTCATTTTGAAGCTTTCGAAATTTCGAATTTTACAATTTTTTTTATATTCTAGTTCATGAAAAAAAAATAAAAAAATTTTCATATTTTCAAGACACCACCTAAACTTCAAGAAATTAATTAAATCAATGTTTATTTAAAAAAAATTTATTAAAAAGCTAAATTATCTACTTTTATTACTTTTAAAAAAATGTAAACTCAGCTATTTTTTAATCAATCAATGGTCCAAAAAGCAGTGAAGCTGGATCCATATCCGCACAAGTAAAATAGTTTTTACCAAATTCTGTAAATTCTTCTTTGCTAAGTGTTCCATCTGAATTAACATCCATTGATTCGAATACCTGATTTGCGACCGCAGGGTCATTTATATTTAAGCTTTTAAAATAATTGGCAAATTCAATCTTTGTCACCGAGGCGCTTTTGTCCGAGTCGATGGCATCAAAAATGAGCGGCAATAAAGACTTGAGAACGTTTTTCTTATTATCATCAGCCACGGCAGTCTCAAAGTACACGCACATTTCATCAAAGCTAATCGAACCTGACTTGTCTGAATCAGCTGGACCGAAGTATTCCTTCCACATGGTATCCATCTTGGCTCTAAGATTCGCTTCACCATCAGCATCTATGTTTCCGTAAGAGATTAGCTTGTCGGCCCATTTGGTCAAATCGGTCTGGTCGATTGAACCATTTCCGTCCACATCCAACCTGGTGAACAAAGTGGCAACTTTTTTCTTCAGCAATTGTTCGACCATTTTTGATTGAAAATATTTTCTAAAAAAATTTAGTTACAAAATTCAAAGCTTAAAATAGATTTTTTAGACTGGAGCAGATTTTTTCTATAGGGATATTATTTAAAATAAGTTTATTTCATGATTTGGTAAAAAAAAATAGGTCTTATCGATTTATTTTCTTTGTCAGATTTGCCAACTTAAGTTTAGGTTCTAATTTCCTCAAGACAAGTTTGATTAAATTGTGAAAAGCAAATATTTTCGATTAATTAGTTCTATCAATCTCTCCGGATTGCTCCAAAATTCAGATGAAATTTAATACAATCTAAAGTTTGCTTTACGTTGGGTTTAAATCGTGATAAGGAATTATTTTTGTCAATCTAATTCAATCTCTAAACAAAGCGCTAAATTCATCAACCTAGGGAAGTTATTTTTTTAATATTATTAATGACTTGGTTTGTTTCGCAGCGATCAATGTTTTCAGAATTTTAAAAATTAATAAATCAGCAAAAAAATCCAATTCGGGCTTGTATTAAGTTGTCAATTTGTTGTAAAATCTACTAGGAATAGTTAACAGCAATTTTCATTAATTTACAACTCAACAAGTTTGATCAGGAAGCAAATATTTTATCTAGAGCTTTGAGTAAGCTTAAATTAAAAATCCACGATTATATCCTTTTTAAGTTCTATAAACTAATTAGACATGTAGTTTTTAATTGTAAAATTTTTAATTAAGAACTATTTATTTTCAAGACCAATTTTGTTTAAAAAGACATTAGCAGTAATGAGCATCAGTTTTCAAGCAGGATATTTTTTAAAGCTGAAAAATTTGTCAACAGCTTAAATCATACAAAAGGAGTAAAAAAATGAAGTTCAAATGTTAAAGATTAAAATTAACAATATAATAAAAAATTTTCCAAAATCAAATAAAAAAATAATCAATAATTTTCTGAAATTAATTTTTGAAAACTTTATTCGTTTAGAGCAGAGTTGGTCAAAAGATGTCTTAATAATCTGTTTAAGTCAAAGTCAACTTTAACTTTTTAATTTTCAAGATTAATCAAAAGGTTACTACCCTTGTCCTAGTAGACTTATTAATACTTCATTTATTTAATTAATAAAAAATATTAATTTTTTAAATTATGAATTTTATAAAAATGATTAACACCTTCATTATTTGACTCCAACTCTGTGAATCAATTCAAGAAACGCTAAGATGCCTTCATTGCCGACAAGTTTTCTTGCCGTAGCTTTTTTTTTATTATTACTTTGATTATTTAAAAAACTCAAGATTGACAAATTTTGTCAATTTTTTTTTACTTCGCCTTTTGTTATTGAAAAATAAAGGTGAAATAAAATTAAAAATTTTTTTATTAATTTTCACGAAAATAATAAAACTATCTAAAGCAATTATATTTTGCTCTTTTTTGTAATTTTGTTGCCTTAATGGCTAATGATTAGAATTTCAAAATAAGTCATTTGCTCATTTATTAAGAGTGAATATCATTAACACTTAAATTTTGATATCTTACAGATTTAAAATTATTTTCAAATATTTTTAGTTTTTTCGAAGGAGATTTTATTAAATATTAATTTAATATTTACGCCATGAATTGATGGATTTTAATTTTTGGGAGAATGAAAAAATGTTTCTTTATTATTTTAAAGTTATTCTTAAGAAAAAAATAATTTTTCTACCAATTCAATATTAGATTGTATTTAAGGATTAGATTTATTTAAAACATGACTTGATTAAGCTTATTCTTGAATTGACTAACTGTAATTGAATTGATCACCTCCTTATTATTTTATTAAACTAAATAAAAACAAAATAAAAGAAATTTCATGTATTTGAAAGTGAATATTTCAAATCATAATAACTTTTTCTTACTTTTTAGTGAAATATTTCGAGCATTAAAAGCTTGGTCCAAATTTAATTTTTTCTCTTTATCAATATTGTTTTGAAGTCTTGAGCTTTATGCGAAAATGCTTAATCTCTATTTTATCTTATGCTTTTTGACCATTGCTCTAATTCAGTTACTGTACCCGGTTCTAGAATCGATAATAAATAAATTGATTAATACAAAAGAACATGTTTGTTTTTTGCGGAAGGAATTTTTTAAAATATTTTGAATATACTGAGTTTTGCAAATGAGCTTGTATCAGCAATCTTTAAAAAATTTTGTTTTTTTTATTCAATCTATTTAATTTTGAATTAATTATTTTTGTTTTTTTAATATTTAACATTGTGAAAGATTAAAATAAAAATGAAATCACCAAGATTTTAGTCATCAAAGTAATAAATTTACCAAACCAGCTCCGAACCATTGCTCAAAGACCCAACGAATCTTTTATTTTTGCGGAAGATCTATTATAATAGGAAAATATTTTACTAAAATTTGCGAATAATTTTACTATCCCCATTTTACGTAATTTTTTTATTTTTTTTTATTTTAATTTTTGCCATTGGAATTCTGAAGTAAATGAATTTTTTCAGCATAATTCTCAAAAGACACTCACTCTAACACATCTTTCTTTATTTTCTGAAAAAATTTAATTTCTTAATTAAAAATCCTCTTTTGTTATAATATCTAATCGATTTAAAATTGCATTAAATTTAGATTTTCTCAATCCTCTTGTTAATTAAATTTTCATTTGAACTCCAAGCTAAATCAAAATTTCAGTTTTTGATTATTTGAATTCTTTTCAAAATTTACCTGTTGCAGAACCAATACGTCATTAAAAATAAAATGCCATTTATTGATTCAAAACCAAAAATTTAAACCTTAAAATTAATTTCTTCTTAAATCAAATGTCAGAATAACCAACTATTTGGCTGGTTTTCAGCACTTCGCTAGAGAAAAACAGCAGCGATTTTAAATTCTGTCCTTTGGCCTCATCCTTTAAAAAATAGTCATTTAAGCAAAGAAAACATTAGTATCAGCTGAAGCGAAGAAAGCAGTCCACAGTTTCATTATTCTATAAACGCTTTTTACTATGTTTTTCTTTTAGTTAAATTTTTTATCATTACTATCCAGCTTTTACGTCATTAAATCGTTTATCTATTTAAAAGATAATTACTAAATATTTTGATGATTTTCAAAAATTATCTTCTTGGAATTGACGTTGGCAAAAGAATGATTTTTGTTTCACGAATTTTCTAATTCTTTGGAAAAAATATGCAAATTTAACTCATTTTTGCTGTGATCCAAAATTTTTATCTTATTTTTTGTTTTAAATTTATCTTAAAATTATCAGTTACCTTTGATTTTTTTGAGTATTAATTTAAAAATCAATCGGCAAATTTAATATAAATAAGGAAAGCTTAAGAAAGAAATTTTTATTAAATCACAATAAAAATAATTAAGAGGTAAAATGGCCGAAAAATTGTTGGAAAGAAAAATTGCCACCTTGTTCACTAGACTGGACATTGACGGAAATGGGCTACTCGACCAAGCTGATTTGGGAAGATGGGCCGATAAATTGTTGGCATCTAGAAATTTAGATGCCGAAGGTGAAAAAACAACTCAGAGCTAAGCTGGACTTTTTGTGGACCGCTTTCTTCGCTCCAGCTGATACCGATAATGCTGGCACAGTAAACCTTGCCAAAATGACCAATTATTTAAAGGATATGGTTGCCGATGAGGCCAAGAGACAAGATTTGAAATCTTTGTTGCCGCAAATTTTTGATGCCATCGATTCAGACAAGAGTGGATCAATAAGTCAAGAGGAATTTAATAAATATTTCAAAGCTTTGAATGTGAACGATGAAGCCCTTGCCAAAAGAGTATTCGAATCGATCGATTCCAACGGAGATGGTTCGGTCTCAAATGACGAATTTGCTGAATTTGGCAGAAATTTTTTCACATGTGCTGAAAACGAGCCCGCCAGTTTACTATTCGGACCTTTGGTTTAAGAAGAAATTTATTTAAAGGCTTAAATTTTAAAGTTTATTTTCAATAAATTTTTAAAAATTAAACAGCTCTATTTCGAAATAGACTCTTTTTGTTGAAAAATTTTTGTTCAAATAAAAAGGTAAATGTTATTAACCATATTTTAATACTTAAGATAAGTTTTCATTAAATTCATCGAACTTTGACTCATCGTTTTCTTTTTTTTAATTGTTTATTTAAATTTGAAATGACTCTGAGTAATAAAAACTGTTCTGCCATTAGATAAGTACAAAATAGAATTTTTAAGTGATTAAGTAAACATAAAAATTTTGAAAAATAGAGTACAAAAAAGAATAAATTAGCAAATTACTGCAATAGCGATAGCAAGTTTTTTTTTGTTAAATTTTAATGACTCATCATATTGAGATACAATTTCTTTAATACGATCATCCAATTTAGTGTATTTTGACTTTCTATTTGTTTTAATAAATATGAAAATATCAGCGACTTGACCTTTATTCATTAAAAATTCAATTGATTTTTTAATTGTGTGAAATTTTTTATTATATTATATTTTTTTATTTTATTAATTTTTTAATTTTTTATTATTTTAATTTTTTATCATTATAAAAAGCTTTTTCTTATTATATTAGCTATTTTAAAAAAAGCTATTTTGAAGAGATGCCAATTAATTTTATTAATTATTTTTCTAAGCTTATTTATTGAAGAGAATATAAATACATTCAATTAAATATGCAAATCAAACAAAATCAATGCCTCAAATATTAAACAAATCATTCCTCAACAATTCCATCATAAACAACAACTATCTTATAAACAATTTAATGGATGAGTACATTTCCAGTGGTGAACATGCACCGAAAAAATATGAAACTTTATTAACTTTATTCTTTAGACTTTGGCTAAAGAAATTTTAATTCAACTATGTCCTTAGGTAGTTATTTCCATTTTTTGGACATCCTTTTCATGAAGAAGATGATTTCTTTTTGAGATGATTTTTTCCATCCTTCAAGCGCATCGGTTCTGACTGTCTAGCAGGCAAGTAAAATGACCGATAGAATTATTTTTTGAAATGTTTTTCAAAATTTTAAACAGCTTGGTCGGATTTGTTTAGCATCAAATCCAAAAATCGAGGATACGATTTGAAGATACATTTTCTTTATTTAAAATTTCATATACCCTTTGAATATCTTAATCATAAAGGTTTGACAATCGATCAATTTTCCATATTTTTCAATTTTTTTAGCTTGTAAAGCAGCTTTGAATATGAAATTCTTTGTTGAAACCACACGAGCAATATAAACTGAGCTAAAACTTTATCATGCAAGATTAATTTTTTATAAATAAAGAATTCTTCTAGGTATCAAAAATTTAAAAAGGTTTAAAGAGTCTAACTAAATAATTATTTGACTTATTCTAGTCAGAAATTTTTATGAAATGGAACCTTCAATTTGAGTCTATTTCCGAAAATTTTTTTAAAAAAAAAATGCCTGAAAGAATTAAATGAAAATATAAGTGTTAAGTAAAAAAGCCTTTTAAATGACTTAATGATATCTGTGATTCCTATTTTATTAATTTAGTGTAAGAAAAATTTTCATAAATATTAATTAATGTCATTATTATTTTAATTGTGTACAAAAATTTATTTCTAATTAATGATGTTCATATTTTTTATTTTTAGTTCAATTTTATCAAAAATAATATATTATTTTTTTATATCTAATACTTTTACAAAAAATTTTAAATAAAAAGTATTGTTTTTCAAGACCATTCTTAATTTTTTAACTCTACCGGCTTTCTTTTCAATTGCAACAGAAATGTAACGATTTGGAATCTTAACAATACCATGATTAACGGCTAGTGCAGTAATGTGGTAACAATTTATTTATTTATTTGTAAATCTGTACCGAGCTAATGCTCCTTCAGAGTAAAAATTTATAAAATAAAAAAAAAATATTTTAGTTTTTTTCTCAAAGATCATGTAAAAATTAAAAATATAATAAAATACAGAAAATGATACTTTTTTCAACATGTTTTATGATTATCTTTCTAGTTACATTAAATCTTTAACTACAAATAAAATAAAACTTTAAACACTTTTAATTTGAATTAGATTAAATTAAAAAATTTCGTAAATTATTCAAATAACTCTTTGTGCAATTTTTTTGAAAAAAACCATTAAAGCATTAAAATTTTGGCATCTAATGTTTCTGTAAAAATAAAGGAAAATAGTCTGAAAAAAGATGATTCCCTCTACACAAAATGCTGTGAAAATAAAATATATGAAAATTTTTTTAATCTAAAAAAAGTTTTTTTTTTTCAAATAGTCTCAAATTCCATTAAAAAAATTTTAATTGAGAATATTTCAAATTTTTATAAATTCAAAACTTTGTTTTTAATTAAAACTTATACAAATATACTTAACTAAAAATTTCTCAAACCATTTACATTTGATTTAATGCATTAAACTTTAATTTAGTTTGATTAAGAAATAGAATAAAAATTCATAGCTTTTATAATAAAAAAAAACAGAAAAAATCTTATGCCCAAATACCATATAGCATTCTAAACTAAAATTCAAATTTGTTCAAACCAACATATATTTAAATGATGATCATTAAGTGTTGATTGAGTGGCAGAGTATTTTTCTCCCAGGAAATCCATTTTTTTGCTTATTTTAATCTTAATAAATTGGATGATTTAAAAATGAACTTGAATGTCTTCATGAACAATTTTAAGAAGTGATCAAAAAACATGACATTTTCCCACTGAAAAAATTTGTATATAAACTTGTAAACTTTGTTTAAATTTTGATAAAGAGTTAGACTTAATGAGATAAAAATGAAATTGATTATCACACTTTGCATGTGCATGTTAGTATCTTATGTGAATGGAAGCCAACAAGTTCATGTTGTTCAACAAGTTGAAAATATGCTTCAAAATTTTATCAACCAAGTAATGGCAAACTTGCAAGAAAAATCTATCCACGGTCAATCAGCTCTATGGCAAATTTTATCGAATATCATTTTTTTTATTTTAAATAATATGTAAATGCTGAAAAATTTTAGCTCTTTTTTTGATCAACAGCAAAATAAGACTTTTACAAATTTAGAAAAATAAAAGCTAAATTTAAATATTTTTGATTTTTTTTCGATTTCTCTAAATCAAGAACATTATTTTCTTCCAACTGAAAGAAAACCTCATAATCAAATCATAACAATAACAAGTTGCGCAACAATTTCGATAAAAAGCAATAAATTTTCAATTAACTCAAACATTTATTCAAAAATACCCAACTCGAAAATTTAAAAAAAAACAAAAACAACAGTTTGTTACATAACTACTTTGGAAAAAAAGCTTTGAAGCAATTTAGCTTTTAAAAGAAAAAGTTAACAGTTATTTCTTAAATTTGAATGAATGACATTTGTTTGGTAAAAATTGGCCAAAATTCTGGCGGCCATTGCTTTGTCAATTGTGCAATCATTGAAGCTATAGGGGTTTCTTTTGTTTTTTGTCCAAAAAGGAATCTTTAATAATGTGTTCGATGTTTATTTTTTTTAAAGATTTATTTTTTTTAAATAAAAATGTAAATGAGCTTCTTTTAGATTGGTATCATTAAATTAGCAGAATACCTAGAAAATGGTTTAAAAAAATTTTGCCTAAACAAAATTAAAAACAACCATAATTTAATTTAAAAAAGAAAATGGACAATTTTTTATTTAATGAAATTTACAAGAATACACAGCGCCTTAGAAGCCGAAACCATGTTGAAGAAAAACTCCTCAAGGAACTGCTCTATGGTCATAAAGGATACTCCGAAAAGTTACAGTAAGCTAATTTATCTCTGTTTTTTACAAAGCTTTCTCTTAAGTTTATCTTTTAAATTTCCTTGTATGAGTATTGTTTGATTATTTCAATAAAAGCATATTAGAATGAAAATAATTAATTACGAGCTGACAAGGCATGAATTTTAAAAATTTTGTTCCGAATTCTGCGAGACATGTTGGATTCAATGAAATTTTCAGTCTAAAATTTTTTTTAACTAGTTATATAATAAATTTGCAAAAATATTATCAAAAAATTTACTCTTAATTTTTTTGAGAATATTTTAATTTTGTGTATTTTGTGTATTTAACTCACTTTTCACAAGTTTTCAAATTTAATTGATGTTTTAATCAAATCAAAATAAATTCGTATTGATTTAGTAATATTTTAATTGAAAAAGAGTTATTTAAAAATAAATATTTATTTTAAGTAGGTATTTTTTTGATAAAATATTTGTGCTAATTTTTATTAGAATAGCTCTATAAAAAATCTTAGAGATTAAAATTAATTTTAAAATTTTGATCGAACCAAAATATTTATCAAATAAACAATCCAAATGAATATAGATAATCTAGTCTGTGGGTTGTTAACTTTTAATAATATTTTTGTTAATGATTCATTTTTTAAAGATAAATGTTTTTATTATTATATTTCTTTAAATTTTATTAATTCAATATTTTAATTATTTAAATTTTGACGAATATTTTTTATACATAAACTTAATGTGTTGATTTAAACAATTTGATCACCTGCAAAATTAGTGTAAAAAACCGTTTTGAATGAGTCAAAATAAATTACTGTCTCTATTGTATAAATTTCTAAAAACTTTAGTTAATTTTTAATATTCAAATTTATACTAAATTAATAATCTAAATTTGAGTACTGAAATTAAAAATCTTATTTCCAGAAAAAGGCGCTAAATAATTTTTAAGTTTTTTAAAGAGGGTAAAATCAAATCAATAACATATTTCAAGTTAAAATTATAATTAAATAAAATTTGATAAAATTTTCTTCGAATTTGCAAGTGTTTTAATAGCGACCAGCTATGTCACCTATTTAACCCGTTTTTTGACGGCATTACAATTTTTTATTGATAAGTTTAGATGAAATTTTATATTTACTTTCTGAATTATATAGAATTAAGATATTTTTAATTTAATCTTAATTAATTATTGAAGAGCTTGATTACATTTTTAAGCTTAACAATTTTAGAAAGAAAAGAGAGCAAAAAGAAATGGATCACAAGCAAATTTTCCGAATAATTTCTTTTTCACTGAAATTACTTTAATCTATAAGGGGAAATTAAAATGATAAAATGAATTTAACTTATTAATTTTTCCGAAGGGACAAAAAATAAATCCAAGTTGTTTGAGCCAAATAAAAAAAATTAAAATTCTCATTCTTTGAATTCAAAAATATAATGGTATAAATATTCAATATATCAAATATTTACAATCCATCTTGAATTTGATGATGTTAAAAAAAAAAAAACTTAAATTTTTAGTTTTGTTTATTTTAAAATAATTGTAAATAGAATATATATTTTGATAAAAGCATAATTAATTTATTGATAACTTTTCTTCTATCTTCAAAATAATCTAAAAATCATATTTTTATTAAAGAAAATTTATTTTTATATTGTAATTTCTTAAACATAATTGTAAATTTTAAAAAAAGTAAAAACAAACAGTACAAAACTTTCTTCTTCTATTTTAATTCATTTTATTTTTTATATCGTCGAATCTAGCGTAATTTTATGAATAAATAATTATTAAGATTTTAAATTTTATTAGAAAATTTTTGTGAAAATTCACAATGCTCCTCATTCATATGATTTGAACAAATTGTGTCACTAAAGAAAATTTGGAAAACTTTTTGGTTTTACTTTTAAATTTTAAAAAATATCGAAAAAAAAATGATCATGAGTATAAAAAAAATATAATGATAACAATAATAAGCAAAAATAGGTTAACTGATTAAATTTTTTATTTTTTATGTTTAAGCCTGATAGAGTATAAAAATATATTATTTATGCAAATGGCACTTTTTCTGTTTCGGTTTGAATGCATTAAACAAATCCTGTCCAAATATTTTTCTTGTCTCTCTTAAGATCATCTGCTACATCAATTTTTGAGTTAGACATTGAATACTCCCATATATTTTTTTCTCAATACTTAAATTTTAAAATAAAATTTGTAAAGTAAAACACTTAAAAAATTGGAGAAGACCCGTCAAACAATCGAACAAGATTATTACTACATGAGTCTAGAGATGAAAGAATTGGGCATTTTAAAAAATCAAAATAGGTTTAAAGACTCTCTGATACCATTGGAAACAGAGCGAAAATTCTATGAATCTGAGCAAACATACCGTGAAGATAAAGCCAATGATGTAGACATAAAAGAAGATGATAGTGGATTTGATGAGTTCAATTTTTCTAAAGTTTTGAACAAAAGACGAACCTCTCTTCAAGTACCTGAGTTGCCGAAAAGTGTCGAGAATAAAAGAAAATTTTCTTTGGACAGTTCAGGGGTACCATTGTCAAAAAGCGCTTTTTACACCATTAATAATGAAAAAAAAAATATCAAAAGCGGATTGAATTATTTGCCTGAAGAAAATAACCTAGAACATAGGTCTTTATATTCAGGCTCCTTTTTGAAGTCTGATTTGGATTTTTCTCAGAAGGCATCTCAAGCTTATTCGGCAAGGACTCAGTATTCGGCCAAAAGCGGCTTGACTAATCCAACCACATTGTCCAATCTGTCCTACTTGACATCGAATTCTCAACGCAGGTCAAGCTGTAAGCCGAGCTCAAGTACCCGGCTGCCGAAGATAAAGAGACACGAAGAAGAAAAAAAGCGTCAAGTATCTTTCGGACGAGTTGAACTAAATCAGCTAGAAATTCCAACACTTTATCGCCATTCAAATGTAGCCATGGAAAAATTCAAACTAGATCCACACTTTTATCTGCCAAATGGTCATTTGAAGCGAAGATATTCATTGCCAAAACTGGACGAAACATTGGAAGCCATTAAAAATTGTAGGTATATTCGAAGAGGATCTAGTGGACAGGAGGACAACATTGATGTCACAAATATTTTCAAAGATATTTGCCAAAATGACATACTATCTGGAAATATGGAAAGTTCATTCGTCAATGATGAAGATGATAATTTTTAAGCTTTAGTACTTTTAATTATTTTGACCGGTTATTTTAATTGATTTAGAAGTTTTTTTTTTTCAATTTCTCTTAACAACTAATTTATTAATATTCAAATAAATGATTTAGTCTATTCTCAGATATTTTTTATTTAAGATATTGAAAAAAAAATGGCAATGTTTTTGGGTTCTACTAAACACTGACCAACCAATTTTTTAAAATTTGCTGAAACCCTTTTTTTTTTGCAAAGCAAAAATATTTTTAGAAGTTTTAAAATATCATTTAGTTTGAATTTTCTCTATTTTTTGGAAGGACGGTTTGCACGTATTTTCACATCAAGATATTGACCTTATTTACACATACTAATAAAATAGAGTTGTTGTGTGTTAAAAATATGATTTAATTTTTTTCCAAATTGTCTCATTTCAGAGATTTTCGCACTCAAAGTAGGGACTTAAAAAATACATTATTTTTTGGACAAGAAAATATCAAGAACTGAACACTCGACAAAATAGATCAAATACAATTATGAAAGAGCATAAAGTCTAGTTTAGAGTGCATTATCAAAATTTAATAAAATTTGTGTTATGAGTGAGATATTTTAATTCAAAGTTTTTGTTAGTTTTTGTACTTTGACGTTTTTTTTAAAGGTATCCCCAACCGAATTTAAAAAAATTAAGTTCAAATTCGTATTCAGCATCTAAAAATTTACTTAGATACAAATTTTCATGATGTTATGGCAAAAATTGACTGAAAAAATTGAATTTAAATATGAAAAACAAAAAAAATGCTTTTTTTTACTTTGCTTTGCAAAAAAAAGGGTTTCAGCAAATTTTAAAAAATTTGGGGGTCAGTGTTTTAGTAGGACCCATTTTTTAGCTCATCACTTTTGTCAAAATTTAAAGTTTAAATATATTTTTAAAACTAATTTGTTTATTTTTGAGATTTTTTTGATCACAAACCAAGTCGAAACTTCAACTTGAAATTTAAAGTGATAGATAAAAGCTAAAATTCTTTATTCAAAACATGTTTAAAAGCTATTTAAATTTAAATTTAAAATTTGATAAAAATCTAAAAAATCAAAATTCAAAAAAGTCTCAATCATGCTCTGACATATCCGTCACTCGACTCAGAAAAGACTAGGAAAAAATTTGCTCAATTTTCAAATTTGCTAAAAAAATTGCAATTTTTGGAAAAAAAAATATGAAAAAAAAATTTAAAAAACATTATTAAGCATTTTGTTTGAAAAATGAGTAAAACGAAGAATTTTTGGTAACTAATTGAATACGGTGGATGTCACCAAATTTAACAGCCAAAACAAAATTAGGAAATAATGCATTTTTTATAAAATCATATTTACAACTTCTCTCCAATTCAACAAAAAGAGAAATAAAGATTTGACTAAGAATAATTTTATTGAAAATCTTTTCCTCATAAAACAAAATACATTTAAAAAATACCAACATTAATGATAAAAGACCATATAAAAGATTTAAGACAGTCCTCATTCTCAGATAGAGTTGTTCAATTTCTGATAGATGAAGAAATGTTGAGTGATAATTTTCCTATTCAAGCATATATTTCAATTGAACAAACTTTTATAGTCAATTGTTCGAATTTTAATTCATATTTAAATAAAAAAGCAAATTGGGGACTCTATCAAGATTTACTTAAGTCTTCAAGTCAGCATAAAAGTTATCCGGAAAAATTTGACGAGCTAAATGAACAAATCTCAAAAAATTATTCCGTTCCAATCCAAAAGTTTTAAATCTTAGATAGAATCAAACTTGGATTATTCTTTTCCTTGTTTAAATTCCTTCTCAGAAATTAACACCAAAAAAATACAAGTTATTCAAAATTCAGAAGTTCGATCTATTTTGAAGCTGAAGTATGTCAATAGAGAAGGTTTTGAATCAAGATTTATCGAATATCAAACTCCATTGTGTAAAAGCTATCTTAAAATTTTTTCTTTTTTTCCTGAACAATCAAATATTTAAACTTGTTTAACCTTTAGCATCAACTTATCGTTTTTAATTTTCTTTTCATTACTTATTTATTTTTTTTTTTATTTTTATTCTATTTTATCTTATTTAACTTTATTTTTAATTTTATTTATTTTATGTATTTTTATTCTGAGGTACTGATTTACAAATAAATAAAAATGATGTTTCGATTATAAAATATCACAAAAAATTAAAAAATGAATCAAATAATTGAATCAGATGAATCATCAGCTACATCAATGATTGCCAATCAATTGTACGATCCCAATACATAGAAGAAGACGCTGTACATATTGAAAAACCTCTTCCAAAAAAAAAGACAAGGGAAAATTTGCAGCGTGATTAATTTTAGTGGTTTGAAACTCTTAAAGAATTTCAAACTACTAAAATTACTCATGATGCTAAAGAAATGTTACATTTAAAAGAAATGAAAGAAATGCTTGTAGAAAATACAACTTTGGGTGCTAATGAGATATAAACAAGCGAATTAGTAGAAAAGCGCTTTTATAAATGCTCACGGTGCAATAAAAGATCATAAAATCTGATTCATTGAATATTGTTTTTTTTTCACATTTTCTTAATTTTTTTCTACTTCTTTTTGACTTTTGTCGTTTTTAAAGAAAAGATTAGCTACTGCAATAATTATTTCCCTTAAAATTAATCTACCTCTATATCTTATTTATTGGATAAGATCGTTTTTGCATTTAGGATCTTTTAGAGTAAAGTAAATCTTTTAGATGAGTAAATGGTCATCAAAGTGAACAATGCCCTATTAAAGCACAAGAGTAATTTAAATATATTTTTATATTTTTTATACTGAAGGAGCATTAGCTAGGTGAAGGTAGACAAATAAATATAAAAATTCATATGACCAGGGCAAATAAATAAAAATTACCATACAGAATAATTTTTTTTATATGAGATTACATATATGACGCATTGAATTGATATAGTAAATTTTCATTTAAAACTTTATTCAAAATATTAATTATAAGAAATAAATAAAAGGATATGGGGCAATCAGGTCTAAAATAGGACTTTTTACATTTTTTAACTTTTCTATAGTGATTCTTGTAGATCTTGACGCGCTGATTCCAAATATATGTGTATTTTTTGTCCTAGGTAATTATTTTATGAATTATAGCCTTCGGAAGTTTTTAAGGGTATATTAGGTTTTTAAGCCATTACTTGGTCAAATTTTATCATTTTTTTATAAAAAATACACCAAAATGCTCAGAAAAGAGCGAAGAATCTGAAATAATAGTATCAAGTCAAAAAAATCACGTAAAAAATGAACTATCCTTGAAAAACCAAAAATTGGCTATGCTTCCCTTTAGACCCCCCGGGTACCCCCATGTCAAAGGACACCCCCCCAAAAAAAAATGTATTTTTTTCGGGTTGCTCAGTGTCTAAAACATACTAGAAAATCAGATCCTGCATTGAAACCCTTCTTGGAAAACTTTTATCTATCAAAGAAGTTTTATTAATCAATTGGTTTAATATTGGAAAAAGCTGGATAAAATAACTTTTTTAAAAGACAAAAAATATTTTTTAATTTATTATTTCAATTATTCAGTATCTGAAATGTCGTCATCGTTTAAAATTGTATCATCATTTTCAAAATTATCTTGTTTACTGCAGTCAAAGCAAAAATTATAAAAAGTTTTGCTTTTATTTGATACAATCTTTTTCGGATTTTGTCTTGCAAAGCCTAAGTACCAAATTACACTTGTTACATGGGAGCAGGCCCCAAAAACCCTTGAACCAGCTTTACAGTCGCAATACCATTCTTGAATTGGATCCATTGATGAACATGATGAATATCTTATCCATGTATTGTGAATTACCTGAGATGAAAATCTTGAATTTATTTTTACCCTTATTAGTTCTTGAGCTTCTTCAAAATATTCAAACTGATAATTCCCACTATCATTCATATGCTCGATTGTATAAGACAAAGACTGTTTTAATTGATAAATACCAAAAGTAAGAGATTTTATATAATCTTCACTTAATACTGGAAAGCCTAACTCATCTAAATTAACTGCACGAGTTTTTGAAAATCTCCTTGAGTATTTAGCTACTTCATTTTTTAAATTATTTTCTTCATTTGCTTTCTCAACCATTTGTTTATACAGATCAATCTTTCCGGTGTCATTCGTTGAAGCCAATGCTGGTCTAAATTTGTTTATTAAAGCACAAACCAACTTAAAATCTTTTTCTAAAGTTCTAATGTCTCGATTAGAAATAACATAGTAAAAATATTTCCAACGCTTAATTATTCCATTAGCTGACTCAACAACCCATCTTATTTTTGAAACCACCCTTGAACTATTAGCACTTCTTGTTGAATGCTGCTTTTGGCCAGGCATTTTTGGGCAAAGGCAAATAGCTAGGCTATTTTGGTTGTAAATCTTTGTTCTTCATAAAATCTAGACAATCACGAAAACCTCTATCAAACACAAACAAGTCATCAGGCAAAAACCAATTTTCAATATGATCCATTTTTGTAAATATATCTTTAGTAATGCTTGCATCGTTGTTTTTACCATTTGCAAGATATGGACCGACTGTTTCAATTAGGGTTCCATCACTTGCACATACATTCATAAATTTTAGAAGACAGCGTTTTTTATGATCTGAATAAGATTGCTTTTGAAAGCTATATGAAGATGACTTTTCTATATAAATGTACGTCGCGTCCCAAATTGTTATAACATCATGCTCGTTTGCATTTAAAAGAATTTTAGACATGTTAGTGGTATGTTTTGAAATTATTTCATCTCTTGAGAATGCATTGAATCCAATATGGAGTGGTGTAAACATTTCCCATAAAATCTCTCTCACCTGTCTAACTGACCTTTTTATTTGATCATATGATGCCATTGGTAAGAAGGCGGATATTTCTTTTAAAGTAACACCGGTTCTAAGCTTAGTTAGATAGAACCCTAAAGCATTGATCAATGAAACATTTCCAGTAATGTTTGAACAAGAAATCATTTGATAAAGTTCTTCAAAATCATTTTTAGAAAGTCCAGTCAAATATGACATCTTTTGTCGTCTATGCTCGCGTAGTCTAAACAAACAGAGTCAGTGGTTACGCTTGGGCCTGGTTGATTTATATGATTTGTTTCTTCAATTGGATCTTGATAAATGTCATCACTAACATTTTGCACTACTTCCTCTAGAAGGAGTTCATTGTAGAATTCACTCTTGTTAGGATAAAATTGAGACAGCTTCTTATGACAATCACAACACACCGATTTATACTTTTTCCATTCAATACCCAATGAAAATAATGCAGCTTTTAACCATGCTGATGTGATTCCCACTTTGTTTTTCTTAAGCTTTTCATTCGAATCAAGTCTACGAAGACAGTAAGCACACGTGCGATGAAGATTACTCATTTTGAATTTTTGTAAATAAGTTGTTTATTAAATTGTTTGTTAAGAGTTTTTATACGGAGAATATCAGCGTGGTAAAGGACTACAGAAAAAATAAATACATTTATTACATAAATCACATTCTTTTTTACCTTCACCTTTTAGAAAAGTATATATATATGAGTGGGGAGTGCTTTTTATCCAGCTCTTTCCAATATTAAACCAATTGATTAATAAAACTTCTTTGATAGATAAAAGTTTTCCAAGAAGGGTTTCAATGCAGGATCTGATTTTCTAGTATGTTTTAGACACTGAGCAACCCGAAAAAAATACATTTTTTTTGGGGGGGGGGTGTCCTTTGACATGGGGGTACCCATGTTTAGGGGGGAGCATAGCCAATTTTTGGTTTTTCAAGGATAGTTCATTTTTTACGTGATTTTTTTGACTTGATACTATTATTTCAGATTCTTCGCTCTTTTCTGAGCATTTTGGTGTATTTTTTATAAAAAAATGATAAAATTTGACCAAGTAATGGCTTAAAAACCTAATATACCCTTAAAAACTTCCGAAGGCTATAATTCATAAAATAATTACCTAGGACAAAAAATACACATATATTTGGAATCAGCGCGTCAAGATCTACAAGAATCACTATAGAAAAGTTAAAAAATGTAAAAAGTCCTATTTTAGACCTGATTGCCCCATATCCTTTAGAAAAATTCTTTCATAATTTCGTATACACTCGTACAAAAATCTAATTGTAAAATATTTAAAATTAGAATTTTTTTTTGCTTATAACATTTGTAAAATTACCGTAATGCCTAGCCCCCTAATGCGGCATTTATTTTCAGAATTCTGGATTTTAATGCTGTATTTAACCCACTTTTTTTTCCAGATACGCTGCGGCTAAAAATGCTGCAGTTAATGTCAAAATTTGGTATAAATGCCGCATTAAATATGTAAAAATATATTTTTCTATTTTTTCAATTGTTTCAAAATTTGAAACACAAAAAATGTTCTTCGGACATAATGCATGCATGTAAAGCTAAAATTTTGAGTTTTAATGCTTATGAATAAAGCTGCTAATGCTCAGTCAGAAGTCCAAAATGAAAGTCCCGAAACAGCAGCAAATGTAGAACCAACCAGAAAAAGCCGTGGTGGTCGCAAAAAGGGAAGCAAATAAATACAACATTTCTCAGTAGAAATAATAAATAAAAAATGCCAGAAAACGTTAAAAAAATTTATAATTTTTGCCTGAATTTTTAATAATGCAATTTTTGACTTTTTGACCAATTTTTTTGTATTATTTTAAAATTGCTTATAAATATTTTAGATAGAAATTTTAAATTTTTATGTTATTTTTGGCTAAGACAGTAAATGGGGGTCATGAAGAAGACAAGTCGGTTGTGGCTTTATTTTAAATATATTTTAATTTTTATGATATTCAATATTCGATTCCAATGTACTAAATTCCTATTTACTAAGGCATCGTTTGATATAGGACCTCAATTAGAATCCTAAATATACACCACAATGATATTTACTGAACGACTATCAAATTCTAAATCGAAAAATAAAGTCGGTTCACTTACTCACAATCATGAAACTATTTTGGTATCAGATTTCACTGAAAATATTATTTTTCTTCCATTTTCATAAAATAAAAAGATTTCAAAATTTAGGCTTAAATATTTTTATTTAAGACTAATTTAGGTGCTAAATATTAGCTTAAAATTTTACAATAATAAAGTACAGTCTTACTAAAATTTTCATTTGCAGAATTAAACTAAATTAAGGGAATTATTTTATTCCATATAAGGACATTTCCAACCATATAGACACTTGTGTTTGACACAATTTGGATTAGCTATTGTCAAAATACTAAACTCATAGTGGTTCATTTCAAGACTTGTGCTATGTATCAATTCTCCTTTACTATCTCTACAACAACAAGACTCGCCAAAATAAAAATCATATACACTGCAGCAATATTGAGCTCTTTTGTATCTTGGTCCGAGCTTTTGCATCAAATTTGTGTCAATAACTCCAATGTTAAACAATATTATAACTTTTAATATAAACCAAGTAAATCTTTGATGCATCATCGACTTTTAATAAATCATCTTTTAAAAATTAAAAAAAAAAGTTTATATATCATTGTTACCCAGATGAATTTACGTGACTTTTTTTTCAAATTCAATAAAAAGAACCATGTTAAGATAATGTGCTTATGATAAAATTAGAAACATACTTGTAGGAGTTTTAACTTAATTTATTTGACTTTTTTATACAAAAATTTAAATATTCAGTTATTAAATTTAAAAGTTCCTTATTTGTTAAGTACATCGAAATAAAGCTGATAGAAATATTTTCAGCTTTATTTCGATGTGCATTTCATTAAGATTCAAGCGTCAACATTACTAATTGTTTTCTTAGTTTAAATTAGCACAACACCTCCACACAATATATAATTTTTATATCATTTTTGCAATCAGCAGATTTAAATATTTCTTTAAAACAAATTAGACAAATATCATTTAAAAGGGTTCATTTTATATAAAAACGCCTTTGCTTTTCACTCAAAAATTGGTGTTTTAATTAGAAATTTTTGGATTTGAAAAAAAAACTTTTTTATTTGCTTTGAAATAAAATAAAAATGTTTGCCAATTTTAAAATAGGATTGCTGAATTAATAGCATTATTAAAGTCAATAAATCCATAAAAAGTATTAACTCTTTTCGTTGAATGCTAAATTTTTGGTGATTAAAATTTGCGTCATACTTTTTTTTTTAAATAATCCTTTTAATTTGATCATATTAATTAATTTAGATAAACACCTGATTAAATAAAACGCTAGTTTTTTTAATATTTCTACACTAATTTAATTAAAATTTCCCGTTAATTATACAAATGAAAATTTATTTTTAAACAATTTTTATTAATTATTAATTATGCAAAAAATTAATTAAAAATTTAAATTAGAAAAAAATATTGAAAATTCAAAGAGTCAAGGGTTTTTACGAACCTTTTTGATAATTCTTTTGCCCTTTTTTTAAGTTTAAAAGTTATTTTTCCTTTAATTTTATGAAATAAATAAATAATTGTTTTTGACATCAGCTCGATTAGATTGACACTATCCCTAATATTGTAACTGAAATTATTTAGTATTTTTTTACCAATTGAACTTTAAGAATTTTAGGTGAATTTTGATAAAACAATATTTTATAAGAATTAGATAGCATATTATTTAAAATTCTATGCCGCAAAGCATTTAAATCGTATTTTTCAAAATAAATGTTTCCATCATTGTAATTTTGAGGATCAAATTTGAAATCAAACAGATAAAATAGTGAAAAAAAAATAGCTTTTTGCCAGTTTTATTATTTCATTCTTTGAGAAATAACACTAAAGGGATGAGCAATAACCAAAATAAGGAAAAATTAAAGTTCTGAATACTGTATCTCAAATAATGTTGATAGATAGAAGAGTCTTTTTATGCTGAACAATGTAAAATAAAATAATTGAAATTAAAATTTCCCGTTAATTATACAAATAAAAGTTAATTTTTAAACATTTTTTTTTTAAATTATTTGTTAATTTAAAAAATATAAACGCCATTTAAGCGATGCGAAATATAAAAAAAATTTTGTTTTTAGAACCTTTTTGATAATTTTTTTGCTCTTTGCTTAATATTTTTAAAATTTTTGTTTAATAAAATCTAAAATTGAAAAATATTTTTATCAATTCACTTTTGTTTGAAAAAATAGCTATTTTTCTGTAAAAAAATTAATACGAGAAGGCCTGAGAGGCTTTTTTTGGACACACCAGAAATATTTTCTTTGTTTTGGTGGAATTAATTTAAGACCAAAATAATTAAATATTTAGTTTAAAAATCTACTTGATTTTTATTTTTTTTAATAATTACACTTTTTTGAACCATGTCTCTACGAAAAGCTAAATAAAAATTTATCTCCTAGAATACTTTCATACATGTCTGGAACATGTACGACAATGTTATATTTGATTCATCGAGAATTATCAATTGCTTAGAAGCTTGGTAATTTAGCAATTTCTCACCCTCAAACACCAGTTTTTTTCCAGAATTTAATTGAAGTACATGGTAAAGTAGAACGTGATCTCAATCACATCGATAATGGCCTTCTAAACACCTAAAGAATGAATCAATGTTTTCGTTATCAAAGAGTCAAACGAATAGTCGAAAAATACAACGATTCCGATCACATTCAATATCTTAATAGCATAGGCAACTATTTCGATTTTATTCATAGTTAAAATATTTTTTAACTTTTTTTATACAAATTTAGTTATTTTTAAGACTACTTTTTTTTATCGACATAAAAAATTTTTTTTTAACTTAAACCTTTTAAAATAATTATTTTTATTTAATTATTTAATTGAAAACTTTCGGATCTTTATTTGTCGGAAATGACTTTGTCTGATAGGTAAGACTACCCTTTCATACATTCGAGAATAAAAAATAATAACAAAAGTATAAAAAAATCAATCAAATTCTAAAGTGGTTCATACCATAGGTGTACGTCCTGGTTTCTTTTTTGCTGATTAATTTAAATCAACTGCCTCAGCCTCAACTTTCCTTTATTTGGAATTCCATGACCTCTTTTTTCTTTAGCCTCATTTCAAAGAGAGAGAGAGAGATTCACCGGAGTCGTCAAAAGCCATCGTACGAATGATATATTTGATTCATTTGGCAAGAAACAAGAAATTGTTAATTTGTAGCTCTGCGAATATTATTTTAAAAGAATTCCAACGATTGAGTAAATGATGTTAACAATTGCCGTAAAAATACCAGAAATCTTAAAGAAGGAATTTTAGTAAGGTTGTATAAATAAAGCAAAAAATTTTGAGTTACCTAAAGATATTTTGATTATTGATATTTGAAATTGATTCAAATGATAAGAAGTTAATTTCAACAGAAGAATAATATCAAAAGTATCCAAAGGATGGACAAGAACTAGTTCAAACAAAGAGGGAGAAGCTAAGGTCTGTGATATTTGTCGCTTAAATGATTATACTGGCCTAGTTTAAATAAGGATATAAAAAGTTAATTTTCTGGTTAAAAGCCAAAAAAGTTATCTTATTTTTTTTTATAAATCAGTTTGGGGTCAACTCGAAATTAATTGAAATTATCCTTAACGTTTTGTTTTATTTTTAGTGTTATTCAAATAAATTTAGGGTATTTAATTCAAAACTCAAAAATTCTTAAAAATTATTCTGATTTTACAAAATTTTAATTTCTATTTAAGATAAGAAGAAATGTGTTTTATTTTTTTATGTAAAAAATTGATCAAATATTAGATTTACAGTTGATTTAACTAAATTTTTATTTTAATCATACCAAAAAATTTTGAATTCTTTTTTTTGCTTTTAAATAAAGAAAAAATTATATAACTTTGAATTTAATGAAGATTTTGGGATGAGGTATAATAGAACATAATTCAAAAATTATTTTTTTAATTTGAATAAGAGAGAAATACAAAATAATTTTTAAAATTATTAAGTTAAAGTAATCTTAAGAGCTAATAAAACTTTAAATAAATAAATAAATCTTTTTAAAAATAATTTAATAAACTTAGAATGCCAAGGCGAAAAATTTACTGGGTTTTCTAGACCAAACCTAATTCAGAGGTTTATTTGGAAAAGAAGAATTCACGAAAAAGAAGAAATTCTTTTACTTTTTGAAGATTTTACTTTTTTTGGGAGTCACTAATTGAAATAGGTAAACTACTAAATATTAATTTTATTCATCTAATCGAATATATATGTATTTATGCTGATCGTGCAAGTTCAAATAGTATTTAAAATGTGTTAATTAATTCGAAAATTATCATGCGCTGGTATCATTTTTAAGCTAATAAAATTTTATAAAAAGTTAAAAAAAATTAGCAATTTTATTAAATAAATAAAATTAGAGGAATAAAAAGAAAATGATGAAATTTTATTGAAAAATAGATGGGCCGATAAAAATTTAGTAGAAATGAACCCAAATTGCTTTTGTCCTGATTGTACTCATTGAAGCTGCTGTCAATTTTTGGATTTTGCTGTTTGCATTCATCTAGTAGGTTATTGCTATTTAGACTCAATTGGTTTTCCTGGTTATTTTAAAATACTATAAATACTTTCCAAAAAAGTAAACTAGGACCATGGCATGAAAAAGACTAATTACCGGTACGATTTTTATACTCTGAATTCAAATAAAATTTATGTTTTTTTCTCTGTTTAAAAATTTTTTTTGACTTTTTTTGTAATTTTATGTTTTATTCTCTATTTGAAGTTTTTTATAAATTAGATCAAAAATTTTTGTGTTTTATTCTCAGTTTAATTACAATTGACTTATGTTTTTTACTCAGTTTGATAAATAAAAATTATTTTTATGGTGTGAATTCTTTTTTTATGTTTTTTTACCCTTTTTTATTTTTTATTATACCTCATCCAAGATAATGTTTAAAACTAAAATTATACCAAAATTTATTTTACAAATACAAAAGAAATTACGTCAAAATCTTGAAGTAATCAAAAAAAAATAATTTAAAATTGTAAAATTTTATTAAATTAGAATTAAATAATTTTTTTTTAACTGAACATTAATATTAAATTATTTAGAAAAATTCCATATCATAAATTACTTGTTCAAAAAAGTTCAAATCATTACTGTTGTGCAATTTTAGCAATGGAAAATTTAAAGTTAAAGAGTGAACTGATTCCGAGTCAAAAAAAATTTGCTCATTTTTGACCAAATTTTCCATAAGACTATCCATTTCATGAAGTAAAATACTAATCTTTAATTCAACATTCCTAGACTCATTCGTAGAATCAATAAAAATATTTTTAGTTAAGTTTAAACAAATGCTAAACTTGTCTTTTTTGCTTGAACCAACATAGCCCAAATTCATATCATCTTTCCGACTGTAACCGGCATTTTTATCCAAAAAAACATTATAAAATTTCCAACTCAATTTAGAAACATAAAGCTGAATCAATAAATAAACATTATTTTCTATTTTCATCACTGAATATTCCATTTGAATGGGGTTCAGCTTAAATTTTTTAATAAAGCTCTCTCTTTCTTCTTCTTCCTGAAAAAATCTAATCAAACCTAGCTTCAATTTTTTCTCCCCGATCAACTTGATATTTTTTAACAGAGATTCATTTTTAAATTTAAAGATAAACTTTTTGCTTTTCCAAGACTGAATATTTTTTTCAAAACTTTTCAAAATGAACAATTGATCACTATTCTCAGTAAGTTCCATCTCTGCTTTGTCCGTGTCCAGATTTATCTTTACATTACCTTCTGTCTTGAACACAAGCTCGAAAATAAATGATTTTCCCGAATTGACAGCTAAATCCAAGTCGAATATTGAATTAGCTCCAGCTTCTAGGCTCAGACAACTACCACCAAAGAAGCCATCATCAAAATCCCATTCGCAGTTTTCCACTACAGGAAGCAGGGATTGTAGATTTAAATTATTCCATGTGTCCGCGAATTTACAACCTTGTATGAAAAAATTCTTACCTGATGCATGTGAGAAAGAGCTCACAATCGGTAAATGTTTAATTTTTCGCTTGTATGTAAACTTTTGAAGCAATGACCAAAATTTTTGGTTATTTTCAAAGAATTTCGTTTCATCATTGCATTCATGAACCCATCCTGGAGCAAACAAAGCGTAGCTCAGATCCATGTTTTGAATTTTTTCCATAGCTTGACATGTGTTGAATCCACCGTTGCCATGACAACCACGACCAAAAACATCTATACCCACAAACACGTCCCTAAAACGCTCTTTGGCCATGTCAAGCGAGTTTCTCAAGTTTTGATCTTTCCAAGTATAATTGAGAAAGATGCCGTCAGTCATGTGAAAAAAATGCTCGTTCAAAGAATTTAACTCATTCTGCCACTTCAATTCACCCGTTTTAACCACACTATCGTACCATATGACTTGGTACAATTTATCATTAGTTTTCTTTAATTTTTCACTCAAATTCTTTACAAAATAGTCTAATTTTTCCATATGGTTTACTTTGTTTTCGATGTTAATTAGCCATCCATCAAAACCATAATGGCAAGTTATTTGAACCAGTTTGTCAATTATTAGGTCCATATTTTCGAAAATCAGAGAGCAAATCGTTTCACCCTGGTCAAACTCGGTAATAATTGTGCCCAAAATTCGGCAGTTGTTCTCATGGGCAGCGTTTATCCAGCTTTCTGTTGGAATGGTTACAAAATGATGACTGAAGTAAATGAATGTGTCTATTAGGTTCCAATGATAAAATGAGTATTCTGTTGAAGAGTTGGAGCCTTGGAAAAATTTGTCGCCAAGATAATTATTTTTCATGTCATGGCAAACTAGAAATTTGGGCGCTTGGTCATTGGTGAAGTAATAAACAGGATTAAGGGTAGTTATGTTGTACTTTTGAGCTGTGTCGCAAGTCCATTTTATTAACTCTGAAAAGGTAGATATTGGTTTACACGATATTGAGTCTGTGCTAAAAAAATTCATTTTTAAAAATAAAGATATAAAAATTTTCTCTAAATTTTTTTACTTTTTTACTACTCAAAAATTTCTTAACTTTTTGCGATGAAAAAAAACACGAAAGTTACTGAAAGAATGAAAAAAACATGCTGATTGTAAATATTTAGCAATTGATTTGGAGAGCATTTTTTGTGTGTGGAGATGAGGACTAAATTTCTAATTTTTTTTTGTAGGCGCATTTTTTTTCCTCTAAATAATAATTACAATAATAACTACAATCATCCTTGTTAATTTTTTACGGTAAATTCATTAATATTTTTATAAATTTTGTAAAAAAAATTCTTCAAAAATTCAAAAAAAAAAAATTTTTGGTTGAATTTTTTAGTAAAATTAAAGATGAGTTTATTTTTTGTGTATTAAAATATTAGATATATTAAAATATTAAAATATTAAAATATTAAAATATTAAAATATTAAAATATTAGATATAGATATTAGATATTTAAATATCTAATATTTTAATGTATTAGATATTTAAAGTTTTTTTGGGATTTTGAAGTTCATTTTAATTCAGAAAAATAAAAAATTTTGTGTATTTAAATAATTATTTTCTTAAAATTTTAATTTCTTTTACCTAATAAAAAAAAATCTCCTTATTTTTCATTTGAAAAAGACATTTTATTTGATTTTTCTTTAATTTAAAATTTAAATTAATTTCGGTCTGCACAAGCTTCTAAGCATGAGAAATGTCATGTCATAATTACGGGCTCACACTTTTTCTTCTACTGCCCTGGGCAAAAATTCCAAAAAGCATTTGCTCTTTTTATAGAATTTTTTTACAACTTAAAAAAAAAAACAATTGTGCTTTTAATAAAATTATATTAAATTATAAATTGTGAATAATTAAGAAAACTTTAAAATAAAACAATTTTTTCCTTATTCACTCCTTGTGAATCATAGGTTCATTACTTTTGATATCCACTCTTATGATTTCGCCTTTATCCTATTCACTTGTTTCTTCCGATGTCATTTCCATTTTGGCGAGCTCTTTAGTGATTGTTGACCTCCATGTTACTGCTGGTCGTCCAACCTTATGTCGCCCTTGAGGTGCCCGTGTAAGGGCTCGCAAGCCTTCGCAGTCTTTTATTCTTAATGCATTGACTTTATGGCTCTGAATTTGTTCTTGTGTAAAGGTCAGCATTCGAAAATATCTCAGGCCAGAGTCTCCCTAGAATCCTTTTCAGTTTTCCAATATGGAAGGTGTTCATACTTTTCCTAGAAGATTCACACCTTCCCCAACATTCGCTTCCGTACATCAGTGTTGCTTTTACCACTGTGTTGTACAGTTTAAGTTTTATTTCCTTGTTGATTTCCATGCTGGTCGGAGTCTAGCAAACGCACTCTTTGCTTTAGCAAGTCTATTCTTAATGTCTCTGTGTGTTCCTATTGCTGTTAATCTCCATAGTATACCTCTTCCACTGACAGTTGTTTTCTTCATGACATGGTCAATCAGTATTAGGAACAATGTCGGAGAGAAAACGCATCCTTGTCTGACTTCTGTACAAGGATTCTCTGTATATTCTATTAAAGTGTTTGATTGAAAAATAAAATCATTAGATATTTAATTTTATTTAAAAACATTTTATTTTATAATCAAAATAAATTCTAAAAAAAAATTTAGCTTAAAATGAAATATACTAAACAAAATAATAATTACAATCAACTGCTATGTCTCTTATTACACTTGTCTCTAATTTTAATGTATCAAAAGTAGGAAAATATCCCACTTTTTTTTATTTAAATTTTCGAAAATTAGTGCAGCAAATTAAATAATTTGTTCATTCTCTCAAGGAATTATTTCATTTGTCTGATTATCAAAAATACATAGTATAATCTTTTGCAATTTTTTTCTTAAAGAAATGAAATTACTTTAATTTTTAGTTACAAAAAAAGTAAATCTTTTTGAATAAACAAACAACAATAATTTAATAAAGATTTAAAAAATCTTAATTATATTTATTTATAAAATAAATTACAGTAACAAATATAACTTTTTTTTTTAAGAGCATCCGTAATATTTTCTAATTTCTGCCACATCGATGCTAGTCAAAAAGTCTTTTTTCGAAGCATTTACCAAATTAACACCACTTTGAAGTGGAACAACAGTTGCCTGGCCATTTATTGAAAAAGCGTTCCATTCATAGTGCATTATAGAATAATAATCATAGGGAAATCCCATTGTGTCAGCTGATGAAGATGTGTATTTGTTAAAGTTATGTTGCTGATTAGTGGCGATATTCTGCCAGTTTATTTTAACATAGTTATCACGATCAATTCTGCTTTGTTCATGCCAAAAACCCAAAGCATGAAGCAACTCATGAGCAACAGTTCCTTTCCAAACGCAAGAGGCTTTGTTAGTTGCGGTCGGCTTTTGAAGCGATACCAATTGGGCTCCGGCTTGATTTTGTTTTCCTACATAAGACCAACATCCTTGTCCATTATAAATTCTCAAATAAGTACTCTCTGAGCTTCTTGGAACAAATCTAATGCAGTCTTTTCCATTAATTCTTGTTTGATCTTCGATTAGTCTCATTCCAGACAGAATTGTTGCAGTTTGTTCTGAATTGTAGGTTCCAGAATCAATTATGTAGGGAACAATGCCATTTGGCCATTTACCATACGAATAAGTTGGTACTTGAGCCAGACCCTTTAGGTTTTTATCGACTCCAGCAATGTCACCTTCAAAAAAATCGCCTTGCATCGGATCTTTTGGTTCATTCTCAATTGGCAATGTACCAAAACATGAAAATAAAGCAATTAAAGCCAAAAAAGCAAACAAAAATTTCATTTTTTGATGATTTTTTGAGTTGACATATCAAGTTTTGTTGAGCATTGCTTAAATAGAGTCGAATAGAATGAGAAATTGAAATATGGATAATAATTGATGTAGGCTAGATTCGAAAATAATCGAAATTCAAGACAGATTTTTTCGAGGCACTTTTTCCCAATTTTTGAAAATTAAATAACCATACCAATTTAAGGTATTTGTTATGAAACAAAATTTATTTAAAATTTACATGTTACATAAATCGAAATTTATTTAAAACTTTGATTAAAATAATGTTTCAGAAAATTTAAGAATTTTCCCAAGTTCAAAGTCTTGGCAAAAAAATTTTATTTGACTAGATGGTGAAATTATAAGCTTGTTATAATCAATTCACAAAAAAAATCTGAAATATCACCAATCTGAATTAAACTTCATAAATTTTATAACAAAAAAAAAGGTTACTATAAAGGCAAAAAACGCATTTTATTTCGGTTTTTTATTTTATCCAAAAAATGTTTGTGAAAAAGTGATGAAAATTCAGTAATTTTAATTTATAATTACCATCAGTCCTTGGTATAGCGAACAACTTGGGCGGAAATTTTGGTGTATCGAAATTCCCATTTAAAACGATAGACAAAAAAATATTTTAAATAAATTTTATTGATTACTTCACCATTGATAGTTTTTCTAGTGATAACATTCCTCTGTTTGAAATTGCAAGCCATTCGTTACTAGTCTTGAAGTCACTATGACCCAACATTGTTGCGAATTTCAAATTAGTTTAATTTCAAAACCTCTAATTGTGCTTATTAGTTGAAATCTTAGAAGCATAAATGTTGTACTCTTTTTCCAGCCTTTAAGTAATTATTTTTTGTTCAGAGTGTTCTTTATTATTTTTATCTTGACTTCAAGAGAGATAATTTTTCTCTTTTTGCAAAATTGTTTTTTTATTCTTTTTTATCAATTAGAAGTTTTAGATAAGCAAAATTCATATATTTTATTAATTTGTTTTCTTACTGAGGAAGCACAGCTTTATATATGCGAGTAACGAGCCGTTATTTAAGTTTTTTTTGAAACAAAATTAAAAATACCAAATGTTCTATTTCTGCATAAAATCTTAAAAACCTTTATTTTGTTTTCTTCAATAAAAAATTAAAATAAAATAACATTGAAAATTGATTTATATAATTTGTTCAATTTAAATAATAATCAATCTCTGAATTTCACAAGCGTTTTTTGTTTCAATTGTTCTAAACGTTTTTCCTCTTTTTGACGTGGTTCAAGATTAATGCAATTTTTTATTTTTGACAATCGATCGAATGGAAATGGCAATATTAAGAAGTCGTTAATATTTTTTAGTCTAGATAATGCAACAAATGTTAAGCCAAGATATTTTTAAGATTTACCCAAATCAATTACAGCCGATTTTAAAGTTTGGCCTTGAGACTTATAAATTGGCATTGCATAACCGAGTCTTAATGCCATTTTTTATTCGTGTTGCAGCGTGAATCTTAGAAAAAGCTTTAAAAGGATTTGCAGGTATGTAATTTCTTTTCTTTAGTTCTTTAAAAAATATAGCCCGTTATAGTTGTGAAATTCGACAATAACAGCAACGGATAAGTCGCCAGATTTTTATTGATGGTTAAATTTACTAGTGAATTTGCTGATAGATTTACGCTATTCGGTAATTCAAAAACTGATCAGAGTCAAGCTTTTTGGCTTTGTTATTGCTATTATAAGCTTGAATTAGCATAATTGGTTGGTAAAGTTCGGCCAGTTTTTGGTGATTGTATGAATAAACATTCTCATTTCCATGAAAAAGCCAAGTTGAAATTGCGAATTTAGATATGTTGGTTGAGGTAACAGAATTTTCTAGTATAAGTTGCCAGTCTTCAAAGGTATTTTCTCCATTTCTACACCTTGGTAAACTAATGAATTACTCTTGTCTAATATCATTTGTTTGGTTAGTCTGTCTTTCAACTTGTTCAAGTTTTACAACCACATTAAAAGCCTCGATTAATTCGATTTTTGAATTTATCGAATTAGTTGCTGTTGTTCAACAAAACAGTGAGAGTCTGTATTCTCATTCACTGTGTTCTCATGTATTTCTGGACCCAAATCTTGATAATATTTTTTTCCTCTGGATTTAGTATATCATCATTTATCTCATTAAAAACGTTGGAAATATTATTTTAAGGTATTAAATTTAAATGATGTGAATCAATAGATATACAATGACTCTTCAAGTAGGGGTTATTTTCAATTAATAACTTCAAAACAGTACAAACTCTTATTCTAGTATTTTTAAATTCTTTTGAATTATTTAGAGTTTCAAATTTTTTAATAATCAAAATCGGTATATTTAGCGTGGTAGAGATGTAACAAGTGAACTTATGTTTTGTTTAAAGTTAATTACAAAACCTTTGCTAACAAATTGTCCATCATTTAATCGATAAACGCTTATAATAGGTATTATAAACATTTGTCAATCATCGTCAATTCAAAGAAAATTTTTTTAATGTATTCTGGTAATAAATCATGGCGTGGATTCATATCATTAATTTCTGTATACTTTAGTGGATTTATTTCTCAAGTTTCACATTTAGAAACTTTTGAAAGCCAAAGTTCGTCGCAAATACCACAAAAATATTTGTTTTCTCTTAAACTAAAATATTTTGATTTCATTTTTTACCTTTGGCTGTTAACGTAATTGACCATATTTTGAAGCTGTCTGTCTAACTGTTAGCTGTATTGATGCTGTTTGAGTTTGTACAAGTGGACTGTGTGTTTTTGTTTCTTCGTGTTGAGTTTAAGTTTCATTTAAAAATGAATCTTCTTCTTGTTTTTGTTATCAGGATCCCAATTTCTAGCCGCAATTTTATGGAATTGTTTGATCTTGATAGAAGTCGGTTCTAAAAATAGATACAAAATAATATTCGTAATAATATTTCGTTATATTAAGCTTCTTTACTAATCGATTTTTAAAATCATTTTAATCGTTTTGGAAAGAAAGTTGCTTAAAGTTTTCTTTAAGCTTAACTAGTTTTGCAAACTTTTAAGTAAATTTTAAAAATATGCGAAATTCTCCATTAATTAAAATAAATAAATTAATTAAATAAATATATATATTATCTAAAATAAATTTTTCTTATTGTTTTTTTGATCCAATTAAAAGTCAATAACTGTCTTATAAAAAATTCATCTTTGCTAAATCCAATAGTTTTTATCAAAAAAATTAATTTTTTATAATTGATTGGTTTTAAAGAATCTAACCAATCGCTATGAACAGGTACAAATCGGCTCAGTAATCTCGTGTCTATTAAAAAGCTCGTTACACCATCCCCGTTTCTCGCAATTAATTTGTTTTCTTACAGAGCTAAAATTAGATAAAATAAAATAGTACCTATTTCAAAAGATTACCTTGAAAAATTTAGTGTACAAGGGCTTTTATACTTAATAAAGACACAAAATGGGTCTTTTGAGAATGAATTCCAGAAATTAGAATACGACAGCGAATTTGTAAGCTGTACAGGAGCCGAACAATTGGCTGAGCTATTGGCCAGTATCAAAAAGATGAAAATAGAAGAAGATAGTTTTAGGAATAAAAATCATTCAAAACAAAGTGAGGATGGAGCAAAAAGCACCCTTCAAGAAATAGCCACTTCATCGAAAACTTTAAAAGATGAAGATGAATTACAAGAAATCATAGGATTCGGACTAAGCGAAACACGAATCATAAATTTTAAAGTCGACGATATACCAAAATTATATGGAAACGATAGAGATAAAGTAGATGAATGGATATACCTAGTAGAAACTGAGGCTTGGACCTAAGGAATTATTAGAAGTAGGCATAGATTGCGTTACAACTCATTAGAGGAAACGCCTTACTGATGTTTGGAAATTTGCAAAAAAGAGATGAAACAGTTACGTGGGATAATTTAAAAATCAATTATTAGCAACCCTGAAACCAGCTGATGTTCAGAAAGGGCTAAGATCTGAACTAAATAGTATTAATTTAACGCAAATTTTGAGGATAACATAATGAAATTCCAGACAATTGCAAACAAAACAGATAAGATAGATGAATTCGAATTAGTCTGGTTCTTTTCTGAAGCCCGTGACCCAAAGTCTGGGCAGAGTTAGAGAGTAAAAATGTAGAAACGCTAAATGATGCAATCTGGCATGCAAGAGTTCTTACAAAAAGATTGAGAAATTTTAACCAAACCCACGGTTGTCAACTATTCGAGACAAAAAAAATTTTTTAATAAGTTTTCTTTTATAAAACCATACATAAATGGAAAGGAATTCTCATCAAAATTTTGAGGTCAAAAAAATGACCACAAAAAAGCCAGAATGAGCTGAAGAAAAACTTAATATGCTTCGGATGCAAAAAACCTGGTCATTATATTTCACAAAGTAGGCTAAATACCAATAACTATAAACATTATCGTAATACAAAATGAGTAAACATGTAATACAGGGAACCTTTTATATATATCAGCAACTAAATAAAATATTCGTAAAGGAGTCTGAAATTAGAATTAAAACTACAAATAATAATATTGTTAAAGTGAATGGTAAAAATAGAAGCATTAAAATTAAATATCGATAGTCGCGAATGCGAAACCAAATTCTTAGAAATTGATTAAGAAGACAATGATGGGCTGCTAGGTCTTGATTGGTTTACATACAGGAGCTAGTCTTAACACAGGTGAAAGAAGCTTAAAGTTTCCTAGTGAAGTAGTGTATCTTGAAGTTTCAGAAAAAGTATACTGCAAAACTGAAAACTAAACAGTTAAAATTTACCAAACTTTTGTTTTTCAGAAGATTTAAACAATTTTTACAAAGATTGGCCTTTAGAATCATTAACTGGAAAAATAGAATTAAAAACTATTGATAATCTAAAGGCCAGTTAATATCAATACTTTAAAGCATCTTTAGACTATATAAAAGATAGATCCGCAATGAGTGAAAAAGATATAACAAGGAGCAAAGGCGATAAACACGTAATTTTATCAACAGACGAAGTCCCAATATTTCTATGACCTTTTAGAAAATCATTAAAAGAAAGAGAGACAAGTAAAAGAAGAGATAAAGACAATGCTTGAAAATGATATTAATGAAATTTAAACATCAACATGGTCTTTACCTGTCGTATGGAAGTAAACGCTTTTGTGTAGACTTTAGAAACCTAAATCAAAAAACAATCACAGAATCTTGGCCATTACAAAGAATCGATGATATTCTATCAAGCTGAATATTCCAACTTATTTTTCAAATTTAGATTTTAATATCGGGCTACTGTCAAGTAGAAATGCACCCTGACTCTAAAGAAAAAACAGCATTTTCTACATCCGTGAACATTATCAATTTAAAAGACTTTCTTTTAGTTTGAAAAACGCTCCAGCTCAATTTAGTAGATTGATATTCCCATATTTGGAAATATATCGTTCTGTGAGGTTTATTTAGACGATATCGCTGTCCAACAAAAAATAATGTAGAACACAAGGAGCATATAAAATTGGAAAAAAATTACGGGATAACGAATTAAAAATTTAGCCAAGCAAAATTCACTGGTTTTTAAGAAAAATTTTTTAGTCCTTGGTTATCTAATAAAATTTTCTTTAATTGAAATTGATCAGTCTAAAATCCAAACAATTTTAGACGCCCTCAAAATCTAAAACAAGTTCAAGAGATTTTACGAGCAAAAAATTACTATAGAAGGAATACATAATTTGGAATTCTTTGAAGCAGATTATTCATTAAAATATTCATTCAGTACAGTATTTTTATTTTTTAAAACTTGATCAACTCAATCAAACTCAAAATAGTCAATCAGGCGTCCTTTTGCTTGAACCTTAAGTCAACTTCTTCTTCCAGAACTTCAAATCAAAGATTTCTTCTATTCTATTTAAAGTGATTTTCAGAATGAATAAAATGGACTAAATGAACTGAATGGATAAAAGAACCGTCGTCATTACCTCTGAAAATTTTGAATAAACAAAATTTAAATCGAATTGAGCTCAAGTATACATTTGAAGAGTCTAAAGGTGGCCGTTTCGTTCTAGTTACTTCCTTTGTCTCATTAAAAAAACACGGGTTCCAATCTACCCGGAATAATAAAAGTATTTGATGTGAATAAATTAGAGCTTAAGTGGATATATGATGACAACAATGGCGGACACAGAAGCTTTATATTTGATTTGACCAATTTTAGGATATGGTTGAAAAATAGCGAGTGCTTCAGCAGATAGAACTATTAAAATTTGGAAGTGATTAGGACGAGTAAGAAAAAATTTTTTTAAAAGATAAAGGAAAAAAAACCCAAAGAGAAATTTGAAAAAATTATTTTCGAAAAAGAGAATAAATTCATAAAATTATGTTATATTATAATTAGTTGGTTTCATTTAACAGATTATTAAAGTAACAGTTTACAGGTAAATTGATTAACTAGTTAATTAACTAATTTTAAGATAAAGAAAAATTCTTAAAAAATACCGAAATCAAATGTTGAATCTGTTGTTAATGAAATTCATTGGTTAAAAAAATAGTAATGAAAGTGACTAATTTATTGATTAAAAAAATAATATTTCAAAAAAGTGGAAAAACTTACTGTCTTATAGAATTTTTTATTTGTATTTCAAAAAACAATGGATAGACTCACCATTTTGTAATTGGCAGTTACTTAATATTCCACCTGGTTATTCAATGTCTAATTGTCCAATTGAATTGTATCATGGAAAAATAAAAACACATTTTACAAACACAAAATTTAATGGTCTATTGTAAATTGTTGTTAAATGATTTTAATGTCAAAAATTTATTGTCAAAAATTTTAATTTCAAAATATTTTAATGTCAAAAATGAAATAAGAATTTTAATGTCAAAAATGAAAATGAATTTGATGTTAAAATTTTCTGATGTTTAAAGCTTTAGTCAATAAAGATAATTATAAATTTGTATTTTTTGTAGATTTTATTAAAAAAATTAATTAAGCAAGTACAAAAATAAAAAAAAACAAAAATTAATTAATTAAATTGTTGATCGCCATGTTTTTCCAAAAATTCGGATGCTAATTGAATTTCAACTTTTTCTTTTATTTGACGCTTCAAACTTAAAACAGCAGCTGCTCGGTCTTTTTTAGAAATTCTCTTTCGGTTTTCTTTATCCTTCGATTTCTCCCATAATCGCTTTACCTAACTTTCGATGTCTTCTAGCGTAATTGCCGCATTGTATTGTTTGGTCAGCTGATTTTTTCGATCTTCTTCGGCCTTTCGCGTATTTTATATTTCACTCAAGACGTCTTGATTTATTAACGAACGAACATAGTTAAAACTGTCATCTTGTAAATTATCAAGATTAATTTCGTGTATAACTGAAGCTATACTTGGCGTACTCCGAATTGAAGTCGTCGATATCACTAGTCTCTAATTTTGTGTAATCTCGAGCTGTAGAATCGGTTGAATTTGCATCGGAAGTACACTTTCAGTTGAATTAATTGATTCGGACTCAAGATTCACAACATCTTCGTTTTCATCGTCTGTATCATTTTCCTCAGGTTCGCTGCCGTATTCGTTCAATTTTTCCTCGGATTCGCAATGCTAGTATTCGTTTGGAAATTGAATAAACTGACAAATGGCAATTAAGTGGTTTTTGACGTCAGTGGAATCTCGATATTGAATTTTTAACAGTTCTAGACTAAGTTCCTTATCTAGCTCTTTTTTCGATTGGTCGCTTATTGTCTGCCCTAACTTAAGTCGTGCAACATCGACCATAGTAGAGGCTTGTTGCACCTTTAAGTGGTTTATCAAAAAGAAAAACGTTCGGGTGATGACTGATCACAATTTTACTCAAACCTGAATGAAAACCTTCGATACGATTGTTTGTACTTGAATTTAGTTTTTTATTGTTTAAAAAAGTTTATTTTGTTAAAGTTTTAAGTAAATTTTGGACTACTCAATATTTTAAAGGATAAAAATTTAATTTTTATCAAACGAAAGCTGATTTCAAACCAATTTAGGACTTCTATTAATTCAAAGCTTTTTTTTAATCCGAAAGGAAGCGGTCAATTAGTCTTTTTTAATTATGCAAATTAAAATAGAATAGCATCATTTTTTAACATTAGATTATTATCTAATATTTAACATTAATTTCCTTATTTAGCAAATAACATTTAATTCCTTATTTATTTTTTAACGTTAGATTCCTTAATTAAGATTTGGCATTAAACTCACTGACATTAATTTTTTGACATTAAAATATTTTAACATTAATTTCCTTATTTAGCAAATAACATTTAATTCCTTATTTACTTTTTAACGTTAGATTCCTTAATTAAGATTTGGCATTAAACTCACTGACATTAATTTTTTGACATTAAAATATTTTAACATTAATTTACAGTAAATCAAATTTAATATTGTGCCTATTTTTGAGATTTTAAGAATGTTGTCAAGTTGGAGTCAAGTGACAGTGTTAGAGTTGAAATACTAGAATTAGTAAGATTGAATACTCAACTAAAAACAGATGCTAAGAGATGCATAAATTCGATATCAGGAAAAACAGAGGATGCATTTGATAATTTAAAATAATTATTTTCTTTAAATGATAAATTTAAAACAATTGCTATTAATCCTGAATGTTTTTGCTCAGACTGTACTAATTGTATATGCTGTTTTTTCCTAGAAAAAGCTATTTGTTATCATATAGTGGTTTGTTGTTTGCCTGGATGATTTTTGATTTTTTTACATTGTGAACTTACATTTTTTCTCTTTTTTAAAAATTTGGACTTATGTTTTTTTTCTCTTTTTAATCAACAAAGGATCAATAAAAAAAATAAAAAGAAATTTATGTGTTTTTCTCATTTTTAATTATGTTTATTTATCTATTTAAAAAAAAAAAGTTTTGATTTATGTGACCTTCTCTTTTTTTATGTTTTAGTGTCTTCTTTTTATGTTTTTTTCTTCCTCATCCATGTGATTGCTAGTAATTCGGAAAAAACACTGACAAAACACTTGGATATTGTTTGGATAACCACATATTTGGTAAATCCGCGTCTTGTTAGTGGCTCTGGAAACATAGAGGGAACAACTAGTGAACTAAATGTTTGGGATATTAAAAGCGGAAAAATTTTACAGTCTTTTAGTGAATGTAACGAAGGTCACATAAAAAAGATTTTTTCATTATCTTTATTAGAAAATAGTAATTTGGTCAGTGGTTCTGTAGATCATAAAGTTAAAGTTTGGAATAAAATAAGACAACAAATTTTAAATATTCCTGAGCTATTTTTTATTTTTATTTTTTTCCTCTAGTAAATTTGTTGCAACTCTAAATTAGAAATAATGTTTCCTTAATTTCACTAATCTCAACATCAATTAATTAATTGACATTTTTTGATATTAAAATTCAATATTGAAAGTTTTTTTTTATTTTTACTTTTTTAGAATTTAGAAATTACGTTGTTTCATTAAAACCCAATACTTAAGCATGTTAAAATTTGAAATATATTTACGGAATTATTTTTAAAAATGTAAAATAGATAAAAAAAACTTGCCATATAAAGTAAATAACTTGAATATCAAAAAAAAAATTTACCAATTAAAAACTTATGTATTATAATTAGCGTTGTTTTATCTTATTTTTTTTAAATGAATAAAGAATTAATAACTGAATAAACTTATTCAAAAAATATTGAAAAGTTAATGGTAATAAAAGCCCTATACGTCTGTAACATAAAGAAATGAAATGGGCTATCAAGACAGCATTAAAGGATCATTGTTTGTGGAGATAGACTCAAAAGAATACTCAAAAGAAACGTTGATCTGGAAACATTTTAACTATAACTGATAATTTTTTAAAAAATATAAATAAAATAAACAAAAACACTTTAAGTTATTTAAATAACGGTTAATTCAATAAATTAATTGATATCGAGATAAGTGAAAATAAAATTTTAATTTCATAAATATTCAGGATAAAAAAATCTTTTAAAAATTGAATTTAAATTAGAATCGAAAATGCTAATATTTAATAAAATTTAAAAATGGCAAAAAACAAATATAAAAAAAAAAATAAATCTAAATTAAAAAATCAAACCTTCAAAAGAATAAATTTCTTGAAAAAATTATCATTAACAAAAAAATTAGACAAACGTAAGCCTCCGGAAATCTGATCAAGGGTCCACGATAATCGTAGATAATCAGTTAAGTCTTCCAAATCAGCAGGATTTTGATTTATAGAACTTGTAGAGGAAAAGCCGAAACTGTAATTTGGAGTAAAATACCAATATGAAGCTCCAACAAAACGAGGTGTATTGAGAGGGGTTTCTAATAAAATTTCTAAACAGTTTGCACAAGAAACAATTGTAAAAATGACCTTATCAAATGGTCCACCACCAACGCAAATAATGGACTGGCTATTGCAAAAATTACGGAGAGCAAGAATTTCGGTATAGGAAGAGAATTCAGAATAGAATTTTTCATAAACTAATGAAAATCCAGAATTGATAAGATAGTTAAAAGAAAAATTAGCGGATATAAAAACAATTGGAGCTGCAGTAACTACTGCTGGAGGAGCAGTTGTAATCACTGGTGGTGCTGTAGTGACGCCTGGGGGAGCAGTTGTAATCACTGGTGGTGCTGGAGTTACGCCTGGAGGAGCAGTTGTAATCACTGGTGGTGCTGTAGTGACGCCTGGAGGAGCATTTGTAATCACTGGTGGTGCTGTAGTGACGCCTGGAGGAGCAGTTGTAATCACTGGTGGTGCTGTAGTGACGCCTGGAGGAGCAGGAGTGACAACTGGAGGTGCTGTAGTGACGCCTGGAGGAGCAGTAGTTACAACTGGTGGTGCTGTAGTGACGCCTGGAGGAGCAGTTGTAACGCCTGGAGGAGCAGTAGTTACAACTGGTGGTGCTGTAGTGACGCCTGGAGGAGCAGTAGTTACAACTGGTGGTGCTGTTGTAACGCCTGGAGGAGCAGTAGTTACAACTGGTGGTGCTGTTGTAACGCCTGGAGGAGCAGTAGTTACAACTGGTGGTGCTGTAGTGACGCCTGGAGGAGCAGTAGTTACAACTGGTGGTGCTGTAGTGACGCCTGGAGGAGCAGTGGTTACAACTGGTGGTGCTGTTGTAACGCCTGGAGGAGCAGTTGTAATGACTGGTGGTGCTGTTGTAACGCCTGGAGGAGCAGTTGTAATGACTGGTGGTGCTGTAGTGACGCCTGGAGGAGCAGTAGTTACAACTGGTGGTGCTGTAGTGACGCCTGGAGCAGCAGTAGTTACAACTGGTGGTGCTGTAGTGACGCCTGGAGCAGCAGTTGTAACGCCTGGAGGAGCAGTAGTTACAACTGGTGGTGCTGTAGTGACGCCTGGAGCAGCGGTTGTAACGCCTGGAGGAGCAGTAGTTACAACTGGTGGTGCTGTAGTGACGCCTGGAGCAGCGGTTGTAACGCCTGGAGGAGCAGTAGTTACAACTGGTGGTGCTGTAGTGACGCCTGGAGCAGCGGTTGTAACGCCTGGAGGAGCAGTAGTTACAACTGGTGGTGCTGTAGTGACGCCTGGAGCAGCGGTTGTAACGCCTGGAGGAGCAGTAGTTACAACTGGTGGTGCTGTAGTGACGCCTGGAGCAGCAGTAGTTACAACTGGTGGTGCTGTAGTGACGCCTGGAGGAGCAGTTGTTACAACTGGTGGTGCTGTTGTAACGCCTGGAGGAGCAGTTGTAACAACTGGTGGTGCTGTTGTAACGCCTGGAGGAGCAGTAGTTACAACTGGTGGTGCTGTAGTGACGCCTGGAGCAGCAGTTGTTACAACTGGTGGTGCTGTTGTAACGCCTGGAGGAGCAGTTGTAACAACTGGTGGTGCTGTTGTAACGCCTGGAGGAGCAGTAGTTACAACTGGTGGTGCTGTAGTGACGCCTGGAGGAGCAGTTGTTACAACTGGTGGTGCTGTTGTAACGCCTAGAGGAGCAGTTGTAACAACTGGTGGTGCTGTTGTAACGCCTGGAGGAGCAGTAGTTACAACTGGTGGTGCTGTAGTGACGCCTGGAGCAGCAGTAGTTACAACTGGTGGTGCTGTAGTGACGCCTGGAGCAGCTGTAGTTACAACTGGTGCTGCTGTTGTAACGCCTGGAGGAGCAGTTGTAACGCCTGGAGCAGCAGTAGTTACAACTGGTGGTGCTGTAGTGACGCCTGGAGCAGCAGTTGTAACGCCTGGAGGAGCAGTAGTTACAACTGGTGGTGCTGTTGTAACGCCTGGAGGAGCAGTTGTAACAACTGGTGGTGCTGTTGTAACGCCTGGAGGAGCAGTAGTTACAACTGGTGGTGCTGTTGTAACGCCTGGAGGAGCAGTAGTTACAACTGGTGGTGCTGTAGTGACGCCTGGAGCAGCAGTTGTAACGCCTGGAGGAGCAGTAGTTACAACTGGTGGTGCTGTAGTGACGCCTGGAGGAGCAGTTGTAACGCCTGGAGGAGCAGTAGTTACAACTGGTGGTGCTGTAGTGACGCCTGGAGGAGCAGTTGTTACAACTGGTGGTGCTGTTGTAACGCCTGGAGGAGCAGTTGTAACAACTGGTGGTGCTGTTGTAACGCCTGGAGGAGCAGTAGTTACAACTGGTGGTGCTGTTGTAACGCCTGGAGCAGCAGTAGTTACAACTGGTGGTGCTGTTGTAACGCCTGGAGCAGCAGTAGTTACAACTGGTGGTGCTGTAGTGACGCCTGGAGCAGCAGTTGTAACGCCTGGAGGAGCAGTAGTTACAACTGGTGGTGCTGTAGTGACGCCTGGAGGAGCAGTAGTTACAACTGGTGGTGCTGTTGTAACGCCTGGAGGAGCAGTAGTTACAACTGGTGGTGCTGTAGTGACGCCTGGAGCAGCAGTAGTTACAACTGGTGGTGCTGTAGTGACGCCTGGAGCAGCAGTTGTAACGCCTGGAGGAGCAGTAGTTACAACTGGTGGTGCTGTAGTGACGCCTGGAGGAGCAGTTGTTACAACTGGTGGTGCTGTTGTAACGCCTAGAGGAGCAGTTGTAACAACTGGTGGTGCTGTTGTAACGCCTGGAGGAGCAGTAGTTACAACTGGTGGTGCTGTAGTGACGCCTGGAGCAGCAGTAGTTACAACTGGTGGTGCTGTAGTGACGCCTGGAGCAGCTGTAGTTACAACTGGTGGTGCTGTAGTGACGCCTGGAGGAGCAGTTGTAACGCCTGGAGCAGCAGTAGTTACAACTGGTGGTGCTGTAGTGACGCCTGGAGCATGGTTGTAACGCCTGGAGGAGCAGCAGTTACAACTGGGTGGTGCTGTTAACGCCTGGAGGAGCAGTTGTTACAACTGGTGGTGCTGTTGTAACGCCTGGAGGAGCAGTAGTTACAACTGGTGGTGCTGTAGTGACGCCTGGAGCAGCAGTAGTTACAACTGGTGGTGCTGTAGTGACGCCTGGAGCAGCTGTAGTTACAACTGGTGCTGCTGTTGTAACGCCTGGAGGAGCAGTTGTTACAACTGGTGGTGCTGTTGTAAACGCCTGGAGGAGCAGTAGTTACAACTGGTGGTGCTGTTGTAACGCCTGGAGGACAGTAGTTACAACTGGTGGTGCTGGTAGTGACGCCTGGAGCAGCAGTAGTTACAACTGGTGGTGCTGTAGTGACGCCTGGAGCAGCAGTTGTAACGCCTGGAGGAGCAGTAGTTACAACTGGTGGTGCTGTAGTGACGCCTGGAGGAGCAGTTGTTACAACTGGTGGTGCTGTTGTAACGCCTGGAGGAGCAGTAGTTAAAACTGGTGGTGCTGTTGTAACGCCTGGAGGAGCAGTAGTTACAACTGGTGGTGCTGTTGTAACGCCTGGAGCAGCAGTAGTTACAACTGGTGGTGCCAGTGACGCCTGGAGCAGCAGTAGTTACAACTGGTGGTGCTGTAGTGACGCCTGGAGGAGCAGCAATGACTGGTGGTGCTGTAGTGACGCCTGGAGGAGCAGTTGTAACAACTGGTGGTGCTGTTGTAACGCCTGGAGGAGCAGTAGTTACAACTGGTGGTGCTGTTGTAACGCCTGGAGGAGCAGTAGTTACAACTGGTGGTGCTGTAGTGACGCCTGGAGCAGCAGTTGTAACGCCTGGAGGAGCAGTAGTTACAACTGGTGGTGCTGTAGTGACGCCTGGAGCAGCAGTTGTAACGCCTGGAGGAGCAGTAGTTACAACTGGTGGTGCTGTTGTAACGCCTGGAGGAGCAGTAGTTACAACTGGTGGTGCTGTAGTGACGCCTGGAGGAGCAGTAGTTACAACTGTTGGTGCTGTAGTGACGCCTGGAGGAGCAGTTGTAATCACTGGTGGTGCTGTAGTGACGCCTGGAGGAGCAGTTGTAACGCCTGGAGGAGCAGTAGTTACAACTGGTGGTGCTGTAGTGACGCCTGGAGGAGCAGTTGTTACAACTGGTGGTGCTGTTGTAACGCCTGGAGGAGCAGTTAAAACAACTGGTGGTGCTGTTGTAACGCCTGGAGGAGCAGTAGTTACAACTGGTGGTGCTGTTGTAACGCCTGGAGCAGCAGTAGTTACAACTGGTGGTGCTGTAGTGACGCCTGGAGCAGCAGTAGTTACAACTGGTGGTGCTGTAGTGACGCCTGGAGCAGCAGTTGTAACGCCTGGAGGAGCAGTAGTTACAACTGGTGGTGCTGTAGTGACGCCTGGAGGAGCAGTAGTTACAACTGGTGGTGCTGTTGTAACGCCTGGAGGAGCAGTAGTTACAACTGGTGGTGCTGTAGTGACGCCTGGAGCAGCAGTAGTTACAACTGGTGGTGCTGTAGTGACGCCTGGAGCAGCTGTAGTTACAACTGGTGCTGCTGTTGTAACGCCTGGAGGAGCAGTTGTAACGCCTGGAGCAGCAGTAGTTACAACTGGTGGTGCTGTAGTGACGCCTGGAGCAGCAGTTGTAACGCCTGGAGGAGCAGTAGTTACAACTGGTGGTGCTGTTGTAACGCCTGGAGGAGCAGTTGTAACAACTGGTGGTGCTGTTGTAACGCCTGGAGGAGCAGTAGTTACAACTGGTGGTGCTGTTGTAACGCCTGGAGGAGCAGTAGTTACAACTGGTGGTGCTGTAGTGACGCCTGGAGCAGCAGTTGTAACGCCTGGAGGAGCAGTAGTTACAACTGGTGGTGCTGTAGTGACGCCTGGAGGAGCAGTTGTAACGCCTGGAGGAGCAGTAGTTACAACTGGTGGTGCTGTAGTGACGCCTGGAGGAGCAGTTGTTACAACTGGTGGTGCTGTTGTAACGCCTGGAGGAGCAGTTGTAACAACTGGTGGTGCTGTTGTAACGCCTGGAGGAGCAGTAGTTACAACTGGTGGTGCTGTTGTAACGCCTGGAGCAGCAGTAGTTACAACTGGTGGTGCTGTAGTGACGCCTGGAGCAGCAGTAGTTACAACTGGTGGTGCTGTAGTGACGCCTGGAGCAGCAGTTGTAACGCCTGGAGGAGCAGTAGTTACAACTGGTGGTGCTGTAGTGACGCCTGGAGGAGCAGTAGTTACAACTGGTGGTGCTGTTGTAACGCCTGGAGGAGCAGTAGTTACAACTGGTGGTGCTGTTGTAACGCCTGGAGGAGCAGTAGTTACAACTGGTGGTGCTGTAGTGACGCCTGGAGCAGCAGTAGTTACAACTGGTGGTGCTGTTGTAACGCCTGGAGGAGCAGTAGTTACAACTGGTGGTGCTGTTGTAACGCCTGGAGGAGCAGTAGTTACAACTGGTGGTGCTGTAGTGACGCCTGGAGGAGCAGTGGTTACAACTGGTGGTGCTGTTGTAACGCCTGGAGGAGCAGTTGTAATGACTGGTGGTGCTGTAGTGACGCCTGGAGGAGCAGTAGTTACAACTGGTGGTGCTGTAGTGACGCCTGGAGCAGCAGTAGTTACAACTGGTGGTGCTGTAGTGACGCCTGGAGCAGCAGTAGTTACAACTGGTGGTGCTGTAGTGACGCCTGGAGGAGCAGTAGTTACAACTGGTGGTGCTGTAGTGACGCCTGGAGCAGCAGTAGTTACAACTGGTGGTGCTGTAGTGACGCCTGGAGCAGCAGTAGTTACAACTGGTGGTGCTGTAGTGACGCCTGGAGCAGCAGTTGTTACAACTGGTGGTGCTGTAGTGACGCCTGGAGCAGCAGTAGTTACAACTGGTGGTGCTGTAGTGACGCCTGGAGCAGCAGTAGTTACAACTGGTGGTGCTGTAGTGACGCCTGGAGCAGCAGTAGTTACAACTGGTGGTGCTGTAGTGACGCCTGGAGGAGCAGTGGTTACAACTGGTGGTGCTGTTGTAACGCCTGGAGGAGCAGTTGTAATGACTGGTGGTGCTGTAGTGACGCCTGGAGGAGCAGTAGTTACAACTGGTGGTGCTGTAGTGACGCCTGGAGGAGCAGTAGTTACAACTGGTGGTGCTGTAGTGACGCCTGGAGCAGCAGTTGTTACAACTGGTGGTGCTGTAGTGACGCCTGGAGGAGCAGTAGTTACAACTGGTGGTGCTGTAGTGACGCCTGGAGCAGCAGTAGTTACAACTGGTGGTGCTGTAGTGACGCCTGGAGCAGCAGTAGTTACAACTGGTGGTGCTGTAGTGACGCCTGGAGGAGCAGTAGTTACAACTGGTGGTGCTGTAGTGACGCCTGGAGCAGCAGTTGTAACGCCTGGAGGAGCAGTAGTTACAACTGGTGGTGCTGTAGTGACGCCTGGAGGAGCAGTTGTAACGCCTGGAGGAGCAGTAGTTACAACTGGTGGTGCTGTTGTAACGCCTGGAGGAGCAGTTGTTACAACTGGTGGTGCTGTAGTGACGCCTGGAGCAGCAGTAGTTACAACTGGTGGTGCTGTAGTGACGCCTGGAGCAGCAGTTGTAACAACTGGTGGTGCTGTTGTAACGCCTGGAGCAGCAGTAGTTACAACTGGTGGTGCTGTTGTAACGCCTGGAGGAGCAGTAGTTACAACTGGTGGTGCTGTAGTGACGCCTGGAGCAGCAGTAGTTACAACTGGTGGTGCTGTAGTGACGCCTGGAGGAGCAGTAGTTACAACTGGTGGTGCTGTAGTGACGCCTGGAGGAGCAGTAGTTACAACTGGTGGTGCTGTAGTGACGCCTGGAGGAGCAGTTGTTACAACTGGTGGTGCTGTAGTAACGCCTGGAGGAGCAGTTGTTACAACTGGTGGTGCTGTAGTGACGCCTGGAGTAGCAGTAGTTACAACTGGTGGTGCTGTAGTGACGCCTGGAGCAGCAGTTGTAACGCCTGGAGGAGCAGTAGTTACAACTGGTGGTGCTGTAGTGACGCCTGGAGCAGCAGTTGTAACGCCTGGAGGAGCAGTAGTTACAACTGGTGGTGCTGTAGTGACGCCTGGAGCAGCAGTAGTTACAACTGGTGGTGCTGTAGTGACGCCTGGAGGAGCAGTAGTTACAACTGGTGGTGCTGTAGTGACGCCTGGAGCAGCAGTAGTTACAACTGGTGGTGCTGTAGTGACGCCTGGAGCAGCAGTTGTAACGCCTGGAGGAGCAGTAGTTTCTACTGGTGGTGCTGTAGTGACGCCTGGAGCAGCAGTTGTAACAACTGGTGGTGCTGTTGTAACGCCTGGAGGAGCAGTAGTTACAACTGGTGGTGCTGTAGTGACGCCTGGAGCAGCAGTAGTTACAACTGGTGGTGCTGTAGTGACGCCTGGAGGAGCAGTAGTTACAACTGGTGGTGCTGTAGTGACGCCTGGAGGAGCAGTTGTAACGCCTGGAGGAGCAGTAGTTACAACTGGTGGTGCTGTAGTGACGCCTGGAGGAGCAGTAGTTACAACTGGTGGTGCTGTAGTGACGCCTGGAGCAGCAGTAGTTACAACTGGTGGTGCTGTTGTAACGCCTGGAGGAGCAGTAGTTACAACTGGTGGTGCTGTAGTGACGCCTGGAGCAGCAGTAGTTACAACTGGTGGTGCTGTAGTGACGCCTGGAGCAGCAGTAGTGGAGCAGCAGTACAACTGGTGGTGCTGTAGTGACGCCTGGAGCAGCAGTAGTTACAACTGGTGGTGCTGTAGTGACGCCTGGAGCAGCAGTAGTTACAACTGGTGGTGCTGTAGTGACGCCTGGAGCAGCAGTAGTTACAACTGGTGGTGCTGTAGTGACGCCTGGAGCAGCAGTAGTTACAACTGGTGGTGCTGTAGTGACGCCTGGAGCAGCAGTTGTTACAACTGGTGGTGCTGTAGTGACGCCTGGAGCAGCAGTAGTTACAACTGGTGGTGCTGTAGTGACGCCTGGAGCAGCAGTAGTTACAACTGGTGGTGCTGTTGTAACGCCTGGAGGAGCAGTAGTTACAACTGGTGGTGCTGTAGTGACGCCTGGAGCAGCAGTAGTTACAGAGCAGCAGTTGTAACGCCTGGAGGAGCAGTAGTTACAACTGGTGGTGCTGTTGACGCCTGGAGGAGCAGCAGTGGTGCTGTAGTGACGCCTGGAGCTGGCTGGTGGTGCTGTAGTGACGCCTGGAGCAGCAGTAGTTACAACTGGTGGTGCTGTAGTGACGCCTGGAGGAGCAGTAGTTACAACTGGTGGTGCTGTAGTGACGCCTGGAGCAGCAGTAGTTACAACTGGTGGTGCTGTAGTGACGCCTGGAGCAGCAGTAGTTACAACTGGTGGTGCTGTAGTGACGCCTGGAGCAGCAGTAGTTACAACTGGTGGTGCTGTAGTGACGCCTGGAGCAGCAGTAGTTACAACTGGTGGTGCTGTAGTGACGCCTGGAGCAGCAGTTGTTACAACTGGTGGTGCTGTAGTGACGCCTGGAGTAGCAGTAGTTACAACTGGTGGTGCTGTAGTGACGCCTGGAGGAGCAGTTGTTATCACTGGTGGTGCTGTAGTGACGCCTGGAGCAGCAGTAGTTACAACTGGTGGTGCTGTAGTGACGCCTGGAGGAGCAGTAGTTACAACTGGTGGTGCTGTAGTGACGCCTGGAGCAGCAGTAGTTACAACTGGTGGTGCTGTAGTGACGCCTGGAGCAGCAGTTGTAACGCCTGGAGGAGCAGTAGTTACAACTGGTGGTGCTGTTGTAACGCCTGGAGGAGCAGTAGGCAACTGGTGGTGCTGTAGTGACGCCTGGAGGAGCAGTAGTTACAACTGGTGGTGCTGTAGTGACGCCTGGAGCAGCAGTTGTAACGCCTGGAGGAGCAGTAGTTACAACTGGTGGTGCTGTAGTGACGCCTGGAGCAGCAGTTGTAACGCCTGGAGGAGCAGTAGTTACAACTGGTGGTGCTGTAGTGACGCCTGGAGGAGCAGTAGTTACAACTGGTGGTGCTGTAGTGACGCCTGGAGGAGCAGTAGTTACAACTGGTGGTGCTGTAGTGACGCCTGGAGCAGCAGTAGTTACAACTGGTGGTGCTGTAGTGACGCCTGGAGCAGCAGTTGTTACAACTGGTGGTGCTGTAGTGACGCCTGGAGTAGCAGTAGTTACAACTGGTGGTGCTGTAGTGACGCCTGGAGCAGCAGTTGTAACGCCTGGAGGAGCAGTAGTTACAACTGGTGGTGCTGTTGTAACGCCTGGAGCAGCAGTTGTAACGCCTGGAGGAGCAGTAGTTACAACTGGTGGTGCTGTAGTGACGCCTGGAGCAGCAGTTGTAACGCCTGGAGGAGCAGTAGTTACAACTGGTGGTGCTGTTGTAACGCCTGGAGGAGCAGTTGTAACAACTGGTGGTGCTGTTGTAACGCCTGGAGGAGCAGTAGTTACAACTGGTGGTGCTGTAGTGACGCCTGGAGCAGCAGTAGTTACAACTGGTGGTGCTGTAGTGACGCCTGGAGCAGCAGTTGTAACGCCTGGAGGTGCTGTAGTGACGCCTGGAGCAGCAGTAGTTACAACTGGTGGTGCTGTAGTGACGCCTGGAGCAGCAGTTGTAACGCCTGGAGGAGCAGAAGTTACAACTGGTGGTGCTGTAGTGACGCCTGGAGCAGCAGTTGTAACGCCTGGAGGAGCAGTAGTTACAACTGGTGGTGCTGTAGTGACGCCTGGAGGAGCAGTTGTTACAACTGGTGGTGCTGTTGTAACGCCTGGAGGAGCAGTTGTAACAACTGGTGGTGCTGTTGTAACACCTGGAGGAGCAGTAGTTACAACTGGTGGTGCTGTAGTGACGCCTGGAGCAGCAGTAGTTACAACTGGTGGTGCTGTAGTGACGCCTGGAGCAGCAGTAGTTACAACTGGTGGTGCTGTTGTAACGCCTCGAGGAGCAGTTGTAACAACTGGTGGTGCTGTTGTGACGCCTGGAGCAGCAGTAGTTACAACTGGTGGTGCTGTTGTAACGCCTGGAGGAGCAGTTGTTACAACTGGTGGTGCTGTTGTAACGCCTGGAGGAGCAGTTGTAACAACTGGTGGTGCTGTTGTAACGCCTGGAGGAGCAGTAGTTACAACTGGTGGTGCTGTAGTGACGCCTGGAGCAGCAGTAGTTACAACTGGTGGTGCTGTAGTGACGCCTGGAGCAGCAGTAGTTACAACTGGTGGTGCTGTAGTGACGCCTGGAGCAGCAGTAGTTACAACTGGTGGTGCTGTAGTGACGCCTGGAGGAGCAGTAGTTACAACTGGTGGTGCTGTAGTGACGCCTGGAGCAGCAGTAGTTACAACTGGTGGTGCTGTTGTAACGCCTGGAGGAGCAGTTGTTACAACTGGTGGTGCTGTTGTAACGCCTGGAGGAGCAGTTGTAATGACTGGTGGTGCTGTTGTAACGCCTGGAGGAGCAGTAGTTACAACTGGTGGTGCTGTTGTAACGCCTGGAGGAGCAGTAGTTACAACTGGTGGTGCTGTAGTGACGCCTGGAGCAGCAGTAGTTACAACTGGTGGTGCTGTAGTGACGCCTGGAGCAGCAGTAGTTACAACTGGTGGTGCTGTAGTGACGCCTGGAGGAGCAGTAGTTACAACTGGTGGTGCTGTAGTGACGCCTGGAGGAGCAGTAGTTACAACTGGTGGTGCTGTTGTAACGCCTGGAGGAGCAGTTGTAATGACTGGTGGTGCTGTAGTGACGCCTGGAGGAGCAGTAGTTACAACTGGTGGTGCTGTAGTGACGCCTGGAGCAGCAGTAGTTACAACTGGTGGTGCTGTAGTGACGCCTGGAGCAGCAGTAGTTACAACTGGTGGTGCTGTAGTGACGCCTGGAGCAGCAGTAGTTACAACTGGTGGTGCTGTAGTGACGCCTGGAGCAGCAGTAGTTACAACTGGTGGTGCTGTAGTGACGCCTGGAGCAGCAGTAGTTACAACTGGTGGTGCTGTAGTGACGCCTGGAGCAGCAGTAGTTACAACTGGTGGTGCTGTAGTGACAACTGGTGGTGCTGTAGTGACGCCTGGAGGAGCAGTAGTTACAACTGGTGGTGCTGTTGTAACGCCTGGAGGAGTAGTAGTTACTACTGGTGGTGCTGTTGTAACGCCTTGAGGATCAGTTGTAACCACTGGTGGTGCTGTTGTTAATCCAGTAGCAGCTGTTGTTTCATAAATTTTGGATGTTAAATCACTGTTTTCAGTTGATTGTGTTGTCATTTTTGTTGTTGAAGTTTCTTTTTTCATATTTGTAACTGTTGTTTTCTTATCTTGTGTCAAGATATATCTTTTTGTGCTTATTCCTTCATTTTCAATTATTTTATCTAAGACTAAACATTTTTTTGACGTTTTTTCTATTGTCGTATTACATTCTTTAATATATATTTTTTCTTGATTTGGTCTTATTTCTCTTCTCGTAATTATCTCTTTTTATAAATTTTTTAAATTTTATTAAATTATTTACAATTTTTATACCTTCATAAAATTCAAATTGTAATTTTGGTATTCCCAAGTTAGTCGGAATTTTATTTAGTATTTCTTTTTCTTTATTATTAATTGATATAATAAAGTTGCTTATATTGTAGTTTTTTATTGTTTCATTTTCATTTATATAATTTCTTTCTATAATCTTATATCCATTGATTGTAAAATTATATTGCTTATCATTACTAAATGAGGTTTTTATAATTCACTAATTCATTAATGTTTCGTTTTGAAAATTTACTTTTCCCAAAATCCATCTACATAATCAAAGTCTGAACTTTCTCTAAAAATGTCTAATATCTTCGGATATAAAATTTATTATTATTTTTATTTTTTTCATTTCTTTATTTTTTACCATTTCTGATATTTCTGTAACATCAATTGTTCCTAAAAAATATTTTAACAAAGATAATCCATTTACTCTACTTATCACTAATATGTCTCTAATGATGATTGTTCTGTTTAATATCACTTAAATTTTGTTGATTGTTTATTTTTAAATTATATTTATATTTGTGTATGCTTATACATCTTTCCATTGGTAAGGTTGAAGGGCTCAGTGTAGTCTCAAAGTTCGTCAATTGAATCATATTTGTGAAATTTCCTAAGTAAATAAGCATTTTTTATTTTTTAGGGTTTTAGCTTTAAAAATTTTTTACCATTGAAAATTATAAAATAAAACTTCAGTGTACATTCTCTTAAATTAACACGAAATCTCTCAATTACCAAGCATTTAAATTCTATATCATTCTCATGAGTGCTATTGTCGCAATTATTAAATAATCGAAACCTTTTTTTTTTTAAAGTTTAATAAGAAATTGTTTTTAGGAAATTTTACCAAGACTCTTTTTCAATTTGAGTTGCATCAACCCAATGTAAAGAATTCTGAATCTTAATTCCTCCTATCTGAGAAAAAATAATTAGTTTATTTTTTAATTTTCTTTTCCCTTTACCCAGAAAGGTTGGTTTAAATTTTTTTTAACCAAAAAGTCAATGAAGTTCAAAAGAATTATTGGATCTTTCAAGACTAGCAAATTCCAATTTTTTTCAACCGAAAAATGATATGCCTGAAACCATGTCATACTAGACTTAGATGTATAATAATCATGTTGATTACCAGTAGCTAGATAGTCTAGATCTTCCAAGCTAGTTTTATCAATACACCTTTTCGACTCAAATGAACTAAAGTTAATTTAAAGAAATAAGTAGTTTTTAGTTTTTGTCTAATGTATAATCATTTTCTCTTTTTTTAAAGATAGATAAGAGTTCTCAAAAATTCTTGAGAAAATTGATTTTAAAAGTCACATAATTGATACCTTTTTAAGATATCTTATTTTACATTAGATCAACTGATTATTTAATTATTAGTTTGGAATAAAAATGGTTCAATTTTTTGTGTTTTAATTACAAAATGTATCCAATGTTGAAATAACATTAAAAAAGTGCGATGTTTCAAATTATTTTTTCAGTCCCAAATAAAAAAAAAAAAAATTAATAATTAATAATAAAATAATTTTAAGTTAATATTGCAAGCATTTTCATATTTGAAATTGAAATCTTTAGTGAAATAGAATGAGTTTAATTTTTATTTTAAAATCTGAAAAAAATACTGAAAATTCTTTTTTGATTTTTAAAAAATTTATTTATTTATTTTTTCCCGAGCAAATGCTCATTCAGACTAGAAACATATGAAAAAAATAAAAATATTGCTAAATAATATAGAATTAAATAAATAAAAAGAATAAAAATGAGCATTAAAAAAAAAATAGATAAATAATTCATTTTGATTAAATTGTATATTCAATCATTAAGAAACTGGATCTAGTCGGTTAGGTGAACCATAGTTCACTTATTATCCGAAATATTTTGTTCTCAGGTTTTGTGAACTATTGGTTCACCCAATTTTTTTGTTCAAAATAGAATTAGATGAAAGATTTTCAGACTATGCGAACAAATTGAATAAATTTTATCATCACATTAGCTTTTTTGAATTAGGTGAACTAATAGTTCATAAAACCTGAGAACAAGAATCGTTCCAGTAACAGGTGAACCATAGTTTACCTCACTGACAAAAACCCGAAAAACTTTGTTTTCATCTTATAAAATTCTGACTTTAGTGATAATTTACTTTCGTTTGGTGCTTTTTAACAAATACTCAATTGATAAAAAATGAAAACAGAACGTAGATAGTTTTTTAAACTACAAATATTATCTTAAGGATCATCATTTCACAAACCTAAAGTCAAAATTCATAAAAAAACACCAAGTTTTTCATGCTTGCAATATTAACTTAAAATTATTTTTTTATTTGGGACTTAAAAAATAGTTTGAAACATCGCACTTTTTCAATGTAATTTCAAAATTGGATACATTTTGTAATTCAAACACTAAAAATTAAGTCAAATGATTATACATTTAAAAAAAAGCTTTCTTTTTCAGACATACTAAACAAATCCATTATTACATTTACAAGTATTATTTAAACATGTTAGCGAGAATGGGCATTCATAGCCATATCGACATTTTTTCCCAATTATTGATCTTTTTTCTAATGAAATTTAAATAGAATCTTAATTCAAATGAAAAGTTAAACATTACGTTCAAAAGAATTCCAGAACAACTTGTTGGTTTTGCCATAAAAATTGGTTCTTTTGTCAAACATATTGTTTTTTTCATCTTTAAAATAAAATAGATTATTAAATTTATTTCCTATTTGGAAAAATTTTTTTATTTTTTATTAACTCAACAATTTTTAAAGCTGTACAAACAGACACAGCAGAATAAGTTAATTGATGCTATAAAACGTTTTAAACTAGTGAATTTTGTGACCGACCGGTCATATTATATTATCTGATCAAATAACACTATCTTAAAATTATGATCGAAAAATCTCCTGGACCGGATACAATACATCGTTTGCTGCTTAAAAATTGCTTTAAAGAAGTCTTATTCGCACTTTCATTAATTTTAATAAAATAGTTTAATGAGGGCGAACTACCAAAATTATGGAAGAAAGCAAATGTTTCTCCTATACATAAAAGTGGATCAAAAATGTACATTAAAGATTATAAACCAGTTTCACTTACTTCAATTGCCTGAAAGGTAATGGAAAGAATTCCTATGGACGAAATATTGAACTATTTACTAAAATACAATTTAATTTCTAATAAACAGCATGGGTTTCTGTCTAACAGGTTATGTACCACAATTCTATTAGAGTTCATTGATAAAGTAACTAATGAATATGAAAAAGGCAAAAATGTTGGCATTGTGTATACTGACTTCTCAAAGGCCTTTGATAAAGTTCCCCAAAGGAAATTGATAATAAAACTTGAATCATATGGGATAAATGGTCGACTTCTAAGACGGATTGAGTCGTTTTTTATTGGGAGGGTACAAAGAGTTGTTTTAGGTAGTGTTGTTTAAAAGTCTGGACTTGGACTTTAATTTCGGACTTTTAAACAACTCGGGTTTTAGGTAATGATGCATTTAATTGGGAGTAAGTTACATGCGGAGTACCACAAGGATTCGTTTTTGGTCAAATCCTTTTCATAATTTTTATCAATGATCTGCATGGGAGCTTATACAGTTTCTGTCTTGGATATGTCGATGACTTGAAATTAATTGGTTTCTCCGAATTCACGAACCTAGAATAATTAGAACTTCAGAAAGACTTTCATCTCCTAATGGAATGGACAGATAATTGGTCAACAAATCTAAACCTGAAAAGATGTAAATCTATGTATCTATGGGAGATAAGAGAAAAGGCCGAATACTCACTTTCAGATCAAAGTATGGTTCGTTTCTAGGGGAGATTATAAAGAAGAAAAGATTTGGGTTTTTTTATTACAAATGATTTAAAAAGGAATAACCAATGTATTGAAGCAGCTTTGAAAACTTACCGAAAACTGGGTCTGATAAGAAATTCTTTTAAGAATCTTAGCCGAGAATCATTCAGACATCTCTGGGCATCACTTGGAGCTTTAGCGTAGATAGAAATATTTATATTTAAAATTTAAATTTAAATTTTCAACGCTTTAAATTAAGACTTTGCTTTAGGGAGACGTGCGAAAAAATAAATATAGACTTAATGTTTTTAAGTATCGAAAATAAAAATTTTGATCATTTTTTCAAACAATCTTTGAGCTATGAAATGAGAGATAAAGAAATGATTAAAATATAAATTAGAGGACTTGTGTGATTTTCAGCTTAAGGTGTACTGGGTGGCCTTTACCTTTTTGACAACTAGATAATTTAATTCTCTTATTTTTTCAAGCCAATTAAATATTGTAAGTTAAATTCGGTCAATTAAATTAAATTTTTTTTAATTGTCAAAATTTAGAAAATTGAAGCCAGCAAAGCAATATTAATAAATAATTTATAAAAAAGAAACAAAAAAAAATACTCATGACACATATGAATTTGTGAAAATTTAAACAGTTTACATCATCCAGTCCATATTCAGTTAGAGTAGCACAACCCTCGGACAATTTCAATGAGTTTCCTCCTGTATTCGATGGTGCGTAGCATTCACTCCACCTATATTTTAAAAATAAAATAAAATGTGAATTAAAGATACTTCTTTTTAAAAAAGTTTTTACATATATCCAAATGATGGAATGGATTTACCATTAAGCCAAGTCCAATTTGAATGCAGCGTCTCAGCTTTGGCACCAATCTTAATTGAGTTTTAAATAAAATAAATAATTAAATGCAAAAATTAAAATTAAATACATAAAATGATTCTGACAAGTGATGTTGGCGAAAAAATTTCAGCGCAAAATCAAGAACTATGTCCGATTCTACCATGAGTAAATGAGATTTTTTTTTCATGCATGCGATTTTTGCATTATACCAATTCGTTTTGAACATGGAAATTAAGAAGCACCTATTTTCGTATTCAAACCAGCCTACAGGACATTTAAAGCACCTTTGGTTATAAGCACACCTTTTTTTAAAATAGAAAATTAATTAAAATTTTATAATTTCACTTTTTGTTTATTTGTTACCAGATTGAATTTTGTGGACACTTGCATGATGACATGATGCAAAAAAGATTCCCATGGCATTCGTGGTTTGATCTGCATGGTTGTCCGACTGGATTAATTTGAATAAGGTTAAAATTATCTTAAAAACTTGAGGGTTAATTTGAATTTTGTCTTTTGAACATTTACCTTCGGATAAAATTGACGGTGGCTTTAAGAATGCTAATAATATTAGCAAAAAAGTTAAATTGCACTGTTTCATTTCAATAAATTAGATTTTTATTTAAATAAGCTTGTTTTATACCTAAGCCGGTTTGTATGATCAAAATAATTAATGAGTTACATAACTATATTTTTAGATATCCAATACTGAATGATTTTTCTGGTAATCTAAGCAGTAAATTTTTATTTTTTAATGATATTCTGTAAACAATCCCTTGTTATCTGACGGCGTCTTTGAAAACTTTTTAAATTAGGTAAAAAAATTCCAACAATGATCAAAAATTATTTCAACAGATAATTTCTAAAAGATTTTTTAAGCTCTTCTTCAAATATCACAAAAAAAATTTTCAAAAAATTTAATAATTAAATATCAAATAATCAAATATCTGTAAAAAAATTCATTTGTTTTACCATTTAGATTCCTAATTTTGACAAAAATTATTATAGAATTTTTTTGGATAAATTAATTAATATTTTCGAAAAGTAGACAGGATTTAAAATAATAAAAAATTATCAAAAAAACAAGTAAAATTATGAATTTATACTTTCTTCCATAATTGGCCTTTCTTCCATTTTAAGAAATTCTTTTATATTTTTACTAAAACTAGAGAACCTATTTCATTGCAAACCATGTGGACTATGATATGGTTATAACTTTTTATTTAGGAATTTAGAACATTTGTATTTGGTATCCAAATTTTTAACCTAAGTGAATAGCGTATTCCTATTTATTTTTAATCATGTAAACCTATGGGGAATGGTAAGAACTATAACCAAATAAGGTATATTCTAAAATGACAAAAATGTTGTTAAAAAATTAGTAACAGAAAATGATGAATTATAAGCGACTTTTAAGAATATCCTTTTTTTACTAATAAGTGCTTGCTACATGATTTCAATGATAATGTATGTATGGTTGTTTTTGCTGAAATTGCCATTAATAATTTATCTAAATACTTAAAAAATTAGTAACAGAAAATGATGAATTATAAGCGACTTTTAAGAATATCCTTTTTTTACTAATAAGTGCTTGCTACATGATTTCAATGATAATGTATGTATGGTTGTTTTTGCTGAAATTGCCATTAATAATTTATCTAAATACTTAAAAAATTCAAATGTGAAAAAATTGGTTTACATCTTAATACTCCTTTTAATTAGTACAAAATTTTTATTGATTTGTATCTGTACTTTAAAAAAATTTAAAATTAATAAGATATTTTATTTAAATCAAATTTAAATCGGATTATTATTGAATGGGTATTTATATTAATTATTAGGGTGTAAAAATAAATATCTTTTGGGTATTTATTTTTGTCAAAAATATTGCAAAGGAAATAAAAACTGGGTACAGAAAAATTATTGCTGAGTATTATAAAAATGATTGTTGAGTAGTATAAAAATGATGATTAAGTAGTATTAAATTTATTATTGGGTATAATAAAAATTCGAACACTTGAAATGATTATGAAATTTTATTTTGAAATAAAAATTCAAAATCCTCTATTTTTTAATTTGAACTTACTTCTAATCCAAAAGGATGGAAAACTTTTTCTTTATCAATAGTTTATACAATTAGTATGGGCAATTTTTTCCAAACAAGCTTGTAAGTTTTTTTTTTAAAAAGTCCACTTTTTTATCAATTTGCTAGATCAGGCTTTATATCAAAATATTCATAATCTTGGGTTGTCTAATGCTTAAAGATTTGCATTATTTCAGAATTTTCAAGCAATTTTAGCATAAAAGTCTTCACAATTCTTCTTCAGTATTCAAAATATTTAAGTCCGGACTTAAGACTTTTAAAAAACTCTGATTGAATAATTTCCCAAGTGGGCATTTTTCTTTTCTTCTTTTATGATTCATCGACTGTTTTCTTCGTCTTAACATTTGTTTCCTCCTGCAGTAATATTCTGGCGCGACCGTTTTTTTGCGCGATATATTTATTAATTTTTTTACGGAATAATTATTATTTTCCTTTTTATTTAATAATTAAAAGTATTTTATTTAATAATTATGAATATTTTGATTGTTTTTATTTGAATAATAAACTACACACACAAGATAAATTAATACTCTAAATGAATTTTTATTGACTAATTTTACTTTTAGCCTTAAATAAACATTTAAATATTTCAACACTCTTTTAATATTTTAAGCACTCAAATTATTTATCTAATATCCAAATTGATTTTTAGCTAAATACCCAAATATATTACTAATATCTAAATGGGTATTTATTCAATAAATACCCATTTAGATACTAGCCATTTGAATCTATGATTTTTATTATTAAATTAAATTTAAAAAAAAAATGATTTTTTATAATTTTACTGAAAAAGAATAAACATAAAAATTTAAAATAAATTTGATAGCTTAACAGTATAAATCAGTAAAAGAAAACCAATTTTTGTAAATTTTTAATTGAATATATAGTTTGCCTTTGTCATTTGTAGTAGTGTATTGTTTTTAGATTCTTTAAAAGAATTCTCCAAAATTAATTTTTTTCTTTATAAAAAAATAATAATAATTCCATTTTGACATACAATTTTAACTAACTTTTAGCATCAAAAAAATCCTACAAAATATTATACGGGTTTCAATATCTCTAATGAGATATGGGTTCCAACCCGACACTGAAAACTCCAGATGCGGACGAATGGTGCGATAAAGTGAGGCCTATATTTCCTCATCCCTAGACAAGAATGTATTTCTTAGCATTTCAGGAACTTGGTAAGCTTTTGATGCGCCATGAGCCCACTGTGAGCTAAACTTCAAATCAGACGTGAGAATGATTCCAGCTAACGTTCTTCGGAGGTGTTTTGAAGTTAATGCGTGAGCCATCTTTCTTTTTTAGCGTAAATGACCTGGTTCTTGTTAAATGCTCGTTGCTACGGATATTCATTACCTTAATCTTGCTCTCGTTTGCTTCAATCAACCATGTCCAACACCATTCGGCCACTGTGTCCAAATCAGCTTGAAGACTAATCATATCCGCCTCAGATTCAACCTGTGCTTTTATTTTTAGATCATCGGCAAAGAGTTTGCTTGTGTGTTTGAAATGACTTGGTAGGTCATTGATGAAAATTTCGAATAGAATTGTGCCTAACACCCTATCTTGAGGTACTGGACCTTGTTTAAGTTTTAATATAATGATTAAAATTACGATCAATTACAAAATGGACATAAAGGAACAGCGCCATGCACAATAATATTCTGAAAAAGTACAGTAAAAAATAAAAAAAGGAAAATGGTTTTTAAAAGTTTAATCTCATTGTCTATCCATGATTTTTTCTGGTTTAAAAGTGATTTTAAATTTTAAATCAAATTTTAACAAGAAAAAAACGTAATCATCCGAATTGAGTGACATGTCTTTAAAATATAGAACTCTATTGTAATGACATATTACTCAAAATTGAGCAGTGTAATAAAAATTCAATTTTAGTGACATGTAATAAAAAATGAACAATTTTAAAACTATTAACAATTGTTAAAGCTTATTTAAATTTTTTGAAAAATGAAAATTGAATTTACTATGTTAAAGTCGGATGTTTTTTATAACATGGGTCAAATTTATTCATTTTTTAAGACATGTCACTAAATTCGGATAATTACGATATAATGGAGAAAAATTACTTAAAAAATTTTAATGGTATTTAATGAAAATATTTTGAGTGTAAAATATATTCATTAAATCGGCTTTTTGTGTTGATATTTATTTTCAGGAATGGAAAATTTTTAAAATTTAATAAGAAAATCTTGTCAACTTAAATATTTGTAGGCCATATAATAGCATGATTGGTCACATAAAAAATACTTCTAAAATGGTGATTTAAATTTTAAAATTACGAAAATTGTCCATTATTTTCCTACTAAATTGAATTTATCATACTCAAAGAAGTGATTTTAATTATTTATTAAATTAAAGTCAAATCAATAAAAGAGAAGTAAAATAGAAACTAAATTTCAATTAAATGCCAAAATATGTGTTTATATTTTAGCTAATTTTTAGGCAGCTAAATTTTAATTTTTTTAAAACTAAACCAGAGAAAAAACTCCCATCATTCTCATCAAAATTAGAAATTGAAATTTTTACGACATCAGCTCTTTTAATCTCAATTTTTTTGATAACTATAATAACATGTGAATATTTTATTAATTTAAAAAATTAAGATAAGAAATATTCTATTTTTTTAAATAAAGCATATTTTGTTTTTAAATTTGTTTTTTCTAGAAAATTCGAAAAAGAATTTTCCTAAACTTAATTTTAAAATATTAAGGACAAGCAAAGGTAGAATTAACTATAAATGAGATTAAATCGTTAATTTAATCTCATTTATTTAAATTTTCAAATAATTTAGATTAATATTTTTTTCTTTACTAGCTAGAATTCTATCCGAATTAACAAAAAATGGGTTTTGTGAAGTTCAGTAAAAAAGAACAGCACACAGTCAAAAAATAAATAAATAACTTTTTTTCTAAAACTGACTCTGTTAATGCAGCCTGGTGCAGCATTAAAAGTTGCATCAACAGTAAAAGCGTGCTAATGATGTGAAAAATCTCTGCAAAATTCACTGCGCTCGATTGTATTGAAATTTAATGGAGCACCGATCAGATGCATATCGATTCTATAACTCTGCAAATTTAGCAGACTTTGATATTTGATGCAACTTAGAATGTTGCACTATGTTGCATTTACAGAACTAATTTTTAACCTTTAAAAAAAAGTTAAAACATTTTTTCTTGTTCTTTTTTTTCATTTTGTACAGAAATTCATAAAATCCAAAAAATGGTGTTTTAAATTTTAAAATTACGAAAATTGTCCATTATTTTCCGGAAAATTAAAAAAAAAAACAAAAACACTTCTAACTAAAGTTTTTGAATTTTTATAAAAGAAATTTTTTTATAATCTAAATAAAATACGTAAGGTTTAAAATATTATTTGTTAAAAAAATTAAAAAATTTCCAGAATTAAATCATAAAAATTAAAATCCAAGCTCGACTGTACAAATTATCTTCCAATTATTTTAATTATTGGAAAATTTTAATTTCTAGGATAATGGAAGATAAAATGTTTTTTAATTATTTTTAATTTTTTTTCAACTTTCGCGCAGCAAAATATTTTAAAAGTAAAAATGATGTTTAAGCCTTTTAGTGTTCAAAAATCAATCAATCATAAAATGAAGTTTATTTTTCAATTTTTTTTCACAATTTTAAGAGTCTTATTGTTGTGCTTTTAATATTAAAAGTTATCATATCGAAAATAATACCTATAGAGTGTTTTTCCGGTATTAAAAAGATAAAAGAACAGCATAATAGTTACCAGCATGAATATTCTGGGAAGCACCATCAGTAAAACGATGGGAATACACAGAGACATTAAGAATAGACTTGCTAAAGCAAAGAGTGCCTTCGCTAGACTCAAACCAGCATAAAAGTCAACCAGCTACGGTAAAGAAACAAAACTTAAACTGTACAACACTGTAGTAAAAGCAGCACTGATGTACGAGAGCGAATGTCGGGGGATGAGTGAATCTGACAAGAAAAGCCTGAACACATTCCGCACTGGAAGTCTGCGGAGTATCCTATGGATACACTGGCCTGAAACATTGTAAAATGCTGACTTATACACAAGAACAAATTCAGAGACAATAAGTCAGTGTATTAAGAATAAAAGACTGCGATAGCTTGGGCATGTACTTAGAATGAAAGAAACACGAATACCTAAAAGAGCCCTTCAATGGACAACTCAAAGGCGACGTAAGGTAGGAAGACCAACAGTAACATGGAGGTCAACAATCACGAAAGAGCTCATCGGAATGGGAATGAAATGGGGGACAAGCAAAGGTAAAGGTAAAAGATCGACTTGAGTGGAAATCATAAGTAATGACCCTATGCTCCACAAGGAGTGAAAAAAAAATGAAAAAAAAAATGAATATTCTGTGGTAGGAAACAAAGTATTCTACTTTATTGTATTTAAGATTGCCATCAGCATGATTATCTAAATAAAATCTTTATTATAACTAAAATTAATAAAGAAGAAGCTTTTGGTCTGAAAATCGAGACAAAAGTAGTTTTAAAATAGGTGAAAGAGGACTTGCATATTTTTGAACAAGAAAAAAAATTCAGATCATCTCAGCTACATGAAGATTAAACAGGTCAACAAGTAAAAAAAATTAAGAACAAATTCAAACTGCAAAAAAACATAGACCGGTTTATTAATTAATAAAATTTAAAATGTTAGTAGATTATTTGAAACAAAAATAAATTATCAAAAATTTTTTTTTTAGATGTAATTTTTTGTGGAAAAATATTGCTTTGAAAATATTTGTTTTAATATTTTTGAATATTTAAAGTCTATCAAAGTTTGAATAATTTTTGCTCAGTCTTTTGTCGAGTCTGATATTTTTAATTTAAAAATCGTTAATTTAGTACTAGTAGTAATAAAAACTGCTGAATGGTTTTAGGCCACGCGGAGCGCATCAACAGTAGATGACGCCCTATGGCAGTTGTTTTTGTGCTCGTCCAGCTTGTTTTTGAATGCGTTGACTGAATTTGAGTTTGTTATCTCGTCTGGAAGCTTGTTCCACTCGTTTGCAACTCTGTTGTTAAAGAAGAAGTGTCGTTGATTGCAGCAGCGAACTATTTCACGTCTAAAATATCCCCGATGACCCCCTCGAGGGTTTGAGCGTGCAGGAGTTATGTACCAATTGATAGTCTCGAGTCCTGTTTCTAATTTAAATTTTTGAATTAAATCGCCTCTTGTTCTTCTTTCTAGTAGTGTGCTAAACCCAAACTTGTTACATCTTTCTAAATACCCCAGATTTTTAGAAGAGTGCGGGATTTTGGTTGCTCGATGCTGGACCTTTTCGATCTTCTTGATGTCTTTTGAGGTGTATGGATTCCAAGCAGCGACAGCGAACTCTAAGTGTGGTCTGACAAACCCGGTATATAACTTTTTCCATAGCGCTGCATTGCGGCAAGTAAAGGTGTTTTTTAAAAGGCCTAGAATACTGTTGGCTTTTGAAACTGCTCTATTCACTTGATAACTAGGTTTAAGATCGTCAGTGATTAAAATACCCAAGTCTCGTTCATAAGTGTTTTTTAATATTCCGATTAATTTAATCTAAATTAATAGAGAATTTCGAATGTGACAGAATTTTTAATTCAATTTTTGGAAAAAAAATCACTTAAAATTTATCGGAATTTAAAAAAAAAATTAAAATCGAACACTTTTTATTTATTTGTCTAAAACTAGTGCAGTTAAGACTGGTTGCCATACTTCATTGTAAACTTTTAAATCTAGATTAATTTAAATTAATTTTTTCAAAATTAAAATTAAAAAACAAAAAAAATTAATTAAAAAAAAACACGTTCATTTCTTTATTTACAAAATAGTTTAAATTGAACAAAGATTTCCGATTAAAAAGGCTTCTGAGCAGCATAGGCTTTCTTAAATGTTTCAATATCTTGAAATAGAAAAAAAGAGCTCTAAAAAAATATGTTCCTTGAAATTTTATTTTAAGTGAAAAAAAGGTTCTTTTCTAAAGAATTTTGGCAATGCCTACAACAAAATGATCCAAATAATATAAAAAAATTAAAATAGGTGAAAATTCAAAGCAAAGAATTATATTAATATATCAAATATTCAAAAGTTTATCTCTACGCAATTAAACTAAAATTTATCATTGCCCTCTTTTTCCTTTGGTTTTTTGTTTTTAACGCTCAATATTTTGAGTAATTTGGTTGACATCACATAGGGTTTTTCTTCTGAACCATCATTAATACTCAAATCTTTCATGGCACACAAAAATATTGTATCCACTGCCATCTCAAAGACAGTGAAAAAAATCTTTGTTATCAAATACGCTCCAACAATCACACAAATCAGAGGAACCCAGTAGTAGTGGAGCTCGGGAGCAAAATACTTCCGGAACGTTGGGTGGATATCAAACGCTCTGGAAAAGAAGAAAAAGCCGAGCACTCCGACTCCAGCAGTGATCAAAAGCCGGCCCAAAAAAAGTATAAAGTCTGTTACTCGGTCAAGAACCAGCGCTCGTAATGGATTCGAGGCGAGCAGTTTAATGGCATCGCGGGCACTCTTACAAAAGTTTCGCCCGTAAATAGCTACCATTATGTACGCATTTCTATTAATAAACTTCAATACCTTTTCCAAACACCATAGGCAGCACTTACAGCAACAGCTCATGAATTTTATACAACAACCTATGGCTCTGTTGTTGCCAGTAGCTGACTTTAGTCGTCTTTCTACCAATGTGATTATGGTTCTCAAAAATTTACAAATAGCTATTAGCAAAGATCCGAAGGCAATGGAGCCCAGATGATACACAAGAGTATCTTTCAAACTTCTGAATAAAACACATGATGACTTTGACTTTGACCAGTACCAGTCGCCAAAGCATCCGGCAAGAACCATCTGATTGAAACCGACTATGAACGCTTGGACCCAAAAGAGCATAAATAAATTATAAAGCTGTGGCACCCATTGGTAAGCATTTAGAAAACTAATCACCGAATTATAAGCTGAGTTGGCATCAAATCCATATTTGTAGAAAACACACTCTGGCGATGATCCTTGTTCACACGAAGAGCCCACACTCAAGTTTGATGAATTTCCAGTGATTCGAAATAGACTGGTGCCGGAACAGGCTAAAATTACCGCGTTGGCAATAAAATAAGCCAAAAAGCCCAGTTGTAATAAAAGCGGAACAACCGGAAATAATAATGAGATGAAAATGCTTGTTACTGCTCTACTGGCCTCTTTAATTATTTGAATAGCCAAGCGTAATCTTTTAATGAGTACTAAAATCAGTAATAGCACTATTAGTAAAATAACTCCGGCAATTATTCCGGCTACAAGCCATGTGATACTCAGTGATAAATAGTAGTTTACATCCGGCTTTAATTCAACACTAGTTTGCGGTTGTTTTTTCAGCTGTAAGTATTTGGCTATGCAGTAGTAGACTGCGAAACCAAGTGCTCCCACTAAACCGATTAGAGTCAAGTAGATTAAAGGCTTTAAAATAAAACGTAATATGATTATATAGATAAAACTTGTGACTGATGCTATCAACAATAGAACTATGATCAATACCACAGAGCTCACAAAGTCTTCCAGTAATGATTGAACTAAACAAAAAATAAATTAGTTTAAAAATTAAAAGATAAGTTATTTAGGTTCTCGTGAAAGTCACTTTAAAAGAACAGGTCAAAATAAAAAAGAATTTTGTAAGTTTTTTTTCTAGAAGTAAAAAAAGCAAAAAAATCATTGTTACTTACAAACTTAAAAAAAACTTAAACTTAAATACTTCTATTCAATTAAAATAAAAAATTCAATTTATAGAGTTCCAGAAATTCAAAACTTACTCTCTCAATTTCTAATGAAACTCGTAAAACACGTCCTTTGAAACCCTAAACTTTATTATTTTTTGGTAGGCTCAAAAAATAAATAAGCCTTTAAAAGTTTTAGTTCTTTCAGACACAAGTATTTTACTTAAATTTCTTTAACAAAATTATTTACTCGTAAGTTTTATTTATTTAAAAAATTCGAAATTCTGATGTTTTTGAGACTTTATTTTTGTAAAATAAAGCCAAAATTCAAAAATTAAAACCAAATATTTGTTCAGAAATTTTCTAGTTTATTTTTTAAAAAATTAAAAAAATCTTAATTTTTAATATTATTATATAAAAGTAAAACAACAATAATAAAAATTCAATAAAAAATTAAATTTTTTATTAAAAGGAAATTTGATTTTTTTAAAACAAAAAGATTTGATGGCTTGATTAGATCGAGGTAATAGAACGACTATTCAGACCAATTTTGCATTTTTTTGAAGAATTTGATATAAAACAAATTTAAATATTGTCATAATGTAAAGCTAGCTAAATACTTTTAAGTATTTTAAGCTTATTCACTTTTCATTAGATTTTTTTCAATTTTTTTCGTTTTCTGGATCATGTTAAATATTATTATTATAATTTATTTTTAACAAAATAATCAACATCTTAAAAAAATATAAAAAAAAACAATACACAGAATAGTAAAACATATCTCAAAATATATTTTATATTTTATTCTGTAAATTAAATTCTAAATCAGAATTTCTGTATCAGAATCATTTCGTTGAAAGAATAAAATTAAAAACCATGGATTTTTTTTTTTTTTAAATTTTGCTTTATCTGCACTTTTTGTTATCTTTTAAAAATTATGAAGTTTTTTTGACTCTTAAAATAGATGAGAATCGTTCCAATTATTTAATATTTACTTTATACAAAATAATTTTTAAATTTTGCAAAATTTTTTTTCATAATTTAATTTCAATTACAATTTAATTATTTGATAAAAATTTAAGACTTGTAAGCATTAATTTAGAGAATAAGGTAAAATTTAAAAATGAAGATTTTTAGTAAGAATCTAGATCAAACAGATTATACAAAAGGCAGCTTGAAGAAGATGATGTCGTACAAAAAGGCTTTAAAAATATCCTAATTATTAAGAAAAATAAAAGCTTTTACTTATAAATTTAATTAACCAAAATAAAAGTAAAAAATTAAATAAGCCTTTTCTTTGGAACATGAAGAGTTAATTAAAAAATTCAATAAATTCTTGTCTGACAGAAATTAATGATTACATTTGTTCAATATTTTTCCATTAAACATAAATTTAATAAAAAATTATTTTTTTAGAAATTTTATGAACAAAATAAATTTAAATAAGCTAGAACAATTAACTCTTTTTTTTTACAATAATATTATAATATTTCGCGTTTGCTAAAAAATTTCATACCAGTAGTGCATAGAAAATGCGCTGATTTTTTCAAAGAGAGATCAAAATTTAAAATGAAAAATTCTGTTTTGGAAAAGCATCTCAAATCAGTTCTATGTCTAATTATTTTAACAGTTTTAAAAAACTAAAATTTTTGTTTTTTTCACATTTTTAACGATTCTAACTGCTGATTGTAATCTCTTCTATCTAATTATTAAAAATAAATTCTATATGATCAGAAATTTTTTCAGTAAAAAAAAATATTATTTAAATTCCAGTGATAAAATCTAGAAAAAAATTTTTTTTCAATTTTTTCACTTTAAACAACGCAGTAAAAATCAAACACAAATTTTTTTAATTAAAAAATTCAACAAAAAAAGCTTACGAAAATTTTTAAGGTTCATTAACTCGAACAATTTCTCAGTTCCTTGTTTGACTAAATTGAAATTTAAGTCTTGATTCAAATCATTGATCTGAAAAGATTGATCAGAGCTCGTGTCATTTACGATCACATTTCCTGCCGAGTCAAGAACTGCGGCAGATATAGCAGGTATGCATCGACTGTAGTAGGACTTGTACGGAATGGTATAAACCGGGCATATTTTTTGCTTCGCTAAATCAAGATACATGGCCTCATCCACACTATTCGGTATTGATCCCGAATATTTGTTTGATAGCAAATCCTTGCGGCAATAGTTATTGAATAGAATTTCTCTATGTGACTCTATTTTGTAAAAGTAGTAAGTGGATGGGCATTCTTGGACACATATTGTGGGGGTGGAGCACCCGGTAAGCAATGTATTTATTCCAATACACTCTAAAATGTTGAAATAGAACAAGTTTTGAGTTGGTTCGGTGCACAAATTTCCGGCTGAGTCTCTAGGCAAAAGTATGTTCTTCGGGTCGCCACCGCTAAAGTAAATTAGGAAAGATAAGGCCACTTGGACCACAATAAATATTGTGAATAATATCAAGCACAGAATATCGGTGCAGTTTTTTCTCTTGTTCTTGATTTCTTTTTCGTAATAGTCTCTCATTATTGCAGACTGTGATCGCTGACTTGGCACCGAGTCGAATTCTTCGACTGGACTTATTTTTTTAGTCATCTCTAAAATTACAAAAACTTTCAAAAATTAGGTTAAGTATTATGTTATAGAAGATTATGTTGAAATTCAAATTAAGGTAACTATAAATTTATTGATTTTTTGCTTTTTATTTTTTTTTGAAATTTTAATTTAGCATTTTTTCCATCCTCGTCAATTTAAAGTTAAAATTTTTTTCTACTGTTTCAATAAAATGTCATTTCATGTCTTGAAAAAGAATTTTTTTCTAATTGCTTTAAAACTTAATTTCGTAATAATTTTTGATGTTTTTGGTCTAAACGCTTTGATCAATTAATCTAGGATAAAACATTAATTAAAAAAAATGAAGCTGATTTAAGTTAGAAAGAAAAAAAATTAAAAATATCTTTTTTTGATTTTAGAATTTTTCAAAAATTAACAAGTTATTCAATTTCAATTATTTTGGTGATAAAAATCCTGAATTGAAAAAATTGAATTAATTAAATTAAATTCATCCTTCTGATGCATTTTTTAGTTTATAATAACAATTTAAATCCTTCAATCCAAAATTCGAGTTATAAAAAAAATTCCGTTTTTTAAATTGGAGTTAAATTATTAATATACCTTGAAAATTAAGTTAGTAATCAAAGTTAACTATTTAGGGATGTTATCGTTTCAAACTTTAAATTTGAGACCCAATATATTGAAATAATCATAAATTTTCGATTTTTAAAAATTTCATATCACAATCTGTTTTTTTATTTTTAATAAAAAAATGCATTGTTATCTTGATTTTCCAATTGTATCATATTTACCTTTTGTGATAGCTAACAAAAATAGGAGGCAGCTAGAGAAAAAGTTTTGTTTTTCGACAAAAGGTTCATATCAAAATCATAATTATTCAAGCTATTCTTTTTTATTACTCGGATTTAGTGAAAAGGAAAATTTATTTTTAAATTTTAATTAAGCTCTTCGAGAGTAAATTCGAGACTAAAAGATTTTGTAAATGCATCAAACTAGCATTCGCAAATATTTGATTTAGAAAAATTAAATTCCTAAATTTAAGTTTTTGCTTCATAATTATTTTTTGAGCAAATTTATATCAATATTTTAATGCTTTTTTTCAAAAATCAATTTGAATTGATTTTTTTTAATTTAAATTTCATTTTCAATTAATTAACTCTTGTTTCTTGGTTATAAATTTTTTTGAATAAAATTTATTGAAAAATCTCAAATTTTAATTTTTTAATATTATTAAAAACTCTTCATTATGGTTAATGAAGAATCCCTCCAATATATAGAACATTATTTTGATTACGCATATTTTTATATCAGTATCTTAGCGTTTGTTCACTATTTTTTGCTTTTTGCCTATGGATACTTGCTAAGAACAGGATGTGAAGCAATCAAAAAACGATACCATGCACTTAAAAACGGCAATAGAGTTATCTTCAAATGATGTCAACTAAATAAAAATTATTTATGAGTAAATTATGAAATTTTAATCTAGTAAGTTTTTATTTTTCCAGATTTCTTTTTTTATCTTAAATAGTTTTAATTGGAACTAAAAGTACAATTTAAGGGCATTTTGAAATTGATGATCAATTTTTGATGCTCAAAATGATCATTCTGAGTTTTAATTATGAAATTAATTGTTATTTCTTAATATAATTAATGCAGGGGTTCATTTTTGGATGTAACATTTTTTGTTAAATCTAAAGGTAACTTCTGCAATAACAAAACGCACATTGCAGAGTGACACCATCTAAAAGATGTTATTTTTAATTGAATAATTTTTTGCAGAATTTTGCAGAATTTAGCTTTAAATTGTACAAAGTATGTTAAATCAAAAAATGTACTTCTGCATTAATTCTATTAAGAAATAACTATTTATTTCATAATAAAAACTAAGTATGATCATTTTGTGCATCAAATATTGATCATAAACTTCAAAGTGCCAATTTAAGGAACAAAAAAAGAATATTCAAAATTTTTTCAAAAAGTTTGTTAATCAATACAATGATTTACAATAAATTAAAAATTATTCAAATTTCAACAATCATCAATTTATTTAAAAATTAATCCAGCTATATTTTATAAATGAAGAAACCATTACAAACTTATATTGTTGATATTTTTAAAACTAAAAAAATGGATTTTAACACTTAAATAAATAGATGGAAAATCCATTGTCAACTTTGGAAATGATTTTGTCCATTTATCAAAACAAAATTAAATCAAAATTGAGTAGCTATGGGTTGATATAAAAAGCTTATTATAAAATAAAATAAATACTCTTAAACTTTATTTTGATTTATTTTTTTGAATTTTTTCGATTTTAAATATTAAACTAAAATTATTAAGATTATTAAAGAATGTGAATAAAAATAAAAGAAATTAAATTAATTTAAAATTAAGTAATAAAAATAAATATAGCTTTCACCATTTTTAATTTTGATTTTGATCAATTTATTGTGAAAAAAATTCATCAAAATGTTTTTTTAATTCGAGTGAAACCAAAAACTTTTTCTTTTATAGAATCATTAGAAGTTAAAATTTTGACTTTTACATTAATTCTTAGTTTTAATTATTTTCATTTTTGACTGAAATTGTTTTAACTTAAAATTTTTTGAACTTTTTAATAATTTTCAAGTTTATTCCATATTAATATGTTTATTTCAATTTTTTTTCATCAAAAATTTTTTATTCAATTGACTCATTAACTATAAATAGCGTTCATTTTCTTTCAAATTTTCATGATTATTAAGTCAGTTTTTAACATATTTATAAAAAAATTTTAATTTGCTTTTAAGATTTCGTAAAATAGTAAAGAAACAGTTTTATAGAGTGTAGGATTTTGAAAAAAATTTTGCGACAATATTATTAATTAATTTTGGAAATTTTTAAAATATTTAAAGGACATTTAGGGTCTATAAAAACAAAAGTTAATTTTTTCATTTTTTTAATTGATGTGATAGAGAAATTCAACGCCTAAAAATACTCTATATTTAATATGATTAAGATTTTTAAATTTCATTATCTGTTGGTGCCTGAGTCTGAAAGTTTAAGTTGTCCCTAAACTGCGGAAGCGGACGCGGTACGGAAAATGACAACCTAAAATGCGGAAATCGGAACGGAAATTGAGTCCCTAAAATGCGGATGCAGAAAAATTTTAAAAATACTATTGTGCGGAGAAAAAATGAGTTTAATGGAGTTATTTAATTAATACAAAAAAAATTTATGTACAGATTTTTTTAAATTTTGTGTAAGCTCATACAAGATTCTGAACAATACCATATACCAGTCTCGTTAAAATTGTTTTAGATTTGGTTTTATGCGTCTTAAATGTGAATGTGTTTCACAATTCAGGCATTTAATAGACTTTTTACATAAAATTTTTTTACAAAAAATACAATAAAACTCTTTGAGTTTTGAACAGCCCGAAAAGGTAATTGAAGATGAGTTTAGAATATCTTTAGTTGAAGTTATTGCTTCAAAACCTGATTTTTCACATAACTCTTTGAGTGTATTTAAATCAGAGCTTTTATCGAAATTCCCATCAAGTTTTTCGAGTTTTTAGAAATTACTTTGGTAAAAATTTTTATTTTGTTTTTTGATAATTTATTTTCTTGGTTTGATTGGGGAATAGAATAAAAAAAATCTCCATTTTTAGCTTTTTTAATGGTTTGAGTAAAAAAACTTTCAATTGTCTTCTCCGGTAGACACTTAAGCTCTATAAATTTTTTTTACACTAATGCCACTTCACGAACTCAGAGCAGCTTATACTATGGTTTGCAAGCAGGTAAAGTCTGTGGTCAGACAGTCTTTACGTAAAATTGAAGAATAAATTGTCCGAGCCTGTAAGAGTCAGCCCAAACTGCTCTTCAATTTCATAAATAGCCAGAAGCAATGTAAGGGAATCATCAAAGGTTTGTTGGACAAGGAAGGTGCCTTTAGCACGGATAGAGGTTCGATAGCGAATCTCCTCAAGGCTCATTTCGGCAGTGTTTTCATCCCTCGCCTGGCTAGTCACGCTCCGTCAGTCCAAAGCTTTTCCTCGCCCCAGCGCGAGGTGAATGTTGTCTGCTTCTCATCTGCAAATGTACGTAAATATATCATGCGCCTCAATCCCAGGAAATCGCAAGGCATGGATGGTATCCACCCATACGTCGTCAAATGTTGCTCCAATGCCTTTTCGGAGGTCCTCAGCGCTATCTTCACCAGTTCATACACCAGTGGCAGGATTCCAGACGCTTGGAGACTCGCCCAGATCAGCCCCATCTTCCAAAAAGGTTACAGGAGTGCCCTTGGTAACTATAGACCTATTTCCTTGACGTCAATACCCTGCAAGTTGATGGAGCGTGTCTAGTAGGGTCCCTCAAGGTAGCGTCTTTGGTCCGCTTCTGTTCGTCATCTTCATCACTGACATGCCAGCGGCGGTCAGCCACCTTGTCAAACAATTTGCTGATGACAGCATACTGATTGCCACAATACGCAGCACCAGTGACCAACCCACACTGTAACATGACTTCGACGCACTTACCGAGTTGTCAAACAGATAGCGTTTGCTCTTCAACGTGAACAAATACAAGGCGATGGAATTCAGTAGGTCCGGCAGGAACATCTACGCCCAATCCGATCTATTGATGGGGGAAGACGAGCCCAGGAGCGCACTAGCTTTCGTCGTCACAGAAAAGGATCTATGAATCACGTTTTCACGTAACTTGAAATTTTCTATTCACAATAAAAATCAGGTGAACAGAGCTAGAGGAATTCTCGGCCAGTTGAAAAGATCATTTAGATATTCTAATTTTGACCTAAAAATTTAAACAGGATTTCTTTTTTCAGTACTTTTCTATGTGTTATGTGCAAAGAGCTACCATTGTTGACCTCCTTGTAGGTCACCTCCGCAAGCTTGTCTTGCTTTAATTTAGTAGTAGTAGTACTAGTTTTGACTGTAGCTGGCTAGCCAGCGAGTGTGCTGATAAGGCACACTATGACAGCTGATGTGATTGATTGCTGCTCATCTTTAAAGCAATCAATGCCTGCTTTAAAGCTGTTAACATTAGGGGCTTCAACTAATTGATTTGGCAGTGAGTTCCATATGTAAGCGGTTCTGTGGAAAAATAGTTATCTCTATGTTGGAGCCTCGAAATTTCTTTGTGATATTTGAAGCAGTGACCTCTTCCTTGGATTTTGGTGACATTAAAATTGTTGCTTTTTTCAACCAATTCTATTCCATGCATGAACTTGTATAATTGAATTAGATCACCTCTTTTTCTTCTTTCCACCCGATTTGGAATGTTTAAAGCCTTCAATCTGCTTTCATACGGTTTGTTTCTAATTGAAGAAATAAATTTCGTAGCTCTGCGTTGAACCCTCTCAAGATTCTCACAATCCGACTAAAGAAATGGAGACCATACAGGCAAAGCAAATTCCAAAAGAGGACGAACAAAAGTTAAAAACAATGATCTAAATAACTTACAATCAAAACGAGCGAATGATTTCCTGATGCGACCCAACATTTGATTTGCTTTGTTTGTAGCCTCTATCAATTGATTTTTCCATTTGAGATTTGTATTGATAATAACTCCAAGATCTTTTTCGGTTCTAGACGTTTATAACTGTTTACCATTAATAAAATAAGTGAATTCTTTGTTTTTATGACCGTAATGCATAACCACACATTTTGATGTGTAAAAGAAAAGAAGCCAATCTAGAGTCCACTTGAAAATTAAATCTAAATCTGATTGTTGTTTCACTGCGCTTATTTCTAATACCGTTTGCGAGAATATTTTTGTATCATCTGCATACATTTTGACAATATTCTCTATTCCTTTTGGTAGATTATTGATATACAAAACGAACAAAAGTGGACCAATCACTGATCCTTGTGGTACAACGCTAAAAATCTCAACCCAATCCGACAAAATTTCACCTTGAGCAACTCGTTGTCTTCTATTTTTCAAGAAAGCTACAATCCATTTTAGTGTCAGACCATCAAAGCCATACGCTTTCAATTTAGCTATTAGTCGTCTGTGCGGAACAGTATCAAATGCTTTCGCAAAATATAGCAGAATTACATCAACAGGAATACTTTTTTCTAGACTCATTGAGATGAAATCTAGAGTTTCAATAAGATTAGATGTACATGACTTTTTCTTGAGCAATCCATGCTTTTCTTTAAATATAATATTGTTCTAATAAAAATAGTCTTCCATTTTGGTTCTTATTATGCTTTCCATAATTTAGCACGGAATTGAAGTTAAAGACACAGTATGATAATTGCTGGTCGTTGATTTATCACCTTTTTCAAACAATGGCCTATTTGCTGATCTGAATTGTATTGGATGCTGACTATCAGATAAAGACTTTCTGAAAATTAAAGTTAAAGGAACAGTAAAGGCGTCTGCACAGTTTTTTAGCAATAGCGGATGAAGCTTGTATACACCACATGATTTATTTGATTTATGTCTTGTAATTTTTTATAAAACAATTCATTACTAATATCGTTTGGTTCAACGTCAATATATTCTGAACAGTTTTCATTAAGTTCAGCTACAAAAGGTCCCCATCTTGTTCAATAACAAAAACATCTTGAAAACATTTATTTAGCAGATTTAATATCTCTTTCGGTTCTTGCGCTAATTCATTGTTTGACTTCTTTAATGCTTTGATTGATTCTCTGACTACTTGTTGATCATTTAGATATTTGTATAATAATTTTGGATTCTTCTTAGCTTTATCCACTGAATTTTGTTCATAAGTTAGTCTGGCTCTTTTTATTTCCGAAGAAACTAGTTTACAGTCACTTTTGTAATCATTATAAAGATTCATATCCTTCCAGTTACATGAACAGTTCCTGTGTCTAAGATTTTTTTATTCCTAATTAAGAACTTGAGATCATCTTTTATCCAAGGTTTTGAGATACTTTTCTTTTTAGAGCTATCCGTCACTGGAATGAATCGATTACTAGCTTCGCTGACATAGAAAATAAACTCATTGTACATTTCCAGAATATTTAAATTCTCAAATTAGAGCACCAAATCAATATTTGATAAAAAATCGGAAATTTTTTCAAAGTCAGCTTTACTATAAATAAATTTTTCAATAATATATGATTCCTTACTAACCATGTTTTTGAGTACAAAATTGAAAAAGATAACCAAATGTCCTTTATTAATGTAACCAAGCACAAATTTTGTATCGATTGCATACACACTGCCAGACTGAGTCGTGAAAATCAAATCCAAAGTGTTGACAGCTTTTTCGTTTGACATTTGAAATGTTGGAACATTTACATGCTGATATAGAAAAGTGTCGCTTAGCGTCTCGCTGATTATGTTCGATGCCATTTTCGTTTAAGATTTCTGAAACACAGCCATTTGACCAAATGATTGATGGAAAGTTAAAGAATCGATGTTTTCATCAATGTAGAGACATAAACCCCCGCCTCTGCGTCCATCACTTCTGTCCTTTCTGTACAAGTTGTATCCTTTAATGTTTGCATTTGAGATGCTCTTAAACCAAGTCTAACTAACTGCCACAATTTGTGGTCTATATGTTTAAATAACAACACTAAATTCATCAAGTTTATTGTCCAAGGAAGTAGCATTTAAATACATACATTTTAAATATTCGAGAATTTCCACACGTGATGACGCTTTTGATGAACGATTATTGCTTCTTGAATTTGACGATCTGATATCCACGGATGCCATATCGAAAGGGCGAGTCTTGTGAAAGACCATTATTTGCTTCGTTTCTTTGTTTCCTCAATTCATAGTCTAAAGCTCTTTCGGTTTCAGTCAAATCTGGACTAAGATAAATAGATTTGAAATTATTTGAATCTCGCAACTTTTCGGCTGCTAGGAGTAGTGGATTTCTGTTTGCTTCTTCTTTGAGTTCTACTAGAATTGGGACTGGTTTACTTTGGTCGTTAGATCTCAAGCGTCTCGAATATGCTGGGTTGACATCACCTTTTCCAATAGTGGTCAGAATTTGTTTGATTTTTTCTTCATTTTTTGCTCTCCTGTCTGTTAGAATCTCTTTCTTTGATTCTGGCACACCATAAATGATCACATTTTTTCTTCTTTTGATTCTTTCATTCATTTCGCTGATGGTTGCATTTGTTAAAGCTATCTGATCGGCTGGTTTTTTGGAATTTTTTGTACCTCGTTTTACAACTGGAACCCACAGACTACTGCTGTGGATGAGTTTGCTGTTTTATTTGCTGCTGCCAATTCAGATTTCAGTTTGTTTATTTCAATGTCTTTCTCAATTTCTCTTTCCTCTAGATGTTTCACATGATTTGAAAGCTCCAGGACGAATTTCGAAATATTACCGCACCATTCATGCAAAGTTTTTGAATGCCCAGATACGGTACCCTGTCCAAACGTTTTCCAGTTTGTTTCAAGCAAAAAATTTGAGCACATCTGACAAAAACTGCGTGCTTTTTATTTTATATTGGCATACTTGTGCTTTTTTTTCCTTACTTTTGGCTTACGTGTGCTTAAATTTTGGTGTGTTCTTTTTTTTGTTAATTTTTAATCTAGAATTTAAAATTTAAAATTTATAAAATTTAAAATTATAAAATTATTTATTATTATTATTAATTTTATTATGTCTTAAATTCTGATAAAATTTTGTAAACAGTTCCAGGAGAAAGAGGAGAAGTTTGATTAAGATAAAGGATTTGACTAGCTTCATCGGTCTCAATCGGCTCATCCATTTTTATCAAAATGTTTTTTATTTAATTTTTTCTGAAGAAAATTTTAGAAAGATGAGATTCTTATAAATTAAAAAACAACATGAGAAAAAACTTAAAATCCACTTATTTAATTTTCTTTATTTGATATTCAAAATTAAAAGCAACAAATTAAAACAAAAATTCAAGTTTTTAATTCATTTAATATTTCGTAAGATTATAAATTGAAATTTCAAAAAAATGTAAAAAAGCAAAATATCCTTCAATATATTTTACTATCGAAAAAAAATTATCTTTCAAGACTCATAAATGACGATTTTGTCCAGTAAATTAATTAAATAATTTTGAATTCATAATAGCATAGAAAATAAAAAGTAACCATAAAAACTCTTTGTTTTTATTTAAAGTAAATGGAAGTTTTAAAGGCTTCTCGGTCTTACTTATTTTTTCCTTGGATTAGACAATTTTTTACTGTTTGAATAAATTCATTAATATTATTTTTTTAATATCATAAAATTAAAAAATAAAAGTTTAAAAAAACAAAAAAAATTTACTTTTTTTCACTTAATGTTACAAAGAAATATTTCAAACTTAGCAGCTCACATTAAAAAACGGATCTTAAAAAATTCAAAAAAAAATTGGTGTGTGGTTGTCCTGGACACTTGGAGTGTAGACTGCGCTGCTGTTCCAGTGGTCGCTGAGAAAGAATACATCATGGCTCCGGGATCCACAGGTCCACCAGGATACTTCCATGCGTCAAGTCTGTTCTTAAACTGATTTAAAGTCCAGGTGCCGATTAAGTCTCAAGCAGGCTGTTCCCATTTGTGATGACACGATTGGTGAAAAATTATTCTCGTTGGGGGAAATTGGTAGGTGCTAGGATGGAGAGAAGCCCTTTGTGCCCCTTTATACTCTGGGATGGTCCCGGTTGGGAAAAAGAGTCGGATTGCGGGAGAGGTCTGACCCAATCTATACTATTTAGACCGTTTTTGATCTTGAACATTTGGATAATGTTTTCTCTGGTCCAGCGTTCGCTTAGAGTGGGTTAGATGGAAAGGCGATCGCTATTAATAAATTTTGGTTGCTCGTAATTGTTCTTTCCTAAGAATGCTGCTGTCCTTTACAGGCCGTAGCTGCATAATCAAAGTGAGGTCTGACATATGCGCAATATAGCGTTATTTTTATTGACCCCTTATTTGAATAAAATTTTTTAGCTTTTTTGAATTTTTTAAATATAAAGGCAATTAAGCTATTCTTAATTGAGCTATTTTGATATTTTTTTTACCTATACGCTGTTTTAATTATAGCTATTTTAAACGATGCTATTTTGAGCTACTCGCCAAGAACACTGCACTGAAGGACTCTGCTTGTGAATTGTTTTCATTCCCCCACATACAGGTCTATAGCTTTTCGATGCTTTCGACCTGATGGGAAGTCTCTGATCCAGTTCACCAGACGATCTTCGAAACCGTAAGCAGCCACTTTATTACACAGCAACTTGTATTACACTTTAAAAAACGCTTTGTCGAAATCCAAGAAGACCCCCAGCACATTCCAACCATTGTCAATACCCTCGCATATTCTGTCTGCTGTTTCATAGAGGTTGGTCATTGTCGATTTGCTGCTTGGGGGCAATAAGTTAATTACTTAAAAACAGATTAGCTAAATTATTTAACTAAAACATTTAATTAGTTCTAAAGTAAGTTTAAAAAATAAATAATACATTCTGATTTAACTTGTTTACAATTTATTTTCTTAGTCTAGAGCTAAAGCGTTTCGCAGGTCCTTATAACTTAATTTTTGGAGTTTTCTCTGAGAGAAATTTTATTTCTATTACCTTTATATTTATTTATCAAAGAAAGGGACCATACCTTAAAAATTAAAAAAACTCGTAGAAAAGTTCTTAAAATCAAACTTGAATATTAATTAGCTACTCATTTAATAGTTTTTATTTTTTTAATAATTGTGAAAAATTTCAATTGTATGTCTGGTCAATAGATATTTGAAAAACCGATCATTTTACTGAATTTTCAATCTTGTCATAAAACCTAAAAATTTTGATGTTTTTTCATCATTAATCCTGCCAAAATTATCCGAATAAAAAGCTATGGCTCATTATAATCAGGATAAAATTCTCAAAAATGATAGATCATACTGTAATTCGAATTTTCTTCACCCGATTTTATTTTGGATCAGTGTATATGTCACATCTCGACAAAAAGCATGCGAAAAAATAAAAAATTAAAAAAACTTTTACTATTTTCGAGAAAATAAAAAAAAATTAAAATAAAATTTTTTTTTAAATTCTGCATCAGACTGTAAATTTTCACTATTTTATCTTAATCATAATTTGTTTTCTAATTGAAGTTTCGGACAATTATTGTCGATGATTAAAGGCTCTTTTTAGTCGTTTTTTATTTCTCTTTAACAGACTTATATAAAAGTCAGGAGAAAAAAGTCTGAAAAAATCAAAAACAAGTCAACGTATGACTTGGACTTGAAAACATATTTTATAAAAATGACAAGTCTTGATTTGTTTCAAAAATTTAAAAATATTTTTATTTTAAATCATTAATTTAAAAAAAGATAGAAAAGCACTATATAACATATAAAAAATTTATATTTTCTTGATTTAAATTAGAGTAGAGGTGTGATTTACAGGTAAAGGTGTTCTAGGTGGCCTTTCTCTTTTAGTAAATCATGAGACAACAAGATTTATTGATTTTCTTAATTGTTAAAGCCTACTAAACATTTGTACAAAATTCGGTCAATAAGAATTTATTTTATTTTATTTGTTTTTTTTATTTCATCAAAATAATGTCACTGGGGTGAAGTTTTGAAATGAGTTAAAAAAAATGAGTTAATTAAAAAATAACTCATGTTTTTTTTATATAAATATTTAAATATATAAAATAAAATACATTAAATTAAATTAAATTATTATATATTAAATATATTTAAATATATTTAAATATGCATAAATTTGCCACGAGTGTGGTATTTATATTTGTTTGATGGATCTACCACCTTTTTTTCCAATATCTTGGATAAGTCAATATTTAAAAAAGGAATAATAAAATATGGGTAAACAAAGCTTTATATGCGAGTAACGAAACATTAGACTTTTTTTTCAAAAAATTTAATTTAATATTAAATTATGATTAAAATAAATATTTGAAAAAATATATTATAATCGTGTTTATAAAAAAATATATTGTTTATAATTAAAGTTCGTCATCATCATTATCAACGGTTTCTTCGGTATTCTTAACGGCGCGTTTATTAGAGTTTATGAGTGGAGTTGATGGTGTTTATTAGTTGTCGTTTTATTGTTTGAAATTTAAAATTTTTGTATTCTGTGTTTTCTTTTTATTTTTGACAGAGAAAAAAAATAGTAAAAAGTAAAATTATATTTGCAAATTTTAAATGGTAAATTTTCAATTTTTTTAACAAATTTGGAATAGTATATGTTAAGGCTTCATTAAAAATTCTCTCAATGATCAGCAATGGGTTTAAGGTTTAAATATATTTAAGTTATTTAATTAATTTTTTTCAATTATTGTTTTTTAGTTAAGTTTAGGTTTCATTTAGGATCTTTTGTTGCAATTATAGAAGTTTTAAAGAGAATAAGTGTTTTTTTAATTAATTAATTAATTTATTAGCACTTTTTATTTTTATGGTCATATTTTCTCTTTTCATCAAAATATTGAAGCAGAAAAAAATGAGTTATTTAAAAAAAATATAAGTTAACAAAATAACTAATTCATTTAATTAATGGCTACAAATTATTTTCGTAGTAAAAATAATTAAATTCGTAGCAAAAAAAATAAAAATAAAAGCAAAATTTCATTAGTAAAAGTAGCAAAATAAATTTATCAGTAGTAAAAAAAAATAAAAAAAATAGTAAATTATTATATCAAATATTTATTAATAAAAAAATTCACACATTACTTAGAAATGTTGTTTAGTGTTATTTTATGGATTTTTTCTAGGACGGCCTCTTTTTCTCGGAGCTAAATTTGAAGATCTTGTTGGTTGTACAATAGTTTGAATGTCATTATTAATACTTTCGGCTTGATCTTGATCATTATCATTTTCATTTGAAGCGGATCTTGGTTGATTGATTGAGCCATTGAAATTGGAAATTCGTAGTTAAAACTTTGTTGTTTTTTCTTTTGCTGCCCAAGAAGTCAGCATGATGATTATAAACTCTGCTTGCTTTTCTTGCCTTTTTAACGGGAATTTCTTCTATTTCGGTATCATTTTCGGTGTCCTCTTCATTTCTTTGGGTCACTAGAATTGATGTAGATGAAGATTCGGTATCGCTCATTTTTAGTTTTTAAATTTTCAGATTTGTATAATTAAATTGCAAAATTTTTTTACATTATATACATTAATAAGTGATAATTGAGTAGTGTTATTAATAAGTGATATATCAATTATATTGAGTAATTGATAATTGAGTAGTTATCAATCAAAAATTAAATTAATTTATATTTACTATTAAAAAAATACTTTTGCTACTAATTAATTTATTTTACTATTAACAACCTTTTTTTACTACTTTTTTATTTAATTTACTACGTGTAATATTTGCTACGATTTTTTATTTAAATTTGCTACTAGTTTAATTATTTTTGCTACTGGATTAAATAGTAGCCTTTAATTAATTAACTCATGTCAAAACTTCACCCCAGTAAAAATGTCTTTCATTTATTTAACTAACTAAAAAATTTTTTTGATGTATTAATAAATATTTACGAGAAAAATTGAAAAAAAGCTTGAAACTTGTTTAAAATAAGGGGTCAATTCTTTAAAATAGTTTAATTTGTTGAAAAGATTCAAAAGACGACCAAAAGCCGCAGGCTAGAGTCCTAGAACATTGCTAAATTAATTTTTTAAATAAATGAATATAAAATAAATATGAACCAATATTCCAAGACAGTTTCGCAGGAAAAAAAAGTTATTTTTAAATGTTTAAAAGAAAATAAAATTGAAAATTATTTATATTTTAAAATATAAAAAAAAATTTAATATTAAGAAAATTATTATTTTATTTTTGCTAAAATTATCCTTGTCTGAGCTTCACAATTTTTAAATATTCGTTTTAATTTAAAGAAAGCTCTACTAAGTTGAATAAGATGAAAAAAAAATTCAAATAAACTTAAATACTGGACACTATTCGAAAATAACTTTTCAAACTTCTCGATTTCAAAAACAAATTACTTTAAAAGCTTATTTTTAAAATTTTAATTTCTTAAAAAAATTTATTTCAAATTATCCTTGTACTCCCAAATAATTCTATATCAAATTTGCTTTTTGTAAACCATTTTCGAAAAAAATTATTTATTTATTTAAACTTCTAAAAAATTTCAATAGTTTTAACATTCAATTTAACATTTATTGATCAATAAAAATACAAAATTCAAATGAAAGCAATTTTAATCTCCTTTTCATTCAATTAGCTAAAAAACTCTGTCTTTTAAGACAAATGGTGCAATGCATGTCCAAATATAAATTAATATACACATCCATGAAGACACTATTTTCACCCACATGCTCGGCTCATTTGCCTTAAAGCTCGCTAAGTCAGACGTAGAAGGTCTAAATTTAATAGATCAATAATAAATTTAAAATTTATTTAAAGTGGTGTGCTAATTTTTACTTGTACCAATTGGTCAAAGTCATCATTACATAAAGTGATGCTAACAAGAAGATGAAGTGACATCCCGCATAAGAGTAAGCAACAGTATCTGACTCATCATCCCAAACTTTTTGTCTGTCCAAATCTTTATCATCCTCAGCTAAAAGGCAAAAATTATCATCAGAACAAAAAGGTTCTATTGCCAAGATTACGTTCTGCCTCTGTCAAGCTTGTGCTTTCTCTATTCGAACCCATTAGTTTGTCTCCTTTGCTGGCCGATGAAAAAGTCGAGTACAAAATTACTGCTAGCCACAAGACTAGGGAAACTATGCTCGACGCGTCCAGCACATGTGATGACGGTGAATATGGATTGACTGGACTTGTAGTCGTGGCTGGACTAATGGTGCTTATGTTGGTTCTTACATCTGATGGGTGAATGATGCCAAATATTCCCGGGTTACAGTTAGGATCTTGAATTTAAGTTTTTTTTTTATTTTAAATAGATTTAAAATTAACTTACTGCTATTATTTGTCATAGCAGACCATGTTAAGTACATGACATAAAGTGACACAAAACTTGATTGTAAAATGCCAGAAGAAGTATTGTACTCTTGTACTTTGGGTAAAACACTGATCACAGTAGCCACAATACATAGAATTAGATTAAAAGTGATGAAAAATATGTGAAGTCCACAGCCGGAATTCTTTTTTGTTTTTTTTTAAATAAAAATAAAAATTTTGAAAGTTTTTTTTATTAAAATTTCTTACCGAAGCATAGTAGACAAAGCCCAGAATAGCAACTACAATGGCTAGTATGTAGAATATGCCAGTGAAAATAAGCAGTCCATAATAGTATTCTCTATCACCATCTTCAAATTTTTCTACCCAGCTCTCGTTCCATGAATGAGCAAAATCAATTATTAGGATCAACTGAATAAGGATGAAGAGAAATCCGCCTATTATGCCAAAGTACATGAAAACTTCCTCGAATGCTCCATTTTGTGGAATGAAAAAAGCGCCTACACAAATTCCGATCAAAATAAGGAACTTAAAAAACCAAAATCCATTTTGAATTGATGCTCGAGGATCGCGGGAATTCCTCACATAAATCATCAGAACCATGAACAGAGCGTAGAAGCAAGCAAGGGAAAAACACACTCTGTACACGGCAAAGTAGCCAATTATGGACTTACAATTGACCAGCTGGTTATGATCGATTACGAATGGTATCGATATGTTGGTGCAAACACCGGGGAGAATTTTGTCCAGTGTATCACCCAGACCAGGTATGAGCATTATGGCCGAAACAATGGCGCCCAAAATTAGGAAAAAAGCATATGCCAGTCGTGTTGAAGTTGAGTTTTTCATACTTGGACATGCTTTGCAGCACAAGCTGCAAGCTGCCGAACCACAGCAACACGTTATGCTTGATAACAAGCTACCTATAGCACAGCCCATATTAAACGCAATTTATTTTTTTGTTTTGAAATTAATTAAAATGAATAAAATATTTTTCTTATATGTTGAAATAAAATTATAATAAAATTCAAATCAGCTAGGACTTTAGTTAAATAATTTTGCAATTCTATTTCGAAATTTTCACAAATGATATGAAAAAAAAAATACTAAATTTTTTTCTAAACTTATTTTAAATTTTTATAAGTTTCATGACTAATAAAAAAGAATACAAAAATCAAAATTGCAGTTTTCTACAGAAAAGAATAATCTGTTTTAAAAAATTCAACATTCCATCATTAAATTTGCTGAATAAGGCTCGAGAACACATAAAAAATATGAAACTTAAAAAAAAATCTTTTAAAATATAATTGAAAAAGTTATAAACACTTAAATTGTTTTTGAAAGTGTGAATAGAACATAAATAAAATCAGACTTGTTTATAAGTCACAGTTTTAAGTCTAAGTCACAAAAATTTAAGTCAAAGTTATAACTTGACTTAAAATCTTTTCTTTTAAGCCTAAGTTATGACCTGCACAAAAATTTTTATCAATGCCTGCTTCATCTGGACCAGTTGAAATTTTTTTTCTAAATCTGGTTATATTTACAGTGCACATAGATCAAGATTAACGGCCAGGAATTTGGAAGCAACTACTCTATTGGTATCAAATATGGATTTATTAAATCATTGACTTGACTTAAAAAAAAAAAAAATTGAGTCATTGACTTGACTTGACTTAAGACTTGTGACTTAAAAACATGAATGAAATGATAAAAAGTGAAAAAAATATAAAATTTTTAAAATTAAATTTAGATAGTAAGAAATGAGAAAAAATCAAAAAATCTAGATAGTTTAAAATTTTTAAAAGTTCTGTTTAAAAGGCGAAACAGAACTTTTCTTGCAATTTTAGCAAAGTCTTCACATTCTTTTGAATTCAAAAAAAATCTCATGATCATATAAAGCAATAAAAAAATGCTTTGACAGTTGTTGAGAATTAGGCGGAAAAATTTCGTGATCTTCCGTTAACTATAATTTACCTAGAATAATTACTCTACATAAATGGAAAAACAGGAAAATTTATTTGATTAATTTGAAAAACTGGTGAAAAAATTGACTTAAATTAAGACAATTTATTATTTTAAAAATCTTTAAAAATTTTCTAGTCATGATATTCATCGTGAAAAAAAAATTGATAAGTTTTTGGACTTTGAAAAAAAAAAGACTTTGACTCGGACTTTTGAAAAAAAAGTCCGGATTTAGACTTGACTTAAGACTTGTTACTTTTAAACAACTCTGATTTGTACGATGTTGAAATTGATCTGAATTTTTTTTGACCAGAGTCCACTAAATGCTCTTGTTGCTTTTATTTGGATTCAGCAACATGTATCAATTTAGGAGGATGCTGCTTATTGGATTCAATTAGCTTTCTAGAAGTTCAGAAAAAATTAAACAAAAAACTGGATCCAGAAAAAGCAAAGCAGATCCATGGAATCAAAAGAATTAACTTGTGTTTTTTAGCTTTTTTCAAACAAATTTATGTGTTGTCACGTTTTGTATTTTTAAAAATTTTGTTGTATATTGATTTGTCACATTTTATTAAAATAAAATAATGTTTTTTTCACTTTTTTATAGAAATAAAATAATGCTCATGTGCCCGTCACATAATTTACTTTATTTATGTGTTCTATAAACTGACCCGAATTTATTAGAAGGCTTTTATACATTTTTTAAAGAAAATGTGACTGCGTGGAAAGGCAAAACAATATATAGAAGCGTTCTGCAATCAGGTCTCCATTTATTAATTCCTTGTTTAAAAAAAGTGTTTATTTTGATGGAATTATTTAATTTTTACTTAAAATTTATGTATGTGGTTTCTTGTTTTAATGCATTTATTTTTAGTTTATAAATTTTTGAAATTTGAATTAAAATACTTTAATAAATTTGATATATAATTTTGATACTTAACTCCTCAGTGTTTTTAGAACCAAAATCAATTCATTCTTATAATGAGTTCGTTAGGCAAATTGAAGTTTCAAATCAAATTAAGATCAAAACGATCATTTAAAATTTTAAAACTTAATTAATTCAATGATTTTGATAATTTTTAAGAAGAATATACTAAACATTACTTGACATGTTATGTCTAATACTGGTTGATTATCAAATAAACATCAAAATAAATGAATAATGCCCCCCTATTTTCAAAATAAAAAATTAAATTTACCCCCTTTTCTGAGGTCAAAAGAAAATTTAAGATATTATTTAATATTTTTTTGCCCATTTAGCAATTAAATTGACTCAAATTCAAATATCCATGAAAAAACTACACTTAAAAAAAAATGAATCTTTTTTTTAAATTTAAAGAAAATTGAGGAACTTGTTATCAAAGTTAATGAACACAATCGCTTTTTGTAATTCAATTTAAAAAGTCACAATATTTTATTTTTGATGAGATACCAAAAGAACAAAAGCTGATGAGATTACTAGAAATTTTTTCCGAATAAATCCGAATAAGTGGCATATTTCCGAATATTTTCGATTTATTTCGAATTTATTTAACTGTGCCGATTTCGAATGCGAATTCAGAGAGATCTTTCTCCGTTCTAAAGCGCTTGAAAGATTACTTAAGGAATACAATGACTCAAAAGCGACTTGGGGACATATGCTTGATTAATATTGAACCAGAAGAAGCTGATAATGTAGATTTGGAAAAAAACAGAAGATTGAAATTTTTTTAAGTTTTTTATTATGTAAAATTATGTGTTAAATTAAGTCCGAGTTTAAATAATTGTATAATAAATAATAAAAATATAAAAATTATAAAATATTTAAATCTTTTAATTTATTATTCATTTAAACTAAATATTTTATAATTTTTATATTTTTATGTTTATTATGAAAAAAAATTAAAACTTTAGTATGTACAAATTATAAATTATTTTTTTAATTGAAACTAAATTAACAAAATAATCTTCATTTCATTTTTTTTATTTACAAATTTGTATCATTATCTTCTGTCTTAAATTTTACTTTTTGCACTTTTTCATTTTTAATTTTAATACATCGCCAGAATTGGCGCAAAATAAAATAAATAAATAAATAATAAATAATAAAGTTAATTATAATTGAACCATATATTTTTTCAAAAATTTTACCTAAAAAAAGTGGAGGCTTGATAGCCGGAAAAATTCAAATTTCTAACTTTTATATCCAATCATTCAAACTTAGGGTCTTGTCCAATATGTGATCACTTGATCACCAAAAATGTGATCATTTTAATAATGCTGGTTTTGTGAACAAGACTGATCACCAAATCGATGATCACACAATATGTGATCAAATGATTGATCACGAGAATTTAAACTACGATCACTAAAAAATCTTGAATCTCAAACTTATAATATATATTGATCATCAAAATAAAAAATTTTCTCATCAACTTTTTTTGATAAAAAGATGTCACATTAATATTGCAATATAAATTATATGTGCTTCAGTTTTGAAATCCTTTTTATATAATCATTCTTACGCTTACTAAGCTTTAAAATTGTAATATATAAAATGAATGAATGTCTTGAATCAAATAATAAAAAATGAATATTGAAAGTGAAGATTTAAAACTTTTTGAGAAAATAGCTAAGATTGGCTTAATTAAAAACGATCAGAAATGCTCTAAAACTTTCTGCAAAAAATTTGGTACAGTAATGAATTTGAAGCAAAGAAAAAGATCTACTAATGCCAAGAATGCCATTATTTCATGGCGATGTAGTTCATTAGAGCCTCATGTCGCTTCGGATGAGGCTAAAGAGCAAGTAGCAGCAGCTTTGAGCAAGCATACGAATCCGGTCTCATGCCCAATATGCAAGGCTTTGCTGAAGAATGAACGCGGTGTCAAACTCCATATTGTTAAAAAACACAGTTAAATTTCATGTCAATTTTTTTTCTATATTAAACTTTATAAATGTGATCAAAAAAAGTTAATGGGAAAACTTTATATTTTAATGATCTATATAGATCATTAAAATATAAAGTGATCAAAGACGTAAGAATATAGTGGCAATATTTATAATATATAAAAACTTTGATCACATAAATAAAAACATTGATCACAAAAGTTTTTTCCTTAATTTTACTTTTTATATTTTTGATCACATATTGTGTGATCATCGATTTGGTGATCAGTCTTGTTCACAAAACCAGCATTATTAAAATGATCACATTTTTGGTGATCAAGTGATCACATATTGGACAAGACCCCAAACTAAAATAATGTTATTTTTCCACTTAAATAAATTATAATTTTTAAAACAGCAATTTTTTTTGTCTATAAAAGTAAGTTTTCATTAAAATCAATTAAAATATTTAAACTTTTTAAAGTTCGATCAAAAGGGACATTTTAAAATTTTCAAAATGAAAATAAACTTGACATGACATGTCAAGTATTTGCTTTTGAAAAATTTCTTTCAATTTCTTTCAAATAGAAGTTCTATTATTAAAAAAAATTACAATTTATATTTTTATCTTTTGATTTTGATCTCAAACTTCAATTTGCCGTTCGTTAGGAGAAGAGTGTTTATTTACTTTGAATAAATTCAAGTAAAAATTAGTTATTTCGCTAAGTTTATTAAATCAATGTTTGGACCAGTGTTGTACAAAGTCGAAAATTAAAAGCCAGAACAAGTCAAATGATTTGACTTGAAATTTAATTTTTTAAAAAACAAGTCATCTAAAATGATATAATTATTGTGAAGGATCAAAATGCGCGGATATTCTAAAAATTTTAATTTCTTTTCAAAAAATAGATGGCACTTTTTAATCAAATGTTGAAACCAATAACCAAATGATTTTTTCTTATTCACATATGTTACACTTAATTTTTTTACAAAGTTTGTGCTTTTAAAGAGAAGAAAAACATTTTATGATCCTATACAATAATTTTGAAATTTTAGATGACTTGTTTTCTAAAAAAGTCAAAGTCAAGTCAGTTAGTTGACTTTTAAAAGAATTTAAAATGACTTTTTTGATTGACTTTTGACTTTTTAATGATGAGGCTTTTTTTCTCTGAATTTATTAATTTTTTTCCAAAAAAGTCTGCTTGAAATTCAAACCAATTTTGATCCCAAAAATTTTTTAAACTTATTTTCAAATCCGAAGTCAACTTATAAAATCTTTGTTTAATCATTTGACAACGAATCTGAAAGATTCTGCTAATTTTCCTTAATACTTAATTTTAACTTATTTTACTTTTATTTTATTTTTTCTAAGTATATTTTTAATCTGAAGAAGCTTTATCTCAGCACAGATAATAAAATATTTAATAATAAAAAAAATTATAAAAATAATACTATTATTTACTACAAAAATACTAATAATACTACAATTATACTAAAGAACAAAACAATGAAAAAATAGAGAAAATAATTTAATAACTACGCTAATTTACCATAACATATGTTCATTCGCATACTAGTTCAACATTCGGTTTACACAAATCCTGTCAAATTATTTTTATTAAGTTTTCGAAACAAAACATCAATTTTGTATACGAACTATATATTTGTATACTAAAAGGTAGATGCCATATGAAAGACGTGTTAAAATGTTTACAAATTTTTAACATTGATGAACTTTACATTCAATCTAAACTCTCTTTTCTAGAAACCTTGAAATTTAATAAGCTTTCATACGATATATTTCATGATTTAAATAAAACATCTAGAGACATCGGATCTAGATTAAAAGCATTTGATCATGATATAATAACATTAGAAATTTTTTTTAAATTGGACATAATTAACATATATAATAATTCTGGAGTCCTAAAAAGGGATCTTAAATTACAATTTAAACTAAAAGATGGACTTACTGACTCTATTAATTTATGTTTAAACAATATAAATAATAGAAAATATTTTCTTCTTTTTCAAGAATTAACTAAATCATTTTGATTTGAAATGTTTAAAATTTATGTTTTTTTTTACATGTATTTTTATCTGTATTTAAACTTTTTTAATTTTTCAAATTTAAAATTTTTACATTTACTTCTCCTAATAGGAGGTTAATTCAATTTAAATAAATAAATATTTTTGTGTAAACCGAATGTTGAACTATTAGTTAATACTATTTAAAATAAAAAAATAAAAAAAGTTTATTAATCATTCATTTTTTCGGTAATCCATTCTATATAGGCGCTCACTCGAGTATAAATTCTAAAATTCTAAAAATTAATTTTTTAATTTTTTTTCTGAACAAAAATTACCCAGGTTTTCCAACTTGTGCACATCCCTCGCCGTACGAAGTCACCCCAGTTAGAATATATTTTTGCTTATCATCCACTGTGTCCTTAACAAATAATGGTCCGCCTGAATCACCCTGGCATGTATCTACACCACCTTCGTACTTACCGGCACAAATTTGACTTTGCCAATTTTTTTGTGTTCCTATTGACACCAAACTACACTTTGAACTGTCATAAACTGTGATAAATGCTTCTTGTAGAATATCCGCGCTAGTTGATTTTGTAATTGAATTAATTCCCCATCCAACTACATAAGCATTGACATCATAGCTTTTTGGATAATATTTTTCTGACTCATGTGGTAAACACGCCACTTGAATTCTATCATTAAGAACCACTTTACTTGACAGCTTTATAACAGCGATGTCATTTAGAAAATTAATTTCATTGAAGTTGGGATGAATGGTAAAAGATTTGACTGAATTAGAGATTGCACTGGACAGATCTGTTTTGTTGTGCAAACCAAGATAAATGGTGTACATGGATTCATAAGTAGCATGGTAAGAATTTGGAGACACAACTACATATGATCCGTCGCTCAGCTGAAATTTTGTGCTGTAGCAATGTGCAGCCGTAATTACAGTATCCTGGTTGATCAAAGTACCACCACAAAATGAAGATACAGTATAACCTAGTCCGGCTTTATTAAAATTGTATTTAAAAATAATATAAACAATTGAAGGACAATTGTTTGGCTGCGCATTTTGTCCCCCGATTACTTTATCTGAAGAAAACACCAAGCCACATTCAATGCATCTTCCATCCACTCTACCATACCGACAACTTTTAACTCTAGACTTTTCCTCTTTATCATGTGGTATTAAATTGAAATGTATTAAAAGAGCTGCAATTATTGCTATAAAAGCTATTAATAATAATGATATCAAGATCGATAAAAGAATTTTAAAATTTTTCTTTCCAGTTTTTTTTATGAGTGTATTTTCTGTTGAAGGACTAACCTTTGCTGAATGGAAGGTAATTAACTTAACAGGCTGTGGTAGTACCGGATATATACTGACATAATTTTCATTGTAAACTGATGGCTCAGAATTTGCTGAACCGATTTTGTTTGGTATATTCATAATTTTTTAATTTTAAATAGTTAATAGACATCAAAGAAATGGTTTCATTAATATTTGATAAAATCGAAGTTGGATATTTTTATTAACTCTTCAGTGAGTCTCAATGTTATTTATTTTATTTTTAACAATCAAGCTGTTGTAGAATAAAAGACTTCATAATTTAAAATTTTAAAATTTTTGTAAAAATTCAATTTTTCTTCTTTGACAAGAACTAAGAAAAAATGAATCTCTTCACATTTCAAATCTTTTTTTGCGAGCATGATGTCATAAATTAAATATGGAGCTTTTATCAGTAATTAGCAAATTCCTTGAAACAAAAAGTAAAAAAAATTAAATTTTACCATTAAAAAATTTGGAAGCTATTTTTTTAAAAAAAAATTGCTCTTTTTTTAAAATAAGAGTTGTCAAAATGAGAAAATTAGAAAAAATATCTCAATTTTCATCAATTATTAATTTAATTAATATAATCAGAGTCGGTGAGAAATCAAAAAAATTTAGAAAAGACTAGCTGACCCTCCTAATATTAAGGATTACATCATTGAATTAACACTCAAAGGACCAAGGGGTTTTAAAGACCCTTTTTGATGCTTATTTTGCTCTTTGCTCAATATATTTAATCATTTTTAAAAATTTTTTTTTCATCAAATATAAAATCAAAAAAATATAATAATTAATTCATTTTTGTTTTAAAATCTTTTTATTTTTTTGCAAAAAAAAAAATTTATACGTTAAGGCCCAAGAGGGTTTTTTTGGACCCAACAGAAATATTGTCTTTTTTTTTGTAAAATAAATTGAAGACCAAGCTAATTATGCTTTAAATTTCAAAATCTACTTAAATTAAATAATTCCTTTTATAAATTATAATTTTATGAACCATGTCTCGATGAAAAGCTGCCTTACAAGCCCTTGAACATCTTAGAAATGCGGATGATACCTAATCAGTAGCCTCTGATGATGATGATAATGATTATGAGGATAATGATGACTTTGATAATGATTTTGAAGATGAAATGGAAACAACAAATCAGCCTAATGCTGAATATGATTCAGATGAAGACTCTGATAATGAAGAAACTAACATAGACAAAACTTCGAAAAATGAAACGATATGGATAAGATTGAAAGATGGAGAAGATAAAATAATTATTATTAAAAAATATTAAAAAAATTTAGACAAAAATATTTTTTTCTTAAATTTTTATCAAATTTATTTTATAAATAATTTTAGGTTTTTACTTAAATCTAGACATATTTTTTTTTGAAAGTATAACAAAAATGATAAAAGACATTTATTTTTGCAATCTGTAACATTTTTTAACATAATTTGAATAAATAATCTAGTTTATTTTATCTAAAATGCAAATTTTATTTTAGGGGTTTTTTGGACCCCTTTGGTCCTTAACGTAATAAAAAAAATTGGGCCTTTGAGTGTTAAATAATAAAAAATATAAATAAACAATTTTGAAATTAAAAACTTATAATTTGTGAATTTCTTAATTAAGACTTTTTTTAAATTTATTATTTTTAATAATATTTGTGAACAAAATTTGTCATTGCTTTAGATCAGCATTATTTATCAAAAAAATTTAAAATTATCTAGATTTGTTCGAAATTTGAATTAGAAATATGAATTCATAATTATTAAAGTTTTACATTAATTAAGAAATTTAAAATAAAAAAACTTTTTTTTTTACTTTTTATTTAATTTTTATCTTTAAAAAATGTTACATTCAACATATTTTATTTATGATTTAATAAAAAGTTATTTGGTTTTCTTTAATTGAACTGAGTCAAATGAAGTAATTTTTCAACATCAGAATAATATTACTCAAAATATTTTAAAAATTAATCTTAATTTAAAAAAAAAAAGGTGACAAATGAAATCGAAATAAGTCTTTTCAGATTCTAAAGATTTGAATGTTTAATTCGATTTATTTGTTTATCTTTTTCGAGCTAATGCAGTTTATGTCTAAAGCCTAAACCCATCAACATTGTAAAAAAACAACACCGCATGTAAATCACCAAAACTTTTACAAAAAACTCTAATTTTTACTAAAAAAAATTAATTAAAAAATTTAGGTCTTAAAATTAAAAACAGATAGGAAGAAATAATTATAAATTTTTATCCTAAATTCGATTTCCAATAGAAGACCATTCTAGAGGCATAAGCATTAAAAAATATTTTAAATAAAAACCATAAATTTACTTAAAAAAACTAATTAAGATATAAGAAATCTAATCAAATTTTCAGTTTTCTCAAGATCAATAAGCTATCATAGCAATTTTGTTCTGTGGAAAAAAAATGAAAAATAACAAAACAATCAGGGTGTTTTATCGCAGAGCTTTAGAAATTGTTTTTTCCATTTTTAATGGCGAAATCAAATTATTAAATTCTTAAAAACTTTATTTTCTAATTGCTCTTTTCAAAAATATAGTCAGCTTTTGGGTTTATCTGGAAAGTTATGAGGTTGTTTATTTTTACATTAGAAATTTAAAGGTGGTGGTAATTTTTTTTTTAGATGAAAAAGGGTGGACATTAAAATTCAGATAATTTTGAATAACAAAAAATTCGAGCTTTTATAAAAATTTTGAGCTTTTTTTTGACATCAAAGATTTCAAAGACCTTTCTTTGAAATCAAAGACTTTTGATTTAAATTCTTTGACTTTACAAAAAAAAAGTTACATTAAAATAAAACTTGAAAGATTTATAATAATAAATATAGAAAAGGAGCTGAAAAAAAGTCGGAGTCATTTTTTTCGTGTGTAATTTAGAAAGTTTTTTGTGAGATATCTTGCTGATATGGCTATCAAAAAATAATTCTGAAAAATTTAAATCCAATTCAACTTTATTTTGCAGAACAAATGTAACAATATTATTTCAAAATTTTAAATTCACTGTATTGATTTAGCATTTTTTTCAAAAATACTGAATACATTGAAAAAATAGAAATTATACTCTCTTAGGCCACCCCATGACTAGTTTTAAAAATTTAAGAAAAATTCTTTTTAAATTTTTTATTTAGAAAAAAAATTTGATTGCAGAGGTGTAGCATGGTCTTTCAACAAGACTTTTTCACAAATAACTAAATAAATTCTTTTATTAATATTTAATAATAATCATCATTTAGTTAAGACTGATCGAATCAAAAAAATTTCAATTGAATTGAATAAGTAGCGGAAATAAAATTAACTTTGAAATCATTAAATTTTTTTCCAATAAAAAAAATCAAATTTTGAGATTTAAATTTTAATGCTTTTATTTTTAAATTTTTTTAAATTCTTAAGCTTAAATCACAATAACCGATCTAGATGAATATCAATTTAAATATCAATTATAAATTAAAAACATAAAAATCTCCTTAATGCTTCAAAGTCACATTTTGAGCTTCTAGCATCAATTGAATAAGCTCGAATGGTCAAAAGCGAAAATTTTATTTTTATTCGAAAAATTTTTTTCACTAAAATTCAAAAATATTCAAAAAAACTAGATTGAATTTTGAAAAATTAAATTTGACAGGCAACTGCTTAGAACAGTTGAACAAGCTTCGACACAAGTGTTCTAAACACTGTGTATCAAAAAAAACACCAAAATTTCGCTTGAAAATTTCAAGAATTTCTCCAACTAGCTATCACAAGCTTCACTCTTGTTTGAACACAAGTCCTAGCTACTTGCACGTTCATCGACTATAAAAAAGAAAAACCAAAGCCTACTAAATCATTTTAGCATTATGTTGAAACTTTTTTTCTTTTTAGCCTTAGTTTTAGTTGCTTGCATCTCGGACGCCAAGCACTCTGGTAAAGCTTAACTTCAGCTAAGATTAGGCCTAAATTAAACTAAATCTACAAGGCTCTCCAAATAAACAGCCAGGATCTTTGAAAAATGAGTCCAAAAAAGACATTTTTAACATTTTAAGCATTTTCAAAAAATTCAATGATGATAAATATCACAGGCCCAAAAAGTATCATGTAGCATCAGTTGTTGGAGACAAGGACCCAAGATCTTATGGTAAATACCAAAGGCCTAAACCATGCCGGGACCATGATTCTAGAGAAAAGCCGTGCAAAGATAGGAAAAGCTCGAGACATTACTCGGATGACAGGAAATACAGAAAAAGCTCAGACTACAAAATCAGCAGAGATGACAAAGAATGTCACAGCTATAGGCCCAGATATGCTGACAAAAAATTGGACAGAGATTATAGAGGCAGCAGACACAAACCCAAATATGATGATGACAAAAATTGTGACAGAGATTATGAAGACACAAGTCGTAAGTCCAAATATGCTGACAAAACACAATGGGACAGAGGTTACCGAAGCAGCAGTCACAGATCCAATGACAATAAATGGGACAGACACTATGATGACCATAAAAAAGACTATTCATGGTCTTCAAAGGATTCTACTTATGATGATGATGATTTTTATTTAGGCCGGAGTTCTCCTAGAATAAATTTTGCTGATAAAGTTTACCAGCCCAGAGACATTGATAAGTACCAAACGAATGAGCGTCATTATGGGCCAAATGACGCATCAAACCAATACTCTCCGTATGAACCCTATAGCCCATATGGCTCATATGAAAAGTCTCCACACTATAAGTCATATGACTCTTCGCCATCAACTTTATACCCGACCGGACAGCATCCATCATACGACCCTTACTCTTATGTACCCCATTCCTACGACCCATATCCATCGCCTTCGTACTCTCATGACATTTATTCTCCCCAATCTTATCATTCTCATGGACCATATGGCCCATCTCCTCAATCATATGACAACCAACCAGGTTCCTATGATCCTTACGCAGCGGGAGCTCATTCATATGACAGCAGACCCAGCTATTATGATCCTTACACAGCGGGGTCTCATTCATATGACTCTTACGGTTCACATGATCACTATAGACCGCAGCCATATGGATCACATTCTTCGTACAACTCATACGATCCATATCCTCAACCGAGGCCTGTGACTTACTATCCAGATCCGTATCCCAAGCCTCTGGCGCCTGTGCCGTACATACCGGGCATAACTGATCTGACCAAAGAGTTCAAAACAGTCTATCCAATGGGCTATAAAACCGATGACTATGGTTATGATGGTAATAAATTAATAAATATTAAATTAAATTTTGTTAATTTTTTTTTTTAGCTTTTCCTGTTTATTTAAGAGCCAAAGCGAAAAATAAACGTAAAAAAATGATTTAATTTTTTATTTATTTTTTTAATTATTTTTTTTAGGTTCCAGAAAATTTAAGCCAAAGAGAAACTACATTGGATTTTAAATTATTTTAGTTGTTTTTTCTTTTTTTATTATTTTAAGTTAATAAAGTGATTTTTAGCCTTTAATTTTTGAACATAAATTTTGTTTGTTTAGACTTGAAAATTTGACTAAAATTAAATTAAAAAAGCAAAGTCTGCGCTAATACTTTTCTATTTAAAGGAAATGAATTTTTTTAATTTTGTACAAAAATGTCAGTCTGGAATCGAGTTTACCAAGTAATCATTGATTTTATTCAACGAGTGCTCAACTACATTCGTTCAAAGCGTCCCAATCCACCACAACCTGAACCAAGTACTTTAAAACGTAAAAAAATCCGAGAATAAATTATTTTTTCAGTTAACAAAAGAACCAAATGAAGTTCGACATCAATGATTGTTATTTTAGCAATTTGATTATTTTTTAATAAAGACTAAGCAAAAGTCTTCCTATTTTTTGTGTAATAAATAATTTAAAAATTTAATTTTTTCTTTAAATTCATAATGGGTAATATTGACACCAAATTGAGCCCGTACTATTCAATAGTGGATGAAAAAACCGGCTCGCCAAGCTTATCAAAAATCAGTGACATATCTCTTAATGACTTGAGGCAATTTTCGTCCCTATGGACCATACGCAAGGTAAAATTTAGCACAGACAATAAAAATTCTCTCCTATTCGAGCTGAACTCGGAACATGTGAATTATCAGAAGCATCTTAAGTTGGCCCTGAATCAAATTAAATGTCTTAAAACCCTACGTCACCCGAATATAGTCAAGTTTCTTTATTCAAAAGAGCCACCCCACTCGAAGTGTATCTTAATCACGGAATCCGTGCGCCCCCTTGCTTGCCTCTTGGGCGATCTGAGCCGCGAGCAAATAGTCAGAGGCCTCTACGGCATCACAAACGCTGTTCTCTTTCTTCACGAAAAAGTCCAAGTCAGCCACAACAACATATGTGTGTCAAGCATCAACCTAAACCCAAAGCAAACTTGGAAGGTGAACAACTTTGAATTGTCTTTGCCATTTTCTGGTTTAAATACTCAAAATCTTGGTCAGATATATGACTTTAAAGACAAAAATAGTGTCACTCCTGAAGAAGAACTGGTCTCGAGAGGCATGGGCAAATCTGATCTGGACTCTGTGCTCAAGGAGCATCCCTATTGTTTGGACTCATACGCCTGGGCTATGCTTGTGGTCAAATTGTTGTACACAAATCGGCTCCCAGACCAATATTATTGATGACGAAGATGAAGACTGTTCTTTGGAAGACTATTTGAGCCATGATCCTCGTAAAAGACCGTCGATCACGGCGGCCATTGAGCTCCAATGCTTCGATGTGTGCAAAAATTCTCACTCAGGTGCGTCCCAGGACCAATTTGATCCGCTGAAAATTCAAAATTTGAATGACTTGGAACTAAATTATGACAGTTTGATGGAACATTTGAGGGATGTGTGCAAAATGGAAGCCAAATTGAGGAAAAAAGTGCTTAATGAGAATTTAATTGATTTTCTAGTCTCACCAATAATGTTTTTTAGTTCGAGAATTAGGGAAAATCTTCTGCCCAGTGTGTTAATACCGAGTGAGCCAGGTGAAAAAAAAATGGTTAATAGTTTTTATTTGTACAAAAATTGGAATTTAAATAAAGAGCTAAAATGCGAAGAAGTGGGTCTGCAGCCTTTGTTTGATTTGGACAAGTACAAGGCGTTTGTGCTGCCGCGAATTCTTAGCCTGTTCACCATGCGATCTCTCCAAATTCGGATTGTTTTACTCGAGTTTTTTCCATTTTATATAAATTTAATTAATGATACAGACACTTTAAAATATGAAATTCTGCCCGAGTTGTTAATTGGCTTGAAGGATAAAAATGATTGTTTGGTTTCGTTGACTTTCTCGTGTTTGGCTATTATGGTCAAACTTTTGGGACACGAGACAGTGGTTGGTAAATCGAAAACAAAAAAAGATTCCAAGAGTTATTTTAGTGAAAATATGCCCAAAGTAAGTGGAAATTTTTTTACTACTTTTTTAAATTTTTGTGTTGAAATAGTTCAATTTGTTTTTTTTCTTTCATTAAAAAAAGATTATTATTATATGGGTATTTATATTAATTATTTGGATGCTAAAATAAATTTTTTTCGAGTATTTATTCATTGTCAAAATTATTTTTAAATTAAAAATAAGTACATAAAAAATAATTACCGAGTGTAAAATATAATATTTAAGAATACCGAAAAAATTAATCAAAAATTATTCTCTAATAAATTCTTTTTTTTGCTAATGTTTATCTCTATATCTCTTTGCGAACCGATCGAAACTGATTTAGCTATTAATGAGGGATTGTCTTCTTTTAATCTAATAACCATACCAGCTACAATCTGCATATAAACTCTTTTAGAAAACAAGGACAAGTGCATTTCCAATCTTGACAATTCTTTCTATCAAGATACCATATATTAAATGACTTCACAAAATGATCAAAAGATTCAGAAATCTTATTTAAATCATTTTAAGGAATGCAAAACTTTTTATCTATTATTTTAATCTCCTTCGATTCCTTAGCTCATTGGTAGGAATTCATCCACAAATTAAGGGAAATAGTTCGGCAGCTTGAAGTTTAAGATCAAAAAAATCATATCAAAAATTATTTTTTTAATAACTTTTGAATGGTATTCGATTAAATCTCTCTGCAAAATGCTAATTAATGCAAAAATCATGCTAAATATTAGATAAGGCTCTGCAAAAACTCTGCAATTAAATTGCGCAGTTGAATTAAATACTTCTTAATGACGTGCATTTTCTTGCAAAATTGCAGAGTTTTTGCAGTTTTAATCAAATACCATTCAAAAGTTATAAAAAAAAATAATTTTTGATCTGATTTTTTTGCAAATACCAATAATTCTGGTATTTGCAATCATTTGGGAGACACATCTTTTAGAAAACAAGCACTATATTTGCTACGTTTTTTTTCGATTGCACCGATTAGGTACTTTTGTACCTTCGCCTGTATCGTATTTGGTACATTTTGACCTTTCCTTTGATATATTTTTTCTGCATCATCAGCAAATGTTATTTATTTAAATTGAATTAACCTCCTATTAGGAGAAGTAAATGTAAAAATTTTAAATTTGAAAAATTAAAAAAGTTTAAATACAGATAAAAATACATGTAAAAAAAAACATAAATTTTAAACATTTCAAATCAAAATGATTTAGTTAATTCTTGAAAAAGAAGAAAATATTTTCTATTATTTATATTGTTTAAACATAAACTAATAGAGTCTGTTAGTCCATCTTTTAGTTTAAATTGTAATTTAAGATCCCTTTTTAGGACTCCAGAATTATTATATATGTTAATTATGTCCAATTTAAAAAAATTTTCTAATGTTATTATATCATGATCAAATGCTTTTAATCTAGATCCGATGTCTCTAGATGTTTTATTTAAATCATGAAATATATTGTATGAAAGCTTATTAAATTTCAAGGTTTCTAGAAAAGAGAGTTTAGATTGAATGTAAAGTTTATCAATGTTAAAAATTTGTAAACATTTTAACACGTCTTATATGGCATCTACCTTTTAATCCTATTATATGTCTTAGTAGATTATTCTGTGAGGTATTTAGGGCCTCTTTTGTTTTTTTTCCTCAAGTTGTAGTCCCAAGTCCATATGTAAATTGGGACAAGCAATACGTTTTATAAATGAAAAATTGTAAGAAGGGTGAAATTTTACATTTTTTTAATCCTAGATATGATAAGGAAAAAATAGCTTGATGCACCTTAGAGAATTTATATAAAGATTTTGACTCAAAGTCTAGATTTGATGGAATCTCAATACCGAGATAGTCTATCTTTTCTACTTTTGTTAAATGATAATTGCCTAGATACAATTCATTTTTAAAAATATTATTTCCAAATTCAATTATCATAGATTTAGACGGGTTAAATTTTATTTTCCATTTATTTCCATATTTACTACATATACATCGGCAAATGTTATATCCAATTAAGTAAGCACTAAGATTAATTCAGAGTTGTTTAAAAGTCCCAAATTAAAGTCCAAGTTCGGACCTTTTTTTTTCTTTTATTTTCAAAAGTAATTTTTTTGACTTAAAAGTTTAGATTTAACTGGTTGAATATGCATGCGTCTTCACCCAAAACTCAAAAACTGAAGATTTTTTTAGTTGAATTATTCTTGAACAAAAGCCTAAGTTTCAAATCAACCAAGATTTGGAAAATTATTATTTTCACACAATTTAAGAATTTTCTAGTAATGATATTCATCGCAAAAAAACATTGTTAAGTTTTTGGACTTTTGGAAAAAAAGCAAATAAAAATAAAAAAAAAGTCCGGACTTGGACTTGACTTGAGACTTGTGACTTTTAAACAACTCTGGATTAATTAAACAAAGCCCGATTAGCCAAATGGTTTGAGTGTTAGTCAAGCAAGCAGGGGATCAAGAGTCAAAAACCTGCTGAGGGTGAAAAAATCTTCAAATATCTCTGCAATACTAGGCAAATGTTTAAGTCCCTTTCAAAATATAGCGGGGACCAGTTTCGACTGGGTAATAATCGCGGTGTAGATGATCAACTCGATGCAGTTACCTCTGGGTCAGATCGGATCCATTGCTCAAAATGTTTAAACATGTCTAACCCCAAGCTATTTCAACTAATCGTTTTTAATTTTCTTTGCATTATTTAGACTTATTTATCTTTTTTTTTTCTTTGAATATATTTTTTCTTATTTAATTTATTTTTTGGAAAATCTGTACCGAGCTAATGCTCCTTCAGAATAAAAATAAAGATAAATAAAACAAAAAATAAAGTTAAATAAGATAATTTAGAATAAAAAATAAATTAAAAAAAGATAAATAAGGTTAAATAATGAAAAGGAAATTAAAAACGATAAGTTGAAGCTATAGGTTAGACAAATTTAAATATTTGATAGTTAAGGAAAAAAAGAAAAAATTTTAAGGTAGCAATTACACAATGGAGTTGGATTTTCGATAAATCTTGATTCAAAACCTACTCTCTATTCTTCCACCAGTCTGACGATCAATGGAACAGAATGACTCAAACCTGCCCCTACATATCTCTCACTCAGCTCAAAAAGTCGATTTGAGACTGTTAGTAGTTTAAGTTTATTGAAAGCCTCTTGGTGCATAATTTTCGAAGGGGTATCATACTTCAGCTTCAAAATATATCAAACTGCTGAATTTTTAATAATTTGAATTTTTTTGATGTTAATTTCTGAGATTGAATTTAAACAAGGAAAAGATTGATCCAAGATTGATCCAAGATTGATCCTTTCAAAGATTTTTAAAGATTACCTAATGTTTTTGGTTTTAGATCCCATTTTCTATATGAGAGATATTTTATTAAATTGAGCCTTGAATTACAGCTCTCTTTTAATTCATCCTTCATTGGACTAAATGTAAGTTTTGAGTTTGACTTTTCAATAGAAATTTTCATTTTCCATTTGAAAAGCCATCTTTCAATTTTTTTTTAAGTACTTATTTATCATGTTTTCAAGATTTTTGAAAATAAAAAAAAGTAGCCAAATCATCTGCAAAAAGAAGTGAATATTGGCTATTTGTTTTGTTTCTTTTTGAAACTCTTGCTCTGGTAGGGAATAGATCACTTGGATGACCGTTTACATTTACTCTAAAAGGTCTTAAATGCAGAAACAATCTCATCCAATAAATAAGAAAAGGAGGTAGATTAATTCTAATTATCTTGTAAATTAGTCCATCATGCCAAGCTCTATCAAAAGCTTTAGAATTGTCAAAATAAAGACAACAGACTTTTTTCTTTATTTAAAGACTCTACAACTTTTTGAATAAGAAAATAAATCCTGATTGCTCTTGAATGAGTAATTTATTGTTCTTAAGAAAATTATATATTCTAGTGTAAATAAAACGATCAAATAACTTGCCAAGACAACTTGTCATACTAATTTGACAATAAGGGTTATAAGTGGGAGAAGATTTCTTAGGTATCATAGTTAGATTTGCTATTTTCCAGGATTTTGGGACTGGACCTAGGACCAAACTCATGTTAAAGAGTAAACTAATTTCGAATAAAGTCTCTAAAGGTAATTTTTTTAACATTAGGTTGTGAATACGATCTAGACCAGAACCCGCTAGGCAATGAGAAATTTAAGTATAAAAATTACAAAAATTAAAAACTTTAAAATTTTTTATCTAATTGTGAAAAAATGGTTCTGCAAAAAGTACAATATTGAACAAATTTGTACAAAAGAATTCCAAGATCTGCAAAAACGTTGCAATTTCCTGTAAAATGCACACCATCAAAAAATACCGGATTAAACTATGCAATAAACTGCACAGTTTTTGCAGAGCTTGGAATTCTTTTGTACAAATTTGTTCAATATTGTACTTTTTGCAGAACCATTTTTTCACAATTAGAGAAAAAATTTTAAAGTTTTTACTTTTTGTACTGTAATTTTTTTTTTTAAATTTCACATTTCAAACCCGCTAGTCCTTTTAGTTTTTTTAAGGCATTTGAAATTTCTAATTTTTTTTTTTTTTTTTTATTCTGAAGGAGCATTAGAATTAGACAAATAAATTAATTAATCCCATTTAATGAATTTTTATTTTTGAATTTTTATTATACACTCATTTGATTTTTTTACACCTCAATTAAGTATCTAACTACTTGGTTATTTTAATCAACACTCATTAAATATTTTAAAACTAATTTTTTTAAAACCCAAAGTGACTTTTTGCTTAATATCCAATTTTATTGATTAATACTCAACTAAATACAAGCCAACAAAAAAAAACAAGATTCGTAGCCCTAAAAAATTCTTCCTGAATACTTCTAATCTGGTTTAATCAATGGAAGAAGGTTTTGTAGAACTATTGACAGTCCGTTATTTAATTAAATTTTCATATTGTTGAAATAAGAATTTAAATAAAAATTTATGGGAAATATTTATTTTTAATATTATTTATTTTTAATATATGAAGATTAGGTCATCATTTATGAAGCTCACTTCATAAATGATGACCTAATCTTCAAAAATTAAAGGTCTTTAATAATATTACAAACGATCTCTTGTTATAATTAATTATTCTCTTAAAATAATTTTAATTATCTATTTAAATAACTGAATGATTTTCTTGTTATTATTAATTTTATTTTTTAGAATTTTATTAAAGGGCGTACATTAAAGAATGTTTATAAACTTTTGAACTCCAAGATATTAAAAAAAATATTTTAGGCTTATTTTAATCGTTTTTTGTCTCTTTTTAAAATAAAGTATTAAAAATATTTATTTTACGAAAAAAATTAGAACACTCGTGTCTTTTAAAGATAAAGGTGTTCCAGATGACCTCTTTCTTAAAATAAACCAAGAAATAACTTGATTTTTTAGTTTTTTTAATCATTAAAATCTATTATATAAATATTTATAGATTATTTTAATTCGATTTTAAAGTTTTTAAAAATTGCATATAAGAAAATTATTCAATATGATTATATATCAATTTTTAGAATGAAAGAATGAGAAAAAAATTTTAGTGGAGAAAATGAATTATTTTTTGTTAAAGAACTGCTAAATTTTTCAAATCCTCTTGCAAATGTGTCCTTATATTTGTTAGTTAATTTTTCCAGGCTTAAACTACAAAGATTTTGATGTTTCTTATATTTTACGAAAGAAAAAGATAAAGTCAACTTCCTTTTTTTTCTGTTATGTCTACTGATACTTGAGAGGTTTATGAAGAATTTTTGAAAATTAATTTTCTTTTTTCTAGTTCTTCTGAATTCTTTATTAAAAGATTGTTTTTAAACTAGAAAATAATAATTCTTAGTCATAATTTTTTTTTTATTAATAGATTTATTTTAAAAAAATATGAATAGCACATTAATATTATTTAATCAAAAATACAACATAACTAAAACTAACTATTTTGTTTTTTACCTTTCCTCTTATATTTTTCTTTTTTTCCTCGTTTGTAATCTTTATCGTTTCAAGATTTTCATCTAGAAATGTTTCACAATGTTTCTCTTCATTTAAAAAACAGACTTGTTTTTAAGCCTCAAGATTAAATCCATGTCATGACTTGACTCTTTATTGAAAAAAAGAACAAAAAAAGGAAAGAATACAAAAAATTCAAGTTTAATTTATTTTAAATAAAATTGAATTTTAATTGATTTTTTTAGCCTTTAAACTTCAAATAATATTTACATCTGCATATTCCTATTTTGGACTTTCCATGCTCCAGGGTATCTCTCAGAATTACTGACAAATTCTGAGTGTCAAACGCGTTAGTATTCTTTAGCAAACTTCGAAGCTTCCTTCCACTTTTAAATTCTAAATCATGGTGCTTCCAAAGATTCATTGCTATTTTTAAGGTTTTAATTTAAAATATTTCAAATTAAATTTTTTTTTTTTCAACGTTTAGAATATTATTTTTAAAAGTTATTCGAAAAATTTTGTTAATGTAGAAATTTTAAAAATTCTTAATGGACAAAAAAGCTGAGTTTGTTACTCTTAGAATTATGCTTTTGGCGATTTATCAATCTGAGATAAACCTCCGTATCCATCTTCTCACAAAAAAATTATTCTGAAAATTGAATGAAAATTTTTCTCGTAAAAAATCTATCAAAATCTATCAAAATCTATGAAAATAAAGGTGAAATTTGAAAATTCAGTTGAAACAAACCAAAAATTAGTTTGCCAAAGAAAGTATCTAAATGCAAATTAATTTTTTTTTTATCTTTAGTTTAAATTACTTTATTTAAAAAATTAAATTTTTTTATTTCAATTTCAAAGGGTATAGATCAATATCAAATTCGAGAGAGCAATTCGAATAGTCTTGATGATGTAAACGAATTAATAAAATCAAACAAGGTTATTTCTGATTCTATGATTGCCTTACACGATGAAACGGAGTCAGTCAAATCATTTGTAATCAACAATGAAACAAATGAAGTGGATGAAAGCTCTAGTGAGTGGTTGAACGATTGGGATCAGGATGAAAAGAGCTTCAATGCTAACAGTTTTAGAGCAATGACTTCTGCATCACTAATATCTCTTCCGGGATCAATAAAGACATCAAGCTCGGTAAGTGATGTTCAAAAAAAGAATGTTTATACTCGAATAAATGAAAGCATGGGGGCAGAGTTTGATATTAAAAGTATCAAAATAGACAAAAAATTAGCTCATGATCCTGATGATGATTTAATTGAAAACTTTCTAAATGAGATGAAACCCAATTTAGAATTAAAAAAAAGCAGCGATTTGCAATCTCAAGTAATGCAACAGAATGAGTCAAACAAAAAAGAAAATTTGTGGCATTGTGATGAAGAAATTGATTTTGATGAGCTTTAAAACACTCTATTGTTTTTTTTATACAAATTTTATTTAATTTAAGATTGGAAATAAATTTTTTTAAATAAAATTTTTTATATAAGTATTAGCTTCTTTGGAAACAAAATTTAAATAGATGGTAAATTTTTTTATTGAATTATTGGATACAAATTGTATCATACAATTTAAAATTGATTTTTATTTTTATTTTTTTTCTTTAATTTTGACTTTGGTATCAATTTAAAAAAAAAAATTAAGTTACTATTTTTTTGTTCATTATATGTTTATTTAGTCTAAATTTTGTTTATAAAAAGACTTTAAAATAACATAACTGGCTGAAGGAACCCTGCTCGTTTGAACCTAGCAGGGTTAAAGAAAGGCCTTTCTTTAAAAAGAAATAAAGACTATTAAAAAAAAATCATATTATACTATACCATCATATAGAGCTTTATCTATAATCAAATAAACTAGTAAAGAATACTGTATAATTACTTTAGTCTTCCTTTTTTTTTAAAACGTCTTTGATGCAATGTAATTTTTTTAGGTGTAAACAAAATTTACAAATTGATTTAGCCATTAAATTAAAAAATTTTAGTAATTTTTAGGTTATCCCTAAAACACGGACCCCGACTCCGAAAAACGGACTCACGGACCCGGACTTTTCGAGCCTAAAATATGGACCCGGACGTGGGAAAAAAATGAATTACTAAAATACGGACTCCTGATTATTTTAAAGACTAAAACACGGACTCCGGAATCCTAGTAATAATTTTAAACAAAAAAAGTATTTAAAAAACTGCATGTAAAAAAATGAAATTATGGCAAAAAAACTGCTTGCAAAAGACAAATTGAAAAATAGAATTTAGAATTTTATTTAAAAAAATAAATATTAAGCACTTTCAAAAACATAATGGAAAATAATTTAAGTTCGAATAGTGAGCCTAATGAGTAAGATACAAATTAAAAATATTTCGATTTTATCAATTAAGTATTCTAATAGTTTTAGGAACAATAATTTGTTTACAAGATCACAAGAGTCTCTTAGCATCGACCAAGCTTATAATATATTGTCTAATTTTGATCCAGCAAAAGATAAGTATACAGATTTGCTATCAAGTCCGAAAGCTGGCGAGGTTTATATATTTTATAATAAAGAAAAACCAGGTATGAAATTAGCTATAATTATAAAAATTGAATCAAAACTATAATTTTCGTTTCCAGATGATTGGAAATGTGACAACTATGTATGGCACAATAATGGTCAAAAATTAACACCAAAAGTTGTTGAAAAAGGAAAACCACAAATTTATAATTGTGGTATCATTTTGAAAAAATTAACATAAATTTCGAGTTGGTAATGTCGCGTGCGATTTCGACCAACAAAGAGGAAATTCCACGATGGAATTTTAAAAATTCGCTGTAACTGAACCTCAAGAAGCTTGATAAACCAGTTAACCACCAAGTTATCCTCAAATTACTTGACCAAGTCTTAAGTCGATTCCAAAAAAATCAAATCACATCGATTTACAATTTTTCTTCAAACAAATTTTGGATAATCGAATTCAATTCCACGCTAAAACTCAACCATCTGTTCGAATGTCCAGAAAGGACACTTAACCCAAAAATGTTCTTTGGCTGAAAAGTTAAAATCACTCGAGCGTAGTAAAATTGACTATAGTGATCTATATATCAATGAATCTGATGAAACTGAACCTTCAACAAATATTGAGTCCTACACTGCATCTCCAAAAACTCCAGGAGTTTCAGAAAATTGTAATTTGGAACAAAAATCAGCATCAAGTGACACCAGTCCTAGAAAATTTTATTTGTCAAAAACCGAGTGACGACCAGTCTCAGGTCACTTTTCAGAACAAATCAAATCCGAAAACAAATCACACTCCAGTTTTTACAAAAAACCGTCCCAAACGTCAATCAGAAAGCGAATCGAAAAACCAACCGAAAAAACAGTTGACAAGTCGCGAAGAAGAAGAGGACGCATTTGAGAGCTTTATTTCGAATGACTCAATTACGAATTCCGATCAGAATCATGTCCAAAATCGAAACGAAACTCGATGAATTAGTTTTTTTTTTTCTTTTTTTTTAAACGATATTAAAATGAACAAAAAAATAAAATCCACTTCAAATGACAGGTTAGTAATTATCCATTGGAACTGTAATCATTTACCCAGTAAGACTGAACTATTGGAACATTTTTTATCTAAGGAATCCCCTGACATACTTTTGCTTAATGAAATAAAATTTGACTCGACCCAGTCCAATTTTTACTTAGACTTCCAAAAATTATCAATCGATTGCTAAACCTCGAGATAAGAGAGGTGGCGGGGTTGCAATCTTAATTAAGAATGGTATCGAATTTTCTATAGACTCCTCATTTGATAATTTTTCACTTGAACTCTTGTGTGTTCAAATAAAGCTTAGAGACTGTCCTTAATTCATTTTCAGCTTATACAACCCTCCTAATAAAGTTCTTCTTTTCGAACTTTTCTCAAAAATTTCAAAAAAATGCACTAAATTTATAAATGGCGGAGACCTAAATTCGAAAACAAAACAAATTGGATGTATTGGAGAAAATGAAAAAGGTCAAGTACTTGAAAGAGTTTTAAATGAGCTCAATGTTTCAGTAATCAATGATAAGTCACCAACTTTCAATATTTTTAACAGATAGTACTTTGAAATTCTAGACCTTTTTCTTGCACCTTCTTCACTCTTAGACAAAATTACTGACTTCAAAGTCCTTGACACAATGACATGACAAGTGATCACTATCCGATTCGGACATGCCTCTCAGTGGAACACTTTACAATGGACATACAAGCACAAGACAAACTTGACTTTAAAAAAGCCGATTGGAACAGCTTTAGAGCAATTTTGAGCTCTAATCAAAAACAACTACCTTCAAATATCAATGAACTAAATGAATTCATTACTAAAAATATCCTTGAAGCAGCTAAAAAAAGCATCCCAAAACAATCAAACAAATCGTATAAATCAACACTACCACATGACATTGTTAGCGTAATAAAATTACGTAGGAAAGTAAGGAGAAATTTAAAAAAACTCAATGTCCGCTCTTAAAAACACAATTCAATCAACTTACAAGTGACTTACGAAAAAGCTGTGCGAGTATAGAAATCAAAATTGGCTCGATTTCATCGTAAAAATTGGGTAAAAATCCTTTGTCAACTAGGCCGTTCTGGCGCAAGATCAACAAGTTTCGAACAAAAAAAAGTTCAAGCATGATACCAACTTCAGTTTCAAATAAAATTTTTTACAAATCAGATGAAGAAAAAGGACAGCTTTTTGGTGAGCTACTGGCTTCAACGTTTACTCCAAATCCTGACCTAATAAACTCAACCACGGAATACGAAGTCGACTATGAAATTTCAATTTTTTTTTCTGAAAAAAACGAGAAAAATCTTTTCGAATCCATCACCATTCCTGAAATAATACTTGCAATTAAAAAAATTAAAGAAAATTCAGCATCTGGTCCTGACTTTATTCACAATTTAATGCTCAAAAATCTGCCTGAGTCAACTCTTTATGACATTTTAAACCTCTTCAATCAAAGTTTAACAACTAGCCAAATACCATATAACTGGAAAAAAGCACAAGTTACAATGATATCAAAAAAAGCTCAACCAACACAGGATCCGTCGAACTATCGCCCTATTAGTTTGACCAGCTGTCATGGAAAATTACTTGAACGCTTATTTATTCAAGGCTTTACAATTACATTGAGAGAAATTTTTTACTCATTCAAGAGCAATCAGGATTCCGAAAACATAGACGCACAGCGGACAATCTCTTTTTTCTTATTCAAAAAATAACTGAATCGTTTAACAGGAAAAAAAAAATGTGTTGTCTTTTTTTTGATATATCAAAAGCATTTGACAGAGTCTGGCATGAGGGGCTTGTGTACAAAATGATCAAATTGCAATTGCCAAAGTACTAAATTTCTTGGACCAGATCTTTTCTAAACTCAAGATCATTTTGTGTAAATGTGAATGAACAAAAAAGCAATGATTTCCCAATCAAAGCCGGAGTACCTCAAGGCTCAGTAATTAGCCCCCTCCTATTTAGTATTTTTATTAACGATATACCAAGAAAGGACAAAACAAATAATGAATACTCTCTTCTTTTCGCTGATGACTTAGTTACCTTTTTTATCTATAAATCTAAAATAAGCATTGAACTTAGGATCAATACTTACCTTAAAGAATTAGAACGATGGTTAACAAAATGGAAAATGAAGATTTCAATTGAAAAATCTTGTTACATGATATTCACAAAATCAACAAGAGAAGAGCTCAATCTTGATTTGAAAATATATGGGGACAATTTAAAGCGACAGGACGAAATCAAATTCTTAGGCATCAGATTTTACTCACGGCTTACCTTTAGTCCATTGATTGATGAATTAAAAGAGCGTTACAACTCTAGGCTAAATTTTATTAAAATTTTATCTAATAAAAATTGGCGTCTACATCACAAAACGTTTGGAAATTTATATAAATCGCTTATTGGTTCCATTTTAGACTATAATTTTCCCTGTTTAAACTCTTTATCTGATACTAACATTAAAAAACTTCAAACTATTCAAAATTCAGCAGTTCGATCCATTCTTAAACTAAGGTTTGACAACCCCTCAAGCATTTTACACCATGAGGCCCAAAACAAATTAAAATTTCATACAATTTCGAACCGACTTTTTGAATTGAGCGAAAGATATGTTAGGGCTGGACTTATTTATTCTGTTCCATTACTTCTTAGACTGGTAAATGAGTATAGACGAGGTTTCGAATCTAGATTTGTTAACTATCCAACTCCATTGTGTAATTGCTACCTTGTAATAGACTCTTTTTTTCTCTGAAAACTAAACTGATATAACTTTTGTGTCTATTTTCTGCCTTTCAAAAACGATTTTTTATTTCTTTTCTTCTTTCTTTTTTTCTTTTCTTTTAATTCCTTTTCAAATTTCAATCATTTAACTATATTTTTTAATTCTTATTTTATTCAGTAACTTTTATTTTAATCATTTTTTTTATTTATTTTTATTTTTTATTTTTCTCTGAAGGAGCTAAAGCTCGATACAGATTTACAAATAAATAAATAATAATATAGAATCTATTAATTAATAAAAAATGGGTCAGCTACAAGCAAGAAATTTGTGAGATATGTTCATACATTACCAAATTCAATTACTCCTGTTATTGTTCAATATATTGGAGATGAAAATAATAAAATTTAAATGGTTACTTTATACCCAAAACAATCGTGTTCATGTGCAAATGGCTCAGATTGTTGTCATATTATATCTGTTCAGCTCAGTATAGGAGCAGGTTCAACTGTAAAAAATACAACCAAAAAATTAACATTAACTAAATTAAAAGCTAATAAAAATCAGAAGAGTGGACGAAAGTATCGTAACAATATAGATGAAGAAGAAATTGTCGTGCCAGTAAAAAAGACGATTGATATTCAAACTGTAGAGTCAAAAGTGGATGAAAAGGCAGCACTTGAACTATTTGATTGTGTAGACTTAAATGTGGAGAGTCCTGCATGTACTATAGATCCAAAAAACGCTAGATGCGTTTTCCCAAAAATTTTAACAAAAAAACAAAAAAATGTTTTATTTTTAATTTTGGAATCGAAAGCGTTTGATTTTAAAAATTTAATTGACGAATGTGATTAATTGTCAAACCAGATGATTTGCCGTGTGGTGTTGTAAATATAGATTTTAATACTTATAAGAATTGTTTTACTGAAGATGGTTTTGAGGCGTAAGTTGCTGTTTTAAATGCTAAAAAACAATCAATAGGTCCAAAGAGAGAAAAGAAAAATTTGTCAAAATTTTAAAATTTATTTTTATATAATGAATTGCCGTTAAATTTTCGTTTTTTGTGATAAACACTAAATTCTATAATAAAATTTTGTGTCATTTTTAAATCATTCAGGACCCGGACTTTTCGTGCTTTAGGCTTTTGTTCTGTCACATCTGTCATCGAGCACTTTTCGTTCCCAGCCTCAAATTCCGCTGTTTCTTTCGCATTTTCTATGTCACCAGACCTTTCCTCTCCCTCTTCTGCTTTATAAAAATTATGAAATTGAAGGAAAATAAAGAAACATAAAGAAATCTAATAATAAATCTTTAGCTTTGTGTTGGCTTATGTACATTAACTTTAATGTGCTTTCATAATATAAAATAAGAAAGGTTTTTCAATACTTAAAACAAACAATTAAATAAATATATTATTATATTTGGAAGTGGGCTAGGTCTTGAACATAGAAACACAAGTTTCATGCGTGTTCAAATTAAGTTATTATTTCATAACACTTCACGACTTCATAAAAATTTTGGGCTCACAAGTTTAACTAGTTTTTCAGCTTTTTTTAAAAAGCTAAACTAAATTATTTTTAAACACACTAATTCAGAATCTAAAACAAATGGAAGTTATTTAAATATTATCAAAAAAATCACTAAAAATCTCTAATTTAAATTGAAAAAATTTCCATGGATGAAAATAATAATTTTCTTTAGATGAATTTATTTTGGTCATTTTTAATTCAAACTGAATAATTTTTTTTTATCGTATTTAAAATTAAACCACAAGAAAATGGAAAGAGATTTAATAAAAAATTAAAATAGCATTGCAAATGATACTTAAAGTTCGTCTGGATTTTAAGCTGTCACCCGTTAAATCGATCTTGTAGGTGTTTTTGTAATTTGTTCTTTTGCGAGCATGCTTAAAAAAACCGTTTTACTTGGCTTGATCTTTAGTCCGCGGACTTTGCAGAAGTCGCATTATGTCAATAACTGGCTGTAGTTTTTTTATAACTTTTTAGTAGTATTATCAGTCGTTCAGACCGTGGGATCATCGTCGAAAATTGCCTTTTGAATGTGTGCTGGTAGTCAAATGACAACATCGCTAAAAAAGATTGAAAATAAGGCTAGGACTCTCGGTTCTTCGACTTTTTAAAGGAAAAGTCATTTTATCTAATTTTTTAAATTTAGTTTTATTTAGATTTTTTAAATAGAAAACATATCATGGTATCTTTAGAATAAAATTTTTTCCTTTTTGGTGTTCTTGTCTATTCTTTTTTTATTGTTTCGATTTCTCCTTTTAAAATCAAAAGGAGAAATTTAGATTTTATTAATTTTGTTCAAATTATTTTTCAGTTTAAAAAAGCAGGATCAAATAAAATTCAGCTGGAAATATTATCAGGATGAAAAAAATGTACCTAAGGTTAATATTGAATCTTCTTTTTTTTTAAATATGGTTATCCGCTAGGGAATAATTTAAGATTCGTTTCAAATCGAGTAAATCCAACAAATTTACCAAAACCAGTACCAATCAAAGATCTTTTGGAGATAATTTTAAGTTTAAAATTCTAACGCAACTTGAAAACAAAATTTTCACCTGTCTGAGAAATATGGATCTATACTTGACCAGACTAAGATTAGAAAAAATCGATTTATTCACAAATCTCTTTCAAATAATTATTTTATTTGTTGAAACAACTTTTTTAATTTAAGAAAAAAAAACATTTAAATTGGAAAAAAATATTTTATTTTAGTTATCGTTGATGGCTACTTGGTCCTATTGTTGGAAAAAAAATCGATTTGTCCAAAAAAGTAATGTCCCTTTCAAATTGAGGATTTATTTAGAAAGTTTGCTTTTCCCTCTCACATGGTAAGAAAAATGAAAAGGAAAAATAAAAAGGGTTCAAATGCTTTATAAGATAAAAAAAGTCATCAATAAATATATTAAAAAAACTTTTAAGTTTTAAATTATGGTAATTTCTATAGATTTAATAAATACAAATAATCAAAAAATATTTATTTTTCTTATTTCACATTTTGGCCATGCAGTTAAGTGATACATAGGAAAATTTTCTCCTTTCGTTTCAAGGTCTAAAGAAACAACATTTAATAAGAAATTTATCTATCAATTATTAATCATTTGATAAGATAAGAGTTAAATTTGAGAGAATAGAATAAAAAAAAACAAGAAAATATTTAGTTTTATTAAATGCAATAATAAGTTTGAGCGATAATAAAAACATGAGCAGACATTACGGGTTTAGGATAACTAAATTTAACAATGTGAAAATCTTATCAAACTAAATGTGAAAGCTTTATCACATAAGAAATAAACTAATTATCTATTGCTATTTAAGCTTTTAAAATTTCGTCTTGAAATTTCAGTAATTAAAATTGGAAAAAATTTTCATAAAATGAAAGTAATAGCATTAATATTAATAATCTTTATTTATTGCATTTTGGCTTTAAATGCAAATTTGAACGCTGATACAGATCATGAACATTTGCACCAAGGCCTTCCAGACAAATCTTGGTTTTTAGATCAAATATTTAAGCGCTATACAAATCAAACCATAAATTCCATAACTCAAAAAGATTTTAAAGATATTATTCAAAAATTAAACATTGATTACCATGACCATGATGATCATGACCATGACGAACATGATCACAATGATCACGATCATTATCGATCCCTTTCAAAGACTAAATCTGATAATTTTAGCCTAGTAGGACCTAGCTGATACATTTTTCTTTTTTTTGGTTTTAAATTTATTCTTTAGTGCTACACAAGCGACCAAATTTTAAACATATTTCACTTACATAGTCCAAATGTTCTCATTACAAAGAATTTATTTCAAGAAATGAGTCCGTCTTTAATTTGGCTTAGTCTTAACCTTGAGTGTCACACACATGAACATGATCATGGAGAAGTATCAATATGTGAAACATCAAATATAGATAGTACTTTTTAGATAAAATTTCTGTTTAAAAATTAAATTTTTAATTAGAATATTTGTATGGTTCATTGTCAATTGTGATAATTTGGTTGATTTCAATGATTTGTGTGAGTTTACTTGGAAAATTTAAAGAATCGCTGAAACTGTTGACCTTGGCATTGAAAGGACTAGCTATTGGTACTTTGCTTAGCGATGCTCTGTTGCACATAATTCCAACTGTATAAATTACTTTTCCATTTCTTAAATTATTTTTTTTTCTTTCAGGCTTTGGGTGTTCACTCACATGACCATTCAGATGATGACCATTCCCACGATCATTCAACTCAGACCGAAAGAGATCACCGAGATCCTATGTGGAAAATGACTGTCACATTAACAAGTAAAATATTCACTTTCTTAAAATTAAATTGAAAAAAAATTCACAATTTTTTTTAAAAAAGTTGGTTAAAAAAATTAAAAAATGATTTTTGGTAATAAATGTCATTCAGTAATTTTTTTAAGGTTTAGGTGTGAGTTTGAATGCTTTCAAATTGTGAATAGATGGGTTTTTTTTTTAAATTTAAAGTGAATCACTCACAATAAATAGTCACATTCATTGAGTAATGATTTTAAAAAGTTCTAATTTTCTTATAATTCAAAATTAAAAAAAAAACTTAAATTTAGAAATTTTACTTTTCCAAGAAATTATTTTTTTCATAAATGACACTTTAAATTAAAAATAAAAAGCAATTTACTGATTAATATAATTATTCCAATAATTATTATATTAGAAAAATGATTTCTATAAATATTGAAATAAATGTTTTTGGACAACGATTTAGTAATAATTGTGGTGTATTAAGAAGCCTTAATAAAAGTTCGAATAGGAAAAAAGATGGAAGTAATTTAATTTTTAGAGTTGTATTGTAATTTCTGGATGACCGGTGGATGACCACGAGTCAGTAGGTTTTTGGAGCAGGGGAATTAATTTTCGATTGAGAGAATATATTTCCTAATTCTAGTTTACGAATAGTTTTAGGATTGATTATTAAAATTTTTGAAAATTACCAAATTATTTAAACTACGAAAATTTACCGAAAAGTTCAATTTTTTTATTTTTTAGCAAATATTTATTTTTTTTTAACTGGAAATAACAGACAAAAAAAATTAATTGTTTTAAGTTAAATTCTTTTTTAAACTAAAATTAAGTAAAATATGAAAATATTTTAAGGTTTTATTCAAATCAATTTTTATAGCTTTAAGATTAGAATTACATGTTTTTTTTGAAAAAACTTTATAATATTATCCTTTATTTTCAATTTTTTTCTCAATTCATATATCTTTTTAAGTGTTTTTATTAATAACCTTTGAAATTTAGTTCAAATAAAAATTTAATCCAAGCATCTTTTTCCTTTTCACTTCCTGGATCGCTTTCAACACTTGGTTTTCCATCTATTTTTGGCTATTAGTAACGGATAAATTAATTCATTATTTTTATTTTTATTATTTATTTCATTCAACGCCTTAAAGGTGATTTAGGGTAAAAAAATAAAAAAAAGACTAAATATATACATTTTTCAGTTCTATATAATCTTTTACACGTTTTGAATAAAGCAACACAAAAAGCTATCAAAAATCTACGGACTTCCAAAAAAGATTTTAATTTTCTTTTCTTTTTTTTCTCATTTTCAATTCCTGTAAAGATTTGGTAAGCTCTACCAGCATCTTTCTATAGACATCTTTTCCTATTTTTCAATGCACAATTTAATTGAATAGCTAATTCCATTCGGGACAATTTTTTTATATCTTTCGTTTTTATTTTCATTAGTTGAATTAAGTCACCAAGGAATATCTTTTTATTCCAAGTAATCAAACACCTCTTTTTCTATTGATTTTATTTTAAGGTCTTTTGTTTGTTAGGTATCTTTATCCATTTCTTTTAGGACACCTAATGTCAAGTTAATATTTAAGACTTTTTTATCAAGGCCAATTTCGCTTTAATAAGCTTATTTTCCATATTTCTAGCTCTAGTGCATTCAATAGGCTCGTCGAACGTGAAGTTTTTTTTAGATTTACCATTTTTTTAACGATCGTGGCCTCATTTGTTTGCATTTTTCTTATTTTTTGTTTTGTTAGAACGTTGTTTTCGAAATCATATGTTAATGTTGGTAGAAGTGAATTTTAATCCTAGTTGTCGGGTAATTCATTCCTGGTTTTTGATCTCACATATTCATATCACCGATTACAATAAACTGTGTTTTATCCGGGTAAAATTATATTTCTTGTTGTATTCCATTTTTTCCAGATAGTGCTTCTTGAAGTTCCTTCAGACTCGTTGTCAGCATTAAAATATCATCTGCATACATTGCCACCGCATATCTTGATTTTAGGTTTTTTCCGTCTAGTTCTCTAATTAGGTCCTTTACATATATTGAGAAAAAGTTTGGGGACAATGGCTCTCCTTGCTTTACTCGAATCGTTGTCTTGGAAAAATTACCTTTTTCGCTTTCATTAACCACCATTGAATTGGAACAAATGTTTTTAAGACTTCTCCAAATTTTCGGGTGCCATTTGTTTGTAAGTATTCTGAAAAGGACGTCTCGATTAACTTTGTCGAATGCTTTTCCTGAATCAATGATGCAACCAAATACTCTGTTGTTTGGCAATTGCTACTTTTACTGTGAATATAGCATGCGATCATGAACTGTTTTTCTTGAAATCAAGTTGTTTGTCAGAATAAGCGTGAGTTTTCATTATTTTCCAGAGCATTATTTACTAAAATATACGTAGATCTTCGAAATAACATTTGATATCGTGATCGGTCTAATGTTGTTTAGATGATTGCTTTGTTTATCTTCGTCTTTGAGAATTGGCAGTTTTTCCTTTATTGAAAAATTTGGGTACTCGTCCAAATCGAATTATTATTTATATTATTAACTTAATTATTGTAATTAGAGTGTCACACATTCCTTACTTGTACATCTCTTTGTTGCATCATTAAAACCAACACTTTAATCATTTTTTAAATTATGCAATAGCGTAATTAATAAAAATAAAAAATAAATAAATAAAATTTTTTTTCGTAATCAAGAACCCCACGTTTAATAATTTTAATTTCAATAATTTAATAAAATTCCACTGTAGGCTTGAGATCACGATTGGTTTCCTTAATAAATATGATCATCCTAAAATGTCGAATTAAGATTTTTAATTTATTTTTTAAAATTTTGATTTTAAATTAAAATAAACTCTAAAATTTATATTGCTCTAGAATTTTACATCAAATTAAATATTTTTTTTTCAAAAAATTAAAAATTTAAATTCTAGAAAAAAATTTGACTTTTAAAATTTAGCTATATTTCTACTGTGGCTTTTGGAGACATTTTTTCATCATCATCACAAACATGACATCGACATCGATTACACAAAAGATAAATCTACTCAAAACATAACAGAAAAGACAAATCATACTCTGACCAAAGTAGAAGTGATTCAAAAAGATAGAATAGTCAACATCAAGACAAACGAAATCAAAGTAAACAATATTAAAACATATTTAAAATGTTAGTATTTGAAAATAAAAATTGATTTCGTTATAATTTATAATATCCTTTAATTTTTTAGCTGTGCACGCGACCGGCTGGATAGCTTTTTTTGGTGACATAATGCATAAAATAGCAGATGGTTTTGCCATTGCAGCTGCTTTTTCCGAATCTCTAAGTTTAGGCTTTTCTACTGGTTTGGCAATTTTATTTCATGAAATACCACATGAACTGGGCGACTACGCTGTCCTTACTAGTTCTGGTTTTAGGCACTATACTGTTTTGATATTAAATTCGATTACATCTGGTGCCGGTTTATTGGCTTATCTTGTCCTAGTAAGTTTGAAGCCAAATGCAGTTTTTAGAGAATGGATATTTGCGATTACAACAGGTGTATTTATATACATTTCCCTAGTGAGCATGGTAAGTTGGAAAAAAATCTAAATTTTGTCCTAAAATTTTCTTTTTTGCAGATACCAAGGGTGATGAAAGAATTTGAGACCAAAGATGGTAAGCCTAATTTAAAGAAAATTTTTCTGGTAATGACTTTTTTCCTCACCGGATGGATGATTATGTTTTTAATTGCTTTATTCGAAGAGCAAATTCAATCTATTTTTTCATTTTCTTGTTAAAATTTTATTTGATAATAATAAAAAGATTTAAAAATAGTGAAAAAAATTTAGAAATTAAATAAAGTTTATCATCAAATAAAAATTTTTCAATATTTTATTTAACAAAATTGTTCGAAAATATATAGGTAAATGAATGTAATTCCAAGGTGTTAATGCTAACTTGTTTTTTGAAGATCGGACAAATTTTTTTTCGAATTATTTCTTAAACACTTTCCAAATGCAATTTGTTTATCATTTCCAAGTGAGCTTTTAATAAATAACTATTTCTCTTATATTAATCATTTATTATTAACAAAAAACGCCACAAATCGAAAAAAAAACACTAGATCTTGGCAGCATAGGGTTGAAAATCGATCAAAATTTTGGCCGATTTGAATAAATAAGGAAATTTATTAGAGTTTTCGGAACCAAGAGTTGGTTCAGGGAATTTTTCCTTAATTTTCTTACTATCTAATTTGTGGAACATTTTTAAATTTTTTTTGAAGTCAATTTGTTATATTTTAAACATAATTGAAAAAATTTTATGCAAATTATTATTTATTTAAAAGCAAAGAAATTTTTTATGAGTTTGAGGATTTTTTTTCTCAAATTCCTAGGTTAATCTACAGACTAGTGCCCCTGTCCATAAAAAAACGATAGACACTTTATTTATTCAGTATAAAATTTAAATTTAGTTTAATTGTGTAGAAAAAAGAAATAATAAAAAATTTAGCTGGAAAAAATTAACATTTTAATGTTTAAATTTAAATTTAAAAATTTTTAATTTTTTTTTTTAAATCTGTAAAAATTAAGTTGATAATATTAAAATTTGAAAGCTTAAATGTAGAAAATTTCTACATTGATCCCTTGATCACAAAGCTTCTAATTAATCTCGAGTAAAAATGTCAAAATAATTTTTAAAAAATATTCCTTATTTTTTATTATGCTAAAAAGTATTTTAATTGTATTTTTCCAAAAAGTTTTGAAATTTGAATTTAAACAGCTTAAATATTAAAAAATAATAGCTTGTGGCTTGTTTAATTATTGCATCTTTTGAGAAATAAAATAAAAGAAATGAGCAATAATCAAAATAAGGAAAAATAAAAGTTTTGAAAAAAACTGATGCTGATAGACTGAAGGGTCTTTTTAATCTGAACAATTTTTGAATGAAAAATACTATAAGGTTGTTTTGAAAATTTTTTATCATCATCTATTTTAAAACTTAAAAGAACCATATCAGTAACAACTTGTATATTCTTTCCAAATAAAGTTATTTTGTTTCCCAATTACCTAGAATTATCTTACACATTCAAATTTTATCAAATTTTTTTTATTACAAAATTATTAAAATCTTTGTTTAATGTTGTCTTGCATTTTTTTTTCAAAAAAACAAAAAAATGAAAATCAATCTGATTTTTAGATTTAGAAAATTTTTTACAAAGGCACTTGTCTAATGCTAACAATTAACTTTGTTTATTTTATGGAGGTTAAATGTTGTCTCAATATTAAAAAAATATTTTAATCTTTATTAATCTTAATTTTTATTTAATGTCTCAATTTTTTTTCATATTACGTAATTTTTTATTTAATCAAATTTACTGTTCGCTCCGAATATAAATTAATTTGCTAACAAAATTTTTTTGATAACATCATGAAACATTTAAATTTAATTGCACTTGTTATGTATCAAATAAATGCACTCAATTCTCTTGGTAATTTGACCATTTTATCCTTTAATCTTTAACTTACTTTATGCTCGAAGAATTGTTACATCAAACCAGTCCATTTTTTCCCCAAGAGCAATATTTTGGCCGCACATGTCCCTTACTTAAAAACTCACCTTTCTGTGATGGTAAGAAAAAATCTCTTGTGAAAGACAAATTTCTAAAATTAACCAAGTATGTGGTAATCAAGAAATTGAGCCAAACACCAAAATTGTCGGTGGTATCAGTGCTTTGGCGAACAGCTGGCCATCAATGGCTCTGGTTTTGTTCAAATACACAGCCGTGTATGAAATAGCAGGAGTTAAGTTTAGATCAAATCCTGTAATGACTTACTGTGGCGGAACTTTAATTGACCGGGAGACAGTGCTCACAGCGGCACATTGTTACAATGAAAAAGTAAAAATTACGGTCAATGGATTTCGGCTCAATTATCCGGTAGGACCAAATGATGTTCATTCAAATGTAGAGTCGGCTTATACCGTCTTCCTGGGCTTGCATGATTTGAAAGAAATTTTAAATGGAACCTCACCACAATTGGAGTCCGGTGTAATTCGAGGGGTCAAAAAATTTATAAGAGTAGATAGAAATAATTTTTTAAATAGTAAAAATTAATTTTTGCTTTTCAGCATCCGAATTATAACACTGAAAATTATTTGAATGACATAGCAATTATTAAATTGGATGGTGAAGTAGATTTAGGTAAAACTATTAGACCAGCATGTTTGCCACTGAGTGAAAGCTATCCTCAGATGGAGAATATTCCGGCTTGGACAATAGGCTGGGGTTCCGTATCCATGTCTGGAGAAAGATCGAACATTTTGCAAAATGTTCGCCTTACCTACTACTCTAGCTCAGTGTGTTCGAATGTGTCGCCTTTCTTAAAAAAGGACTGGAATAGGCAAATTTGTGCTGGAGAATTTTCGGGAGGAAAAGATACGTGCCAAGGTGATTCGGGAGGGCCATTGTTTGTCAAAGAAATTTTCAATGGAGTCGCTAAATTCATTCTAGTAGGAATAACATCATATGGAGATGGATGTGCCCAGAGAGGCTTTCCTGGGTATATTTTTTTTTTATTTTTATCTTTAAAATACTTAAAATTAATTTTTTATTAAGAATTTACACAAAAGTTGCTCCATATCTGAACTGGATTTCAAATAATATGTAATGTTACAAAGCTTAGCACTCAAAGTCCGAAATTTTTTTTTGCACGTGAAGTACTCAATAATTATACCTACAAAATATGCTTTTTAGGTATAATAAATTACCATGTTTTTTCAAAATATGCTAAAAGAAGTTACTGAATGTAAAAATAAATGTTTTTTTCATTTTTGTTTTGATTTTTAAAATAATCATGTCTATTTTTTAGTAAAAATCTGAAATTATTCATAAATAGATATAAATTCAAGAATGTTATTTATTTATTTATTTATTTGTGAATCTGTACCGAACTAATGCTCCTTCAGAATAAAAGCAAATAAAATGAACAAAGGATTAAATAATGAAAAAAAATATAAACGTTAAGTTGAAATAGCTAGAGGTTAGATTTTTTTCTTTAAATATTTGATAGTTCAGGAACAAAAGAAAAAATTGTAAGGTAGCAATTACACAATGGAGTTGGATATTCGATAAATTTTGATTCAAAACCTTCTCTTCAAAGCAAAGTTGCTTCCTGAGTCTTGGTTTTTTACGTAGATTCATCGATAAGTGATTGATTTTTGGAATTTGGCTTGAATCAGAGAAGGCATGCAGGTGAAAAATGCTCTGTTTACTGACAATTTTGAAAAGTTGGATTGCATCAACTCTTAGATGGGGAAACAGTAGGATCCCATCTATGGTAACTTTGGTATGTACACTAAATCAGTAAAATTCAATATGTCAGTATATAATTAATTAAAAGATGATAATAATGTTTGAAGAGGAAGAAGAATGACGTGGAGAACTGGTTTGCTTTTGGTAATTTGGTTCGATGTTGAGAGGGATGGGGACCTCGGGTCCGATGCTCCAGTTGGCTAAGGTGATGAGCGATAGATTTATTTTTTTTAGATTATATCGTACCGTTTTCTATAAATTAAAAAAGGCCATCAATTAATGGACTGACAAAAAAAATTAAATTTTACTGACAAAAAAGACTAAATCTACTGACAAAAAAACTACATATGATGACAAATAAATTAATTGACTGATTAAATAATGATTTGAGTGACAAAAATACTTTTTGACTAACTAATTATTTTTTACAGCAAATTAATGATTTTGAGGTCACAATAAAAATCAAAATCTTGAACTATAGCACCAAAATCGGAAGGAACCTCCAGACGATTATGACAAACCGTTTTGTCCAAATCTCATCATCAAGCTATGAGAAAACGACTATGAGAAAACGTCACAATTTTAGTTCATTCCTTACAATCTTAGAGAACTAAATTACTAAATAGCTTTTCTTTTTTTTCCTTATTCACTCCTTGTGAAGCATAGGGTCATTACTTTTGATTTCCACTCAAGTCCAACTAAATAGCTTAATTAGAACTAAAATAATATAAAATAAAAATGAATAAAATTTTGTCAGTGCAAAATTATTAAATAGTCATCTCAATATATATATATTTGTCAGTCGTTTAGTTTTTTTGTCAGAATAATTAGTTTTTTATTGTCAGGTAAAAATGATTAAATTAGTCACCACTTTTAGTTATTTTTGTCATCTTAAAAAAATTAAATTTGTCACCCCCAAAAAATTTAAGCCATTAAAAAAAAATTCAATAAAAAATAAAAAAAAATTTAACTGATTTATTCAGAAGGAAATTTTCAAAATATTATCCGTTCGAAGCTAAAAAAATTAAAATTAAAATGAAATGAAAAAATTTTATGAATACTTTTAATTTTTAAAGATTACTTTTTTAAGTTGTTATTTCTTCAATCTGTTTGAAGCTTTTTTCTTTATTTAAAAGAAATTGTTATTAATTTTTTTTTTCAACATAGGATTCAATCCATGGTAGAAAAGAACTTATTCTTGTATAAATTCTAAATTTTTTATTAAATTTTTAATGTAATAATTAAAATCGAATATTTTAATTACCCAGGGAATCTTGCTAATCCGCAGCCAATTCCGAACGAAGTGAGACCAGCTAAAACATATTTCTTGGCTTCATTTACTTTACTTTTTACAAACAATGGTCCACCAGAATCTCCAAAACAGGTGTCCTTTCCTCCCAAATACTCACCTGCACACAATAACTTACTCCAATCAGCCTCTTCTGGTCTAATAACGCCAAAACATGTAGCTCTATTATACAGAGTCAATCTTACATTATGAAGTACACTCGGAATAACGCCATTTAGAGAAACAGAGCCCCAACCTACTGCCCAAGCAGGAATATTCACTTCATTTGGAAAATTTTCTTTTCCTGGATCAGGCAAACACGCCAATTGAACATAAGGAGTTAACTCTACTTCACGAATTAGTTTAATAATTGCTATGTCACATTCAAATCGAGAATCTCTGTAATTTTCATGCTTTAAATTAGAAAAAAAAAAGAAAAATTTTAATCTTCTTTTTTAATAAAAAAAAGTTTACTTTGATAAATTTTTCTACAGGTACTGCAATGCCGGGCTCTATACTTGTCTGATTGTCATAAATACCCATGTTATTCTCCAAGCCAAGATAAATAGTGTACATTGATTCAAAAGTTGGATGAAATTTATTTTTTGTTACTTGAATCAGGTGCTGAACACCGTTTATGTCAAATAAAAAGTTTTTATAAAAACAATGAGCCACTGTAAGTACTGTTCGCCGGTCAATCAAATTTCCGCTACAAAATCCGGATTTGGTTGCAGTTTTAGTCTCGTTGCGATGACTGTATTCGAAAGTAAATTTGAACCGAACGAGAACAGTAGATGGCCAACTGTGAGGTCTTGCCTCTTTACCACCTATTATTCGAACATTGGGTTCAAAGTATTGTGTACCACATACTATAAATTAATTTAAAAATTAAAATAATAAAAATATAGAAAAATTCGGTTCAAATGTCCCAAAATTTTTTATATTTTTCACCTAATGTTAAATAAAATTCGCTAATTATTTAGATCATACAAAAAAAATTAATTGACATTTTATTAAGCTTTATTTTTAGCTTTAGCTTTATTCAACTTTCTGAAACATTTGAACAAGACAATCAAATTTTTTCAAAAGAAGACATAAAAGTGTAAATGCAAGAAAACAATTTCCTTTTTTTTTTAATTTTTTTTTTAAATTTGAGTTTTTTTTAACAATTAATCATAAAAGTAATAATTTTTTTTTATATTTAAAAAAAAACTAACTAAAATACGGAAAAGTGAGACTTTTTCTTTGAGAATTCAAAAACAAAAAAAAAAAAACTATTAATGTAAAAAATTAAATTTCTAAAATTAAAAAATTATGATTTTTCATATATTTTATTCTTTTTAAAATTATTTAAACATATTTAATTTAATATTATCTGTCTGTTCGTGTTCAAGAAGAGTAATGTAATAAAATTGAAGAGTCAGTTTCTATTCTGAGATTGAATTTTAAAACATTTAAAATTTTTTAATTACCATCGCAATATTTTCCGACTCTGCCATAGCCACACTTTTTTGAGTTTCTACGAGGTCCCAAATTAGAAAAACGATTATGAGTTCCGCTCAAAAATAATCTAATCCACCTTAAATAACTGCTTACTTTGGTGTAAATTCTAGAAAAAAAAATTTTTATCTTAGTTTATTTGTAGATATTTAAAATTAAAAACCTAACCCTGGTTTTCCTGGCAGTCCACATCCATCTCCATAAGAAGTAATTCCAGCTAGTAAATACTTAAATTCTCCATTTACTCTTTCTCTCAGATACAATGGTCCTCCCGAATCTCCATCACAAGTATCTTTGCCTCCTTTAATAAATCCTTTAAAAAAAATATTAGATATGAGATGATTCTTAAATTGGCCAAAATCACCAGAGCAGAGTTGTCTTTTCCAATTTTTTTTCACGTCAGGATAAACATTGTTGCACATGTTACTTTTATATAGAACCAATTTGACGTTTTGCAGTCTATCAAACATTAATGAGTCATTGGACCCAGAGCCCCAACCGACTGCCCACGAGGGTCTGTTAAATCTTTTTGGATACCCTGGAATTTTCGGAAGACAAGCTGGCTGAATGTACTGGTCAAATTGAACTGGTGTGCGCAACTTTATGATTCCAATATCATTTAGAAAAGTTGTTGAATTAAAATTTGGATGCTTGAAAAAATTTATTACAAAATTTAATTTTAATTTAAAATAATTTACAGTTCGAAAGCTTTTTATAGCTAGTTTGACAGCTGGGGGTTGAACAATGCCTTCCAGAATACTTTTTTTATCGTGAACTCCAAGATACACTGTGTACATTGATTGCATAGTCGGATAGAACGAGTTTGGTCTTACCGGAATGAGTTCTGAACCTGATTCAAATGTTTTTATTTGTCTGATGTAGCAATTAGCTGCTGTTAAAATTGTCTGATTGTCTATTAAGCTTCCGCAGCAAGTGTATTGTTTGCTCACCTCTGCCACTTGCTGGTCTAGTTTGACATTGAATTTGTAGTTGAAGACTATGAGAGCCATTGAAGGCCAGCTGTACGGATTGGCCTCTACGCCTCCGTAGATTCTGAAACTAGGCTTAGCAAATCTTAGACCACATTTTTTGCAAGATGTTTTACTGCAGTTGACTGCAGGTAAAATTGGAATTTCTTTGGGTTTTTTTGTTGTTTGTGTTGAAAAATCTATTTGACTTGAACGGCTTGAATTTACCCAATCGAGAAATGCACTAACTCGTGTGTAGATGCTAAAAATAAAATTTGATTTAAAAATTTTCCAAAAAATTTAATCTTTTTGGTTTATAAAATCAATTTTTAAAATGAATCGAAATTTAAAATATTGCTTAATCAAAACCTTTTTTTATTACAATTTAGAACAAAAAGGAACAAGCCAAATAAATTTAAATTCTGAAAAAGTACAAAAGTACAGAAAGTACAAAAAGGAACAGGGACAAATAAATTTAAATTATGAAAAAGAACAGAAAGGATTTTAACTTTTTAATATTCTCATTGTCTATACCTCGAACTTTATGTTTATTTTTTTTTTACATCAAACATTTCAATTTTTGAAATTAAAAAAAAATCTTCTGAAAAATTAACTTTAAAGTTGAAGAGAAAAAAAAATTTTTGGAAAAAAAGCTCAAAAAATCCGCGGGTCTTCTAGTGTTTAGAAAAAAATTGAATTTCGCTCAAGTCAGTTTTTATTAATGCTAAAAAAAATGTTCAATGATATAAAATATTTTTTAAGCATAAAAAATCAGACTTTGGTACAATACCAATTTTTCAAATGCTTTTCTTTTTCAGTGAAAATGTAAGGAAAATGTTTTTTTTAAAAGTTTCATCACATTGTCTATCCATGGAAAGTCCTGCAGTTTTTTTTTTAATCTAGTTAAATTTTTGGAAAATTTAACAATCAAATATTATTAAAAATTGAATTAATCAAAAAAAAAATTTTTAAATGCTTAATTCTTCAGTGTTGTGTGCATTGGGGTTGCTTTGCCATGACAACGATGCTGAATGGTATTTCAGACCATTATGACGTTAATTATTTCATTGATGATTTTGTAGGTTCTGAACATTTATCAGTAACAGCGACAATTAAGGTACAAAAATTAACTTTTGAATCTTTATTTATAATTGCCAAATTTAAATTTTTTTTAAATTTTTTAATTTAAATTAACTGAACTAAAATTATTCATTTAAATAAATTATTCTCAAAAAGATGACGTTTTATTTTTTTCAAAGTTAAAAAAATGTTTATCCTTTATTATTTTCTCTATAAAAAAAATTAAAAAAAATGAAGTTAATTTAAAAACTTCTGAAAAGCAAGAGTTTACAAGAATATTTATATATTACATAAAAAAAAATTAATATATGACTTGGCTTGACTATAATTTCATGACTCCGATAAAAATTTTACCCATTATTAGCTTAAAAGATCATAATTAAGCACTAATTTAAATTAGAAAATTTAATTATGAACTCAAAAGTATCACAAATAAATATCACTAATTTCAAATAAAATAAAATCTAATTTTATTTAAAAATTGTATTGAGAATGTTTACATTTTAATCCAATTTCTTTAATTCCTTTTAACTTAATAAAAATCTCACAATTATTTATAAAAAAAAATCACTTCTTTATTTAGTTATTTAGAAATGGGGCATTTTTATAAAAAAAAATATTTACGCTGGGTATTCGGGTGCTGCGCAAGAAAAACCATATGAAATAATACCAACTAAAACTGAGCGTTCAACTCCATTTATCTGTTGCCTTATCATCAACGGTCCGCCAGAGTCACCTTGGCACGTATCTTTTCCACCTTTGTACTCACCAGCACATATTTGGGTAGTCCAATTTTTCTCAAAATAAATCTTTTGGCAATAAGACGCATTATAAATTGTTAATTTAACATTCTGCAAAGTTGATGAGGGACTTCCGCCCGATTTAAGTGAGCCCCATCCGGCAACCCATGCCGGTATATTTGTCTTAAGCTCAAAACCCGGCTCCGGCAGACACGCAGTTTGAATTCTTTCATTTAAAATCATGCCATTCACCAGTTCAATTATAGCTATATCATTTAGAAAAGAATTAGAATTGAAATTCGGATGCTTCAAATTATTTTAAAAAAATTAATTTTTTTCCAGAAAATTAAAATTACCATTTCAAACTTTTTTATAGACACTGCTACAGCGGGAAAAATATTTGAAGGACCATTCAGCACAGAACTTAAATTATGCAGTCCCAAGTATACTGTGTACATTGATGTGTAAGTTGGATGGTAAATGTTTGGTCCGACCGTGATCGGAATATTAGTTCCATTGAAGGTAAAGGATGCATCTCTGACAAAGCAATGTGCTGCTGTAATTATCCGGCTTCGGTCGATTAGTGTACCACCACAAGTTGATGAGACTGTTTTTTTGTTTGACTTGCCCATGTAATCAAAATCGAATGTATAATTGAAAAATATCAAAGCCAAAGAAGGCCAGCTGTTAGGGACCGCTTCAGTTCCACCTACAATGCGCACATTGGTCTGCTGAAAAGTTAAACCGCATTCTGAAAAATTAAATTAAAACTTTTTGTTTTTGGTTTAAAATGTTTTGGTACCATCACAATTAGAACCACTTGATACCGTGTGACATCCGGATGGTTCGGTTTGTTTAAATGAAAAAATTAATAAAATTACAAAATGGCTAATCATTTTTCGAAAATGAATATGAATAAAATTGAAAATTTATTTTATCAATAGTTTATAGTTTCATTATGGCAATCATGATATGTTTGGAAAAAAATACATTTTGACTTTAATGTATTTGAATGTCTGGCATTTTGGTAATGAGCAATGAGTCATCGGGTAATTTTTTGAAAGATGTAAAAATTTGAAATATTTCCTCTAAGAATATTCTTTTTTGAATAAATTTTTGAATATTTTAATCGGAAAATTTTTAAATTATTGAATTTGATGAGATGCTTAAATTTATTTAAATTTCGACTTATTGCGAAAATTGATTTATATTAAAATATTAGACATGATAATTAAATTGTTGATGATAAAAGTTAATTTAAAGGGAGACATTTTAGAATACACTAAATGAGATTGAATTGAAAAATTTTTGCTTTTTATTTTTTCAATATTTAAAACAATTTGTTAAAAATTCATATATATACCTTGAAATAAAAATAATCTAATTTTAAGTCGTCTTTTAGTAATAAGAATTTTATTTTTTCGATAATAACAAACCGGCTAATCTAAGTCTAAATTTTTTGAATTTATCAAAATATTATTTATATATTATTCGTAAATTCGTAAATAATAAAAAGAGCAAAACTCGTAAACAAGTCTTTTTTCATAGAATTCGTACATTTATTTACCTTTATCTTTTAAAATATTTTTCTCATCAATAGGAAAATATATCATTTTCAATATGGTTTGATTTTTTGTGTTTGAATTACAAAATGTATCCAATGTTGAAATTACATTGAAAAAGTGTGATGTTTCAAATTATTTTTTTCAGCCTCAAATAAAAAAATAATTTTTAGTTAATATTGCAAGCATTTTCATATTAGAAATTAAACTCTTTGGTGAAATAGAAAGAGTTTAATTTTTATTTGGAAATTTGAAAAAAATATTGAAAATTCTTTTTTAAATTTTATGTAATCTATTTGTTTATTTACCAAATTCTGATAAAACTGCAAATTTATCAGAAATTTAATTTCAATATATTCTAGCTTCGTGAATTTTGTAGAGATTGAGCACATACTGGTTATTATTTATTAGATTAGCAGTTGCAACATACTGGACTCAAAGACTTAATTTTGAACTTGTATTAAAAAAAGAATCAAAATTAGGTGAAAATAATTTATGTGAACAAATTGAGTAAAGCTATTTTATAGAATGCCTAATGTTCGAAGCTGATTTAGAAATAAACAATTTAAGTTAACAATTTTATTGTTTTTTAATTTGAAAGAGCTCTAGGAATAGCATTTGCTCTAATCTGTTTGACTTGGTATTACCCTTTCAACAATCCCAAATACCCAAATGCACTTTCTATTTAAATATTTAAAGAATAAAAATTAAAGAAAATTAAAATTAATTTTTCACCCTTCAAGTGTTTGACTTTGAAAATAGATTTGAAAATAGATTTGAAAATAGATTTGAAAATTGAAAATAGATTCATCTATTTCACAATATTTACCTAGTCCGCTCAAATTTAAATTTTTTATTGAATTATTTTTTCTATCTTATTTTATATTATTACTTTAGCTTTTTTCTGAATAGATGAAAAAATTTCAAAATAGTCAATAATTCTAGATTAGGTGAAGTTCATAAAACCTGAGAACAAGAATTGCTCCATTAACAGGTGAACTATTCTTAACCTATCCGAATAGATTCGGAAAACTTCATTTATTTCTTTATAAGTTTTGACCTTAGTGATAATTGACGTTCATTTGATGCATTTTAATAAAAATTTAATTTAAAAAATAAAAAACAGAGCGTATATAGTTTTTAAACAAATATTATCTTAGGGATCATTATTTCACAAACTCAAAGTCAAAATTTATAAAAAAAAACAAAGCTTTTTATACTTGCAATATTAACTTAAAATTATTTTTTTATTTGAGACTGAAAAAAATAATTTGAAACATCACACTTTTTCAATGTAATTTCAACATTGGATACATTTTGTAATTCAAACACAAAAAATCAAACCATATATACTATTAATTAAAAATTAATTAGTAATAATAAGTTTTATTTTTAATAAAATTTCAATTAAAAATCTTTTCTCTAGATAAAATATTTTTTTTTCTTTTAAAAATAATTAAAATCAATTTGATTTAAATTTCGTTTCTAAAAAACATAGAAATTAGTACCGAGCTATAGCTCCTTCAGAACAAATTGTAAGATATAAAATCAAAACGAAATTAAATTGGTTTAAATAAATGAAAATAAATTTAAAAAGAGACATATCGAAAAGGGAATAGCAAATGAAGCATGTTTACATAGTTGAAGGTTCAGGAAAAAAGAGAAAATAGTTAGGAGTAGCAATTACACAATGGAGTTGGGTATTCAATATATCTTGATACGTAACCCGCTTGGTATTCGTATTCCTCCACCAGTTTGACAACCAATGGAAAAGAATGACTCAGTCCTTTCCCAACTTATCTCTCACTCAACTCAAAAAGCCGATTCGAGACTGTTTTTAGTAATTTAAGTTTATACACCATCTTGGAGAGAGTATCATATTTTAACTTAAGGATAGACCTGACTGATTTATTCTGAATTGCTAGTAGTTTTTTGATATTATTTTCTGAAAATAAATTCAAGCAAGGAAAAGAGTCTAAAATTGATCAGACCAAATATTTTAAAAGATTTCCTTGTGAATTTTGATTAAGACCATACTGTCATTGACAGTATCTTAATTTCGTCTACCAGTATCATTTAACTTAGTATCAATTACATCAGAATTAGGACTAAATATTGAAGATAAGAGTTCTCCGAAGCATTTTCCCTTTTCTTCATTAGTTTTGAATTCCTCACCATTTGAAATCAAATTTGGAATTAAATTTGATCCTTTTTTTGTTCTAAATTTTTTTTTTCCAAAAAGATCTACTTGTCAGTTGGTTTTTCCCATCATGTCAATAAAATCAAACCAATTTTCCAGAATTATTTTAAAGAGACCTTTAACTCAAATGAAAGGTGATTAAATTTTTGCTTAAGTTTTCTGAAAAAATCTTTTAGCTTTCCTACGATCTTTTATCAGATTAACAATGTTCGGGGGAAAACTGGTTTTGTAGATATTCTGAGATAGACTAGGAATGTTTTCGTGTGAGGCAGAAATGATTATTTCGGTAATTTTATCATTTAGTCGATCTATTGTGAGTGAACTTTCAGTGAAATTAACTATATGAGAATTTAAAATCTCGCTGAATAATTGCCAGTTTGCCGCTGAGTAGCTTAAAAGGCTCTACGATTTTGTTGCAAAAACCGCAAAAGTCATTTGGAGCACTTTAGTTTTTAGCTTGCTACCGCCTTGAACTCTTCCATTATCGGCAAATGTTTCTTTGCCTGATATCCGTATAACTAGATGCTTATTTATTTCATGGCCTTGTCTTTTATAGCTTTGTTGAATGTGACCTCACTAAAATGTTAACTGGTTCCCCTTTGTCCCCTAAAAATTCAATCTTCGACCTACCTAGTCCAACACTGGCTAACTGTGAAGTCTTGCCTTTCCAATTTGACTGCCCTTTCTCTGTCCGTCCACATTGGGCTTGTGTATCACCTTATTGTATTATTGTTTCTCTCATAGTCTCGCGCTATGTTGCTGGTAGACTTTAAGTCCAGGTTATCTGTGCTTGGAAACCTTCCATTCCACTACCTGCCACCACTCTGTTAAGGATCTAGTCATCATGAAAGTGTAAATCTCTTCAATTGTGTCTTCCGGTTCATGCTTCATCAAAATTTTATAGACAATATATTTAAAAGATAAGCCTGTTCACCAATGTAGATGAAAAATATCGCTATAATATTTTCTTGGTCTTTAAATTCTAATTCATTAATTTTTTTTATTTTTTAAAATTTTCACTTTTTAATCAAACTTTATTCATGCCTCTACAAAATTGTATAAAAATTTTTATTAAAAGACGAAAAAATGCACCATATTTTTTAAAATCTATTTTATTTAAAAATTAAAAAATAAAGTTTATTTTAAAGCAATAATAGAATGAAAGAAATTAAATGTTTGTAAGCCAACATAATTACTTCATATAAACAAAATTAAATATTATTCACGATCCAATCTAAATAGGCAGCGACTCTTGTATAAACTCTACATGGAAAATTTTTTTAAGTCATTTATTTTTTCTAATTTTTATACATGAACAATTTAAAAATTCAAATAAAAAATTAATTTTTTAAATTAAAATAATTTATCATTATTTGAAGAATTAATTTTTCAATCTAATATTTTTAAAATTAAAAAATTTCTCAAAAAAATTGTTCATGTATTTAAATTTTACTGTAAAATTACCCTGGGTATCCAGGTAAAGCACAGTCAACTCCATATGATGTAATGCCAACTTGAACAAAGGTATTGTCTTCAAATAAATACAATGGACCACCTGAATCACCTTGACAAGTATCTTTTCCACCTTGAATTTCACCTGGAAAAAAAATTTTCATGTCATTTTATTCGATCATTGCTAAAAAAATATTATTTTTACCTGCGCATATTTGTTTTTCAAAATTCAAGGATCCTAAATTGTTACATTCCGATCCCGAGTAGTAATAAGTAACAAAGGTATTTTGTAAAATATTAGGGGTTTGTCCACCAAATGACAAGGTTCCCCATCCTGCAATCCAAGCTCTTGTATTAGTGTTAGGCTCGTAGTCTGTATTCGGCGGAAGGCACACTGGTTGTACGCCAGAGTTTAAAGGCACATCTCTTTCAAGTTTTAAAACTGCAATGTCATTATCAAATGTATCATCGTTGTAATTTTCATGCTAAATTGAAATTTAAAATTTTTTTTTCACACAAATATTTTTAATTAAAATTAAAATTTTCTATTTTTTGAAAAAATATTATTTTGTTGCATTAACACAATGTTGGCAATTACCATTTTAAATTGTGTGACAGGAACAACAGTTACACCGGTCATATCAGCAGTTCCATCAAAAATCCCTTGAATACTATGCAGGCCCAAATAGACTTTGAAGGCATTGGCAGGAAAATTTGGATCATCTTCCAAATTGATTGTGATACCGAATTGCTGGACAAAAATTGAACTTACGTAACAATGGGCTGCAGTTAAAACTGTATTTCTATCGATCAGAGTAGATCCACAGTAGCTCTGGCGCGATATTGTGTACGTGGAACCTTGAAAGCTGTAAGTAGTGATGTAGTCAAAAACAAGTAGGCCAATTGATGGCCAGCTGTTTCGATTGGCATCGATTCCTCCGACGATTCTTACGTTCGAATCTGCAAATTGTCGACCACACACATCACAAAATGAATAATTTTTACCAAGCATGCAGGTTCTTCCAATGTTTGTTACTCCTGGTATTGGCGCTACACTTTGGCTAGTTGAAGGACTCGAAGATGAACTGGATGTTGAAGAAAATCTGCTTTGAGTTGGAGTTGAGGAGCTAGGCTGTCGCGTGGTGGATGGTGTAGAAAAAAATCTGGTGGTTGAAGGATCAGAAGATGGAAAAGAGATGGTGGAGTTCAAGATGGAGCAATCATCACCAATGAAAAAAGATGTGCATTGACATATGTAGGCTGTTTCGCCTGCCGATTTGCAGCTTGCGCCATTTTGACATGGATTGGGGGTGCATGGATCTTTGTTTTCGCATACTGCTCCCGTGTATCCTTGAGGACACAAACAGGATAGCTCTGATTTCGATTTGGCCACACAAGTACCACCGTTTAAACAGATGGTTTGGTTAGTTTGACATGATACAGGAGGGCCTGGATTGAAAAAAGATATATTACAAAATTTTAATTTAAAATTTAAAAATATTTTGGTTTGTCTCAAAATAACTTTGAAATTTCAATAATTCAAATTATAAAGTTAACTCTTTTATGTTTTTTACTCCAAAATTAAAAAGTTAATTTAATTTTTTTATTTATGAACTGTTTTGTGGTCTTTTGTAGACCTTTAAATGGAAAAAAAGTTGTACTTACAATTAGAGCAAGTTAGTGGACAAATGTCAGCAATTTTATCTCCACTGTAAGTAAAGAAGTTACAGAATCTTCGATAATATGGGCAGTAGAAATTTTTGTCGAGACATTCTGATACTTTATAAAGTAAACAACTTCGGCAACATGAGTAAGAATATGACGAAGTACAAAATGAGCTAATGGATATTCCTGCTCGATTCAGATATCCGAAATATTCTGAGCAGCTTACATGAGCGGTAGGCAATCTGATGGAACTGAATACGTTTTGTACTGGCTCGTCTGCAAATGGACATTCATTCGATTCAACTAGGGCGGACGATACACATGCTCCATTTTGACATATCTTGAAAATACATTTTAAACATTTTTTCTTATAAATTTAATGTCTTGGCAAATTTTTTTAAGCTTCTTAATTTTTTTTAATTAAAAAATTTTGCCATCTTCAAAAATAATTGTTTTCGACTTAATGTTTCCTTTTTATAAAATGTAGGCTTTTATTCTTTGAATTATTAAAAGGATAATTGAAGTTTTTCAAGAGCTCTTAATTTGATAAATCAAATGTTTATAAAAAAAATTGTTTTATTTTTTTAGAAAAAAAATTCTGATGTATCCTTCATGATTAAAAAAAAATTATGGGCTAAAATTCATTTATAGGTGATTTTTTCCTTCAAACCAAAAAAATTAAAAATTATCATTTTTTGTTATTTTAATTATGTCTCATTTATTCAAATGTAATAAAAATCTAAAAATCAAATTACAAAAAAATCGCCAGCCATGTCATGTCAGTCACCCAATAACCCCAATCTAATTAATGCATATGATGAAAATTTTAAAAATTTATAGTAATTCATCAATTTAAAGTTTACATGATTTTATCAATTTAAAGGTAGAAATAGATAAGAATTTAAAAAATATTTTTTTTTGTGAAAAATTAAAAAGATCCTAAATTATTTTTTTTGTATCTACTTGAATAGTTAATTGGAAAAAGGTTTCGAATTGGTGAAAATAGAGGAGAATTTAAAAAAATTTTGACAATCATTCCAGTTAATCTTTATTTTGAAGAAAAATACCAATTAAATATTTTGAGAATTAAAGGAAATTAAATTAAAAATTTATTAAAAAAAAATACACTTATAAAAATTTCCATCAAAATATTTAAAATATAAAATCAATAAAATATTTTTTAGATCATATTTTTTGAGAAATTAATTGCTGAAAGAATTCCTAGTATCAAAAACTGAAACTAAGGATTAAATTATTGTTTTTAAAAAAAATGGTTTAATTTTGTTTTACAAAAAAGCAGAAAACTAAATTTTTTAGCTCAAAATTCGTTTTTTTAAATAAATTTTAAAAAATTTAGACATGAATTTTTTCAAATCTCTTAAAATTTATCACTCAAAAATTTAAGTCTTTCGATTCTACTTAATGATGTCATTTTTGATTTTCTGTTCAAAAATACTTTTTTTTTCTCTTTCATGAGAATTTAGACATATAATTAATTATAAAACATTAATTAAATATCTAAAAAATTGTTGAATAAAAAAGAATGGATTTGCAGTGATTGAATCGGATGTATGTCATTGATGGGAGCTTATTTTAAAAATATTTAAAAAAGTACCTTGCCAGAGTCGCAGATGGTTCCTTCTGCCGCAGGGCCACTTGTATAAGCATAGTAGTCGCGATTTGATTTTCGGCAATACAACTCTCTGCACATTCTATCCGCAAAATACTGTCATTTAAAAAAAATTACTTATTTTCTTACTTTTGATTAAAAAAATATTACTTGAACAAATGAAGCATTGTCACCATGGAGCATCTTGCACTGATCATTTGCACTGTAGAACAAACCAGTTAAGTTGTTATTTTTGGAGATTAAATTAAAAGAGATAGCTTTATTAATCAAGCATTGACCAGCTGCGGAAGCTTGTTCATTTGAAATGAGAATTCTTTTAAGTTCGTTAATAGAGCATTCCGAAAATCTGTGTTTAAATTTAGTGCTTGATGATTTTAATAGAGGACTCATGATGTAATATTGGTCAGAAAGACAATTGATGTCAGTCGATGAATCGAACGATGCTCCCAAATTTCGAGCCAGATAATGTGCTATTATCTAATAAAATAAATTAATTTAAAAAAAAATTATTTTTTAATTTTTTCTACAGGGATGTTTGTAAAAGCACCAAAATCTTCTACAATTGAAAACTTGTATTGAGTGCAAATGCCGCTGGAATAAGAAAAGCCAGTTGCCGATGATCTGGTAAGGTAGCTATTGGAAACATCTGAATCATACCATATATCATGACTTGTTTAATTTAATTTAAAAAAAATAATTTATTTACAATTAAATACTTGACAAATGCAAGTGCATGATCAAAATTGAGCTCAACTCCATCCATGTAACTTTTGAAAAACTCTAGGGCTTTGGATCCAAGAATTACTCTTTTGCCTTTATACAAAGATACTCTCGGATCTCCGACAAAAGATTGATTGCTCCATTTGGAATCAGATTGCGTCTTAAAATTCAAATTAATTATATTTTATAACTTTTTAAAAAAAAAAAATTCACAGTCAAGAATATAAAATTTGTAGCTCTTATGTTAATACGCAAATCGGCGTCATCTGAAAACGAATTTTGGAACAGTTTGTTAACCTTGAGACAAAAATTAAAAGTTAACAAAAAAAATTACTCTCAAATATTTTACATTATTAATAACATGTGAGTAATAAATTTTCATATAGCTCAAAACTAAGCTTTGACTGGAGGTTTTTAAGAAAGCTTTATGAGCTAAATAAACAGACACATCGGTGACCACAAGTACTTCCACGTCTAGCTCAACTGGTTCACCAGATTTGGCCAATTTTTTAGAATTTAAATTTTTTGAAATCATTTTTTTTCTCAAATCTTCAAGCTCTTAATATCAAAAAAAATAAAGGTACTAAAAAAATTTGACCGATCATACCATTTTTCTTGATAAAATTCGAAGGAACATTTTTGTCGGCACTGAACGATATTTTGTTGTCTTTATTTATTTTTCGATAAACTGGCTCAGTCAATGATCTTTTGTGCCTACTTTCAGCTTTAAAAATTGGAATAACATCAATATCAACTTGGTCAGTGCCAACTTCTACTCTTCCAGTCTATTTTTATTTAAAATTTAGTGATTTAATTTGTTAATTTTAATAGAAAAATTACAATTCGGAAAAATTCACCGGTATTCTCCTGCTTTTCTTTAATCAAGATCAATCTATTTTCACCCATCATTTCAATATATTCTTGTAAAAACTATCAAAAAATAATCATTAAAATATATTTTTTTTTTTTTTTTCAAAAACAACCTCTGATTCTTGCCTTTGCTGTTTGGTAAGCTTATCATCTTCGCCAATGAAATAAACTCCATGTGCATTTTGACCACGCTTTATGAACTTTACAAAATCTAGCTCAAATCGATTCAAAATTAATAGAAGCCTGTCCGGAAATTTAGTCCCGTCGAACTTTTCATCAACAATCTCCACTCTAATATCATTTCTTACTTCAGAATTGGCCATTAAGTCAACTTAAATTTAACTAAGTAGGTACATTGGATATCTTAATTTACAAAATTTACCGGCTCTATCCGAAACATAAGATGAGTCAATGCATCCAATATAAAAAGTTAAAATTAATAAATATTTAATCATCTAAAATTCAAAATTTTAATTTTTTTTCTTTAGGGACTTGATTTTTTTTAAATTTAAAACAGAGATATTTATAATGTTTTTTTCCTGACAGTCTGGTTGCTGAGCAAAATTACCTTTTTTTATTGTTTATTAATTTCTAGAATTAGTAAGTCATGTTCGGATGCTATTTTTGATTAAACAATTTATATTTTTGTAAATTTTTTGTTTTCTATCAAAAGCATGATATTTAAAAGAAGTAAAACTTCACAGAATTTCCTAGAATCAGGATTTTTATTTTAAAACGACTCGAAATATCGTGTTTATAAATGTACTTTATAGGCTTTTTTAAGGCTTTAGTCTTAATAAGTAAGCAAATAATACTATAAATTGGCGAATTTTATTAACTCATTTAAAGATTTCTTATAGAGCGTTGTCAAAAAATATGAATTGAACAGCTATAATTAAATTAATGAAGCAAAAAAGATTAACAGTTCATTAGTCAAAATAAAATATAAAACTCTGTAAATTTGCTGTTTTTGATTTAACTTGAAATTTTACTAAATTCAAACTTTTTTAAAAAAATGCAAAAATTTTATTAAATGATATAATTAAAATCGACTTAAATCTTGATAGATCGCCCAAAGAATTTTTGTTAAAAATTAGCCAAAAATAGAATTGATGAAAAAAAATAAAGAATATTAAAAAATGAAATTGTCTTTTTTTTTAAATTAATTGGTATTTATTATTAGGTGATTCATACTTTTCAAAAATTTGAAAAATATCAAATAATCAAAATATTTATTCCTTCAAGTTTAAGGAAAAAACGAATTCTAGTAGAGAAAAATGGATGATTAAATTTGAATTTTAGATTTAGTCTAAAACATTTTGTTATTCAATTTAATATGATTTTAGATTTCGGAGTTTTTGAAGCTTTCAAATTTGAGACAATGCTTCTAATAAAAATCTAAAATAAGAAAAAGAATTACGCATTTAAAAATATTTAAAAAATTGAGAAATAAAATAGATAAAATTTGATTAGGTTTTTTTATTTTCTTTTAATCCTATTAGAATAGCTTTATTTTTAATCTAATAAAGGTGTAAAAAATACTGTTTTAATTATTTTAGTCTTCCTTTTTTAAAACGTCTTTGGGGCAATACAATTTTGTTTAAATTTTAAAAAAAAATTATTATATTTCTTTAGCCATTAAATTTAAAAATTTAATAAATTTTATTTAATACCGTAATTCCGTGTTGGGGAACGCGTGCATTAATACCCAAAGTCATATGTGAAGTGCATGCACAGACATTAACCCCTTCCATGTTAAAAAAATACTATTAAAGGCTCGACGCACTACATGTGCAACTTTGGGTATTAATGTGTGATACTAATAAAAAAACCAAGTTTAAATGTCGAGTTAATAATCAAAAAATCTTTTTTAGAGCATCATTTTTATTTGAAATTTTCTGAAATATTAAAAAAATAATTTTTTATATTTCAACTTTTAGGGCGACCATTCAAACAAAATTATGAAAATGTTTTTTAATATTAAAAATTATTTTTTTTATGCTTTTCTAGTTATAGATGCAGCTTTTTTAAAAAAATATAAAAATTAAAATATTAAAATAATATGACAAAGTCTTGAATTAATTATACGAGCGGCGTTTAAAGACAAAATTAAAATGAAAAAAAATACTATTTGAAAATCTTATTTTGATGATTTGTTTTTTGAGCCCTTTTTCCTACCAAGAGGCTTTCGAACACTCCCATCTTTTTTTAAAACTACAACTGGAGTAATATCAACTCTATTCAAGTTTAAACTTTGAAGATGTCGACGCATAACTTCCTCATTCTGGTTTGAAATTGTAATGTTTGAACAATTTGTTCCTTTTTGTACTGGATTATTATTTTCATCATTGAACAATGGTGAATCGCTATGATTTTTTAAATCTTTAAAAAAAAAGCTTCATCTATAACTAGAAAAGCATAAAAAAAATAATTTTTAATATTAAAAAACATTTTCATAATTTTGTTTGAATGGTCGCCCTAAAAGTTGAAATATAAAAAATTATTTTTTTAATATTTCAGAAAATTTCAAATAAAAATGATGCTCTAAAAAAGATTTTTTGATTATTAACTCGACATTTAAACTTGGTTTTTTATTAGTATCACACGTTAATACCCAAAGTTGCACATGTAGTGCGTCGAGCCTTTAATAGTATTTTTTTAACATGGAAGGGGTTAATGTCTGTGCATGCACTTCACATATGACTTTGGGTATTAATGCACGCGTTCCCCAACACGGAATTACGGTACGATTAAACAAAAAAATTTTTCGCACAAGTAAAATTTATTTTTCAGCTTCTTTTAAAAAATTGTCTTAACTAAATTATTTCGAAACACTCATATTCAAATTTAATTAATAAGATGATTTAAGAATTATCAAAATAAAAATACTAAAAATTTCTAATTTAAATTTAAAATAATTGAATTATTTTTTTTAAATATTTTATAAATTTTTACTAAAATTTCATATTAATTTCATTAAAAAAATAAATTTTATTTAAAACATTTTTTTTCAAAAATTATTTATTATTTGATTTTAGATTTTTTGACTTCAAACCCAAACAAATTTGTAATTTTTTATTTAAAAAGGCCGTGGTTAAGATTGTACATATCCATGGTAAGACCATATCTAGATTTCGCAGTGCAGGTATGGAATCCAAGTATGAAAAGGGATGTGAACGCGGTAGAAAGGTGCAATAGAGGGCAACAAAAATACCAATATCTTACGGGGCGTTAAGAGAAAATAGCATCAGAGTCCAGAGAGAAAGTTTTGCAGCTCAAATTAAAAACGATTTTGCAGCTGCAGTAAGCGCCAGACATGTATTTTTCTCAATCAGAGTAGTTCCGCATTGGAATTAGTTGCCAGAAAATGTGGTGAAATCTAAGTCAACAGCTAATTAGAAAATGGCTTTAGATCAGTTCAATGGAATCGGCTGCTACAGCTCTACACGGCCAATCGGCGGTGATAGGCTCAGACTCTCTACATGTTAGGTGTCGCAGAAAGAACTACCACTACTATTAATACTAAAAAGAAAATTTAAATTTAATTTTTCTTCACTTGTACTCAATTATTCAATAAATAAACTACTTTTCTTTTTTTTTTTCAATATGAGTATTTTAGAAAATAATATCTACCATGGATGAAGTCCTGAAGCTCGGTAGAATCGACACGAGGGAATAGATACCTAACAAAAAACAATCTTCAATGTGATGAAGGCAGAGCTGGGCAAGTGACTGTGCTCTTAACACAGTGTATATACATAGTTACCATAGATGGGATCCTACTGTTTCCCATCTTCGCAAGTCTAGCTTGCTAGCTTGTTATTATTATTATTATTATTAATAAAACTAAAATGTTTAGACTATTTATTTTTAAAATAATTTGTAATAAATTTTTAAATTAAAATTAGATCAAAAATATTCAATTTAAAAAAAAAAATCTAAAAAATAATCATCTTTAACAACTCCATCAATTCAACATCAAGATAAGGCTTGAAATTAGATTTTTTTTTTAACTCTTGTCAAAATAAATTTATAAAAAAAAAATTTAATAAAATTTACTTCTATCTTGTTTTTGTCTGTACAGAAATTATAAGCTAACCAATTCTTGTCATTTTAAAGAATTGTTATTTTTTTTTAATTCTTTTTTTATATAATAATTTTGTATTCAGCAAGAGCTTCTTCTTCAAAGATATTTTTATATTTTTTTGTAATGAAAATAGAAAAATATCTTAAAAAAAATTTTTGATAGTCTTAAAAATTACGGTTCCTAATGGTGACCAAAAAAGTGTCTTCAACAAGCTCTTCAATTTGTGTACTCATTTTACCCATGAACTCCAAAAACATATTTTATTAAAAAAATCAAATGCATTAAATGAACAATTTAGAGTAGAATGACTGGCAGTGCAATGAATGGTGCGAACACCGATTGCACATCGTCATGGCTTGAGCTTGAGAGCGACCCAGGCTTGTTCACACTTTTAGTGGACGACTTTGGCGTCCAAGGAATCCAAGTCGAGGAAATATACGACTTGAGCAAGCCTTTGGACAACTCTACACTTGGCTTCATATTCCTGTTCAAATGGATTGAAAGACGAAATGGACGTCGAGGCAAAACCTCGGGTCCTGATTCCACCTCCAACTACGTCACCGACCCCACCATCATCAACAACATGTTCTTTGCCCACCAGATAGTGCCCAACTCTTGCGCAACCCATGCACTCTTGAGCGTCTTGCTTAATTCCAGAGCCAGCAAATCGTTCCAGCTCGGAGACTTGCTGAACAACTTCAAGTGTCTATGCCAAGGCCTCAGTCCAGAAGTAGGCGCCTTTTTTTCTTATTAATAAAAATTAAAACAATTATTTTTTTATTTTTTCTTAAAAAAAATTATCTTTTTTCTTTAGATGAAAGGCTTGGCGATTGGCAATCAACCACGTTTAGCCCAAGCTCACAACTCCTACGCTAAGCCTGAAACAAGTGTAAAAAAAGCTTCCAGCTCCATGCCCTCATCTTCTAGCTCATCGAACTTGACGGCCAGCATGTCCTCTTCCAGCCTGGTCGCTCCAAATGGTGCTCCTCAAATTCACTCTGCCATGTCAAATGAAATATTCCACTTCATTTGCTTTGTGCCCATCAACGGCAAGCTTTTCGAACTAGACGGCCTCAAGCCATATCCCATAGACCACGGAGCCATCCAAGCCGCCTCCTGCAACCTTAAACTCATCGATGAGCTCCTCCAAGCTCAAAGATCTGACCTGAAAAGCACTCTTTTCAACTTGTACCAGAACTACCGCCACGATAGCTTAAACTGGAGCGATAAATTCAAGAAAATTATTCTACACCGACTGAATAGTCATGGACAGCAGAACCATGAGATTAGATTTAATCTAATGGCTGTGGTTGGCGACAACATGCTCAAGTATAAAAATCAACTGCTGGTGTTAGAGCGGAATAGAAGGCTTCTTTTGAATACTTTGAATGGAGAAAATGAGCTTAGGACAGAAGATGCGAATGAAGACGTGGGCGATGTGTGCCGCTTGAGAAATGAGAGGAAAGAGATTTGTTTTGATTTAAAAAGCCATGATTTAGTAGCCGGTTTAGTTGAGGATGTGGAAAAAAATGAGAAAATTGAGAGCGCAGAGTTTGTGCACAATTTGTGTAAATTGGTGCAAAAGTTTGGTCTAGTGGAGATTTGTAAAGTTTTCCAAGTAAGTGAGGATGGATTGTGCGAGTGTGTGGTTAAAAAAAGTGCCAGCATTAGTGAGCTAAGAGAGATTGAGACAGAGCTGGGAACAGAAATCGAATCGCTTCAAGCCAAATACAACGAAGAGGTTGACAAGCGGAAGAGGTACGCTACAGAGGCGTTTAGACGCAAGCATGTCTACAATGAGTTTATAGTTAGTTATTTGAAAGTGTTGGCTGAGAATGGCAAGCTGGAGGAAATAGTTCGCAATAGTGTCACTAATAAGAGTGGTTCTGGCAATGGTGGCGACAGTAAGTTGGCAGCTTCTTCGTTTTTTATTTCGCCCGATTCTTTGTTCATTCAGCAAAATTCGAATAAAAAGTTAAGGAAAAAATAGTTTGTTTGTTTTTTTATTTGCTCTAAACAATGCGTTTTTGTTGTAATTTTTGTAACAATTTATTTATTTATTTAATTAAAATTTGGATAAAAAATTTTTGAATTTGTAAAATATCACATAAAAAAGTTAATTTTTATATTTTTTAAAATTTATTCTTAGTGGCTTTGAGTAATAAATCTCCTTTTATCACATTTAACTTAAAGAACAAAAAGAATGATAATGAAAACAAAATGGAAATAAAGAAAAGTTCGCGTTGATGAATTTGTTATTTTAAATCACAAATTCTTATTCAGCATAAATGAAAACCTATAGAAAAAGAAACAAATTATCTTTTTGGCTACCCCCTCTCAAAGACTGGCATCAAAATTAAAAGGCTGTGTTGACGGAACGTATATCCTGTCCAGTAGAGCGGATCCGGCGGGCACTGTGAATTTTCATACAAAAATTGCAAAACAAATTTAAAATCTTAATAAAAATATTGATTTTGAACTACAGATTTTTCTGTGTTTTTTAAAAATATTTCACTAAGCAGTCCAATTTAAGAATAAAAGTTAATAAATATTTCCCAATAAATTGATTAATTTTTATTAAATTGAATGTTAACTTAATGAAAGATAAATTTTTAAAAAATGTAACGATGACAGAATTTTTAAATAAAATAAATTTAAAAGATCCAAAAAAAAAATTCTGATTTGAATAGATCATAGAGACAAGAAATAAATCAATTCCAAAATATTGATATAATTTTTTTTAAAATAAAATTATCCTGCTAAAGAAAAAAATTCTCGATCAAATGGTATTCTTCAAATAATAAGTCACCCTCCTATTTTTTCATCCGGGCTTGGGACCGGCAAACGGCATAGTTATGACGGCGTCTTCCCCTAAGAAGCACGTGGGACGTTCATCATAAACAGCGTCACTCATCCGAGCACTTAAAGGCTGCGAACTCGACAACTATTTAGACTAGCTTGGAACCACAAACCAAGCGACAATCTCTTTAAGAGAGAATGCCTTAACTTTAACGCTTCCAAAGTTACGGCTATCCAAAGAGGGTCAGCTGTAAAACAAGTTCTTGCTCTGTTAAGATTCTATACTGGGTGATGGTCGAAGCCAGCGGCACCTCATACGACAAGACTAGGACAAAGACCCGTAGATCTATGTACCCGTAATACAGCTCTTCTTTGGACTCGTAGAAGACCACATTGTGTGGCTGCCACCACCCTCCTCTTTTCTCATCCTGGGCTTGGGACCGGCTTACGGCAGAGTTATGGGGCATTTAAATCTAATTTTTATCATTTTTCCTTTGAATTAAAATGAACAATTCTTTTACTAATTTCAAAAATGTGAACCTTAACAACTGAATGTAAAAGTTTAGTTTTAACTTGAGTTAAAAGCCTTAATATTAAACCAAAAAATTTATTTTCAAAATCTTTCAATTTACAAAATCCAAAAAAAAAAATTCTGATTTGAATAGATCATAGAGACAAGAAATAAATCAATTCCAAAATATTGATATAATTTTTTTTAAAATAAAATTATCCTGCTAAAGAAAAAAATTCTCGATCAAATGGTATTCTTCAAATAATAAGTCACCCTCCTATTTTTTCATCCGGGCTTGGGACCGGCAAACGGCATAGTTATGACGGCGTCTTCCCCTAAGAAGCACGTGGGACGTTCATCATAAACAGCGTCACTCATCCGAGCACTTAAAGGCTGCGAACTCGACAACTATTTAGACTAGCTTGGAACCACAAACCAAGCGACAATCTCTTTAAGAGAGAATGCCTTAACTTTAACGCTTCCAAAGTTACGGCTATCCAAAGAGGGTCAGCTGTAAAACAAGTTCTTGCTCTGTTAAGATTCTATACTGGGTGATGGTCGAAGCCAGCGGCACCCTCATACGACAAGACTAGGACAAAGACCCGTAGATCTATGTACCCGTAATACAGCTCTTCTTTGGACTCGTAGAAGACCACATTGTGTGGCTGCCACCACCCTCCTCTTTTCTCATCCTGGGCTTGGGACCGGCTTACGGCAGAGTTATGGGGCATTTAAATCTAATTTTTATCATTTTTCCTTTGAATTAAAATGAACAATTCTTTTACTAATTTCAAAAATGTGAACCTTAACAACTGAATGTAAAAGTTTAGTTTTAACTTGAGTTAAAAGCCTTAATATTAAACCAAAAAATTTATTTTCAAAATCTTTCAATTTACAAAATCCAAAAAAAAAAATTCTGATTTGAAAAGATCATAGAGACAAGAAATAAATCAATTCCAAAATATTGATATAATTTTTTTTTAAATAAAATTATCCTGCTAATATAAATAATTCTTTTTCTGTTTAATTTAGTGAAACATTTCTTGTTTCATGTTGTTTCATCATCAAATTTTAAAAGGCTCAATTTTTTCATATTAAATTAATGAAAAAGAATTTTTTTTTGTAATTTTGAAAAGGTTTTGCATGAAATTTCACAATGCCCATGTTGTGTCCTGTTTTAGTCATAGCTAAATATGTTCAAAGACGGATTTAGAAATAACATCTTTAACTTGTTTTACAGCTGACCCTCTTTGGATAGCCGTAACTTTGGAACCGTTAAAGTTAAGGCATTCTCTCTTAAAGAGATTGTCGCTTGGTTTGTGGTTCCAAGCTAGTCTAAATAGTTGTCGAGTTCGCAGCCTTTAAGTGCTCGGATGAGTGACGCTGTTTATGATGAACGTCCCACGTGCTTCTTAGGGGAAGACGCCGTCATAACTATGCCGTTTGCCGGTCTCAAGCCCAGATGAAAAAATAGGAGGGTGACTTATTATTTGAAGTATACCATTTGATAGAGAATTTTTTTCTTAAATCACATGAAGCACTTACTCCAAAGACATTTTCTAATTATGAATTTGAAATAATTATGCTTGTCCAATATTTGGTATTATTTTTCTAATAATCAAATGTTAAGCAAAATTCCAAATATTTCAAAACAAGTCGCATTTTATTAATCTGTTAATATAAATATTTTTTATTAATTAGAAAAATTACAAAAAGTATCGAAAGTACAAAAAGGAACAGGGACAAATAAATTAATTAGAAAGAGTACAAAGAGTACAGAAAGGATTTTTATTTTTAAATATTTTCATTGTCTATACCTCTGTAACACCCCCTCCAGCAGACCTCTGTCTTCTGGTGCCTAGCTGTGTTTGATATTTTATGAACGTTAATAAAGAAGTTAGAGAAGAAACAAACTTTTATTTTTCTCTCCCTCTCTCTCTTTTTTAATTATTTAAAAGCGCACGCTATTAAATTGGTGGCAGCGGTTAAGCTTAAAAAAAAAAAAAAAGTACACGATGTTTGATGAACACTTGTTTTTGTTCGTACAGCTGTGTTTTAGCATTGATGTGCTCCTTTAACCATGATTGCTGTAGCTAGTGCTTTTAAAGTCATTATGAACCTCTGGACTGGGCAGAAAAAAAATTCAAATGCTGGTCTTCAATTCGCCAACACAAATGAGTTGTTCAACTGGACTCCGGAAAAAGTTCGCCAAGATTATTTGGAAAAGTCAGCGATCAAAACCGAACTGAGAAACAAATGGCGAAATGATGATCAAATAGGATTCAGTGGGAATAGTCGGGGACGTTTTTTCCTAAAACAGGTCGAAATTTGTACAGCAGTTCTGAGCCGGAACAATACGGGGGAAAATCTTTGTTAGAGCCGATCAAAACACAAAAGAGTTCTTTTGACGATGATGCAATGGTGTACAAATGGCACCAAACAAATCCTTTCAGTGAATCGTAGAATGAGTTCAGCAGCGCAAAACGTTGATTGCGCTGCTGAACGGGGCGACTAAATTATCAAAATTGGATTTGACTTCCGGCTATCATCAGATTAGAATTAGGGAGGAAGACAAATCAAAAACTGCATTCATTACCGAATTTGGATTATTTGAGTTCAACGTCATGTCGTTCGGGCTAACAAATGCACCAGCGACGGTTCAGCGGACCATGGAATAATCACTTAAGGAAATCTTGAACTTTTTTGCTTTGTCTATTTGGACGACATTATTATTTTTTCGAAGACGTTGGAGGAGCATAACATTCACGTACGGACAGTGCTTGAGCGGATCCGAGCTGCACATTTAAAAATTAATTGGGAGAAGTGCGAGTGGTTCGTCTCATCCATTGAATATCTCGGCCATGTCATTTGTAATGGCACTGTAAAGCCCTCACCCAGTAAAATAGAAATTTTGTTCAGATACGAAAGACCAAAAACAATCAAACAATTGCATAGTTTTTTGGGACCGGCGAACCACTATCGACGTTTTGTTAAAGGTTTTGCTGAAAAAGCAGGTCCACTGCACGAGGCAACGGAAAAAAGTAAAAATTTTGATTGGAATGAGAAAAGAAAGGAAAGTTTTGATGAGCTCCGGACATGTCTAACGACACCGGATATCGGGAAAAGGGGTGTTCAAATACTTCCAGACTTTGAAGAAGATTTTAGACTGGAAACTGATGCGAGCGAACACAGCGCCGGGGCTGTTTTAAGTCAAAAATACGAAGGATCGTGGAGACCTGTTGCTTACTGGAGCAAAAGATTGACGAAGCAGCAAAGAAAGTATTCGTCGGCTGAGCGGGAACTGTTAGCGATAGTGTTAACCATTGAACATTTCAAACGTTATCTCTATGTCAGGAAATTTACTATTGTTACTGACCATAAGCCCTTAGTTTGGCTAAAAAACCTTAAGAACCCAACGCCAAGGTTAACTAGGTGGTTGATCGAACTACGGATGTACGAGTTCGATATTGAATACCGCAAAGGTCATGAGAACGGTAACGCGGATGCGCTGTCTAGATGGCTGTTGGAAGAAGAAAACGACGTGGAGGAAGAGAGCACTAGGGACCCAGGAGTAGTGATTAATAATCTGGTTTTACAACAAACCGATTTCAACGAAGACCAGCTCGAAGATGATGCTATAGCAGAGCTGCACAGTTGGATAAGGACATGGGCGAGACCGGATACATGTGACAAAACAAATCCAGAACTATTTATCTACTGGTGCCAATTTGGGCGTTTAAAAATTTTCGGAAAAAACGTTTATCGGCGTTATGACAAAGATGAGTCTGGAATACATTATCAATATGTGGTCCCGCTAAAGGATCGAACATAAGTCCTAAAGAAAGTTCATAACGATACGTTCAGTGGCCACCTTGGGGTAGATAAAACAACCGACAAAATCCGACATAGGTTCTACTGGCCAAAATACCTTAAGTATGTAGCAGAGTTTATTCAGCAATGCAATCAATGCGCATTAGTAAAAGCCCCAAAAAATTATACGAAGCAGCCCATAGTCCCGATTAGGTCCAGCAGACCCTTCCGTTTAATAACATGGGACATATTGGCTCCGTTACCCCGAACAGATAGCGATGCCCTTTACATCTTGGTGATTGTCTGCCATTTTTCAAAATTCGTGGAGTTGTTTCCGCTGAAGTCGCAAAAGGCGGAAGAAGTGGCGGATTGTTTGGTTCAATTTATCTGCCGGAATGGTTTACCTGAAGCTGCGCTTTCGGACAGAGGAACCAATTTCCTATCGGAACTGATGAATCAGCTTTATGAGTTGCTAGACATTCAAAGACTGCGGACATCTGCGTACCATCCTCTATGTGACGGGGAAACTGAAAGATTCAACCGCACGTTAGAACAAATGTTGTCGTGTTATGTAGCCGACTCACAAAAGGACTTGGACAAATACGTACCTAAGTTAGCGTTTGCCTATAACACCGCGGTGCACCATACGACGGGCTTAACACCGTTTGAAGTCATCTATGGTCGGAAACCAAAGTTCCCCGTGGATTTGTTGTTCCCTGCCCCAGACCTGGATTTGAATTTAGATTTAGTGTCGTATGCAAGCCGATCTGCTCAGATGTTATGAGACCGTAGCCCAAAATGCAGACGTCAAAGTGAGTAAATTTAAATTCTAAGCGGAACGTAATGTAAGGCCTTTTGGCTACGCCCTCAGGGATCGGGTATACTTGCAAAAACAAGCGAACAAAAAAAGTGTGTCAAAGAAATTGAGCCATAAATGGAAAGGGCCTTCACCGTTGTCGAAGTCCTAAGTGAGAATAATTACCTGATCCGGGCAGACGCTAACCAGAAGAAACAGTTGGTCCACGCTAATAGGTTAAAAAGGTGTTTTAAACCCCCCAGTAACACCTGCTATAAAACAATGATCGAGGAATCAGTGAACAGTTCAGGTGACGCCCAAGCCGAACGGTCGCCAGACGCGGATATTCAAGTTACCGAAACCAACGAGGTACATAGCAGCGCCGCAGAAATTACCCAAGACAGTTACTGGATGGATCCAGATTTTCTAGATCTGAATGAAGACAACAATCAGCCGGAAAACCGTACCGAATCGGATTTGATACCTCCGTTTTTGAACCGAACTACTTTTTGCAAAGGCAAGTGGATGTTGCTCAAAACGAGTTCTACCAGATCGGTTGCAATAAATCTAAGTATAAGAAATCTTTTTTTTTAATATCTATTATTTAAAAAAAAAAAAAAAAAAAAAAAAAATTTTGTAAGAAAGATGTGCTCTCCATAGCACAATGAAAAGGAAATTTTTGTGAGAAAGTTGTGCTTTCTATAGCACATTGTAAAATTAAAAAAAAATTTTCTTAAAAAAGCTAGAATAAATAAAAAATGATATACCAGTGAGAGGAAAGAAAAGTTTCGTCCGAGGTCCGAGCAGAACCCAAACCTACTATGAGGAATGTTACCCGTAGCGCAATTGAGAAGTGGATCTGGGAGAATGGTGGTCGAGAACGCGGTGGACTTCTCAGGTGCCGCGTCGTTGAAAGGCGGCCCACACCCCTGCTGTTCTCGACCATGAATTAAATCCAAGAAAATCAATGGCTGCTACAAATGATCCGGTCCACGCCGTTGGATGGACAACTGATGGTTTGTAGTCCGGAAAACTACATAGCGTGTTGAATACCAATAGATCCCAACTCAGTAGATCGGAGCTCGGAGGGAGCTCCGTCAACGAAAGGAACCAACAAACAGCATAAAACAGCGGATGCATCCCTCTCGGCACTCATTAGTACCACCGACTCGATCCCCGACCCGATCCCCGACTCCAGGATTTTCTATTTGAGAACAATTTTTTTTTTCTGCATAAAAATAAGAAAAACTTTCTAAATTAACTAAATTCAATAAAAAAAAATATTTCCTTTGTACAAAATCAAGTATTTACTACTAGAAGCACCAAAAAGTGTCACTTTGACTCTTTTTTTCTTATTCAAATTTTGAATTCATCCACAAAATCAATGGATGAGTCATAAAATATTGATAAAAAGTATTCAAATCTTTAAAAAATGACTTTAATCCTAATAATTCAACGAAGATAAACAAATTTAAAAAATGCAAAAATTAAAGTTTGCGTATTTTACATGGAAGACGAAAAATTGATTCAAAATAGAATGAATTAGTAGAAGATAAAATTTTTGCAAGATACTTTTTTTTAGCCAAATTTTTATTTTTACTCAATAAAATTAAGTTTTGAATAGATTTCCCAAATATAATATAAGGTCATTCTTTAATTATCTATCCAATAACTAGTTTAATGATCTAATTATCTATTCAATAATTAGTTTACGATCTAATATTAGAATAACTTATTTTATTAGTATTCTTTTTATATTATTATTTCCCATAAATATTATTTAAACATCATACTCTTTCCTTAGTAGTTGGTAGCAGCTCAGGTATTTATTATATTGGTAAAATAAACGATCCACATCGAAAATGAATCAATAAAAGATGTCAAAAATTAATGAAGATAATTCAAGCGAAACGTAAAGCATGTGTGGTCTCACAAGCGGTTAAAATAAAATGAGCCTAAGTGATGAAAATCATAGTCCAAATACATTAGAATCACTTTTAATTTTAAGTGCAGAATCAAGGAAATTGATGGAGGAACAAAACAGAAAAATTAAGGAATTGGAATCACAACTTGCTAAATTTAAAAATATTGAAAAAGAAAATAATATAAATTTAGACAGTTACGTTGAGGATTTTGATGATGTAACTGAGATAGAAGATGAACATTAAAATGGACGACGTTATCGGGTTAGTTCAGCTCAACCTATTTTTGAAGGTAAACTTTCTGATGATGTGGAAAGTTGGTTATTTAGTTTAGATATAAATTTGAGGAATGCAAATATCCCTAAGTGTGAAAAAAATTTTTATGCTGGTTCAAAAACAAAAATATAAATGATATTGTTATCAAAAAGTTAGTTTGAATGGAACAGAATGGTTCAATAGAGGAGTATATTAACCAGTTTCAATTGAGTCTGAATCAAACTAGTGAAATTGATGAAAAAATGAAAATAAGGTTGTTTAAGTTAAATATTTGGCCTGAAATAGAAGGTTTTTTAAATATGAGAGAACCAGAAACAATTGATCAAGCATTTAGTTGGGCAAATTTATACGAAAATAATGTTCTAAAGAGAGAAAATAGAGAGGATAGAATCAATGCGTTTAGAAGCCATGGAAATAATATTTCTAAATGTTTTATTGTGTTAAACCAGGACATTTTAAAGCAGATTGTTATGCTAGAAAAAGATTCCAGAATCATTAGATAAGAAATGAAATTCCAAGAAATTATTATGAAAAAAGATATGATCAATATAGTTGAAAGAGGCCACAAGAGAATCAACAAAAATATGAGTATTAAAATAAGAATGGACAACAAAACGAATTAAAAATTAAAGGAACAATTAATGGAATGAACGCTGTTAATAGACACAGGTGCTCAAAGGTCAGTCATTTCTGAAAAGGCTTTTCAAAGATTAAAATTAGATGTATCAAAAAATATTAGCTTTGTAAGAACCAATTGGAAGCAAATCTTTTGAGTCAAGAATAACAAAAAAAGTAGATATTGAAACTTTTGGGAAAATAATAAAATTGGATTTAGCAATTGTACCATACTGTTTTACTGATGTTTTACTTGGAGCAGATTGGTTTATAATGGCAGATGCTGGTACTTGGTTAAATAGACAACTGGTATGGTTTGGTGATGAATCAGAAATTATTAAAATTAACAAAAATAAATGTGTACAAAATTTGATAGATTTACAAAATATACCCATACAATTGGAAGGATTGAAGAGTTAGACGAAAGTATAGACGAAAATTTGAACGAAATAGATCTATTTGATGATCATGATTTTTCGTATGAATTAAATCAAGACATATCTAAATTTTAGTAACAAGGATATAATGTTGATATAGAAAAAGATTTTGGAAAATTGATTGACAAAATTAAGATGTTTTTACCACAGATTTGTCAGATTTACGAACACCAAGTATTACGGCTAAGTTTAAAATTAGGACAACATGCGAGAAACCAGTCTATTCATACCCATATCCTGCGTCTCAAGCTAAGAGAGAAATATTGAAACAAGAAATAGACGCAATGCAAAAAAATGGCATTATAAGACCATCAAGAAGTGCTTGAGGTGCACCAGCGATAGTAGTGAAGAAGAAAAATGGTTCATGGCGTTTTAGTGTAGACTATAGAAAATTAAACAAAATGATTGAACAGGACCATTTTCCTATTCCACGCGTTAGTGATATATTGGATAAATAAAGTGGTGCTTCAATTTTTTCTACCATTGATTTAAAATCTGAATATGGACAAATTCAAATGGAAAACGACTCAATAGAAAAAACTGCATTAACTACACAAGATGGACATTTTGAGTTTACAAGAATGCCTTTCGGACTATAAAATGCTCCTCCCGAATTTTCAAGAGTCATGAATAAGGTTTTTAGACATTTAAACTTCGTACAGGTTTATTTCGATGATAAAGTTATATTTACAAGCAATGCTAAAGAGCTTATAAAACATTTAATACAAGTATTCAAAGCATTGAAAGAAAACAATTTACGAATAAATCCAAAAAAATGTAGCTGGTTCTTGTCTATCCATATGTGTTTGGTAGGTTTTTGGTTGCAAAAGATTTTAAAAGGATACAACTTCTTAACGTGTGAATATATGTTTAATATAAAAAGTTAAATAATAAAAAGAGTAATGTTATATTGTGTTAAGGTGATTAGTTTTCTTTGTAAATAAAGATGTTATTTCTAAATCCGTCTTTGAACATATTTAGCTATGACTAAAACAGGACACAACATGAGCATTGTGAAATTTCATACAAACCTTCTCAAAATTACAAAAAAAAATTCTTTTTCATTAATTTAATATGAAAAAATTGAGCCTTTTAAAATTTGATGATGAAACAACATGAAACAAGAAATGTTTCACTAAATTAAACAGAAAAAGAATTATTTATATTAGCAGGATAATTTTATTTAAAAAAAAATTATATCAATATTTTGGAATTGATTTATTTCTTGTCTCTATGATCTATTCAAATCAGAATTTTTTTTTTTGGATTTTGTAAATTGAAAGATTTTGAAAATAAATTTTTTGGTTTAATATTAAGGCTTTTAACTCAAGTTAAAACTAAACTTTTACATTCAGTTGTTAAGGTTCACATTTTTGAAATTAGTAAAAGAATTGTTCATTTTAATTCAAAGGAAAAATGATAAAAATTAGATTTAAAGCCCCATAACTCTGCCGTAAGCCGGTCCCAAGCCCAGGATGAGAAAAGAGGAGGGTGGTGGCAGCCACACAATGTGGTCTTCTACGAGTCCAAAGAAGAGCTGTATTACGGGTACATAGATCTACGGGTCTTTGTCCTAGTCTTGTCGTATGAGGTGCCGCTGGCTTCGACCATCACCCAGTATAGAATCTTAACAGAGCAAGAACTTGTTTTACAGCTGACCCTCTTTGGATAGCCGTAACTTTGGAAGCGTTAAAGTTAAGGCATTCTCTCTTAAAGAGATTGTCGCTTGGTTTGTGGTTCCAAGCTAGTCTAAATAGTTGTCGAGTTCGCAGCCTTTAAGTGCTCGGATGAGTGACGCTGTTTATGATGAACGTCCCACGTGCTTCTTAGGGGAAGACGCCGTCATAACTATGCCGTTTGCCGGTCCCAAGCCCGGATGAAAAAATAGGAGGGTGACTTATTATTTGAAGAATACCATTTGATCAAGAATTTTTTTCTTAAATCTTAATTCTTGTTTTGAAATCCATTTTGATATTTTAGGTATTAAATGAATCATCTTACTCCTATTCATCTTGTATAAACAAAACGAAATTAAAGCTGAAATGAAAAAAGTAATGAAAAGAAAGAAAATAAATTAGCACAAAAATTTCAAAAATGAATGAGATAAAAGTCAATCTAATGTGAGAAAAACAACTGATGATGGATTTTTTATTAATCAAATGGCTTGAGTGGCTCTAAATTTTGAATAAAATTTTATCATTATATATCAAATTGGAACCTTACCTATTAAAAAACCCAACTCTTAAGTTAATTTTTAAACACATTTGCGAGATCCCGGCTGAATCTCAAATTTTTCCACATGTAATCAACATTGCATCTCAGTAATTTCTATTTTGAGATCTTAATGAGAATAAGACCTGGGATTCTTTTTTTAATGATCCTGCTTAGAAGATTTACTTGCAGCATCTCCAATGCGCTTATAATATAGAGATTTTCTATAATGAAAATACATCAGTGCAACAAATGCCGAATTTAAAATCATTTTTCTCCGGTTGACTATATAATCAAGCCTTAGGAATAGAATTTACAGAAGTCTCAGGTAAATTCAAGATTTTTTTCTAGGTTCTTGACTTATCACTAGAAGCACCAAAGATTTTTTCATTTTTTTTTATTTCAAGAGTATTTTTAAAACAAATCATAAAAATCATAAAAATATTATCATTTTTTAAAGAAAATTTTTAAATCTTCATTATTCAGAAGAGATATATATATTTTTTTAAATCTCCTCAAAAGATACGAGAATTTACAAATTTTTCAAACGAGTCTTATTCTATCTGTTTTTAAATTAAAATTCGAACTATTTTTAAATTTGAAAAGTAATTTGGAAATCAAGTAAAATAAAATCAAAATCAACTAAAATATTAAAGATATTAAAATTTGAATAAAATATTTGAAAAATTTATAATTTAAATTTTATTTGAAATTCAATAAATTTCTGTTTATTATGACTTATTTATCATTTGTTATGTTTTATAAGTTGAAAGTTTATTATTTGTTTTAAGACAGATTATCAGTCTAAAAAGCATAGATGAACAGTTAAACAGGCTCACTAGATATAGAACTTGTTTTAAATATTGAGCCTGTAAAGTTTTTGAAAAATATAAAATAAAACTGTCTCATCTTTATTATATTTTCTTTAGGCGTTGACTTCTCAAATTTTTAAACTAACAGCTAAAGAAAGATTATTTTAAAAAATTGTATTTATTACATTTTTATATTTTATTTTATTCTCTATTTTCTATAAATATTATTCTGCTGAAATTAAATGGAATAAATAAATAAATTTGAGGTTATTGTACTCCTACACTGTCAAGGAGAATATGTTTATGTCGAGAATTGTGTATATATTATTTATTTACTGAGCAGAGGCCACCAGTTGGACCACTATCGATACGCTGTAAAATAAAGCGTGTCGATAAAAATTAGTAATAAAAAGCATATAAATAGTTTGTACAAAAAAAAAACAGAAGAGTCGTTTCAAATTCTAAAGATAAGAAGATAAGAATTGTTAAATAAAGAGCAATTTTAATCAAATAAGTCAAGAAAATTTTTAAAATTTTTTGAAGAGTTTCCTTTTTGAAAATTTTTTTTATTCAAATTTTTCTTTAAATTATTTGTTTTTCAATTTTTTTTAAATTTTTTTTTTAAATTTTTTAATTATTCCAATTAAAAAATCAAATATTTATTATATTCGGTTTAATGTTAATTCGAATGTTTTATAGATTCAATTTTTAAATTAAAATAAAATAATATCTAAATATATTTTGAAAATTTTTTTATTCAAATTGTAATCGAACCTTATTTCCGTTCGAAAAGCTACTTATTCAAATGCAAAATCGTTTTCATCACTAGAGGCAATGCATCAATTGAATTATTTGATTTGAATTAATTGAATTATTGGATTTTATTGGAACTTAAGGTGAATCTTGAATTTTATTTTCAAAATTTAATATTAAAAATTTAAAACTCAACTTAATCAAATTGCATGTCAAAAATTAAGTTTCTTTTTTCTACGAATTTTCTTTTCCATTGCAAATAAAATTTTATCGGCAATTAAAATTGCCTTTAAATCATGATCGAAAATTTATTATGCCTGAAGATTTAATTTCAAATTTTGGAAAAAGAGTTTTTTTTTCTTAATAAAATTTTAAGTCTACATAAATTCTCTTAGCATTAAACAATTTGACAAGAAAATATAAAAAGTTGAAAAAACTTTTTTTTTAAATGTCTATATTAATTGAAACCAGTAACACCGTTTACCCAGTAGTTCCTGAAGCAAATAATTACCAGCCAATTCATCATAATCCAACAACAGTAGTCTCTCAGCCAAAAAAGGCTGCCAAAAAGTCAAATAAGATAAAAATCATAGCCATTGTTTCTGTTATTGCAGTAGTTGTTATTTTATTAATAGCTGTAGCTGTCGTCTTGGCAGTTTTACGTAATTATTGAATAAAAAAAAATAATTTATTTATTTTTCATGTTTTTTAAGTGTCACAAAATTGTCGCTATGGTAAATTGAATGGAGTCTGCATTGAATGTGGTGTAACTTATTCATCTAGCAAAATAGTCGGTGGGCAAAATGCAGGATACAGTAGTTGGCCATCAATTGTCTACATACAATTTAAATACTATTATTTAAGTTCAGGTAGTACTTATTCGATATCCACATCTTGTGGTGGCACCTTGGTAAATCAGGACACAGTAATTACGGCTGCACATTGTTACAACACTGAATTACAACTCAGCGATGGATCAACTTTGACCGTGTCACCAAATTCATACCATTCAACCTATGAATCAATGTACACTGTTTATCTTGGTTTATACGACAAGTCTGACCTGTCTAGTGGTGTCTCTAGATCTGTTAAATCTTATACTGTTCATTCTAATTACGATGATCTAAATGTACTTAATGATATTGCTATTATTAAGCTTTCAAGTAAAGTAGACCTAAGTGAAAAAATTCAAGTATCGTGTTTACCAGAGGACTCTGATATTTACCCAGAAAATTCTGACATTGATGCCTACATTGTCGGTTGGGGAAAAACTTCAAGTGCAGCATTAACCACTCCGGATATTCTTCAAGAAGCACTTATAACAGTTTATGACAGTTCAAAGTGTAGCTTGGTTTCAATAGGAACACCAAAAAATTGGCTAAGTCAAATTTGTGCTGGCAGGTACGAAGGTGGTATAGATACATGCCAGGGTGATTCAGGTGGACCATTATTTGTTAAGGACACAGTGGATAATAAACAAAAATATATTCTAACAGGGGTGACTTCGTATGGCGAGGGATGTGCACAAGTTGGAAAACCTGGGTAATTTTTTGTTCGAAAATAAAAATTAAAAAATTAAATTTTATCTAATAATTTTAGAATTTATACTCGAGTGAGTGCCTATATAGATTGGATTACTGAAAAAATGAACGAGTAGTATTGTATAATTTTTTTCACTTTTGTTTTAATATTTTTGAGCTAGAAAATAAGTCACTAAAAAAAAGACTTTTTTTATTTTAATAACTCACATGTTATGGCAAATTTTTTATTTTAATTTTAAATATTGACGAAAAATTATTGAATTGTATCTTTTTTCTTAAAAAAAATTGATAAATTATGATTTATTTAAAAAATATGCCCAATAAAATGATCAACTTGAATTTTTGTACGATATTCTAACACAGTGCTATTTTTTACACTAAGTGTGCAAAATTATGTACAGTCTGTATAATAAAAAATCAAACTGAAAAAATTAAGTTTAAGTTCTACAAAAGCTTTACATATATTATTAATTTAATAAATTTAATAATATTTAAGATATTAAATATTGAATTAAATCTTTAATAGACAACGTCTATTAAAATTGTAAATTGTAGTACAAAATTTAATCGTGAAACAAAAAATTTTTGTTTTATGGTCCATTACGGATTAAAAAAATAGTAAAAGTAAACAATATTTCTTTTGATATATATTAAATTTAAAATAAAAAATATTAATGATTCGCTTTTCGACTAGAAAATAATTTTTTTTTTCTAAAAAAATTTATTCTACCCCTATTCTGAAAAAAGAGGGTTAAAATCGATACCACAAAATTTGAATAAAATACTCCAAGTTTTTGCTTAGTAATAATTAAATCCGTTGCCGAGTTTTAGGAACGACCATAATATTTTTTTAATGTTTTTTTATTCATTAAATAAATTTAATTAAAAAATTTTTAAATTCAATAATAAAATTTTGTGAATAATAGTTCACATTTATTAATTTAAAAAAAAATATTTAAGGAAAATCAGTAGTGATGAAATCGAAGTAGTTTTTTCGACTTGAAAAAAAAAAAATTTGAAAAGACAATCGGATAAGAAAACATTCGAATAAGATCTTAAATATTAAAAAAATTTGAATTTGAATTTGATTTTTTTTTATTTTTGAAAATTGATTCGATAACTATTTATATTTATATAAAAATTAGAACTTAACTTAAATTTGAGAATCAATTTGAATTTAATCAACTAATGAATCAAAAATATAAAAATTTGAATAAAATTTTTGAATTTTTTTAAATTTGAATATGTTTTTAAAAATTCAAGAAAATTTTGATTTTCAATGAGATATCAGAGCTATTTAATCTGACATTAGAAATATGTAACCTCCCTGGAATTCATACCTCCGAAAATATGACAAATGCTTTGTTTGAGGTTCTCAAAGACTAGGGCATATTAAATAAATTAGTTTCGGTCGTCACCGATCATGCTAGCAACATGAAAACTAAAAACGCTTTTTGTTAGACAGCTTTCGAAATTCTGACACCACAGTAAGTGATTTTCACCATATTGGCTGTTTGGCACATTTTCTTAATTTAATTGACAAAAAAATTACAAAATTTACTAAAGCAAGTGAAGAAAATCAGAAAAACTATTCTATTAAGAAAATGATAAAAATGAGTGTATTTTATATGAAAATGAGCTAAATTTGATGGAAAGCTTCTCAAATTTGGTTGAAAAGTGCAGAAAAATTGCGTCTATGTTCCATCAATCGACTGTAGCATGTGAAATTTTGGAAGTAAAATAAAAAAATAGTAATTCAAAGCCAAATAAGATAATTCAAGACATTCAAACAAGATGGAACTCCACTTTTTTAATGTTAAGCAGAATTTTTGAGCAAAAAGAATGTATTAATGATACATCACATTAGATAGAGATAAGAAGTTAGTTAATAAGTTTGAAATTTTGATAGTAAATCAAAATGAAATCAAGATTCTAAATGATTCAGTAACAGTATTAAAGTCTTTTTGGGATGCAAAGAGCTTTTAGCAGTAAAATATCCAACAATTTCGTTTGTTATTCCTATCATATTAAGTTTAAGAAACAGGTTATTAGAAAACGAAAGAGATTCCATGTTTTCTTACACTTTTAAAAAATACATTTTATACTATATAGATAAATATATTAAAAAAATATAATATTCTTAAAGATAATCATTTGATTACTGCTAATTTTTTAGACATACGAACTAAATATTCTATAAAATGTTCAGATTTGCAAAAAAAAGAATATATTAGCATGGCTAAATGTTTTATTAGAAAGTTAGTTGAACAGTTTCCAATTGAGCTCTAAGTAAAACTAAACTTAGCCGATTCCTTAAATTGTAAAAAATCAACGGAATCTATTAATCTAATCGATCTTACTCTATTTTCTTATTCAGAAGAAGATCGGTCACAATTTTTTGGTTTTTCGACTGATTATCAGTCTAAAAAATCGTACGCCAAATTAAATATCTTAGATAAGGAATTTATAGATACCATATGGAAAAAAGATTGAGCCTTTAGAGTTTTGGAAACAAAATAAAGAAAACTTTTCTATTCTTTATTAGATTTTTATCTGAGTATTTTATACTCCTGCAAAGTCGGTTCCGTCAGAACAACTTTTTTCATATGCAATCTACATTGTATGGATCCACCGTAACAAATCAAGTCCAGAAATTGTAAGACGCGGTGTGGTAATAGGTCAAAATCTGATTATTAACGTATTAACGTATTTGATCGAATTTAACGACATGTCGTTAAATAATCTTTTTAATGTTATAAGACCCAGTCTTAAATTCTGAATACCCAGATATAATAACATGTCGTTAAAATCGAGTAATTACGTTAGTATCAAAATCACATCTATATTCAATTAAATTTTTGATTTTTTTATAATTCAATTTTTTTTTAAAAAATCTTTTTTTTTCAATTTTTTTTTGATATATCTCTGTTTACAAAAACTAAATCGAATATTTTTTGTATTCAGTTTTTGATTCGATAATTTTCTATTATCTAATTTTTATTCGATTTTCATAAATTCAATTATTAATTTAAATTAAATTATTTTTCAATTAAATAACTCAAATTTTTTTTTATCCATATATTATTATCGAAGCTAAATTTCATTCGAAATACTACTTATTCGAATATACGAAGACCGTCTTGCCGTCCTTAGACTAACTCCCCTTCATGAGCGCCGTGTACGTGGAGACCTGATCCAAATGTTCAAATTCACCAAAGGCATCAACGAAATGAGCTGGGTGAACCCCCATTCCCGCAAGTTCACTTTCCCATCCCGAACCCTCCGGATCTCCTTTTGATCTAAATAATCACATACGAAATCCTGGCCTTCATCGATTTCCAGCACTTTATCAGTCTCAGCACTAGACTTTGGAGTTTAGTCAAAAAATTTATTTTGCATTTTTACTTGTTTCATTTTTCATAACTAGTTTTAGTAAAGATAAATTAGCGTTATTTATATTTAATTATAATAATAATAATAATAATAATATATATAAGCTACAGCAAGTCTAGCTTGCCGAAGTGGCCTACTAAGAGGTCACCTATGGTAGCTCCTTGCACATTACACATAGAAAAGTACTGAAAAAATGCGAGGCACAAGTTTGTTGGCCCTTCTCTGCACCTGTTCGAGCATCTTTGCGTCTTTCTTGCTTGGGGGGGGGACCAGACAACAGCGGCATAAATGGGGTCTTAAAGAAGGCACAATAAAGGGTCCTGCAGCTATCTATGGTCCAATATCTAAATGATCTTTTCAACTGACCGAGTATTCCTGTAGCTCTGTTCACTTGATTTTCAATATGAACAGAAAATTTCAAGTTACGTGAAAAAGTGACTCCCAGATCCTTTTCTCCGTCGAAGAAAGATAGTGGACTCCTGGACTCGTCTTCCCCCATCAGTATTTCGGATTGGGCGTAGATGTTTTGTCCGGAACTGATGAATTCTATCGTTTTGCATTTTCTCGCGTTGAAGAGCATATGCCAGGTGTTGGACCGCTCGGAAAGTGCGTCGAGGTCATGTTGCAGTGGACCAGTTTGGCTTTTGATGACACGTGGCAATCTGTCGAAGGCCTTTGCAAAGTCGAGGAAGACCACTAAGACGTGGAATCCCCTATCGATGCCACCTCTTATGCGGTCCACTGTCTTCATTAAATTAGTGACTACTGACTTCCTAAGGACAAAAACGTGTTTTTCCAGAACGATAGCTATGTTGCTGTAGAGGTGATCCATCATGACGACTCTTATCATACGCTCCATCAACTTGCAGGGGATTGACCTCAAGGAGATAGGTCTGTAGTTACTGGGGGCACTCCTGCTACCTTTCTTGAAGATGGGGCTGATCTGAGCGAGTCTCCAAGCGTCTCGGATCCGGCCACTAATGTACTAGCTGGTGAAGATAGCGCTGAGGACCTCCGAAAAGGCATTGACGCACTTTTTGACGACGAATGGTAATTCAGACTTTTTTTAAACGTAATTTGCCAAAATTTTATCCAAGAAAAAAAAATTAGCAAAAAAAATTTCATTGAAAATTAGATTATTAAAGGTTAATACATTTTTGTAATCTGCAGTTCGGATTCTAAGGGAGAGCCTTTAAAAATTAAAATATTTTACTAAAATTTTGGTTTAAAAAATAATTGATAAATTGATATTTTTTTTGTGCATCAAAATGTTTAATTAGTGTTCAAAAAAATGTTAAATTTCAGGTTTCCCATGGACACATGTTTCAAGGCATCACAAATTAAAATTATAAAGATTAAAGTATTTATTATTTTTATTTTTTTTACTCTTATCAATATTTTAAAGCGTTTCGGTTAGGCTACTTTACATTTACATATCTTGAACTACGATACTTGTAAATTTCCGGTTAGTTTTCCTCAAAAAATACCAAACTCATAAATCAAAATCCATTTATCAGCTGTAAAATTTGGTACTCTTAGACGTAAGCTTTTTATATTGTACCAAAGAGTTTCATTTAAATTTCTGACCATATCTCCTGAATCATTTTGGATCCGATCAACTTCCAGGTAATCATCTTTGGTTATAAGCAAATTTTTTGACTTTAATTCCTCGTGGTTTATTTTGTCGAAGAGTTTAACTTCCAGGGTCGAGTTGATTGGAATTTTATCATCAGGATGAAGACTGGCACCGCTCTTGATTACGTATCCTTTGAGCAAGAATTTTTCCTTAAAATTAATTGTTATGTTGTCTCTACCAATGCCTTCATTTATCCAACAAAAATCAATACCGAAATAAAGCTTGTTAAAAGTATGTCCTTGGTAAAATTTGAACGAAGTGCTCATTGTAGCATCAGGATTCAAATGTTTTTTTATTGGAATTTTATGAACAAATTTTTTATCTTTGAGTTTTTGAATTTTTCCTTTCAGTGATGATTGAAGGCCAATATGCTGAAAAAGACTAGGTTTGTATTCAATTTTTACTTTTTGGAGATTAGGCTTGCACAATTTCTTGAAAAAAATTTAGAATTTGGCAAAAGAATTAAATTTTTTAAAGCCATACAATATTTTTTGAGGGATCACATGCAATTAAATCAAAAACATAGTTGTGAATAAGGTCCAATGGCTTGTAATCGGAGAACCAGAGGAACATATTTATGAAAATTGTCAGATCCTTGGTCCGAAAGAGCTTACCAATGAAACCCAGTGGTGAAAACTCAATCATTTTCCATCGGCTATCCAAATCATTGTTTGATTTTTGTACAAATTTGAAAATTTCTGATACAAAATTGTACTGACATAGAATGTCATCTTCGAGCTTAAAAATGCAATTTTTTATGTATTTAAATAATTAATTGATTTAAAATTTTTGTATACTAAATTAAATTTTATTGAAAAGGCGTGTGCAAAAGTCAAGTCAAATGCCTTTGACTGAGATTTCTTTTTAAAATTAAAATTAAAAGAATTTAAAAAATAATCAAGCCTAAAAGTTGAAGATCATCAAAAATTAAAATACATTTTTATTAAATTTAAATTCAGAGCAAAAACAATTTATTCTTACATTATGTGATGAATAAAAAATGAACCATGTCACCACTTGAACAAGATGATAACGATTTTCGGTGAAAGTAACTTAATAATATAATTATTATTTTTTCTTATTTACTAATGAAAAATCATTATCAGTTTTAAAATTTCCAATATCAATTATTCAATAAATTGATATTCTCAACCCTAATTATCAAATTATCTTTAACTATTTTAAAATTAGGTGATTAAGTAAACTAATTGTTCACTACACCCGAGAATAAAATTTGTTCTCTAATCCTAACCACAGTTCATCTAACCAGTTAGACTCGAAAAACTACAGTTTTAAGGCTTTGAATCTTAGTGTAATATTACTGGAATGAATAGTCTATTCAAGAGGGTTGTTGCCTATTTTTTAATATTTTTTAATATTTTTTAATATTTGATATTATTAAATTTGATTCTAAGTTAAATTTTAATATACTGTTAGACGAAATTAAATAACGAAGGCTAAATATTATTAAGATACTGTTAAACAAAAACTGGGGTCTTAATCAAAATACGCAAGGAAATCTTTTTGAATCTTTGGTCTGATCAATTTTAGACTATTTTCAGAAAATAATATCAAAAAACTACAGGCAATTCAGAATACAGCAGTCAGATCTATCCTTAAGTTAAAATATGATGCTCCCTCGAACATCGTGCATCATGAGGCTTTTAATAAACGTAAATTATTAACAGTCTCAAATCGACTTTTTGAGCTGAGTGAAAGATATGCCAGGGCAGGTTTGAGTCATTCTGTTCGATTGGCCGTCAGACTGGTAAAAGAATATAGAGAAAGTTTTGAATCAGGATTTATCGAATATCCAACTCCATTGTTTAATTGCTACCTTACTATTTACTCCTTTTTTGCTGAAACCTCAACTATGTAAACATGTGTAACAAGTAACAAACTAATTCGATATGTTTTTTTAAATTTCTTTACATTTTATTCTAGCTTATTTACCTTATTTTTATTTTTATTCGATTTTTATTTTTATTTTTTTTTTACTTTTTTTTGAAGGAGCTCTAGCTCGGTAAAGAAAACAAATAAATAAATAAATAAAAGTTAAAATTTCAAAGTCAACTCAAATGAGTCAAACTCTGATTTAAAGATAAGCAAATGGAAGCGTTTTGAATAAAATAATATTTTTCATTTTTTTCTTTTAAAAATTTAATTTTGTAGAATTTAGTTAATTTTGACTAGAATACAAATGAACTTTTGAATTTTGAATGAACAGTAATTTAAATAAATTAAAGTCAATTTGTTAAATAAAATAAAAACTATTTTTATTCTTATAAAATGGTTTTGATAAAATTTTAAGGTTTAGTTTATGGCATTTTTTATGTCCTCTTTAAGTTCCCCACTTTATATTAAAATTTGTAAGCTAATTAAATCAAAAATACCTCAATTTTTTAATACTTGAAATACTTAATTAATTTTTGAGTTAAAAACATAATTTTTTTAGTTAAATTATTTGTTTAGCACAACTGAATTAAAAAAAAATTTGCCAATAAAAGCTACCAAAGTTATCAAATTTATCAAAGGCATGGATCAGTTGAGTGAATGGTGTAAATTCAACAAGATATTTAAATTTCAATTTGTAATAGACGCATTGAACAATTCAATAACCTTAATAACGAGCTTGAAATCAAATTCAGACTCCCATGCTTTATCCATCGCATCCTAATCAGACTAAAGCTGTTCTCTCATAAAATCATTAATATTCCAATGACTCCGAAATTCCTCAAGAACCAACTCAAATTCAACATTAAACAAACACTATGAACTACGTAATGCAAAAGAGCTCTATCAAGCTTTAATTTTAAAATACCAAGGTATAAAAATTTTGGCGAAAACAAATTTGAGCATTTTTTCTCAAGATTTATAAATCATTTATTCATTTTTACTTAAATTTTACTTCGTTTTCTAATTCTTTATGCTTTTAAAATAATTCTACAATTTAATTTTTTTACAATTTAAATTTACTCATTTATTGTTTTTCTAGATTAATCTTGAACTAAAATTTGGTTTAAGCGAAAGCGTTCGAACGAACCTGGGGTGCTTCATTCAGAATTTATTGAATTAGTATAAAAATCAATATAACAAAATAAAAAAAATTCGATATGTTTTAAAAAAAGGGAAAAATCGTTTTTCACATAGATAAATTCCAAGTGAGTATGAAAAATTAAAACAACTTAAAGCTGAACCAATTTTTTTGGACAACCACGTTTTTTTTTAAGTATTAACCTCTTCCGTAGCCTTTCGCTTTACACTATTCTTGTCTTTTTTAGGCCGAACAGGACCACGTTTGATTGTATCTGTTTTAGCAAGCGAGGGAACATCCTTTGAGGATACTGATTCAGTATCAATTGAATCGACTGGAACTAATAAAGCAAAATTGGCTTGAGCTAAGCCATTACTATCAGTATGAGCAATAGCTTGATTTAGAACTTGATTTACTACTGGATTAAAACCCTTTTTATCTCCACTCGTATTTAATTTTTCCTTTTGGTGACATTTTAAAATATATTTTAAATATTAGCAAAACAATTTTTTTAATACTACCTCAATTTTTTTAATGCTAATCTTGTAAGTTTTATACTGAAAAAAGAAATAATAAAAGTAAACTTAACTTTTAATGTTTATACTGTTTTTGAATTTTTTATACCATCTTATTTTCTATCTATTCGTCAAACGATCTCCTCTAATTGACCCAGTACAGCTAACAAATATTGTGTATTAAATAGACTCTATTTAATATCTGAGTAAAGTTTTAATTATATTTTTTTTGATCAAAAGATATTTAAAAAAGGTAAGAATTTTTTTTGTTACTAAAATTACTTTTTTTATCAATAAAATAATTTTTTTTTAAATGTTTCATGCATTTAAAATCATTTTTTAAAAATAAACAACTTCTAAAATTCAATTGAAAAGGCCAAAACGAAATAAATAGACTTTTTGAGTATTTTGGATTTTAACATTTTTTTTAAAAAGTGTTGCTATCTTAAAAAATCTTTTTATACATTAAAATTTATCTTACATAGATATAAGCAAATTTTTACAGATAAAGCTAAATTATTAGCAAAAATAGGAGCCAATATTACTTGTTAATTCAAAATTATTAATTTGCTTTCAGGAAATTTATTTGACTTTCAAAATATTTATTTTATTGTATAGAAAAAAATTTATCTGATGTGAGCAAATATATTATTAAATGCTTGATTCTTCGTATTTGGTAACTGAGCTAAAAAAAAAATGCAAAGAATACAAAATATCATACCAGGGTACTAAGACTAAACGATTATACCACCACAAATAGTATCAATATTGGTCAAGAGGAAAAAAAACACAGCGAAGACGAAGAGCAAATTGAGGTTTAAGAACCAGTAATGAATTATAGAGTCAATATTAAAATTATCGATTTTAACACAGATAACTGGGCTACCAGTACATGTAGTTGTTGGTTCTATCTAAAAGCCGTAAATCTAAAATTAGCCACAGTTCCAATGCGTTACATTTCATGAGCAATTGAACCAAAAAAGAAAGCTTTTTTTTTAATTCTTTTAATCTGAATTTGTATGAATAAAATCTATCTAAGAATTAAAATTAAATTAAAAAAAAAAAAGAAATTTTAAAATACAATTGCTAATTGTTCAAAATTTTTTTTCATATTTTTTTCTATTTTTTTCAACGCCAAAAAAAAACAATTTTACGTTAAAAAAAGTATGTTTTCAAACTAATGTACTCAAAAATTTTATTTTTTATGAATGACAAATTTTTGAAATTTTTCGTCAAGTTTGACTTACTTGAAGATAATAGATTCCTCTTTCTTTTGCATAGTTCATCAGATAGCTTACGTCATAGTTTTGCTTCTTACGCCATCTGATCCGCTGAGCGGAGTCGTTGAACACATAGTCGCGTTTAACAACCTCATTCAGGTTTGGGTAAAAAATTTTAGCTGGTTGAATAATATCCAAAAGACCAGAGTCCACATGCTTTTTATAAGTGGTCAAAAGTCTTTCAACTGTTTCGTTGACAAATCTGGAGTCCTCAATCTAAGAAAATAAAATTTTCAATTTTCTTTCTTTTTTTAAATCTTTAACTTAAAAGCTTAATTTTTCTAAATACCAAAAATCATAATTTTTGACAATTAAACAAAAATTAATTTTAGGGCTAAAAAAAACGTGGTTGCCATTGTTACTTTTTTAATTTTCTCTCGGAAAAATATTAATTAAAATTTTTTTAAATTTAAGTATCTATGAGCAAGATTTTTTTTCAATTCATTTTTTCCCTATGTCATCTCAACTCAAATTTACCTCAACGTAATTTAAACAAAAAAAAATACTAACTTCTGCGATTGACAAAATTATTAAAACTTGATTAGATAAGTCTTTGTCATAATCAATGGCAGAAAAAACGGAATTAAGCGTTTCAAACAAATAGGCTTTTTCACGTTTTATGGTCGAAATGCCTATGACCAGAGAGGCATGTCTGTTACCACTAATTTCCAAGTCCGGATCATAGTTGGACTCTTCATTTGTATGCGGCAGAGTTTCTATAACCGACTTGAATCTTATCTTTGTTCTAACAACACTTTCTAACTTGGACTCTTTACTTGCAACATGAATTGTTCTCTCAGTTTGGCTAAAATTTGTGAGGGTCATGTTGGCTGACAGAACCCTAGCAGAATGCTCAGGTATGAGTTGACAAGAGTTGATGTAATTTAATTGAATAAAATTTGTTAGTAATAATGAGAAACAAGCGAACAAAAGCAGGCAAAAAAGCCGATCCTTTAGAAAATGCATTTAATTTTTGTTTACAACGAAAAACATCTAAATTGAAAATGGCTTTCGATTAAAAAATTAAAAAAATTTTTTTGTTGAACAGTTGCGTAATAAAAAAATTGCTAAAACATAAATAAATGATTTTATTGATTTTTGAAATTTGCCTGTATCATTAATCTTAAATATTAAGTAAAAATAAATCTTTAAATTTAATAAAAAAATTTTTTGTTGCTTCTAAATATCAAAAAATTAGCCAAGTGAAATTAACACTGTTCAATCTTTTAACATCTTTAGAGAGACATAATTTTTTTTAAATGATAAAATAAAAAATATTTTTTTTCTTAAAACAGAATTAAAAAAAATGTGTACTTTTCAGTCTTTTCATGCATAATGCAGCATGTTTTCAACAAAAAAAAACTAAGAATCGTGACTTAAATAAAAAAATAAATTGGTTTGGTTAAAGAATCTCTAAAAAAAATTTCTTTTTAAAACTTGTCTAAAATTTTTATGCCATGTAAAGATAATGCTGAAAAAATTTGTGAAATTAAAAATTCTTATTCAAGTATTTTGACTCGTTTTTAAAAACACCACATTTACTAAATTTAAAATATTTTCGATCTTTTTTTCAATTTAAATTTTTTACTTCTATTCGAAGAATAGCTAAAAATAACTCAAAAAAAAATTATCAAATTAAATTGTTAAAATATTATTCTAATTTGTTTGGTCTTAAAACATAAAGGCTTTTGTTTTTTTTATTAAAATTTAATCAACCATTACCACATAACCAGAATCTGATTTTAATGATTTTTTTTCGATTTAAAAATTTTAAAACTTATTTCAATTTCAATAGATATTTTATCATTTCTTAAACCGAAAATGAATTAAGCTACTTAATTTTAACATTTTCTTATTCAAGTAAATAAATTAATGCTGTATAAGCAATCTAAAAAAATATTATAAAAATTTTAAATAATTTATTAATTAATAATTTTTTGGATTTAAATTAAATAATTTAGCTACTTTTAGTTTTTCAAATAATTTTTTGTTAATATACCGCAAATCATTGCAAACTACTTTATAGGGTTCTGGTGAAAAATAGATAATATGTGTAAATTTTTTTTTATAAATAAATTTTATTATAAACATATAAACATAAAATTATTTATTTTATTTAGTGGGCTTCTAAAATTCAATAGTCTTTTGTATTTTTCTTTTAAATTTAAAAACATCAACTTAAATAATTTTTGACATGAATTAAATCGCAAATTTTAATAAAAACATACTTTAATACATACATAAGCCCATGAGCGTAAATTTTCAATTTTTGATCTCTTGAGACTATATATTAAAGAAAATTAAATCACACTGAGGTTATAATGGAAATTATATTTGGTAATTTCAGGCTTTTTTTTTTATTAGCCCATAGTAAAAATAAAATAAAGTACAACAGAACCCCGAGGTATTTTGCAATGATTTACAAGGTAATCAGGAAAGTCTTTAACGAATTTTTTTTAACAAAACTATTGAAATATCTTTAATCAAATGAATAAATTTATTAAACATCAATCTTATAAGTATTTTCCGTATATTTTTTTTAAAGATGACTATACGATTTAACAAAAAAAATTTACAGCTGCAAATTATAGATATTAAAAAATAATTATGTGAAAAATATAGAAAGATTGTTAAGTTAAAAATGGCTGAATATGCAACATCTATTTCGTTTAACTAAACATTCAGAATTTTTTTTGCCGGAGAGTGTCCTCTCTTGAACTTTTTATTTATCGTGTTTTAAAACAAAATAAAAGATAATTATTTTATCATTTGTTTTAAATTTAGCAATTTCTGATAGTTAATTTAATTTTTAATAAATACCGTATTCCCTCGTCCGATTATACTGCACTAAAAACTAAGACATAAAAATAAAAATAACAAATTAAATATTTTTTAGCATTAGTGAGATGTTCTTTGGTGCATGGTCCAAAAGCTGGTAGTTCAGCTTATGGTGCAGCAAAATCGAACGAGGGAATACGGTAAGTACAGAATTTATTAAAACAACGCTGAAGATTATTCTTTAAAATATTACCAGAATAAAAAGTTCTTTTTCTTTTAAAGACCAAAAGAATTATTTAAAAAAATTAACGTTTGAATTAAAATAAAAACTTTATCATAAAAATAAATTATAAAGAAGTCTATAGACATTTTCTATTCCCATAATGTTTGTCAATAAATTTGATATTTTTATTAAATAAACCTTTTTAATTATTTAAAATGATCTTCAAGAAGCATTAAATAAAGTAAATAGAATCTAACAACTGGTGAATGAAGTACAAAAGGATAAGAATTTTGAGAAATAAATTTTAAAAAGAGTAAAAAAATCTTTCAAATAAAATTTGAATTAAAATCTTAAAATTAAAATGATAAAATCATTAAGTATCACAATTGTATTTCATTTTAAACATTTAATCAATTTATTCTAATAAGAACATATCACTTTTAATTAATGCTAAATAAAAAATCCTTTAAAAAAGTTTTAAAAAAACTTGCTCCTCAAAAATATTCAATCAAAAAACTCACTAATTCTCTTAGTTGATTTTTTCACGTATCAGCTATTTTATTTTCAAAAAGTATTATTTTGTAAAGATGATATTTCCAAATAAAATTATGATAAAATGCTCGTATATAAAGAGAAAATAAATATTTGAACAGAAATTTTTTCAAGTATTTGAGAAAAGCATGTTTTTTGAGTGAAAGATTTTCATAAAAATTGAATTTTTTTAAATGAATGAATTAAAAGCTCTTCTTTAAAGACTTTGATTCAGTAAATTGATTTCAAACGAAAGAAATTGAATTCAATAAATTAAAATTTTGGTTTTTTTAACATTTTGTTTTTTTAAATCAAATTTCTCATTTTTTGTTAAAATTAAAAAAATATTATTAAATAAAAAGAACGAAATTATTTTCAGGTTATGTTTCTGATAATAAACAGTTTTAATTCACGTAATTTACCTGTAAATAAATAATTTTCGTTTTCCTGTAGTTTGCTTTATTTATTTTCACGCAAATGCCAAATAATTAAAAAAAATAAGGCTTAACAATTATTAAACTTTTCCATCAAAGAATTAAAGTTAATTAGACAAAAATATCATGAAATCCAAAGTATCATTTAATCAAATAAGCTTTAATTAGAGGCCTTAATATACTTTTTGACTCTAAAAATTTTTAAAAGCCATTAAATATACCATAAAACACGATAATTATCATATTATATGCGAAATTTATGGATGCACCAAGTTTTAGATCAGTACATTCGTTTAGTACGTCATTTGTAAAAAAGTTAAACAAGTATGGCCATAAAACACCCACTTGTTTGACACCCTTAGTCCTGCCCTGACATATCTCTCACTCAACTCATAAAGACTATTCGAGGCTGTTAGTAGTTTAAGTTTATTGAAGACTTCTTGGTGCATAATATTGGAGGGGTATCATATTTTAGATTTATGATAGACTGAACTGCTTAATTTTGAATTACCTGTATTCTTTTAATTTTTATTTCATGAGAAAATAATCCGTAAAAAAAAAGAACGCTGAAAAAACGCTATAAAGAACGCCGTTCATCGTCAGCGTTTTTCACGCCGCCGGACGGCGTTTTTTCAGCTTATTTTTTTAATATTAAAAAAATAGATCTGTAGATCAGATCTTTGAAGTTAAGTTTCTTTTATTAGAATATTTAAAAAAAAATTTTGTCGACAATTTTATTAAATCTCCTTGAATAAATAAAATTTTAATAGAATAAATAAGTATAAAGAATAAATAAGACTAATAGAATAAATAAGTTAATATTTTTTTTAAATATTTTTATTATTCGAAATATTTTTTGTAACCATATAAATTGATTGATGTGATCTTATCTTTTTCAAAATAGAAAATAAAAAAAAATCAAATTATCAAAATTCTTTCAAAAATATAATTTTTAATTCTAATCGTGTTCATCAATTTTAACAACTTCTGTTATATATTTATCGTTATCTATTTCAATTTTAATGCATTTTTTTAATATTTGTTCGTTTTTAACCAGCTGCAAATTGTCTATTTCTTCATATTTTGAATAAATTCCTCTATTTTAAAATTGACATAATTATTTTCAAATTCAAAATCAAAAGCTAAATTAGGTATATCCATTTTTAGTACTTTTTATTGATATATTAATACAAAAATATCTTTTTGAATTAAGTAAAAACAAATTATGGACCCATATCCTTTTGAACCATTGCTATCAATGTACGAGATCAGTGAATCAAGTGAATTTTTATTTTCATGGTCAAAAGTCCTCAAAGCTAAAAGAAGAAATTATTAATTTAAAAACTTTGCATAATAACTTAAAAAGTACCATCTGTTTTTCTCTTTAAAAAGACACTTTTTTTTAGTTCTGGTTTATTCAAATTAAAAAAATTAGTAACAAAAAAGTCAAATTTATCGTAATTGTCCAAATGAACGCTTTCAAAATTGTTATTAATTTCCAATTTGTTATGCATTTCGCTTTTCATAATCATGGAAGCAAAATTTTTTAGAGACTTATTTGTAAGTCTGTCAAAGTTTTCAAATTGATTGAAAAAAATTTCATTCTCTAAAGCTAGATTTCTAGAAATTTGTGATACTAAGTCTCTTGTTCCATTAAAAAAATTCCTAAATATTTTAAACATACCTGCAAAAGAAAATGCTGATATTTTATTAATTGGTCCAAATTTAATAACTTGAGAAGGAAGATGAATATGACAATGTAAGTTGTAACTTAGATTTTCTCTTCCAAAAAGTGTTCAATCAAATAAAGAGGTAATAAAACATCATTATCTTCTATCTTATCTTGACATAAAAGCCGAATAAAAAATACATATTTGAGAAATGATTAAAATATATGTTTGGAATAAGTTTTCTAAGGAAAAAAAATGCATAAAAAAAGAAAATTTTTAAACTCATTAGCTTTGTAGTTTCTCAAATATTCTAAATACCTTTTAGAGCGTGGAAATTCCATAGGAAACTTCAAAGATGAGACGAGTTTGTCAAGATTAGAAAATTTTGTTCCACCTTGAAAAGAAATAATAAATTGTTTAAAAAAGTTTAAAATAAAGGAGTGAATAATTTAAAATTAAACAATAGAACTACAAATCAATGAATATTAATTTCAGAATTTGAAAAAAATTTGCTGTTTTTTTTAAGTCTAATTTTTTTTAATTTAATAAAAAATAGCTCAACATATTTTTTTAAATATTATTCACATCCATTTTTCTATGTTCTACTTTACTTAAAAATTAATCTTGGCTAGATGAATTCATAGATTTTGTCCAAATTTGAAGCATTGCTTTAACATTTCCTTCTAAACTCAGATGGAGATAATCGAGTATGCAATCATCTGTATCAAAGTTAACCAATTATTCAAATAGCATGAACCTTTAAATCCATAAGAAAGTTTATTAGATTCTTTAATCTAATAATGATTTTTCTGATTCTTTAATTTGATCTAAATATTCCTTATTTTTATTTTGGAGGATATTCGTTTATTTCAAACATACGTTTATTTCCTCTTTGACTTTTATTAACTCCAGGATTTAAGGAATGAAAACATCCATATTCTCCATTATATTGGTTAATATTTAAAACTCTTGCTCGAGCTGGAGCATCGGCTGTAAACGCGGGAATTTTGACAAAATTTTCTATCATGTTGATTTTTATTGCAATGTCATTTTCTACTAGCTTTCTTAACTCTGTTAAATGATTTTTAAAAATATTTTTAAAAATAGGGCGGTAGCCAACATAAAAGAGTAGTGGGACAATATTGCGGAAAGCTGATCTAACAAGCGGTGGAAGTTCAGCAACTAGGACAAACAAAGCATACATTTTGTTTTTATTTGACGATATCGAAAAAGATACTTCATTCACAAACAAGATTATTGAGTATTGCAGATGTCGCTTGTTTCATTCTTGTTAAGTTCGTCTGATTAAAATTTTAAGTAATAGAAAATATTTTAAATAATTTTAGCTATAAAATATTTACCTCGATAGCTTTCAAGCGTCTTTTGATTTTTTTAAGAACTTTTTCTAAATGTTTAATAATTTCAAGTTTTATTATTTTTGCCGGAGACTTCAAATTCTTTTTAGCTTTCAAAAATAATTGATTATCTTGCGAGTCACAGAAAATTGTATTGGACTCATTATGACAAAAATTGCAAACATTCAATTCGTGGCCAGATTTTATTTTCATTTTTTTCAATATTCAATTAAGGCTTCTAGGAATTTTATTATTTTGAGGAAGTATCGAACGAATAAATCTAAGGATCTTGTCTTCTCCTTTTTTGGATAAATTTATATATCTCACTCAAAGCATGAAACTAAAAATAAAATAAAAAATGCTGATTCCACTCTTTTCATAAAGTTCATCACTGAGATCAAAGTCGTTTTCATCATCATTTACATCATCAACATCAATATCTAAATTATCTTCTTCATCATCATCGATATGACAATCATCACTATCATCTTCAGATTCATTAAAGTCATCATCCTCGGAGTTTTCACTAAATACTTTTTCGTTATCTGTTGCTTCATTTGACCTTTAATTATTTACTTAAAATATGGTAACACAGCCTAAATGTATTTAATGTAAATTCGGTGACGTAATTTAAAACCGAAATATATCAGTCGTTTTATTTTTTTTAAACAACCCACATATTCTTGTAGATCTTGAAGAGAGGAATCCAAATATATATATGAAATATTTTTAAAAAAATTTTAAACCTTTTTTTTTTAATTCCAAGTTTTTTTTAGGCTAATTCGGTAGAATTTTTCAAACTAGTAATTATGTTTGACAATTTTTGATACGATGACGGAACAAAGATTGAACTGACCTTATTTGCTTATCGTTTTCAGTAGAAAATATTTTACTAGAATTTTAGAAAGCCGATGGGTCCGTTGTCTAATGTTGTTATTTTATATGGGTTAAGAGGTTAATTAGGTATCACCTCAATACCCAAAAATCCCACCCATTTACCCCTAAAAATAAAATATTTAACATAATTAGACTAAATGGACAAAAATGATCACAATGACGTTATTTTTTATGAAAAAGTTAAAATTTTGTTTCTCCATTATACAAAAATAATTTGATTTTATTTGATAAAAATATTCATTCTGTATTATATCATGAAATGAATCAGAACAAACAAAAAGAAGTTAAAAAAAAAGTATTCGATGGAAGATCTTGAAAACGCAAAAAAATATGTTTTTGAAAAAAAATTGAACACTACTCAAGCTTCAAATATATACAACATTCCGAAACAGATCTTTTTAACTAATCTTTTTTACTAAAAAAAATCAAACATAAATTTTATTTTGAATTCGTTAATAATTCGTTTAAATTTTTTTCTAAAAAGTTGTTTTGGAGCGTATATTTAAAAGAATAATAATAAAGAATATTTTAAATATTTATATTTTTAAAAATAACATTTAAAATCCTTTTTTTTAATTCTTATTGGGCTAATTGGGTGAATTCGGTAAATATCCTGAAAAAGAGGTTAGTTCTCCGGCTAAATATTTACAAAATCATGAGAACTGGGTAAACCTAATTCACCCAATAAGTCCTCACCCAATAAACCGGAGTAGGTAAAGTGGTGACTAGAAAAAACTGGTCTAATTCGGTGAGCATTTTTGGAGTTTTCGAATAAAATGAGTGCGAAATATGCAATAAAAAAAAAAGGTCACCCGGTTAGGCTCATTTATATTTTATCTGTTTATTCTTGAATTTCTTGAGATTTTACATATTGTACGGTTATTTCCTTTCCTATTCTCCACTTTTCCTCTTCCCCTTCCTTTTGCATTAGGATAGGTAGAAGAAAAGAAGAGGATATGAATAAATGAATTTAGTTTTAAAAAGTACTGTATTTAAAGTTTTTTTTGACAATGCAATTTAAAAATAAAAGTATTTAAAAATTGAAATCGAGATTGGAAACTAAATCTTCAGATTAATTAGTTGAAATTTGAGTAGTTTTCAAAAATTTTAAATAAAAAAAATTTTACTTTTATGCATCTTATCAAAAATAAACGTATAATTTTCGTCTAAATCATTATTTTTATAACTCTTTTTTTCTTTTTATCATTATCTCTAAAGGTCTGACTGTTTTTAGTATCTCTAACTTTTTTATGGTCTTCTTTTCTTTTTAATACTGTATAACGCTTCCTTACTCGCTATATAAAGCTCCGCTTGTTAGTATTTTTTTTCTATTTAGATGCGTTTCCATGTCCATTGACGAACTTATGAAAGTAGAATTTTCTGTGCGTTTTGAGCTTTAAATTTCCATTAGCACACTCGACATCATTATAGGTGCTGAGAGTTATAAATATTTTCAAATTTTTAGTTAAATCATTGTACTTTAAACATGATAGATTAAATTGAATTTACTATAAGTAAAAAAATCGAAAATTCATTAGCCTGTCGTATGCTTATATTCAATTATTAAAATAAGGGGGTACATGTGAATTTTTGTTCAATCTTGAATGTTTCTTTATATTTGGTTAAATTATTAAATATTATAAAATAATACAAAATAAAATTTTTATTTGATAATATCGATCGTCTAATAAAAAAATAAATAAATCTAATTTATAATGAATAGTTAAATAAAAAAGTGACTTCAAATAAATTTTCCATTATTTCGGTATTGAATTGTTCAAATTAAATGAATCATTATTGGAATTTTTCTCTAATAATTAATTTTTCAAAATTTCTCTCCGCCGGGTATTCCGAAAAGGCATTCAAATTTGGCAATGACATTGTACTAAATTTTGGTCTCAAATATTCATTCTGAGATTTTATAAATATTTTAAAATCCAATTTCTCTGATCTCAGAGTATTTTTGGCACTTGAGGAATACAAATCATTGAGCATATTTTCTAATTTGGTGATATAATTCAGTTGATTATCACTATCTAATAAAATACTTTGTTCCAAATTTCTTACTGAATCGAATAATCTATTTTCAGATAAGCCTGAATCGCTACCAAGTCCATCAACTGAATCTCTATTATAATACTTCAAATGGTCATTGTCGATAAAAAATAGCTTAGAGGCAAGTTTAGGAGTTTTTCCTAAATTATAATCACACTTGGACAAAAGATCTTCACTGACTTCAATTGGTTCAATACTGAGCAGGTTAGATCTGGTCATTACATGACAATTCTTTTTCTCCTTCATGAACATGATGTTTGATTTTATTGAACTATTTACACTGGTCGGGTTTGAATGATATTCTAGTCTAAAATAATTGACAATTTGATTGACTAATAATAAAATTTGACAAAAAAAAGAGAGAAAAATTGACACCAAACAAAACCAGTAAGACCAGGACTTTTGGTTGGTAAAATTTTGCAGACTTCTCTCCATCACTAAATCTGCATCATTTAATAAGAAGGATTTTTGTGCCACTTGATCCAAATATTGCTCGGATGAAATTGTGAACACCAAAAAAGCCACCAGTCTCAATATAAACTCAATAAATAAATAAACTAGCAAAATTCTTGAATGGATTTTTACAAGGCTAAATTCTAAAATTGACTGAGTAAATAGTTTGTCTTGTGGAGCTTGGCTAGTGAACTTGCCAAATTTGTCACACGAATCCAAGTAGAAGTTGGGGTCGTCGAATTTAATAGCGAGGTAAACTAAAATTGAAATTGTAATCAAGGTGCTAAGGAAAAGGAAACAAGTGCCGATTAGATAGAAAATCTGAACAAAATCCATAAAGCCTGGGTCCAAGTCCAGAATTGATTTATCATTCATATAATTTGAAAGCACACTTTTGTCAACATTCTTTTGGTTGAATTGAATGCAGTTTTTTTGGCCAAAAATGAAGGAGGAAAAAATAGAATGGTCGTCTGGACAGAGTAACCAAAGACCGTATTCTAGGTAGGTCGAGCTGTTGTTGAGTTTTATTCTATTCCAGCTGTTACTGATAAGCGAAAAAAGGCCAAAAAATAGTGAAAGTACAAGCATCACTGCCAAAATTGAGAAAAGCTTGAACATTTTATGAACATTAGTGCTAAAAAAGTCTATTTTTTAACATTTAATTTTCTTTATATATAAATTTAAAGTGTGCAATAAATCAAGCAAAACTATTTGGATTCTGTCAAATAGATGATAGATATTGTTTATGAAATTGTTGTTTTAGATTTTGAATGCAAGCATTTTTGTGACTTTAAGATGAAAAAATGACCTAAAAATTTCAAATTTTGGAAAAGCTAAAATCAATCAAAATTTCGATTCAACTTAAAGTCCTCACGCTAAAAGTAAATTTGGAAATTAAACAAATATCTTTGACTTGGCTTCAGGCTTGGTTTGAGATGATTTTTTTAGGTTAAAATTTGAATTGTATCAAATTGACTATTAGTAATTTAATTAAATTTTTTTGTTATGAAAATTTTTCTATTAGTAAAAAATTTATTAAAAGTTTAGAAATAGATAATTTTTTTTTTTTTTAAATTGATTTTATTGAAATATTGTTGTACTGAGGAATAAAAGTAATTTTTTAAAAAATATTTTTAAAACAAAAATAGAAAACTTTGTTAAATAATATTTAAGTTTAAATAAAATAAACTTGAATGAATTGATTATTTTTTTATTTAAAAAAAACCCTTTAAGGAGAAGAAAAACAAATGAAGAAATTTGTTTTTTTGGCAAGACCGTGACAAGTTCAATTCGTTTTACAATTCCTTCCGAAGAATCCAAAATGTTTGAGTCTAAGTTTATCCAAGCATGACGCACATTTTTTTTTTTTAAATTTAGCTAATTACAATTTTTTTCTCTTTAAAAAAGTCTGAACTTATCTAGAAGATATCAAAAAATTTTAAATTTAGGTAAAAAATACCGACGAATTGATACAAAAAATTTCCATTTTCTTCATTACAGAACAGAAAAAAATAAAATTGAGAAGTGACTATAAAAAATTATGTAGATCAAAATTTTTAAAAGTTTTAAATTTAAATCTAAAATAAAATAAAAAAAAATAAATAGTAAAAATATTAATACAAACAATGATTGCTCTTGGTCAAAAAAATTTAATTTTGGTTCAAAATATGATAGAAGAAAGACTGAGAAAAAGGATATCCAAATTTTGAATATCTTTTTTTCAAAAAGTTCAATATTATTTCTGTAAATGGAATATCTTTCAGTCTTCTGAACTCTGAAAATTTTGCAGAAATTAAATTTCAACTAGCTGGTTGATCAAAAATAGAAAAAATTGATCAACAAGAAAATAATCATAGGAATCAAAGTCTTCTTAATGTTTATCGATTACCTTTCACAGAACAGGAAGAAAAGGACGAGGCGGTGAAGTTTGATATTCGTGAGAGAAGATCTCTGTTCGATGGAAGAGATTTGTAAAGTTCTCTGTTTAAATAGTGTGGAACAGATATGGTGAGAGGTAAGAAGTGATGTTGAAAGTTTGTTGGTTGGATGTATGTACAGATCACATAGAAGTAAGTTGTTTACGAAAGTTATCGGAACGAATAGCATATTCAAGATTATACAATTTTTTAGAGCAAAATTCAATTCTTATCCAGGAGCAATCTGGATATAAGAAACACCGGAAAACATCAGATAATCTATTATTTTTAATTCAAAAAATTTTGGAATAATTTAATAGAAAAAAAAGAGTTTGCGGCCTTTTTTTTGATATTTCTAAAGCCTTTGATAGGGTTTAGAATGAAGGTTTACTTTTTAAATTGATTAAAATGAATCCACCTCATTACTTGACTAACTGGATTAGATCCTTTCTAGACTCTAGGACATTTAAGGTAAATGTGAATGACCACCTGAGCCAAGAATATCAAATAACTGCAGGTGTTCCTCAAGGCTCAGTAACTAGTCCTCTTTTATTTATTTTATAAATTTTAATGACATCCCCAAAAGAAACAAAACAAATAATGAATACTCTCTGCTTTTCGCAGATGATCTAGTTACATTCTTCATTTATAACAAAAAGGGGAACCTAGAAAAAAAGATACATAAATCCACCAACGAACTAGAACAATGGCTTATTAAATGGAAAATGAAGATATCAGTTGAAAAGTCGTGTTAAGTAGTCTTTTCCAAGTACAAAAAAGAGAGTGATAATCTTAGCTTTTAAATTTATGGAAAAAGAATAGTGAGCCAAAAAGAAATCAAGTTTCTTGGTATTAAATTTGATTCAAAGTTAAACTTTAACATGCTGGTAGACGAAATTAAAGAACGCTACAATAAAAGGCTAAATATTATTAAGATACTGTTAAACAAAAAATGGGGTCTTAATAAAAATACGCAAGGAAATCTTTTTGAATCTTTGGTCTGATCAATTTTAGAATATTCTTTTCCTTGCTTGAATTCATTTTCAGAAAATAATATCAAAAAACTACAGGCAATTCAGAATACAGTCAGATCTATCCTTAAGTTAAAATATGGTACTCCCTCCAACATGGTGCATCATGAGGCTTTTAATAAACTTAAATTATTAACAGTCTCAAATCGGCTTTTTGAGTTGAGTGAGAGATAAGTTGGGAAAGGACTGAGCCATTCTTTTCCATTGGTTGTCAAACTGGTGGACGAATACGGATACCAAGCGGGTAAAATTCCAATCGATTTGAAATAGCAAATGCATCGCCAACCTACAAAAACCGAATTAAATTAGAGGCTGTAAATTATCTACCCTTATCACTAAAGTATTAAGTGATTATTAATAATAACTTAAAAAAAAGGTAAGAAATGGTAAGATATTATTCTTTTTACAAAAAAATACTTATTTAAAATTTTCAATTGGCTTATTTGTTTAAAAAGTTATCTAAGGTTCTTAAAGATTTTGTTAGGGATCAACTAATGCTATGCCCCCAGCAGAATATTCTTATAATTAGAAGGCATCATGAATTCTTTCCAAAGAAAGGATGCGTTTTTAACCTTCTTGAAACGCTTGACATTATCACGAGTGAGTTGGCAAAGGAAGACAGTTTAGATAAAATACTGTTAGAATTTCCAAAAGATTGTGATACTGTAAATTCCTAATGCTTCTGAAATACTTGAGGAAGTATTAGTCGATGCAAATCTAAAACCATCTAATATCGAAGAGAATGCAGAAACTGATAAAGATTTAGATTTAGACCCAGAACCAAAATTTAACATAAGGAAAAGATGAAATGAACAATTTTGAACAGTTTGATTGTATTCAATCAAGTCAAAATAAACAAATTAGTGAATTTTTTTAAATCTTGTGAGCTCAATGCTAAAAAAATTTTTTAACAATCTAAAATTACTATTTTTTTAATTATTTTTATGTTATTCATTTTGTATTTCAAAAAAAAAAAATTAAAATTTCGTAATTGTAAATAAAATTTATTCGTAAAAATTTATTTTTAATTTTGTCCCATTTAATTATAACCCCATTTTTCTTCAGAACGGACAGGGTGAATGTAATTGTCCCTTTTCTATCCTAGTGGATAATGGAGAGGCGCTCATCTCGTGTTCTAGTACCTTTTTGAACAACTGCTGCTTGACATTAAAACAGCAGTTGTTCAAAACTGTTCAGACTTCTGACACAGAGGTTACTGCATTTAATCATCTGTTCCGCAATTATTACTCAGTCGAAAACCTGTCCCCCTATTTCTATGATGAAAGGGGTTTAAACATTCGCCTCGTATTGCAGAGATATTTCACCCTCAGCGGGTTTTGAACCCTTGATCCTTGAGGTTTTGAGCTTAATATTTGGTTATACGAGCCTTCTACATAAACTGCGTGGTTATGGTCTAGGCAAGAAAATGGTTGAAAAGGTGGATCGGATACTTTTTGAGTAAGAGAACACCTTGGGAATTGAGTTCCGAAATGGTCAGAGGTATTGAGTGGAGTTCCGTAAGGATCTGCTGTTTGTTCTTTAAATAAACTGCACTTTTCAATAGACTAAATGCATGGCATAAATTGATTGCAAAAAGCGGTTGAAAGCAACTTAAATGTTATACTAACAACCATAGAGGGATCTGGGAGTGATGAACTCATCAGATTTAAAGTGGGCTTTTTAAGTTAAAAGTCCTAATGCGAAAGCGATAAGGGTGCTTGGAATGCTAAAGCGAATGTTTACAAGTAGAGAGGAGAGGTTTATAAGTTGGTAAGATTGTATATCCATGGTGAGACCTCACCTAGACTACGCAATGCAATTGTGGAATCCAAATTTGAAAAGGGATGTGCGTTGGAGAAGGTGCAAGAGCGGGCAAAAAAGATACCGGTATTATTAAGAAACATGTCATATGATTTGAGGTTGGCTAGAATGGGACTGAGAAGGTTAAGTGATAGAAGAGTGAGAGGGTATTAGAATGGGATGTACAAATTAGTGAATGGATTAGCAAAGGTGGACCTGGTTAGAGATTTGGTGAATGGATCTGAAAATCTGGATTTTTCGGCGGCGCTAAGAGGGAATAGCCTCAAAGTCCAAAGAGAGAAAGTTTCCCAGCTTAACAGAAACAATTTGGCAGCTGCGGTCAGCTCAAGACATGACTTTTTCTCAAACAGGGTAGTGCCGTATTGGAATAAGTTGCCAAAAATGTGGTAATATCAAAGTTTCCCGCTAAATTCAGCCTTAAATAGATTTAATGGAATCTGCTGCTATAGCTTCACAATGCCAAAAAGTGGTGATGTTCTCAGGCACTCTACATATTAGCTGTTGCAGCAAGAACTCCTATTAGATTATTAGATTATTTTTGTTTAAAAAGTTAAATAATAACTCACAAATTAAGTAATTAAAATTTTCAAATAATTTATTTAACATCAAAAATTAGAAAATTTTTTATTTATTTAAAATCAATTAGTTTATTATAAAAATTGACTTATTTCAAATTAGTTACCGATACATTCATTGTATGAGTTTTGCTTGCAATACTCACTTCTCTTCTCTTGAATGTAAGAAACCTAAAAAAGTTTACATAGCCTTTTTGAAAGGCTGGATTAAAGACAGCATAAAGAATCGGATTCAGTGATGAATTTAGATGAGCAATTGACATTGTGTACATATGAGCTGTTCTGTAATACCGGTCTTGATAGTCTGTCATTACAACTAGACCATAAGGCATCCAACATGCAGCAAAAAGCATAAATGAGGCAAACAAACCTTTAGCTATCCTTAAGGATTTTTTCAAATCACTGGATTTTCTTTTGCCATTGTTTTCAGACGCCAAAACTTTTGACTTTATTTTATTTGAATAAATAAAAATTCTCAAATAGCAAATGGCTATTAGAATACAAGGAACAACTATGCTCGAAAGAGGAAAAAAAAGTGAATATGAAAAACTGGCCAGTCTGTTCCAAACACAATTTAAAGTCTTTAAGTCATAGTAGTGTCCACCCCAGCCAAGCAAATTTGGAAAGTCTATGCTAATACCAATCATCCAAGTTATACAGCAGTAAATCAGTGTTTTTTTTATTGTAAAAATTTTGTTATAAACTGAATGGTGACATATGTGAATATACCGATTGATTGCCAAAAATCCAATGTTCATCAAAGAAGTTTCACATGCGACAAGGCATATACCAGCTACGAAATGACATAAGATGGGCCTCTGATCAAAGAAGCTTTTGCCTTGCAGCACTCCTTAGATAAATTCACTAAAAAATTTACTAATGTGATACCAAATCTTACCAACTACTGTAAATGAATCAACCATGCTACTTATTGTCAAATCTGCCAGGGCTAAATTGAACACCAGTATGTTAGTTGATGTATGAAGTTCTTTGGTTGAAAGGACTGCTCCAATTATTAATAAATTACCTTTAAAATATTTAAGAGAAATAAAAAAATAAAAAAGAAGAAAAGCGGTACCAATAATGCCAATGGCTGTTCCAAAAGCGCTCAAAATTGAATATGGAAGATAATCTTGCAGATTATCAAGTAAAAAAGCCAGTCCACCATATTCTTGATTGGGCTGTTGAGTGCTCAAGTTTACTGATGCTTTATTTGATAAGTTAATCATAACTCAAAATTTTTAAAACAAATTTTATTTTTATTTTTTCAATATTTATAAAAAATGATCAGTTTTCTCTAATTATAAGATTAAAAATGTTGTGTCAGATTATAAGCACATTTATCGTCATATTTTGTAATAATTAGAGGCTGAGAGTAAAATATCAAATAACTGTTTATTTTCACCAGATACTTAAGTCGGAATGAGATTAATTAAAGTTTGATATTTTAAAACTATAATTTAGATTTTTTTATTTTAAATTGAAAAAATTCGCCTTAATTTTGTAAAATGAATTTTTATATGACTCATTGGAGTCTTGAAGATTCACCCAAGACCCTATTCAGCAAAAGCAAAATCATGTACAGACAGAAATGATGAAAAAATGAATTAAGTTTTACTGCTGTATAACTTGGTTTGGATCATTTTTGCACAAACAAAAATTATTATTTTTTTGACCACATATGTTTGACACATTAAAAAAATAATCATTTTCCTATTTTAAGAAAAAAATTTAAACATATTTTTGATTTTTGAGCTCGCCCCTGATAATAATCTCTAGGTTTTAATCAAAATTGTTTTTTGGATTTTAAAAATTTAAACTAATTTTATTGAAAATTTGTAAAAAATTTTGGAATAAATTTTTTTGATTCGATAATAATTGAATAATCAATTTGTGAACAAGACTGTAAACTGTTAAATATAAACTATGCATTATTGGAAGAAATAAGTCTGATAGTAAAAAACTTGTGTTGAATTAGATAAAAAATTATTTTAATAAAAAAGAAGAAATTTAAGAAAGTAAATTTTTTTAGTTAAAAAAAACAATTTGGCAAAAACATTGAAATTTTATCATGTTTTTGCTGCAAATTGAAGTTTATGGTCAAACGTAAATTTCAAATCAAAATTTAATTTAAGATTTATAATTTAGAAATTTTAAATAATAAATAACTGAACTTAATGATTTATTTAATCTCTTATTAGGAAGAAAATTTTATGAACTTTTTATCCGAAGTTTAAGAAAAATCTTTATCAATTATTTGAAATTTTGAAATATAAAATTTAAGATATTTTCGCTGTAATCTTAATATTTAGGAAAAAAAAATTTTCAAATATTTAAAAAATAAAAATAAATTTCTCCTTTTCTATTTATATTATTTCGGCAGCGAAGCAATGGGTTAAACTATCTATTTTTTAATTAATATAAAAATATCATTTAAAGAAATAATTTGAATACCTTAATGTGGAATTTAAATTTTGATCATGTGATCATGAACATGAACTTCATGTTGCCTTTCTGTGCAAATTATTCAATAAATATTATCAATTTATTAAGCATTATGTTTTGATTAGTTAAATTATTTTATTTATATTTTGCTAGGAAAAATCGAAAAAGATAAGAAAATACAGAACTCCTACAAAATTTTACTATTTAAAAATTTTACTTAAAATAACATTATTTTACGAAAAATTACAGATTTTCAAAAATGTCAAAAAAGGCTAGATTATGGCTGATTTTTAAATTAATATCGATTTAAGATTTTTTGATAATTTTTATGCAGAATTTATGCAATTCTGCATAAAAATTGGTAAAAAAATTCTTAATTCAAAAAATGTAAAAATTCTTAATTGTTTATTTATATAATCTTTTAATTCAATATTTTAATCAATAATAATGATTAAAATATTATTTAAAAAGTTTTTTTGACCCATAATTTGGATAATTTACTGTAGATTCCAAACTTGTCTTTAAAATTTTAGTATAATCAGTTAAAGATCGATTAGATTTTTTTTAATTAAAATAAAATATAAAAAAGCTAATTTCATCTTTTTTATTAAGATTTTAATCAATCGAGCTTTGATCATGCGATCATGATCATTAACTTCAAGTTGCCAGATTTTAGCTATTTTAAAATTTAATTTTTAATAATAAATATAGGTTTACCCATTTAATGTAATTATTTTTAAGTAATTTGATACACATTTCAGATTTGTGTTTAGGATCATTGTCCTTATGAAGTTTAAGGATTAGCAGTAGTAGTAGTAGTGGTATAAATGCTGTGGGAGACTTGAGTCTCCAAATAATGGCGCACGTAAACGCCCCACTATAACAGCCTAGCGCCATTTTTTAAATAAGCTATTTTTAGATGCAAGAAAAATTTAAATTTTACTAGCATCAAACAACGAGTTTTATAAAATATTTTAACTTAGTAGCTTGTCAATTCTTTTTTAAAAAATGTTCGTATTAGTGACGCTCTTAGTCACCGCATCCAGAGTATTCCAATTTCCCGCTGTACGGTTTGTAAAAAAGTTGTGTCTCACTCCACATTTGCGGATAAATTGTCACTCAATCTCTTTATGACAAGTTCTTGTATTCCCTACGGGGCTGTCTAAACAATCCGAAGCCAGCTTTTGATCCCCATTAATGAATGTCACCCGATCATGGCCATGTTGTATTTTGTGTAGTCAGATGAGATCCCCACGCTTGCGCTTCTCTTCAAGTGTGCTCCAGCCTAGAGCTTCTCTTCTCTCGAGGTATGGTTTTGATTTCAATTCAGGTTTCATTTTTGAAAATCTACGCTGAACTTGCTAAAGGATCTCGATATCACTTCGTCGATACGAGTTTCAGGTTGCTACTGAAAATTCCAAATGAAGACGAACAAAGGACTTGAAAAGGAGGTCAACTAGTTTTAAAGAAAAATATTTTAAAGTGAGTCGTATTCGACTTGCCACCATCGTTGTTCTTGTCGCTGCTCGCTTGACTTCAGATCAGAAGTCACGATAATTGTCCTTATGAAGTTTAAACATTGTTTTGTTTTACAGAGACAAATACTAGATATTCAGCTAATTTATCCCTTTAAAAGTTTTAATTCCTCGTTGTTTTAAAAAGCTATGAATTTTTCGTTAAATTATTGAATTTAATAAATTAGACTTTTAAAAACTTTTTTTCATTTTTGATAATTTCTTACTAAATTCTTCTTAAATTACATAATTTTTCTTTTCTGGAAAAATTAACCAAAAAAGGCCCAAATAAGAAATAATAAGACATTCTTATTTTGAAAATAAAACTTTTTAAAAAATTAGTCCGTAAGCATTAATTCCAATATTTTGGTAATTTTATTTAAAGAAAAAAAATTAAGTTCTAAGCCAAAAAAAAATGAACAGATAAAAGGTTATTAAATATAAATCAAAGCTAAAAAAGTCCCATTTTTAGCCATCCTTTTGAAATAAATTATTAGAAAAATTCTAATTAAATTATTTATTAAAAATTCAAAAATTCATAATCTGCAAATTTAAAGCTCTTTATTAAATACTAAATTTTAAAAAATTTATGATTTGAAATTTTTTAAAAATGAAATTTGATCAAAATTTTTGTTTTACCATTTTAAAAAAGTTATTGTTTCAGTAATTTAGGCTAAAAAATAAAAAATCAGGTAATTTTAGCAGACATTTAAAAAAAATGTCTCTTGTTTCAACCGCTTTCCAAACAAAACCCATCTTGATATAAACTTTTCATACTAAAAATTTCAGTTTAGATTTTCATCACTTTAAATAATTAGGAATCAAAATGTGCTTTATCAATTGAAATCAAAAATAAATATCAGTTCTATTTAAAAAAATTTTTTAAATAAAACCATCTTTGATAAAACAAAACGCCCATTTTCCTTTTGATTAAAATAAGAAAAAATCTTGAAAAAATTTTACCGTGATAAATAAATCAATCTAAAGTAAATTCAGTTTATGAAATTTATAAGATAAAATATTTCAGAATTAATGACTTGGAAAAACCGTCAAGTGTTCTTTTTAAGAATTTAGCAAAAATTAAAAAAAAAATATACTCTGGAACTATTCAAAGTTTTTAAAAAATTTGTAATAAAAATTAGTTGTGTAAATTTTTTTTCTAATTTTAAAGCAATTCACCTGAAGTCGTGGCATATAAATTATTCAAAATAATTTAATAATGAATAATTTAAGAAAAAACGGCCTTAATTTTGACGGTATGGTGCTATTTTTCTACTAAGTTAAAAACTGTTTTTGAAAAAAAATGATTTAATATTATTTTTTACTATTTTTTTTTTAAAAGAAAATTTTTGAATCTATTTTATGGCTAAAATTTAAAGCAATTAAATTAAAGACCAAAAAAATTTGTTTTAAAATTTAAAATTTATAACTTAAATCATAGATAAAATGAAAAAACAATGATTAAAAACTTGATAACGATACTTTACAATCTTTAATGCACTTAATTTTCAGTTGACTTTTTTCAAAAAGTCTTGATATTTTTACAAGTAAATTGCTTGGCTTTTAATTTGACTAATTAAAAACATAAATTTATTATATTGAATTTTTTCCAAAAGTATCTTTGCATAAAATTACTGATAAATTCAAACAAATCATCAATGAATCAGCAAAGTTTGAAAAATTCAATTTTCAATTTTTAAGAAAGCATTCCATAATTTTGTAGAACAACTGAAGCATTCAACAAAAACAAAGGCAAAATTGTGTAACCAGGTATTGCACGAAATTACCTTTTAGATGAGAACGAATAATTTAAAATAATTTTTACTTGCAATCATCGAGCAGTAAAATAATTTTTTAAAAGTCGAATTAAATATTTAGATAACACATTTAAATTTTTTTCTAAATTGTCAGATATCTTATGCACAAAGCCTCAGAACTCGAATGAATCTTCAGCCAAAATATTTTTTCTCAATTTTATTTCTTGCTTTAGTGTTCATTTTGTTCATGACACATACAGAAAATGGACTCTTTGCCAAGCCAATCCAAGTCTCAGTGGCAAATAGCGATCAAGATTTCCAAATTAATCAAATGATTGATCCAACTCAAAATTTGAATAAGTCGAGTTATCCTACTGTTTTTTGTTTGATTAAAACTCATCCAAAAAATATAAAATCAAACAAAACACTAAACGCTTTTCGAGTTTGGGGTCATAAGTGCGACAACTACCGCTTTGTTACGCTTCTTCCAGAGCACTTGAAGCCCAAAGATGAATCGGAAACAGTTGAAGTGTTTGAAAATTTTTACATGATTCAACCTAAAGGTCTTGTCAAAGAAAGCCATGGAAATTTGACTCTTAAACTCTACTATTCAATGTTGTATGTTTACCAAAAGTTGCCCTCTTATGACTGGTACTACATAGTTGATGACGATGCTTATGTAAATGTGGCAAATCTAAAAGAGTTTCTAAAAGATAAATCATCAAATGAGTCTATAACATATGGTTATAATTTTAAAGTGATAGTAAAAGGTGGTTATCATTCAGGAGGGCCTGGTTATGCTCTAAGCAATGCTGCTTTTACAACTATTAACAAAGCAATGGTAGAAAAAGTGTCCAATTGTCCGAATACTGGGACAGATGATGTGGATATAAATGCTTGTGTGAGAAAGTATAATGGTATACTTGGCAAGTCAGCTGACCAAAATGGTCGCGAAAGATTTTTAGTTTTAAGTTTGATGGGTCATTTCTTGGGACATTATCCGGGCTGGTTGCACAGCTATGCACAAAATCCTCTCAAAAAAGGCTTTGATTGTTGTGCCGATTCCATCATTGCAGTGCACTACATGTCTCCCAGGGATGTCTTTAGGCTAGATCTTGCCATCGAAGTTCACAAAAATGTTCTCAAATTGTACGACAAATTTCAAATGCTCAAAAAACCAGTTACTTTTAAGAATATTATTAAAAATTATATTCTCTTAGAAGATATTGAGTACGATAGAAATAAATACAAAGAGCTGATAAATGAATAAAAATTTTCAGCTTTTTCGAATAAATTTTTTTATTTTTTTTAATTTATTTTTATTTAATTTTAGTCTAAAAATTTTATAATAAAAAATCAAGCAATGGCTAAATTAGAATTTTTTGTTGGCTAACAATTCAAGCTTTTTAAGACTTTTTTTGATAAAACAACCTTTCTTTGACTATTATAAATTTGTTTCAAGACTTTTAAGCAAAATAAAAATCCAAGAGGTAAAAATTGTAAAGAATTATTTGAAGTAAAACCTCATTATCAAAAAAACTCAATAAAACAAAAATCGTAGTGTAGCGAACCAGAAAAAAGAAGTATTGTTATTTTTTTAAATTACTTAAAAAGAATAAAAAAAAAATTTTGTTTTTATCATTATTTAATTTGCTTTTAAATGAACAAAGATAGTGAAATGGTGAAGTGTCACAATTGTAATTTTTGTAAAAAGCACAATAATTCTATGACTTATTTGCAGAATCATTTGGCAACTCATGGTTTATATGAAGCTTGCAAACCGCAAGAGCACCAATTTGTAGAGGCGATTTTTTCGGACACAGATGAAGAATTTGACGATGAATCGGATTCAGAGAATCAACCTAGAAAAACGTTAAAATTATCCCAGAGAAAAATTGACAAACTCAAAGAAAAATTAACTCATTTTATGGTTTTAACCAGACTTGGGAACAGTATATGAAAAATCAGTATCAGTCAGTATCAGAATTGAGGCCTTCAGTATCAGTCAGTATTCAGTATTGAGGATGAAATTCAGTATCGAAATCAGCCAGTACCAGTATTAAGGCTATCAGTATAAAATCATGTTTTAAAAAAAAATTTAAATTTTTTAAATAATTCAGTCTTTTTTTCAATTTTATGGCCATTCAGATAAAAATACAAAAACAAAAAAATAAAGTTTATATCGGACTTATTTTAAATTTTTTTTTAATTTCAACAAAATAAAATAGAATTTTTATTTTTATAGGTAATCCTTATTACTTTTTAAGAACATTAAATTTGAAAAGGTTATTGTATGTGAATCGACTTCGATGTGGTCTCATTAAAAATCCAGATACCGAAAATACATTTTCGATCTTTGCTGAGGTAGCCTGTATACAAAAAATTTCCCTGGATATTGTTGATAGAATTTTAAATCTACTTTCGTTTACCTTCCAATATTCTAATTGATCTCGGTCCATGTTCTCGTTTGGTTCGCTCAAATACTTATTTAACTCTTCAATAAATTTTTCTAGTTCATTCTTTTTCTGAGATACATTACTATCAGAGTTATTAGTGTACGAAAAATATCAAATTTTGATTTTTTATGTGGTGGCTCTATAAGAACCGATTCGTTTCTTTCATTATCGCCATCATCTTCACCGGAATCATTTGAAATATAATTTTCTTTAATTTAAAATTAAAATAAATTAAAACAAGAAGCTGACCACTTGAAAATTTACCTTGCAATGTAAAGTCAATCAAATCATTTTTCAATAGATTTACTAGACAAGATTTCGAAGTTGAGCTAATGGGAAAAGATTGCGTCCATTTGTCTTTATGTTTTGGGTCGAGTAGAGTTGAAATCATGTAGATTTTGTCATCAAAGTTTTTAATTTTGTTTGAGTCTAACAAGGTGGTTCTTTAAGTCTGTCTTTTCAATAGGAAGTTCTCTCTGGACCTGGTGAGTTCGAATTAAGTTGAAAATTTTATTGAATATAAGCTAAATAAACTAACTAGACTTATCGATGGCTTATCGGATTTTTGAGAGTATTTACTGACAGTAAAAAAAACTACCATAATCATCAAAAATTTCTCTATTTTTTCTTTATCTATCATCGAAATAGTTAAATAGGAGTAATAATTTTCGATTAAAAAACTGTTAATCTTGTCTCTGTCCAAACGACTTATAACCTCAATGCATCGTTAGTGACTATCCCAACGAACACCCCCTGGACCAGGGATTTTAAAGATTGAGCTTAAAGTTCAAGTCCATTTTTCTGCTACATCTGGGCATTGATGACTTGCAGATGAAACTTTACCCATTTTCGACATTAAGGTTGAAACTGGATTGTTTTGCTTGATTGAGTCATTTATAACTAAATGAAACGAATGGGCAAAACAAGCTAATCTCTCGACCTTTCTTATTTTTTCATCATTTAAATTATTTAATGTTTTAACAAAGTCTTCGGTAATTTCATTATCTGTTATGAACTCCATCTCATCACTGTCTTCTTTATTAAGTTTTGCTAAATCAGTATCCAACTCTTCGCTTGTGGTTGAATGCCCATCCAAATCTATTTGATCTTCAAGATCGTCTTCAAGAGTCAATTTAAATGTAACATTCTCATTATACTCCTCAATCATTTTAGGGAACAACATTTTCAAGTCCCTTCACCATATTTGACCCTGAGTCTGAAGTAGCTTTGATTAATTTGTTTTCCAAATTATATTCTTTGACCAGCTTCATATACTCATTGGCTATTTTTTCACCTTAATCAAAAAAGAAATTTGATCAATAACTGATGAAAGATTGATCTCAATAGTTGATCAATAAATCTATTGAGATGATTATATATGAAATTATATCTATAGAATCCAATTTGCAAAATTATACATATAGAAGTTAATTCTTCATAATGTTAAGTTAATTTCTTGTCGAAATTAACTTGTCTAAAATAAGCATAACATTCTAATGGTTAACAACTTTGTTCGTGAAGAAGTTGGACGTCTGCATACATTTAGTTGAGAGCTGCCCGGAGAGTCTTCTCTTGACCTCGGATTCCCCTTGCTGGACCAGTCTGTGTGAGAGAACTACATTGCTTCAGAAGATTCACCCAGGACACTTCGTTGAAGCCATTGTTGACTTTGAAAAGCTGGATCAGATCCCCTCTAATTCTGCGTTCATGAAGTGGCGTTAGACCTAATACAGTGAGAAGGTCTTCATAGCTCCAGTTTCTGATTCTAGGCATCAGCTTGGTAGCTCTCCTCTGAACGGTCTCTAATGCTCTGATATCTCGCTTACTGGATGGTGACCAAACTGATGAGGCGTATTCCAAGTGGGGCCTCACATATGCGCAGTAGAGAGTCTTGCAGGTGTCGATGGTCGAGAACCTGAACGTTCTTCTCAGCTGCCCAAGGATACGGTTAGCTTTCTTGGCCTGAATCCTGATATGACAAGAGAACTTTAAATTACGGTCGAAAGTGACTACGAGGTCCTATTCAAATACTACAGATTTGAGAATGTGTGGTGCATCGGACTCGCCCATGAATAACTCCGTATTGGTTAATTTGCTCTTACCAGACCTGCTAAACTCCATTACCTTGCACTTGTCGACGTGAAAGAGCATGCGCCACGTGTTAGACCACTCCATAAGTGCATCGAGGTCCTGCTGCAGTGACGTGAGGTCATTATCGCTACAAATGGTAGCGATTAGTTTGCTGTCAACCGCGAATAGCTTAGCAATGTGGTTGACAACTGAGGCATGCCGTTAATGTAGATTACGAACAGTAACGGACCGAGTACGCTGGATATTTATATTTTTATTCTGAAGGAGCTTTAGCTCGTCTAATATGAGTAAAAAAATGAACAAAAACTTGGTTAGAATAAAGAATAAGTATGAGTTTCATTCATTATTTAAAGAAACACTAAACTTTCTTTGTGAGTTTAAGTTTGTACTGACACTAAAACATAAATCGTATCAGCTACTATTAATAGACTATGAGATAATCTAGATTATCTCATGAGATAATTTTAACGTTTTTCTAGGTTGATTCTCTGAATCCGATTCATCGTCAAATTCTTCATCTGTGTCCGAAAAAATCGCCTCTACAAATTGGTGCTCTTGCGGTTTGCAAGCTTCATATAAACCATGAGTTGCCAAATGATTCTGCAAATAAGTCATAGAATTATTGTGCTTTTTACAAAAATTACAATTGTTGACACTTCACCATTTCACTATCTTTATCAAAATCTATGTGCCGCCAAACCCATGACTTCTGATCACGCTTTCTTTTTAGTTTTTCATCTATCATTTTCAATTTTTAAAATCAGTCACAAAAAATGTTTATTTCAAAAAATTAGGTTTCAAAGAAAATTTAAAAAAAAATTAAATGTTTATAGTAATTATTTAGTAAATGTTGTAGTAAAAGTTTAACTTTACATTAGTTTAAGTTAATTTCTTTCTAAAATTATTCTTTTTATAAAGTTTTATTTCGACTTTTGAATTATCGATATATATCAGATAAAATATATCGATTATAAAATTCGATAGAAAACAATAGAATTTTTGCTTATCGATTTTAAAAATATAAATTCGGTTGATTTTAATCCAAACACATTTCAAATAAATTTATTAGGTACCAGTTTAATCGTTCTACCTAATTATATCGATAAAATCTAAGGGATTACCGATAAGTCAGTTTACTATCGATCTACCACCCTACTTTTTTCCACCACCAGATCAATCACATGAGCAACGTTTTTTTATTATTTTAACTTTTGTTTCAAGTGAAATACACTTTCTTTTTTTTTGATTAAGATTGGACATTTTTTATAAACAATTAGTTAGGAAATGTTTTCTGGTGATTTATAGTTATTCATGAAGATAAGTTAATTGTTTTATTTTTTTTTTTTTATATAAAAAGTGTGAAAAAATTTCTTTTGTTCAAGCTCATTAAAGGAAGTTTTTATTCTTAAGAAAATGATTAAGCGGTATTTCATTATAAGCTGGTAATATCAAGTTTTCGTTATATCGAAACTCGTTATATCGAATTAATTTTTATTTCTTTTTCTATAGCTCGTAATCGGTTCTAGCCAAGTTGCTCGTTATAAAGGGTTTCTCGTTAAATAGGGTCTCGTTATACGGAGGATTGACTGTAAAAGCAAAAATTTTTTGAATAAATTAAATTTCACTAGTCACGTTAGCTATATTTAAGCTACAATTAATAAAAGGTTCAACTCAATTAAGCAATTATTCTTTCTTTTAAAAACAAGTCAAAATACTATTTTTAAAAACGTTTATTTTGCTCTACATTGGTTATTGTTTATCCCTTGTTTTTATTTCTCCAAACCAGCTATTCAATATCTATCCAATGAATATTATATTTAACTCTTTAAATTATCCACTTCAAAGATAAAGTAAATTTCTCTAACGATTTCAATACAATTAATAATAATCTCGAAATTCTTGGTCTTTAAGGTTCTTTAAGTGCTCAACTCTTTCGGTGAATTAAAATTTTCTTTAAATGTCAAAAACAAAAAAACTTACAAATTATGTATTTAGTTTAAAAGTTCTCTTCAATTTTTAATATTTTGAATTTAAATACTGAAATTAGAAAAAGATTTTTTGGTTTAAGATAAAGGCATTTTAACTCAAGTTTAAAACTAAACTCTTACATTCAATTGTTAATGTTCACATATTTGAAATTAGTAAAACAATTGTACACTTTAATTCAGAAAAATATGATAGAAAAAATGATAAAAATAAGATTTAAATCCCCCATAACTCTGCCGTAAGCCGGTCCCAAGCCCAGGATGAGAAAAGAGGAGGGTGGTGGCAGCCACACATTGTGGTCTTCTACGAGTCCAAAGAAGAGCTGTATTACGGGTACATAGATCTACGGGTCTTTGTCCTAGTCTTGTCGTATGAGGGTGCCGCTGGCTTCGACCATCACCCAGTATAGAATCTTAACAGAGCAAGAACTTGTTTTACAGCTGACCCTCTTTGGATAGCCGTAACTTTGGAAGCGTTAAAGTTAAGGCATTCTCTCTTAAAGAGATTGTCGCTTGGTTTGTGGTTCCAAGCTAGTCTAAATAGTTGTCGAGTTCGCAGCCTTTAAGTGCTCGGATGAGTGACGCTGTTTATGATGAACGTCCCACGTGCTTCTAAGGGGAAGACGCCGTCATAACTATGCCGTTTGCCGGTCCCAAGCCCGGATGAAAAAATAGGAGGGTGACTTATTTTTTTGAAGAATACCAGTTGATCAAGAATTTTTTCTTAAATCACATGAAACACTTACTGCCAAAAGATTTTCACATTATGAACTTGAAATAAGGATGCTTGTCCAATATTTGGTATTTTGTCTAATATACACAATGAAAATAAAAATTTCAATTATTGTAATTATTATTTGGAATAACAGACACTTTTGAATCGCTCTAAAAAAATATTGTAACCCAAAAAGTTTGCGAAACTTCACAGTTGTCTTCAGAATTTACAAAATCTAAATGTAGACTAAATGCTCATTTTTCTTTTTCTTTATCTGTATTTTACTTTTTCTCATCTTTAAATAATGAAGGTATTTGTATTGTTGATTTTTTGAATCTGAATTTATTTTTCTTCCTCCAAAAAGGCCTACTTGAAAGTTGGTTGTTTCCTATTTTTTCCATCAAATCTAGCCAGTTTTTGTTTAAAATTCTTTTATCTTGAAACGAAAATCAGATGTCAGCCTATTAAAAGTTCTTTTCAGAGAAGGGCATCTTGATTTTTGGAAAAGTCTTCTTACTTTTCTTCTTTCATTAATTAATGATACAATATTCATTGGTAAGCTAGATTTGAATAATATCCGATTGTTGAGTGGTATTCTTTTATTAACGGCATAAATAATCTTTTCTGAGATGTGTTCGTTAAGCTCATCAATGTTTTTTGCAAGAAACATGAAGTTGACTTGCCAACTTAAGTAATTCTTGATAGAGGGGCCAATTTGCTTTATTTTAATTAAGATACGTTTAAAAGGAATTGACTGTAAGTACATGCTCAACTGATAAGCATGCTTGAATGGGAAAATGGTCACTCAACATATTATCATTTATTATGACTTTGAAGTCAATAACTTTATCTGAAAGTGAGGATGGTATAATAAATAAATCAAGGACTTCACTATGCTCCGTCCTAAATTTATTATATTTCGGTGTTCTATCATTAATAACTGAAAAATTAAGTGAGTTGAGAGTATTCTCTAAAAGAAAACCATTCACATTTTCTCCTAAACCTGTTAGTCGACTTGTAACTTTAATACAAGTCTGGATTAATCAAATAAGCGTTGATTTTGAATCACAATTAAAATAAATTTACGACTCAAAACTGAGTAAATTTTTAAACCAAAATGATTACTTGACTTAAACTCGTGTCCTTAAAAAAAGTTAATGAATTAAATAAATTAGAAAAAAAATCAATTAAATACTCAAAAATTATTATTAAAATTTATTAGAAAATTAATTAAATCAATTTTTTTAAATTTACAATTAAAAGACTAAAATTTACTCAAAATTATTCTTTTTTTTTAATTCCGGGATGAACAATCACGCAAATTCTATCGACTAGCAACAATTTTTGTTCAGGTATCTGTCCTGTTGTTTGCTTTAATCGACCTGTTTCGATTATATTGACTTGTGTTCCAACTTGCATTGCTTCTATTGCCTTGTCTGTGTATCAAATTCTTGATTGCGTTGCGGTACGGCGGCGATGACAGGCCGTAGAAAATAAAGTTAAAGGAATGATTTGAATAGGCCAATATGTAAAGAATATTGAACAAGAGCTTATTCTCTGTTACTTTTTCCTTTCCTTTAATCACAATCAAAACAAGTGCCAGAGGTCCGACCAGACAAATAAACAAGGCATTTATAGACACCAAAGTATAAGTCAAATGCAGAGTCTTGTTAAGCCGATAGTTATAATTTCGGCTCGAGTTGGTTTTGTCGCGTATAAACGATTTTTTGAGCCGCATGCCAAGGCTGCTTTTAGGGCCTGTGTTTTCGCTAGTCGTGTCGGCAGCCCCGTTTGCTCGGAGAAAAGCAAACGAGTTTCTTGACAGTTTGCTCTCAATTCGTTTATTGGACATGAAAATCACCCTGAGGATGAAAAAGGTGCTAAGGAGCATAACTATGAAGGGCAAGATGGCATAGAATATCAGGTCCAGCCATTGAAAGTAGGGGTTCATGAATTTGTCGTAGTTGGTGCCGTAGAGTGAGGCGCAGTAGCAGGCGGTTTTGTTTGTCATGAAAATGGTAGAATTAAAGTACAGAAAGTAGTTCTCGTGGTAGCCTAGGAAAAAAAGAGTATGCATGTTGATCAATGCTGACACTATGCATAGCAAAAGAATAATTCTGTGCGCTGTTTTTTGGGTGCAGTAAAACTTGGCAAAGCCGATAAAGTTGGTGGCAATGGCTCGGTCCACACTTACCGATGCGATTATAAAGCTTGACAGATGAGTTGAAGAATAAGTCAAAAAAGTGTGCAACCTGCACATGAGTATGGACTGGTTGCGGATCACAAATTTGAAGTAGGTTATTAGTATGATGTCGCCAAGGCCGAAAAAAAGGACCAGGATGTCCACGTAGCAAAGGACACCCAGGTAAATAAAAGTTGAATTTTTTTTCATTGGTTTCTGGTTGAAAACTAGAGCTGAGAGAGAATTTCCGAACAGGCCGATTATCAGCAGCAGGACTGTCACACAACTGGGAAATTTGGGATCCAGATAATCTTCGTAGGTTTCGAGTGCAATCGGTGGATGGATGTACGACTTGATGAACTCATTTTGGGAACTAGCTGGCTCTGTCATTTTTTGTGCCTCTTATTCTTTCATTTTTAAATCTATATTCATTAGAACTTGTTAAAAATAATTAAGTTTTTTTTTTGCTTATGAAGGAATCTTGTGTCAGAAATTTAGTCCAAGATTAGTCAATCATATTCCAATTTTTTTGAATAAATTATCGATTGTAATTATTTTTAATTAACAGAAAAAAAAACTAATTATTTAAGAAATTCGATTCAGAAATTGTGACCATTCTTTTTTCAAAATTTAAATGAATAATTTTCAAAAAATAATCTTATGGTTCTTAATTTCTTAATAAAAAATTTTCCTTTAATAAAAAAAAAATAATTACAAAAAGGTAGCACAAAATATATTTTTTATTAATTAAGAGAATTTTTTTATTTAGAAATTAAGAACCACAAAGATTATTTTTTGAAAATATTCATTTTTTTTTTTTAGATATCACCATTTTCTATGTACATGAAATGCAATTAATTAATGGATTAATTTATAGTTAAACCAGCTGCGCTATTGATAATCAAGTTGGCTAAAATCCGGCAGACCAACAATAGTATTGAGAAAATTTTAATTAAGCTTGAAATTTATCACAAAATTTTTTTATTTAACTTCTTTTTAAAAATTTTAATTTGGACAAAAAAAATAAAAATTTAAAACTTTCTTGATTGTCAAACAAAATCAAAACAGTTAAAATTATTATTTCATTTTCTAATAAAAAGATTATTATTATTATTTTTTCTTTCTATCCAAAACCAACGATCCATAAAAATCGACTTGTAAAATTAAAAAGTAAAAATATTTAATTTTTTTTTTCAAACTTTCGCAAGGCATTCTGAAAGCTTTGTGATTCTACATTTATTATTCTTTGTATATAACTTGATCACATTTCAACTTACTTTTAAAATTTTTCCAATCATCTAAAGCTTTCTGATAAAAGGAAAAAAAAATAATTTTTTAACTTTTACCGTAACCACTTTCATATTAATCTTTGAAACAAGGCACCCTTTGAGGGTATTTATTTTGGCGTTAATTTATATAGGAGGCAAACTTCTTCTAACAAGAATTTATTCCGGTTGCAGTCAAATCTGTCATTATTATTTCGATCAAGATAGAATGTTCAATATTTTGAAAAGTTAAGAAATATGTTCTTATAGACAGAATTTAACCAAATTTTTTGGACAAATATTTAATAGACTTTAATAATTAAAAAAATCAAAAAAATCTAGAGTTCTCATGAAAATAAAAAGGCCATTTTGAACACCTTTAACTGTAAATCACGCCTGCCCTAAAATTTTATCAAGAAAAAATACAGTACTACTACGACACTTGTCTTTTTGATCAAAACGTAACACGTAACGTAATGTAAAACTAACAGGGGCTAAAATTAATGCAATTATGTTTAAATTTTGGAATAATAACATGAAAAATTAATTTTTTAAAATTATAAGTAGATAAAATCAAAAAAGAAAATAGACGTTAATTAACGAAATTTTCAATTTTATTCAATGTCCTGTTGTATTCGGTATTTAATTGATATTTTTTACGTATTAATGATTCGACTAATCCCCATATTTTTAAACAGCATTTTTATAACCTCATTAAAAGCTCTTAAAAATTATTTTTTTTTAATTGTTCTAATTTTTTTTAAGTTAAAAATTGAAACTTAAATTTTTTTTTTTACTTTTATTTGTTAAATTCAAATATTTTTTTTTAAATCTGTGGCTGGTCAATTAAGCCAATTGATCATATTTTTTATCCGAATAAACTTTTTTGTTGATAATGTGTAGAAAAATTCTTTTTACTAATACAGTCAAGCCTCGATATTCCATAATTTTCGGAATTCTGACCAAATTCAAATTTCGCTTTTCTTCATTATATATTAACATGATGATAAATCATCTCTAATGTCCGGCATAAAATGTCGGATAATTTATGTATTCCATCATTATCTCAACTAACTTTTTTAATATATTTCAATTATTCGACATTAGTTTATAACAAAATCAAACAAAATTTTGTTAATATTACGCTGCAATCAAATTCAGTTGTAAAAATTCAAAAAAACTTTGTTTTAAATAAAGCGATATTAATTTAAGGGGCTTTTGGTTATCAATTAAGAAAAATTCATTTTTTTTATTTTAAAAATTAATTTTTTGTATTGATTTTATTTTTGGTTATTTGCATTAAAAAAAAATTACATATATAAATAATTTTTGTATAATTTTCTTTAATACGGTATTTTTTAATTTTTTCTTAATTCCGGATTATCAAGTTTCCGACATTTTTAGCAGAACCAAATGGGTCGGATTATCGAAGGTTGACTGTAATACAAAACAATAACAAAAAATCTAGCAAGATTTAATTTAAAATCTTCTTTAAATTTTTTTTAAATCCTTAAAGAAATTCAAAACAATTCAAATTTGTTCTTGAATTAATTGAATAGCATGACATTTTTATTTTAACTGATTTTAAAAATAAAAAATTATTAATTTTACCCACAATATATTTTGTTTGTTAATTTTACTTTACTAAGAATTTTGTCTACTAAGATGGTTTTATTGTATAAGAGTTTCTTGATCATAAACATTAAAATAAAGTAGACTATTTTATAAAGTATTAAGTTTATTAATTATCTAAAGAAAAACCGGGCCCGGTTGTCGTCGTAGACTTAACACCGGGCGGAAATATAAATCACATTATATAAAAGAAATATGAGGAAAAATGAAATAAATAAAATAAATAACTATAAATATAAATATGAAATACGCGTGCATGCAACTGCACAGCGAACCGCGTACATACACAGTGATGTCTTCATCACAAACATTACCAAAAAAACTTTTAACAAAACAATACCTAATTTAAGATAAGTATTTTGATCAAAAAAAAAATTACAAATTGATATATTAAGAAAGTGTTTTAGATATTTAAACTAACCTTCAGAAACAAGTCAGTTAAGTATTATGACCATTGGTCGCAAAATTGACCTGCCCAAAAAATTCAAGTTCACTTAAAAAAATTCGTACCGTCTAAAAGTACATTTGGTGTAGCATGGTATAATGCGTTCAACAGTTTAAAAAGTGATCGTTATAAAAGAAAATTATTGATAAAGAATATTAAAAAAAAATATATAATTAAATTGATCATATTAAAGAAATATATAATGTATTATGGTTTAACTTATTTACATTTCATCTTATTTTTTGGCCTATACTCAACTGGAAATTCTGTATCTTTAAATTCTTCCAAGTTTGGGTATCTTTTGTTACTCAACTTTTAAAGGGTTCTAGGTGACCTTTTTCTTTTAGAAAACTAATTGACAACTAGATTTTTTAAATCTTCTTAATTATTAAAGTCTATTAAATAACGTAATTATCCGAATTTAGTGACATGTTACTAAAAAATGAGCACTGGTTTTAAAAAGAGTAATGTTCAATTTTGATGACATGTCTTAAAAATGAAAAAATTTGACCCTAGGTAAAAAAAATCCGACTTTAGTATAGTTAATTTAATTTTCAATTTTTAAAGAATTTTAAATAAGCTTTAACAATTGTAAATAGTTTTTAAATGTGTTCACTTTTAATTATATGTCACTAAAATTGAATTTTTATATTTTATAATACAGTTCTCAATTTTGAATCACATATCACTAAAATAATGTTCTCTATTTTAAAGACATGTGACTCAATTCGGATGATTACGTTATTTGTTCAAAGTTTGGTTAAATTCGATCAATAAGAACATATTTTTTTACTAATAAATAAGTTCATATTTTATAAATAGTTTATCAAATATTGTATCAAATAGTTTCATATTTTTTTAAAAAGAATGCTCAAAATTTTGAGCATTCTTTTTTGAACACCAGTTAGATAAACTAAAAGTAAATATTTTTCCTAATATTTAAACTATATATCAATTTTTCAATTTGTTTTATATTAGAGAATTAAAGTCAATATTAGAGGAATAATCGTTTAACAAAAAAAAACCTTAGGGATTGAAATGTAGTGGTTAAATCATCCGCTTTACAGCAGCAGCATAGACAAAAGTAGGAAAGTCGAGAATTAGTAAAATAAAGAGCTTGTGGTTAAAAAAGACACTAAAGAACACTAAAGAACTCTGTGCAAAGAAATCAAAAAGTCGCAAAGAAGCCTGACGAGGAGGCTGCAAGCATAAAGATGAGATATTTACTGTGAAACATAAATATAAAGTCAACCTGGGATGTCAGAACCATATCTGAAACATCAAGGTGAGCACAGGTCGCGCTGGTTATGGAAAAATACGGATTAGAAGGGCTAAGTATTTGTTAAAGTCAACTGAAGAGAAGAAACTTATGTTCTATGAAAAAATACTAAGAAATATTGATAAAGTAACTCGGCATGGCCTCACGATTATAGTGGCGACATTAACACAAAACCATTCTTTGCTTAAAAATAAAATATTGATTTAAAAAAAATTTCTTCTATAATTTAGAATTCTAAATTATATGACCTATTATAATATATTCTAAAATAACCTATTCTTTTTTTAGAATAATTACAAAATTATGACCAAATGGCCAAAAGATCAATGACCAAAGAAAAACAAGAAAAAATTTTATAACTTTTAATTAAGGCTTTCTAAGGAAAAACGCGAGAAAAAATTTACCAAATTACCATTTAACTTGTTTTTAACAATCGAATTTGAAAAATTATTTCTAGGAGTTCTTTTAATTCAATAAAATCATGTGAAAATTTTGAAAACATTCTATTTCATTTTTCAAATTTATTTAGAAAGACAAAACTTAAATTAAATTTATTTTATTTTATTTATTTTTTACATCACCCTCGCGGTGTTTACTGAATAATATAATAATAATATAAAAAATTAAATTATGCCGAAAACTTTTAAAATCTTCAAAAAAGTTTAGAGCTCATTGATCTTAAGATTTTTTTTTAATTTTTTTAAAATTTTAAAATTGCAATGTTCTATTATTTTTCCAATACTTAACCATGTAAAAATTATTCATTGATTTCTCTTTTATCTTATTTTTTACTTACCAATAAATCATTGGAAAATATTTGCTTTAATTTGATAAGTTTTTAACTAAAAACCGGCTTAAGTCTAAGTATAGCATGATTTTGTATTCATTTAAAAACATTGAAAAATATTCTCGAGTAGCTTTCCTATTAAAATAAAAATAGTATGATTTTGATTTTCTTATTCGGCCAAAATTTTGAAAATTTCTTTGCAATATTATTTACTACTTTCCATATTCTATCACTAATAAAATCATAAAAATAATCTGTTAAATTAATAATCTTAAAATAAGCATTGAAAACTCTTTGATTAGGCTAAAAGCTGAATGCGTTAACTCATATTTAACTTAAAAGTAATTTTTTTGCAACAGATTGAATGATTTGATAATATGCAAGAAAATTTGTAAAGCAACTTTCTGCTTACGTAAAATTTCGTGATAGCAATCAGGAAGTGTAATTACCAAAATAAATGAAGTTATCTGAACAAGAACTTTTTGCCAACTATCAATCAATTTGATTTATTCTACTGAATATCGGCCTATACTTCTATCGTCGGCTATTTTTTTTCCAGAAAAATTTTTCAATTTATATTCTTATTATTTTTTCTGACTTAGATTTTTTCCAATGAAAATCACCTAATCATAATCACCTAAAAAGTTTCTCTAAGAGATAATTTTATTTTATTTTACTCCTTTCATTAGATCTATTTGTGACTTATTTGTTTCACATTTAATTGATTTAAAATTATTGTAAAAATTTCTAATATTAGGGAATTAAAAAAAGATGAAGAAAAAGAGGAATTTTTCTCTCAGTGTACCAAGTCACAATAACGCATTAGAATCAACAATTAATGTTACTGAAACATATCGGTAAGACTATTCTTGCGAAATTTAAAAATTAAAATATTTGATCAACTTTCTTGAAATCCTAATCATTTAAAATATAAAAATTTTTTGAAAGCTTCACAATTGCTCTTAAGTATAATACTTTTTAAATAAAAGTTATTAAGCTTAATTATTTAGATTCTTGTTTTACTTTGCCATTTCGAAAATCAATCCAGATGAATTGACAAAAAAACAGAAAATGAATTTTGTCAACGAGCAGGAAAAAATGGGGAAGACCAAAGAAAATTAGAATTTTTTGTCTTTTTATCTACTTATTTATTTGTTTTTATGTACCAAGCTAAAGCTCCTTCATAATAAGATGTAAAAAATAAAATAAAATTAAAAAAAATCAAAAAGATAAAGGATAATAAATAATAAGATATGTAAAAAAGAAAACAAATTTCAAGGGTTATTTGTTTTGAAAATAAAATATTTTTTCTGGCGGGAAATTTTGCTGTAAAAACAATAGCTACAAAAAATTAAAAAGCATGTTTTTTTAACTTGCTAATAAATAAATAGCTGATGAAAAGAAATACTTCTCTTGAATATCGATCAATATAACAAAAAATAAAACTTGTTTGCTCGGGAAAAAAAATAATTTTGAATTTTTATATCGCAATTCTACTTTTTTGTTATTTTTTTACTTTAATTTTATCTTCTTAAATATCTCAAATTTATAATTAATCAAACTTATTTAATCTTTATTAAACATTCCATTTTTTATTTCAAATTACATGAAGGCTGAAAAGAAGAAGTAATCCGTTAAGAGCAGCCTGGGAACCTTCCCAAAAATTATATTTAAAATAAATTAAAAGATAAAGGATAATAAATAATATTAATAATATTATAAATAAATTAGCAAAAAATTTTTTCAATTATTTGGACATGAAATATCTATAACATCTATAATAAGCTTTTTAGGTACTTATAAATAAAAACCTTGCTTGAATTATTAAAAAAAATCTTAGTCGTTTTTTATCTTAGATTAAACTTTAGTTAGTATAGAAAATAAACAATTTAAAAGTACATGAAAAACGAAATAATAAAGATTTTTTTGTATTTTTATTATTTATTTCAAAAAATTATATTTGGGTGATGTAAAAAAACACAAAAAAGAAAAAAATGAATAAATTGTAAATTAAAATTTAGAAATTTAAATAAAAAAGTGACAAAAAAATCCATTATTTTTTACTGGTTTTTTGGCAATGTGAAATATTAGTACAAAATTACAGTACAAGAAGCAAAAACGCTATAATTTTTTTTCTAATTGTGTAAAAATGGTTCTGAAAACAGTACAATATTGTACAAATTTTTTAGAAACGAATACCAAGCTCTGCAAAAACTCTGCAATTTAATTGCAGATATTAATCATATATTTTTTGATGGTGTGCATTTTACAGAAAAATGCAGAGTTTTTGCAGAGCTTGGTATTCGTTTCTAAAAAATTTGTACAATATTGTACTGTTTACAGAACCATTTTTACACAATTAGAAAAAAAATTATAGCGTTTTTGCTTTTTGTACTGTAATTTTTTTACTAATATTTCACATTGCCGGTTTTTTACTAATTTAACAATTTTTACTCAAATTTACGTCAAAAATAAAAGAATTTAAAATTTAAATTGTATCTCTGATGATTCCAATTATTATTTATTTATTTGTTTATCTGTTCCGAGCAAGAGCTCCTTCAGAAAAAAAAAAAGTATAAATTAAAATTTTTAAATAAAAATAAAATAAGTTTAAATTTAGAAGGAAAAAGGATTAATTGAAACAGAAAGTGACAGATTATTCATGATTAAGTATTTGAAGAATAATCCTAACAAGATACCGGTCTTTGATATTTAAAAATTGTTTCATGAAAAATTATTCTAATTAAATTGAGAAAAAGAAAATCTCAAGATCTAGGTTAATGTAAAGTACTCAAAATTTTGATTCTATAATTAACATGAAATTCGATAAAATTAGCTCAAGTTAGTCTTCTTGAAATTATTTTCTAATTAATTGAGAAGCCGTCTTAAATTTTTGTTAAATTCACTCAGTGCAAATAAAATCGGAAATTTTGTCTCAAATCATTAAGTGTTGTAATTTGTTTTTCTATTTTATTATCTAGTCATGAACAGCAAAGCTAATCTAATTGAAAAAGTGCAAAATGAGATTTATTCTAAATTGAATTTGATGAATCGACAGAAATCGACAGAAATTCAATGCTGACATTTGCATTTATTTACAGCCTCATAGAAACTTATTTAAGATTACAAACTAATTTTTTAAATTTATCATTTGAAGCATACAATTTTTTAAATTAAACTGAAAATTAAATAAAAAATTGATTTTAATCTCGAGATTTCTGGGAAAACAATTAGACTTAATTGGAGTCTATGGGTTTAAATTTTACTCATGATTAACTTTTACTTCATCTTTACTTCATTTTTCAACTTTAATTTTTTTTAGCTTATTTACTCTATATTGATTCTTTTTTTTTTTTTATCTAATTTTATTAACTTTAATTTTATTTTTATTTTATTTTTTTATTTTTAATTTATTCTGAAGGAGCTTTAGCTCGGTACAGAAAACAAATAAATAAATAAATAAAAATAAAACTTTTACTTCATCAGTTGATTGAATAAAAGAACTTTTAATACTGGAGGCTAACCAATTACGATTTTGTCAATCAAACAATGGGACATTTGGAACTCTCTAAAAATCCTTATTTAGCTAATATTCAATGCTCGATTAATAGATGATTATTTTTTATAATTTTTATTTTTCGTATTTTTTTAAATTAAATCAAAATTTTTTTTGATGTTTCAAAAATAGAAAACTAACAAATTACTATTTTCATTATTTTAAAAAATTTTCAGCTTGGCAAGCATACAAAATGAGTGAATGGGTAAGCGATAAATATCTTATTTTTTGTAAAACTAAAAAAGAAGCTGCTTTTGCCGTTGACAAAGTTGTACGAGCTTATGAAACGAAATTAGCCAAGCTCTCAGAATCAGATCCAAAGCTTATCTATAAATATATTATAACGATAAGAATAGAAAGCAGTTCTGTAAAGGATGAAACATAATCTAGTCAGAAAAGATCCTAGTAAAATTGTAGAAAGCTTAAATAAATGTTTTCAATCAGTGTTTACGATTGATGATGAATCTAAATCTTTTCCAACTTTTGATAGAGTCGCTGATTTTATTTGTCCTAATGATATTGATTGCAAACAGTGAAATCGTTTTAAAGAATTTGATCTCACTGAATTTTAACAAGACATGTGGCCCAGGTCTTGTTAGGAATATTGTTTTAAAATAAGCAGCCTTTGAATTAGTGGACCCAGTTACATAATTTTTTCGATTATCTCTTTCACAGGGGAAATTGCCTTTAATTTAGAAAATGGCTAATGTGACACCCCTTTTTAAGATAGGGAATAGGCTAAATGGATGAACCCGAAATAACTCTTGCAGTGCAAGTGTTATTTCCGTCCCGTTTCTCTAACAAGTAGTTTATGCAAGATTCTCGAGAGTTTGCTTAAAGATAGATCAAACGTTGGGTTTTCTTTTAAATCATAATCAATTATCTGATTCACAATACGGCTTTATGCCAAAAAGATCATGTTCAACAAATTTACTAGAATTGCTGGATTTTATCACGTCAGCTCTCAACAGAGGTTTATCTGTCGATATTATATACATTGATTTCGTATCGCATAGATTATAATTATTTAAGCTTAAGAGATATGGTTTTACTGATATGATTAACTTTTGGATAAGTGGCTTTCTCCGCGAGAGGAAAAAAAGAGTTATTTCGGGTTCATCCATGTCAAATTGGTAAGATGTAACCAGCGGAGTACCTCAAAGTTCAGTAATGGGACCACTTTTATTTTTAATATTTATAAATAACCTTTCGACTTGTTTAGTTAATAAAGTTTTGTCTGTAATTAAGAGTTAACAAGACAATTGTGTACTTCAAAAAGATATAGACTTTTTTTCAAGTTGGTCACTTACTTGGTCTTTGGATTTAAATATCGAAAAATGCAGTATTATGCATGTTGGCTCAAAAATCCTCTGTTTAATTATACAATATTTAGTAGATACGGCACAATTAATTTATCTAAAACAAAGTTTAATAAAGATCTAGGTATTTATAATCAAATGACTTGAAGTGGTCTAACAAAGTAAAATATTGCCGTATTTTGGGTATGATTGCCAAGAGTTTCAGAAATTTAAACATTGAAACATTGAGAGTGCTTTACACAGCACTGGTCAGACCTCATTTAGAGTTTGCCATTAGCTCAGGGTGTTCACTTCTTGAAAAAGGCATTTCTGAAATCGAGAAGGTCCAAATAAGAGCGACAAGAATAATCCCTTCACTTCGAGAATATGACTTCTCGAAAAAGTCTGGAAATGTTTAACTTAACTAATCTCAAAATAAGATGGATGAGGAGCGACTTGACCCAACTGTTTAAAATTATTGACAGATATGAAACCATCAATTTTGAAAATGGTATCAATTTTTCTCGAAATCAGTCTTACAACTTTAAAAGACATAAAAAAATTACTGCTAGAGAGAAGATGTGAAAAATTGTATGCAACGATATCATTTCTTAACAAACCATTTAGTTAATGTTTGGAATAGTCTTTCTGAGTACACCATCAATTCTGAATCAATTAATAACTTCAAAGTTAACTTGGACAAATGGTTAAAGAAACAGTCTAATTTACTGCCATTGCTTCGAAGAAGCTTAACCCGACAGGGTCGCAGTATTTACTACTACTACTTCTAAAAAACAAAGTAACTTTGCAAAAATCCTTAACTAAAAATCCTTAACTTTTAATAGATTAAAAAAATGAATTAATGAAACTTTTGATTAAAATAAAACTCAAAAATCAATTGGTGATTTTTTATTACTGATTAAATAATTAATAATTTTTTGTGATTTCCTTTTGATATTAATAGATCAATTTTGATAAATTTAATTATTAAATATTATTTATTCGAAATTTTTTATTTTTTTTTTAATTTGGAAAAATCAGGCTATTCTGGCTCATTTGGTCAAAAAATTTTTTTCAATATCTACAGCTTAGCTAAAAACTAGTACACATAAGGAAAAGTAATAGATGTAATCAGCAGAAGCAGAAGAAGATTTTCCACTGTATCACTAAAACCCCACTAAAATACCATTGTCGGGTACCAAAAATATGATATTTTAATTCCAATAACCCAAAAAGAATAAAATCAAGGTTTATAAGGTTAAAAGTAATTATAATAAAATTGATGAATTTTTCATTTACAGTGGTGTTCCGGATTTAGTAATTTACGATAATTTACGTAAAAATAGTAAAATTACCGAATTTTACGTAAAATATTGTAAATTTCGATCATTTACGTAAATTCATGTTAAAAAAAATGTCCAAAAAATTGAAATAATTTGGCACTTTTTAAAAAAAAAATGAATTTTTTACCATTAAATTGATTACATTTTACCAAAATTTACGTAAATTATGGTAAATTTTTTTTTCATAATATTGAATATAAATATTGAAGGATATTTAAAAAAGTCATCGTTTTTTTAAAAAAGTGCCAAATTATTTCAATTTTTTGGACATTTTTTTTAACATGAATTTACGTAAAATGATCGAAATTTACAATATTTTACGTAAAATTCGGTAAATTTACTATTTTTTACGTAAATTATTGTAAATTACTAAATCCGGAACACCACTGTAAATGAGAATCGAACTAACAAGCCGTTTAAAATATGGCTGGCAAAATTTGTTATCCAAAATCTTTGTCTCAATTACGATCTTTAGATTTGTGATCAACTGAAAAGAAAATTGAATTTTTTACATTTCACAAATAGTTGAATTAAACAAGAATTATAAAAAAATTGTCACTGAATTTTTCTGTTCGCATATTTGGCAATCGAATTGATCTGCAATTTAAATAGATCCATTTTTAATATCCAACACTGTAACTAAAAAAATATTTGATTAAAATTTTTTTTTTCTTTTTGCTCTGTTTTTTAATTAAAAAAATCGAGTACCTAGTCGACATTATCTTAATCTTCCTGGCTTAACCTCTTAAATGAAAATAAACATTTTCGACAAATCAACTATCATATATATGAAGCTATTAAGCTTAAAAAAATAAAAAATAAATTACCTACAGCATTAGATTGAACAGGAAGTATAGATCAAACAGACTAAAAATATAAATAGGATAATATATTTATTTTTTCTAAAAATTTGCTAAAGAATTACACATTAACTTTTTTTTATAACAGATCAGAAAAACAAAAATCAAAAAATAAAAATTTAAAAACAGAAAAGCAAAATTAGAAAATAATATTAATATCAGTTAAATCTTCAAAAAATTTAAAAAACCTTAAAATCCAAATAAATTTCTTAAAAATTTTTCAAAAAAATTCCTTATTTAAAATAGAACCATTAAAATAATAAAGAATTGGTATTTTCATTAAAAATAGCAAATTTTAGCAAAGGATAAAATAATATTTTTCAATGCTTAAATAAATTTAAGTTACGAAGCGATTAAAATAAATGCATAAAAAATTAAAACAATAAATCTTCATTACCAGAAAAACTCAAATATTAATTTTTAGCTTTTTATTCAGTTTACAAATAAAACTTCATTTTATTATTTTGATACAATAACAAAAATTTATTACTTAAAAATTGATAAATAAAACTTTTCATATTATTTTTTTTCGACAAAAAATATTTATTTGTTTCTCGTTTAAGTAAACATAATTCAATTTTATGGTCCTGGCATATAAATCGTTTTTTTTTTTAATTTTAATTTTGTGTTTATTAGTCAATAAAAATAAAATATTAAAATAATCTAATTAACTTTTCCAAAGTTTTCATCCAGGTAATCATTCCATTGTTTAATTTAAGGCTGAAATCAAATATGAAAATGATATTAATTAATTATTATATTTATCTTTTTTTTATTAAAAAAACCACTGGGAACAAGCTAAAAATAGCTCAATAATAATCTTCATTATTAGTTATATTTTCTATGTTTAGATCAATATTTTTTTTGCATTAAAAAAATCAAAATTTTATTTTTATTCGAACTCTGCTTTGATAAGGGAAAGGAAATTTAAATCAATAGTAAAACTAATCATATTTCATTCTATTTTCCAATAAAAAAAAACACCACATTATTTATTTATAATGTGGTGGGTTTCGACTCTGTAATTCATAATGAATAATCTTAAAAATTAAATTTTCATTCTCCTTTTAAAATAACTATAAAATATTAAAAATTATTCTTTTTAAAAATCAAAATAGAAGAAATTTGAATTTTTTTTCATTTTTTTATTTGATTGCCTTATAAATTATTGATAAAATTTTTAAATTCTTATTATTAATCTAAATAAATTTATTTTTCAAGTCGAAAAATAGCTTTGAAAGTAACGACATAATTTTTCAAAGTCTTTTTAATTGAATTGTCTATTAAAAAATTTAACGTTCATCATCAAAGCAAAACTTAACTTTTAAATCAATATAAATCAAGTTAATTTTTTTAGCAATTGAATAATTCTTAAAACATATTCTAATCTATAGATAAAAAAAAATAAAATAGACGAGTTGAATATTATTTAAAAGTTAGTAAACCGGACTGTGCAATTTCTATTTCATTCTAAATTTAGGAAAAAAAAACAAAAATAAAATAAATGAAAAAAAAGTTCTCTTTCTTTTAAATAAAATTAGAATAAAAGAAATAAATTGAAAAAAAAGAAAAAATATTTTAAAAAGCTGTATAATTAAATTAAAAAATGAGCTATAATATTTTTCCACCACAAAACGACTAAAATTTACCACAAATTAATATAAAAATCCACTAAATTAAATAAAATCAACACTTATTTTTTACTTTCGCAACCAATTTATTTTATTCGTAATTAATTTTGAATATCATAACTTATATGATATAAAAATAGCTAATTAAAGAAAAATGAAACAAATCTAATTAAGTAAAAAAAATATGAAAAGAATTCAACTTAAGTCAAATTTATTTTTTTTGTTAGATCTTTTAGGACAATAAAACTCTTTTTTAAGCACCACAATCTTCACTGAGTCTTTCGACAATATTGTTTGAAGTAAAAGGTAAAACCTCATTCATATTCATTGGTAAAAAATTTATCATTGTTTTGATTAATTCAGTGTTTACATGTTTTCTAAAACAAATTTACTTTATTATCGTTGAATAAACTTTACTAAAATTCATTTTAAATTAAGGTTTTAAAGGTACAAAGTTTTTGAATATCATTTTGAAATTCAAATCAAAGAGATTAAATTTGATATTTCATTTTACTTTAGTTAAAGGAACAGATATTTCATAATAATTAAGCATAGAACTCTAAGAAAATTTAATTTTAAAAAAATTGTCCCAAACTGATACTGATATTTAAAAAATATTTAAAATAGTCTTTCCTTCTTTCTTTTATTCAACTCAGCTTACTTAAGTACTATTCAGCAATTGTTAATTGCCTTAACTGATTAAGTAAAAGATATTAATGCATAACATTCTTATGTTTTTAATGATTCCCTGATCAGATAAATACTAATTTAATTTATAAAAAAATAGAGTTAGGAACATCTGGTGAAAATTCAGGATTTTTTATCTACAAAATTTTCCTGATGTTTTCAATTCATTTTCAGTTTTATTTTAAAAAAGAGACAGGTACCCTAATCTCGTGTAAACAACTCAGGAGTTAAAAAACGTAAATTCATTTTTTGCTCGCATTAAACATGTGTTTTGCATTATTTTCGAATATAGTTTTAAATTCGCGATAAAATTTAAATTTCAATTTTGGTGTCTGATTAAATGTGCAAAAAAATTAATTTAAATTTAATTTAATTTGAGGCTTATAGACAATGAGAATATTAAAAAGTTAAAATAGTTTCTGCACTTTTTTACTCAACGCTAATCAAAAAAAAGATTTTAATTAATTTAATATTTTAAAAATCAAGTAAAATTTAAACTAATATTTTTCTCACCTCCAGCATACCCAAATCCCTCAACAAGGGCTGCGTCCCGGATCTCGTTTAGCTTTAATATAATGATTAAAAATACCATTAAGTACCTAAAGTACAAAAAGAAAAATGGTTTTTTAAAAATTTAATCTCATTGTCCATCCATGTTGAATTTTACATTTATAAGCCTGCATTTAGTTCAAAAATTATACAAATAATATTTTGATTTTTTAATTCAAAATGACATCAATGAATTCAACTCCGTCGATTTTATTTTTTTGATAATTTTTTTTTTTTAATAAAAAATTATTTTGCACATTTAATGAGACACCAAAATTGAAATTTAAGTTTTATCTCGGTCTAAAAACTATATTCGAAAATAATGCAAAACACATGTTTAATGCCAGGAAAAAAAATCGTTTTATAACCCGAGGTTATTATACGAGGTAACGGTAAGTCTTAGAAAGGAAGAGAACAAATTTTTAGTAATTTGTTTTTCAATTGTTTCGCCACTTAAATTAAAAAATTATAGCCTTTTTAAATTTATGTTTTAAGGTAAAGGTCTTCTTCTCTTATATAATTCAACACAATTCAAAATAGTTAAATATTTTTAATATAAACAAAATTTTCAAGGTTTTAAAATGCTTCTTTATTAAACAATGCGATTTAATGCAACATCAACTCCCCAAGATTATTTGTTGATGTTCTTGGGGAGTTGATGTAATTTTTTTTAAGTTTTAAATATAATTAAAACTTAAAAAAAATTGTAATTATATTTTTAATCAATATTAAAATTACAAGTGATGAATTTTTATTTAAAGTCTAACTGGTTCCATTCATGTGTTTTTGTTCCCATAAAACTCAATCATAAACAAATTCTTAATTTGATTTATTAAAAATTCTATTCATTTTTTTAACTTGATCAAATGATCTATTCTTAGAATCCTGAAATCAACATCAAAGAAAAAGAGCGAAGTATCCTTTTTTTTATTTGATTAGTTTTTATCCTAAAAAGATTCAAAAAAAATAATTTAATTAAATGTCTTTTGTCATCTTTATCTTTTGTTTTTGCTAGCTATTCTTATTTAATTCTGTTTCCTTAAAATTAAATTGAAAAAAAAAAATTTTTTAAATTAAATTCTGATTTCTGATTCTCAAATTTTTTTTTTGAATTTTGTTATTTAATTTTGAACCGGATTAATAATAGAACCGATATACCATCCATAAACTTGACCCCGCATTAAGAAGTGAAAATAAAAAATTAATTTGGAGACTTAAAATTCAATTTATGGTGCGGTATTAAAAAAGGAAAAAAAAACTAAAAATTTAAATGAAGTAATTAAAAATTATTTTTTATATTCGAAAAAAAAAATCGATCCTGAATTATGGTATTCCAAATCGATCGTTAATAAAATTAAATTCGCTTCAATAAATTTCTAGTTAATATTTACTTTAAAATTATGCCTAAAAAAATCAAATTTGTTTTCTAAATCTGACTCATCTTGAAAAAAAATTTGAGCAATTTTATTCTAATTGAACAAGATACATCAATTTTAGTTTTCCTTAAATTAAGATAAAAAAATAATTAAAATAATTGCATAACATATGTTTTCTACTTTTTTCTTTTTTTTAATTTTTATATTATTTTTTTTTACATATATTCTTTAATTTGTCCATTGGACTTAAACATAAATTTAAATAAATAAATAACTTTAAAAAGACTTAATTTTGATCTTTTTCACACTTTTGATTCAATTTAAATTAAACAGTGGTTCCTGTATTAATGAAAGAACATTAAAATTAAATTTGTCCTTTTTATAAATTCTTTCTAAATTTTAATGAAATTAACTAATAATTTGTTTCAAAAAATGACAGAAAAAATTACAATCATAATTCGCAGTGATTGTAATTTTCGCAGTTAACAGGGTTTAAGAGAAATTAATTTTAAGATTTTAAGTAATTGTTCCACCAAAAATTTGATTAGAATAAGAATATATAATTTATTTAAAGACTAAAAAAAAAATTAAATTAACTTTTTCCTATTTAACTTTTCAAATTTTTTTTTTCTTACTTGATTCTTATTTTTACTTTCATCAACCAAGGGGTGTTTTTTTGATATACATAATAATCAGAAGGACTTTTAAGACTCAAAAGTCTTACATAAAAATCTTTTTATTACATATATATAACAATTTTTTTTAATAAATATAAGAATTTATTGAATTAACATTCAATAATTCTGCCTTAATGATATTTTGAAAATTAATAATATAGTAAATTAGCTTTGAACGATAAATTTTTCTTTAGACCATTAATTCATTCCAAATATTTAATCATTTGGCAAAATATATAATTCTTTTGTCATTTAAACAAAAGAATTTAGTATATGAATAAAGACAAAAAATTTTGGAAAAAACCAAAATGTTTTATTGCCTGGCAAAAATAGATTTATATAATGAGTTCTATTTTGCTAAATAATCTAGTAATTTTTTATTTTAGATAAACATATTTCAACTATGTTTAATTATTCTGAATTTGTGCCAATCTTGAAATGCATCCCCGAGAGTAATCATTAAAAAATTAATCAATATGCTTGATTAAACAAAATTTGTATTTAAACATTAACTTGAAAATTAAATTAATTACTATTTTACATGATTTTTGATTAATATTAATAAACGAAAGCAAAAAATTAAACTTTGGCTTTTAGTATCAAAATTAACATTCAAAAAATTGTATAATTAATCGAAAACAAAATGATTTATCACCTCGAACATCAAGGATCCTCTGGATTATTAGATAAAGAAAAAGAAGTAGAAAAATTAATATTTGTAATTAACTGACATTCTGACTAGATTAATGAGAAAATATTACAATTTTTTATTTCCAATATAAATCTTGCATTCTAATGCCAGAACGCAATTTAAGTTGAAATTTATTTTTGGTATTTAAATAAATATAATAATATAAAATCCTCAATTTAATAAAAAAAAGCCCTAAAACTCGAATGCAAATAGCAAAAAATGCGTCAGCGCTGAATTGATATGACTACGCACATGGATAAATTAGATAATCTTTTAGAGTATTTAATTAATTCATTTCAAAATAAAACCTTTGAGAATCAGTGTTTGTTTTAGATAAGAAACCAAATTTATAAACAAATATGCTAAATATTTACGGATCAAAATTTAACATTTGCCTTGAATCAAAAATTAATTCATTTATTTAAATCTTTATCAAGTATTGCCAGTTATTTTCTTTAGACCAAAATTAGCTACTCAATTCGTTTTAACAAAATTATTTATTCTGATAATGAATTTAAAACAAGCGATACCTGAATTTACTAAAGAAATGAATGAATTCAATTTCTGTTTTTGCTAAATAAAAGGCTAATTAAATTTTTTTTTTAAAAACTAATCAACAATTAGCTCAAAAATGATTTAAAAGAAAATTTATCAAAAGAACTAAAATCTGCCTTAATGATATTTCGGAATTATAAAAAATTAACTTGTTTGACAGTTTTTGCTAGAATCAACTTGTCATTGAAAACCATTTGAGATTTTCACTAAAATTAATAAGCTAGTAAATTAGCTTTGAATAAACAGAAAAAAATTTAATAGAAATCAATTTTTTTATAAGAGTTTTCATGGAGTTTTAAATTTTGAAATGTTGCTCAATTAGTTGAATCAAGTCGATACATTTTGGTTTAACATCGAAATAGAAATTGCATCCTTCGATGATAAAAATTCTTATTAAATGCCTTTTTTTTTGGTTTTTTAAGAATTAAATTATTGTTTCAATTTTTAAGAAGTTATTAAGTAAATAAATTAAATTCTCTGTAAAATCAATTATTAATTTCGAACTTAATTTTTCTAAATCCTGGTTTCAATTAGTCCCTAAATCAAATAAGAATAAATCAAACATAATTAAAATAAATAAAACTTGAAACATTAAATAATTAATTAACTTTTTAACTTATTGACAACAAAAGTAAACAAATTACAATAAACTTATTTCAAATAAAATTTATTTTCTTAATAGCTTCATATGAAATGAAAAATAAAAATTTAGTTTTAATTTTTAAATAAAATTACCTTTTAATTTGAATCCAATGCTTCATTGTTAATCTTTTAAAATTGTTAAACTTGTTTAATTGATATTTTTGAAAATAATTTTAGAACCTAATATCTCCGTAAATAAAAAGCAATTTTAATAAATTTTAAATTTTCTGAATTTTTTTTCATTTTGTATGATTTTTTAGAGAATTTTTATTTTATAAACTATTTCAATTTTAAATCGATTAAAATCAGAATATAATAAATTAAATTAAATTTTTATTATAAAATAGTCTTTTGATACTGTTTTGGGTTCCCAATGTGTTTATGTCTTTGATCATGTAAATAAATTATAAAGGATTTATAATTTCTTATTTAATCATTTGGCAAGATAAAAAATTGGTAATTTTGAACAACTTAACAATTTATTTCAAAAAATATCTAAGCAAATAATATTCATAAGATTTTATGAGAAAATAGATATTGGTCGTCTATTTTTTAGTTCAAAAGAAAGATATTTCTAATTTTGTCTGCTTAATTTTTGATATATTTAATTTAATTAAGATTTTACACGTATTATAATTTAATTTTCTTAAAAATTTCTTTCTTATTAAATTTTTTTGTATCCTCAAGCGAAAATCAATGAATATTTCTAGTTTTTTTTCCAAAATTAATTTCTATAATAGGAAAAAATAATTGTTTTTTTTTATTTTAAAAATTTTGAATAATTACACTTTAGATTGATTGCAATTTATCGGAAAAAATCAAAATTTTATTTTTTAATCTTGTTTGAAAAAACAAATTCAATTTATTATTTTAAAATCGAAAATTTAAGTTATTTTTTTGCAGAATTTCTTTAGAGTTTTATTTTTAGATTTAAATGAATATCTTCTTCTAATGGCTATCTTAGTAGAAAAAATATTCTTTATTAAAGAATTTTTATTTTCGTTAAGTAGAAAAAGAAAGTTAAAAAAATATTTTTTTTATAGAAAAAAATTTTTTAAATGTAGAAAAAATATTTGAGAAAATAGAAAAAAAAATGTTAGTTTTTTCTAGGTTTTCCGCGTTTTCGTCTCTCGGCTTGACCATTTTGATTTTCTGTTGATCGGTTATTGCAGTCAATGGTCAATATTTGATTCGATGTAGTGCTGAACTTGAATCGATGGTTCGATGTTGGTTTCTAATAGCCTTCTTTTTTAAAATTTCAAATTTTTAATATATATAAAGTTTGAATGCATCTGAACAGCCTCTTTAGTTCCCAGTGAGGAGTTCTTTTAAAAGAAATGTAAGCTTACACTTATCTTTAATTACTAGGTTCTTTACTGTATTTGTTTTAATTAAGAATTGAAAAAATTACTTTAAGTTTATTATAATTTTTCCAAAACTTAAATAGAAAAATAAAATAATATTAATCTTAAGTAGCATTTTTGGAACAAAAAATCGAACAAAATTTTTAGAAGTCCAGTCAAATTCAATTATTTTTTCTATATAGCTCCATTTGTATTAAAATTTTCAAATTTTGGCCCCGGTTTGATTTGTATTTTTCTTCTAAAATCAGTGGTAAGAAACTTTCCATTAATTTAGTATCCCACCATATATATATTGAGAAGATTATGGGATGGTTCGCAAGATTTTACGGTTAAAAAAAATTAAATCTTATTTTTCTGAACCCTTCAAAATTAAAAATATAGTTACTGTCATTTAATGATTTGATAGTTTTTCAGATTTTTTTTTAATTGAATTTTCTTTGATGCACTTTTCTATTTTTTGTTAAAATTTTGGCAACAAAAATCAAGGTCTAATTTTGTTTTTAGTTTTAAAGATCTTAGTAGATTTAAAAAAGGCTTTAATTTTGGTTGATTTCATCTTTATTTTATGTTATTTTGATCATTTCTGATATTAATTTTGTAATATTTTCCATTTAACTATATTGTATACTGAAAGTTTTTTTTGTCTGTTTTATGTTTTTTGCCTAAACTTTTTAGAAAAATGTGGTCTGAGTGGGAGTTGAACTGTGCTCAAAGAAATAATTCAAGTGCATCAAAAATGATCCAATTTAAAAAAAATCTGAAAAACTTTCAAATTATTAAATTTAATTAAAAGAAATATTTTGAATATCATTCTTTTTTTTTTAATAAAACCGATTAATTTTTGGGTTTTTATTCCTCTAAGATTTATTGAAATAAATGCAGAAAAGTAAAAAAATCGTGCCGTATATTTTTTCTTTATATTTGACCCGATAATGTAAAAAATTTTTGATTTTTGAAAATAAAATTCTCTAAGTGATCTAATCAGTTTTTTTTTGGAAAGTTTGACTCGAACTTTTGGATTCAACCGAGTTTATTTTATTCATAAAACTTATGAGATTTTTATGAAATCATTACTTCCCAAAAACAAATATTCTTTTGTCAGATTTTAGAGGACTTTATTTTAAAAAAGTCATTTTTCTAAGTTAAAAGAAAAAACTAATTAAAAAAAATAAAAAATAATCATATTATATTGATTGTGTTTGAACCAGTTTAAAAAAATTTAAAATCATTTTAAAATCAAAATTAATTCATTTCAGCATTATTTGTTAACATTGTTTGAATAATCTTTAGAAAAATTTCAAATTTTAAAATTTATTTTATTAAAAAAGATTGCTAAATGGAATTAAAAAAAAAAAAACTTTTAAAAATATTTAAAATTAGTAAGTGTATTATCTACATTATTTAATGAATTATTTTCTTGAGGATAAAAGCCATTTTGAGTATGATTATTGGAATAAACCGAATTTAAATAGGAGCCATTTGAATTTAATGAAAAATTTTGATAATTTCTATCTTGTCTGGGATAAAGATGCATGTCATTCGGTTGACTCATCATCGACCATGGATTTATTACCGGAGAGTTGGAATTTGATTCAGATGAGTGACTGGAAGAACGAATACTATGATCATCTTGATTTAGTAGCTCAGTTAACAAACCAATGTATCTTGTTGCAAGTCGTAGAGTGTCAATTTTGGTCAGTTTCTCCTCTCCAGGTTTCTTTTTTTGTCTCTTGGAATCACTGGAGACCGAGTTGTCCAAGTCTGAGCTGAATTCAGACATTAAGAATTCCAATGGTAAATGCTCCTTGAGTACATTCAATGCCTCGTTCAGGTTCTGCATGCGGTTTCTCTCGCGATTATTAGCGCGAACTCGGCGCTGTCTCTTCACAATAAATGGCATTATGTTACTTTTGGTAAACTCGTCATCTGAATTTATCATGCTAGTGAGTCTCTTTTCTAACAATTCATTGTTGTACCTTTCGGAGGCGCACGGTCTTCCGCGCCGTTTCAGTTTCTGGTCTACTGGTACTAAGGAATACATTTCAAATAGACTAAAGAAATTTTTTTTATTAAACATTTATTTTTTTATTTATAAAAAAATAAAACAAGATAATTAGTTAGCAAATGTTGAATAGAGGAAAAAAAGTGTGAAGACTGAGTTTAAAAGGAAATAAGCCACTCGAGTGGCTGCGAAAGTTGTTCAAAAATTTATGGTCAACAAAGTCAACTGATCGGTGCACAAAAAAAGCACTATGCTCATCAATGTTAAATAATGAGACCTCATGTGGTCACTAGTCTCTTAAGTTACCGTAAAATTCCGATTTTTTACTCTTGCTCAATTTGTTACCGATTCAATTAAAACAATCGAACTACTTGAAATTTTAATTATTTCAATAGAAGAAAAAGCAAAATTTACTTGGTCGATTGACATTAAAGTTATGCAATTAGAGTAATAAATTTATTTTTAGTGCTCAATCAGGTTTAATGAGACTTTTATGGTCAAGTAGCCCTGAGCAGTTTGTCTCTGAGACCAAATGTTTTATAAACTGCTCAAAAAATACAAGAAGTTTATGAATAGATAATTAATTATCTATTGACATGTATTGGCTGCTGTTTGGTGCCATAAAAATATTTGTCATTGCAATTAAAAATTGTAAAGGGAATTTCTAGCTAAATGTGTAGTTTACTTGACAATTGATACATTAGAATTTTAATTGGGTATCATTAGATATAAATATTATTTTATAATGTTTGTTTATAAAATAAAGCAATTGGTCAATTAATTTTCTTTTTGTTGGTGACAAATTTTTAAATATCATTTTTTTTCAAAGTTAATTTTTGAAATAGAATTAAGTTCTGTAAAATTATTGCCAAAAATTCAAATTCATCAGCATGAAAAGGAAGTTTTTTATCTTTTTTATTCCTTTTTGCACTTGGCTGAACATTTCCAATCTATCTGGGAAGAATTTTAAGTTTATATTTTGAAGAATTTTGTTATTATCTTAGCAATTGAAATCAAATTAAAAAAAAAAGACTCTATTGTTTTAAATAGAAATATTTTGATTTAAATTAAAAAAATTTTTTTAATATAATTTTATATATATTTTTTTTAAATAAAAAATATTTTGATGAATAAAAAATTTTGATTTAATAAGTCTTTTTTAATTGAGCATTGGCTATTTTATTATTCAATTTTTTTCAACTGTCTCTCAGAAAAAAATTAGCAAAGACTTTCATCTATACTAAATTTAAATTGATTAGATTACTTTATTTTTTTTTAATTTTATCATCGCCAGAATTGACGTAAATTAAAAATAAATAATAAAAAATAAGAAAATAAAAAAATCTGATTTAATTAATTTTTTTTAAATTGAGCATTTGCTATTTTATTATACAAAAATGAAGAAAATTTAATGAAATCGTAATTTTTAAATAAAAATAAACCTCTGATTTAAATCGGTTGGTTACGGTTTTGTATTTTTTCAACGAATAAATATCATATAAACAACTCTAAATTTGTATACTGAAAGAAGGACAAGCAGGTTAGATTGTTGCGTCATTTGTTTTAAATAAATAATTAAAAATCATTAATGAAATTAAAGATGAAAATCTTCTAATATTTGAAGAAAAAATTGATTACCAGAGATAAAGCCCAGAATTTTTTTGAGTATCAGGTTTGGACAGATCAAATAGGCAAAAGGTTTGAATTGGTAGCCTAAAAAAATTTTGTAAAATACTACGGGTCTAGGTAATTATAAACCCAATCTTAACAAAAATCTGATACCCGAAAAAAAAAACAGTGCTAATGTCTTCATTGTACGATTGCATTGAACTTTTAATTTTTATTGACTTAAAAAAATTCAAAAAATCTTCAAGAAAAATTTCGAGAATTGCGAGAAAAATATGTTTTTAAAACTGTTCCATAATTTTGTTAAAAAACATCGTCACAAAAATTTAAGTCAAAGCCACTAAAATAAAGTTCAATGAATCAAAAAAAAAAATAAAGTCATTGACTTGACTTATGACTTGTAACTTATAAACAACTCTGGTTTCCCATATATTAATCATAATTTTAAGCTTTTTTACAATTCTAAAATTGAGTTTTTCATTGTTTAAAATTTTCGATTTCCCCATAGACCTTCGATTGGGTTTAACTCATGCTGATATTAAAGAATAAAAATAACTTTTATTTCAAACTTTTTCACTAAAATTTCCAGTTAATTGATAAAAATTAAAAGTCCAAAACTGATTCATTTACTTATTCATGCACATCCAAAAAAAAATTAAATAATAAAAATAATTAAAATTTTTAAAAACTGAGTTTCTTGTCCATTTTATTCAATTTTATTCAGCTTTAAATTCGAAAATAAATAAAAATTTGTCTCAACGTTTTTTTTTCAGAGTTTTGTTCGATTTCTAATTCTTCAGAAATTGGGTTAAGGGGGTAAATCGCGCACAAGATATAAAAATATAAAATACATTTTTTTTCGCAAATATTGGTCCATTGATAAAATAACAACTTAAAATAATATATTATTTTGTAGTAGGACTAAGCATTTTTATAATATGTAAATATTAATTAAGTCATGTCCATTAGAGCATGAGATATTTAAGCTCAAGAATAATCTTATGTTTTTTTTTTTAATTGATGAGGAAGTGGGGTGATAAAAAAATAGACCTCATCTAAAACACAGTTTTTTTCAGACTTTTAAGTATTCAGATTAATATTTTAAAGTCACGTCAAGTTTTTATTTGTAAACCATAAATAAAAAATTTTCTTATATTTATGATAACAACGAATCTAGAATAAAATTTTAACTTTTAACATGCTCTGAATTTAATGTTTAAATTCTGGAATAAATTTATTTTTATTTAAAAATATGTTCCTTATGCTTTTTTTTCATATTTTTCTGTCTAATTTTCAACCTTTTTGAATTTTTTTAGTCTTCCGCGTTTTTTTTTCATGAGTTTTGTTTTGGATAGAGTTTGAATGAAGAACTTCCACACTAGGATGAGAAAAAAGTAAAAATTTTTCAAGTAGATTAAAACTAATTAATAATAAAAATTTAATTAATTTTATTGAATAAAAAAGATAAATTTAAAATTTAAAATTTAAATATTAAAACATAAAATAAATAAATCAATTAAATAGCATTATATTTTTATCATTAAAACTGATCAATTTAATCAATTTAATTAATTTTCAATTTTTTGTTCTTATCAGTTGACTTTGTTGACCATAAATTTTTGAACAACTTTCGCAGCCACTCGAGTGGCTTATTTCCTTTTAAACTCAGTCTTCACACTTTTTTTCCTCTATTCAACATTTGCTAACTAATTATCTTATTTTATTTTTTTATAAATAAAAAATAAATGTTTAATAAAAAAAATTTCTTTAGTCTATTTGAAATGTATTCCTTAGTTCCAGTAGACCAGAAACTGAAACGGCGCGGAAGACCGTGCGCCTCCGAAAGGTACAACAATGAATTGTTAGAAAAGAGACTCACTAGCATGATAAATTCAGATGACGAGTTTACCAAAAGTAACATAATGCCATTTATTGTGAAGAGACAGCGCCGAGTTCGCGCTAATAATCGCGAGAGAAACCGCATGCAGAACCTGAACGAGGCATTGAATGTACTCAAGGAGCATTTACCATTGGAATTCTTAATGTCTGAATTCAGCTCAGACTTGGACACCTGAGCGAAGAATATCAAATAACTGCAGGTTTTCATCAAGGCTCAATAACTAGTCCTCTTTTATTTAGTATATATTAATGACATCCCCAAAAGAAACAAAACAAACAATGAATACTCTCTGCTTTTCGCAGATGATCTAGTTACATTCTTTATTTATAACAAAGAGGGGAACCTAGAAAATAAGATTAATAAATACACCAACGAACTAGAACAATGGCTTATTAAATGGAAAATGAAGATATCAGTTGAAAAGTCGTGTTCAGTAGTCTTTTCTAGGTACAAAAAAGAGGGTGATAATCTAAACTTAAAAATCTATGGAAACAGAATAGTGAGCCAAAAAGAAATCAAGTTTCTTGGTATTAAATTTTATTCTAAGTTAAACTTTAACATATTGGTAGGCAAAATTAAAAAACGCTGTAATAACAGGCTAAATATTATTATTATTAAGATATTAATATTAATATTAATAATATTTTTGGCTAAATATTATTAAACATTAAATGGGATCTTAATCAAAATACGCAAGGAAATCTTTTTTAATCTTTGGTCTGATCAATTTTAGAATATTCTTTTCCTTCCTTGAATTCATTTTCAGAAAATAATATCAAAAAACTACAGGCAATTCAGAATACAGTCAGATCTATCCTTAAGTTAAAATATGGTACTCCCTCCAACATCGTGCATCATGAGGCTTTTAATAACCGTAAATTATTAACAGTCTCGAATCTTCTTTTTGAGTTGAGTGAGAGATATATTGGGACAGGACTGAGACATTCTATTCCATTGGTTGTTAGACTGGTGGAGAAATACAAAGAAGGTTTCGAATCAAGATAAATTGAATACCCAACTCCATTGTATAATTGCTACCTTACTATTTTCTCTTATTTTCCTGAAGCCTCAACTATGTAAACATGTGTAACGAGTAACAAACTATTTCAATATGTCTTTTTAACTTTCTTTACATATTATTTTAGTTTATTTTATTCTATTTGATTCATTTTATTAACTTAATTTTAATTTTTTTTTCATAAATAATTTATTTTAGAAAGTAAAAAAAAAGTTTTTACAGGGTAATGTCTAAAACATACACACATCAAGATTTCGAAGGAACAACACCGGGTGTAAATCACCAAAATTTTTAGAAAAGTGAAATTTTTTTCAGATACATTTATTGCTAATTATCTGAATTTAACTATACACCCATTTTCATCTAAAAAAAAATTTTATCATCACCTTTAAATTTCGAATGAAAAAAAAACAACCCAAAACACCCAAAAACACCCTCATAACTTTGCAGATACACCCAAAAATAGATTATATTTTTGAATAGAGTAAAAAAATATCTTCTAGAAATTCTAGTTTTTATAAATTAATTAATTTGATTTTGCCATTAAAACTCAAAAAAACAACTTTTTTGGCTCTTCGACAATACACCCTGATTTTTTGCCTTTTTTCATTTTTATTAAATTTATGAATTAATAAATATAAAAAATGCACCAAGAATCAACCATTCGTTCCACGGTGAAAAGAAAACAAGGACACAATCGGCGATACTGAGGAGATTTTATTGCTATCGCTTGTCGTGATAGTGAAATCGAATGGCGTTAAAACGCAAAAGATGTTCTGCTTGGCAAGAATCGAAAAAAAAGGACAACCAGCTAAAAACAAAAAAGCTCTAGAAAAACAACCGATTGAGACACAAACAAGAATCAAAATAAATGAGTGCGAGAACGTAGACATATACATTTTTATAGATAAAATAGAAGGAATCCAAAGCAATCAGTCCGAAATGCAACTCACTTTTGTTGAAATGCCCATTATAGAGCATGCTGAAAATCAAGTTTTGGTTATTTCTAGTCAACAGCAACAATTTTCAATTTTCGAATTACTCTTTTTGCTCAAAAGTTTCAAATGGGCAATTTAATTGCATTACAATTAACACAATTTTTTAACTTTTAAAAATATTTAAATTTAAAATAATCGAAAATATGCAATGCAATTAAATTGCGCATTTTAAACTTTTGAGCAAAAAGAGTAATTTGAAAATTGAACAAAAATTTTACTTAGGCAAATAAAAGCACTTAAATGGTTTCTTTATTAAAATTGTTCTATTTTTCAGAAAATCATGATCACATATAATCAAAAAATTTAATTTATCTAAACATTTGTAATAAATATTAAATGGATTCTAAATTTACTAAAAATGGGAACAACTAAAGAAAAAATTAAAATGTTTTCAAACTGTTTTTATTAACAAAAACATTTTTGTGACTCTAAATATAAACTAAAGAATTAAAACAAATTTCAGCTATTTATTATATAATAAATTATTTAAAACACGAAATCATGTACAAAAATAAATGCCGTTTAAAAAAAAAAAATAAACCCTGAGAATGTTACCATAGATTCTCTTGTTTAATCAAAAATTTAGTGAATAAATAGGCTTTATTTTAAAATTTATTTTTAATTTGAAAAAAACTAAAAATGTGTTTGTGTCTTGCCTGTGAAGCTTGTTGCTGCTGCTATGGCTGTTTCAAAAGCTGTTGCGATTGTATTTGTGACACTTTGTGCTGTTGCTGCAAATGTGGTAAAATTTAATTTTTAAAATTATTTTCTTTTTTTTTATCATTTCTTTAAAGCAAAAGATACGGTAGCCTAACATTGATGAATCTACATAAATACTGTATTGATAATTAGAAATTTGTCTTTTTTATTAATTTCTTATTTATTTTTAATGATTTTTTGAAATAAAAATGAATCAATTGTTTCAATTATCTTGCTCGCTTTTATCGTTACTTTTATTTTCATTAGGTATCCTAATTTGGCAATGTGAGTTTTGGTACAAAGAACCAAAAAAAATTTTAAAATGAAAAAACTTTTTTACTATGAGTCTAAAAATAAAATTTGTACCACCAAAATTTTGTCTCTGCAACAACTCTGCAAGTCTGCAAAGCACTAAAAGCATCAGAAAATCATCAAGCTGATTTATTTTGCAGAACAGTTTTTAGACTCATAGTAAAAAAGTTATTTCATTTTAAAATTTTTGTTTTAAAATTCACAATGCTCCCTAATTTTACTAGCGTTACCAGATTTTTTGCTCAAAAGCGTCCCCTTAAAATTCCTTTTTTTAAAACGAACCAACATTTGTTTGATTGATCTTTATGTTCTTAAAAATCATAAATGACAAATCTATCTCTTTTAACATTTTTAATGGTGAAAACAATGAGCTACTTGATTTGTTTTTAGTCTCATTTACGCTTTCTGAAAAAAATACTGAATTTAGGTTAATTTTTTAAAATGACAAGTGATGTCTGATAGTTAAGGAATTTTTCCAAAATATTTTAAATGGATAATTTACTTATCTAAGTTGATTTATGGGATAATTTCAACATTATTCTATTAAATATAGATCCGAAAGGAGCGGATAAAATTGAATTGAATAAAGTTGTTGAGATATTTTCAAAAAAAATATAAAGTTGAGATTTTTTTCATTTTTTTTCAACCCGAGTCCCTCATTAAAAAATGTTTATACCTGCATAAAATGTTGATGAGTCGATTTCAAAAAGGTTTTGAATCCATCTAAAATATATAAAAACATTCTCTTGCGGTCAGGAAAAAATTTAAAAAACTTCACTACCACATTATATCGGTAATTTAATGAAAGAACGCTGGAAAACTAAAAATCATTTTCAAAGAACCCGTTCTCAATCAACTAAATAGAGATTCAATTTTATGACCTGGCAGCTAGGAATTTATTTTAAAAGATTTTGGAATAAAAATTGATCTGATTTTAATTGAGAAACGAGCGAAAAATCTCTATTTAGCAGGCCTTAAAATGAATAAATTCAGATCTATGTAAGGTCCAAAAATTATCCCAATCATAGAGTCAAAAAATCAAGAACTCAATATAGATAGTGAAAAATGAAAATGAACATTCTTTTATTAATATCCTGATTATAATTACAGTAGTGATTTGACATAAGGATCCATGGTAAATTTACGAAAATTAAAGTAAAAATGGTAATTTTATTATTAAATTTTTTACTATTGTTATAATAAATTAGTTTTAAAAAATTATTCAACACAAATGACCAAAATTTTTTTTACCTTAAATTACCACCGTGTCATTTTTGACACGATTTTAAATTTTCAATATTAAAGAGCGGAAAAATTAAAAAATAGCAATTTTTTTTGATAAATGTAAAGAAAATTAATTTTTTTATTTAAATTATTATTTGAATGCAAAATAGTCAGATAATCAAAAAAATCTTTTATTTTTGTAATAATTCAAAATGAAAAAAATTTTAATTATAAAAAAAAAGAAAATTAAAAAAAAATTATAGTTTTTTGCCATTATCATGACATATTTTATAAACAGCTTCGACCTTCTGCTCATGAAGACAAACCCTACATGTTGGCTTTGTACAAAATGTACAGGTAATATTTGTTTTATTTTCTTTGCATAATCGTACTTGACATTTTTTTCTTGAATCTAAATTGGCTTTTTTTGATGAAACTGGAGTATTTGAGGAACTCAAAGAACTAATTTTATTTTTTGTTTTGAGATGGTGTTTTTGGAGTTGATAGAGTAACAGGTATTGAACTATTTTCTTCCTCATCTTCACTTTCATTTTCATTGTTTATCTCTTCATCTGATTCCCCTGATTCAATATCATTACAGTTTTTGTACTTTTCTAACTCCTTGCGGGCTTTTAGGGCTGCTTCTCGTCGTGACATTTTTAATTTTTCAATTTAATAATCAATTTTATTTTAAAGAAGAAAAAATCAAACAAAAAAAGCACACCATGTCACATAATGTAATATTTAAAAAGCTTCAAGTAGACAAAATGAATGACGTGTCAAAAATGACACGGCTGGTAATTTAAGTAAGCTTTTTTTTTTTGCAGAAAAATTTGAATATATTTTTTCAAATTTCACTTTTTTTTTTTTCAAATATCAAGTAAATTAGATTAATCAAAAAATATAAATCATAAAAAAAAATTGCCAGAGTTTTTTGGCAAAATAACCTTAAAAATGTCAAAAATGACACGGTGGTCATTTGAGTGTTAAGGTTAAATCACTACCAAATTCACCAGATTTAAACCCCATTGAGATGGTATGGCTGAAAATGAAAAATTTCATCATCGAAAAAGTAACAATCATCGAAAAAGTAACAATCATCGAAAAATATTTTTGAATTTCAAAAAACTCTCGCACCTGATAAATTATTATTTATTATTATTTTATCAGTAAACACCGCGAGGGTGTTGTAAAAAAAAAATAAAAATAAAATAAAATAAGTAAATTAAAGTAAAGTTTGTCTTTCTTTAAGATTTGAAAAGAAGAAATTTTAACTACAAGAAATAAGAAGATACAAACAAGTAAGATTGTAGTATGGTAAAAATATTTTTTTTTTTGCGTATTTGCTTAGAAAGCTTTCGTTAAAAGTTGTAGGATTTTTTCTTGTTTTTTTTTATTCATTGATCCAGAAATACAAAACTTAATTTATTATTTATTTAATTTATTACATAAAATTACACCTATCTTGGCGATGTTTAAAAAAAAATAAATTAAAAATTATAACCGCATAAGCGATGGCATCGATAGGGGATTCCACGTCCTAGTGGTCTTCCTCGATTTTGCAAAAGCCTTCGACAGAGTTTGTCACGCATCTCTAAGAGCCAAACTGGTTGCCTACGGTTTCTGTCCAGGCATTGTCGATTGGATTATCGACTTCTTGTCAAGAAGGCAGCAGCGGGTTGTGATGGGTCAGCACATTGCTGACTGGATTGATGTGTCTAGTGGGGTCCCTCAAGGTGGCGTTCTTGGTCCGCTTATGTTCGACATATTCATCAACGACATGCCAGCGGCGGTCAGCCACCTTGTCAAACTATTTGCCGATGACAGTAAACTGATTGCCACAATACGAAGCACCAGTGATCTATCAACACTGCAACATGAACTTGATGCAATCTCTGAATGGTCAAACACGTGGCGAATGCTCTTCAACGAGAGCAAATGCAAGGTGATGGAATTCAGCAAGTCTGGCAAGAACAGATACACCCAATCAGAACTACTGATGGGGGAAGACGAGTCCAGGAGTGCACTAGCTTACGTCGACACAGAAAAGGATCTGGGAGTTACATTTTCACATAACTTGAAATTTTTTATTCATATTAAAAATCAAGTGAACAGAGCTACTAGAATACTCAGCCAGTTGAAAAGATCATTTAGATATTGGACTTTAGATACCTGCAGGTCCCTCTATTGTGCCTACGTAGGACCCCACCTTGAATATGCCACTGTTGTCTGGTCCCCCCTTGCAAGAAAGACGCAAAGATGCTATAGCAGGTGCAGAGAAGGGCCACCAAACTGGTTCCCCGTATTAGAAACTGGCGCTAGGAAGACCGTCTTGCCGTCCTTGAACTAACTCCCCTTTATGAGCGCCGTGTAAGTGGAGATCTGATCCAGATGTTCAAACTTCCCAAAGGCATCAACGAAGTGAGCTTGGTTAACCCCCCGGTTCCCGCAAGTTTACTTTCCCATCCCGGACCCGCAAAAGGTATCAGAGGTCATGCAAGAAGATTTTTCGGCCAGGTCTCCACCAAATGTCTTCAAAGAGCAAACACATTCACCAACAGGAAAGTCAACGAGTGGAACGCTCTACCAGCTACAGTCATAGACGCCGACTCGGTCAACAAGTTCAAGAACCGATACGATACCTTCACGTCCAGTCAACAATCATGAACAGGAACATTTATTTATAAAAAATCGGATCAAAAAAGAAAAGAATTTTGAGTTACCTTGATTGTGGTCTTTGTGGAGCTTGATAGGTCTAGTTGATTTGCTTGATTGGATCGGTCTAAAAGTCTAACGTAGAAAAAAAAAAAAAAGGAAAAGAAAGAGAAGAAAGATTGTTAGCTTGTTATAACTTATTATTATTTATTATTTTGACCTAAAAATTTAAACAGTTTTTTCTTTTTGCAGTAATTTTTTATGTGTAATGTGCAAGGAGCTACCATAGGTGACCTCCTAGTCCTAGGCTACCTCCGCAAGCTAGTCTTGCTGTAGCTTATATGTATTTTATATTAAAAATTAAAATGACATTTGTAAACTAATTTTTGTTTCAAGTTACAAAAAAGATAATATTATATGTACAAAGTAGTTATAAAATAAATTATTAAAATTATATTTAGCTTTTTACAAAATATACAAAATTTTTTCAAAGCTTAAATTACTTTTTCAAAAAAATAAGGAAAAGTAGTAAAATATTGTTGTTTCCATTTCTAACGTATGCATTAGTTTGGATTTTTTGGCTATCTTTCCAAGACACATAATTATTTTTATTATAGTTCCTTCAGTTGTTTTTAGCTGTCTTTGGTCTATTTGATTAATTTTTAGTGCTTCACATCCATAGGATAAGATAGGTCGACAGTAGGTTTTGTAAAGCTGAATTTTAATTTTGGTTTTGAGAATTCTTTCATTTATTACAATGGCTCCGATTGCATTTTGACTCTTTATTGTGTTCTTTATTCGTTACTGTATGTGATCGTCGTTTGTATTTTTCGAGTTGATTAATACTCCAAGGTACTTGATTTTGTCATGATTCTCGATCACTTTTGTGTTCATCATTAGTGATACTTTTTTGTTTCTTTGTTTTTTATTGCCAAATACTATCAATTGTGATATATCAGGATTAAACTTGATCTCTTTTTTTGTTCCGAATTCTTCGCATATCTCTAAAGATCTGTATTTTTTTCATCATCACCTAAGATAATTATGTCGTCCGCATATAGGATTATTCCGATTTGGAGATCTTGAATTTTGATTCCTAGATTTTCTTTCTCTAATAACTCCACCAATTCTTCAATGTATATTGCAAAAAGTTAAGTTGACAATGGACCACCTTGCTTTACACCAATTGTGGTCTCAAAAATTTTTGATGTTTTTCTTTTCTTTGTATGCTAGCGAGCTTCCATAATAATTTTTTAGACTTCTCCATATTAGCGGTTTGATTTTTCCAATAAGCGTAAGGAATAGTTTTTTTCTATTTATTTTGTCGAAAGTTTTACTTTAAAAAATCTAAAAAACTTCACTACCACATTATATCGGTAATTTAATGAAAGAACGCTGGAAAACTAAAAATCATTTTCAAAGAACCCGTTCTCAATCAACTAAATAGGATTCAATTTTATGACTTGGCAGCCTAGAATTTATTTTTGGAAACAAAATTAATTATTTATAATATTTTTTGATTTTAGTTTTGATGGAAAAATAATTTCTTAAAAGAGATAAAATATGTAGAACAACAAGCAAAAGAAGTAACAAAAAGAGTAGAAAAAAACATTCTAGTGTTTTGAGTAGTAAATTATAAAATTTATAGAGTTATCACGTGATATGCAAAACCATTAAAATTTGTTTGTTGACAATGTCGGTAAAAATATCAAATCCAAATTGATAAGGATTTTTAAATATTTTGTTAAAATCAATCTAAAAATGCTTGAAAAACCAGTTCTCTTCAAAGTTCTTTTTGATGCGCTTGATATGACCCTTAATAAACTCGAGAATGATGCAATCATATTTATTTACAACTTCAAATCAAAAAAGATATAAATATGAATTTTGAACCACATTTGATGCAGAAAAAATTTAGGTTAAGAAATAAATATAAATGATATAAATATAGATTCCTAGAAGGTATACCTTTCGTTTTCACTTACTTACAACAGACTCTGATAAAAACCTGTTCAAAAATTCTTCTACGCTGTTCGAATTAATGGACTTAAAATTCAAATGTCTGCAAAAAAATATAAAGAAAGACCAGAGAGGAAAACGTATCCAACGTGTGAAAGGTATCAGCAGAAAAGGCCATTGACTCAAAAATGCTCAACTTAAGTCACTGGAAAAAATATAGAACTAAATTTAAATGATCATTTGAGGAAAATTCAAAAACCGCAGGTGTTCCTCAAGGCTCATTAATTAGTCCACTTTTGTTCAGTTTATTTATTAATGAAATTTCCAAAAGAAATAAACAAATAAAGATTCTTTTACTGATGACCTTGTTACTTTTTTTTTCTTAAAGAATCAGGGTAATCTAGAAAATAAGGTCAATAAATACTAAGCTGAACTAGAGCACTGGCTTTGCAAGTGGAAAATGAAGATATCAGTTGAAAAGTTTTTTCAAAAACGTTTTAATTCAAGGCTAAATTTAATTAAAAAGTGATGCTCCTTCCAAAATTTTAGATCACGAGGCCTTAAATAAATTGAAACTATTGAAAATTTTAAAATCGACATTTTGAATTGAGTGAAATATATGTTTAGGCATTCTGTTCGGTCAAATTGGTGGAAGAATATATGGCCGGCTTCGAATCAAGACGTATTGAATACCCGACTCTATTGTATAATTGCTTCTTAACTACCTCTCTTTTTTTCCCGAAACTTCAAATATTTAATTTTGCTCAATTCAATTTTATTTAGTTTTGTTTTTATTTTTTTTCGATCGGTACAAATAAACAAAAATATTAATAATAATAAATAAAAAATAGTCCAAGTCATGACATTGAGTTGAATCAGACTTTTTTGTACTTTTTTTGGGTCTAGTCCATTAGGTGAATATGTGATCATGAAAAAAGAGAAAAATTCATGTTCACGGTTTAAGTGAACAAATTGTTCACTAAATTATTTTTATCCTGATAGGTGAACATTTGAAAAAAAGTTTAATTATAAAAAAATTTATTTGAGTTTTCTAATAAAGAATTTTATGTCTTGTGTCTTGTTAAATTAAAAACTTCTTATGACTTAGAGTTTTATGGCTTTTTATAACACGCTCACTTTCAAATAAACGTTTCTTATATTCTTCAGATTCAAAAACTTTATTCATTTTTTTCTATTAAATTTCCAGCAAATTCTGAAAAAAATTTTGTATCTAAAAAATATAATATTTATATAAGAATTTAAATTTGCAGAATCATTCTTACAAATTTGTATTCAAAATTTTTCTTTCCTATTTTTATATAAATTTTACAAGGAACAGTTAAAAATTGTCCTTTTGACAAATTAAAAAGATAGATGAACATTGTTAAATTTAGGTGAACAATTTAAAAAGTAGGTGAACAACTTTTGTCCACCTATCAGGGTAAAAATAATTAAAACCGTGAACATAAATTTTTCACCTATTTCGTGAACACTTGTTCTGCTAATGGACTAGAACCCTTTTTTTATATGATCTTTTTTTGATTTTAATCATTTGTTCATATTTTAGCCAACATATTGCTATTGAATGTATTTTCTTCTATTAAAGACTGAAAAGACAGAAATTTCTTACTTTTTAACACTAAGCAAGTGAAGAAATGAATCTAAATTGTGTAGCTTTGTACTTTTTTTTAATAAGATATTTTCTTCTAATTTTGAATTCCAATGGAGTACAATGAGTTGACTCTATTTTAAAAAATGGATTTTTGGTCGAATGAATCCATAGTTTTTGCTAGAATATCTTAATTATGTAACCAAAATAGTCTATCATAGAATGATTTAAAATTTAATTTTGGTTAATAAAACTCCTACGAATCTATTCTTGATTTTCACCTGTCTTTTCATTACAAGTTTAATAGACTAAATGCTCTCATTTTTAAAAATTCTAACACTCAAACAACATATAATTAACCATAACTTAAAAAAAATATTTTATGTAACAAAAAAATTAAAAGTAAACTGGTTCAATTAAATTCAATTGCTTAATTGCATTCTTTTTAAATTATTGCCTATCCAAGCGATCAAATACTTTTTTAAATAATTTTTTTTTGATTTTTTGTTTAAAAAAAGCATGATGTGACCAATGGTTTACCAAATAGATAGCTAAATATCCTCTACAATTAAACGTTAATTGATATTTAGTTATTTGTGAACATCAATTTGAGAATCAAAAAAAATAATAGAGAATCACATTTTCTAAAATAAAGACCCGATGTCATGCATTTCTTACAATCGATAATTATCTTTAAAGTTCCTTGAATTCCTGCTTCATTTTAATTTTTAATTTTATCAAAACTCACTATAAGATAATAAGCTTTATATAAGCTATTATTTAATTTTTCTAAAGACAAAAATTTTGATTTATGGTACTTAAAAATTTAAAAAAAAAGAAAATTGATTAAATGAGATATTTCTCTAAATTAAAACTGCAGCTTTTGGACTAATTGTAAATTATACATCCAGAGGCGGTCACGGCCACTTTGGTGCATGCATTTGCTAATGATCCAATCTAATTGTATAAATATGAGCCATTCTATTTCTCAGTATTTATACCTTAATATTGAGTTTTTTATTCAAACTTTAATTTAATACTCTAACTGAAATTGATCAAACATAATAAAGGAAAGAATTTTTATTTATTTTAAGTGGTTGTATGCAATAAAAATTACAAGAAATTATTAAAAAAAAAAACTAATTTTTTTAAACTGTATTTTTTATAAATTTTATTGTTACTTTACAAAAATGAATAACATAAGGCTAATAAAAATTAATTTATTTAATTAATAATGATTCAAAAACGAAATCGAAATAATTAAAATCAAAATCTATATAACCCAAAGTTTCAAAATATCCGATTGCATTTGGCTGATTTAAATCCAAAAAAAAATTCTAGTAATAAAAAGTGTTAAATTTTTAGTCGAAAAAATAAATAAAATTTTTGGTTATTTTTTTTATTGTTCTTATCTTAAATTAAAATTTTGATCTAAATTACTCAAAAACCTGGATTACATTAAAATTTATAGACATTCTTTTTAATTTCTTATACAACTTGGAAAATTTCTCGATTTTCCTCAATAAAACATTTTGAATGTTCTCAATAATTTTTTTACGATTAATTCACCACTCTTTCTTTTTCAAATGAATCAAATTAAATTATTAATTATAGGATCTCATTAACAACACGTTTCACTTATTAAGAAAATTAACCATTAATAAATAAAATTAAAATATTTTTTTTCAATAGAATATTAATTCGAATTAAAGGTAATGCTTTCGATGGCGCATTTAGTTGTCTGATGTGCTCAAATATTGAGCAGATAAATAGTGAGAAAAAATGCTTTCTTTTCCTATCATTAAATTTAATTAAAAATGTTTTTAAAGTTATTTGTTGCATCTAGCTTATTGACCAGTAAATTAAAATTTAATTGTAAATAAACTTATTTACCTTTTATGTTAGTTATTAATTCTGCGACTTGGGATTATCAAGAGGAAGGACCTGACTTTTGGAATAATTTTGTTCGGGATGATTTAAAAGATTGCAAGTTAACTTCTCAATCACCCATAAATATTCAACAGTCATCAGCTAAATATGACTCCAATCTTGGGAATTTTGCTTTTTCCAATTACAACAAAAGTTTTACATGGACTGCTACAAACAATGGACATTCAAGTAGATAAATGTGACTTGATAAATAAGCTTTTCTAATTTTTCTCAAAAATAAAAGTATCTTTGGAAACAGTCAACGATTCACCTCCAAATGTTGAAGGAAGCGATTTTTCCGAAAAATTTAACTTGTTAGGTTTTCATTTTCATTGGGGATATAATATTTATCAAGGTACCAAATTTTTTAAAACTATTCATTTTTCTCTTTAAGCTTATTTATTTCACAGGAAGTGAACACGTATTAGATGGAAAAAAATTTCCACTAGAGGTAAATAAAAATTTATTCAATTTTTTAGATTAATATTTACAACCAAGGTTCATTTGGTGCATGAATCTGCTAAAACGAAAGGATCAATAGCAGTTTTGGGATTTTTCTTTGAAGTAAATGTTTTTTTGAAAAAGAAAATAAAAAGTATTTGATATATGAATTTAGATTAGCGAAAGTGATAATGATAATCTAGCGCCTTTAATTGATGTTGCAAATATTAAATACAATCCAGATAATCCGGGTAATTTAGTTTTTTAAAAAAAAAATCTAAAATATAATCAAATTTATTAGAAACAAGGACTGTCCAATATTCTCTTAATTCTATGATTCCAGATGCTGCGACATTGAATTCTAACGGATACTTTAGATATAGCGGAAGTTTTACCACTCCACCATGTACCGAAGGAGTCATTTGGACTGTTTTCAATCAAAAAATAAATATATCAGAGGCTCAAGTAAAGCTAGAAAATTAATTGTGTTAATTTTTTTTTAAATTAATTAAAAGGTAAAAAAATTTCACGAATCAGGACTAAAAATAAATTTTAGAGATGTTCAACCCTTAAACGGACGGACTGTGACCACAAATATTAACAACTCTGCTGAGCCATTTTTAATCAACAATTTGCTACTTGCAATTTCAAGTGTTTTATTGTTATTAAAATTTGATTAAATTTTTGATTTTTATCTAACTTTTCAAAAAAAAAATTATTATTTAAATAATTTAATAAAAAATTTTTGATCTAAAAACAAAATTTCAAACTCAATTGATTAATTTTTTACTGAAAAGGTGCATACAAAAATGACGATCGATTTTATTCTAGTACTAAAAAAATATAATACTAAGTGATTTTAATACTATTCGAGTTTTTCTCTAACAAGAATTAAAGATAAAAAAATCATTAACATTAGCATTTATTTCATTTAGGGAAAGTAAAAAATACAAATAAAAAAATTATCTGATTAATAATTAAATCATTTTCGCTTGCTTTTGTACTTCAGAGAGCTGATTGTGGAAATGAAGTCCTTTTGTTTCGACCACTTCAACGACTAATTTCATTGTCGCGGTACACTTGTTATGATTTCTAAGATGGCAATAAAATTTTATGAAAGGTCCTTGTGAGAGTTTTTCAATAATTATATTTAATTTTCATATTTATTCACTGGATAGGATTTAAAGGATTGCATTAAATGGATTGGATTTTTTAGAGTTTATTAGATAATTTAAAATTTTTTAAGACAAAAGAGAGCACCATGAATCAGCAGTTTCTTAGTACTAAAATCAAAGCATGAAACTTATGTTTCCATTTTCAAGACCTAGCCCACTTCCAAATATAGTACTAAAGTTAATGTATATAAACCAACTCAAAGCTAAGTATTCATTATTATATTTAAGGGAATAGAAAAATAATATAAAAAGTAAAAAAATTCTTTAATTTTTGTTTAGCTTACAAAAAAATTTTTAAACTTAAGTAAATTTCTATCAATTAAACAGTAAAATTTTTTGATTAATTTTAATACTTATTAAAATAAAAATTTTTCAATTTAAAAAAAATTTGACAAAGAGGATCAGAAAAGCTACTTTTTTAAATTTTAAACAATACTTTTGAAATCAAGCAATCAATTTTTCTTAAATTCTCATTTAGTTGTTAAGCTATCTATTTTTTTCATTTAATTTTTTAAATGAAAAAAATTGTTTAATTGTTTAATTGTTTAATTGTTTAATTTAATTGTTTAACCCTGAACTTTATTTTTAGATCGAAAATTTTTATAAAGTTCTCTAGAATGAAAAACTAAATTTTATACGCCAAATTTTAAATTTAGTATAAATACGATTCTTATTTCTAAGTTTTGAACAACGGTCCCGATTTGAAATTAAGATAACTGTATCGAGTTGATCTTCTACACTGCAATTTTGCCCAGGAGAAACCGCTCCTACTTTTTTATGATGAAAATTTGTCCCGTATTTCAGAGATATTTTGAAGATTTTTCCTCCTCCAAAAATTATTCAAAATTCTGAGCCAAAAATTAGAAAAAATCTAGATTTTCATCAAAAAAATTTTTTGTGTACCTTAACATTAGGATAAACAAAGGTTGTTTGGTAAATATGGCCTAAATTCAGATAAAAATTTTTTACTAACTTATTTTTAAAGCAACATATTTGATTATATTATAAATAAATGACTAGAAGGAATATCAATATAAATGTGACGAGGAATCCTAATGAAAAAAATTAATTTTATTCAAAAAAAATAATTATTTTTTTAGTTAAAAAGTATAGGTAACAAGGCTTGCAAATTTAGTTAAATTTTATAATTAAAATCTAAAATTATGCAATTATTGTCATTTATGTTACTTTTTTTAAAAAACATATCCATTTTTACACGTTTTCAGTTTTTATTTTAGAATAGTATGCTAATGGATGAAATAGCTCAAAATCTAACTCAAAGCCTTTAAATTCGAGATCCTTATTATCTATCAAAATGTTAATTTAAATGAAACTAATTAAAAATTTAATAAAGACCATGGAAACATTTTTTTTCTTTCTCTATTTTTTCCATTAATTTAAATGAATAATTTAAAAAAAGGAAAGTAAAAAATTTAAAATTCAAATCCAAAAAGCGAAAAAATTTTTTTTCCAAGATTTTATCAATTCTTTTTCTCTTCCGAGCCAAAGCTCCTTCAGAATTTTTTTTAAAAAGAACACACCAACATATAAGCACACGGAAGCCAAAAGTCAGGAAAAGAAAAGCACAAGTAAGCCAAAATAAAATAAAAAGCACACAGTTTTTGTCAAATGGACTCAAATTTTTTGGTTGAAACAAACTGGCCAACGTTTGGGCAGGGTACCGTATCTAGGCATTCAAAAACTTTGCATGAATGGTGCGGGAATATTTCGAAATTCGTCATGGAACTTTCAAATCATGTGAAACATCTAGAGGAAAGAGTAATGAAGAAAGACATTGAAATAAATAAACTGAAATCTGAATTGGCAGCATCAAATAAAACAGCATACTCATCCAACATCAGTTGTCAGTAGGTTCAAGTGGGACAAAAAATGCAAAAAAACAAGCCGACCAGATAGCTGTAGCAAATGCTATCATCATTAAAACTTTAATTAAAATTTATACTTAAATACTTATTAAAGTTATTGTTAACCAAATATTAAATGAGTCGTTAACCCCCTTCATCACAGGCAGTGATTTTAGCGATAAGTACTACTTGAACCAGTTTCATTTTCACTGGGGATTTAACATTTTTCAAGGAAGCGAGCATCTCATAGATAATCAAAAATTTCCTTTAGAAGTAAACATTTTTTAAATTAATTAAGTTAATTATCTTATTAAGGTCCATTTGGTACATATTTCTGAGAAAAATGAAAAAGCCGTCATTAGCTTCATATTTCAGGTAAATTGATGGCAAGATATCATTAGCAAAACTAAGAAAGAATTAGATTTCAGAGACAGATAATGAGAATATTCAGAATTTAGTCGATAGAGCTAATTTGGATTTTTCAGGTTCTGGTAATTAAATTTACAATCATTTAAAATTTTTGATTTAATATTGAATCAAGATTATCATGTAATAAAATTTTCGCTTAGTTTACTTGTTCCACAAAACGAAATTTTGAAAAAAGAGGGCTATTATAGATATACTGGAAGCCTAACTACTCCACCTTGCAGTGAAGGTGTTAAATGGACTGTGTTTAGAACAAAGATAAACATTTCAGAAGCTCAGGTTTTATTTAAAAATTTCAAATATTTTTCTTATTTGTTTCTTGTCAAGATGAAGCAATTCTACAAAAATGAGATTGATTTTAATAATAGAGAAGTTCAGGAATTAAACAACCGGGGTTTGTTCACAAATATTCAACATGATTTTGGAAAAAAAACAAATTTTAACACTTTTGATTCATTATTTAAATTTTTAGCTAGACTTTTGGACAATTTTTTAAAATTTTTTAAAATAAAATAAATAAATTCGAATAATTTTCTAGTTAAATACTATCATTGTTTAGTTGTAGTTCTGTTAAACTACATCATCGAATCCAGTAAACTAAAAGCTTCACAGTTCAATACTTTGATCTTATCATTTAAATTATTTTTAACAATCTAATGTTCTAGCGGAAAACTTAAAGTTTTTTACCAATACTTTAAATTTAGATCAGTTAAATAACAATTTAAATTAATAAATAAATGACTCTAAACGAGACTTAGGATGACTCTATAGTGTTACTCAAGCAAAATTTACCTAAAAAATTAAAATGGTCATTTGAAAACAATTTTAGTCTAAAGAAAGAGAACTTTGTTAGCACCTAGGAATTCCAAAACCTTGCAAATCATTATTAAGCTATTCATTGAATGAGTGCAGCAAAAATTATATTCCTAGAAGAATTTTAATAAATTGAAAATCAGTTTTAAATTTGTTTGTTTTATAATAATTAAAATTTAATAGAAAAATTATTTAGAGAATTTCTATGACTACATTTTTTGCTTTTAAAAATGTTTAAATTAGCTTAGATTGTTCATTTAAATTTTTTTTAAATAATGAATACCTGTGAAAATCAACAATTTGCTGATAAAAAGCCAAAAAAAAGAGCTAAATTTTTAGAAATTATATCTAACTGGACGTAAGATTCAAAAAATTTTATGGCGAATTATTTTTAAATCCAAACTTTAGACAAAATACCACAGCTCATGGAATAGGTAAATTAATTTTTTTTTATTATTTTTTTACGTAAATTTTAACTGCTATTCTATTTTAACATGTAAAAATTTAAAAGCATTTAACATTCGAACTAAACAACTTATAAGCAAATTAATTTTAAAGGAACAAAAAAAATTTAATAAACTAATTGTTATTGCTCTTTAAGAAATTTTATAAAATTTTTAAAATGGTTATCATAGTGCGTCTCTATTCTTTACTGTATAAGCAAAATCAAAAGTTATCTTTAAATATACAAAAAAGATTCTCTTTAAAAAGATATTTTAAGTTGATTTGGCTAAATTAGTTCCGGTTAATATGTCGTTTAATGAGTGCTGGAAAAAGGCTGAAAGATGTTTGATTACGAAAGATCAAAAAAAAGAAATTTTAGGTTTTTAAATAATAAATTTTATTAAGTATTCATTAAAATTCATTAAAAACAAAATTACCTTTATTACATTTTTTAACAATATTTTGTGTAAAATTTTGTAATAAGATGTAAAAAAATGTAAATTTCAAGTTGCGAAAAAAATTTGATAAAAATAAAAAAATTTATTAAAAATCAAATTTTCGTCTCAAAAATTGAATTTTTTTGGCCGTTTACATTTTTGTTAGGTTTTACATGAAATGACGTAATTTTACGCAATATTATATTATTTTACGTAAGCTTACATTTAATTACATTGTATATTTGATGTAATTTTATGTAATACTACATTTGTTTACGTAAAATTACGTAAATTGCCTCTGGCTCTGGTTTTTGTCTTGTTATTTATATACGAGTAAATTAGTTTAGAGTCAAGTTTGAATTTTTTAATAAGCTCAAGTTCATAGCTCGCTACTAGCCTCTAAATAAGTATCTTTACCGACCTTGCTTTTTCAACAAATTGTTGCTAAAGAATTGGCTTGTTTTTAGTTGACTTATATTTAAACCAGTAATTATATTTTTTGTTACATAAAAATTATTGTCGAGTATTAAAAAGATGATTTTTGGTATTATAAAAATTACTATTGAGTATTGTAAAAAAAAAAAAAAAAAAATTATTCTTTAAAAAAATGTTTTTTTTGCTAGGGTAGGTCTGCCTCTCTTTCTTTTATGTCCGATATGTACCGATTTTGCGATTAATGGAGGACTGACTTCTTTTAATCTAATAGCCATATCAACAACATGCTTGCATATTTATTCTTCAAAAAATTTTTGCATGTTTTTTATAATTTATTAGTTTTAAAAAAGTAAAAAATAACATGTAATTTATCAATTAATGTGTATACTCAATTGAGGATTTACGTTCAGAATTTTATTAATAACATTTTTAATAATAAGCTAAAAAAATTATCAAATATTAGTTTTAAATAATATAAAGAAATTTTGGTGATTTTAATCTTCATCTGAAAAAATCAAATTACTTCTTCTCTTCTCTAACTTTCCCGGATTATGTTTTCCGATTCCCATAAACCACAATACACTGGTAACATAGCACAAACTCCAAAAACCCTGCAGCCACTTTTACAATCACAATACCATCCTTTTATCGGTTCTTGTTCTGGCTCTACTGAATATTTCACCTTTGTATTATGTTTAGATTGCGACACGAACTTTAAATTAATTTTAACGCAGATTAAATTTCTATCTTCTTCAAAATACTCAAAATTTTAATCCCCATTTTGATTAGTATGCTCAAGCTAATATAAAATACTTTGCTTTAATTTGTATACTCCAAAACAAATTGATTGAATGTATTCTTATGTTAACTCTGGAAATTCAAATTCATTCAGATGAACAATTCTTTTTTTTATAAAACGATTCGAATATTTTTCAATTTCGCTTTTTAAGAGGTTTTCTTCGGTTGATTTTTCTATCATCCTTTCATAAAGGGCAATTTTTCTATATCATTTGACTTAGCAATTTGGGGTCTATATATATGTTTATTAGCGCGCAAACAAAATGAAAATCATGTTCCAAATACTTTATATTGATATTCGAAACAACATTATTAAAATATTTCCAGCGTTTAATGCGCCCATTAGCTGACTTAATTACCCATCGTATCTTTGTAATAAGGCGTGAATAGTTTGCATCCATCGTAGTATGTTGTTTCCTACCTTGTAGATAACTAGGCATCTTTGGTTCATATTGCTTTTCTTGAAGGAATTTAATTGAGTCTCTAAATCCTCTGTCGACAACAAAAATGTCTTCGTGATGTAACCATTTGTCATCTTCCCGTATTTTACTAAAAATATTTTCTAGTATATTTGCATCATTATTTTTTCCATTCGAAAAAAAGGTCTAATAGATTCGATTATTGTACCATCTGTTGCCATAATCAGCATAAATTTTAGCAAGCATCTTTTCTTATGTTCAGAAAAGGACGCTTTCTGAAAACTATAAGAATTTGACTTTTCTATGTAAATATAAGTCGCGTCCCAAATTCTGATAACATCATTTTCATTGGCTTTCAATAGTACTTTAGCCATTGTAGTGGTATGATTTTTGATTATATCATCGCGATTTGTTGACCTATGTTGAACGGAGTAAACTCATTATTTAATTTCTCTCTAACTTTTCGGATGCGTCTTTTGATTTGGTCATATGATGCGAATGGAAAAAATGCCGAAAGCTCTTTAACGCTAATACCAGTTCTCAATTTGGTCAAATAAAAACCAAGAGCGTTAATTAATGAAATTCTCCCTGAAAATCGAGCTTCTGAAATAAAGCTATACAAATTTAAAAAATTATCTCTCGATATTCCAGTGAGAATTCTACAGCGTTCATCACTAATTGCTGCAAAATCTAGCAAAATATGTTCTGATGAAGATTGAGAAATATGAAATGTATTATCTTGGAAATTGTCTACCAAAGCAGGTTCAATTTCTTCGGTTAAATTATCAACATTTAACTCATAAAAGAGACCATTTATTTCCTTATCAGGACATGTTTTTGAAAGAGATTTATGGCAGTCATTGCAAACCCATGTGAAAATAGTGTGATCAATACAAAGCTTTCTAATCGCATGAATTAACCATATAGACAAAATGTGAACTTTATACCTATTAGCAATCTGAGAAGCCCTTGATCGATTATTAAATCGAGTAGGACAAACAACACACTTATAATTGGTCATTTTTTAAATAATTTTATGTTTTCAAAATTCAAAACAGATAGAGTTTTATTTATTTATTTTTATTAAGTGGCTTAAGAAATCAAACAAAAATCAAGTTCAAAACACGATTTTTATAAAAAAATATTTCAGAATTAAATTTAAAAAAGCCATCATTAAAAGAAATTTTATTGGGTTTTCATATACGAAGATTAATATTTTGTCCTAAAAAATTAATATTTCCATCATATTAGGCATATTTCATTTAATTTTTAAATTAAAAAAAGTTTTTGATTTTTTAACAGTTTTTGTTTCTTAAAAAGTGAAGGAAGCCAAGTTTTCCAATCTTAGATATTTTAATATGTTATTAGTGACCTAAAATAATATAAAATGATGTGTCTCAGAAAATTTTTGTCTTAACGTCTTATGGCACCTGACGCTCTGGAAGAGAAAAATTATTTTTTTGAATTTTTATTAATTTTTTGATAAAAAGAAAAAGTGATATAAAAAAACTGATAGCATTTTCGAAATCCTGAGAGAATTATATGCTAGAAACATTTTTTTCAGAAAAAAAAAATATTTGTTGCAACTTTTCTATCCTAAAACAAAAATTCCACCATCTATAATAGGTTCAAACTTTGAGTGGCTTTACAATAAGAAAAAATTAAATAATTAGTAAAATTTCACATATAATATTAATCAGGGCATCGAGTTCTATTAGAAAATGCCAAAAAAAATATGGATGAAATTGCTGAGTTTTTTTTTCTAATTTCCCCGTATTCTTTAGTGAAATAGATGGTTCTAAAATAAACTTTTTATAATTAATTTTAGATGGATCGCGATCAAACGACCATCCATATTCTATATCAATTGCTAACTAAAGGAACTGGCTTAAGGGTAACCTATTACGGAATGTTTTTTGACCCTTAATAACTCTATTAGTAGCTTCTAATACATTATTCGTACTTGAAACAAATAAATGGGGACCTTCAAACCATCCTGAATGCAAATTAATCCATTCCTTAAAAAAATAATCGAAAAAATCTTTGATGGATGGATTAGTCTCAATGATTTTTTTCCATTTTTTTAAAGTAATTGGGTTCCTAACTCAAACATTTCACGAGTTGACAATATCTTGTAAGTTGCTTCAGCATGAAAATGGTTAGAAATCGAACTAATATTTAATAATTTTATTGATGAGAGAAAAAAAGAAAATTTAGCCGCGTTAACAGTCTCTTCGTCATCACAGCTTCATTTTTAAATAACTTCACCTTCTGGTTATGGCAATGATAAAGAAGACACATCTACATGTTTATCGCGTTTTTTTGTTTCTAAAAATTGACTGAGCGAACAAACTTCAACTTTTTGTTCTAGAAATCTGTGATTTCTGGTCTCATTAGTTTAAGTTCGCTTCAAAGATTATTAAGAGATTAAAAAACTCTTTACAACTTATATTTTTCGCAGTATGTAGACCAGTATTGGTCTTAACCTGAATAAGTGTTTCGAAAATCGTTGCTAAATAAGTCGAAACAGAAATATGTCTGCAATCTGATTGATCTTATGATAATCTTTGATAGACTTTTTGAAATTGTTTGGGAGGAAAATAATTTCAATCGATTACATGAAGTCATGACCTGGACTTTTCTTAAGTGCTTTAAGTGAACCCTTTATGAGAAAAATGTAAATAATAGCATTTTTTCTAATATTTTTTGTGCATTTTATTAAATCACTGATTTGATATTAAATTTATTTACTTTTAAATTGATCAATTTTTTCTCAATTTATTTGCTTTTTTAATAATAGTTAATTATTTTTTTTTTAAACCTGGCTATTGTAAATAAATCTTAAATTTTATCTAAAATCATTCTGTTCTTTAATTCAAAATTTACTAACTAAATAAAGTTTTTTTCAGTTTGAAAGCACTAGCTTTTCTATTACAGTGCCGTAAATTGACTTGTCACATCATATCATCTGATATCATTTAATATCATTTTTTTAAACTTTTCTCATATCAGCTGATATCAGCTATTATCATTTGATATCAGATAATATCAGGTGAATTAAAATTTGAATTTCTATTTGTAAAAATATGTAAAAAAATTTTTTTTCTGATATCAACTGATATCAGCTAATATCATGTAATATCAAATGATATCATATGATATGATGTGACAAGTTAATTTCCGGCACTGTTACTAAAATTTATAAAATGAAATTGAAATTTTTTTTTTAGGAAATATTTCCCGAAATACAAATATTTTGCTAAAAACAATATGGCTGGTTTGCATTTTGGCAAGTGTCAGCTATTGTACCTATCAAATAATTTTGACAATAATTCAATTTTCGTCAAAAAAAGTTTCATCTAATTCAGAAATTTTTCACCAAGCATCAACCAAATTTCCGGCAGTTGTTTTTTGTAATTTGAACCCATATGATGGATTCTTCGCCAAAAGCATACTTCTGGATATTATAAACGAAAAAAATCTGAATGAAACTGAGTATGAACCAATTGATTATGTGGACACACTGATTGATCATATTAAAGCAGAGCTGCATAGAAAATACTTCACAGACCTATACGACATGGGATTTTGGCTGTCCCAAATGTTAATCAGTTGTCGATTTCAGGGAAATCCATGCTATGAAACTGACTTTGAATATTTTCATGACTACAACTATGGTAATTGCTTTCGATTCAACAATTCTACATATATCAGAGAAGTTAAAAGTACAGGGTGGCGGAATGGTCTGAGGCTTGAACTGTTTGCTGGTGAATTAGACCAGCAATTTTTCAGCATTAAATCTGGCATGAGAATTGTGGTGCACAACCAAAGCATTGTTCCTTTCATTGATGAAGAAGGAATAGATGTAAGCGTTGGCTTTCAGTCAAATATTGCGCTAAAAAAAAAAATCATCAACCGGTTACCTGCCCCCTACAGTAATTGTGTAGACGACTATTCAACTGAAGAAAATTTGGCAACAAATGATGTGTTTTCATATTTAAAAAATTATTTCACCATGGGTAACTACACCCAACGATACTGCTTGAAGGCTTGCTTCCAAAAGTTTATTATAGCACAATGTGGCTGCTATGATTTTAAGTTTCCCGTTCCTTTGTCTAGTTTGGGCGCTCAACCTTGTATAACAGATGACCAAATTTTATGCCTTCAAAATGTTCAAACTATTTATCACTCTGGTACTGGAGCAGCTGATTGCAATCAAAAATGTCCTATTGAATGCAACCAAATTTTGTATGAAACTTCCATTTCTTCTTCCAAGTATCCAAATAGATGGTACACTAATCTTTTAAGAAATTATACAAATTATGGTAAAAAGGTTAATTATACAGGATACGAGGAACTACAGCAGACCATATTGATGATAAATGTAAATTTTGATGATATGATGTACACGCACATAAATCAGGCTCCCGTAATGACCACTGAAGAGCTAATTGCATTTATTGGCGGAAATTTTGGACTTTTTATCGGAACCAGTTTGTTGACAATGATCGAATTCGTTGAGCTGGTGTTTTTGTTAATTCACCAAGCTATAATCAGCATAAATTGTATCAGAAAGAAAAATTCAAAAATAGATAATCCAGTCAGGGCTGAGCTAGAATGTAAACCAGAAGCTTCTGCTGAAGAAATTTAGAAAATTTTGATAAAAATCCTGTTTTGGGAAGATTTAGAATTCACAATTTTAAATTTTGATAAGAATTGTAAAAAAGTTAGACTTATTGAATATAACTTTAAATTGATCTTATAGCTAAAAAATTAATTTTTCCTAAGAATAAAAAAAATTAAAAAAAGGAAAAAATTAATTACTGTGGAATTGCTTCAATTGATTACTTCCTTTGATATATGGTGACTTTTTATTTGAGAATTTAAATTAATATTTTTTGCCTGAATTGAATTGTTTATCTAAAAAAACAAAATTTCAAAAAGATTAAAAATTTTTTTTAACCTTTATTAAAAAACTCAAAAAAATTCAAAAAAAATCAAATATGGAAATTAAAATTACGATCGTTTATCCAGACTTGAAAATAAGTCGGTCCTATTAGTTAAATTTTTTTTGGCATTTTCTTATAGATAGTTATTGCTAGTTACTTTACTTATTTAAATTTTATTGCCGTTCAAGGTTTGAAGCTAGTATAGAAGGTGGGATTTTTGTTTTATTATAGAACAATGTTCATTCTAATAATGCAGAGTTTACCTTATTATTTAACAAAGAATTTTGAATCCAAAAATATCTCTCTGCATTCAATTTTTATTAAAAAAATTTAATTTATTTCATAATTAATAGTTTATCTTATCATTTTAATATCATATCATTTTGAGCACCAAAAATTGATAATAATTTTCTAAGTGTCAATTGCAATAATATCATTTATTATTTTATTTCTAGTAAATTAAAAATTTAATAATTAAATTGTATAATTTTTTTAGTTAATTTTCGAATTTTAAAATTAAATTAGTTTAGTTTTCGTGTAGACAATTCGTACAATTCAATTAAAAAATTTATCATCTACAATTAAGGTATCTAGAAAAATACGGAAAGCTTGTTTTATTTAGATGAAATGAAGCATGGCTTGGTTCAAATTCCTCATTATTAAATAAGTGTTTGTATTAAAACTTTCAAATTTTTTTTTACATTTTCTATTTTCTTAGTCGGTTCAAAATACTCTTCAAAGCCTTATTGTAAATTCTTTTTATTAATGTTTGTAAAATAAAATATTTTCATAAAAAAAACTAATTCATTTTAGATTTTAAAGAAAAAAATTCAAATGAGGTACCAAAAAGAATCGAAAAAACTCCTTCATTCTTTTTTTAAAACAGACTTTTTTTTAAATTTTTTAAATCAAAAATTGTTGTATCAGACATAATAATTTTAAATGTGTTAGTAATTTTAACTCATGTAATAGAAATTTATTTACAAAATGGTATGAAACGCAACATAAAAATTTTAACCAAATTATGACATAAAAAACGTTACAATAAAATTAAAATAAATGAAGACAGCCAAATTTAGTGTATTTTAGAATATAATAGAACAATTTGTTGTGTTTTCACTTATTCAATTAAAAAAATATTTAGAAGCTAAAATTATTCTATATAATAATTATTAAAAGCATGACACTATTAAAAAGAACATTTATTAATTAAAAAAGTTAATTGGTAAATTTTTTTCAAAAAATTCGCCCGATAAGGGGCTCGAACCCTTGGCCTTGAGATTAAAAGTCTCACGCTCTACCGACTGAGCTAACCGGGCGCTAAATATTTTCAAAATTAAAATAAAATTTATCCCAATCTTTAAAATGATTTTTGAATTCATTAAAAAGTAAATTATTTAAAATAAATTTAAGAACTTTTTATTGTCAAATTTTATTAAAGAAATAAAAACTAATTACAATTTCTAAATTCTATCGAAAGATGAACTTCGATATATTTCCTTACACTTATATGCCATTTTATTAGAATTTTTTTTTTGAGGCATATAGCATTGTTGAACTGAGACTTGGCGTGCTTTTGGATGAGAACTGTAATTTAGCACCGAATAGCAGCTTGATGGTGGTGTGTAAATATTCGGTGAATATTTATTTGTATAAGAACTAACACAAACAGGTGTCTTTTGTGCACAATTTGAATAGCAGGACTGATATCTTGAATTTTCATAGAATGGTGAATAGGCTTGATTATGGCTCGAGTATACAGTACAGCTAACTTTTTGTGACCTGGCCAGTGCTTTTTCAATATCATTTGAGGTCGAGTTGGGACCGGGAATAATTTGTCTAATGATACGATAACCAGCTATTTTGGTATGCTTGCTATTTTTGTTTGAATGGACTGCATTTGATTGATTTGAGTGGTAAACCGGCTCATTTGAGTTAGATCGCCGGGTAACAGACTTTTTTGAAGCCTCTTTTTCCATCGAATTGGCACGATGACCATGCTTTGAACTTTTATTTTCGAATACTTCATACACAGGTTTTTGGTAGCAAACCTCTTTGGATTTTTGTACATAAACTGAACGAGGGGCTGGCTCCCGAGGCAACCATTTTTCTAAAATTATGTCACGGGGTTTAGGTGGAGGAGGAGGAAGATGCTCAATGATAACTTTGCGATTCGGTTCGGGAACCGAAACTCGTTTCTCTATTACCAGTGGTTCTTTGGGCACTTCGATTGGGGTTGGAGGACGCTCACGGATAATCAAGGGTGGTGGAGTTGCAGCTCTTGGTGCTTGTTTATAAATCACTAATGGGGGCAATGATTCTGGCGTTTTTTCTTGGACTTCTCGTACTTGAAAATTTAAAAAAAATTCCATAAATTTTTGAAAATTTTTTAAATATTGGCAAAGATTTAATGAACAGGGTTGTAGAATCATTCAATAAATTGAAAGCTCAAATTGATCATATGAGATTTCAATACTAAAATAAGAAATGCATAAGCCATAAGTAACTTAGTACCTTTTGGCATTGATATTCTTACGGACATTTTTTAAAATTATATTTAAAAGTGAATTTTCATTTGAATAAGCTCGTCGTTTGAAAAAGAATACATGAAAAATAATTCTTGACAATCGTTCATTGGATTTAGTTCTTGTTTGAATAAGATTGAATTTGACTTATTTTTTTCTTTAAATTTAGTAATTTAGGAAGAATGTCAGATATTATTTTTTTTTAAATCCCTTTTAAATTTGCGGAAGTTGGCCAGTTTTCATTAACATTAATTGAATCATTAGACCCGAAATTAATATGTTCAATTAGGGTTTGTGATTTTGGAAAAATAAGATTTAGAAAAGATTTTTCTTAAAAAATTTTCTTAATTTAACAATTCAAATTTTAAGTACAATAATGATTTTTTAATTTTTCATCTTAATTTTGTTTAAAAAAAATGTTTGCTTGTGCAGACCACCCAAGGAAGTTGTTTTATTCAATTAGAAACTAATATTTACATTTATATTTTGTAGTGTTTGATAGAAATAGGTTTTAGTTGTATTATTATTTTTTTAAGAGTTATTAATTTTGGTTAAGTTTTTGGATTAGGACCTTTTGTTTCAATAAAGCTATTGTTAAACTTTTTTTGTTTTGATTCGAAAACCTAGAGAACGACTTTGGAAGTCTGACTGGACAAAAAATATTTGAATAATGAAATTTTTACTCTTTTTTGTATATTAAAAATAAAAAATGTTACTATTTTTGATAGAGTTACAAGACGCTCTAGTAAAGTCAGATAATTTACACTTGTTTAATTTTTTCAATTGAAATGAAATAATTTTTGGTTTTGTAAAATACAGTAAAAATGATGATAAGAAATACCTTTATTTTCAATAAGTTCAAAATTAATAAATGCAAATTAGTCCAACATTCATCGAATATATTGACTTTTAAGTTCTGCTAAATTTGCTGAATTTTAACAGATATTGGTTAAAAAATACTACCATGAGGGTTGAAACGTGTTGCATTCACAGACTTAAGTTTGAAATTATAGAAAAAAATATTCTATTCTTTTGTAAAAAATTTTACAACATCGATTTTTTTTCTTTTTCCTTTTTTTTTATAATTAAAAATTGTTCGTAAAAAATCTTCACATTTTTTAAATTGACTTTTTTTTATAGCAGAATTAAAAAAACTGAGAAATTTTTTTAATTACTGAGTGTTTAACAAGGTTACTTAATTCATCAATGTAACATAAAATAATTTTGATTAAAATTAATGAGAATATGTTGGAGTATTGCATTTATCAAACTAAAATTTAACTAAAAATCTAACTAAACATTCAAGAATAATTTGTATTCTATTCCTAAAATTATAAAATCATCATAATAATACTTTTTCTCTTTTTTATATATTTAAAATAAAAAATATCAAATTACTGAATAGACCCAATATAGGTGATTACGAAAAAGTTTATTCAAAATTTTGTCATTTTTTTTTCTTTAAAATGACATTTTTTTAACATTTTTTTTTAAAAATTAAAAAAATACATAAACAAAAAAAAATGAAATTTTCTAAGATTATAATTTCTAAGGCTTTCAAAACTAAAAAATACTTATCGGAAAGAATACATTAAAATTACTTAAAAAATTGGTATCGATAACCAATTTTTGTCTCGCCGGCCACTGCACTTTCGAGTCTTACCACAAAACACTCAGCTTTAATCAGGAAACATATTTATTACTAATTAAATTTGTAAAAAATAATTATTATTAAATTTTTTTTTAAATCAAAAAATAGTATTTGGTTTTAAAAGCAAAGAGCTAAGTGCGCCGACCAATGTTTAGATAAAAAATTTCAAAGAATATTTATTGTAATACATTTTTTTATAATAATAAAAATTAGATATAAAATTAATTTCCACTTAATTTTTAGACACCCACTCTTTAGGTTTAACACATGAGAAAATTAAAAAATTTAATTATTTTTTTAAAAGCCTTAAAACAAATTTGAGTTAACTATTTTGCTTGCTGGCAAGACTTGAGTGAGTTACATCATAATATCTTTTTTCCAATTTAGTCATTATTCGAAAAGATAATTTTTTCAATAAAATTATAATTTTAATTTTGATATTAGATGTTTCTAATTTGGTTAAAATTTTGCGTTTTGGGAATAAAATTCAACATTTAATTTAGGCTAAAAAATTCGCCCGATAAGGGGCTCGAACCCTTGGCCTTGAGATTAAAAGTCTCACGCTCTACCGACTGAGCTAACCGGGCTTATATAAACAAAAATAGAAATTACTTATTATTGGAGCTGGTGGTGGCGGAGTAGGAGGCTGCAACCATCTGATAAACACATTTTGCTTGTAAACTATTTCTTCGTTATTTTCTTTTTTGATCACAATCGGGCTGTCGTCTTCATTCAATGGTACATCGCCATTTTTCTCCAGCTTATAATCACTCGAATTAAGCGCTTCTTTAATTATATCTCTTGCTGAAACAATTGATTTCTCTAAACAAAACTGATAATATTTAAGTTAAAATAAAAATTTCTGGACAAAATACCTTGAGAGGCTTCTGCCGATTGATTATTGTACAAATTTAACAAATTGTCCAAATTGGTTGTTGCTTTTTCATTGCTTTGGGAAAATCTTTTCTGGTTCAGATCACTAAAATTCAATTCATTGCTCCCATCACTTTTGTTGAACAAGTCATTCTCGTCATTTGAATTGATTGATTCATTCAGTTTGACATAGTTGTAATACATTTCCATAACTAGTTTGACAAGTTCCATTGCTTCTTCGTCCTTCCTGATCACAAACGAATGGCAATAGAGCGTGTTTTCGCTTTCAAGACACCGAAATATTGTCACAAAAAGTGGTGGTGAATTGAGATCATTTGACATTGGCGGTGACTTGTCCAAGGTCTCGAATTCTCTAGTGATGATTTCGTTGGGCGGCAATTGACGCAGAGCTCCGCAGTAGGCAAGAAGCTCAATTGGCAGCTTCATTGGGGCTGCATTGTTTTTGAGAAAATCAACCATCAATGAGTCACTGGCCACCGACAGATCAACTTCTTTTCCGATTGAATTTGTGCGCAAAATGGTGCGTTTGAGCGGCACTTGAATCACATCCGAACCATTCTCACCTTCGAGCAGCTCACCCATCGGCTCCGAGCCCAAATACATTGCTTTTACTGTATAGCTAGAATCATCATTGTTTAGAAAAGACATCTTTTTTTATGTTTATGAAAAATAGAACCAAGCGCAGCAATATATTTTGTTTTAAAATAGCTAAAAATAAAAGCCTAGAAATTTTTTAAATTTTTGACTAGGTGAGTTGGCAAGGAGCAATGACTAATGTTTAAATTTATCTCAATTAAAATTTAAAAAAATCAATGACTTTTAAAATATATAATTAAATCCACAGAATGGATAAAATAAATAAATATTTTGGAAATACTTTTTGATTATTTGGTTTAGTTTAGAGCTTTGTGGTCACGCTTGAACAAATTTATGAACTAAAAATACGAATCATAATGTTGGCACAGATTAATCGAATGCATAAAATTATAGGTTTTAAAATAAAGTCAATTTAAGTTTAGCTTTTTATTTTTTTGATGGCAGGTAAGTGACAAGAACGCTTTTTTAAATAATCAATTAGAAAAAGAAGCTAATTTTGAAGATGCATCAATAAATTTTTGGATTTTTTTAGCTCACGGACCATCTGAATTTATTTGCTTTCCGGCAAACTGATCACTTTGAGTCGGTACTACAAATGCTTGATTAAACAAGTGGTTTAGCATCTAATATCAGATATTTGCTAGGAATTAATTTAAAAATGTCAAATGTATTTTTTTTAATTACATCCTAAATGTTTGCTTACCAATTTCGAATAAGTAGAGCAAATTTAATTTTTGAAAAAAATTCATCAAATGATCGTAAGTATAAGTAACCTTCAAAAATTTAATATTAATTTTTTATTTTCTAAAGAGAACTTTCTGAAATACAATTTAAATTATCTCATTAAAAATTTGATTTAGTACAAATTGCTTTTAAATCATTTGAAAAAAAATTGGATTGAAATTCCAAATCGATATACTAATGAGTTAATCCTGGTTTTTAAATTTTAAATTCATTTTAAAATAAACTAAAACAGTTGAGAAATTTTTCTTTAATTTTCCAAATAAATTTTTTATTTTAAGAAAAATTTCATATCCATTTTTGTGTATGCTTGGTTATTAAATAAAATTTAATAATAATATAAACTCTTTTTATTAAATGAATGCAAAAATGATCAAGCGCTAATTATTTTCAAATAATTTTATTTAAATTCACAAAGCATTGATGACAGATTTTAGTGAAAATGATAAAATATAATATTTTGTATCATAGATATTATGTTGAATTAGGGAATTAAAAAAATATTAATTTTCACAATATTTATTTTTATTAATAAAAAAAAAGTTTTATAAAATTTAAAAAAAGCCGTTTGTTTTCCGTAAAAGGCCACTATCTAAGAGAATGTGAATAAACTCCTAGAGTTTACTTCATAACCATCATTATTCTCCAAAATAGGGGCTTCTAACAGAACCATTCTTGTTCGAATTGGCATCTAGAAAAATTTTTAAAAATATATTTTTTTTCAATCTAAAAATTTAGCTGAGCATCTTCTCATATTTATTTAAATATTAAACAAAAAGAGTTATAATACTTGCATTTAGCATGGTAGTTAGCAAACAAAATTAATCATTCAAGCATGACCAAGATGAGCACTACGTTTGATAGTTTTGCTCACTCTAGTATCAAATGACAAAAATAAATTATTGAAAATCAAGTATTTGTTTGGAATTTGTTTCGTTTGTCAAAGTAAAATTCTCCATTTAGTTTTAAAGTATTTGAAAAATATGTAAAGTAATTGCCATATGATTGATATTTATAGCAAACGCCAACCTAGTGACCGATTTGAACTAGAGATTAGACAATGATTTGTGTGGAATTGCGAAAAATAACCATCAACACTAAAAGCTATTTTGTATTTTATCTATTTTAATTATCTAGAAATGAAAGGAAAAATTCGACAAAAGCAACAAAATCCATAAACACCATTGGCTCAGTGGAGCGTGCAAAGATCGGAATTTGTTTTCATTTCTATTTAGCAACACCTTTTGGAGAAAAAATATTTTCTGTCTATCTACCTCGAGTTATTTGCCACAGATGGACCGATAATGGGTTGACTCTCGAGGCCGCAAGACATGACCATTAAAAAAATATATTTTCCAAATAGTTTTTTTTAGCTTCAATCAATCAAATTAAAGTCATTAGAAGAGAAAATTTGAAAAATTTAGGCTTTAATGAACACAAAAATTGAAATTTTAAATAAAAGAATTTCTCCAAAATTAAATGTCCTCATTTTCCTAAATACAAAAAAATAATACAAAAAAATATCTATTTTTCTTTGTCTAGCAAAGACCATAAAATTTCGCTCTGACAAGATTTCATTTCAAAAATTTACTAGGGCCGCGTTGTTGCCACAAAAATTTTTAAAACAAAAAAATAAAAACAATTTTCTCTTAATTACACAATGCAGCTTAATAGTCAAAAGTAATTTTAATTTTTATCCGCCATCTAGCCAAAAAGCCTGGTGTAAAGCCATCTTTATTCTTTAAGTCATGTTCCGGATGTTTTGTTTGTGGACGAGGACGGCAACCCAATTGAGCCGGGCCGCGAGAACATCATCTATGTGGACGAGAATGGCAGCGAAATTCCGGAACAAGTGGCTCTTCAATTGCTGGAATCGGGCAAGTATGTTGATTCGAGAGAACTGTTGAACTCTGCAGCTCGCAGAACTGTGTCCAGCGGCACCAACCAAGCCCAAACATCATCCCAGGCTCTCTATCAGGCTCAAGTGGAGGCCAAGATGCAGGCGATGGCGCTGGCCGAAGCCCAGGCCCAAGTTTTTGCCAAAGCCCAGGCCGAGCTCAAGCAACGGGAGGAGGAACTGGCCTCGATTGAGGCCGATGCTGCCCGAGGAGACACGCCGACCTCTCTTCGTCAAAAGATCACCAATTCGGCCAAGTCAATTTCAAGTGTGGACATGCAGATTCAAAAGTCACAATCGGGACGGCGCCTTCTTCAGCCGCCGCCCAAAAAAGTCGACACCAAAAGCTCGGAAAATTTCCAAGAGGGTGAACTCGAGGCTCGACTACAAGCCCAACGAATTGCTGAGCTTAGAGAACACGAAATTCTCAGGGAAAAGCTGCTGCAGCGTCAACGCCAAATAATGGAAGAACAATTTCAGCACAGGGTATCAAGACAAGCGGAACAGTCGCCATACGGCCACCAACAAATGACCAATACCATTTCAGGTCAAGCACAAAGTCAAAGTCTACAAGTTGAGACCAAGAAGCTTCAGGCAGAGCCGAGTTTTTCGGCTCTGATGGCTCAGCACGAACAATTGGACTCAACTGTGCAGACAGAAGAGCCTGTCGATACACATGGAAGCACTACGCCCGTAAATTTCAATGATGCCGATTCACAAACCATTAAAGAGTATGGACACAAATTTTCCATTGGTCAAGTTAAATTTGTGGGCTATTTGACAGGTGATAATGTAATTAGAAACGCTGGTCAATTGAGCGCAGAAGAATTGGAAAAAATCTACCAAGAAGCAATGAAAGATCAGACGCCAACACAGTCTGAAGAAGAGAAAGATGACCAGTTGGATCCCAGCGTTTTTAGTGACGAACTTGTTGAGATTGATTTTGGTCCCATTGATGCGTATACAGCGGCATTGAATGCTCATTTGAATGCGCACAAGAACGCTTCAGAAGTAGATGACAACAAAAGATTTCCAGCACATGTTCTCACCTGTTCACATGCCACTTTTATAGACAACCAGTTGGTTCTTGGTGAGCCAATGTACAACACATTTGAAAGTAACAATATTGTGAATGGCACCAATGGAGTCAATGTGGAGCTGTATCAGCCAGAGGAGGATGCCAATGACCAAGGCTTGGATAGAAACACACTGAGTAGAACCAATACACAAGTTGAGTACGACCAAGGCAATTATTCGCCGTCGCAGAGCTTTGCATCCATCATTGATATTCAGTCGCAGCGTGGCTATTCGATTCGAGACATGAATCAGTACCAAGATAGCAATTTTTCCAAGGAGGACTCAAGAGCCAATTTTGATAGTTATTTTGATTCTATCAGATCGAAGCAAAGCAGCGCCGGCTTTTACAACAGGGACAATTTAAATAACAATTATGTTTCTCGATAGAAGAATTTTTTAGATTTTTATTTTGTTTTTTTTTACATTTTACCTCATTAGAGACTAAATTTTTTTTAATGAATAAATGAGTTTTATTTTATGGTGGAAATAGAAAAAAAATCGCGCGATAAGGGGCTCGAACCCTTGGCCTTGAGATTAAAAGTCTCACGCTCTACCGACTGAGCTAACCGGGCCTTGCATAAAGTTTAATTAATAAAAATTATTATTTAAAATCAAATCAATCTCATTAATTTAATATAAAGATTATATAAATTACAAATTTATATTTTTATTTTAATTTAATTTAATTTAATTTTTATTTTATTTAATTCCATGATGAAGCCAAAAAATTATTTACGAACCCATTTTGGTTGTTGTTGATTCCATTAGAAATAGAGTTTGACCTAAGAAAATTTTTCCACAGAGACTAAATTATGGCCTTTAGAAATTGAACGACTCAGACAAAATTAAAAATTTAATTTAATTTTTAATAAAAAAATCAGTTAAAATATTTTATCCAAAAAATAAGAAATGAAATTATTAAATAAATATTTTCAAAAAAAATAATTAATTAAAATTAACACTAAAACTTTGTCTTATTATTGCATTTTCTTTTTTTCTTTTTACTTTTTTTTACGTCGGCTTAAACGTGTTCATTAAAATAAATAAATTATTAGATATTCAAAAATGTAAGCCCGGTTAGCTCAGTCGGTAGAGCGTGAGACTTTTAATCTCAAGGCCAAGGGTTCGAGCCCCTTATCGGGCGAATTTTTTTTCCTATTTTGAAGATAAAAATAAATTCCGAATCCAAAAAAACATGAATGAAAAACAATCATAATTCATGTTTAATTACACTAAAATTATTTTTTATCTTTTATGCAGGGTTTTGCAATTAGACAATTTAGCTTAAAAAGAGGTGAATAATATTAAAGATAGAATAAAAAATAATTATAAAATAAATTAGTAAAATATTTATCTTCTTAATGTCTTATTAAAATAATTAAATGCCAAAAACAACAGTTTATGTAAATTTATTAACTAAAAATTTTTTGTTGTCGTAGTATTTTTATTAATAAAATTACGATTTTTGCTCTTTTTTTATTGTGTATATTTTGATATGCACTGTTGAATTTAGTTTTAAATAAAAATATTTTGTTAAGTCTTCATGTATTTTTAGTATTGATTAATCATTAAAAAAAATCTTGTATTCAAGTGTTGAAGACCCTTATTAAAAAAATACCCAACATGAAATCAAACTTGCATAAAATTCATGAAAAAAAAGTCATAACTTTGACTTGGACTTGTGACTTCTAAAATAAAACTATCTAAAAAAGAATTATCTTAATGCTTATTAATGCAGGCCCGGTTAGCTCAGTCGGTAGAGCGTGAGACTTTTAATCTCAAGGCCAAGGGTTCGAGCCCCTTATCGGGCGAATTTTTTTTCTGTCAAAAAAATCAAAATCGTATTGAAAAAAAAATTAAAATATTTTTGAAAAAATTCGCCCGATAAGGGGCTCGAACCCTTGGCCTTGAGATTAAAAGTCTCACGCTCTACCGACTGAGCTAACCGGGCCTGCATTAATACTTAAATTATTTTCAATCATCATTTAAGAAATCAAACACTTAATTTAATTAATAAAACTTTATTATAATAAATAAATAACAGTCTAAAAAAGTTTTTTCGATTCTAAAATTTTTCTAGTCCGATATATTCTCTGACCAGATTGGCAGCAATTTCGGCATTTTCCCCAATTAAAAATGTTTTTTCAGTAGAGTCAACTGTCTTTAAAGAAACTTCGCCGCCAAAATAATGATATAGATTTAAAATATTCCTAAAGCTTTGCTGAACACCACTTATCAAATAAGGTCTCACTACTAAAATCTTGTTCAAAATCAATGCTTGCGTTGGCACATACTTCAAAGCCATGGATGATTTGAGAACAAATGATCGAAGAGCAGTCTCAATGTCATTTAGATCGAACAAAAATTGGGATTGTTCAACAATTTTGCCAACTACGAACTTGACACGTTCATTAAAGGCCGATATTTTGATCAATTCCTCATAAAACTGGTCAAAGTTTAATCTAGCATTGGACACAACAAATTGCTGGTAGAATTTAACCAAAGTTTCCACTTCAAAATTGCTCTCGACACCAACTATGGCTGAATTTAAAAAGGTTTTTGTGTATCCGGAGTCCAGCAGAGCCAAAGACAAAGTTTGCTGTGGACGTTGAGAGGCCATTTCAAAAGCAACTGAATCGCCAAATGTGTGACCTACCAAGTGAACTTTTTCTACATGCGGAACAAATTTTTCAATTTGTTGCCAATAGAATTCACTCAATTGTTCGATGGTTTGAAATTTTAAGCATTCCTCGGTGTACTGTAGGCCATAGACTGGCACATGGAATTTTTCAGCCCAGTTTCTCAACATGTTCACATGACCCTCAATTGGATGCACTACGAATATGGGCGATTTGGCCGCGTCACTCAACTCAACATCATTTAATTCCTCAATCAGCATCTTGGGCATCAAAGTGACCTGCTTTTTGGCTACTCTCTCTTCGACCTTAACTTCTTTGGCCTCTTTATTGCATGAATCACTCAGCAAATCCTCCAAACAATCAATGCATCTTTTATTTCTGACTTCTGATTTATCTTGACCCAAGCCATTTAACAAAACATTAAAATCAATGCACAACGCTTGTTTAGAGCTTTCCGAATATCTTAAATTACAAAGTTTTTCCACAACTTCATTGGGACCAGTGGTGAAGAGAACAAAGTAGCCTGTATCGGGCATTATGGATCCCGATCGAGTCAATCTGTCCAAGTTGAACATCGATTGAACATCACTTTGGTCACACAAATTTCCCAAGTGAAATATTCCGCCAATTTTGCCTTCAGGCGACGCCTTGCAACTCTGCTTGACCAAGCCAAGACACTCATTCTCCTCATTTAGGTCCAAAACCGAAGACAGTCTGATCTCGGCACCGTAAATGTCCTGCAAATCGTTTAATTTTTTGAACAACTCAACATTCATGAACTCAGACACATTGGATTTTTTGGTCGTTGCTGTCAAGTACTTGGCACCTGACTCGACCATCCACTGAATTAAATTCAAACCAAACTCTGAATCAATGCCATTCACAATCACATAGGTTTCATTTTGTTTGAACATTTGCTGGCATTTTTTTTCCTCGCTCTCTTCTGGCTCAAACTCCACCAAAACTTCACCTATTCTCACAGATCCCCACTGGCCCGATTGAATGTAATTCATGACCAAATCAGCTTTGCCGATGCGCTCCATCAATTGACCAAAATTTTGGATCTCTTTCGAATCGAAGACAATCTTCTGGTCATCATGTAAAAACAGGCACCTAAGCTTGTCTCCGTTCGGAAGAGACCTCAAGCCTTCGAACACGCTTATCAAAGCTGTTTGCAGACTCAAAGGACGAATTGGCTTTTCATTCAGGAGCCATAGGCGATCTATTTTGTCATCACTGAGACTTTGGCTAATTTTGTCAAAAAAACTCACAGTTTCAGTCTGGTTAATCAAAAATTCATCAATAGAAACAATTGTTTCATTCAAGACTTTTGGTGATTTGCGGGAGATAAAAATGGTCTTGAGGGCCGAATCCGTCTTGTACCCAATTGGCACCAAAGTCAAGCCTTGCAAAAATCTCCTCCATAGTTCCATATCTTGTAGTTTAAGATTTAAGTATTCGTCCTGCATTAGCAATTTTTCCAATTGCTTGATCTGCTGTTCAATCTTGATCTGAATGTCTTGGGATGACTGATTTCTAAATGACTCCAATTGTTTTATTTGTTGGATCAATTTGGTGTTCTGAATCTTATTTCCATTTATTGACATTTCTAATTTGTGACTATTCTGAACAAAGTCGAAATTGGAGGTGAACTCGTTGAACATGACAAATCCGCTTGGTTTTAGCAGTTTTTCGATCGGACCTTGGAGCCAATTTTTGACTTCTAGCTCTGAAGCTAAGGCCATTGCTGGAGACAGGCAGCCATTTAGCAAAACTAGATCAAACTGGCCAAAAAATTCGTCCGGAATTTGGGACTCAAATTTTCCGTTTGCAATTTTTAAATTCCAGTCTTGGATGCTAAAATTGCCTGACTCATTTTCCAAATATTGCAGGCTTGAGTTCAATGGAACAAAGTGATAATCAATTTCGTGCTTTAGATCGCCATAAGATGAAAGAATGTCTACGCATTTGTTGGCACACAATTGGGATGCACTGGGTGATATTTCCACAATTTTGAGCATCAAATCCTTGTCGGACAAATTTTCTACAATTAGATTGAAGCAATTTTTGAAGTAGAGTGTAGAATTTGACAGTTGATCTAAAACTAGGTCTTGGCTGAAAGCTTGATTGAATTTTTTGATTAAATCAACTGGCTCATTTGGCAAGCAAGCTGAGGTGTTGATTAAAAATTTCAAAAAGCTTCCACCTTCAAACAAATCAGTCAATTTTATTTGAACTTGATCACTGGTTGTATGCTGATAAATGGTGATTTTTTCAAGTTGATCTTGAAGACTTGCTGGCAACGATTTTGGTTCAATAGTGACATTTTGCTCAGGGTTGCTAATTTTGCCCACAAGATGTTTCATGTAACGATTGCATTCGGAAAAGTAGAAATCGAAAAAATCACTCAATAAACACTTGGATTCAGCTGTGGGTTGGATTGAATTGAAGATAAAATCATTTTCATTGTGGTCTTTGTCAACCATGATATAACCAGATTTGTTGTATTGGTTTTGAATTTCAGTAAATGGAAAAAATTCAAGTGTAGTCCTGGACTCTTTTTGAAGGTCATTTTTGATCTCAGGATAAGATTGGGGATGGGGTGAAATGGATGAAATGGGTAAAACAAAGGTTGAAGGCTCAAAAAAGATATCCAGATTGGAAAAAAAGTCAATGCAAGACTGATCAATTCGAACAGGGTAAATTGATTGTTCAAAGATGGATGGAACAAATAACTTAACGGAATCAAAGTCAACAGCATGAAGATACAAGCGACCAAGTTGGTTGAGGAAATGATGAACAAAAAGTTGAGGATCAACGTTTACATTCAACAATGGTGTAAGTGGAAGAACAAATGGAACATTTGAATTGCTCAAAAGATCGATTGGATTAAAGAGAACTTTTTTCAACAAAGTTTGCATCAAAGATCTTGGCGAAATTTCGATCAAAATGGCACTCTTGGGCACTTGCATCAAAGATTGCTGCAACATGACCGGTGTAGTGAACAATTTGCACAAATAGTCAATGCTCATTGTTTGATAGAGACCAAGCGAATATTGTTCTGGTTGACAACAAGTCGAGATCCATTTGGACGATCTTGTTCTCGGAACAATGTTCAATGTTTCTAGACACTTTCTCAATAGTGGCAACATGTCGACCAAGTATTGAGTGTGAACGAGACCAAAGTTTTGAACAAAAACACCAGTTGAATTTTGACCAGCATTGATGGTTGTTGTTGTTGTTGTTGTTGTTGTTGTTGCTGCTGCTGATGGAATTTCTATTTCTCTAACATAGATACCTTCCAATCTCAATTGTCTCAACAAGTCTCTGACCAATTGAACTGGACCAGTGATTACAACTTGGTCGACTGAATCAAAGCAAACTGGCACAACACCGCTTGGACATCTCGATCTTAATTGATCCCATGTCAAGTCGCCAACAACTTCCATCAACGATTGTGGCAAATTTTGAGCTTGTTGCAAACAATTGGCAAAGTAGTACGAGCACATCAAAGCTTGCTCGTGTGTCAAACATTGATCAATGTAGGCACACACCAATTCACCAGCTGATTGACCAATCATGCCATCGGCTCTGATGCCAATCAATCTCAAACAGTCGACCAAAGCGATTTGAATCGCTGTCATGTAAACATATGATTCAACACCGGTCATCACATATTGTTTGTCTTGTTGTTCGCCAGTGATCAATTGCATCAACGGGATTCCGTATGGTTTCAACAGCTCGCATGATCTCATCATCGAACATCGGAACGAGTCCAATTTCATCATTTCTCTGGCCATGCCACATCTCCATTGTTCAACGCCCATACCAGACAACAAGAACCAAACTGGTCTTTGAACCAAATCATCGACTTGTTCGATTTGTCTCATTTTTTGTTCACCATTGATCAAACAGAATCCTCTGAATGGGAACGATTTTGGACTGTAGGTAGAATGAGCGTTCAATAGAGACTGGACAGTCAAATCACTTGCGTTTTGTTCAACATAGTCCATTACTTGTTCTAGAGTTTGTCTGCTCTTGGCATAAAATGGCAACACACGTGGCAATTTAACCAATTCGGACACAATTTCTGGTTGTTCCCAAATACCTTTAATGGTTTGCTTACCTCCTATTAACAATTCCATTTTAAAATCATTTTGTTCTCTACGATTAATGAACATTTGGCCGCTTTTTTTAATTTCATCTAAAAAGTTGTCTTTTGCTTCTTTTATTTCACTGTTAATCAAAGGGATATCTTTGAAAGTTTGCATTTTTTTTTCTAAATTAAATTTATGTTAAAATTTTAACCAAATAATTTTAAATTTTGTTTATTTTTTAACAGTAAAAAATTAAATATAACTTTTTTCTAAAGGTAATATGATCGATCTAGATAAAATTTAATTTATTTATTTAATTAAAACAAATGGAATTTACAAAAAAAATAAAAGGGAAATTGAGCTGAGCTTAAACAAAAATTTTCAAAAGAAAAAAAAGCTTTAGATTTTTTTCATAAAAATTAATCGAGAAATTTAGTACCCTGGATTAATGAAAAAGTCAAGAAAAGAAAAGCTTAAAAGAAAGCATAAAAAAAATCAAATTCAGAATACACTTGCAAAAAATGAAAGATTGAAAAATTTCAAAAAATTGGTATCTAGTGAATAGATTTGAATAAAAGATCATGATTTCATGCTTTTCATGAAAACGAAAATTCGAGAAAAGCTGAAAGATCTGTAAGATGATTAAAATAAAGATGGATAAGCTTATTTGTAATCATATATAAATAGATTGTCATTTTTTTATTTATCAATATAGAAATTTTAAGTTAAATAAAGACCTTTTTTTATAAGCCGAAAAATTTTAATAAATTTTATCTTTTAGACCCTCAAATCTATTGTTATTTTTATATTAACTTATTGTTATTTATTGAAAAATGTACGCATACAAAGTTTTATCTACTGAAATCCAAGGTTCTGCCCCAACCCAAGTTGTTGAAGAGCAAACCATCAAAGGTATTTGGGAACAACCAGAAATTGTGTCCGAATTGGTTAAATTGCCACGTGTGTTGCCATTTTATGCCAAGAGCAGACAAACTCTAGAACAAGTAATGGACTATGTTGAACAAAACGCAAGTGATTTGACTGTCCAGTCTCTATTGAACGCTCATTCTACCTACAGTCCAAAATCGTTCCCATTCAGAGGATTCTGTTTGATCAATGGTGAACAAAAATGAGACAAATCGAACAAGTCGATGATTTGGTTCAAAGACCAGTTTGGTTCTTGTTGTCTGGTATGGGCGTTGAACAATGGAGATGTGGCATGGCCAGAGAAATGATGAAATTGGACTCGTTCCGATGTTCGATGATGAGATCATGCGAGCTGTTGAAACCATACGGAATCCCGTTGATGCAATTGATCACTGGCGAACAACAAGACAAACAATATGTGATGACCGGTGTTGAATCATATGTTTACATGACAGCGATTCAAATCGCTTTGGTCGACTGTTTGAGATTGATTGGCATCAGAGCCGATGGCATGATTGGTCAATCAGCTGGTGAATTGGTGTGTGCCTACATTGATCAATGTTTGACACACGAGCAAGCTTTGATGTGCTCGTACTACTTTGCCAATTGTTTGCAACAAGCTCAAAATTTGCCACAATCGTTGATGGCAGTTGTTGGCGACTTGACATGGGATCAATTGAGATCGAGATGTCCAAGCGGTGTTGTGCCAGTTTGCTTTGATTCAGTCGACCAAGTTGTAATCACTGGTCCAGTTCAATTGGTCAGAGACTTGTTGAGACAATTGAGATTGGAAGGTATCTATGTTAGAGAAATAGAAATTCCATCAGCAGCAGCAACAACAACAACAACAACAACCATCAATGCTGGTCAAAATTCAACTGGTGTTTTTGTTCAAAACTTTGGTCTCGTTCACACTCAATACTTGGTCGACATGTTGCCACTATTGAGAAAGTGTCTAGAAACATTGAACATTGTTCCGAGAACAAGATCGTCCAAATGGATCTCGACTTGTTGTCAACCAGAACAATATTCGCTTGGTCTCTATCAAACAATGAGCATTGACTATTTGTGCAAATTGTTCACTACACCGGTCATGTTGCAGCAATCTTTGATGCAAGTGCCCAAGAGTGCCATTTTGATCGAAATTTCGCCAAGATCTTTGATGCAAACTTTGTTGAAAAAAGTTTAATTCAACCAACTTTGATGATGACCAGCACTGGCTGGAAAACTCCAACTGCCAACATGCCAACCATTATTCCATTGATGCCAACCACTTTTGGCATTAGTGGTCAATTTGTTTTGGAACACTTTTTGGTCCAATTGGGCCGACTCTATTTGGAAGGTGTTGAATTCGATTGTGTGAAATTGTTTGTACCATTCAAATTGTGTCCAACTGTTTATCCAGTGCCAGTCGAACAAAAAGTTTTGAGCCTTTTGTCTCAGTGGAACATTCAACCAGAACAAATGTCATACATTGTGAGCAAACAAGCAATTGGCAACAGTGTTGAACAAGTGATCATGAATGCCATCAATTCAATGAGCATTAACACTGATTTACAAAGTGTCACATTTACTGTTGATGTTGAATCGTTGTTGGAAAAAGAGTCCTATTTGTTGAACCATCAAATCAACGGACGTGTCTTGTATCCAACCACTGGCTATTTGTACTTGGTATGGAAAGCTTTGGCTCAATTTAGACAACAGCAACAAACTGTTGTCGGACCAATCTGTTTGGACTCAGTATTTGGCCAAGCATGTGAATTGGAACAATTGCCACCAGTTTGCTTTGAAAATGTTCAAATTCATCGTGCCACTGTTTTGCGTGAACAAGCTCAACAAGTTGTCATTGTTCCACAAAACAAACGTGTCCTATTCAAAATCAACTATCAGCCATCAACTGGTCTATTTGAAATAGTCGAAGGCAAAAATTTGATTGTCAACGGAAAAGTGTATGTACCAGCTGGTCTTGACTTTGTCACTCCATTCAAAAGCCAATGGGAAAGCCAAGTCAGATGCAATTTGGTCGTTCCACAAGAACAAATTTACACCCAGTTCAAACAATGTGGCTACGAATTGATTGGCGAATTTCAGCCAATTGTTAGATCAAATGTGACTGGCACTCAAGGCGAACTTTTGTGGACTGGCAAATGGATACCTTTCTTGGACTCGATGTTGCACATGAACTTTTTGGCTCAACAAAAACAACAAACAATTGAGTGCCAACAAAAAGGTGGTCTCGTGTTGCCAACTAGAATTCGATCAGTTAGAATCAATCCAATTGAACATTTGATTAGAGCTGAAAAATTTGTCACTTTGCCTGTATTGCACGATTTGTACACCAACAAGACTGTTTGTGGTGGCATCGAAATAACTGGCATTCAAATGACTCCAGTTGTTTTGCCAAAAGATCAATTCAACCCAAGCATCATCACTGAGACAATTGCCAACACTTATTTGCCAACAATCAACTCAACCGCTTTTCCACTTGTTGAAAATCAACCTCAATCACTTGGTATCAGCCAAGTTAAATCAACCACAGCAGCAGCCACATTGCCACTAGTGAGACCAACTTTTGTCAACAACTGGACCATTGGTCAAACATGTGTTTTAAATTCGAGATTAACTCATTTGATCGTTGGCGCTTTGGACTGTGACTTTGGTCTTGAATTAGCTCAATGGATGGTCCAATATTGTGGTGTCAAATACCTTGTATTGACCACTCAACGAGTGAACACTGTCGAGCCAGTTGTTTTGAATGCTCAACAAAGCCAAAAGTTGAGATATTTGCAAAACGAATTTGGCTGTCAAATCAAATGTGTTTCCACATTGGACTTGAACGATGAGACCGAATGTTTGCTTTTGGTTAGACAAGCTTGCCGCATGACTTCGCACTTTGAGGCAAAAATTGGCAGCATTTTCCACTTGGGTGGTCTATTTGTTGAACAACCACAACAAGGAATGACTTTTTCGGTCAAATCGTTGAGCCATTTGGACAAGTACACCAGAAATCAAACAATCATGCCAGACTATGGCCTATTTGTTGTATTCAATAGAAGCCAAATGACCACTGGTGTTCAAACTGCTGCAATCCAAAAGATGATCGAAGGAGTTTGCGAGTCACGCAGACGTGAATGTGGTCGACATGCTTTGCTCGTCGACTGGATGGTTTTGATCGGCACTGGTGAACAAGTCCAAGTTCCAGTCGAGTACAAAAAATTGATTGTCAGATTGGAACAAATGTTGGTGCAATCTGTGCGAATTCAATTGCCAGCTGAGTTGCAACAAATGCCATTTTTCACTTTGAGAGTGCCAGAAGTACAGACTGTTGGCGTTGAACAAACCAGCGAGCTTGTCAACAAAGTTAGACGACAAGTCCAAGAAAGACCAATGATTTTGATGGCACAAAAGTGTGTTGAACAATTGAACAATGTTGAATGCGTGAATGGTCAATTGCCATTGTTTGTTGTAATGCCAATCGAAGGATCAGTCAGCTACATTAGAACATGGGCTCAACAACTCAAAGTTCCAGTGTTCGGTCTTCAATTCACCCAAGAATGCTTGAGATTCGAAACTGCTGAACAATTGGCTCAATTCTACTGGCAACAAATCGAAAGAGTGGTTCCACATGTTGAAAGAGTTCACTTGGTCGGCCACACTTTCGGAGTTCCAGTTGCTTTTGAAATGGCTTCGAGACGACCACAACAAGTTGTTTCATTGTGCTTGTTGGACTCTGGTTTGAGTCAAACATTTTTGAATGGTTTTGTGTTTGGCGTCGAGAGTGTTTGTGAATTTGACGGTTTGTTCAGATTTTACCAACAATTTGTCACTCCAGCTGTTAGACTCAGTGTTGAACAATTCTACCAAATGTTGGCTCAAATACCAACCTTTGACGAACGTGTCAAATTTGTTGTTGGCAAAGTTGTCGAACAATCTCAATTTAGCTTCGACTTGGTCGATTTGGAAACTGCTGTTCGCTCGTACGTTCGCTACATGATCATTTCATGCAAATACGTGCCATGCCAACCGTTGAGATTGAACAGAATTGTTGTCGTCAGACCAAACATTGTTCCAACAATCAAATGCCAGCCATGGGAAATGATCTTCAGTCAACAAGAAACAGTTGATCAAGAAATGGTCGAGAAACTGTTCCAAGGATTGAGACAATACGTTAATGGCAGACTACAAGTTCACTTAATTGATGGTGAACAAAAAACTTTTTTCATGGGAGAGAGTGCCACAAAAATTGCTTCAATCTTGAACAGCTTCTTGGCAGCTGAATTCTAAATTAGTTATCAACGATGTTTGGTTTCTTTTTAATAGTATTTTATGATTTTTAGTTGGTTTTTTATTTTTTTTATTTGAAATTTTTATTTTTATTTTTCAAAATAAACATTTTGAACTTAGCGATTTTTTTTTTAATTTTTTTTTTTTTTTTAATCAGCACCAATTAATTTTGAAATTTTTTTTTCAAGCTCAAATTAGATCACAAGATTAGATAATTTACTTTTAAAATTCTTAAGTAAGCAAGCATAAATTGAATCACTATTTAATTAAATAAGAATAAATTTAAATAATATTTTTGCGCTAAACAAAAAATAAGATAGCATCTTTATCGAAATAAATTAGCAATTTTTTCATTTTTTAAAAAATGAAAAAATGTTACAATGTTGTACTATAAAATTTAGAAAAAAAATTAATAATTTTAAAATCGAATTTTCTAGTCTATTTTCTAATCAGCAAAATAAACTCAATGCTCTTGACTGTGACTTGTCAGTTATTCTTCTCTAATTTTTAGATAATTTCTAAATATTTTAAATAAAATTTAATAGAAATTAATTTTTTTTTAATTTAACAAAAAGACATTATTTGTTAAATGCGATTTTCATTTTTTAATTTTCTAACTCTCTAGTCAAGATAATATCTCAATTGATGAAAGTGTTTTTGATTTTTCAAAAATATCATGAATTAAATTTCTCTTTTCTATAATTAGACTCTTTAGCAATTTTTTATTATTTTGTCTTAAAATCAAGCAGGAGGACTAATGTCAGTAAAATTCGATTTTACTTATATAAAATTTCCAATAATTTAGCAAATAATTCAATTGAACTTTCAGTTACAAAAGTCGATAAATGTCAGTAAAATTCTCTTTTTTATTTTGTAATGTCAGATTTTGAAAAAGAATTACAATAGAGATTTCATTGTCATGAGAAAAAAAAATCCAAAATATTTTTATTCTTTCAAATTTTTACTAATTTGGTAATTTTTTTTTATATTTTTTTTATTAAATTTTATAACTTAATAAAGATGACTTGATTATTTTAATTTTTCACTCAATGATAATAAATATCTATGTGAATAAACGATTGAGATATTTAAAAAATTTACTAGAAAACTCTACCCACTGTAAAAGATTATTTCTTGATTGCACAATTAAAATAAATGATGGCGATAGTCAAAAAAATCTATAATACTTTATAGACTGTTACAGGTGATTGATGTTTTTCTTATCTTCTAATTTTATTTACTATCTAAATTTTTTTGACGGACATTTATTTCATTCTACGATTAAATTGTTTAAGGGATATAATTTTCCGACCTATAATTTTTTTTGTCAATCAAAGTCAATTTTTTTCTCTCTCTATTAGTACAATAATTTTCATTTCAAGTTTGTGTTCTCGCAAAAAAAAATAAATATGGAACTCGGGTAAGAATATTTTTGCATTTTTAAACTATTAAATGATCTACTGAAAATAGACTTTTATACGTAATCAAAATTTGTACAAAGTTTTTTATTTTTTATCTTTTTAGCCTGTGAGGCTTGGAACTAATAAATAATAATAATTACATTTTGAAGAAATTGAAGATCTGTAGATTTAATTAAATAACCTGGTGTATAAAATTTTAAGGACTTTTCTTTTGAAAAAAATACAAGGACCATTGTCAGTAAGAATAATTTTGTATTAGCGATATCAAATTATAAAATTAATTGAATCAATGAATTTATATTAGAATTAGTTTTTAATTATTTTTCTTATTTAAATGAAATTCTATGATCTCAAATGAAATAATTTTACATTAAAAAAAATAATTAAGGAAAAAAATTCAATTAAAATTACAGGTTTGAATTTGAAGACCAATACATTTTTAGCAAAATTATAATATTAAAAGTTTAGATAAATTTTTTTTTTTGATAAATTTTAGCTATTATTTAATTATTTATAGATGATTAATTTGTTTATTTGTGCCCGGCTATAGCTCTTTGAGATTAAAAAAAAAATAAACTTAAAACATAAAATATAAAAGAAAATATATAGAATATATATATTTATATAAATAGCCATCAAAATAGTATTTGAAAAAGGTATTGTTCTGATGCAGAGAAAACAAGATTTCCATTTCTCATAATGTTTAAACCATGATAAATTTTTTTTATGGTGATTTTTTCACACTATTGTTATTCCTAACAACAATAGAGTAAAACAAATGGCAATATAAATCATTTGGTAAGCAGGATGAAATACCATTGTTATAAGTTTATTTGTTTAAATTGTCGGCAAAGATGTGATTTTTAAGGAAGATACATTCAAATATTGTGTTTTTTTATTTGTATTTAGTTTCTTATAATCGCTAAAGGGAGGATAATCATTATAGTTCAATTCGACTATCTCGTTTGTCAGATTACCATCTTCAATTCTATAAATATAATTATAAGAATATTCATCATCTGATTCCTCAGATTTCAGGTTTAGATATATTATTTTTCCCGGTATAAAAGCTGTCTTCTAGAAGGGTCAATAATGGCTTTTTTTTGTTCAATCCAATCTAATCCCAATAGTATTTCAATGTGTAAAATATTGGTTATTACGAAATTAAAATGAGCTAAGGTGTCTTCAACTTCAATTTTAATTAAGTCTTTTTGACCTAAAACATTGTGAGTAGTTCATCGGCTGTGATAATTTTTTGATGTGATGGGTTTATATTTAAATTTAGTTTTTTGGCTACACTTAGACTAACTAAAGAAATAGATGCACCCGTGTCAAACACAGTTTCTATTTTTTCACCTTTGAAAGAAGTGAAATTTTTTAGTATTTCATAACTCTTACATAATTCATTAATTTGTAATACAAAAAAGGTTTCGAATCGAGATATATTGAATACCCAACTCAATTGTGTAATCGCTTTTACTATTTCCTCCTTTTTTCGTGAAACTTGAATTATTTAAACATATGCTACATGTAACAATCTATGTCTTCTAAACTTTCTTTTTTTTAGCTTATTTACTTTATTTTGATTTTTTTTCTCATTTTATTAACTTTAATTTAATATTTTATTTCGATTTTGATTTTTTAATTTATTCTGAATAAGCCCTAGCTCGGTACAGAAAACAAATAAATAAAAATAAAATAATACATTATTAAACTTATTTTTAAATTTTGTATTTGGTTATTTGTTAACCTGAATAATCACTTATTCATCAGCTTGTCAACTGATGCACAAAGATAAGTAAGAATTATACCTGTCACGTATCTCAGAAGTTAGACGCTTCGAAATGCTGACATATACATTAAGCACTAAGCTCACATCTTGAGTAAATTATAAGCTCGTGTTCTTGACACGAGCATATAGGTATAAATAAGAATTCCATTCTTAGAACTTCAGAACGTTCAATATCTTAAATAAAGCTTTTAAAGATTAAACATTGTTTATAATAAACCGGTTACATATTACCTCTTTTATAATATAGATTAGGCTTTGATTTTTTATTATTTTAACAAGAATCTGTGTTGTGGTTGTCTTTCCTACAAATTTTACAGTAAAGTTTTTTTGTATTTCTGCTATTATTTCTCTCTTTATTATGAAAAGGATAGCTATAATGTTTCCTTTCTTCTTTAGAAAATTTTTTCTGTTAATCATTAAAATATCTACATATTTTGGATGGCGGAGGAATTAAACCTAGTATAATCTACAGCGTATTACATTGCCAGTTGTAATGATTCTGAATTGCGAAGCCTAAAGTTATTTTCAGTCAGTTCAAATAATCCTTTATTAAAATAATTAATAAATTAAGTCATTAATATAATTTCCTATATCTTTATCTTGTCTAAGACCTCTTAACTTATCTCTCATGTGAATTATTCGATTCGAATTATTATCTATCTGGTGTGCAGGGCGGTGGTGTAATAATCTATGTCAATAAAGCTTTAAAATCGTATGAGGTCACTAACGATATATTTAACTCGAATGAAATTGAATATATTTGGTTTAAAATTGCTGCGGGCAAAGAAACATTTCTGGTTGGATGTATCGTTTAGATCACCGAATTCTAGTCGAGAAATATCACTTAAGATAAATGAAATCATCAGACATGCAAAACTTCTGGTCGATCAAAACGTTTTTAGTTCTATCTAAATTTTTGGAGATTTCAACTTTCCAAATATTTCGTGGTCAAATTTAGGTGGTCATTGTCAATCAAAATTCGCACAAAGTTATAAGTTCCTAGAAAATCAAGAAGAAAACTTTTTGTTTCAATCGGTCTAAGAACCAAATTAAAAAAATATCCTAGACCTAATCATCACCGAAAATTTTAATCTTATTTTTACAGCGTATTACATTGCCTGTTGTACAAGTACATCCATGAATAATAGCTTACACAACAGCCTGAACTGGGAATTTTCGGTTCTCAGTTCGATACCAAATGAAGAAAACTCTAATGAAAAGTTAAATAATAACTTCAATAAATTAACTTTAATCAATTCAGTGACAAACTGAATAGTTATGATTGAATCAAAGAATTTTACAACTTAAACGTCGAAGAAATGTACAAGCGATTCATCGAGTTTTACAACCAAAACGATGAACAACTTATTCCTAAATTCAAATCAAAGAAAGATAAGACAAAAGACAAAAGAAAGCAAAAGAAAGACCCGAGTGGATCAATAAGCACTTAAAGTCACTTTGTCGTAAAAATATAAGCTTTGGAACAAATTAAGAGCTAGCTAAAATAATACTGAGACCAAAAAAATACAACATATGTTATAAAAGTTCAAAAAAAGATATCAAAAAATCGAAAAGCTCTTTAAATTTAGCTGGCCAAAGACACCAAAAAAATCCGAAACTACTATTTCCATATATTAAAAAAAAAAAGGCTTTTAAAGATCATAAAAAGTCGTTATTAGACCACAAAGGCCAAACAAAAACTGATAAAATTGATATTGTTGAGATATTGAGTGATCAATTCTACGGTGTTTACAAAAAAACTAACTCAACCGACTATGTCAAGACGATTACACCATTTATTAAAAATAAATGTGCGGTTAGTGATGTTATTTTTAACGATTTTTTAGTAAACGAAGAGTTTAAAAAAGTAGAATAAAAATAAATCAGTTGGTGTTGACGGAGTTAGTCCGGTGTTGTTAAACGAATGTACCTTGAATTTCTCGATCCCGATATCCATGATTTTTAAAAAGTCCTTTAATAGTTCGGAACTCCGAGCAGTTTAGCGTCATGCGAACATTACACCAATATTCAAAAAAGGTCAACGTAACTTCGCATCAAATTATAGGCCTATTTCACTGACATCAATTACTTGTAAAAAATGGAAACAATGATAAAAATGCCTTGGTCAAGTTTTTAGATAATGAAAACTACTGTAAAATCTCACTTATTTCATCCCAAATGTCTCTGGTATCAAGCTGGGATTAAACTAATAGGTGACAAAACTGTTTATATAAAGTTCACGTTTATATATTCTGAAAGAGCATAAAATTTTCTACATGCTGATGTAATTTAGAAGAAAAAAAAGAGTGTGGCGGTTTTTGTTTGCTAAAAAAATCTCCTCCGAAGGATCAAATATGACCCGATTTTTTTTTTCATAAAAATATCAATAGAATATTAATATACAAATTTTTTAATTTTCACATGATTGAAGACAAAAAAGTTAAACTGAAAATAAAGAAGTTAAACCATAGAATTGTTCATAATATTGTTTAGATTATGAACAAAATATTTCAAATATTCAAGTCAGTAACTTGACTTTGACTTTTTGACCTCTGAAAAACTTTGTGCAAAATAAAATTTAAGTCCTTCTTATGTTCAGTGACCATGTTTCCATCTTAGCATGCTTATCAGTTTTATTTTCAGTTTTTGAGAAATTAACGTAGCACGTAACAAAGGAGTATTACTGTTCTCTTGTTAGTTGACTTTCGCAAGACTCTCGTCTTTGTAGACCCAAATCTCTTACTTTGCAAATCAAAGAGAGTTGGCTTTAGTGAAAAAGCTCTTGTTCTTATCAAAAATTATTTCTCTGGAAGAATACAAGCAGAATCCTTCGGTGGCGTACTTCTGAATTTTCTAAAATAGACCTTGATTTCAAGAGGTAAGTGTGTTAGGTCCTCTTTTCTTCTTAATTTTTCTTTAATGACCTAGCTTTTTTCTTAAAAATCACAACATTAATTGTAAATTATTTGCTGATGAAACCTCCATCAATTTCTGTAGTTCAAACTTAAAAGATTTAATAGACAACTTCAGAAATTGCTCAAAAATAGTGTACTAATGGTGCTGTAAATTAAGGTTTTACCTCAATTGAAGCTTTTAGGTGTTACAGTAAGTAATAAACTAAATTTTACTAGTCACGTTAGCTATATTAAAGCTACAATTAATAAAAGGCTTATCTCAATTAAGCAATTATTCTTTCTTACCAAAACAAGTCCAAAAACTATTTTTAAAAACGTTCATCTTGCCCTACATTGGTAATTGTTTATCACTTGTCATTTATTTCTCCAAACCAGCTATTCAATATCTATCCAATGAAAATTATATTTAACTCTTTATATTATCCATTTCAATGATAAAGTAAATTTCTCTAAAAAAGATTTTGAAAATAAATTTTATGGTTTAAGATTAAGGCATTTTAACTCAAGTTAAAACTAAACTTTTACATTTAATTGTTTAGGTTCACATTTTTGAAATTAGTAAAACAATTGTTCATTTTAATTCAGAAAAAATTTAAAGAAGAAATAATAAAAATAAGATTTAAATGCCCCATAACTCTGCCGTAAGCCGGTCCCAAGCCCAGGATGAGAAAAGAGGAGGGTGGTGGCAGCCACACAATGTGGTCTTCTACGAGTCCAAAGAAGAGCTGTATTACGGGTACATAGATCTACGGATCTTTGTCCTAGTCTTGTCGTATGAGGGTGCCGCTGGCTTCGACCATCACCCAGTATAGAATCTTAACAGAGCAAGAACTTGTTTTACAGCTGACCCTCTTTGGATAGCCGTAACTTTGGAAGCGTTAAAGTTAAGGCATTCTCTCTTAAAGAGATTGTCGCTTGGTTTGTGGTTCCAAGCTAGTCTAAATAGTTGTCGAGTTCGCAGCCTTTAAGTGCTCGGATGAGTGACGCTGTTTATGATGAACGTCCCACGTGCTTCTTAGGGGAAGACGCCGTCATAACTATGCCGTTTGCCGGTCCCAAGCCCGGATGAAAAAATAGGAGGGTGACTAATTTTTTTGAAGAATACCAGTTGATCTAGAATTTTTTCTTAAATCACATGAAACACTTACTGCCAAAAGATTTTCACATTATGAACTTGAAATAAGGATGCTTGTCCAATATTTGGTATTTTGTCTAATATGCAAAATATTAGACAATATTGAATCGTTCTAAATAAATATTGTAGCCCAAAAAGTTTGCGAAACTTCACAGTTGTCTTCAGAATCTACAAAATCTAGATGTATACTAAATGTTCCTTTTTCTTTTTAGTATAGGTAGGTATTTGTCCTGTTGATTTTTTGAATCTGAATTTATTTATTTTCCTCCAAAAAGGCCTCCTTGAAAGTGGGTTTTTTCCATGAAATCTAGCCAGTTTTTGTTCAAAAATTCTTTTATCTTGAGTTGTTTCTCAGATATCAGCCTATTAAAGGCTCCTTTCAGAGAAGGGCATCTTGATTTTGAAAAAGTCTTCTTTCCTTTCATTAATTAAAGATACAATTTTCATTTGGAAGATAATTTGAAAAATTTCCTGTTGTTGAGTGGTATTCTTTTATTTACGGCATAAGTAATCTTTTCTGAGATGTGTTCGTTTAGCTCATCAACGTTTTTGCAAAGACCATTAAGTTGACTAAAAAGAACAATATCAGGACATTTTTTCAAAAAACTTTTCTAAAAGATGTTTCTTACTAGGTAAGTGAAAACAGTTACAGTGTGTAATTACCAACCTGTTTTTAGAAAATATGGTGTTTGTTTTTTTGTTTGGCGCCTCAGAAGTTGTTGAAGACGACGCTTTTATTTTTTCTTGATTGAGAATTTTTAAAAGATGTCTCTTCAGCAAGGTTAGTTTTAAATTTTTTTTGCGTGTCTTTTTGATCTGCTTTCCCAAATCGCTATAATTAATCACAAAGTGGTTCTTCACTGAATTACTCAAGGCAAGTTCATTATCGTGAAATTCATCCAAGTTAATTAACTCTTCTGTACAATCAGTTCTTTTTCCAATTAATTTTGAGACTAAATATGTAACTGGATTGCATTCTTCTTCTTCATGACTTCCAACTGAAAATTTTTTGCATAGCATAAAATTCATTACATGCTAATTATTATTTTGTCTTAAAATCAAGCAGGACGACTAATGTCAGTAAAATTCGATTTTACTTATATAAAATTTCCAATAATTTAGCAAATAATTCAATTGAACTTTCAGTTACAAAAGTCGATAAATGTCAGTAAAATTCTCTTTTTTATTTTGTAATGTCAGATTTTGAAAAAGAATTACAATAGAGATTTCATTGTCATGAGAAAAAAAAATCCAAAATATTTTTATTCTTTCAAATTTTTACTAATTTGGTTATTTTTTTTTATATTTTTTTTATTAAATTTTATAACTTAATAAAGATGACTTGATTATTTTAATTTTTCACTCAATTATAATAAATATCTATGTGAATAAAAGATTGAGAATTTACTAGAAAACTCTACCCACTGTAAAAGATTATTTCTTGATTACACAATTAAAATAAATGATGGCGATAGTCAAAAAAATCTTTAATACTTTAAAGACTGTTACAGGTGATTAATGTTTTTCTTATCTTCTAATTTTATTTACAATCTAAATTTTTTTGACGGACATTTATTTCATTCTACGATTAAATTGTTTAAGGGATATAATTTTCCGACCTATAATTTTTTTTGTCAATCAAAGTCAATTTTTTTCTCTCTATTAGTACAATAATTTTCATTTCAAGTTTGTGTTCTCGCAAAAAAAAATAAATATGGAACTCGGGTAAGAATATTTTTGCATTTTTAAACTATTAAATGATCTACTGAAAATAGACTTTTATACGTAATCAAAATTTGTACAAAGTTTTTATTTTTTATCTTTCTAGCCTGTGAGGCTTGGAACTAATAAATAATAATAATTACATTTTGAAGAAATTGAAGATCTGTAGATTTAATTAAATAACCTGGTGTATAAAATTTTAAGGACTTTTCTTTTGAAAAAAATACAAGGACCATTGTCAGTAAGAATAATTTTGTATTAGCGATATCAAATTATAAAATTAATTGAATCAATGAATTTATATTAGAATTAGTTTTTAATTATTTTTCTTATTTAAATGAAATTCTATGATCTCAAATGAAATAATTTTACATTAAAAAAAATAATTAAGGAAAAAAATTTATTTTTTTTAATGTAAAAAATTAAAATTACAGGTTTGAATTTGAAGACCAATACATTTTTAGCAAAATAATAATATTAAAAGTTTAGATAAATTTTTTTTGATAAATTTTAAATTTTATTTAATTATTTGTAGATGATTAAATTGTTTATTTGTGCCCGGCTATAGCTCTTTGAGATTAAAAAAATAAACTTAAAACATAAAATATAAAAGAAAATATAGTAGTAGTAGTAGTAGATAACTGCGTGGATCTTATCCACAAAGCTGAGAACGCCTGAGCGTTTTATTTCCAGCTATAGCAGTCCTATACATTTTCTAATTATATAAAAAATATTAATTTAATATTTTTTTTTTTTTTTTTACTAAATTAGTTTAAATTAGTTTTGACTCGTTCGATTCCAGCCATTTGTCTAGCTTTGCTTTAAACGAGTTGACCGATTTCGCTACGACTATGTCATTAGGTAATTTATTCCACCACTTGCTTGTTCTGTTTGTTTAAGGTTTATTTAGTAAGTTAAGGGCATCGACTTGGTTAACAAATTTGTAGAATTGAATGAGATCACCTCGTTTTCTTCTTAGCTCGAGAGTTGTTAGTTTCATGTTCTTCAATCTTTCGTCGTAGTTTAAGTTGAAGTGCTTGGCGGGGATTCTCGTGGTTCTTTGTTGAACTTTTTCGAGTAGCATGATCTCGGCCGTGTTGGGAGGGGACCAGGCTGACACTGCAAACTCTAAGTGGGGCCTTACGAAAGTTTTGAATAAATTAGACCAAAGCTCGCAGTCTCGGCTTTCAAAGGTGTTTTTGAGCACTCCGAGAACCCGAGATGCCTTATTGACACAGATTTGACTGTGCTCTTTCCATTTAAGATCAGGCTGAACTTGAATTCCAAGATCTCGTTCCGACTCGCTAAGTTCTAAAGCAGTAATTTTGCCCTTAAAATCCATGTTGTATGTTTGTTCAACCTTTTCGACCACTTGAGAATTGCCAAAGTGAATGAGCTTGCATTTTTTACAGTTAAGTTCCATACACCAAGTTTCACACCATTTTGTTACATTATCAATATCTTGTTGAAGGATTAAACGGTTTTCGTTGGTCAACACATCAGCTACAATTTTTGAGTCGTCTGCGTACATTTTGAAGAGATTTCGGACAACGCTTGGTAAGTCATTAATGAAAATGATGAAAAGAATCGGGCCTAAGACAGAGCCTTGCGGGACACCACTGGTCACTTCAGTCCAGTTTGACTTATTATTGCCTAGTAAAACTCGTTGTTTTCGCTCATTGAGAAAATTCTCAATCCATTCCAAGTATTTGCCACGTATGCCATATGCTTGAAGCTTATGTATTAGCCTTTTATGTGGAACATTATCAAATGCTTTGGCAAAGTCTAAGTATACCACACACAGTGGCCTTCCTTTGGCGATTTCATTTGTAATTATGTCTAGTGTCTCTAGTAGATTGGTAAGGCAGGATTTTTTAGGGACGAATCCTGATTGTTCGTCACATAAGAGCTTGTTTGACGTTAAGTAATCGACTAAGATGTCTCTCAAAATTATTTCAAAAAGTTTGCATGTGATCGACGTCAGTGAAACTGGTCTGTAGTTTGCTGGATCTTGCTTTGAGCCGTTTTTAAATATTGGTGAGACGTTTGCTAATCTCCAAAGTTTCGGCACAATACCAGTTTGATAACTTTCGTCAAATATAATCTTAATTGGCGTGACAAATCCTTTATAATTCATTAATTTGTAATACAAAAAAGGTTTCGAATCGAGATATATTGAATACCCAACTCAATTGTGTAATCGCTTTTACTATTTCCTCCTTTTTTCGTGAAACTTGAATTATTTAAACATATGCTACATGTAACAATCTATGTCTTCTAAACTTTCTTTTTTTTAGCTTATTTACTTTATTTTGATTTTTTTTTTCTCATTTTATTAACTTTAATTTAATATTTTATTTCGATTTTGATTTTTTAATTTATTCTGAATAAGCCCTAGCTCGGTACAGAAAACAAATAAATAAAAATAAAATAATACATTATTAAACTTATTTTTAAAATTTTGTTTTTTGGTTATTACCTCTTTTATAATATAGATTAGGCTTTGATTTTTTATTATTTTAACAAGAATCTGTGTTGTGGTTGTCTTTCCTACAAATTTTACAGTAAAGTTTTTTTGTATTTCTGCTATTATTTCTCTCTTTATTATGAAAAGGATAGCTATAATGTTTCCTTTCTTCTTTAGAAAATTTTTTCTGTTAATCATTAAAATATCTACATATTTTGGATGGCGGAGGAATTAAACCTAGTATAATCTACAGCGTATTACATTGCCAGTTGTAATGATTCTGAATTGCGAAGCCTAAAGTTATTTTCAGTCAGTTCAAATAATCCTTTATTAAAATAATTAATAAATTAAGTCATTAATATAATTTCCTATATCTTTATCTTGTCTAAGACCTCTTAACTTATCTCTCATGTGAATTATTCGATTCGAATTATTATCTATCTGGTGTGCAGGGCGGTGGTGTAATAATCTATGTCAATAAAGCTTTAAAATCGTATGAGGTCACTAACGATATATTTAACTCGAATGAAATTGAATATATTTGGTTTAAAATTGCTGCGGGCAAAGAAACATTTCTGGTTGGATGTATCGTTTAGATCACCGAATTCTAGTCGAGAAATATCACTTAAGATAAATGAAATCATCAGACATGCAAAACTTCTGGTCGATCAAAACGTTTTTAGTTCTATCTAAATTTTTGGAGATTTCAACTTTCCAAATATTTCGTGGTCAAATTTAGGTGGTCATTGTCAATCAAAATTCGCACAAAGTTATAAGTTCCTAGAAAATCAAGAAGAAAACTTTTTGTTTCAATCGGTCTAAGAACCAAATTAAAAAAAATATCCTAGACCTAATCATCACCGAAAATTTTAATCTTATTTTTACAGCGTATTACATTGCCTGTTGTACAAGTACATCCATGAATAATAGCTTACACAACAGCCTGAACTGGGAATTTTCGGTTCTCAGTTCGATACCAAATGAAGAAAACTCTAATGAAAAGTTAAATAATAACTTCAATAAATTAACTTTAATCAATTCAGTGACAAACTGAATAGTTATGATTGAATCAAAGAATTTTACAACTTAAACGTCGAAGAAATGTACAAGCGATTCATCGAGTTTTACAACCAAAACGATGAACAACTTATTCCTAAATTCAAATCAAAGAAAGATAAGACAAAAGACAAAAGAAAGCAAAAGAAAGACCCGAGTGGATCAATAAGCACTTAAAGTCACTTTGTCGTAAAAATATAAGCTTTGGAACAAATTAAGAGCTAGCTCAAATAATACTGAGACCAAAAAAAAATACAACATATGTTATAAAAGTTCAAAAAAAGATATCAAAAAATCGAAAAGCTCTTTAAATTTAGCTGGCCAAAGACACCAAAAAAATCCGAAACTACTATTTCCATATATTAAAAAAAAAAAGGCTTTTAAAGATCATAAAAAGTCGTTATTAGACCACAAAGGCCAAACAAAAACTGATAAAATTGATATTGTTGAGATATTGAGTGATCAATTCTACGGTGTTTACAAAAAAACTAACTCAACCGACTATGTCAAGACGATTACACCATTTATTAAAAATAAATGTGCGGTTAGTGATGTTATTTTTAACGATTTTTTAGTAAACGAAGAGTTTAAAAAAGTAGAATAAAAATAAATCAGTTGGTGTTGACGGAGTTAGTCCGGTGTTGTTAAACGAATGTACCTTGAATTTCTCGATCCCGATATCCATGATTTTTAAAAAGTCCTTTAATAGTTCGGAACTCCGAGCAGTTTAGCGTCATGCGAACATTACACCAATATTCAAAAAAGGTCAACGTAACTTCGCATCAAATTATAGGCCTATTTCACTGACATCAATTACTTGTAAAAAATGGAAACAATGATAAAAATGCCTTGGTCAAGTTTTTAGATAATGAAAACTACTGTAAAATCTCACTTATTTCATCCCAAATGTCTCTGGTATCAAGCTGGGATTAAACTAATAGGTGACAAAACTGTTTATATAAAGTTCACGTTTATATATTCTGAAAGAGCATAAAATTTTCTACATGCTGATGTAATTTAGAAGAAAAAAAAAGAGTGTGGCGGTTTTTGTTTGCTAAAAAATCTCCTCCGAAGGATCAAATATGACCCGATTTTTTTTTTCATAAAAATATCAATAGAATATTAATATACAAATTTTTTAATTTTCACATGATTGAAGACAAAAAAGTTAAACTGAAAATAAAGAAGTTAAACCATAGAATTGTTCATAATATTGTTTAGATTATGAACAAAATATTTCAAATATTCAAGTCAGTAACTTGACTTTGACTTTTTGACCTCTGAAAAACTTTGTGCAAAATAAAATTTAAGTCCTTCTTATGTTCAGTGACCATGTTTCCATCTTAGCATGCTTATCAGTTTTATTTTCAGTTTTTGAGAAATTAACGTAGCACGTAACAAAGGAGTATTACTGTTCTCTTGTTAGTTGACTTTCGCAAGACTCTCGTCTTTGTAGACCCAAATCTCTTACTTTGCAAATCAAAGAGAGTTGGCTTTAGTGAAAAAGCTCTTGTTCTTATCAAAAATTATTTCTCTGGAAGAATACAAGCAGAATCCTTCGGTGGCGTACTTCTGAATTTTCTAAAATAGACCTTGATTTCAAGAGGTAAGTGTGTTAGGTCCTCTTTTCTTCTTAATTTTTCTTTAATGACCTAGCTTTTTTTCTTAAAAATCACAACATTAATTGTAAATTATCTGCTGATGAAACCTCCATCAATTTCTGTAGTTCAAACTTAAAAGATTTAATAGACAACTTCAGAAATTGCTCAAAAATAGTGTACTAATGGTGCTGTAAATTAAGGTTTTACCTCAATTGAAGCTTTTAGGTGTTACAGTAAGTAATAAACTAAATTTTACTAGTCACGTTAGCTATATTAAAGCTACAATTAATAAAAGGCTTATCTCAATTAAGCAATTATTCTTTCTTACCAAAACAAGTCCAAAAACTATTTTTAAAAACGTTCATCTTGCCCTACATTGGTAATTGTTTATCACTTGTCATTTATTTCTCCAAACCAGCTATTCAATATCTATCCAATGAAAATTATATTTAACTCTTTATATTATCCATTTCAATGATAAAGTAAATTTCTCTAAAAAAGATTTTGAAAATAAATTTTATGGTTTAAGATTAAGGCATTTTAACTCAAGTTAAAACTAAACTTTTACATTTAATTGTTTAGGTTAACATTTTTGAAATTAGTAAAACAATTGTTCATTTTAATTCAGAAAAAATTTAAAGAAGAAATAATAAAAATAAGATTTAAATGCCCCATAACTCTGCCGTAAGCCGGTCCCAAGCCCAGGATGAGAAAAGAGGAGGGTGGTGGCAGCCACACAATGTGGTCTTCTACGAGTCCAAAGAAGAGCTGTATTACGGGTACATAGATCTACGGATCTTTGTCCTAGTCTTGTCGTATGAGGTGCCGCTGGCTTCGACCATCACCCAGTATAGAATCTTAACAGAGCAAGAACTTGTTTTACAGCTGACCCTCTTTGGATAGCCGTAACTTTGGAAGCGTTAAAGTTAAGGCATTCTCTCTTAAAGAGATTGTCGCTTGGTTTGTGGTTCCAAGCTAGTCTAAATAGTTGTCGAGTTCGCAGCCTTTAAGTGCTCGGATGAGTGACGCTGTTTATGATGAACGTCCCACGTGCTTCTTAGGGGAAGACGCCGTCATAACTATGCCGTTTGCCGGTCCCAAGCCCGGATGAAAAAATAGGAGGGTGACTAATTTTTTTGAAGAATACCAGTTGATCTAGAATTTTTTCTTAAATCACATGAAACACTTACTGCCAAAAGATTTTCACATTATGAACTTGAAATAAGGATGCTTGTCCAATATTTGGTATTTTGTCTAATATGCAAAATATTAGACAATATTGAATCGTTCTAAATAAATATTGTAGCCCAAAAAGTTTGCGAAACTTCACAGTTGTCTTCAGAATCTACAAAATCTAGATGTATACTAAATGTTCCTTTTTCTTTTTAGTATAGGTAGGTATTTGTCCTGTTGATTTTTTGAATCTGAATTTATTTATTTTCCTCCAAAAAGGCCTCCTTGAAAGTGGGTTTTTTCCATGAAATCTAGCCAGTTTTTGTTCAAAAATTCTTTTATCTTGAGTTGTTTCTCAGATATCAGCCTATTAAAGGCTCCTTTCAGAGAAGGGCATCTTGATTTTGAAAAAGTCTTCTTTCCTTTCATTAATTAAAGATACAATTTTCATTTGGAAGATAATTTGAAAAATTTCCTGTTCTTGAGTGGTATTCTTTTATTTACGGCATAAGTAATCTTTTCTGAGATGTGTCCGTTTAGCTCATCAACGTTTTTGCAAAGACCATTAAGTTGACTAAAAAGAACAATATCAGGACATTTTTTTCAAAAAACTTTTCTAAAAGATGTTTCTTACTAGGTAAGTGAAAACAGTTACAGTGTGTAATTACCAACCTGTTTTTAGAAAATATGGTGTTTGTTTTTTTGTTTGGCGCCTCAGAAGTTGTTGAAGACGACGCTTTTATTTTTTCTTGATTGAGAATTTTTAAAAGATGTCTCTTCAGCAAGGTTAGTTTTAAATTTTTTTTGCGTGTCTTTTTGATCTGCTTTCCCCAAATCGCTATAATTAATCACAAAGTGGTTCTTCACTGAATTACTCAAGGCAAGTTCATTATCGTGAAATTCATCCAAGTTAATTAACTCTTCTGTACAATCAGTTCTTTTTCCAATTAATTTTGAGACTAAATATGTAACTGGATTGCATTCTTCTTCTTCATGACTTCCAACTGAAAATTTTTTGCATAGCATAAAATTCATTACATGCTAATTATTATTTTGTCTTAAAATCAAGCAGGACGACTAATGTCAGTAAAATTCGATTTTACTTATATAAAATTTCTAATAATTTAGCAAATAATTCAATTGAACTTTTAGTTACAAAAGTTGATAAATGTCAGTAAAATTCTCTTTTTTATTTTGTAATGTCAGATTTTGAAAAAGAATTACAATAGAGATTTCATTGTCATGAGTAAAAAATCCAAAATATTTTTATTCTTTCAAATTTTTACTAATTTGGTTATTTTTTTATATTTTTTTTATTAAATTTTATAACTTAATAAAGATGACTTGATTATTTTAATTTTTCACTCAATTATAATAAATATCTATGTGAATAAAAGATTGAGAATTTACTAGAAAACTCTACCCACTGTAAAAGATTATTTCTTGATTACACAATTAAAATAAATGATGGCGATAGTCAAAAAAATCTTTAATACTTTAAAGACTGTTACAGGTGATTAATGTTTTTCTTATCTTCTAATTTTATTTACAATCTAAATTTTTTTGATGGACATTTATTTCATTCTACGATTAAATTGTTTAAGGGATATAATTTTCCGACCTATAATTTTTTTTGTCAATCAAAGTCAATTTTTTTCTCTCTCTATTAGTACAATAATTTTCATTTCAAGTTTGTGTTCTCGCAAAAAAAAATAAATATGGAACTCGGGTAAGAATATTTTTGCATTTTTAAACTATTAAATGATCTACTGAAAATAGACTTTTATACGTAATCAAAATTTGTACAAAGTTTTTTATTTTTTATCTTTTTAGCCTGTGAGGCTTGGAACTAATAAATAATAATAATTACATTTTGAAGAAATTGAAGATCTGTAGATTTAATTAAATAACCTGGTGTATAAAATTTTAAGGACTTTTCTTTTGAAAAAAAAATACAAGGACCATTGTCAGTAAGAATAATTTTGTATTAGCGATATCAAATTATTAGGTCCTCTTTTCTTCTTAATTTTTCTTTAATGACCTAGCTTTTTTTCTTAAAAATCACAACATTAATTGTAAATTATTTGCTGATGAAACCTCCATCAATTTCTGTAGTTCAAACTTAAAAGATTTAATAGACAACTTCAGAAATTGCTCAAAAATAGTGTACTAATGGTGCTGTAAATTAAGGTTTTACCTCAATTGAAGCTTTTAGGTGTTACAGTAAGTAATAAACTAAATTTTACTAGTCACGTTAGCTATATTAAAGCTACAATTAATAAAAGGCTTATCTCAATTAAGCAATTATTCTTTCTTACCAAAACAAGTCCAAAAACTATTTTTAAAAACGTTCATCTTGCCCTACATTGGTAATTGTTTATCACTTGTCATTTATTTCTCCAAACCAGCTATTCAATATCTATCCAATGAAAATTATATTTAACTCTTTATATTATCCATTTCAATGATAAAGTAAATTTCTCTAAAAAAGATTTTGAAAATAAATTTTATGGTTTAAGATTAAGGCATTTTAACTCAAGTTAAAACTAAACTTTTACATTTAATTGTTTAGGTTAACATTTTTTGAAATTAGTAAAACAATTGTTCATTTTAATTCAGAAAAAATTTAAAGAAGAAATAATAAAAATAAGATTTAAATGCCCCATAACTCTGCCGTAAGCCGGTCCCAAGCCCAGGATGAGAAAAGAGGAGGGTGGTGGCAGCCACACAATGTGGTCTTCTACGAGTCCAAAGAAGAGCTGTATTACGGGTACATAGATCTACGGATCTTTGTCCTAGTCTTGTCGTATGAGGGTGCCGCTGGCTTCGACCATCACCCAGTATAGAATCTTAACAGAGCAAGAACCTGTTTTACAGCTGACCCTCTTTGGATAGCCGTAACTTTGGAAGCGTTAAAGTTAAGGCATTCTCTCTTAAAGAGATTGTCGCTTGGTTTGTGGTTCCAAGCTAGTCTAAATAGTTGTCGAGTTCGCAGCCTTTAAGTGCTCGGATGAGTGACGCTGTTTATGATGAACGTCCCACGTGCTTCTTAGGGGAAGACGCCGTCATAACTATGCCGTTTGCCGGTCCCAAGCCCGGATGAAAAAATAGGAGGGTGACTAATTTTTTTGAAGAATACCAGTTGATCTAGAATTTTTTCTTAAATCACATGAAACACTTACTGCCAAAAGATTTTCACATTATGAACTTGAAATAAGGATGCTTGTCCAATATTTGGTATTTTGTCTAATATGCAAAATATTAGACAATATTGAATCGTTCTAAATAAATATTGTAGCCCAAAAAGTTTGCGAAACTTCACAGTTGTCTTCAGAATCTACAAAATCTAGATGTATACTAAATGTTCCTTTTTCTTTTTAGTATAGGTAGGTATTTGTCCTGTTGATTTTTTGAATCTGAATTTATTTATTTTCCTCCAAAAAGGCCTCCTTGAAAGTGGGTTTTTTCCATGAAATCTAGCCAGTTTTTGTTCAAAAATTCTTTTATCTTGAGTTGTTTCTCAGATATCAGCCTATTAAAGGCTCCTTTCAGAGAAGGGCATCTTGATTTTGAAAAAGTCTTCTTTCCTTTCATTAATTAAAGATACAATTTTCATTTGGAAGATAATTTGAAAAATTTCCTGTTGTTGAGTGGTATTCTTTTATTTACGGCATAAGTAATCTTTTCTGAGATGTGTTCGTTTAGCTCATCAACGTTTTTGCAAAGACCATTAAGTTGACTAAAAAGAACAATATCAGGACATTTTTTTCAAAAAACTTTTCTAAAAGATGTTTCTTACTAGGTAAGTGAAAACAGTTACAGTGTGTAATTACCAACCTGTTTTTAGAAAATATGGTGTTTGTTTTTTTGTTTGGCGCCTCAGAAGTTGTTGAAGACGACGCTTTTATTTTTTCTTGATTGAGAATTTTTAAAAGATGTCTCTTCAGCAAGGTTAGTTTTAAATTTTTTTTGCGTGTCTTTTTGATCTGCTTTCCCCAAATCGCTATAATTAATCACAAAGTGGTTCTTCACTGAATTACTCAAGGCAAGTTCATTATCGTGAAATTCATCCAAGTTAATTAACTCTTCTGTACAATCAGTTCTTTTTCCAATTAATTTTGAGACTAAATATGTAACTGGATTGCATTCTTCTTCTTCATGACTTCCAACTGAAAATTTTTTGCATAGCATAAAATTCATTACATGCTAATTATTATTTTGTCTTAAAATCAAGCAGGACGACTAATGTCAGTAAAATTCGATTTTACTTATATAAAATTTCTAATAATTTAGCAAATAATTCAATTGAACTTTTAGTTACAAAAGTTGATAAATGTCAGTAAAATTCTCTTTTTTATTTTGTAATGTCAGATTTTGAAAAAGAATTACAATAGAGATTTCATTGTCATGAGAAAAAAAAATCCAAAATATTTTTATTCTTTCAAATTTTTACTAATTTGGTTATTTTTTTTTATATTTTTTTTATTAAATTTTATAACTTAATAAAGATGACTTGATTATTTTAATTTTTCACTCAATTATAATAAATATCTATGTGAATAAAAGATTGAGAATTTACTAGAAAACTCTACCCACTGTAAAAGATTATTTCTTGATTACACAATTAAAATAAATGATGGCGATAGTCAAAAAAATCTTTAATACTTTAAAGACTGTTACAGGTGATTAATGTTTTTCTTATCTTCTAATTTTATTTACAATCTAAATTTTTTTGATGGACATTTATTTCATTCTACGATTAAATTGTTTAAGGGATATAATTTTCCGACCTATAATTTTTTTTGTCAATCAAAGTCAATTTTTTTCTCTCTCTATTAGTACAATAATTTTCATTTCAAGTTTGTGTTCTCGCAAAAAAAAATAAATATGGAACTCGGGTAAGAATATTTTTGCATTTTTAAACTATTAAATGATCTACTGAAAATAGACTTTTATACGTAATCAAAATTTGTACAAAGTTTTTTATTTTTTATCTTTTTAGCCTGTGAGGCTTGGAACTAATAAATAATAATAATTACATTTTGAAGAAATTGAAGATCTGTAGATTTAATTAAATAACCTGGTGTATAAAATTTTAAGGACTTTTCTTTTGAAAAAAAATACAAGGACCATTGTCAGTAAGAATAATTTTGTATTAGCGATATCAAATTATAAAATTAATTGAATCAATGAATTTATATTAGAATTAGTTTTTAATTATTTTTCTTATTTAAATGAAATTCTATGATCTCAAATGAAATAATTTTACATTAAAAAAAATAATTAAGGAAAAAAATTTATTTTTTTTAATGTAAAAAAATTAAAATTACAGGTTTGAATTTGAAGACCAATACATTTTTAGCAAAATAATAATATTAAAAGTTTAGATAAATTTTTTTTTTGATAAATTTTAAATTTTATTTAATTATTTGTAGATGATTAAATTGTTTATTTGTGCCCGGCTATAGCTCTTTGAGATTAAAAAAATAAACTTAAAACATAAAATATAAAAGAAAATATAGTAGTAGTAGTAGTAGATAACTGCGTGGATCTTATCCACAAAGCTGAGAACGCCTGAGCGTTTTATTTCCAGCTATAGCAGTCCTATACATTTTCTAATTATATAAAAAATATTAATTTAATATTTTTTTTTTTTACTAAATTAGTTTAAATTAGTTTTGACTCGTTCGATTCCAGCCATTTGTCTAGCTTTGCTTTAAACGAGTTGACCGATTTCGCTACGACTATGTCATTAGGTAATTTATTCCACCACTTGCTTGTTCTGTTTGTGAAAAAGTTAAGTCTAGTATTGACTGATGAACAAAAATCGTTTCTCTCTCTCGCGTTGAAGCTTTGGGATCTCACTCTCTTACTGTTGCCTCTTGTAGACGATGAAGGCCCTTGTAGTAGTAGGCTATCTCTAGGCAAAGGTTTATTTAGTAAGTTAAGGGCATCGACTTGGTTAACAAATTTGTAGAATTGAATGAGATCACCTCGTTTTCTTCTTAGCTCGAGAGTTGTTAGTTTCATGTTCTTCAATCTTTCGTCGTAGTTTAAGTTGAAGTGCTTGGCGGGGATTCTCGTGGTTCTTTGTTGAACTTTTTCGAGTAGCATGATCTCGGCCGTGTTGGGAGGGGACCAGGCTGACACTGCAAACTCTAAGTGGGGCCTTACGAAAGTTTTGAATAAATTAGACCAAAGCTCGCAGTCTCGGCTTTCAAAGGTGTTTTTGAGCACTCCGAGAACCCGAGATGCCTTATTGACACAGATTTGACTGTGCTCTTTCCATTTAAGATCAGGCTGAACTTGAATTCCAAGATCTCGTTCCGACTCGCTAAGTTCTAAAGCAGTAATTTTGCCCTTAAAATCCATGTTGTATGTTTGTTCAACCTTTTCGACCACTTGAGAATTGCCAAAGTGAATGAGCTTGTATTTTTTACAGTTAAGTTCCATACACCAAGTTTCACACCATTTTGTTACATTATCAATATCTTGACAAAGGCCAAACAAAAACTGATAAAATTGATATTGTTGAGATATTGAGTGATCAATTCTACGGTGTTTACAAAAAAACTAACTCAACCGACTATGTCAAGACGATTACACCATTTATTAAAAATAAATGTGCGGTTAGTGATGTTATTTTTAACGATTTTTTAGTAAACGAAGAGTTTAAAAAAGTAGAATAAAAATAAATCAGTTGGTGTTGACGGAGTTAGTCCGGTGTTGTTAAACGAATGTACCTTGATTTCTCGATCCCGTTATCCATGATTTTTAAAAAGTCCTTTAATAGTTCGGAACTCCGAGCAGTTTAGCGTCATGCGAACATTACACCAATATTCAAAAAAGGTCAACGTAACTTCGCATCAAATTAAAGGCCTATTTCACTGACATCAATTACTTGTAAAAAATGGAAACAATGATAAAAATGCCTTGGTCAAGTTTTTAGATAATGAAAACTACTGTAAAATCTCACTTATTTCATCCCAAATGTCTCTGGTATCAAGCTGGGATTAAACTAATAGGTGACAAAACTGTTTATATAAAGTTCACGTTTATATATTCTGAAAGAGCATAAAATTTTCTACATGCTGATGTAATTTAGAAGAAAAAAAAAGAGTGTGGCGGTTTTTGTTTGCTAAAAAAATCTCCTCCGAAGGATCAAATATGACCCGATTTTTTTTTTCATAAAAATATCAATAGAATATTAATATACAAATTTTTTAATTTTCACATGATTGAAGACAAAAAAGTTAAACTGAAAATAAAGAAGTTAAACAATAGAATTGTTCATAATATTGTTTAGATTATGAACAATATATTTCAAATATTCAAGTCAGTAACTTGACTTTGACTTTTTGACCTCTGAAAAACTTTGTGCAAAATAAAATTTAAGTCCTTCTTATGTTCAGTGACCATGTTTCCATCTTAGCATGCTTATCAGTTTTATTTTCAGTTTTTGAGAAATTAACGTAGCACGTAACAAAGGAGTATTACTGTTCTCTTGTTAGTTGACTTTCGCAAGACTCTCGTCTTTGTAGACCCAAATCTCTTACTTTGCAAATCAAAGAGAGTTGGCTTTAGTGAAAAAGCTCTTGTTCTTATCAAAAATTATTTCTCTGGATGAATACAAGCAGAATCCTTGGGTGGCGTTCTTTCTGAATTTTCTAAAATAGACCTTGATTTCAAGAGGTAAGTGTGTTAGGTCCTCTTTTCTTCTTAATTTTTCTTTAATGACCTAGCTTTTTTTCTTAAAAATCACAACATTAATTGTAAATTATTTGCTGATGAAACCTCCATCAATTTCTGTAGTTCAAACTTAAAAGATTTAATAGACAACTTCAGAAATTGCTCAAAAATAGTGTACTAATGGTGCTGTAAATTAAGGTTTTACCTCAATTGAAGCTTTTAGGTGTTACAGTAAGTAATAAACTAAATTTTACTAGTCACGTTAGCTATATTAAAGCTACAATTAATAAAAGGCTTATCTCAATTAAGCAATTATTCTTTCTTACCAAAACAAGTCCAAAAACTATTTTTAAAAACGTTCATCTTGCCCTACATTGGTAATTGTTTATCACTTGTCATTTATTTCTCCAAACCAGCTATTCAATATCTATCCAATGAAAATTATATTTAACTCTTTATATTATCCATTTCAATGATAAAGTAAATTTCTCTAAAAAAGATTTTGAAAATAAATTTTATGGTTTAAGATTAAGGCATTTTAACTCAAGTTAAAACTAAACTTTTACATTTAATTGTTTAGGTTAACATTTTTGAAATTAGTAAAACAATTGTTCATTTTAATTCAGAAAAAATTTAAAGAAGAAATAATAAAAATAAGATTTAAATGCCCCATAACTCTGCCGTAAGCCGGTCCCAAGCCCAGGATGAGAAAAGAGGAGGGTGGTGGCAGCCACACAATGTGGTCTTCTACGAGTCCAAAGAAGAGCTGTATTACGGGTACATAGATCTACGGATCTTTGTCCTAGTCTTGTCGTATGAGGGTGCCGCTGGCTTCGACCATCACCCAGTATAGAATCTTAACAGAGCAAGAACTTGTTTTACAGCTGACCCTCTTTGGATAGCCGTAACTTTGGAAGCGTTAAAGTTAAGGCATTCTCTCTTAAAGAGATTGTCGCTTGGTTTGTGGTTCCAAGCTAGTCTAAATAGTTGTCGAGTTCGCAGCCTTTAAGTGCTCGGATGAGTGACGCTGTTTATGATGAACGTCCCACGTGCTTCTTAGGGGAAGACGCCGTCATAACTATGCCGTTTGCCGGTCCCAAGCCCGGATGAAAAAATAGGAGGGTGACTAATTTTTTGAAGAATACCAGTTGATCTAGAATTTTTTCTTAAATCACATGAAACACTTACTGCCAAAAGATTTTCACATTATGAACTTGAAATAAGGATGCTTGTCCAATATTTGGTATTTTGTCTAATATGCAAAATATTAGACAATATTGAATCGTTCTAAATAAATATTGTAGCCCAAAAGTTTGCGAAACTTCACAGTTGTCTTCAGAATCTACAAAATCTAGATGTATACTAAATGTTCCTTTTTCTTTTTAGTATAGGTAGGTATTTGTCCTGTTGATTTTTTGAATCTGAATTTATTTATTTTCCTACAAAAAGGCCTCCTTGAAAGTGGGTTTTTTCCATGAAATCTAGCCAGTTTTTGTTCAAAAAATTCTTTTATCTTGAGTTGTTTCTCAGATATCAGCCTATTAAAGGCTCCTTTCAGAGAAGGGCATCTTGATTTTGAAAAAGTCTTCTTTCCTTTCATTAATTAAAGATACAATTTTCATTTGGAAGATAATTTGAAAAATTTCCTGTTGTTGAGTGGTATTCTTTTATTTACGGCATAAGTAATCTTTTCTGAGATGTGTTCGTTTAGCTCATCAACGTTTTTGCAAAGACCATTAAGTTGACTAAAAAGAACAATATCAGGACATTTTTTTCAAAAAACTTTTCTAAAAGATGTTTCTTACTAGGTAAGTGAAAACAGTTACAGTGTGTAATTACCAACCTGTTTTTAGAAAATATGGTGTTTGTTTTTTTGTTTGGCGCCTCAGAAGTTGTTGAAGACGACGCTTTTATTTTTTCTTGATTGAGAATTTTTAAAAGATGTCTCTTCAGCAAGGTTAGTTTTAAATTTTTTTTGCGTGTCTTTTTGATCTGCTTTCCCCAAATCGCTATAATTAATCACAAAGTGGTTCTTCACTGAATTACTCAAGGCAAGTTCATTATCGTGAAATTCATCCAAGTTAATTAACTCTTCTGTACAATCAGTTCTTTTTCCAATTAATTTTGAGACTAAATATGTAACTGGATTGCATTCTTCTTCTTCATGACTTCCAACTGAAAATTTTTTGCATAGCATAAAATTCATTACATGCTAATTATTATTTTGTCTTAAAATCAAGCAGGACGACTAATGTCAGTAAAATTCGATTTTACTTATATAAAATTTCTAATAATTTAGCAAATAATTCAATTGAACTTTTTAGTTACAAAAGTTGATAAATGTCAGTAAAATTCTCTTTTTTATTTTGTAATGTCAGATTTTGAAAAAGAATTACAATAGAGATTTCATTGTCATGAGAAAAAAATCCAAAATATTTTTATTCTTTCAAATTTTTACTAATTTGGTTATTTTTTTATATTTTTTTTATTAAATTTTATAACTTAATAAAGATGACTTGATTATTTTAATTTTTCACTCAATTATAATAAATATCTATGTGAATAAAAGATTGAGAATTTACTAGAAAACTCTACCCACTGTAAAAGATTATTTCTTGATTACACAATTAAAATAAATGATGGCGATAGTCAAAAAATCTTTAATACTTTAAAGACTGTTACAGGTGATTAATGTTTTTCTTATCTTCTAATTTTATTTACAATCTAAATTTTTTTGATGGACATTTATTTCATTCTACGATTAAATTGTTTAAGGGATATAATTTTCCGACCTATAATTTTTTTTGTCAATCAAAGTCAATTTTTTTCTCTCTCTATTAGTACAATAATTTTCATTTCAAGTTTGTGTTCTCGCAAAAAAAATAAATATGGAACTCGGGTAAGAATATTTTTGCATTTTTAAACTATTAAATGATCTACTGAAAATAGACTTTTATACGTAATCAAAATTTGTACAAAGTTTTTTATTTTTTATCTTTTTAGCCTGTGAGGCTTGGAACTAATAAATAATAATAATTACATTTTGAAGAAATTGAAGATCTGTAGATTTAATTAAATAACCTGGTGTATAAAATTTTAAGGACTTTTCTTTTGAAAAAAAAATACAAGGACCATTGTCAGTAAGAATAATTTTGTATTAGCGATATCAAATTATAAAATTAATTGAATCAATGAATTTATATTAGAATTAGTTTTTAATTATTTTTCTTATTTAAATGAAATTCTATGATCTCAAATGAAATAATTTTACATTAAAAAAAATAATTAAGGAAAAAAATTTATTTTTTTTAATGTAAAAAAAATTAAAATTACAGGTTTGAATTTGAAGACCAATACATTTTTAGCAAAATAATAATATTAAAAGTTTAGATAAATTTTTTTTTTGATAAATTTTAAATTTTATTTAATTATTTGTAGATGATTAAATTGTTTATTTGTGCCCGGCTATAGCTCTTTGAGATTAAAAAAAAATAAACTTAAAACATAAAATATAAAAGAAAATATAGTAGTAGTAGTAGTAGATAACTGCGTGGATCTTATCCACAAAGCTGAGAACGCCTGAGCGTTTTATTTCCAGCTATAGCAGTCCTATACATTTTCTAATTATATAAAAAATATTAATTTAATATTTTTTTTTTTTTACTAAATTAGTTTAAATTAGTTTTGACTCGTTCGATTCCAGCCATTTGTCTAGCTTTGCTTTAAACGAGTTGACCGATTTCGCTACGACTATGTCATTAGGTAATTTATTCCACCACTTGCTTGTTCTGTTTGTGAAAAAGTTAAGTCTAGTATTGACTGATGAACAAAAATCGTTTCTCTCTCTCGCGTTGAAGCTTTGGGATCTCACTCTCTTACTGTTGCCTCTTGTAGACGATGAAGGCCCTTGTAGTAGTAGGCTATCTCTAGGCAAAGGTTTATTTAGTAAGTTAAGGGCATCGACTTGGTTAACAAATTTGTAGAATTGAATGAGATCACCTCGTTTTCTTCTTAGCTCGAGAGTTGTTAGTTTCATGTTCTTCAATCTTTCGTCGTAGTTTAAGTTGAAGTGCTTGGCGGGGATTCTCGTGGTTCTTTGTTGAACTTTTTCGAGTAGCATGATCTCGGCCGTGTTGGGAGGGGACCAGGCTGACACTGCAAACTCTAAGTGGGGCCTTACGAAAGTTTTGAATAAATTAGACCAAAGCTCGCAGTCTCGGCTTTCAAAGGTGTTTTTGAGCACTCCGAGAACCCGAGATGCCTTATTGACACAGATTTGACTGTGCTCTTTCCATTTAAGATCAGGCTGAACTTGAATTCCAAGATCTCGTTCCGACTCGCTAAGTTCTAAAGCAGTAATTTTGCCCTTAAAATCCATGTTGTATGTTTGTTCAACCTTTTCGACCACTTGAGAATTGCCAAAGTGAATGAGCTTGCATTTTTTACACCAAGTTTCACACCATTTTGTTACATTATCAATATCTTGTTGAAGGATTAAACAGTTTTCGTTGGTCAACACATCAGCTACAATTTTTGAGTCGTCTGCGTACATTTTGAAGAGATTTCGGACAACGCTTGGTAAGTCATTAATGAAAATGATGAAAAGAATCGGGCCTAAGACAGAGCCTTGCGGGACACCACTGGTCACTTCAGTCCAGTTTGACTGATTATTGCCTAGTAAAACTCGTTGTTTTCGCTCATTGAGAAAATTCTCAATCCATTCCAAGTATTTGCCACGTATGCCATATACTTGAAGCTTATGTATTAGCCTTTTATGTGGAACATTATCAAATGCTTTGGCAAAGTCTAAGTATACCACACACAGTGGCCTTCCTTTGGCGATTTCATTTGTAATTATGTCTAGTGTCTCTAGTAGATTGGTAAGGCAGGATTTTTTAGGGACGAATCCTGATTGTTCGTCACATAAGAGCTTGTTTGACGTTAAGTAATCGACTAAGATGTCTCTCAAAATTATTTCAAAAAGTTTGCATGTGATCGACGTCAGTGAAACTGGTCTGTAGTTTGCTGGATCTTGCTTTGAGCCGTTTTTAAATATTGGTGAGACGTTTGCTAATCTCCAAAGTTTCGGCACAATACCAGTTTGATAACTTTCGTCAAATATAATCTTAATTGGCGTGACAAATCCTTCGGCAGCACTTTTTAAGACCAGTGGGTGTACTCCATCGCCACCAGTGGATTTAGAGCCATCGAGTTTCAAGAGTAGGGCTAAAATTTTTTTTGCGGAAGACGCTGAGTGCCAAATAGATTCATCGCAAATATTAGCAGATTTATCTTCAAAAGTTGGCATTACTGTATTAGTTTCTGTCACGAAAACCGATTTAAACTGATCGTAGAGCATTTCAGCCATGGTTTTACCGTCTGTTATTAGCTGTCCTGCACAATTTTTTAGGGCTCTGAGTTGAGGTTTAACATTTTGTTTCTTTTTTACATATGAGTATAGCAATTATGGGGCATGTTTAGCTTTTAGGACCAGTTCTCGCTCGTAGTCTCTCATTGATCTTTTAATTTGCTTTTTTACCTCTTTACAAAGCTTATTAAACTGTTTTTTCGAATTAGCATCGCGTCTAAATTTATTCGAGTAGAAAAATGAATGTTTTTGCCTTATTGCTTTAGCAGCATCTCGGTCTATCCATGGCTGAGTTTTTCTAAAGTTAGTAGATTTGGATTTGGGTATGAATAAATCACATGCTTCTTTATAGACATTGATAAATAGTTCGTAATACTCATCGGCCCCTTTACTCTTGAACATGCTGGTCCAGTCCTTGTTGGCTAGAAAGTCTCTCATTTCTTTTTAACGTCCCTTTTTATAAATATAAATATCTCTTAAGAACTCTGTTTCACAGGGATCTTTAAGAATAAAGTCAAAATGAATAAGGAAATGACCTCGGCCAGCTGGAGTGTGTCCCAAAGGCGGACCTCTATCTATAAAGTCGATGCGTTCAATGTCATTCGTGATGACTAAATCAAGTGTGTTTACAGGCTCTGTCTGTTCGTTAAACTTGAAAGTCGGGAAGTCGATGATTTGTTGTAAAAAGTTGTCGTTCAGCAAGTCGATAAATTCATGTTCAATCGAACCTGGACCAGACAAAATTACTGAGCCCTCTTTAGTCCATTGAATGTCTGGAAAATTAAAATCGCCAAGGATTAATATGTCCGAGCACTTAGCTTGATTTTTTAGACGGACTGCTGTTTTAATTGACTCAATAATTCGCCTGGATTTGTCTAAAGAAGATTCAGTAGGCCTGTAAATACATCCGACTAAAAGTTTTGATGCTTTTGTGTTAATTATACACCATTTTTGTTCCACTTCTACGCAGTTTAGTATAGGATCAATGGTTTCAAAGCACTTAAACTTGTTTGTTACATAAATCGCCACGCCACCTCCAGTTCCATTTCTGTCTAGACTGAAGAGCTCATAGTTATGGATGTTTCGTACAGATTCTGGTTTGAACCATGTCTCTGTTACACATAGTACATCTATGTCACGGCGAATGGCTATACTTTCCAACTCTGTGAGCTTTTCTCTGTTTAAAGAAGTGGCATTTGTGTAACAAATTTTTATTTTTGACTGACTTTGCATTGATTTATTTGGGCAGGGCGAGTGTTGGGAATTATTGGCTATCGGTGGTGTATTCGCCGGCTCTTGCCGACTTTGCGACTCGGTAGGGGACTAAAGGGTGAACCGTATAACCGTTGACAGTTTTGGTCTTGGTTGTGTCGATGCACACGACTCTATCGGCTCGGATGATAAATCGAAAGGGCTGGTTGTGCAAGTAATGCAGTTTCAAATCTTCGTTTGCAGCGTTTTTTTCTTCTACTAATTTATTAAAGTCGGATTGTTCAGTCGGTGTTCTGTCCGGGCGAAAGAAGACTTTCTTGTAGTCTTCTGTATCTTTTAGTCTTGTAGTCTTTCTTGTAGTCTTCTGTAGAGCCACTGGTCGAGGCTCTTGACAGTAACTTGGGCTTCCAAACGATCTTTATCGACCGTTTTAATATTAGTCATTTCAGGCATGCAATTTTAATTAATGTTAAAATTGCTATAAATAGAATATATATTTATATTTATGTTACCGTAAATTTTTAAAACACGTAAATTTGTAAATTTACTGGTCCATCAGTAAATATGTAAAACATAAAAAAATTAATAAATTTTAGTTATTTACTGATTTTTTAATTTTTTCAGTAATTTACTGAAACTAGTTTAGTAAATTACTGAAATGAAACGTAGATTTTCATAATATAAAAAAACAAATATTCATCTCTTTAAGTTTTAGTAATTTACTGAAACTAGTTTAGTAAATTACTGAAACGAAACGTAGATTTTCATAATTTAAAAAAACAAATATTTATCTCTTTAAGTTATAGTAATTTATTTAGTTAGTCTAATAAAAAAAAAGCTTATTTGTTTTTGCAGCTTGAATTGCCTCCATGACATCTTGAGTTACATAACAACTGCGACTTTTTACAACCACATCGATTTGTCATACATTGACCAGTACAGTTACACTTTACCATGCCTTGACCACCACCAATTGATAATTCATTTACTGCTTGCCTCACACTTAAAGCTTTGTCTAGTTTTAAATTTAGCTCTATAGAACAATCTTTTACCAAGTCAAAGCTGTTTCTTGCAAACAGAGTATTAAGCACTCCAGCTTCACAAGCTAATTCATATAATGACTTATCAAAGTCAATGTCAACTATTCGACAGACCAAATTCGGAGCTTCAGTGAGACCTTTATCAACTTCTGGTATGGGCAAAACAACAATGTCTCCAATATAAGCTTCTGGGATATATTTCTTACTTCTTGTCATCATTTTTTTTGCTTGTTTTTGTTGATTTTCACGAACATTATTTCTTATTCCCAACATTGAATTAAATTTTTTCATAACTTACTTACGATCATGTCAACTGTTATGTTTAAGTGATTTTCGTTACATTTTTTTATCATAATATCACGTGCTTTGTGTCCGATTTGATCGTGGATACGATAAATCGTTTCAAAAATTTGGTCCCAAGGAACGAGAAATCTAATCGGTTCGTCCTGGTTTTTCCTTTTTTTTATTATTTTTTTAGTATCTCCAACAACTAAAATTTCATATTGGTTTAGAAAATAATATTCTTCAGGAGTTTTCTTTGTTTTTTTCTCTAGTGCAGATTCGATTTTGAGAATTAAAGCTTGATATTCAGTCGCCGATGTAATCGTCCGAGTTTTTTTTTCTTTTTATCGGGATTTTTGAGGCTTTCTTCGATCGTAAACGCTTCGAATGCTGAATAAAACTTTTCTCTGTGCATGCGTTCTTGATCAACATTTAAAATTTCGGGTTGAGAATTAGTTGCCAGGTCTAGAACCATGGCAAAAATAACCAAAAGTATTGATAAATTCATTTTTTATTTTTCAAATTACAAATTCAGAAAATTTACTGAAAAAGTTTTAGTTTTTTACTGAAATTAGTTTCAGTTAATTACTGAAGCAATAAAAACTGTTTTACATAATTACTGATTGAAAAGTAAATTTACAAAATTACTAGTAAAAAAACAAAACATAATTTTTTTCATATTCATTTAACATATTTACTGATGGACCAGTAAATTTAGAAATTTACATGTTAAGGAATTTTACTGTTACATTTATATAAATAGAATATATGTTTATATAAATAGCCATCAAAATAGTATTTAAAAAAGGTATTGTTCTGATGCAGAGAAAACAAGATTTCCATTTCTCATAATTTTTAAACCATGATAAAATTTTTTTATTGAGATTTTTTCACACTTTTGTTATTCCTAACAACAATAGAGTAAAACAAATGGCAATATAAATCATTTGGTAAGCAGGATGAAATACCACTGTTATAAGTTTATTTGTTTAAATTGTCGGCAAAGATGTGATTTTTAAGGAAGATACATTCAAATATTGTGTTTTTTTATTTGTATTTATTTTCTTATAATCGCTAAAGGGAGGATAATCATTATAGTTCAATTCGACTATCTCGTTTGTCAGATTACCATCTTCAATTCTATAAATATAATTATAAGAATATTCATCATCTGATTCCTCAGATTTCGGGTTTAGATATATTATTTTTCCCGGTATAAAAGCTGTCTTCTAGAAGGGTCAATAATGGCTTTTTTTTGTTCAATCCAATCTAATCCCAATAGTATTTCAATGTGTAAAATATTGGTTATTACGAAATTAAAATGAGCTAAGGTGTCTTCAACTTCTATTTTAATTAAGTCTTTTTTACCTAAAACATTGTGAGTAGTTCATCGGCTGTGATAATTTTTTGATGTGATGGGTTTATATTTAAATTTAGTTTTTTGGCTACACTTAGACTAACTAAAGAAATAGATGCAACCGTGTCAAACACAGTTTCTATTTTTTCACCTTTGAAAGAAGTGAAATTTTTTAGTATTTCATAACTCTTACATAATTCATTAATGTGTAATACAAAAAAGGTTTCGAATCGAGATATATTGAATACCCAACTCAATTGTGTAATCGCTTTTACTATTTCCTCCTTTTTTCGTGAAACTTGAATTATTTAAATATATGCTACATGTAACAATCTATGTCTTCTAAACTTTCTTTTTTTAGCTTATTTACTTTATTTTGATTTTTTTATCTCATTTTATTAACTTTAATTTAATATTTTATTTCGATTTTGATTTTTTAATTTATTCTGAATAAGCCCTAGCTCGGTACAGAAAACAAATAAATAAAAATAAAATAATACATTATTAAACTTATTTTTAAATTTTGTATTTGGTTATTTGTTACCCTGAATAATCACTTATTCATCAGCTTGTCAACTGATGCACAAAGATAAGTAAGAATTATACTTGTCACGTATCTCAGAAGTTAGACGCTTCGAAATGCTGACATATACATTAAGCACTAAGCTCACATCTTGAGTAAATTATAAGCTCGTGTTCTTGACACGAGCATCTAGGTATAAATAAGAATTCCATTCTTAGAACTTCAGAACGTTCAATATCTTAAATAAAGCTTTTAAAGATTAAACATTGTTTATTATAAACCGGTTACATATTACCTCTTTTATAATATAGATTAGGCTTTGATTTTTTATTATTTAAACAAGAATCTGTGTTTTGGTTGTCTTTCCTACAAATTTTACAGTAAAGTTTTTTGTATTTCTGCTATTATTTCTCTCTTTATTATGAAAAGGATAGCTATAATGTTTCCTTTCTTCTTTAGAAAATTTTTTCTGTTAATCATTAAAATATCTACATATTTTGGATGGCGGAGGAATTAAACCTAGTATAATCTACAGCGTATTACATTGCCAGTTGTAATGATTCTGAATTGCGAAGCCTAAAGTTATTTCAGTCAGTTCAAATAATCCTTTATTAAATAAAATAAGTCATTAATATAATTTCCTATATCTTTATCTTGTCTAAGACCTCTTAACTTATCTCTCATGTGAATTATTCGATTCGAATTATTATCGATCTGGTGTGCAGGGCGGTGGTGTAATAATCTATGTCAATAAAGCTTTAAAATCGTATGAGGTCACTAACGATATATTTAACTCGAATGAAATTGAATATATTTGGTTTAAAATAGCTGCGGGCAAAGAAACATTTCTGGTTGGATGTATCGTTTAGATCACCGAATTCTAGTCGAGAAATATCACTTAAGATAAATGAAATCATCAGACATGCAAAACTTCTGGTCGATCAAAACGTTTTTAGTTCTATCTAAATTTTTGGAGATTTCAACTTTCCAAATATTTCGTGGTCAAATTTAGGTGGTCATTGTCAATCAAAATTCGCACAAAGTTATAAGTTCCTAGAAAATCAAGAAGAAAACTTTTTGTTTCAATCGGTCTAAGAACCAAATTAAAAAAAAAATATCCTAGACCTAATCATCACCGAAAATTTTAATCTTATTTTTACAGCGTATTACATTGCCTGTTGTACAAGTACATCCATGAATAATAGCTTACACAACAGCCTGAACTGGGAATTTTCGGTTCTCAGTTCGATACCAAATGAAGAAAACTCTAATGAAAAGTTAAATAATAACTTCAATAAATTAACTTTAATCAATTCAGTGACAAACTGAATAGTTATGATTGAATCAAAGAATTTTACAACTTAAACGTCGAAGAAATGTACAAGCGATTCATCGAGTTTTACAACCAAAACGATGAACAACTTATTCCTAAATTCAAATCAAAGAAAGATAAGACAAAAGACAAAAGAAAGCAAAAGAAAGATCCGAGTGGATCAATAAGCACTTAAAGTCACTTTGTCGTAAAAATATAAGCTTTGGAACAAATTAAGAGCTAGCTCAAATAATACTGAGACCAAAAAAAAATACAACATATGTTATAAAAGTTCAAAAAAAGATATCAAAAAATCGAAAAGCTCTTTAAATTTAGCTGGCCAAAGACACCAAAAAAATCCGAAACTACTATTTCCATATATTAAAAAAAAACGGCTTTTAAAGATCATAAAAAGTCGTTATTAGACCAAAAAGGCCAAACAAAAACTGATAAAATTGATATTCTTGAGATATTGAGTGATCAATTCTACGGTGTTTACAAAAAAACTAACTCAACCGACTATGTCAAGACGATTACACCATTTATTAAAAATAAATGTGCGGTTAGTGATGTTATTTTTAACGATTTTTTAGTAAACGAAGAGTTTAAAAAAGTAGAATAAAAATAAATCAGTTGGTGTTGACGGAGTTAGTCCGGTGTTGTTAAACGAATGTACCTTGAATTTCTCGATCCCGATATCCATGATTTTTAAAAAGTCCTTTAATAGTTCGGAACTCCGAGCAGTTTAGCGTCATGCGAACATTACACCAATATTCAAAAAAGGTCAACGTAACTTCGCATCAAATTATAGGCCTATTTCACTGACATCAATTACTTGTAAAAAATGGAAACAATGATAAAAATGCCTTGGTCAAGTTTTTAGATAATGAAAACTACTGTAAAATCTCACTTATTTCATCCCAAATGTCTCTGGTATCAAGCTGGGATTAAACTAATAGGTGACAAAACTGTTTATATAAAGTTCACGTTTATGTATCAAAAAATTTCTAATATATTACGATAAAGATGCTATCTAATTTTTTTTTAGCGCAAAAATAAAATTTAAATTTATTCTTATTTTATTTAATAGTGATTCAATTTATGCTTGCTTACTTAAGAATTTTAAAAGTAAATTATCTAATCTTGTGATCTAATTTGAGCTTGAAAAAAAAATTTCAAAATTAATTGGTGCTGATTAAAAAAAAAAAAAAAATTCGCTAAGTTCAAAATGTTTATTTTGAAAAATAAAAATAAAAATTTCAAATAAAAAAATAAAAAACCAACTAAAAATCATAAAATACTATTAAAAAGAAACCAAACATCGTTGAAATTAGAAAAGTTAGAAAGTTAGAATTCAGCTGCCAAGAAGCTGTTCAAGATTGAAGCAATTTTTGTGGCACTCTCTCCCATTAAAAAAAGTTTTTTGTTCACCATCAATTAAGTGAACTCATTCTAGCAATGAGTCTTCGACCTTCGAAGGCTAGTTAATTTATTAATTCGACCATGACGGTCCGTTCTGACCATACGACAGAACGCTATATATACGTTTTTCCATCGTTCTCCTTGCACAAAATATTAATTTTTAAACGTTGATATTATCGACAACAATTTTGTCTAATAATTACGAAACTTTAAATAAGGCTCTTCTGAAATTATCACTTAAATTAATTATACTTAGATAAGTTTTTAGTAAAATTTAGAAAAAAAAATCAATAGAATATTAATATACAAATTTATAATTATTAAATGATTTGAAGACATTTTTTAACAAAAATAAAGCAATAAAATAAAAAAGTAAAACCAAAGAATTGTTCATAATCTTGTCTAGATTCAAGAAAATAAAAAAATCGGGTAATATTTGATCCCTCGTAGGAGATACGATTTAAACCAGAAAAAACACATTTTTTTCCTTTTTTTAGCCAACAAAAACCGCCACACCCTTTTTTTTTCTTCTAAATTACATTAGCAATTAATGAATTTTATGCTATGCAAAAAATTTTCAGTTGGAAGTCATGAAGAAGAAGAATGCAATCCAGTTACATATTTAGTCTCAAAATTAATTGGAAAAAGAACTGATTGTACAGAAGAGTTAATTAACTTGGATGAATTTCACGATAATGAACTTGCCTTGAGTAATTCAGTGAAGAACCACTTTGTGATTAATTATAGCGATTTGGGGAAAGCAGATCAAAAAGACACGCAAAAAAATTTAAAACTAACCTTGCTGAAGAGACATCTTTTAAAAATTCTCAATCAAGAAAAAATAAAAGCGTCGTCTTCAACAACTTCTGAGGCGCCAAACAAAAAAACAAACACCATATTTTCTAAAAACAGGTTGGTAATTACACACTGTAACTGTTTTCACTTACCTAGTAAGAAACATCTTTTAGAAAAGTTTTTGAAAAAAATGTCCTGATATTGTTCTTTTTAGTCAACTTAATGGTCTTTGCAAAAACGTTGATGAGCTAAACGAACACATCTCAGAAAAGATTACTTATGCCGTAAATAAAAGAATACCACTCAACAACAGGAAATTTTTCAAATTATCTTCCAAATGAAAATTGTATCTTTAATTAATGAAAGGAAAGAAGACTTTTTCAAAATCAAGATGCCCTTCTCTGAAAGGAGCCTTTAATAGGCTGATATCTGAGAAACAACTCAAGATAAAAGAATTTTTGAACAAAAACTGGCTAGATTTCATGGAAAAAACCCACTTTCAAGGAGGCCTTTTTGGAGGAAAATAAATAAATTCAGATTCAAAAAATCAACAGGACAAATACCTACCTATACTAAAAAGAAAAAGGAACATTTAGTATACATCTAGATTTTGTAGATTCTGAAGACAACTGTGAAGTTTCGCAAACTTTTTGGGCTACAATATTTATTTAGAACGATTCAATATTGTCTAATATTTTGCATATTAGACAAAATACCAAATATTGGACAAGCATCCTTATTTCAAGTTCATAATGTGAAAATCTTTTGGCAGTAAGTGTTTCATGTGATTTAAGAAAAAATTCTAGATCAACTGGTATTCTTCAAAAAAATTAGTCACCCTCCTATTTTTTCATCCGGGCTTGGGACCGGCAAACGGCATAGTTATGACGGCGTCTTCCCCTAAGAAGCACGTGGGACGTTCATCATAAACAGCGTCACTCATCCGAGCACTTAAAGGCTGCGAACTCGACAACTATTTAGACTAGCTTGGAACCACAAACCAAGCGACAATCTCTTTAAGAGAGAATGCCTTAACTTTAACGCTTCCAAAGTTACGGCTATCCAAAGAGGGTCAGCTGTAAAACAAGTTCTTGCTCTGTTAAGATTCTATACTGGGTGATGGTCGAAGCCAGCGGCACCCTCATACGACAAGACTAGGACAAAGATCCGTAGATCTATGTACCCGTAATACAGCTCTTCTTTGGACTCGTAGAAGACCACATTGTGTGGCTGCCACCACCCTCCTCTTTTCTCATCCTGGGCTTGGGACCGGCTTACGGCAGAGTTATGGGGCATTTAAATCTTATTTTTATTATTTCTTCTTTAAATTTTTTCTGAATTAAAATGAACAATTGTTTTACTAATTTCAAAAATGTTAACCTAAACAATTAAATGTAAAAGTTTAGTTTTAACTTGAGTTAAAATGCCTTAATCTTAAACCATAAAATTTATTTTCAAAATCTTTTTTAGAGAAATTTACTTTATCATTGAAATGGATAATATAAAGAGTTAAATATAATTTTCATTGGATAGATATTGAATAGCTGGTTTGGAGAAATAAATGACAAGTGATAAACAATTACCAATGTAGGGCAAGATGAACGTTTTTAAAAATAGTTTTTGGACTTGTTTTGGTAAGAAAGAATAATTGCTTAATTGAGATAAGCCTTTTATTAATTGTAGCTTTAATATAGCTAACGTGACTAGTAAAATTTAATTTATTACTTACTGTAACACCTAAAAGCTTCAATTGAGGTAAAACCTTAATTTACAGCACCATTAGTACACTATTTTTGAGCAATTTCTGAAGTTGTCTATTAAATCTTTTAAGTTTGAACTACAGAAATTGATGGAGGTTTCATCAGCAAATAATTTACAATTAATGTTGTGATTTTTAAGAAAAAAAGCTAGGTCATTAAAGAAAAATTAAGAAGAAAAGAGGACCTAACACACTTACCTCTTGAAATCAAGGTCTATTTTAGAAAATTCAGAAAGAACGCCACCCAAGGATTCTGCTTGTATTCATCCAGAGAAATAATTTTTGATAAGAACAAGAACTTTTTCACTAAAGCCAACTCTCTTTGATTTGCAAAGTAAGAGATTTGGGTCTACAAAGACGAGAGTCTTGCGAAAGTCAACTAACAAGAGAACAGTAATACTCCTTTGTTACGTGCTACGTTAATTTCTCAAAAACTGAAAATAAAACTGATAAGCATGCTAAGATGGAAACATGGTCACTGAACATAATAAGGACTTAGATTTTATTTTGCACAAAGTTTTTCAGAGGTCAAAAAGTCAAAGTCAAGTTACTGACTTGAATATTTGAAATATATTGTTCATAATCTAAACAATATTATGAACAATTCTATTGTTTAACTTCTTTATTTTCAGTTTAACTTTTTTGTCTTCAATCATGTGAAAATTAAAAAATTTGTATATTAATATTCTATTGATATTTTTATGAAAAAAAAATCGGGTCATATTTGATCCTTCGGAGGAGATTTTTTTAGCAAACAAAAACCGCCACACTCTTTTTTTTCTTCTAAATTACATCAGCATGTAGAAAATTTTATGCTCTTTCAGAATATATAAACGTGAACTTTATATAAACAGTTTTGTCACCTATTAGTTTAATCCCAGCTTGATACCAGAGACATTTGGGATGAAATAAGTGAGATTTTACAGTAGTTTTCATTATCTAAAAACTTGACCAAGGCATTTTTATCATTGTTTCCATTTTTTACAAGTAATTGATGTCAGTGAAATAGGCCTATAATTTGATGCGAAGTTACGTTGACCTTTTTTGAATATTGGTGTAATGTTCGCATGACGCTAAACTGCTCGGAGTTCCGAACTATTAAAGGACTTTTTAAAAATCATGGATATCGGGATCGAGAAATTCAAGGTACATTCGTTTAACAACACCGGACTAACTCCGTCAACACCAACTGATTTATTTTTATTCTACTTTTTTAAACTCTTCGTTTACTAAAAAATCGTTAAAAATAACATCACTAACCGCACATTTATTTTTAATAAATGGTGTAATCGTCTTGACATAGTCGGTTGAGTTAGTTTTTTTGTAAACACCGTAGAATTGATCACTCAATATCTCAAGAATATCAATTTTATCAGTTTTTGTTTGGCCTTTTTGGTCTAATAACGACTTTTTATGATCTTTAAAAGCCGTTTTTTTTTAATATATGGAAATAGTAGTTTCGGATTTTTTTGGTGTCTTTGGCCAGCTAAATTTAAAGAGCTTTTCGATTTTTTGATATCTTTTTTTGAACTTTTATAACATATGTTGTATTTTTTTTTGGTCTCAGTATTATTTGAGCTAGCTCTTAATTTGTTCCAAAGCTTATATTTTTACGACAAAGTGACTTTAAGTGCTTATTGATCCACTCGGATCTTTCTTTTGCTTTCTTTTGTCTTTTGTCTTATCTTTCTTTGATTTGAATTTAGGAATAAGTTGTTCATCGTTTTGGTTGTAAAACTCGATGAATCGCTTGTACATTTCTTCGACGTTTAAGTTGTAAAATTCTTTGATTCAATCATAACTATTCAGTTTGTCACTGAATTGATTAAAGTTAATTTATTGAAGTTATTATTTAACTTTTCATTAGAGTTTTCTTCATTTGGTATCGAACTGAGAACCGAAAATTCCCAGTTCAGGCTGTTGTGTAAGCTATTATTCATGGATGTACTTGTACAACAGGCAATGTAATACGCTGTAAAAATAAGATTAAAATTTTCGGTGATGATTAGGTCTAGGATATTTTTTTTTTAATTTGGTTCTAAGACCGATTGATACAAAAAGTTTTCTTCTAGATTTTCTAGGAACTTATAACTTTGTGCGAATTTTGATTGACAATGACCACCTAAATTTGACCACGAAATATTTGGAAAGTTGAAATCTCCAAAAATTTAGATAGAACTAAAAACGTTTTGATCGACTAGAAGTTTTGCATGTCTGATGATTTCATTTATCTTAAGTGATATTTCTCGACTAGAATTCGGTGATCTAAACGATACATCCAACCAGAAATGTTTCTTTGCCCGCAGCTATTTTAAACCAAATATATTCAATTTCATTCGAGTTAAATATATCGTTAGTGACCTCATACGATTTTAAAGCTTTATTGACATAGATTATTACACCACCGCCCTGCACACCAGATCGATAATAATTCGAATCGAATAATTCACATGAGAGATAAGTTAAGAGGTCTTAGACAAGATAAAGATATAGGAAATTATATTAATGACTTATTTTATTTAATAAAGGATTATTTGAACTGACTGAAATAACTTTAGGCTTCGCAATTCAGAATCATTACAACTGGCAATGTAATACGCTGTAGATTATACTAGGTTTAATTCCTCCGCCATCCAAAATATGTAGATATTTTAATGATTAACAGAAAAAATTTTCTAAAGAAGAAAGGAAACATTATAGCTATCCTTTTCATAATAAAGAGAGAAATAATAGCAGAAATACAAAAAAACTTTACTGTAAAATTTGTAGGAAAGACAACCAAAACACAGATTCTTGTTTAAATAATAAAAAATCAAAGCCTAATCTATATTATAAAAGAGGTAATATGTAACCGGTTTATAATAAACAATGTTTAATCTTTAAAAGCTTTATTTAAGATATTGAACGTTCTGAAGTTCTAAGAATGGAATTCTTATTTATACCTAGATGCTCGTGTCAAGAACACGAGCTTATAATTTACTCAAGATGTGAGCTTAGTGCTTAATGTATATGTCAGCATTTCGAAGCGTCTAACTTCTGAGATACGTGACAAGTATAATTCTTACTTATCTTTGTGCATCAGTTGACAAGCTGATGAATAAGTGATTATTCAGGGTAACAAATAACCAAATACAAAATTTAAAAATAAGTTTAATAATGTATTATTTTATTTTTATTTATTTGTTTTCTGTACCGAGCTAGGGCTTATTCAGAATAAATTAAAAAATCAAAATCGAAATAAAATATTAAATTAAAGTTAATAAAATGAGATAAAAAAAATCAAAATAAAGTAAATAAGCTAAAAAAAAGAAAGTTTAGAAGACATAGATTGTTACATGTAGCATATGTTTAAATAATTCAAGTTTCACGAAAAAAGGAGGAAATAGTAAAAGCGATTACACAATTGAGTTGGGTATTCAATATATCTCGATTCGAAACCTTTTTTGTATTACAAATTAATGAATTATGTAAGAGTTATGAAATACTAAAAAATTTCACTTCTTTCAAAGGTGAAAAAATAGAAACTGTGTTTGACACGGGTGCATCTATTTCTTTAGTTAGTCTAAGTGTAGCCAAAAAACTAAATTTAAATATAAACCCATCACATCAAAAAATTATCACAGCCGATGAACTACTCACAATGTTTTAGGTAAAAAAGACTTAATTAAAATAGAAGTTGAAGACACCTTAGCTCATTTTAATTTCGTAATAACCAATATTTTACACATTGAAATACTATTGGGATTAGATTGGATTGAACAAAAAAAAGCCATTATTGACCCTTCTAGAAGACAGCTTTTATACCGGGAAAAAAAATATATCTAAACCCGAAATCTGAGGAATCAGATGATGAATATTCTTATAATTATATTTATAGAATTGTAGATGGTAATCTGACAAACGAGATAGTCGAATTGAACTATAATGATTATCCTCCCTTTAGCGATTATAAGAAAATAAATACAAATAAAAAAACACAATATTTGAATGTATCTTCCTTAAAAATCACATCTTTGCCGACAATTTAAACAAATAAACTTATAACAGTGGTATTTCATCCTGCTTGCCAAATGATTTATATTGCCATTTGTTTTACTCTATTGTTGTTAGGAATAACAAAAGTGTGAAAAAATCTCAATAAAAAAAATTTATCATGGTTTAAAAATTATGAGAAATGGAAATCTTGTTTTCTCTGCATCAGAACAATACCTTTTTTAAATACTATTTTGATGGCTATTTATATAAATATATATATTCTATATATTTTCTTTTATATTTTATGTTTTAAGTTTATTTTTTTTTAATCTCAAAGAGCTATAGCCGGGCACAAATAAACAATTTAATCATCTACAAATAATTAAATAAAATTTAAAATTTATCAAAAAAAAAATTTATCTAAACTTTTAATATTATTATTTTGCTAAAAATGTACTGGTCTTCAAATTCAAACCTGTAAATTTAATTTTTTTTACATTAAAAAAAATAAATTTTTTTCCTTAATTATTTTTTTTAATGTAAAATTATTTCATTTGAGATCATAGAATTTCATTTAAATAAGAAAAATAATTAAAAACTAATTCTAATATAAATTCATTGATTCAATTAATTTTATAATTTGATATCGCTAATACAAAATTATTCTTACTGACAATGGTCCTTGTATTTTTTTTTCAAAAGAAAAGTCCTTAAAATTTTATACACCAGGTTATTTAATTAAATCTACAGATCTTCAATTTCTTCAAAATGTAATTATTATTATTTATTAGTTCCAAGCCTCACAGGCTAAAAAGATAAAAAATAAAAAACTTTGTACAAATTTTGATTACGTATAAAAGTCTATTTTCAGTAGATCATTTAATAGTTTAAAAATGCAAAAATATTCTTACCCGAGTTCCATATTTATTTTTTTTGCGAGAACACAAACTTGAAATGAAAATTATTGTACTAATAGAGAGAGAAAAAATTGACTTTGATTGACAAAAAAATTATAGGTCGGAAAATTATATCCCTTAAACAATTTAATCGTAGAATGAAATAAATGTCCATCAAAAAAATTTAGATTGTAAATAAAATTAGAAGATAAGAAAAACATTAATCACCTGTAACAGTCTTTAAAGTATTAAAGATTTTTTTGACTATCGCCATCATTTATTTTAATTGTGTAATCAAGAAATAATCTTTTACAGTGGGTAGAGTTTTCTAGTAAATTCTCAATCTTTTATTCACATAGATATTTATTATAATTGAGTGAAAAATTAAAATAATCAAGTCATCTTTATTAAGTTATAAAATTTAATAAAAAAAATATAAAAAAATAACCAAATTAGTAAAAATTTGAAAGAATAAAAATATTTTGGATTTTTTTTTCTCATGACAATGAAATCTCTATTGTAATTCTTTTTCAAAATCTGACATTACAAAATAAAAAAGAGAATTTTACTGACATTTATCAACTTTTGTAACTGAAAGTTCAATTGAATTATGACTAAATGATATTATGTCAATTAAAAAACAAATATTTGTCAATTAAAACTAGATAATTCGTCAGTTATACTATTGTCAATCTGAAAAAATAATTCTGAAATTGTCAATTAGTTTTTATATTTGTCAATTAAAAAAAATATTTGTCAATTTAATATAAACAAATTTTTCAATTTAAAAAAAATTTTTTCTGTGAAATATAAAATTATTTTTCCAGTAAAAAACTAAAATGAAAGAAAATATAACAAAAATGTGAAGCCTTTATTTTTGCAATGCTTTTGACATATTACGTGGTCGTCCAACACTCGCAACTTGACCAAGTCCTATTGTCCAGGCTTCTTTTGGAAATTCTGTAAATAATCTATCTCGAAAGGCAATTCCTATTATGTGCTTGCACATGTAATGTTTAAACCACGATGGACAAGTACATGTGCTCAAACGCCAATTATCTTCATTTAGACGAATAATGCGTAATTCTTGGAAAGCTTCGACGAAATGTTGAAAGCTGTTCCACTCGCATTGATTTAGCATCTGAATATAATTCTTACAGCGTTCTTTATCTATTGGCTTGAATGTATCTACTTCATGTACCTTGTTTTCTACTTCCTTAACATTTTTTTTTGGAGGTCTTCCTCGCTTTCTCTTTTCTGGTTGTGTTGATGTGGGTGCTTGAGTCGATGTTGTAGCTTGGGTTGATCTAGATGCTTGGGTTGATGTAGATGCTTGGGTTGCCTTCGGTATGGTTGAGCGAAAAAGAAAGTTTTACCGACAAATTTTTGTTTTACAACTTTCAGTCCTAATATCTCCCAGGCAAAACCTCTTTTGAAGTCGTCTATAGTTACATTAGGCTCTTTTGAAAAGACTTTCTGATCTGGACGGATGTCATTACGCTGAAACGACCAAAATTGAAGAACAGCGTCGTTTATATTCTTAAGAAAGTCAGCTAAAGGCATAGACTTTCTCTCGACCAAATCTTTTGTTTCAGTGGAAATTCCTGTTTTAGGTTCTGGATGGCTGTGATCGTCCTCTGAGATATATATTGAAACTTTCATTGAAGACGGATCTGGGACTATTTTGAGGCGCACTGGACAAACAAATCTACCTGCGCTGCTACAATAATAAAATTGAACTGTCAAGTCATCAGTCTTGTTTTTCGAAAGTTTTGCCCATGAACAATCTTGTAAAAAATCTTCATTTAAAGCAACCAAAGCAGATTTCTTATCTGGATATTCTTTAAATAATACATAAATAATTTTTCTGCGTCGTTTAGGTGGTTTTTCATGTGGCAAGACTATTTCTTCTACATCGTCGTCAGTGTCTTGGTCATGATTTGCTATTGGATTTCTGGTTAAAGCTGAACTTGAAGATTGTGTTTGATCTAACTGTTCAAGATTTGGAATATCCATTTTTTCCCTTTATTAGCTTTTGGTTTCTCGTTGGAGTATATAAATTTAATTTATTTATTTATTTGTTAACTGTACCGTTTTATTTATTTATTTATTTATTTATTTATTTATTTGTTTTCTGTACCGAGCTAGAGCTCCTTCAGAATAAGTTAAAAATTAAAAAAATAAAATAAAAATGAAATAAAATAAAATAAAAATAAAATTAAAGTTAATAAAATAAGATAAAAAAAAAAAAAAAAAAAAAAAAAGAATTAAAAAAAGTAAATAAGCTAAATAAATGAAAATTAAGAATATATAAAATTGGAAAAGATTGTTACATGTGGCTCATGTTTAAATAGTTCAAGTTTCAGGAAAAAAAGAAGAAATAGTAAGGTAGCAATTACACAATGGAGTTGGAGACATTTACTTATAGGACTCAAAATTTACAGATATAATTGACAATTAATAAATAGTTAATTTTCATTTATTCTATTTTAATTTACAAATATTTTTTTTAATTGACATATTCCTTGTTAACAGCTTTAATTTACAATAAATTAATAAAATTTACAATAATTTAATTTAATTGACAATTATTTATTTTAAGTGACAATAATTTAATATAATTGACAAGTTAGTATCCCAACTCCATTGTGTAATTGCTACCTTACTATTTCTTCTTTTTTTCCTGAATCATCAAATAATTAAAATATGTATTCTGTTACTCTCTATCAAAATTTATCTAATTTTAATTTTAATATTTATCTACTTTTTAAGTTATATTATTTTAACTTTATTTTTTTCTTACTTTTTATTTTTATTTTATTTTAATTTTTTATTTATTTTTTTTTTTTATTTTTTTTTTAATCTGAAGGAGCTCTAGCTCGGTACAGATATACAAATAAATAAATAAATAATAGTATTGACGAAAATACAATTGACAGAAAAAATAATTGACATTTCTCTAAATTAATTGACGGTTTCTCTCCCTGCCTTGAATTATTTGCTAAATTATTGGAAATTTTATATAAGTAAAATCGAATTTTACTCATGTAACAATCTTTTCCAATTTTATATATTCTTAATTTTCATTTATTTAGCTTATTTACTTTTTTTTAATTCTTTTTTTTTTTTTTTTTTTTTTTTATCTTATTTTTTTAACTTTAATTTTTTATTTTTATTTTATTTTATTTCATTTTTATTTTATTTTTTTAATTTTTAACTTATTCTGAAGGAGCTCTAGCTCGGTACAGAAAACAAATAAATAAATAAATAATACTGACATTAGTCCTCCTGCTTGATTTTAAGACAAAATAATAAAAAATTGCTAAAGAGTCTAATTATAGAAAAGAGAAATTTAATTCATGATATTTTTGAAAAATCAAAAACACTTTCATCAATTGAGATTTTATCTTGACTAGAGAGTTAGAAAATTAAAAAATGAAAATCGCATTTAACAAATAATGTCTTTTTGTTAAATTAAAGAAAAATTAATTTCTATTAAATTTTATTTAAAATATTTAGAAATTATCTAAAAATTAGAGAAGAATAACTGACAAGTCACAGTCAAGAGCATTGAGTTTATTTTGCTGATTAGAAAATAGACTAGAAAATTCGATTTTAAAATTATTAAATTTTTTTAAAAATTTTATGGTACAACATTAAAACATTTTTTCATTTTTTAAAAAATGAAAAAATTGCTAATTTATTTCGATAAAGATGCTATCTTATTTTTTGTTTAGCGCAAAAATATTATTTAAATTTATTCTTATTTAATTAAATAGTGATTCAATTTATGCTTGCTTACTTAAGGATTTTAAAAGTAAATTATCTAATCTTGTGATCTAATTTGAGCTTGAAAAAAAAATTTCAAAATTAATTGGTGCTGATTAAAAAAAAAAAAAAATTAAAAAAAAATTCGCTAAGTTAAAAATGTTTATTTTGAAAAATAAAAATAAAAATTTCAAATAAAAAAAATAAAAAACCAACTAAAAATCATAAAATACTATTAAAAAGAAACCAAACATCGTTGATAACTAATTTAGAATTCAGCTGCCAAGAAGCTGTTCAAGATTGAAGCAATTTTTGTGGCACTCTCTCCCATGAAAAAAGTTTTTTGTTCACCATCAATTAAGTGAACTTGTAGTCTGCCATTAACGTATTGTCTCAATCCTTGGAACAGTTTCTCGACCATTTCTTGATCAACTGTTTCTTGTTGACTGAAGATCATTTCCCATGGCTGGCATTTGATTGTTGGAACAATGTTTGGTCTGACGACAACAATTCTGTTCAATCTCAACGGTTGGCATGGCACGTATTTGCATGAAATGATCATGTAGCGAACGTACGAGCGAACAGCAGTTTCCAAATCGACCAAGTCGAAGCTAAATTGAGATTGTTCGACAACTTTGCCAACAACAAATTTGACACGTTCGTCAAAGGTTGGTATTTGAGCCAACATTTGGTAGAATTGTTCAACACTGAGTCTAACAGCTGGAGTGACAAATTGTTGGTAAAATCTGAACAAACCGTCAAATTCACAAACACTCTCGACGCCAAACACAAAACCATTCAAAAATGTTTGACTCAAACCAGAGTCCAACAAGCACAATGAAACAACTTGTTGTGGTCGTCTCGAAGCCATTTCAAAAGCAACTGGAACTCCGAAAGTGTGGCCGACCAAGTGAACTCTTTCAACATGTGGAACCACTCTTTCGATTTGTTGCCAGTAGAATTGAGCCAATTGTTCAGCAGTTTCGAATCTCAAGCATTCTTGGGTGAATTGAAGACCGAACACTGGAACTTTGAGTTGTTGAGCCCATGTTCTAATGTAGCTGACTGATCCTTCGATTGGCATTACAACAAACAATGGCAATTGACCATTCACGCATTCAACATTGTTCAATTGTTCAACACACTTTTGTGCCATCAAAATCATTGGTCTTTCTTGGACTTGTCGTCTAACTTTGTTGACAAGCTCGCTGGTTTGTTCAACGCCAACAGTCTGTACTTCTGGCACTCTCAAAGTGAAAAATGGCATTTGTTGCAACTCAGCTGGCAATTGAATTCGCACAGATTGCACCAACATTTGTTCCAATCTGACAATCAATTTTTTGTACTCGACTGGAACTTGGACTTGTTCACCAGTGCCGATCAAAACCATCCAGTCGACGAGCAAAGCATGTCGACCACATTCACGTCTGCGTGACTCGCAAACTCCTTCGATCATCTTTTGGATTGCAGCAGTTTGAACACCAGTGGTCATTTGGCTTCTATTGAATACAACAAATAGGCCATAGTCTGGCATGATTGTTTGATTTCTGGTGTACTTGTCCAAATGGCTCAACGATTTGACCGAAAAAGTCATTCCTTGTTGTGGTTGTTCAACAAATAGACCACCCAAGTGGAAAATGCTGCCAATTTTTGCCTCAAAGTGCGAAGTCATGCGGCAAGCTTGTCTAACCAAAAGCAAACATTCGGTCTCATCGTTCAAGTCCAATGTGGAAACACATTTGATTTGACAGCCAAATTCGTTTTGCAAATATCTCAACTTTTGGCTTTGTTGAGCATTCAAAACAACTGGCTCGACAGTGTTCACTCGTTGAGTGGTCAATACAAGGTATTTGACACCACAATATTGGACCATCCATTGAGCTAATTCAAGACCAAAGTCACAGTCCAAAGCGCCAACGATCAAATGAGTTAATCTCGAATTTAAAACACATGTTTGACCAATGGTCCAGTTGTTGACAAAAGTTGGTCTCACTAGTGGCAATGTGGCTGCTGCTGTGGTTGATTTAACTTGGCTGATACCAAGTGATTGAGGTTGATTTTCAACAAGTGGAAAAGCGGTTGAGTTGATTGTTGGCAAATAAGTGTTGGCAATTGTCTCAGTGATGATGCTTGGGTTGAATTGATCTTTTGGCAAAACAACTGGAGTCATTTGAATGCCAGTTATTTCGATGCCACCACAAACAGTCTTGTTGGTGTACAAATCGTGCAATACAGGCAAAGTGACAAATTTTTCAGCTCTAATCAAATGTTCAATTGGATTGATTCTAACTGATCGAATTCTAGTTGGCAACACGAGACCACCTTTTTGTTGGCACTCAATTGTTTGTTGTTTTTGTTGAGCCAAAAAGTTCATGTGCAACATCGAGTCCAAGAAAGGTATCCATTTGCCAGTCCACAAAAGTTCGCCTTGAGTGCCAGTCACATTTGATCTAACAATTGGCTGAAATTCGCCAATCAATTCGTAGCCACATTGTTTGAACTGGGTGTAAATTTGTTCTTGTGGAACGACCAAATTGCATCTGACTTGGCTTTCCCATTGGCTTTTGAATGGAGTGACAAAGTCAAGACCAGCTGGTACATACACTTTTCCGTTGACAATCAAATTTTTGCCTTCGACTATTTCAAATAGACCAGTTGATGGCTGATAGTTGATTTTGAATAGGACACGTTTGTTTTGTGGAACAATGACAACTTGTTGAGCTTGTTCACGCAAAACAGTGGCACGATGAATTTGAACATTTTCAAAGCAAACTGGTGGCAATTGTTCCAATTCACATGCTTGGCCAAATACTGAGTCCAAACAGATTGGTCCGACAACAGTTTGTTGCTGTTGTCTAAATTGAGCCAAAGCTTTCCATACCAAGTACAAATAGCCAGTGGTTGGATACAAGACACGTCCGTTGATTTGATGGTTCAACAAATAGGACTCTTTTTCCAACAACGATTCAACATCAACAGTAAATGTGACACTTTGTAAATCAGTGTTAATGCTCATTGAATTGATGGCATTCATGATCACTTGTTCAACACTGTTGCCAATTGCTTGTTTGCTCACAATGTATGACATTTGTTCTGGTTGAATGTTCCACTGAGACAAAAGGCTCAAAACTTTTTGTTCGACTGGCACTGGATAAACAGTTGGACACAATTTGAATGGTACAAACAATTTCACACAATCGAATTCAACACCTTCCAAATAGAGTCGGCCCAATTGGACCAAAAAGTGTTCCAAAACAAATTGACCACTAATGCCAAAAGTGGTTGGCATCAATGGAATAATGGTTGGCATGTTGGCAGTTGGAGTTTTCCAGCCAGTGCTGGTCATCATCAAAGTTGGTTGAATTAAACTTTTTTTCAACAAAGTTTGCATCAAAGATCTTGGCGAAATTTCGATCAAAATGGCACTCTTGGGCACTTGCATCAAAGATTGCTGCAACATGACCGGTGTAGTGAACAATTTGCACAAATAGTCAATGCTCATTGTTTGATAGAGACCAAGCGAATATTGTTCTGGTTGACAACAAGTCGAGATCCATTTGGACGATCTTGTTCTCGGAACAATGTTCAATGTTTCTAGACACTTTCTCAATAGTGGCAACATGTCGACCAAGTATTGAGTGTGAACGAGACCAAAGTTTTGAACAAAAACACCAGTTGAATTTTGACCAGCATTGATGGTTGTTGTTGTTGTTGTTGTTGTTGCTGCTGCTGCTGATGGAATTTCTATTTCTCTAACATAGATACCTTCCAATCTCAATTGTCTCAACAAGTCTCTGACCAATTGAACTGGACCAGTGATTACAACTTGGTCGACTGAATCGAAGCAAACTGGCACAACACCGCTTGGACATCTCGATCTCAATTGATCCCATGTCAAGTCGCCAACAACTGCCATCAACGATTGTGGCAAATTTTGAGCTTGTTGCAAACAATTGGCAAAGTAGTACGAGCACATCAAAGCTTGCTCGTGTGTCAAACATTGATCAATGTAGGCACACACCAATTCACCAGCTGATTGACCAATCATGCCATCGGCTCTGATGCCAATCAATCTCAAACAGTCGACCAAAGCGATTTGAATCGCTGTCATGTAAACATATGATTCAACACCGGTCATCACATATTGTTTGTCTTGTTGTTCGCCAGTGATCAATTGCATCAACGGGATTCCGTATGGTTTCAACAGTTCGCATGATCTCATCATCGAACATCGGAACGAGTCCAATTTCATCATTTCTCTGGCCATGCCACATCTCCATTGTTCAACGCCCATACCAGACAACAAGAACCAAACTGGTCTTTGAACCAAATCATCGACTTGTTCGATTTGTCTCATTTTTTGTTCACCATTGATCAAACAGAATCCTCTGAATGGGAACGATTTTGGACTGTAGGTAGAATGAGCGTTCAATAGAGACTGGACAGTCAAATCACTTGCGTTTTGTTCAACATAGTCCATTACTTGTTCTAAAGTTTGTCTGCTCTTGGCATAAAATGGCAACACACGTGGCAATTTAACCAATTCGGACACAATTTCTGGTTGTTCCCAAATACCTATTTCTTTTGGTTCCTGCGATTGATTTATTGCAGCTTGGACCATTGTTTTATGGCAGCATGGAATATCTACACATTCCTTTTTACCATTACTCACAAGCTGATTTGAACCAACACCTTGGATCTCAGTTGATAAAGCTTTGCAATTATTGGCATACATTTTAGAATAGATAGCAATAAATAAAAATAACAATAAGTTAGGTTTCTAAAAAAGATCAAATTAATTTTTTTTACGTTTGGCTTATCTATTTTCTTATTGAAAAATTAAATAAAATTAAATTTAAAATTTTATTCAGTGCTTTTATAGCAAATTTTGATTAGGTATTTGGAAATATTAAAAACTTTTGATAATTGTCTAAAAATATCATGATTTTCTTTATTTAAATCCCACATGAAAAAGTTTTTGAATGGAAATCTAGCACTTTGGTTAAATTTGAACACGCTGCATTATAGCACTATCTAGTATTTGAAACATACAAGTTTAAATCAAATTCTTTCGAATGAAACAAAAATCATGAAATCACTTGAAATTGAAATCAAATAAAATTTTATTACTAAAAATAAATGTTCAAACTTACTTGAGAGAATATCTCGCTTCAACTTTAATTTTTTTTCTAATTACGAAGTTTTCTCACTTAAAATTACAAAATTATTAGATCAATCTTAAGCTTAATTTTGAATAGAAAATTCAATAATTATCACTTTTACAAATTTAAAAAATTAGTCAAAAAAAATAAAATTTTCATTTTTAAATAAAATTATGCTTAAGCCTATGAACAAAGAATAGTAATTTAATTAATTTTAAATTGAAAACTTGAAATCAAATGGTCTCTAGACTTTTTAATTAAAACTTTCCATTAAATGATACTTTAAATTTAAACATTGTTCTAAGAGAAATTATTAGGCAAACAAAAACGATTACAAATTCTTTTTTATTAGATTTCACCAAAAGTTGCTTTAAAAGCAGACTTTATGTTGAAGAGGATATTAGTTTTTGAAAACAGTGTTTATTTGGTCTGCTAGTGCAGGCCCGGTTAGCTCAGTCGGTAGAGCGTGAGACTTTTAATCTCAAGGCCAAGGGTTCGAGCCCCTTATCGGGCGAATTTTTTTTTCAAAAAATTTTCCTTTAATATTTTTTTACAAAATGAAAATTTAAAAAAATTTGATTTTTTTTGAAAAAAAAATTTCGAACCCTTGCCCATGAGATTAAAGGTCTCACGCTCTACCAATTCAGCTAATTGGGCCTTGTCTTTTCTGTATTTTACCAAATTCATACATGAAACTATTTACTCAACTAAACTTTAATCCATGAACAGTCTTTAAATACTCAAAAAATTTAAACTTTATATTATTTTTTTGACCATGTTGTAAAAATCATTTCAACAAATTCATCTAATTAATTTATTCGAATTTTCTGACCATTAAAGCATATATTATATTAAAATTTTTAAAACTTTATATTTAAAAATTGAAAGATTTTATTGAGTTTTATTAATAGAAAGCACTTTAAAAGCAGAGAAAATTAAGCCCGGTTAGCTCAGTCGGTAGAGCGTGAGACTTTTAATCTCAAGGCCAAGGGTTCGAGCCCCTTATCGGGCGAATTTTTTTTCAAAAAATAAAAAAATTTTTACATTGCCATATTGGAAAAATATTAAAGAATAATATTTTGAAGAAAAAATTCACCCGATAAGGGGCCCGAATTCTTGGCCTTATCGTGCGAATTTTTTCAATTTTTTTGTAAATTATAATGTAATAAAGTTTTTTTTATTTAGATTATGGTACGATAAAACGCTGTCATTAGAAGTAGAATTTCAGATTCAGATTGTTTAATGCTTTTTTTTCGGGCTCAGATGTCGAACAAATTTCCCACTTAAACTCATGTGGTAATATTCAATAACATTTACAGTTACTTTTTTAAATTTTAAATAAAGATGTTTTTTCTATATCCAAAAATTCAAGAAATTTGTTCAATCAGTGTATCATAAATTTTTGCAAAAATTTTTAAAGTTAAAAATTATGATGTTAATATAGCTAATGGGCTAAATTTTGCCAATTTATGGTATTTTGAGATCATATTTAAAAGCAAATAATATTCATAATTTTCAATTTTATTTCAAAAATGAATTTAACGTAGTGACGCCAACTTAAAAATAAAAAGCTAAAAATTTTAATAATTGAGTATTTTGTTTTTTAAGTGATTGATAATAAGTTTTCTTTATCGAGGACCTTTTAAGTTCTAGACACGTGTTAGAATCAGTTGTCGGATAAAAATGTACATCATAAATCGGAAAAATTCCACTACCCATTTGCTATATTCATATCATATTTTCTTTACTATGAAAATTTTTGCAAAGTTTGTAGTTCACCTATTAAAATCAAACTCGGAATTAATTAATTTTTTCTGATTTTATTTATCCCGTTAAAGCTAAATTTAAGCAAATAATTTATAAAGGTCTCTAAAAATAGCCAAAAAGGTGGTGACTATTCAACAAGCTTAACAATTTAATCACAAGCTATTTTGTTGTGCTTTGAGATAGATAATTTTTGAAAATTAAAATTTTTTAAAATAAAACTTTATTTTAAAATATGAATGCTATATAAAAGGCTAAAATGTGAGTAATAAACTAAAATTTAGAAATATTTGGTGATTGGTTGTCTTTGAATTTGTTGTTCTTGTTCATAGAATTTGCCAGTCCATTGTCTTGGCTCAACAGTGGTGTACCATGTTTGTTGTTGAGTTGGCTTCAAGCTAATTTTGATCAGCTCCTCTTCTGGCTTGGTGTATTGAACAAATTCAGCTCTGATTTGTTGTTGTGGCTTGTATTCGAATTGCTCGGTCTTTGGGCTCTTTTCCAACAACTCAATGTGACGCTTGAATTTTTCGACTTTGCGGTCGGTCTCGTACAATCTCATTTCCAATTCTTGCTTGGCCAATTTGATTTCTTCCAACTCTTTTCTCAATAGAGCAGTCTTTTCGGTCTCTTTGATTTGTCTGCCGAAGATTTCCTCTTCATCATAGAACATTGGGAAGCTGATCAAGTTGAACAATTTGGTCAATGGCTCGATGGCAAAAGTGGTCTCGAATCTCTCGGTTCTTGGCTCACAGCTCTCTGGGCAAGTGTAGTAGAAGACTTCTTGCAACAAAGCTCTGAATCCGCGCACCTTCTCCAACACATATTGGTATTGATCACGGTAGAATTGTTCTTTTCCCTTCAAAGCTCTCAAATCAGTGGTTTGGCCAGCGATTTGGTAAAAGAGCTCTTCAATTTGCTTGACTTGTTTTCTCAACAAAACAAACATTTTGATGTGACGTTGATGGCACTCTTGCTCATAGCCGTACATGTAGAAATGTTCTTCCAACTCAGCAAATCTCTTTTTGATTTGCTCGAACAATTCTCTTTCCAAATCGAAGTGGAATTGTTCCATTTTGATGCTTTGGTGCACAAATTCGTACATTTTCTCAACCAATAGATCTTCGAAGACTCGGATCTTTTGGATCAACTTCTCGATCAATTGTTTTCGCTTTTCGATCCAGAGTTTTCTGTCCATTTGTTCAGCTCTGATCGGCTCAGCCATCAATTCAATTGGGGTGGTCTCATAAGTTCTTGGTTGGTAGCTTTGCTCACCAATGAGTTCCTGGCTGATTTTCTTGACAGGCTCTTGAATTTTTTCGGTCTTGATTGTTTCAGGTTGTCTGATGGTGTCGACTTGGGCTTGGATGTCGCGGACATGTCTCAACAAAGCTTGGTGTTCGGCTTTGGTCTGTTGTTGTTCGTGACCGAGCAACATGTTTTGGACTTGACCGACCAAATCTTTTATTTGCTTGACATAGTCTTCCTTTTCGATTCTCTTTTCCAAGTTGAACTCTTGGTGTTTTTCGTCAATTGGAATTGGAGAGACTGGGAATCTCTTTTGGGTGTGCTCCATCATTCTTGGGATTTGAGCAACAGATTGTTGAATTTTCTCTTTCAATTGAGTTGGTTGGTTTTCAATTTGGTACATCATTTTCAGTTTTGAAATGCTAAGCTTTATCTTTTTTTGTTTGACAAAAAATTATAAAGAATGATCAATTTTCAGTGCATTTTTATAGTTGATTTTATTGTCAAAATCGTAAGCCGATTCTAGCAGTGTGGATGGCTCATGTGGATATTAGCACGAAATTTAGCATTTTCTATTCTAGTCTTTGCCATAAAGAGCGTGTGAGTTAACAAATCCAAAAAAAACACTTGGAGCATGGCTTGTGAAATTAGAAAGTTTTTCAATCATTGTTTTAACACTGGAAGAAATTCAAAATTTGATTCATCATCATTTGCTTGAAACTTTTAAGATCTCAGAATCAAGCTATTCAGGATCTATTCAATCATTCATAGATTTTAGCTTGGAAACTATAGGCCTAAGGTGTGGTCTGGCCTCTAATGCTTTACAATTAATTTTGAAAATAAAAAATAAAATTGTCTTAAATTTATTAAAATTTTTAAATGTAAATTAAATAAAAAACCAAATAGAGTTTTGAATTAACAAGTTATTGTCTATGATTTGAATAATTAAAAAATAAAATACTGTAATTATTAGTATGAGAGTACAGGCCCGGTTAGCTCAGTCGGTAGAGCGTGAGACTTTTAATCTCAAGGCCAAGGGTTCGAGCCCCTTATCGGGCGAATTTTTTTCCCAAAAAAAATTAAAATTTTTTTAAATTCTCACATTGTAAAAAAATAATAAAGGAAAATTTAAAAAAAAAAAATTCGCCCGATAAGGGGCTCGAACCCTTGGCCTTGAGATTAAAAGTCTCACGCTCTACCGACTGAGCTAACCGGGCCTGCACTAGTAGACCAAATAAACACTTTTTTCAAAAACTAATATCCTCTTCGACATAAAGTCTGCTTTTAAATCTTTCAGAATAATTAAAGCCACTTTTGGTCGAAAAGCTGCTGTTACGATTTAGTTCCTGATTTATGCTGACCACTTTGGTCGCAGTACCATTTGGACCCAATAGGAACAAAATATAATTTGAATATTTTAGTAGTGTTTTATTTTTGTTAAACTGATTTTTGGAAAGACCCAACAAATACGAGTAAAGACTCAAATCATTCCGAATCATATTGGCAACAAATTCATCCATACTTAATTTCCATAAAAGTTTAAGAGCATGTTCTTTTTCAAATATATTTCCGTAATACAAAATCCTAGACAAGCACACTTTCCCGTTCATGCCTTCATAAATGTCATACTTAAGCTTTTCATTTAAGTCAACTGCCTTTAATAAAAAATTCAACAGTTCTGTCAGCCGCCATAGAATCTCATTTGAACAAACAACTGCTATTTCTTTTAAACCCTCATTTTCTATTTTATAGACCCGTCTCATTTTTGCCTCTTCAAGAACGATTTTTGCCGAACACTTTGAAATAAGATAGACAACATCTTCAACCACTTGTCGAATCTCAGACAATTCAGCTTGGTCATTCGACAAATTTATCAATGAAAAATAGACTAGCATGCGAATTTCCAAAAATTTCAAATTCCGGAATTCGTGTGACAGATTGAGCAAGCAGCTAATGCAACTTGTGTCTTTCCATTGATCCGGAAAAAGCTGTTCATGCTTGCTTAGATTGTGAACCAGGCCTAAAAATGACTTGTAGCTTAGAGCCAGGTTGAGGTACATGTCATTCGAGCTCAAATGGCTCAGAATGCTTTCCACCAAAATGGAATCATTCAAAAACTTAAATAGAACCCGCACAAATTTTGTCTCATGCATTCTGGTACAAAAATCGACCGATTTGTCTGCCCATGTCCACATAATAAGGGAAAATTTGAGCAAAATTTGAATTTTGTTTTGAGTTAATCCGTCAAAAATGATGGTTTTTGGGGACTTTTTTGAAAATGATTTTTGAAAAGATTCATGCAATGACTCGTGAATGTATTTAAAGTAGTCGATTAGAATTTCGATTAGGTCATTTTTTTTTTCCTCACTTAAATGGTCGAATGATGTGGTGTTCTTGAAGCTAAAGTCTATTATTCGGTTTAAACAATTTAATGTTTCTGCTGGACAGTTGTTGATTAGTTTCCAAGGACTTTTTAGATATATCAAAAAGTTGACTTGTTCTATAAAGGTGACATTGTCGTCCTTGTGGTCCGATTGAATCTCCACATTTTCCGAGATATGTGGAAGTTTGGTTAATTTAAAAATTTTGTTCATATTAATGAGCTTGTGGAAAAATAAAAGACGGATTTAAATTTTATAATTTTAACTGAAAAAGTGAATTATACAAGGCTTGAAATTAGGATTTTGGTAATTAAAATGAACCTCTCTCTCTCTCGAGGATTTTATCTTGCTTACTGTGTTTTAAATTAAAAGTATTATAAATTATACTCGAAAGATATTAAATTTCAAAATTTAGAAATTTTAATTCTAGGAAAAACAATGGTTCAGGATTTTTGTTTTAGTTAAATCAAGAATAAAATTTATTTAAATATGATTCATTAGGAAAAACTACCGAAAAGGTTAATATTAAACTTTTAAATGGGTTTGTTCTAATAATTATATTAGATAAGGAAAATTATGATTTGCCAACCTAGATATTAATAAATTTTGAGAATTTGTAAGTTGGATGGTAAGGCCCGGTTAGCTCAGTCGGTAGAGCGTGAGACTTTTAATCTCAAGGCCAAGGGTTCGAGCCCCTTATCGGGCGAATTTTTTTTTCAAAAATTTTCCTTTAATATTTTTTTACAAAAAGAAAAAAAAGAAAATTTTTCAATTTCAAGGTTAATCAACAGGCTAGTGCTCCTATCTTGTTAAGACTGATTAACTCTCCTTTTATTAATAAAAATAAAAAGAACAATAATGATAAAAAAAATAAAATAAAGATAATTATTCAACTATATAGTAAAAAAATTTTTGTTCAAATTAAATTTATCAAAAAGTTGTGTTGCTTCATTAAAAATTGAAAAAATTGAAAATTGAAATTTTTTTAAAAAATTTTCCTTTATTATTTTTTGGCAAAAATGAAGATTAAAAAAAATTTAATTTTTTTTTGGGAAAAAAATTCGCCCGATAAGGGGCTCGAACCCTTGGCCTTGAGATTAAAAGTCTCACGCTCTACCGACTGAGCTAACCGGGCCTGCACTAGCAGACCAAATAAACACTGTTTTCAAAAACTAATATCCTCTTCGACATAAAGTCTGCTTTTAAATCTTTCAGAATAATTAAAGCCACTTTTGGTCGAAAAGCTGCTGTTACGATTTAGCTGGTAAAAATAGTAAAAGAATAAATTAAACCTTAAAATTAATTAAATTCAAAATCTTTTTTCAATTATAATTTAGTTTTAAAGATTTAAGAGTCTTATTATTTTTAAGTAATTTATTTTATTCAGAATTTACAAATAAAAAATAAGATAAACTTTTAAATATGCATAAGGTGCGATTCCGCAAATTGAACTGAAAACAACATTTATGTTTTATTTTTCAATTAAAAAAAAATAATGTTTGATGAGATGAATAATAAAAAAAATATGTATCAGTTTTTGTTTGATATTTTTATTTAAAGCTAGTTTTTTAATAGTGTTGGATACGGTCAAGACAAACCGGTCCAATACACGGATGGTTTTTTGCGGTCATTTGGCCGGTCAGCTAGGCGATCTATTTTTTGGACTGCCAAATTAAACGGTCTAAAAAAAACGGGCGGCCAAAAAACCGGCCAACTTATTGGCGGGCGGTCATTTGGCCATTTGGTATTTTGGAGGTCCAAAAAATAGACCGCCCGCTTAAAGGTTGTCCGGCTAATGCGGACACGGTCACGGTTTCTGAAAATTTTGGCCGGTTAAGTGTCCGCTTGTACGGATCCCAACACTATTTTTTAAGAACCAATGTTCAATTCATGTAAAAAACAAAGACTTCTTGAATTGTTAAAAAGAGTTAAAAAGATGAAACGTTAAAAAATATAATTATCCGGCTAAAAATTATTACTAAAAATATATGAAAAAAATTAAATATAGAAATATATTAGGATTTCGAAATATTGAAAAATAATCATACTGTGGTATTGTTTTTAAAGAAAAAAAGCTAATTATCTAGTAAGTTAAATTAAAAATTTAGTATCAAATTTTTATTTTATTAATTAAATTTTAAAAATTTAAAAATCTTAAATAATTAAAAAATTAGTTTCAAAATTTAAATGAACCTGAAAATATTTTTTTATTCAGAAAAAAAATAAATGACTCTAACGTTAAAATAAGAACAGCAATTGTAAAAGAATAAGAAAAAAAATAAGAAATTATGCTGAATTAACCGATTAAAAGTGCAAAAAATTGAACAAAAAAGCTCAAAAAATTCATGAAAAAGCATTATTGATTATTTGTGTCCATTTCATCAGTCACATTAAATTGAACATTCTGGTAAAGATCGAATTGAAGATCCTCATCGGACAAAAAATTGAGCAGATCAGGCTAATTGTTGTCCATTTCATCAGTCACATTAAATTGAACATTCTGGTAAAGATCGAATTGTAGATCCTCATCGGACAAAAAATTGAGCAGATCAGGCTTATTGTTGTCCATTTCATCAGTCACATTAAATTGAACATTCTGGTAAAGATTTAGAAATTTTATAAGTTAACTTCAGATTTTAGTTTACTTCTTTTTTTTTAAGGGGCAAGTTTTTTTTTCTATTTTACATTTCTAAATATAATTGCGTGATTATATTTCAAATTTTAACATTCTTAAGTATTGAGTTTTAATGAAACAACGTAATTTAAAAATTTCAAAAAATTTCAAAAGAAAAAAAACTTAGTTTCAAAATTAGTATGTAAAAAATTAAAAATTGATAAAATTAATTTAATTTTATTTAATTTCAAATAAGGATACAAACAGAGTGAATCCAGGAGTTTTTATTGACATTGACGGAGTGGTTGCAAAAGGTGGTAGACCTTTTGAATGAAAATTGCTTGACCTTTCATATTGTTTTATTTGACTTCAAGTATCCTCATCTCTTATTGCATCGTTCTTGGATTTTAAAAAAATTTAAGGAAAAATGTTTAGTCTCTTAAATGCTTTATTATTTAACTTTCTTAAATTATTGATAATTCAAAGTGAAAACGAAATTATTTAATTATTTTATTGCATTTAAACAAAAAGCAGCTTTAATAATTCTAAATAAAAATCTGTAAATGAAATTTTATTAATTAATTCTTAAAAATTTTTTAAGTGCTCTTAAGACATTTTTTATTTTGAACTATTTATTATATAATTAACAGCATCCATTAAATTATCCACTGTTACATCAGGAATATTGCATTGATTATCGAAATAGCTAATGAATGAATTCTTTCGACTTAGAGCGTCCTTTAGCTGCAAAGTTTCAACATCCAAAAAGTTCGAACTTGACTCCTTTTGAATTATTGGTTGAGGCACAGTCAAGGTAATACCCTCGGATTCATTTGATAAATAATCCGGATTGATAGAACTTCGTCTAAGGGATTTGTCAAATAGATTTCTTAAATGATAAAGCATGTCACTCTGAGGATTATAAACCCCAGTACACACTAAAATTGATTCAACTGGCTTGAATAAGTTTTGATTTAAGAAATCCACTGTAGACTGTCGTCTTGAAGTCTTTGTAGATCCTCGATTTGATTTTTCTCCTGTTAAACTTTCTTTGTACAAGTTGGCACCTCGTACATCAACCTCAGGATTATCGCCTATTATGTAAAACTTGTTTATTCGCTGACCATTTTTTGACAAATTCTGAATCTGCTCAGCGGCATACTCGTATGTAATCAAATATGGTTTACCCATGAGATATTCATACACAAGCTCATTTCGAGTCACCTTCATGTACAAAGTCTCTAGACATTCTAGAAAAGCGCCATGACCAAATCGTGGCAAAGCTGCTGCGCCTTTGAAAGTCAAGTCTTTGTTGCAGGCAATTATTGGCAAGTGAGGAAATGGTACGAATTTAAATTGCTTTCTTGGATCACCATTTGTCATGATTACATCAAGCAATATTTGTAAGGCACATTCCCAATTAATTGGTTCACCAAGAAGTAAAATTACTTCAATCGGGCGAAATTCTGCTTGTAGTTTTTTTTGTTCGTCAGTGAGCGGGTTTTTTAGAAGCATGTGTCTACGTTCATGATCGACAAAATCCAAATCTGGAAATATATTGACCAATTCTGGCACAGTCAAATAATCTTTGAAACCAAGTCTAAGAAAAAGAAAAAAATTATTCTTCCAATTTCTTTAATTTGGATGATTTTAAGTTTTTATTAAAATTTACGCCAATTTAAAGATAGATTGTTAATTTTCAAGATGAAAGATTACACTTTGAAAGAATTCTAAGAAAATCCAAAAATTTTAAGAATTACGCAAATAGAAGAAAAAAATTGCCAATACTTTACTTGAATTTTTTTTTCAAATATTTTTTGCCATTTTTAATTTTAAGTATATTTTTGTATTTCCAAGAGAGTTGTATAAAAGTCAAAATAAAAATTTAAGTAAAAGATGTGACTTGATTTTGCCTTAGAGAACTCAAAAATGACTGAAAGTCGAATGAATTTTTCATTAAAAATAACAGAAATATTAATTTTGTCAAAAATTTATTTTTAAGATCGATTTCCTTACATTTTTGAACTTTATAGCTTTATTTTTTTAAACAGTCAAATAACTGCATTTATTTTAACTTCAAAAAATTTATCCAAATTTTTAAAACAAATTTTATTAGGAATTCTATCTGAATTTTTTTAATATTATTGAAAATTAGGTAAATTTTGGTAAAAACACAAACTCAAGGGAGTCCTGACTATTTACTCGCTAATTAGATCATAAGAATCGTTTTGACAACAAACAAGAACCCGTTTATCGTGAAAGTCGGTCAATGCTTTGCAAGGCGATGGAGCCACAACACAATGATCGTTTGTAAAGGGCAATTCAAGAATACTCTCTAAGGTGTCGATCAGAGTCTTAGAACAGTAGGTTCCATTGGTGACAAAAACAAATGGGATATTATTATCCCATAAGGCCTGGATTTTAGAAAATAAAAAATTTTAAATTTTAAAAATTCAATTTACGTGAATTGCTTTCTTGGACCATTCAAAAGGTCTACCACCTTTTAAAACCACTCCGTCAATGTCAATAAAAACTCCTGGATTCACTTCGTTTGTATTCTTTAATTTTTGTAAAAAAAAAAATTTTTAAATTTTAAAACTTTAAAATGTTTTCCATGAAATAAATATTTTTTTTTTTTTTAAATTATAATTTTTTATTTAATTTATCGGCAAAAAATCTATATTTTTTAGTAAAATTTTCTTTTCAAATAAAGGAGCACTTAAAAAAAGTTTAAAAAAGCAAACAAAAATCAAAAATTAACAAATAAATTCTTAAATAATTAATAACATATATCAATAATTAAATTAACCAAGGCTCTGCCCGGACCGATCTTTTCATAAAAAAGATTAAAATGAAAAGATTAATTAAGAATCTTTACCAGAATGTTCAATTTAATGTGACTGATGAAATGGACAACAATAAGCCTGATCTGCTCAATTTTTTGTCCGATGAGGATCTACAATTCGATCTTTACCAGAATGTTCAATTTAATGTGACTGATGAAATGGACAACAATAAGCCTGATCTGTTCAATTTTTTTTCCGATGAGGATCTACAATACGATCTTTACCAGCATGTTCAATTTAATGTGACTGATGAAATGGACAACAATAAGCCTGATCTGCTCAATTTTTTTTCCGATGAGGATCTACAATACGATCTTTACCAGCATGTTCAATTTAATGTGACTGATGAAATGGACACAAATTATCAATAATGCTTTAGCTTATATTTTTTCTTCTTTTTTATACTTTTTTTTGCACTTTTAATCAATTAATTCTCCATAATTTCTTATTATAATAAGAGTTCTTTTATAAATGTTGTTCTTATCAATTTTTTTTATCACTTACTTAAACTTTATTTTCTATAATTTTAACTTTTATTTTGTTATTTTGTTTTGCATAAAAAAATAATTTCAGGTTAATTTATGTTTTAAAACTAATTGTAAATAATTAAAGCATCTTAAATATAATTAATATAATAAAAATCTGATATCAAATTTTTAAATTTCCTTTATAAATTGCATTTTTTGCTTTTTTTTCTTTTAGAAAAATAACACAGTATAATTAATTTTTAATTCATCGCTATCTTAATAATTTTTGACTGAACAGATAATGTTCAATGATGCTTTTCATAATTCGATTAATAATGCTGTTGTAAGGAATTTTTTTTTTTTACATTTGACTTTTCTTATTATATTATTAAAGAGAAATTAAAGAAAAATGCCACTTTAGCTATGAATAAAAATTATTACGAACTAATCAATGATTAAACCAATTACCGTCATTTTCATTTATGAATCTAATTAACTAAATAAATTTTTGAAACTAATATTTGAAATTTCAGTTGTTATTTTTTTTTTCTGTATTTTTTTTTTGATATAAAAAATTAACGTAATTTTACCAATTTTGAATTGTTTAGGAATTAACTTTCCATTTAACGACTTTTCCATGTTATCTGATCAATTGGTCACAAAACATGTGACTAAAATCATTTAGCTCAGTTGTTACTATTGTTGGGATCCGTACAAGCGGACACTTGACCGGCCAAAATTTTTAGAAACCGTGACCGTGTCCGCATTATCCGGCCAACTTTTTGGCGCGCGGTCATTTGGCCGGTCAGCTAGGCGGTCAAATTTTTGGACCGCCAAATTAAACGGTCTAAAATATACTGGCGGCCAGAAAACCGCCCAACTTTTTGGCGGGTGATCACAAAATTTTTTGTAGAATTTTGAAAAATCAAAAAAAATTCTTAAATCTTAAAAAACTTTTTAAAATAAATAAAGAAATTTTTTTTTTATTATTTTAATTATTTATTTTTTTTAAATTAAAAACATTTCTTCGAAAAAAATTCAAAGTGGCTAACCGCCAAAAATTTGGCCGTAATTTTGGCCGACCTTATATTTTAGACCGTTTACTTTGGCGGTCCAAAAATTTGACCGCCTAGCTGGCCGGCCAAATGACCACAAAAAACCATCCGTGTATTGGACCGGTTTGTCTTGACCGTATCCAACACTAGTTGTTACCAATATTGATCACTATTTGGTGACCTAGGAAATAGGTGATCAATTTATGGTCACTTTCTAAATCATTTTGTACTTTTTTTTACTAATTTTATCTTTAGGTTCAGTAGTTTTTAAAATATTTAAATTAATTTATTAATAGCTTAAAATTATACAATAATAGGTTGAAATAACCAAAAAAAACTAATTGTTTTCATTTAATGTTTCAAAGAAGTTATTAAGACTTAAGAGTAAAAAATTAATCTTCTAGTGTTAGTTTCAGAAACTGCTAGAATTTACTTAGCTGGTCAAAAGTGTATAAATTCTTTTAATTTTTTATTTTAAAAAAAATTCAAGGTTGACTGGTGATAAAAATATATCCTATTTATGTTATATATGCTGTAAATACATGGATGGCGAATTAAACCTGAAAACGCAAAAATTAAATTACTTTTTTATATTATTTATTTGGCTTTATAGTTTTAACTTGAATTACTTGAACTCATATAAATTAAATTTAATTAAATGTGATTAATTATTTTATTTTATAAAAATTTCATTAGTAACCAAATTAATGAATGGTCACCTAATTATTAAAACTGGTCACATTTTTATTAATTTTGGTCACTATTACACAATCTTAATGAATTCGTTGCTCACTTAATTAAAATATTGGTAGCATCTTTCGTGACCAACATCAATATTGCATAACGTAGGAGACCCCAATTAATGTGTCTTTGTATTTATGTTTTTATTGAAGGGTAAAATTATTATACGCTTAAAAAGGTGTCTGAATTATCAAAGAAAATGCTGAAAATTCGGGATTTTAGTTCAATTCACTGCGATATTAGATTTAAAGAAACTATTGCTTTAATTTGCTTCTTAAATTTCGCTCTAACTATCTAACTATATTTTGTAATTTGTTGCATTTTGTAAGGAAAAAAAGCAATTTTATTAGTAAGCGATTTTTCAAAAGAAGGAAAAAACCTTATTCTAATTAATTAAAATAATTTTATTTTATAATTTGTCAAAAATAAAGTCATGACTTGGAATTTGAAAAAAAATAAAAGCCAACTGTGCTTTACTCCTAGAGATATTTAGGGGCTAAGCGTTCTTGGAGCTGGTATAGAATACTATGAGCATCTTAGTAAATTAAAAATTTACGAAATCTATTAACCCTGTCTTAGAGATGCCACACTATGCTGTTGTTAATACTTCAATTAATCTATGTTTAATTGCAGGATTACAAAATTGCCTTTAATTCAAATTGATTAATTTAAAATAGAACAATACTTAATTTTTTATTACATTTTTGAAAAAAAAAGTTTAATAAGAATTTTTTTAGAAGAGACTTGTTAAAATATTAAGATTTAAAAAATAGTTACTTTTATACAAATTCTAGATAATTTCATGTCATCTTTTGGTGTTTTTTTTTTCAAAAAATCGCCAGAATCGATTTTTAATTTTTCCATCTGTTTAAAGATTAATAATAAATTTCTTTGTTTTTAAACAAGATTTTTTACAAAAACTTTTTTCTAATGATACTTTAATTTTAGTTATTTTTAAACTTTTAAGAAAATTAAAAATTTTTCAAAAAATTTGTTTTGATTGTTCAACTTGAAATTTTTAAACAACAAATTTTTTTTTAGCTCCTCTTGATAGAATTTTTCTTCAACTCTCAAAACTAAAAATTTTAAATAAAATTGACAAACGAAATAAAAATTTCATAGCGAACATAAAATTTACAATCGATAAACTTACCTTATTTTCATTCATTTCAATATTGGGTCGAGACTAGCACAATTTTTTTCTATAGCTTGAATGAATTTTTGAAGATACTTTTGAGATGAAAATATCTTAATTTAAGAGATAAATTAAAATTGAGCAAATAAAAAAAGAATATTTGGTAGTTTAAGTAAATATTTGCTTAAAACATATGGGTTTAATTTTTTATTTTTTGTTGAAATACGAAAAATGATGATCATATGCTGATAAAAGTTAAATGCATAAGAAATTATATAACTGATCATGCACACCCTTAAGTTCACTTGCTGATTTGTTAGTTATCAGTTATTTTAAGCCTTCTAATTATTGGTTTAACTTTTGAAGCTAGAGTTATTTTTAAACAATCCCTCATTTCATTAAATATACATACCTATCAATTTTAAAACTCATTATTTGAATATTAATATAGTTAAAAATAAAAATGAGTTTTTAATTGATAAAAAAATGTTTGATTTTTGAATAATCAAGCCCGGTTAGCTCAGTCGGTAGAGCGTGAGACTTTTAATCTCAAGGCCAAGGGTTCGAGCCCCTTATCGGGCGATTTTTTTTTTAATTAATAAAAAGCATTTTATTCAATCTTTTCAAAATATTTATAAATATTAAAATAATTTCAAATAATCTTTATTGAATTTATCATTAGAAAATTTTCAAGTAAAACTTTTTTTTTGCGTTTAAAAAAGCTATAATTTGATATTCTTTTTAGATTTAAAGATAAGATTTATGAAAATACAAAATGGCATCTTCTTCATTTGGCGTAATGTGTTCTTTTAAGATAACATAAAAACAATCAAGCTTATTTTTCATTATGCTACACAATTTTTCATTTTCTTAATAGAAACTATATAAAAAAATTCGCCCGATAAGGGGCTCGAACCCTTGGCCTTGAGATTAAAAGTCTCACGCTCTACCGACTGAGCTAACCGGGCTTGTTTAAATTTCTTAATTAACGTAAAAGTCTAATTTTTGATTGTCATATTGAATTGGAAATGTTTTAGCGATTTGAATAATATTATATGGTAGAATTATGTAAAATTGAAGTTTATGATCAAATCTTAATTTCAGATCAGAATTTTTAGTATTTGATTTAAAAAAAGTATTTTTTATCAATTTTTTAAATGCTAAATTTTCAAACTTTATTATACATGATTTTTTTAATCTCTAATTAGGAAGAAAATTTAATGAATTTATATTTGAAGTCAAATAAAATCTAAATCAATATTTTGAAATTTTTCAATACAAATTTAAACTTTGTTTCGCCGTTATTTATTTTAATTAATATTAAAATATCATTTAAAGCCATACTTTGAATGCTTTAATGTATATTTTAAATTTGTCTTTAAAATTTCAAATTAATATCTAACAAAAATGAATTAAAGATCAATTGGGAAAAAAATTTAGATAATAAGCATTTTGTGTTTAATTTAAAAAATATTTAAAAAATTTTTCTTTTCATCATTTTTTTTTAAATTTTAATCTATTAAGTTTTGATCATGTGATCATGATCATGAACTTCAAGTTGCCTAAAATTGGCTATATTCTTTTATTTAAAGCTGTTTGAATTGTTTTTAGTGTTGGGTAAGTGGTGACTATATGGTGCTTGATCAAGAAACAGTCTTAAAAAAAAGGTAAATTTTTAAAATAAAATATTAAATTCTTTTTTATATTTAAAAAACTTTAAGATATTTTACTTGAATAATATACTTTATATTTAATATAAAATTCAAATACAAATAAAAGTTGAAAAATAATTTATCAGAATGTATTTTAATAAAAAACCGTATAAATAATCTTTCTTATATAAAAAATTTTAAATTAAAAATTAATTAATTTTTTTCAGTTTTCAAAAATTAATTTTTTATTTTAAAAAAATGAAAATCAAAGTCAAAAAATAAGAAATTCATATATCACTTAAGTTTTGAATTTCTGTAGCTTAATTCGTCTGAAAATGAATGAATGAATGCCATTGTATATGAACGACATATTTTGTTATCCTGTTAATTTTGCCATTTTAACAAAATTACTTTTTGTTGTTAAAATTAATACTTAGAAATATTTAATAAGTTTAGGAATAAAGTATAGGATAAAATACTAAGTACGTCAAGTTCAATATTAATTTTTTTCTGAATCAGCAGATAAAAATCTATGAAAAATTTTATAATAAAATTATAGAAAAAAAAATTATGATATACATAAACCATTCTTTTAATATACAAAACAATTTAATAACCTTTAAAAACAAACTTTTTAGTGCCGTTTTTGTATATTACAAGGATGGATTATTATGCAAATATTATAATTTAATTATATGGATTAAAAAGATAAAATCTATCAAAACAAAACTTTTTAATCATAATATTTTTTCTATCTTATTTTTTAATATAACATTTAGCTTTTTCCTAAATAGATGAAAAAATTTCAAAATAGGTGAACAATTTTTGAATTAGGTAAACAATTTTCAGATTAGGTGAACTAATAGTTTATAAAATCTGAGAACAAAAATTGCTCCGGTAATAGGTGAACCATACTCCACCTAACAGACTAGACTCGAAAAACTTTTTTCGTTTTTTTCTTTATAAATTTTGACTTTAGTGATAATTGACGTTCGTTTGATGCATTTTAACAAAACTTCAATTTATAAAAAATGAAAAACAGAGCGTAAATAGCTTTTCAAACTACAAATATTATCTTAAGGATCATCATATCACAAACCCACAGTCAAAATTTATTAAAAAAAAACAAAGATTTTCATGCTTGCATTATAAACTTAAAATTATTTTTTTATTTGATACTGAAAAAAACATTTGAAACATCGCACTTTTTCAATGATATTTCAACATTGGATACATTTTGTAATTCAAACACAAAAAATTAAACCACATAAACCAACAAATTTTTTATTATTTTAAATTAATGGCATCACAAATTTTTTTATTGTTGAAATTTTGGACAGCCATGATTGACCACCCGTTAATAATAGTTTTTTTTTTCAATCTTAAGTGAATAAACATTTTATTTTAGAAATTGATGATTTTAGGAAAAATTTTGTCCATTATTAAAATAATAAAATGTCCTCTTCGTTTTTAAATTAGCAGTCATTATCGAGTAGTATAATGCATTCATCAAAATAAAAAACTTATCGCAATCTTAAAATTTTGACAATATATCTGGAAACTTGTATCATGATCTTCAGAAAGACCAGAATGCGCTTTTAAAAATTTCAGAAAATTTTATTTCAGTCCTAATTAATTAATAATTAAATAATGCGTTTAAAAATTAAAAAAGATTAAATTTTTTATTTGTTTATTGTTTTTTTTTTTATATAATTTCAATTATTTTCTAATAATTTTCTCTATTACCATATTTAATTTGATTCTTTACATTTAAATAAGAAAAAGTATATAATTCTAGACAAGCTCACAAACAACGCGTTTGTTTGAATTTAAATTAAAATTATCAATGCAGTTTCTTCCAAATTCCTCAGACCAACTCATAGCCAAGTAGTTATCCTTAGGCTCTCGAATGGCGGTCGCGTATAACTTCAATTTATCAGAATTGCAAAACCTTAAAAAAATTTAAGCTCATTTTGCTTCAATTTCATTTATTTACCATTCTTTGTTCTCGTCAGGGTCAATATAAATCATTTGGCTATTTAAGACCTTTTCAAAAGCTAAATCATTTGTTTGATTCACGTCAGCTGTAGAAATTTCTAATCGATTCAATGGATACAACCATTCATCAAACTCTACATTAAAATAAGCATTTATCTAAATAGAAAATTTTTAATACTTTAAAAAAAAAAATTTCTGTTACCCAGAAATCCTGATTTAGTTCATAAGCAACTGGTAAAAGCATTCTTTCGAAGGTAAAAATTGTGTCTGGAATTATCAGTCCAGAATTTAATTCTTCGCACTTTTTTTTTGCTTCGAACCAATTTTTGAATTCTGTCGAAATGTAGATACATCTTTCACCATAATTTCTAAAGTTTTCAGGGCACATTTTTTGTTCTAGAATCGACAAAGTGGTTATATTTTTCGAGGGGATAATTTTCTCGACCATTAAGCTTGATTGAAGTTGTTCTTCATAAGAAGTGGTCGTCAAAGGGTTACTAGTCGAAGAAACAAAAGTGGGTCCTTGAGTTTCAAATGGTGTGGAGCTATTTTCTTTAGTATCCAGAGCGCAAAAATTGATAAATTTTCGCACAAATAAAATTGATTTAGTACTCAAGTGGGTGGTATGGGCATTGGCCATTTGATTTTTTTCAAAAGAAGTCAAATCTTTGTTTTCATTTTTGGTAAAATTATTCTGGTTAGTACTTGGGCCGACCTTTTGAGATGATTTTTTTTCGATGCATTCAGCAGAGTCACTAGAACTAGCTTTTAGGATCAGATTTAGCATTGAATTTTTTGGTAATTCAATTTTGAGATCGATTTTGATTTTTTCCTGTTTTTTTGTTTAAAAAAATTTTTTAATAATTCCTGAAATCTTTAGATTAAATTCGGGGGGGGGGAAGGAAAAAAGATTTATACGGTGACAAAAATATTTACATTTTCTTCGGCAAGTGCTGTTAATGAATGCAAAAATAATATAAAAATGAAGAACTGCATTTTTAAAGCTCAAGACTATTATGAAAGTGTTCTAATAAAATTTTGTGATAAATTTTTTTTTTTTGAATAACAAGTGTAAATTAAGACCCTGAAAACTAATATTTTAACCTTTAAATATTAAGAAATCAATTGTCTCTCTTTTTTTTATTTTTTTAACTCTTTTAAATATCAAAGTAGTGATTTTTAAAAAAAATTAATTACAAACATTTTGAAACCGAATCTCAAAGTTGAATTGTGATAAGAGATAAAAATTTTATTTGTCGGTATTTAATTAAAAGGTTCATTTCTTAATTTTGCATTCACACTCATTTCCTTGTTCAATATTTTCGCGACAATCAATACAGTAAAAGCACCCACAATCAAATTTTGTCGCCTCATTTTTTTCTAGATCTTTTTCACACATTCGACAGCTTAATAAATCTTTTATCATCTCGGTCTTTTTAATTTTAATTTTTTTTTCTTCATCATTTTCAACTTTAAGTTCTAAATAGCCATCAATTTTCAAAAATTTTTCTCTAAAAAATTTAACCAGCTCATCATTAGTCTCATCGTCTATATTAACTAATCTGACAATTTCTAATTTTCTTTTGGAATCATCCGAGTCTGTCAAATAATCCTCGAGGCCAAAGAATAAAGCTTTGCAACATAAAAGCTTCGGAACTCCGAAAATACCTGAGCTGATGAGAGGAATTGCAATAGAATTTGCACTTGGGAGTTTATTTTCAGCGTACATTAGGATATTATAGAATGTTGATTTCAAGTCGTTATAGCACTCTATTTTTTCCTTATAATCACTCCAACGAGGGCCAACAGCGTGAATTATAAAATTTGCATCAATTTTGTCATTACTGCTTGTATGAACTGATTCTGAGACCTCCAAGTCTCCTCTTTTTTGGATAATTCTATTGCACTCATCTTGAATCTTATTTCCACATCTTGACAAAATTGCTCCTGCCACACCACCTTCGATTGAAAGTTATTTAGCAAGCAAATTTATTAAAAAGAAAAACCTCCGAGGATAAGTGAATTGTTGGCAGCATTTACTATAATGTTGACTTGCTGATCTAATAGATTGCCTTTTTGAATAAAAATTTTAAAATTTTTGTTCTTAAATTCATAATTAAAAGTTTTTTTGTTCGAATTTAGCTGGACATTTGAACTCAATTGTGATAGATGAAAATTCATTTCATGCATATTATTCATTAATTGCTAAACAACTAATTTAATATTATAATGTTGCAATTTTTGAAAATTTTATAGCAATTTTTTATATCTAAATTTAGCTAATTTAGAAAATTAAAATTATTTTAGATTCTTAAAATTTTATCAAAAATTTTCAAATTTTTTAAATTATCTTAATTTTATTTTAAAATTCTAAATTATTGCTAAAGCTGTTATACGCTGAAATTATTTAGAAATATTTTAGCTGCATTTTAATTGTTTTGGATACATTATTATAAAATATTTTCTAGCTCTAAATAAATTTCAACAAATATAACAATGAATAAGATGGATCGTTCTTAAAATAAAATAGCTAGGAATTTTGTTAATTTCAATATTACTATTAATAAGATAAAATTTTTCACTTCAATCTTAGAATTAAGTGAAATTTTTTTCACCAAACTTTTATATATTCAGTTTAAACAAATAAAATTTTTTAATGAAGCATTTGTATAAAAAAGCATTTTTTTTGATTATAAACATCTTTTCTTAAATCCAAAATTTATTTGTCTTCCTGAAAAGAATTTTTTTAACTAAACCATTTTCTTTTTTCTTCTCCAAAGAAGTAATAATTGAAAAAATTATCGTATTGCCCCATAGAAATTTCGCTATTAAATAATTATCTTCGCGAATACAAAAGAACCGATCCTTTTACACATGATATTGAACAAAGTTTGATGTAATTAGTAAATCCCAAAGAGTTTCCCATATTTTTCTAAAAAACAAAAAATAAAAATAACAACAATTTAATCTACAGGTAGAGTAATGTAGGTAGAATCAACTTAGGGTGAATACAAATTATAGAATAAATTTAAAATTGCTATTGTTAAACAAATTTTCTAACATTTTATTTAAGCAAATACAGTCAAACCTGGTTAATCCGGACTCATCGGAAAATCCTTTTCAGGATTAAGTTTTCCGACTTATCCCATAAACCGGATTAAAAAAAATATTTAAAATAAAAAAAAAAATTCTTAAAATGAAAATTAAATTTTTTTACAGTCTGGATAGCTTTTTAAATTTTTTTTAAGTAAAATGATCGATTCTCTCAAGTTGATGACTTAAAGCCAGCTAATTGCCCTAGAAAAAGATTTCCTGAAATAAAAAATAAAAATTTAGAATCAAGCTTTTTTATTTCCTTGTTCGATATTGCAGCCTCGTAAGCCAACTCAAACACCATTTCGCCCGTGCTAAAACCAAACAAGTTGATACAAAAAATTGAGGTATTAAGCATAAAAAACTTAATTTTAATACGAACTCAAAATTTAAAAAACATCTATAGAGCATTCGGTGTAAGTTAATGTTTTAATACGAGAGATATTTATTAAAAGTTTTTCAAGGTTTACTAACAGGCTAGTTATCCTATCATTTAGAATGATTATCACTTCATTTAATTAAAATTTAGTGTTAAAGTTTATATTCAATAAAAAAATTAAAAAAAAAAAATTACTACAGAGTTATCTAAACATTTGACAATAAGTTAAACAATTCAAATTTTGCTACAAATTTATTTAAATCAGATTAATGTGATTGAAAGTTGATAGTTTTAATGTAGAAAACTTCAACATATTTTTTGATCACGAGGCAAAATTATTAATCTTGGAAAGAAATAATTTAATGTTTTTAAAGCATCTTTTAATACTTTATTTAAAAATTTTAAATAAATATTAGAATTATGCATCCTTATTCTTAAATGAAGAAGTTGAAGGAAATATTTTTTCAAAGATGAATAAACAAAGTTTTATTAAATAATAATTTCAAAAATTTTGTTTTACATATATTTAAAAAAATAAGATTGTTCTAGCCCTTCTCTTCTAGGTAATTAGAATTTTTTTTATAATATTTAGAATTTAAATAAACTCCTTGATATTCATATTCATCTTCATCCATGGAATGTTTTATCTCATTTAATTTTGGAACTACATTTTGGATCACTTTATGCATCAAATTTTGGTTAAGTGAACAAAAATCTTCACTTCGCGAAATTGTTGTAAAATTCTCTAAAATAACCTCATAGCATAAATCCACAAGTAGGCCTGGAATATCACATGAGTCAAACGCCTCTTTAAAAATCCGGATCACATTATTTTCATTAATCATTTCGCTTAGATGATAAAAGCAAAGATTTCCTAGTTCATCGAGATAAAATATTTTGGCCATCTTCGCCACTTTAATGAGCAGGACGCTTGCTGAATTATCATTCTTGTAGTTTACTAGTCCAGTGTAAATATAATTTATAATCTGCATAAAAACATCATGTTCCATGTCTTTGAGATAAATTGGATTTTTTGCTGGATTCGAGCTTGAACCAGATATTTTAAAATGAGAATCAATCAACTCTTCAAAATATTCACTTCTACAAATTAAAATGTTTTTGTGCGCTGGAATTATTTTTCCTTCCACTTCAAAATACACATCAGCAAAAAGTTCATTTGCAATCAAATTCTCAAGGTCTTCTGATATAGAATTAGATTCTTGATATTCTATTTGGTCATCTTCAACGCCAAATTTATTTCCCTTTATTTCTTTACAGAAACTGTTAAAAATACATCTAGACTGGATACGAGACAAAAAGTTAGCATCGTTTAAAGATGCTTTTTTTTTTATTAATCCGAGGAATTCACAGAGAATACTTTTGGTGTTTCAAAAAAGCATCCTTAACGGTGTTCTCTTTTTATAATTTCTATGAAATATTTAAAACAGTACATACCAATTCCATCTATTAAATATATGCTGCCACAAACTGTAAGCCTAACCGTGTCGGTTTTGAATGGGGTTGCATTAATGGCTGGAGTAAATATTTTAGGCTTTGAAGCATCAAGTATTTTCTTAGTTTGCCACAAAAGAAACCACTCATTATTAACAAAATCAAAAGCTTCCAATTTAAGAATTGTTGAACCAGGACATATTTTTTCGTAAATATTAATATTTTCAATAAATATTTTTTCGTCAATTTTGAACACAATTTCGTGCATAAAAACACCTTTAAAATGATTTTTGGTTTCTTGATCAATTTCACTTTCGATTAAATTGCTCAATTCGGATTCTAATGGAATCTCTTCTTGTTCAAAAATGTAAAAATCGAAGTCGTTTTTTACAGGACCAAGGACCGAGTTTAAGTATTCAAGATTTTTTTCGGACTTGCTTTCCACGTTCAGTACCTCTGAGACCCATTGAATTACTTCTTTTTTATTCTGTGACATTCGAGTATTTTTTAATATATGGAATTGATTTTAAAATTCAAGTACCTCGCTTGATAAACTGTTGTTGCTTAACGAAATTTAAAAAATTATTATAATTTGTTTAATTTAATTTATTAAATTGCAAAAAGCATTGAAAATTAAGTAGTACTGCTAGTCAATTAACCTTTTTAAGTTAAATAAAAATTTAGATTGACTGAAAATTTATCCAGAATAATTTGATCCAGGTTACTGAAAAATAAATAAGTCGCCATTTAAAAAAGAAATTTATGTATTTTTTTTAAAAAGATTGAATTCTGATAAACAACTTATATAATTTTAAATTCAGTTTTAATTTCTTTTTAAGTTGAAAAAAAAAATGAATTTTAGAAATATTTAATTTAAATTATAAATATTTATTCGATTTTAAAATCTTTTTAATAAACACAAGAAATCAGAACAGAATTTATTGGAAAAATGTTTAAATTAAAATTACTGTTAAAATTGGTCGACTTAATCTGATCAAAAAAAAAATCAAAAAATGATTTTAAAACTTTGATATATAAATCGAAAAAAAACTTTTTACCTTTAGACTTAAATAAGATATAAAAAAAATTTATTAAACTATAATAAATATAAAATATATAAAGAATGCTCTTTAATGTATGAATAATATAATAAACAAAGAAAGATATTAATGTACTTACTAATTATATTTTTTTTCATTTAAAAAAATTTTGATCTCAAATAAAATTTCCTATTTTAAATTTAATTTTTTTTGGTCTCTATTTCTTTACAGAAACTGTTAAAAATCAGTTAACATGTAAATCTAGACTGGATACGAGACAAAAAGTTAGCATCGTTTAAAGATGCTTTTTTTTATTAATCCGAGGAATTTACAGAGAATTTTTTTTATTACATTTTATTTTACATTTTTGATTTTAGTGATCAAAAATGTAATGATCTTAAAATGATCACATTTATTTTAAAATTATAAAAATATATTTTAAGAGGAATACATGATTTGCATTGAAAATTTGCCCCTGTTTTATTTTTGATCAGATTACTAATTTTTTTATAATTGTCAATAAAGATACGTTGTTTAAACTTTATTCGGATTTTTTAAAATATTTTTTCAATTTTTGTTCCAAAGTTTACCAATTTGGAGAATAAAACTTCTTTAATTCACAAATCTTACTTAACAATAAATTCGTTTCTAATATCAATCTAGAATTAAACTAAGCAAAAAATTTTTTGGAGTTTCCATATTATAGTAAAAGTTGTCTAAGCTTTAAGAATTTAGTATTTAGATTTTTATTTAAGAAAATATGATACTCTCTCCAACATTATAGATCAAGAGATAAGTTCTCGTTCGGCTGCATGATATTCAAGTTGCGTAAGCTTTCAGACAACACAACACCAAATACAAACTTGAAATAGGCAAGATGACAGTGACCATGTCGATCGAGCTGCCCGATTAAAGCATCCCAAAAACTTTATTTCTTATTAACAAAGAGTTTTATTTGAAATGCTTTAAGAATAAATATTGTTATTTAAGCGTTTTTTTTTATTTTTTTTTCTCTTAAGAGTTCTCTTTAGTAATCAGTTGTTTACCAAGCAAGAATTCAAGAGGAACTTGGAGCTCTTTTTAAAAATCTTAATGTTTCTATCATTCTCTACGCAGATGATATAATCTTAATAAGCCCAGTTGACTCCCATCTACAAATGCTTTTGGATATTTGTGGGACTTATGGGAATAAATGCAGAATAAAATTTAACTCTAATAAAACAAAAATTGTTAACTTTGGCATTCAATTATTTAAGTCGGTATTTCACCTTAATGGATCCGAACTTAAAGAAGCAAATCAGTTAGAATACTTAGAATTCATTATAGATTCTAATCTTGACTTTAACACACAGGCAATTATAAATTTTAAAAAAGTTCAGAGCAGCTTTTTTGGAATTTCGTATCTTCTGCCTAAAAATAGTCCTTCCTCTTCACCTAAATTCAAATCATTTATATACAAAACATATTGCTCATCTAAATTCACATATGGTCTTGAGGCTTTCACTCTTAATTCGACCACAAAGGATTCAATAAATAAATTAAAAAACAACTTAATTAGACAAATGTTTGGTTTAAAAGCCTATTGTCACATATCATGAGTCTTAAAAGTACTGAAAGTTTTCAACTTTGATGAACTTTATCTATTTTCAAAACTAACTTTTATTGATACAATTAAAAATAATTATCTATCGTCACAATTTTTAATATATATGCTTAATGACCCCCCCTCTAATAAATCTTTTTCCTCTGACTTGGTTCTTATTTCCAAGTACTTTAAAATTGAAACCTCAAAAATTACAGTAAATACAAACCAACTTAAATAAAATCTTAAGATTAATCTGATTTCTAATGATGGTATATCTGATTCAATTTGGTTATGTCTATGCAATTTAAAATTTAAACATTACAGAACTCTCCTAAACGAGCTAATTCAAAATAAAAGAAATTCATAAATTTTGGTCCAAATTATCTTGCTTTCTTACTTTCATGCCTTTTTCTATTTTCGAACTAATGTTCCTTTTTTTTTTTTTTTTTTTTTTTGTAATTTTATTTTTAGGTAATAATTTTTCATTTTTTAAAAAAACACAAAATTTTTTTTTTTTTTTTTTTTACTTCTCCTTAAAGGAGGTTAATTCAATTCAATAAATAAATAAATTAACAATAAAAGTAGTCGAATTTTCTGGTAAAATGCTAATATAGCTTTTAGCTTGCCTTATTTGATTAGAACCCAACAAAATTTTATTTTTTATTGTTTTACGTTTGAAAATCATCTATTTCTGAGTGAAATATCCAAAGATTAAGCTTTTTTTAAAATCTTTTATTAAATAACACACCCCTCAATAAAGTAAAAGAACTAGTATTTATATTAAGTTTAAGTTGGCTCAGCCAAGAAGCCTCAAATCTTATCCAGGGTTATCTTAGAAAGTTCTAGAATGTTCAAAATCTATTAGCCAAAATAAACTCAACATTTATACCAATGATACTACATCTGAGAAATTGATTTGTAGAATCTCTTTAGTAATCAGTTGTTTACCAAGCAAGAATTCAAGATTGTTTCGTTATTTTTCTTTTTTTTTAATATCCTTTTTTTTATTTTCCACTCTCATTTTTTTTTTGTTATTTGATTATTTTTTGAATTTTTAATTTTGTAAATGAATTTCATTGAATCATTCTATTGTTTTATATCCAATTTGTATTTGTTTGTTAGAAATTTCCCATTAATTTCTTTTTTTTTATTACCGAACGATTTTCATTTGATTCATCGCTACAAAATGATAAATCTGAGTTCCTTTTTTCTTCTTTTATTTCTCAAATATTTTGGGTCGTTTGGAGGAGTTTTACTGTCCATGTTAATAAGGATATTATTTAAACCTTCTGCTCGTGAAAAAATAATTTCTCTGTGTTTTGCATAATAGTAAATTAATGCTGTAACGTGACTTTAACAACCAGCAACTATGCGACCAGACAAACAGCTACAAATGTATGCTTAAAAGTAAATTATTTTAAAAATCTTTAGAAGAAAAAAATTTAGATGTCTTACAATTAATTCTTTAGAACAAACTAATTAAGGCGTAAATTGAACAAAAACTTTATACGTATTCTTAAATAAGTCGAAATGATTTTTTTTGCCTCGCTAATGTCGTAAAGGTAATTTTACTGAAAAAATTTTTGTCCCCTTGAATTTGGAATACATCTTTTTTTATTTTTTTTCAATTAAATAATGATTAACAATAAAAGCAGACGAATTTTCTGGTAAAATGCTAATATAGCTTTTAGCTTGCCTTATTTGATTAGAACCCAGAAAAATTTTATTTTTTATTGTTTTACGTTTGAAAATCATCTATTTCTGAGAAATTGATTTGTGGAATCTCTTAAGTAATCAGTTGTTTACCAAGCAAGAATTCAAGATTGTTTCGTTTTTTTTCTTTTTTTTTAATATCCTTTTTTTTATTTTCCTGCATTTACTCCGTCAGAACAGCTAGGTTCAAAATCAAAATCAATCATTGCACAACAGTTTTTAATTCTTTTTTCTTCCTTATTCACTCCTAGTTGAGCATTGGGTCATTACTTTTGATTTTCACTTAAGTCGACCTTTACCCTTGCTTTTCCCCATGTGATTCCCATTCTGATGAGCTCTTTCGTGATTGTTGACCTCCATGTTACTGCGGGTCGTCCTGCATTACGTCGCCGATGAGATGTTCATGAAGGGCTCTTTTTGGTATCCGTGTCTCCTGTCAGATTCACAGACATTCCCTAGCCTTCGCAGTCTTTTGTTCTTAATGCATTGACTTATTGCCTCTGAATTTGTTCCTCTGTATAGGTCAGCATTCTGCAATGTCTCAGGCCAGTGTCCTTCGCAGGCTTCCGGTGTGGAAGGTATTCTTGTATTCTATTGTGGAAGGACTTTTCCTGTCAGATTCACACATCTCCCGACATTCACTAACCTACATCAGTGTTGCTTTTACTAAAACGTTGTATAGTTTAAGTTTGGTTTCTTTAATGTTGCTGGTTGACTTCCAAACTGGTTTGAATATAGCGCAGGCACTCTTTGCTTTAGCAAGTCTATTCATAATGTCTCTGTATGTTCCTACGTAGTACTGATTTTGCTAGGTATGTGAATTCATTTACATACTCGATTTGTGTACCATTGATGGTGATCGGGGTCTCCAATTTGGTATTTATGCACAAAACTTTCTTTTGGCCACATTTATTTCGAGTCCGGTTGGTTTAGCGTTGTTCGTCAACTCTTGCGTCTTTATATGCATATGTGCTTCTGTATTAAATATTAGCACCAGATCGTCCGCAAGGTCTAAGTCTTCAAGCTTTCCTGTTAATACCCAATGAATACCCCTCGGACTGGCAGTTATTTTCTTCATTACATAGTCAATCAGTATTAAGAATAGTGTCGGAGAGAGAACTCACCCTTGTCTGACTCCTGTACACACATTAAAGCTCTCAGATTGTCCTTTTTTAGATAACGCTACACTCGAAGAAGAGTTTTATCAAGTGAACTTTCTTCTGTGGCAGGCTTAGGATCTTAATGTGGCCCACAAGTTTTTTCTGTGTATGCTTTCAAAGTCTTTCTTGAATTCAATGAAGTTAAGATACATGGGACCTTTCCATTCCAGACTTTGTACTCTGATGTCCCTAAGTGATATATCTGGTCTATGTATCCTCTACCTCGTCTAAACCCTGCTTGTTCTTCTTTAAGTATAACATCCAGAGAGTTCCGGATTCTTTCCAGTTGTAGAACGCTCTGCTTGCTATTAATAAAAGTGTTATTCCTCGCCAATTGTCACAAATCATTTTTTACCTTTCTTAGAGAGCTTGAATTTGGTCCTTTTGACCTGTCCTCTGGTATGGTTTTTGCCGTCATATCTTTTTGAAGAGGTCTTGTAATATTCCTATTGTGATCGTACTGTCAGGTCTCAACATTTCTGCTAAGACTTTGTTTATACCCAGGGCTTTTCTGTTTTTCAAAGCTTAATCGCAGCTTCTATTTCTTTTACGCTTGGCACTTCGGTGTTATTATCGAGTTCAGTGCTAGCTGCTAAATGTTTTAGAGACTCTTTAGGTTCTGGTCTATTTAGAACTTTATTTTTAAGTTCTCAACCTATCTTTGCCCTTTTATTGCTCTTTTCTATGACTTACTCTTTTTTTTACAAGCCTGTTTTTTATTGCATATGATGTTTCTAATTTTTCACGGATTCGGTCAGATTTTGCTTGAATTATTTTCGCTTTGATTTCCCCTCTTTCAGTTATCAGTGCCCATGTTTCGTCGGATATCCATCTTTATCTTTGATGTTTTAAAATTCCGAAAAACCTCTTCTGCTATTTTACGAAATGCTTCCCGAATTTGTGACCATCTTCTCAGTATATCCGACTCCTATCGTTGTTCAAGTTTTTGAAAACTCTTTTTAGGCTTCTGGCTCATCTAGACGTCCAACATCGTATTTCTTTACTGCATTTCCATGAAAGGCTTTACTTAGTTTCAGCTTTAAACATATTCCTACCAGATAATGATCACTATATTTGTCGGCTCCTCTAATGATTTTGGTGTCATTTAGGGAAGACCTCTATTTCTTATCGATCATTATCAAGATCAATTTGGTATTTATTAATCTATCTGTAGATCGCCAGTTTGTGTATATTTTTGTGCTGAAACATTGTGCCACCTATTCAGAGGTTGAAATACAAAGACGCAACCGTTGGTTCTCAAGCATTTTTCAAACCTATAGTAATCACTTCCAACTTACGCATTCATATCGCCCATGACTTCCACGAGGTCATGTCGAGGCACTTTAGCTAAATGACAAAATTGCATTTAATAAATTATTAATGATATCTATTTATTTTAGAAATAATTGTTGGTAGAATGATTGCATTTTCTCCAATCAAAAGATAAAGAAAACACAGTTGGATGGCTTTTGATAAAAAACGACGATTTAATAGATTATGTTTTGAATAAATTTAATTGGCTTAATGAAAATAAAAACAAAATGAAAAATAAATTGGCTTCAAAGGTATTTATAAATATTTTTTTAAATATTATTTGCAGTAAAAAGTTTTAAAAGAATGCTGTATTTATTGTTTTTGTTCAAAGGTTTTGATGTTTATATTTAGAATGATAATTATTTTGTAAAGATACTTTCTAATTTTAAGTCAACACAAAAATAGTATCGAAATTGAAGAAAAAGTAATCGAAAAAATCAAAATAATTTAATGATCAGATTCTTTTTTAAAAAGGAAATATACAACTTCGTGATATATCTAAATTGTTAAAAGAAAATTACAAATTCGAATGTAAGCTACCAACTTGCCAACAGATTGAGGAAAGAAATGACAATTTAGTTCAATATCAAAAAAATTAACACAACTGAACAAACAAGTGACACAAAACTTGGCACAAAAGATAATATTAAATTTTAAACTAGAGTCGTATTAAGAATGTAAAAAAAGTTGGTTATTTTATTTTTAGAGCCAACACTTTCTGATTTTGATTATTGAACCTCCGTTAAATCATCCAATTTTTTTTTCTGATTCAGGCATTTAAATAGGATATGGCCAATCAGGCTGTGAAGAAAGCACCTTTTATATAGAGCCAGTCTCTTATTCTGACTTCGCTCTGGTGACTGAAGTTGCATTTGGCCAAGCTATCGCCCCATACGAGGTAATTTAGATTCTTCAGTCTTTTTTTGGCTTCCTTCATTTGTATCAGCATTTCGTAACTCACAATTCTTTATTTTGCTATTCAATGTGCTTTACTGACTATATATTTCACTAGCTCCCTTTTCCAATTTTTCCGCCACATCGAGAAAAGAATTTGTAGGTACGCTGATATTTTGCTTGGGAGTTACAGTATCCATCAAAAGTTTATCTCTGATTTTAGTTTCTCTTGGGGACTTCGCGCGGAACAATTGCTCTCGTTCATATTGCCTAGCATATTTAATTGCTTTTTCCGAATTTTCAGGTTGGTGCGTCCAAACAAGCACTCCTAAAACTTTAAGGAGGAGTCTAATGAAGTTTTAGACATTTAGAATGTTGGCACATAGTCCATTTATGCTTTTGTATACGATCTGGATCAGTTCGACTACCTCTATTCCAAAATATTGGTAGGATTCATTCGGATCTTTTCATAATATATCGAGTTGCTCTCTCGGATCTTTTGAACTTAGATTCCCAAAAACATGTCTTTACTCTTCGATTACTTTATCGCAGTTGTCAGTCTTGCTCAGAGACAATTTTCTTGCTTCCAAAATTAGAGCTGTTTACAGCAAGTCCAAATTGTGTCAAAAAATGGAAGTCTTTGGTCAAGAGTGAAAAAGAGGTGATAATTTTTCAAATGTGTCTTTACTTAAATTCTTAGCAAATGAATATCCATTAATGTTTGTAGATGCAAATGAATATCAAGATGCAAGGCCTTCAATTTTTAAACACAAATTGGACTGGCTGTAAACAGCTCCAATTTTGAAAGTTCTTTGTTAAAATTGTGCTTCAGCGGCTTCAAAGTGGATAAAAAATTTGATTAATTTGGAATAATTCGTTCAGCATTTTTACTGGTGGAAAAAAGTAAAGTAAGAGTAGATTGTCCGGTTTCGCGCAGATCAGATCTTTTAATTAGAAGAAATTTTAAGTTGACTGCAATTGAAACTACTAGTACATTTGATTCAAATTTGATTTGGAATAGCCGAATGGAGTAACAAAGAAATAATTCAATATTGAATTTTCATTTTCCTAGCTCATTTATCTTAATAAAATAATAACTTCCAAGAATCTTTGCTGAAAAATTAAAGTTCGAATATTGCTCGTTTTTGATATCATCTTCATTGGACATTTTCGTTTCACAAAATTTTTTTTAAATGGAATTAATAATTGAAATGAACATATATTTTAATAATTATTTTTTATAAAATTAAAACTTTCTATCAAAATTTAGTAGTAGTAGTTTTGACTGTAGCTGGCAGCTGATGTGATTGATTGCTGCTCATCCAGCAATCAATGCCTGCTTTAAAGCTGTTAACATTGGGGGCTTCAGCTAATTGATTTGGCAGTGAGTTCCATATGTTAGCGGTTCTGTTGAAAAAAAGGTTATCTCTATGTTTGAGCCTCAAATTTCTTTGTGATATTTGAAGCTGTGGCCTCTTCCTTGGATTTTGGTGACATTAGATTTGTCTTAGTGAGTGAATCGTTCGAATTTTTAAAAATTACATTATATTTTGATTGGTTGAAATTTGGAATGAAAGATTTTTGTTGAAAAATCAAATTTTTTTAATTCAAAAAAAGGAACGTATAAAAAATATAAAATAAATTAAATCGTCTGAATATTGTTAATAAATTTTCTTTCAAATAATATGTTTTTCATTTTTCTTATAATAAAATTTATCCAAATTAGCATTTTTTTAATTTAATACTGAATAAATTATTATAATTTTATTTATATCCAATAAAAAATTTTATAAAGAAAATAAAAATCCGTTCGATTTACATTGAATTCACTCAAGATGTTGCTTTTTTCAACCAATTCTATTCCAAGCATGAACTTTTATAATTGAATTTTATCACCTCTTTACTTCTTTCCACCAGATTTGGAATGTTCAAAGTCCTCAATGTGCTTTCATACGATTTGTTTTTAATTGAAAAACCAAATTCCGTTGCTCTACTCTCTAAATTCTCATACAGGCACTGCAAATTCCAAAAGAGGACGAACAAAAGTTATTTACAATGATCGAGATAGTTTACAATCAGAACAAGCGAATGATTTCCTGATGCGACCCAAAATTTGATTTGCTTTGTTTGTAGCCTTAATATTTTCATTTAAGATTTGTACTTAAGATAACTCCAAGACCTCTTTCGGTATCTGACGTTGATAACTGTTTACCATTATTAGAATAAGTGAATTCTTTGTTTTTATGACCGTAATGCATAACCACACATTTTGAAAAGAAGAACCAATCTTGAGTCAACTCGAAAATTAAATTTAAATCTGATTTTAGTATCACTGCGCTTATTCTAATACAGTTTGCAACAATATTTTTGTATCATCTGCATACATTTTCACAACATTCTCTATTCCTTTTGGTAGATCATTGATATACAAAACGATCATTGGTGGACCAATCACTGACTCTTGTGGTTCACTGCCAAAAATCTCAACCCAATCCGACAAAATTTCACCTTGAACAACTCGTTGTCATTTATTTTTTAAGAAAGCTTTAAATCATTTCAGTATCAACCCATCATACCAATACGCTTTCAATTAAGCTATTAGTCGTCTGTACAGAACAATATCAAATGCTTTCGCAAAATCTAGCAGAATCCCATTAACAGGAATACTTTTGTCTAGATTCATTGAGACGAAATATAGGGTTTCCAGAAGATTAGTTGAACATGACTTTATCTTGACAAATCCATGCTGTACTTTAGCTATAATATTATTCTTTTTTTGATTGTCTTTCATTTTGGTTTATTAAGCTTTCCATAATTTTGCACGGTATTGAAGTTAAAGATACAGGACGATAATTGCTAACCGTTGATTTATCACCTTTTAAAACAAAAGAGTAATATTTGCTGATCTGAATTGTATTGGTATCTGACTATTAGATAAAGCTTTAATATCATTTGGTTAAATGTCTATATATTCGGAACAGTTTTCATTTCGGCTTCAAAAAGTGGAAGCTTCCCATCTTGTTCAATAACAATAACATCTTGAAAACATTTATTAAGTTGATTTAATATCTCTTTCGGTTCTAGCGTTAATTCTTGTTTGACTTTTTTAACGGCTATATTGATTCTCTGATTACTTGTTGATCATTTAGATATTTGTATAATAATTTTGGATTCTTCTTAGCTTTATCTACTAAATTTTGTATATAAGTTAGTCTGGCTCTTTTTATTTCCGAAGAAACTAATTTACAGATACTTTTGTAATCATTATAATGATTCATTTCCTTCCAGTTACATGAACAGTTCCTGTATCTAAGATTTTTCTTATTCCTAATTAAGATCTTGAGATCATCTTTTATCCAAGGTTTTGAGATACTTTTCTTTTTAGAGCCATCCGTCACTGGAATGAATCTAGAATGATTACTAGCTTCGCTTTATTTTTTAATAGTATATGATTCCATACTAACCTTGTTTCTGAGAACAAAATTAAAAAATATAACCAGATGTCCTTAAATAATGTTCTCAAACACAAATTTTGTATCGCTTGGATACACACTGCCAGGCTGACTCGTGAAAATCAAATCCAAAGTATTGACAGCTTTTTTGTTTGACATCATATGAGAATTTTTACATGTAAATCCGGACATAAAAAAAAAGTCAATTTAATATAATTATATGTAATGTGTCATGTCTACATTAGAAAAATAAAAAAAAACTATTGGTTGATATAAACAATTATGAATTAAGGTCAAATAATAAGAGATTAATAAAGGATGTTTGTTTGCTGTAATCAAATTGATTAATTTTAAATCCAATAATATTTCAAACACAATGTTAATCCAATACTGATTTTCATAATTTCGATTCTCATATGTTTATAAATTTGGAACATTTACATGCTGATATATGTAAGTATCGCTTAGCGTCTCGCTGAATTTATGTTCGATGCTATTCCGTTTAAGATTTCTGACAAACAGCCATTTGACCAGATGATTAATGGAAAGTTAAAGTCACTCATTGTTAGAATATCCTTAAAACTTCTATCATCCACATAGTCCTTAGCTTGTTTGAAGACTAAATGAAAATCGTTTGGCCTATAAAAACAGCCAGCTAAATACTTTTCACAATCAAAGTAAACTACTACAAATTTGTTCTATTTTAATTAAATTAAAACAACACTAAATTCATCTGGTTTTTGTCCTAAGATTTAGCATTTAAATACAGACATTTTAAAAATTTGAGATAATCTACACGTGATGACACTTTTGATTAACGATTATTGCTTCATGAATTTGACGATCTAATTTCCACGGATGCTATATCGAAAGGGCGAGACTTGTGAAAGACCATAGTTTGCTTCGTTTCTTTGTTTTCTCAGTTCATGGTCTAAAGCTCTTTCATTTTCAGTCAAATCTGGACTAAGATAAACAGATTTAAAGTATTTGAAAAAATTGAGTATATATCTCAATATTTTTAAATTTTTAATGTTTAATGTTTCTTTTAATAATTACTAATTTTTTTTTTTTTTAAATCAAATTCAATAAGAGGAAATCTATTGAATTTATTATTTTAAAGTTATAAATTCTAAAAAAATATATTGACAACAATTTAAAATTTTTTTTTAGAAGACTGGCTGAACAAAAATTTAGAAAATCCCTCTTTGGAATCAAAAATACTGCTTTTGAATAAAACAAACTTCACCATTAAAAGAATTAATCACTGGTTAGTTTGGAAAAGAACCTTGCTAAAGAAGCGAAATGCAGATATAATGAATAATAAAATTATTTGTGTAAAAACAAGAATATATTATTTTTTTTCTAAGCATTTTTTAAAGTTCAAGTACGGCTTAACTTGTCTTTAAATCAGATTGGGATAAAGACCTAAGGGAAGGGACAATTAAATGAAAGTATAATATCTTTTATAAACTTTATTAATTACTGTGGCCGCTTCTAGCCTTTACAAATTATAAAGAAAAGAGAAAAGAGAAAACAAATAAAGAGAAATAATAATTGAGATCTCTTCTGATCGCACATGTCTAATATTTTACACAGTGTTAAATACTATTACTTGCTAAGCGCATGAGATCATAGTATTGCACTGTGAAACTATAGACATGTAAGTTGAATAGAGTCGGTGTTGTAGTTATTGAGAGAACTACAACATACCTTCCCCTAGAAGAAGAAAGATAAACAAAAACAAAAAACACATAACAGCAAAAAATTTTAAAAATAAAAATAACAAACAGAATTCTATCCGGATGGCTCATAGACTTCTAACACTTCCTGTAGGCTCTTCACAGTGTCCTCCAGTTGACGGATGGTCTCCTTAGCATTGTTGAGCTCATCCTCTGCTTGTCTTAGGTGAGCTTCGGCATTCCTTCTGCCTTCCTGCTCCTCTCGGAATCGGCGCTCAACGTGGACAATAAGGCGTTCTTGCGTTTCCATTGTGTGGTTGGTCCTCTCGAGGTATTTAGCTTTCTCGGCATGGTACCAGATCGGCCTACCATCTTGGTCCACAACTGTCTTCTTCGACCACTGTGCAGCCCCTGACTCTATATCGTTCATCTTAGCCAGGAGCTTCCGGCCTTCGAATGTCATCTTGTTCATGACTTCGACAGCCTCACCATGTCGGTCAGGTCTCTCCATCCGACAGAACGCGATGTACGTTGTCCCGTCGTGGTCCCTGCACATCTCTGGGACTTTCAAATTATCGATGAGTCCCAGTCTGTTGTCCAAACCTTGCCGGATGATTTCCTTGTTTATGAAAACCTCCAAGGTTTCCGCTGTCTTTCTCCGGTCCCCTCCAAGAACTGTAATGTTCCGGATATAAATGTCGAAAATTTTATCCATTTTTGTTTTTCTTTTTTTTTTTTTTTTTTCTATTTTTAAAATTAAAAATTTTTTTTTTTTTTTTTTTTTTTTTTTTTTAATTTCGAATTTTAAAATTTTATAATTTATGTTTAAATTAAAATTTTTAAACTTTGTTATTATCGACAACCATTTTGTCTGATAATTAAAACTTTAAATAAGGTTCTTCTGGAAATATCCTCCTTACCACGAGGTTCTTCTGAGTTTCCTCTCCTCAAAAATTTTTTTTTTTTTTTTTTTTTTTTTATAATAACAAGTTTAAAATACTAGTCGGTCAGGTGGCTTTGATTGACGAGTCGACCTTCTTAGTTCACTGTTAGATTTCAGGATGCGGTTTTTTTTTAAGACTTTTCTTTTTTTAGTACTTTTTATTTGAGACCCATTTGAACTAGAATCACTGTGATTGCTTAGTCTCTTGGAATTTGTTTGTATCTCTTCGTTCTCAGTTAGACTAGCGGAACTTGATTCAGTTGAGCTACATGATTCAGCATCAGAGCTATTCACTGTGATTCGAGGATTCGTACTGGATTTTGTCCAACGCGGATTATTGGGGTCTTTTCTGTACTTTCTTTTGTGTGATTGAACATGCTCATCTTCATGTTCTTCTTTAATCGTTTCCAATGATGGACCAGTGTGAAAATAAAACTTCAGACGATTCTTGTGTATTTGTTTAATTTTTGCCCTTGGACTCGAAGCTAAGCGAATAAAATAATCAATTTTATTTTCGTTGATACCGACAATAACAAACGGTCCATAATACTTGTGTGCTAACCCATGAGAATGTCCTTTTTTTAATTTTGGATGATCGGTTAGAACGTAATCACCTACTTTGTATTCAAATTTACGAATTTTTCTGTCGTGCTCCAATTTCGCCTTGTCCATTCGACAATTTCGGTTCGTTCTTACAGCTTCATAACAAATCTCAAGCTTTGTTTTTAAATCATTCAGATAATTGTGAGCTACAATTGGCACATTTTGTTCAATTTTTTGTTCTATGTCTTCCAACACTGTGACTACACCTAAATCGTTTATTACCTGATATTCTTGTAGAATAGGGGTACGATCCACTTGGTCGAGAGTTGGAATTACTAAGTCGATTGGCAGTCTTGGTCTTCGGCCGAACATCATTTCGAAAGGAGTCTGTTTCGTAACACTGTGAACAGCAGTGTTATATGCAAATGCTAATTTTTCTAAATTTAAATCCCAATCAGTTTGATCGGCATCAACATACGCTCTAATCATCGATTTTAGAGTCCTGATTGTTCTTTCACTTTGACCATCGCATTGAGGATGAAATGGCGTTGTTTTTAACTTTCTAATATCCAAATGATCATACACTAATTCCAACAACTTTGATTGATATTGCTTCCTCCGTCCGACAGAATTGCTCCAGGAATACCATATTTGCAACACCAACCGTTAACTGCATTATTCGCAACAGGTGGTGCTTTTATGTTCTTGAGAGCAAAGAATGCGACAAACTTGGAAAAGTGATCGACAATCACCTGAATATGTTTGTTTCCTCGAATTGTGAGTTTAAACGGACCTGAAAGATCAGTTGTGATAAGCTCATTTGGATTTGTTGGAGTGAGGTACATCAATTCAGCGAGACGTTTTGGTTGTGTGATCTTGGTTTTTTGACAAACATCGCAATGTTTAATGAAATTTTTAATTTCATCTTTTAAGAACGGTCTATAAAAACGCTCGATGATTTTGTGAGTTGTCTTTGACTTACCCAAATGACCATTGTAAATCGATGAATGAACTTGTTTAATTATCATCACAGTGATTTGTTTTGGCAAAACAAATTGAGTGATTTTGTATCCATTACGATCTTCACTATTTCTATATAAAATACCTTCAACGATCATTAAATTGTCGTATTGTTTGAAGAGTATTCGACGAGTTACATTTTCGAATATCGAAAGTTTTGGTTTGGTTTCACCGTGGGTTTGAATTAAATTCTTGATCCACTGAATATCTTTGTCTTTTAACTGTTCTTCGTTTAAACTTTGGAATTCGTTTATATTGACTGAACTTGGATTGTTGGCAATTGTGATGGCGTTTTCGTCTTGGTCTGAAGCGCTCGATTCAATTTCATCTTCATCATCCTGTGTTTTTTGTTCGTCAAACATTTGACTTACAACAGCGACTACGTTATCCAAATAATCATTCTCATCGATTTGATCAGTTGGTGGTCTTGACAACCAATCTGGAACGACATTTTCTCTACCCGGCTTGTATTCAATAACGAAATTATAAATACACAGTCTAAGGAACCATCGTTCTAGACGAGATTGTATATTTTTCTTGTTGGGGAGCCATGTCAACGGAAGATGATCCGTTTTCACAGTGAATAAAATCCCATATAAACATTGATGGAAGTATTCTATTCCCATTACCAAAGCCAACATTTCTTTTTCGGATGTACTATACTTCTTTTGAGTTGGTGTGTAGTTTTTCGAAAAGTACGCGATTGGTCTTAATTGCCCATCGATAAATTGTTCCAATACCGCTCCATAACCATCTTCACTAGCATCCGTACTAAGAATGAATGGTTTACTAAAATCTGGCAAAGCAAGAACTAAGTCACTACACAACGTTTCTTTTAGTTTTACAAAACTCTCTTCAGCTTCAGGGTTCCAATTTAGTAAAACTTTTTTACCGTTGACTGCACCATTCTTTTTACGAAGATTTTTTGGTACGTCTTTTAAACACAATAGATCGTAAAGAGGTTTCGCTAATTCTGCGTACATTGGAATAAACTTCCTGTACTGATTTGAAGCGCCTAACCATGATTGTAAATCGTTCACTGTGATCGGTTTTGGTCTTTGTTCAACACACTGTGATCGGTCTGGATCTGGTTTAATTTGATGATCCGAAATCATGTGACCTAATAATTTAATTTCGTTCGAGAGTGTGACACTCTTTTCGTACGATATTTTTAGTCTTCGGTTTTCTAAAGTATTCAACACATCCATCACTGTGTCCACGTGAAATTTGAGACCGTTCTTTTTTGAATTCGAATGAATAATAGTATCATCGAAAAAAACACCAAGTGTTCCATTATCAATAAATTTTTTAAGTGTCTTCTCAATAAAACGTTGAAAACACGCTGGAGCTGTTTTGATACCCATTGGCATTGAAACATATTCAAACACTCCATATTCACAAATAAAAGATGTGAATTCGATTGAGTCTTTGTGAACTGGAATTTGATGGAATGCTGACTTCAAATCGGCTTTTGTAAATGTATCGGATTCATTGATCTTATTATACATGTCACTGATCGAAGGAATTGGATAATTGTCATCTTTTATGACCTTGTTGAGCTCTTTGTAGTCTACTGTGAGCCTTATCGAACCATCTGGTTTGTCGACTACTCTTATCGGTGAACACCATTCGCTCTTGCTCTCTCGGATGATTCCCGCTTTGAGGAGCTTATCAATCTCGAGTCGAACTTTTTCTTTTAGATTGTATGGTAGAGGACGACTTTTACATCGGATCGGTCGTTGATTAGCCTCTTTAAAATCGATTTTGAACGCACAGTCGTAATTTACTTCAGGCTTCAAATCGGTAACGGAATGAGCGGAAATTTTTTTAAATTCAGATTCGATAGCTTGTTTGGCTTGTTCAAATTCCATCTCAACTTCATTCACCATTTCAATTGAATTAATATGAATCGAATCGTCGTTTATAAATGATACCTTCTTTTCGACCACTTTTTCATCTTGGACTGCTGAAGCATTTTTAATTTGGATTTCATCAGTACACTGTGAAACTGTCGGTACCACTTCGACATTGGACGAAACCACATTAATTGAGGATTTATCTTCAGTTTGGTTTTGTTTAACATTCAACAATTCTATCGATTCATCAGATTTTTCACCGTGAATATTTAGTTTGTTACTCGCTCTTCGAATATTGGCTCTAAATTTGCGTTCTTCCATTTCACTCTTGAATATCTTCATGACGACCGAAGAATATTCTTTTAGTATCGTGTGGATTCCATCAAACTTTTGTTTTAGGGCTGGAATACGCTTGATAATGTCTCGACCAAGTAAACACTGATAACCAGAGACATTTTCCGTAACCAATATCTTTGTGTTCCTCAAATCCAATTCTGGTACAATTAAACATCGTTTTAATCTCAATGTTCCCAAAACTTTGATTTCACCACTCACAGAAGTCAATTTGTTCTCGCTTCTTTCTAACACAGTGTCTGGATCGTGGCGTTTTATCAACAAAAAGGTTTTTTCGTCAATTATTGACAAATCCGCGCCACTATCGCACATATAGTTGACGAGTGTATTATTAAATAAGGCTTGACCTCCGATTGGTTTATTTGGCTCAGAAATTCTTCCGAACACTCGTTTAACCGACATAATTTTTTCTTGTTGTTGTGTCTGTAGTTGCGATTGCTTTGGAGTTGGTTGAACACTTGTATTCAAATTGTTTTGTTGAAAACCATTGTTGGATGGTTTAACGTAGTTTTTGTTGTAACCCATATTCGGTTTGTAATTCTGGTTCGTTTGTGTTTGAAACTGAAGTTTCTTCGGTTGAGCAAAATTGTCACTCTCACTCGATACAAAATGACCATCACTTTGACTCGATGTTTCATAGCTCGAATTTTTGCATTCGGCATAATCGATCAAATCGTGTAATTTGAATGACTCGTCCTTCTTAATTTTTCTCATTTTTAACATCTTTGAACGAACGGTTTCACGTAATCTTTGATTCAAAAGACCAGCTGCGAATCTTTCTTGCATTACCCTATCAATGTCTTCCGAGTCACTAACATTTGGAAAGATTTTTTTGACTATTCGACTAACTGACTCTCCAAATGATACAATTGATTCTTTAGGCGATTGTCTACAATGTGTCAACATCTCAAAATTCATCTCCGATTCTTTTTGTTTCACTGTGAAAGCTTCGACTAAAATCGATTTGAATTCATCAAATGAAACTTTTTTGAATGAGATCGTTTAAATTACGAACTCTTCTAAGAACTTTGCTCTCGATATAGCTAATTGCAATATCGACCCATTCAGACTTGTCAAAACATCTTAGAAAAATTTCTAGTTGTATCAACCATGAGTTAAGGTCCATGCCTTCTCTGAACATGTCTGGAACCTTGATTGATTTGTTTACCATGTTGCTTCCACTTGTATCTTGCACGGTCGAATTGTTCCGTGATGAATCAAGTTGCATGGTATTATAAACGTTAAAGTTGTGGGAGTTGGAGTTCGGCGTGGAGTGCCTCCCTTTTTTGAATAATTTGAACACTAATATCAGCACTGTGATAATGCCAATCAAACAGGCTGTTTCTTTTGGTATGCTAGCGACAACGGCATAACCATAATACAAAAGATACATGACTGAACGGTGTATAATTGAAACAACACGCTCAGTAAATGTTTGTTGATTGAGGCCAAGAATCGCCAAAACGCTCGATGGGACAATCGACGTAAAAAACATCATTGCCAACACGGTGATTCTATCGATAGGACCATTTACCATTTTTGAAAGAAAAGGAAAAAGAACTTTACAAAAATTGATAAGGAAAGATATGATTAAATAGGATATATCGATAAGATAATCCTGTAATGTAATTAATTTTTTCACGTTTTTAAACTTCAATGTAAATTAAAGTGTGACTTAAAGCACGTGATTTTGTGGGGGTGAAAAAGAAAATTTTAGAAAAATTTTACACCTAGGGACGCCACTTTTAAAGTTCAAGTACGGCTTAACTTGTCTTTAAATCAGATTGGGATAAAGACCTAAGGGAAGGGACAATTAAATGAAAGTATAATATCTTTTATAAACTTTATTAATTACTGTGGCCGCTTCTAGCCTTTACAAATTATAAAGAAAAGAGAAAAGAGAAAACAAATAAAGAGAAATAATAATTGAGATCTCTTCTGATCGCACATGTCTAATATTTTACACAGTGTTAAATACTATTACTTGCTAAGCGCATGAGATCATAGTATTGCACTGTGAAACTATAGACATGTAAGTTGAATAGAGTCGGTGTTGTAGTTATTGAGAGAACTACAACACATTAATGAAAGTCAAATATAAATAAGATCTCTATTCTGGTTAAGAAAATCTATGCTCTTGAGAAAAAAATTGTCAAATGGTTCACCGATCAAAGATTTTGAACAAAAAAATAAATTAATCGACTGTAACAGTATTTTTAACAGTCAAATTTTGGCTGAAAATAAAAATTTCATTTCATTTTATATTTAAAGTAAGACTTTTTTTTTAATAAATTTAAAAAAATTAAAATGAAATTGTTTTATCGTTTAATTGCAAAAATTTTAAAATGTGAGTCAAATTTTGTGGTTCTAATAAATGGACATGCAAAAAAATTTAGTTTCATTGTTAAAAATCTTTAAAATTCTTATTAGAAAGTATTTCTTTGCAATTCAGATAGTGAGTTTTATACCTGTTTTATTATCCGAATTTAGACGCTTATAAAAACTGGCAAATACTGAAAATAATGACCATTGTGCCCTTTTTTTAAAGTCAAGTTTTTTAAGATCACATGCAGAGTTGGTCAAAAGTCAAAGTCGTAAAGTCAAAGTCAAGCCTGGACTTTGACTTTAATTTTTATTTTTTGAAATCAAGTTAAAATTAAAATTTACAATAAAAAATATTTATTTTAAATAGTTTAGTTCTCGAATTTTAATGTTTCAAAATTACATTTTATCGTTGTTAATTTTTCCAATTTATTTGGTGTTAATCTTGAATGATGAGGTCTAATGATATAGCCTGATGAAGAAAATAATCGTTCAACTGTACCAGATGTAGCTGGAATACTAAGAAATTTAATTGCCAATCGATACATTCCAGGAATAACAGATTTCATTTTTCTCCAAAAATCGTTTACATCTAGATCAGCATCGTACTCAATCTCTTCATAATATTTATATTCCTTCGCAAAACATTTATGGTGGCATGGATTTTTTAATTTTACATTAGGAAAGCTAAAAAACTTTTTTCTCTTTGTTGGTGAGTTAAGAAGAGAAAAGATAAATCAGAATTTACACTAATTGTACTAGCTGAAGTTAGGATGTCTGTTTGCATTGTTTGATCATTTTCATTGTTATGACTTGGTGCATTTAAATTTGATTAATTAGCTCTTTTAAACATGAACGAAAAATGTCTGAATCAGTTTCAATCAAATTTTTAGATTCAAGCCAATAAAAATTAAAACTTGGATCAAGGAAGGTTGCAATAAACCAGATCAATCATTAAAAATTCCAGATACAGGCAGATCATAAATATTTGACAATATTCCAGCGAAACGATCACTTATCTCTTTTTTTAAATCTTTAACTAAGGTTTTTGAACATTTGTTATTAATTTTTACTTTGTTATTAATATCATTTGTTATTAATATCAAACTTGTATATAAAATTTTTATAAAACATAATAGAACAAATGTATGATTTTATGAGAATTTTTATTTTCTTACTTAATCTGTACGGACTGTTGTGTATTAATTTAATCTCGATACCTTTAGTTCTTTATAATTTTAAAAATTTAAAATCGAAAAAAATGTGAAAATCACTTTTATAAGAGTTACTTCTAGCATTAAATTACGATACAAATAATTTTTTCAATATTATTCTAAAATTATATTAGCTTTCAGTCTCAACAAGTCTTAATGGCTTAATAACTAAAGAGTACAATTAAGTTTTTGAAAATGAAGAAATTTATATTCTGTTGTGAGAGCGCTTTTTTGTCATCACTGCTTATAAATGCCATAACCGATAGTTTTCTTTCAAATAAGATTTTAAATTCATTTTAGATATTTGTATTGCATTTTTTTAAAATGTCGTATAAAATTCGAGGTGTTACAAGCCAAGTCGTTGACGATTTCATTAAATGATGTACATTTTGCATAAGTGTTATAAGTGCATAATTTTTTTTTCGAATTTGCTTTAATTGTTTAAAAAAGTAAAATTAGCAATTAAATTAAATTTAATTTTTTTATTTAATAATTATAAAATAAAATAAATTTTTTACATTTGAATCATTTTGACTTAAATCAAACTTAAATTTTTCATTCTAACACTTGAATACAGTTGCTTTTTGATTTCATATTTGATGCATCATTTTTTTTACATTAGCTAACATTCAATTTTTTAGAAAAATTTTTACCATAAAAAGAAGGATGCATCAAAGATGAAATCAAAAAGCAACTGTATTCAAGTGTTTGAATGAAAAATTTAAGTTTCGATCTTTTTGGTTTGTTTGGCTTAAGAAATTTAATTTGATTTCCTACATCAATATACTACATATACATTTATATTTCTTAATTATGACTAAAGAATTGTCTTATTTCAAAAAAATGAAGATGAAGGTCTTTCATAAAAAACTAAAGCCCTATCATAAGCTATATTTGGATTTTGTGCTTTTGTAATAAATTGAATATTTTTTTTCTAATTAAGAAAATATCATGACAAGTTCTAGCGATTTAACTGATGATTCTCTTTCGGAAAAAAAATTAAACAAAAAAAGAAAATTATCAAATAAGCAAAAACAAAAAAAATATAGAGACAGACAAAAAGCTGATCTTCACAAGATATATAACGAAAAAAATCAAGTTTTAGAAGAAAAAGGTGAAAATTTAGAGATCGAAATCTGTCAAAATTCAATTCATAGTTTGGATGAAAACGTTCGCTATGAAACAGCTCAAAACTCTTCATTTGATTATTCCAGCAAAGAAAAATTTAATTGTTCCGATTTTGATAAAACAGATTCTGGTAATTAAAAACCAAAAAAAATTTTTTTAAATAGCATATTTCAATTTTTGCTTTAAGATTCGGATAATTATAATTTTGAAGAAGATAACTTTAGTGAAAGTATGAAAGAATCGATTTTTCCGAATTCTAATTTATCAAAATTAGAATTTTTTACACTTTTTGAATCCATTGTAGATAAACTATGTTTACCCGAAAATTAAGAAAAATGTTTTATACAACTTTATAAAATTAATACTACCCTTCGATAGCAATTTGCCTAAAAATTACGCAGGAATTAACAAAAAATTTAAAAATTCGTTTATAAAATCTGAAAAACTTTGTTCATTTTGTAAAAAACCAAATCAAACAATATTAAGCAACAAAAGATGCTCAAATCAACTTTGTTTAAGTATGCCAGCATTGTTTAAATCCAAAAATATTAAAATTTTCAAAATTGATTTACTCTATCAAATTAAAAGTATTCTAGATAAAAATTATGAAAAAATTATTATTTATAAAGGTAAATACGAATTAAATAATTTTTTAAAATCTTCATTCAATTTTTTAAAGAAAAACTAGATCACCTAGGAGAAACATACTCAGATTTGCTTTACACTGGACGTAACAGGCTTGAGATTAACACAATTAGCTTAGTACTTTTTGCCGATGCAGTGAACTATAACAAGTCAGGACCAAATTCTATGTGGGCGTTGCTCTCGTGTGTTGCTGAGCTCCCTCCAATTTTAAGGTGTTCTTTTGTGAATATTATTTTTCATTCAAGCTGGTCAGGCTCAGAACCAGACTTTAATTTATGTCTTGAAGTTTATAATCAAGAGATTCAACAATTGATTCAAAATGGATTTCAATGGAAAAATATAAAATTCAAACTTAGAGTTTTGTCGTTTATCTCTGATTCACCTGGTAGATCTAAAGCCTGTTTCAGTGTACAATTTAATGGTTTCTATGGCTGCATAAAATGTCTTCACCCTGGAGAAAGAATAAATAATAGAACAGTTTATCCAGTTTCAGAAAACGTTGTTATTCGATCACCAGATGTTTACAATAATCAAGTTCAAATAGCTATCGAACAAGGTACTAATTTTGAGGGAATAAAAGGCTTTTCTTATCTATGTAATTGGATAAATATACCTAATGATTTAATGCTTGATTACATGCATCTTTGTATAATCGGAACATATAAAAAAATTTTCAATAATTTTTTTGACTCTAAAAATTGGAATAAGCCTTATTATTTAAGTAAATTTAAATTAAAAAAAATTATATTATATCAATCAATTTATTAGAGAAAGTAATCAATTTCATTGACAACCGCTTGAGTAAATTTTCCTTACCAAATAATTTCAGTCGAAAATTAAGATCCCCAGATGAGCGGGCTCATTACAAAGCTAATGAGTTTAGGACATTGGCATTCTATTTATCTTTTGGTTTGTTTGATGGGCTAGTGGATGATCAATATTTATCAAACTTAATGAAATATGTCATTTTTTTACGAATATTATGCCAAGATAAAATTAGCTCAGAAGATATTAAGGACGCTCAAAGTATTATATTTGATTTTTCGGTGGAATATCAAAGGCTAAATGGAAAGGAAAACATGGTTTTTAACTTGCATGCTCATCTTCATTTACCAAGACAGGTGAAGAGACTTGGACCTTTAAATAAATGCTCATGTTTTCCTTTTGAGAATGTTTTTAAAATTACAAGAAGCCTATTTCATGGAACAAGAAATTTTGATGGTCAGATAGCCAAAAATGTTATTAAAAAAAAATATACAAGAGAAAATATTAAGCTTTTGCTTTCTGAAACAAAAAATCAAAATTTAAAAAATTTTTATTCAGAATGAGCTTCTCCCTGTTAAATATGAATCCGGGATAAAATTGTTGAATCCTAAAAATTTAGATTGCTCTATTTTAAGTCAAGTTGAGTATCAATTTTAAAAAATTTTTTAAATTTATGTGATAATGAAATCAAAAAAAAAATAATACATACAAGCTCTAGAGTCATGATTAATAATAAAATATTTCATACTTTTATGACCAGCGATACATGTCTATGGATAACCATTCGATTGAATTTTCAGGGATTAATCAAAATAAAATCAAGTACGGAGTATTAAAAAAATTTTTAAATTTGGATGGTCTAAATCTAGGTATAGTAAGAGTTTTTAAACAACAAAATAGCTTTAAATTATTCGAGTTAATCTCACAACAATACCAAAAATATATCAATAGATTTTTTATAAAAGGTGATTTTGATGATGACTATGAAATTATTTACCTAAATAACATAACAAAAAGATGCATAATTCTAAAATATAATTCTGAAAAAATTTTTGTTACTCTAAATGAATTTAATGAAAGTGACCAATTTTTTATAAAATTACTAGCAAATGTTGACTTATTAAAATTTTATTCAAAAAAAAACAATTCATCTTAAAATATAAATTGATTGTTATTTATTTTAATTAGCTAAAAATGCATTTTAACGCATTTTTTCAAAGGATTTATATTAATTTTGTTTTTATAATTTAGAATCGTTTTCATCTATAAACTTTTAAAATATATAATTTTATAGAAGTTAACAATTTTATAATAAAATAAATAAAAACGCGTTTTAATCAGTTTTTTAATTACAAACGCATTTAACTTCGTTTAGAATGGCGTTTTTTTTTCTCGGGTAAGCTTACAGCTCCGCCAACATAATATAGTACTAGTTTCAAAAAATTAAAAAAAAATTCAGGAATTTGACTTGATTCAGATAATTTAAAGTCATAATTTTAATTTGTATGAAGATTTTGCGGACATATTTAGCATTCTAGTATATGTTAGTTAAATATTGTTTTAAAAAAAGAAATGTCAGTTTTAATTGGTAATGTAAAAATTCAATCAATTAATCAATTAACTTTTATTACTTACCAAGGATTATCCTTAAAAAAATTTTTAAATTGGCTGTATAAACATGTTCAATAAAAACTTTAATCAAATTATTTTTCTACTCTTAAAAAACTCAAAAAATTCTGCAATTATAATAAATTAAAAAATTTCTTTGTCCAAAATTACATATAAAAATCTTCATATTGTTTATTAAAACAAGCATAATTTTTTTTTATATTTTGATATATTATATTTTTTAATTTTTTTTCTGTTTAATTCATTTCTAAAAATATTTAAGGCACAAATTTTTTTGTTTTGATAAATAAATACACTTAAAAAGAATAAGACAATAATGTGAATTTCTAAAAAAATCATTTTTGAATATTTCCTTTGATAAAGAAATTTAAACAAATAATTTTAATATTCCTAAAAATAAATTCAAGTCTTATAATTTTTTTATATATTTTAATTCTATTTTAAAAATTTATATCTTTTATAAATCTTAAGGTGATTTCACAGTTCTCTCGAAAATTAGAATACGAGTGTTCATAATCGACGCGTTCTTGATCTTTTTTATAATAATAGGCCACTTGTGTTGCCTTAAAGTCGTTGAAACACACTTTTGTGAATTCGTTAAATAAATGCTCAGCCGGGGAAAAGAGTAAAATAAATTAAAAATTGATAGAATTATATTAATTTTTGTTTACAAAAAAAGTGAATTATCTTATAATGATTTTTTTTTAACTAAAAAAAATATAAAGTTAAAAAGAGTTTTGTATTAATTTTTTCTTTTTAAATGGGTAAACAATTAAAAGATAAATAAAAAAAGGAACCAGACCAAAAATTGCTAAGAATATTTTTATTGTCCAAAAATTCTGAATCCTTACTCTACAGTTTGGAGAAAGCCATTGATGAATATGCCAATCGATGAACAAAAAAAATCGAAAAATATCCAAGTCTGTCACAAGAAAGGCCTTTAAAAAATTTAATTTGGTAAATTTTTAATTATAAAAAAATTAGAGTCCAAAAAGAATAACTTTTCTATTCTGAGAGCCAATATCGCAATAAATCTGAGAAAATTTCTTTATATATTTCACATTTACTACTTGTATTTTCCAGAGACAGATAGTTGAAAATATTCCGTTCAAATAAAAAATAATTCCATGAGCAAAAAAAGCAGTTCGACTTATCAGTTTATCCAACGAGATCCCAAAAATCATTAAAAATAGCAAAAGTAATTTGACCAAACCATTACATAATATTTTTATAATATAAAAAAAGTAAGATGACCAAAGGTAGCATGAAATAATTTTTGTTTTGCTAACAATTTTTGCACGAATATTGGCAAACTCAATCCATTTCTCCACCCTTCTCGAATTTTAAGTTTTAGGGATTCTTCCCTTCTATATTTTCTCAAAATAAAAAGTCAAAACCTAAATAAAATTAAATTTAAGAAATAAACCACTTGTTCTTTCAAAAATAACTTCAGAACCAATCTCCATTGAATTAATTCGTTTGTTTTGCCTTCTTTGAAATTACAAAAATAACTTATTAGGTTTAAATGTTTAATTTTTTTTGAATTCTTAGCTCTTGAGAAATTTAAAAACAAATGCTAAATTCGTTCCAAATATTTTGAAATTTTTAAAAACTAATGTCAATGTCATTATTTTTTTATTTTTGAATGATTTTTGTATTTTTTTAGTTTTTTTTTTGGCAAAAATCCGAGTCCAAAATTAATATTTTTTTAAATTTTTTCTATTTTATTTTCATTGATTGGCTCAAATTAAGAAGAAAGAAAGGTTTTGAAATGAGATTTTAAATAAACATGTGAAAGCAGACTAGTTTTAAAGTCACATGTCTTAAGAAATAACTTTGACTTTAATTATTGTGATAAAGACTTAAAACGGTGACTTTTAAACAAGTCAATGCCGTTCTAAATGATAAAGTTTTAAATAAATATTCTTAAAATTCTGTTGTACTGGCGAAAATTGTAATTTTACATCGAAATTCCTTTCAAACTATTTTGTTACATTTTTGTTATCTTTAACTTCTTTGATAAGTTTATTTAAACGATTTTAATTTGTGTTTTTATTTTTTTTAAATCATCGAAGCATTATAAAAAAATAAAAAAAATATAGTTTTTTTGCGATTTCTTCAAAAATAATGTTTAAATTTAAAACGAATTGAAAATAATAGGAGCATCATATACAACTAAATTAAGGAGTTGACTTAATTGATTTATTTGCAAAGCATAAGTAAATGTAAAAATATAATATAAACTACAAAATATTTATGTTAAGTTACACCCGTTTTTCTCATAGATGAGCTTTATCAAGTGAACTTTCTTCTGTGGCTGGCTTAAGATCGTAAAATGGCCTACATGGCCTCTCGGAGTATGATATCGAAGGCTTTCTTAGAATCAATGAAATTAAATTACAGTCAAAACTTTGTATGTCTGCGATTTATCGTTCAATGCTTTAAAATTTTTAAGGCATTTTAATAAATTTAGTCCTGAAACCCTTACATAAATAAGTTACTTATAGAAATTAAACACAAAGAAAAAAAAGTGGAAATAAAGATAAAAAAAAAGAGAATAAAAGAGACAAAAAATTTTATTATTTAAAAATATTAAATCATCGTATGGATAGTGTCTCTGAGATAGATTAATTTGGAAGGGAACGTAATTTTTAAAATTAATAAAAGCCAGTAATTCATTGTTAAAAAAAACAGATATTTGGGTATTTATGATATTAATTATTTGAATAAAACATGTCTTGTAACCTAAAGAGTATTCTCACAAAAGGAAAGTGTGCTTTGTAGATTCATAGTGCTAAGAAGGATCATGACTACACACATTTATTGGAGTAACTAGCAATTTTTTTGATACATTTTTGATCTCAAATGCTTTGTTATGAGATGTTAACCTATATGGTGCGTAGTTCCTGGCACAAGAATTAAATTGGAATAAAAATTCAATTCATGATTTGTTTTATTTTATTATAAAGATCGGAAAATATTATTCAAAAGATCTAAAATTTTTAGGATTTGTATTTATTATTGTTTTTATATGGCTAAATTTGGAATGTCAAGTTTTGTTACTAACTGATCATAAGCTTATGATTTAAGACCGAACTTCAAAATTGATAGTTCGATAAATATTCTAGAACTTTTTGAATACGTGACAATTTTCCCATGAGTTATAATTACCATAGCGAAACTAGATCTTGTCTCGCTCCACAGGCGTCCTGCTGTAGCTTATTATTATTAATATTAATTAAAAATATATTTTTATTGAGTTATATTCCTTGAAATTAAATAAAAAATATTTTAAAATCTGAAATTACTTTTCGAATGATTAATCAATCTTTACAATTTTTCAAAATTCTAAATTAAAAAAAAATAGTTTGTGGTGATTTGATCAACATGAATACAAAAATTTAGCTCCCAACTTGACGATTTTATGATATCCACCGAAGTTAAGAAAGTTTTAGATGAACTTGTTGATGATTTGATTGAACACTCAATGCCAGTGAATGAACAGAACGATTTCGATGAACAAGATGCATTTTAGATATAGTTTTAACTTAATAAAATAAATATAAAAATTTAATAAAATCATTGTAAAATAAATATTTTGACAATTTTCTAATTATTTATCAACCAGAAATCACTATTCTATCACTATAAATTCTTATTGATTTCTTCAATAATGTATTGCCTGAAGGATCTGAATTATCATTATCAGCTTTAGTTAGCTGTTCAAAGCAAGTTTAGCTAAAGCTCGCTTTGACATTATATTTTTATTTATTTTTCTTGTAATTAATAAATAAAAAGTATAATTAAAAGGAAAGCTTATATATTTAATTTCAAATAGGAGTTTAAAAAACCCCCTCCGGGCGTTAATGTATTTATTTTTTTCCAATGTAATTTTGAACAAACTGTTGATCCCAGCTTCTTCAATTTCTTTTTAATTAACTATTTAAAAGTATGTTTCTTAGTTTTATGTATTTAGTTCAATCGTTCCATTATTTGGAAAAAAATTATTCTCGAGAAAAAGTAAACACCGATCATGACTCCTACAACAATTAGCAGACGTCGGTTATTGCTTGTTTTGGTATACATTTAAAATAAAAAAAGCTTTTCACAATTTGGAGTTATTTTTAGATTTTTTTAAGAATAAAATTCTTTTTTTTTAAATAAAACTTTTTCATCCTTAAACCCTGGAGTTAAAATATGCATCGACTAACTTAATTGACATCTGGCTGTATTTTTTTTTTCATTTAATGGTCTTAGATGGTTTCCTAAAATTATATATTTATAAAAAGCTCATTAGAAATGGTAATAAAAATAATTAAAATGAATTATGTCCCAAATGAAAAAACGGAGGCCATTCTGAAATTTCACTGAAATTTATTCATTTAAAAAGAAAAAATGATTTTTGATCAATATTGTCTAGAGTTTTTATAACAGTATGAGAATATTTATATATTTTTTTAAAGCTAATACAAGTAGAGTTATATAAAACTGTGACTACCAAAAAGAAAAATTGATCAAAATTATTTTCCAAACGATTTTTAAATTTAAATCTTTTCAAATTAATCAATTAAAAGATTTATCCGTTATATTCTTGAATTTATAATTGCAAAAAATTTGAATAAAAAATTAAAAGAAAAATTTAATTGATATAAAGTAACTCTCAATATTAATATTTTTTTAATATTGAGATTATTTATTTTTGAAAAAATAAATAATTAAGAGAGTCAATTTTTTAAATTATTTAAAAAAATGAAGTTTTCAATATTGTGCTTCTTTTCGTTAATCACAAAAAGCAGCAGACCGATAATAATATAAAATTTTTAAGGTTTCAAAGATGTAGTAAAGCTTTAGATCTAAAAATGAAGAAAGTGTTTAAAAAAGCTAGTTTTTAAAGATAAATTTTCAATAAAATTTCCTTTATCAATTCAATTTTTGGTCGACGAAGAAATAAATCTTTAAAGCTTTCAAACTTTGACCCTTCAACAAGCTTTTTAACTTGTTATGGGGTCAAAATTAATTTTACGTAATTTAATTCAATGCGTTTAGTCTATTAAATATTTTATAATTTAAAACTAGGAGAAATGGTTAAAGCTTAGTTTAACAAAAAAAAAATAGATTAAATCATTTTCTAGACTATTCCGAATTAATATAATTAATTTAGAAATTGTTCAATCATTTTTTAATAAATTAAGACCAAAATGATCTTGAATCTTAATCAAATTTAGGTAAAAATTTGAAAGGTAACAGGTATTTTTGATATACTTTCGATTTTAGCTATGAAATATTTAGTTCAAACAAAGTTCCATTTACGTAATTGCAAATACTAATTCAAATCCTTTTAAATTTCAAAAAATTGTTGTTGTTTTGAAAAAAAATTGAAAAAAGAATTAGAAAAAAGAATATTAAATCTGAGTTAATTTTTTAGCGATTTGTTTGTTTTGAGTTGTCATGAGGATAAAATAATCATATCACCATATAAATAGCTGTTGAAAAAGTAAATTTAATTACCAAAAGTAAAATCAAATTGACCAATTTCAACATGAGATCATTCGCAATTATTTTTACTCTTACAATTGCATGCATTTTAACACGAACAGATGCTCTAAAATGCTACACTTGTACCGGTTGTACGACAGTATCTTCAGCCCAATCAGATGACTGTTCAGACAGTGATAGCAAATGCTTTGTAACTTTTTAAGTTTCTCAAATTTTATTAAATTTTTAAAATTATTCAATTTTTAACAGAAAGATAAAGGCACAGTTTTAGGAGTAACTGTTTACAACAGAGGTTGTTCAACATCATGTGTAGAAGGAAAAGCTAGTCTTTTGGGGGTAGATTACGAAAGATTCTGTTGTACTGGCGAAAATTGTAATTTTACATCGAAATTCCTTTCAAACAATTTTGTTACATTTTTGTTATCTTTAACTTCTTTGATAAGTTTATTTAAACGATTTTAATTTGTGTTTTTATTTTTTTTTAAATCATCGAAGCATTATAAAAAAATAAAAAAATATAGTTTTTTTGCGATTTCTTCAAAAATAATGTTTAAATTTAAAACGAATTGAAAATAATAGGAGCATCATATACAACTAAATTAAGGAGTTGACTTAATTGATTTATTTGCAAAGCATAAGTAAATGTAAAAATATAATATAAACTACAAAATATTTATGTTAAGTTACACCCGTTTTTCTCATAGATGAGCTTTATCAAGTGAACTTTCTTCTGTGGCTGGCTTAAGATCGTAAAATGGCCTACATGGCCTCTCGGAGTATGATATCGAAGGCTTTCTTAGAATCAATGAAATTAAATTACAGTCAAAACTTTGTATGTCTGCGATTTATCGTTCAATGCTTTAAAATTTTTAAGGCATTTTAATAAATTTAGTCCTGAAACCCTTACATAAATAAGTTACTTATAGAAATTAAACACAAAGAAAAAAAAGTGGAAATAAAGATAAAAAAAAAGAGAATAAAAGAGACAAAAAATTTTATTATTTAAAAATATTAAATCATCGTATGGATAGTGTCTCTGAGATAGATTAATTTGGAAGGGAACGTAATTTTTAAAATTAATAAAAGCCAGTAATTCATTGTTAAAAAAAAACAGATATTTGGGTATTTATGATATTAATTATTTGAATAAAACATGTCTTGTAACCTAAAGAGTATTCTCACAAAAGGAAAGTGTGATTTGTAGATTCATAGTGCTAAGAAGGATCATGACTACACACATTTATTGGAGTAACTAGCAATTTTTTTGATACATTTTTGATCTCAAATGCTTTGTTATGAGATGTTAACCTATATGGTGCGTAGTTCCTGGCACAAGAATTAAATTGGAATAAAAATTCAATTCATGATTTGTTTTATTTTATTATAAAGATCGGATATTCGATTTGGGAAAAATATTATTCAAAAGATCTAAAATTTTTAGGATTTGTATTTATTATTGTTTTTATATGGCTAAATTTGGAATGTCAAGTTTTGTTACTAACTGATCATAAGCTTATGATTTAAGACCGAACTTCAAAATTGATAGTTCGATAAATATTCTAGAACTTTTTGAATACGTGACAATTTTCCCATGAGTTATAATTACCATAGCGAAACTAGATCTTGTCTCGCTCCACAGGCGTCCTGCTGTAGCTTATTATTATTAATATTAATTAAAAATATATTTTTATTGAGTTAAATTCCTTGAAATTAAATAAAAAATATTTTAAAATCTGAAATTACTTTTCGAATGATTAATCAATCTTTACAATTTTTCAAAATTCTAAATTAAAAAAATAGTTTGTGGTGATTTGATCAACATGAATACAAAAATTTAGCTCCCAACTTGACGATTTTATGATATCCACCGAAGTTAAGAAAGCTTTAGATGAACTTGTTGATGATTTGATTGAACACTCAATGCCAGTGAATGAACAGAAGGATTTCGATGAACAAGATGCATTTTAGATATAGTTTTAACTTAATAAAATAAATATAAAAATTTAATAAAATCATTGTAAAATAAATATTTTGACAATTTTCTAATTATTTATCAACCAGAAATCACTATTCTATCACTATAAATTCTTATTGATTTCTTCAATAATGTATTGCCTGAAGGATCTGAATTATCATTATCAGCTTTAGTTAGCTGTTCAAAGCAAGTTTAGCTAAAGCTCGCTTTGACATTATATTTTTATTTATTTTTCTTGTAATTAATAAATAAAAAGTATAATTAAAAGGAAAGCTTATATATTTAATTTCAAATAGGAGTTTAAAAAACCCCCTCCGGGCGTTAATGTATTTATTTTTTTCCAATGTAATTTTGAACAAACTGTTGATCCCAGCTTCTTCAATTTCTTTTTAATTAACTATTTAAAAGTATGTTTCTTAGTTTTATGTATTTAGTTCAATCGTTCCATTATTTGGAAAAAAATTATTCTCGAGAAAAAGTAAACACCGATCATGACTCCTACAACAATTAGCAGACGTCGGTTATTGCTTGTTTTGGTATACATTTAAAAAAAAAAAAGCTTTTCACAATTTGGAGTTATTTTTAGATTTTTTTAAGAATAAAATTCTTTTTTTTTTAAATAAAACTTTTTCATCCTTAAACCCTGGAGTTAAAATATGCATCGACTAACTTAATTGACATCTGGCTGTATTTTTTTTTCATTTAATGGTCTTAGATGGTTTCCTAAAATTATATATTTATAAAAAGCTCATTAGAAATGGTAATAAAAATAATTAAAATGAATTATGTCCCAAATGAAAAAACGGAGGCCATTCTGAAATTTCACTGAAATTTATTCATTTAAAAAGAAAAAATGATTTTTGATCAATATTGTCTAGAGTTTTTATAACAGTATGAGAATATTTATATATTTTTTTAAAGCTAATACAAGTAGAGTTATATAAAACTGTGACTACCAAAAAGAAAAATTGATCAAAATTATTTTCCAAACGATTTTTAAATTTAAATCTTTTCAAATTAATCAATTAAAAGATTTATCCGTTATATTCTTGAATTTATAATTGCAAAAAATTTGAATAAAAAATTAAAAGAAAAATTTAATTGATATAAAGTAACTCTCAATATTAATATTTTTTTTAATATTGAGATTATTTATTTTTGAAAAATAAATAATTAAGAGAGTCAATTTTTTAAATTATTTAAAAAAATGAAGTTTTCAATATTGTGCTTCTTTTCGTTAATCACAAAAAGCAGCAGACCGATAATAATATAAAATTTTTAAGGTTTCAAAGATGTAGTAAAGCTTTAGATCTAAAAATGAAGAAAGTGTTTAAAAAGCTAGTTTTTAAAGATAAATTTTCAATAAAATTTCCTTTATCAATTCAATTTTTGGTCGACGAAGAAATAAATCTTTAAAGCTTTCAAACTTTGACCCTTCAACAAGCTTTTTAACTTGTTATGGGGTCAAAATTAATTTTACGTAATTTAATTCAATGCGTTTAGTCTATTAAATATTTTATAATTTAAAACTAGGAGAAATGGTTAAAGCTTAGTTTAACAAAAAAATAGATTAAATCATTTTCTAGACTATTCCGAATTAATATAATTAATTTAGAAATTGTTCAATCATTTTTTAATAAATTAAGACCAAAATGATCTTGAATCTTAATCAAATTTAGGTAAAAATTTGAAAGGTAACAGGTATTTTTGATATACTTTCGATTTTAGCTATGAAATATTTAGTTCAAACAAAGTTCCATTTACGTAATTGCAAATACTAATTCAAATCCTTTTAAATTTCAAAAAATTGTTGTTGTTTTGAAAAAAAATTGAAAAAAAGAATTAGAAAAAAGAATATTAAATCTGAGTTAATTTTTTAGCGATTTGTTTGTTTTGAGTTGTCATGAGGATAAAATAATCATATCACCATATAAATAGCTGTTGAAAAAGTAAATTTAATTACCAAAAGTAAAATCAAATTGACCAATTTCAACATGAGATCATTCGCAATTATTTTTACTCTTACAATTGCATGCATTTTAACACGAACAGATGCTCTAAAATGCTACACTTGTACCGGTTGTACGACAGTATCTTCAGCCCAATCAGATGACTGTTCAGACAGTGATAGCAAATGCTTTGTAACTTTTTAAGTTTCTCAAATTTTATTAAATTTTTAAAATTATTCAATTTTTAACAGAAAGATAAAGGCACAGTTTTAGGAGTAACTGTTTACAACAGAGGTTGTTCAACATCATGTGTAGAAGGAAAAGCTAGTCTTTTGGGGGTAGATTACGAAAGATTCTGTTGTACTGGCGAAAATTGTAATTTTACATCGAAATTCCTTTCAAACAATTTTGTTACATTTTTGTTATCTTTAACTTCTTTGATAAGTTTATTTAAACGATTTTAATTTGTGTTTTTATTTTTTTAAATCATCGAAGCATTATAAAAAAATAAAAAAAATATAGTTTTTTTGCGATTTCTTCAAAAATAATGTTTAAATTTAAAACGAATTGAAAATAATAGGAGCATCATATACAACTAAATTAAGGAGTTGACTTAATTGATTTATTTGCAAAGCATAAGTAAATGTAAAAATATAATATAAACTACAAAATATTTATGTTAAGTTACACCCGTTTTTCTCATAGATGAGCTTTATCAAGTGAACTTTCTTCTGTGGCTGGCTTAAGATCGTAAAATGGCCTACATGGCCTCTCGGAGTATGATATCGAAGGCTTTCTTAGAATCAATGAAATTAAATTACAGTCAAAACTTTGTATGTCTGCGATTTATCGTTCAATGCTTTAAAATTTTTAAGGCATTTTAATAAATTTAGTCCTGAAACCCTTACATAAATAAGTTACTTATAGAAATTAAACACAAAGAAAAAAAAGTGGAAATAAAGATAAAAAAAGAGAATAAAAGAGACAAAAAATTTTATTATTTAAAAATATTAAATCATCGTATGGATAGTGTCTCTGAGATAGATTAATTTGGAAGGGAACGTAATTTTTAAAATTAATAAAAGCCAGTAATTCATTGTTAAAAAAAACAGATATTTGGGTATTTATGATATTAATTATTTGAATAAAACATGTCTTGTAACCTAAAGAGTATTCTCACAAAAGGAAAGTGTGATTTGTAGATTCATAGTGCTAAGAAGGATCATGACTACACACATTTATTGGAGTAACTAGCAATTTTTTTGATACATTTTTGATCTCAAATGCTTTGTTATGAGATGTTAACCTATATGGTGCGTAGTTCCTGGCACAAGAATTAAATTGGAATAAAAATTCAATTCATGATTTGTTTTATTTTATTATAAAGATCGGATATTCGATTTGGGAAAAATATTATTCAAAAGATCTAAAATTTTTAGGATTTGTATTTATTATTGTTTTTATATGGCTAAATTTGGAATGTCAAGTTTTGTTACTAACTGATCATAAGCTTATGATTTAAGACCGAACTTCAAAATTGATAGTTCGATAAATATTCTAGAACTTTTTGAATACGTGACAATTTTCCCATGAGTTATAATTACCATAGCGAAACTAGATCTTGTCTCGCTCCACAGGCGTCCTGCTGTAGCTTATTATTATTAATATTAATTAAAAATATATTTTTATTGAGTTAAATTCCTTGAAATTAAATAAAAAATATTTTAAAATCTGAAATTACTTTTCGAATGATTAATCAAACTTTACAATTTTTCAAAATTCTAAATTAAAAAAAAATAATTTGTGGTGATTTGATCAACATGAATACAAAAATTTAGCTCCCAACTTGACCATTTTATGATATCCACCGAAGTTAAGAAAGTTTTAGATGAACTTGTTGATGATTTGATTGAACACTCAATGCCAGTGAATGAACAGAAGGATTTCGATGAACAAGATGCATTTTAGATATAGTTTTAACTTAATAAAATAAATATAAAAATTTAATAAAATCATTGTAAAATAAATATTTTGACAATTTTCTAATTATTTATCAACCAGAAATCACTATTCTATCACTATAAATTCTTATTGAACTAGGAGAAATGGTTAAAGCTTAGTTTAACAAAAAAAAAATAGATTAAATCATTTTCTAGACTATTCCGAATTAATATAATTAATTTAGAAATTGTTCAATCATTTTTTAATAAATTAAGACCAAAATGATCTTGAATCTTAATCAAATTTAGGTAAAAATTTGAAAGGTAACAGGTATTTTTGATATACTTTCGATTTTAGCTATGAAATATTTAGTTCAAACAAAGTTCCATTTACGTAATTGCAAATACTAATTCAAATCCTTTTAAATTTCAAAAAATTGTTGTTGTTTTGAAAAAAAATTGAAAAAAGAATTAGAAAAAAGAATATTAAATCTGAGTTAATTTTTTAGCGATTTGTTTGTTTTGAGTTGTCATGAGGATAAAATAATCATATCACCATATAAATAGCTGTTGAAAAAGTAAATTTAATTACCAAAAGTAAAATCAAATTGACCAATTTCAACATGAGATCATTCGCAATTATTTTTACTCTTACAATTGCATTCGAATGATTAATCAATCTTTACAATTTTTCAAAATTCTAAATTAAAAAAAAATAGTTTGTGGTGATTTGATCAACATGAATACAAAAATTTAGCTCCCAACTTGACGATTTTATGATATTCACCGAAGTTAAGAAAGTTTTAGATGAACTTGTTGATGATTTGATTAAACACTCAATGCCAGTGAATGAACAGAAGGATTTCGATGAACAAGATGCATTTTAGATATAGTTTTAACTTAATAAAATAAATATAAAAATTTAATAAAATCATTGTAAAATAAATATTTTGACAATTTTCTAATTATTTATCAACCAGAAATCACTATTCTATCACTATAAATTCTTATTGATTTCTTCAATAATGTATTGCCTGAAGGATCTGAATTATCATTATCAGCTTTAGTTAGCTGTTCAAAGCAAGTTTAGCTAAAGCTCGCTTTGACATTATATTTTTATTTATTTTTCTTGTAATTAATAAATAAAAAGTATAATTAAAAGGAAAGCTTATATATTTAATTTCAAATAGGAGTTTAAAAAACCCCCTCCGGGCGTTAATGTATTTATTTTTTTCCAATGTAATTTTGAACAAACTGTTGATCCCAGCTTCTTCAATTTCTTTTTAATTAACTATTTAAAAGTATGTTTCTTAGTTTTATGTATTTAGTTCAATCGTTCCATTATTTGGAAAAAAATTATTCTCGAGAAAAAGTAAACACCGATCATGACTCCTACAACAATTAGCAGACGTCGGTTATTGCTTGTTTTGGTATACATTTAAAAAAAAAAAGCTTTTCACAATTTGGAGTTATTTTTAGATTTTTTTAAGAATAAAATTCTTTTTTTTTTAAATAAAACTTTTTCATCCTTAAACCCTGGAGTTAAAATATGCATCGACTAACTTAATTGACATCTGGCTGTATTTTTTTCATTTAATGGTCTTAGATGGTTTCCTAAAATTATATATTTATAAAAAGCTCATTAGAAATGGTAATAAAAATAATTAAAATGAATTATGTCCCAAATGAAAAAACGGAGGCCATTCTGAAATTTCACTGAAATTTATTCATTTAAAAAGAAAAAATGATTTTTGATCAATATTGTCTAGAGTTTTTATAACAGTATGAGAATATTTATATATTTTTTAAAGCTAATACAAGTAGAGTTATATAAAACTGTGACTACCAAAAGAAAAATTGATCAAAATTATTTTCCAAACGATTTTTAAATTTAAATCTTTTCAAATTAATCAATTAAAAGATTTATCCGTTATATTCTTGAATTTATAATTGCAAAAAATTTGAATAAAAAATTAAAAGAAAAATTTAATTGATATAAAGTAACTCTCAATATTAATATTTTTTTTAATATTGAGATTATTTATTTTTGAAAAAATAAATAATTAAGAGAGTCAATTTTTTTAAATTATTTAAAAAAATGAAGTTTTCAATATTGTGCTTCTTTTCGTTAATCACAAAAAGCAGCAGACCGATAATAATATAAAATTTTTAAGGTTTCAAAGATGTAGTAAAGCTTTAGATCTAAAAATGAAGAAAGTGTTTAAAAAAGCTAGTTTTTAAAGATAAATTTTCAATAAAATTTCCTTTATCAATTCAATTTTTGGTCGACGAAGAAATAAATCTTTAAAGCTTTCAAACTTTGACCCTTCAACAAGCTTTTTAACTTGTTATGGGGTCAAAATTAATTTTACGTAATTTAATTCAATGCGTTTAGTCTATTAAATATTTTATAATTTAAAACTAGGAGAAATGGTTAAAGCTTAGTTTAACAAAAAAAAAATAGATTAAATCATTTTCTAGACTATTCCGAATTAATATAATTAATTTAGAAATTGTTCAATCATTTTTTAATAAATTAAGACCAAAATGATCTTGAATCTTAATCAAAAACTTAGGTAAAAATTTGAAAGGTAACAGGTATTTTTGATATACTTTCGATTTTAGCTATGAAATATTTAGTTCAAACAAAGTTCCATTTACGTAATTGCAAATACTAATTCAAATCCTTTTAAATTTCAAAAAATTGTTGTTGTTTTGAAAAAAAATTGAAAAAAGAATTAGAAAAAAGAATATTAAATCTGAGTTAATTTTTTAGCGATTTGTTTGTTTTGAGTTGTCATGAGGATAAAATAATCATATCACCATATAAATAGCTGTTGAAAAAGTAAATTTAATTACCAAAAGTAAAATCAAATTGACCAATTTCAACATGAGATCATTCGCAATTATTTTTACTCTTACAATTGCATGCATTTTAACACGAACAGATGCTCTAAAATGCTACACTTGTACCGGTTGTACGACAGTATCTTCAGCCCAATCAGATGACTGTTCAGACAGTGATAGCAAATGCTTTGTAACTTTTTAAGTTTCTCAAATTTTATTAAATTTTTAAAATTATTCAATTTTTAACAGAAAGATAAAGGCACAGTTTTAGGAGTAACTGTTTACAACAGAGGTTGTTCAACATCATGTGTAGAAGGAAAAGCTAGTCTTTTGGGGGTAGATTACGAAAGATTCTGTTGTACTGGCGAAAATTGTAATTTTACATCGAAATTCCTTTCAAACAATTTTGTTACATTTTTGTTATCTTTAACTTCTTTGATAAGTTTATTTAAACGATTTTAATTTGTGTTTTTATTTTTTTTAAATCATCGAAGCATTATAAAAAAATAAAAAAATATAGTTTTTTTGCGATTTCTTCAAAAATAATGTTTAAATTTAAAACGAATTGAAAATAATAGGAGCATCATATACAACTAAATTAAGGAGTTGACTTAATTGATTTATTTGCAAAGCATAAGTAAATGTAAAAATATAATATAAACTACAAAATATTTATGTTAAGTTACACCCGTTTTTCTCATAGATGAGCTTTATCAAGTGAACTTTCTTCTGTGGCTGGCTTAAGATCTTAAAATGGCCTACATGGCCTCTCGGAGTATGATATCGAAGGCTTTCTTAGAATCAATGAAATTAAATTACAGTCAAAACTTTGTATGTCTGCGATTTATCGTTCAATGCTTTAAAATTTTTAAGGCATTTTAATAAATTTAGTCCTGAAACCCTTACATAAATAAGTTACTTATAGGAATTAAACACAAAGAAAAAAAAGTGGAAATAAAGATAAAAAAAAAAGAGAATAAAAGAGACAAAAAATTTTATTATTTAAAAATATTAAATCATCGTATGGATAGTGTCTCTGAGATAGATTAATATGAGCCAGATGACCCGCGGACTACTAGAAAATTAACACTAGAAGACCCGCGGGTTTTTTAAGCTCTTTTTTTTGAAAAAAATCGAATAAAAATCAGAAAAATATTTTTTTTTTAAATTTTTTTTCCTCTTCGATTTGAAATTGAATTGTATATGTAATTTAATAGTTAGAATTTATAAATTATAATTTTTTGGTGTCAAAAAAAAAAATAATACATTAAGTCCCGGAGGGGTTTTTTTAAAGATAAAAATGGAATTGTACTTACGACTACTTTTTTTATAGATTTGAACATTTACTTACTCATTTTTTCGTATTCAATGATTTTACTTCTCGCTGATGATTTATTTGGATACGTTCTGTTAGTGATTCGTATTTTTGCATTGAGTATTTGAATTGAGGGTTACGTTTACCAGTGTGCATTTTTTTACATTTTTCAATATTTAGGCGCATTAACCAAGTGTTCGTCCACTCTGTTATTTTGTCGATGTCTCGTTGCAGCCTTAAGTTGTCTGTCGGTGCAAACATGTGGTCAATTAAGCTGATTATTTTTGTGTCGTCTACGTACATTTTACATTTGTTTTCTAATAAGTCTGGGAGATCGCTTATCTATTTATATGAAAAGAATCGGCCCAATAACAGATCCTTGAGGTACCCCGCTCTTGACAGCGCTCCAGATCGATTGGTGCTCTCCTAAAACAACTCTTTGGCGTCGGTTTGTCAAATAGGATTCGATCCAGCTAAATAGAGTTCCGTTTATTCCGTAATTGGCCAGTTTATGAAGTAGAAGTTTGTGCGGTACTTTGTCGAAAGCTTTTGCAAAGTCGAGGAAGAGAATGTCGCCTGATTTTTTATTAGACAAAGCTTTCGTGGTAAAATCGAAAGTCTCGAGTAGATTCGTAATGCATGCTTTGTTTTTGACGAAGCCGAGTTGTTCATTTGCCAGTAGCTTAAATTTCGTTAAATGAGTCATTATTGTCGTTTTTAGAATTTTTTCCATTATTTTACATACAACTGAAGTTAAAGAGATTGGTCTGTAGTTGGATGGGTCAGTGTTGTTTCATTTTTTGAATAACGGAGTAACGTTTGCTTCACGCCAAGCTTTGGGAACTGCACCAGAGTCAAGAGAGAGCTTATAGATCATGCTTAACGGGAGAGCCCAGGCTCGGCGCAGCTTTTGAGTACGTGAGGATGGTCGCCGTCAGTGCCTATTGATTTGTATATGGCTAACTTTTTTAATATTTTTAATATGTTTGATGGAGCAAAAGATGTGTCGCTTATTTTTTCATTGGTCCTTGGGTTAAAAATTGGCATTTCACTTGAGCTCTCCTCGTTGACGAATACGGAGCTGAAGTGTTTATTTAGTGTATCAGCGATTTCATTTCTATTGGTCGTGGAAACACCGGAATCGTTTGTGATCGACGTTATACGCATTTTTACTTTCTTCTTCTCGTTAACGAATGCGCATAGTCTTTTCAGGTTTAATTTATCTTCAGCTAGGCTTTTTTCGAATAATCTGATATAGTCCCTTGATTTCTTTTCAATTTCCCTTTTTACTGAGGTGTAGCTTTGCTCGAGGCTTCGGTTTTTGCCTCCGGAAGCTCGAAGTTGATGCCAGAGCGACTTTTTTTTTCTTATAAGTTTTGCGAGCTCTGGATTTATCCACGAAGGCTTACGATTATTAATTTTTTGTTTGAATTTGGGTATAAATTTGTCACAAATAGAATTGTACGTATTTAAGAACTCGTCATAGCATTGTTCAATGTTTTTTTTTTCAAATAATTCTCCCCAATTTTTTCTATCTAGTTCGAGCTGCATTTGACCGAAATCGCAACGTTTATACGCATATTTGTTGCTAAAAAACTGTTCTTTTATTTCGTTAGCAATTTCTATTTTGAAAGAAAGGCTAATATGGGCCTGTTCGCTCGAGCCAAGAGGAGAGCTTTCTGACAAACAGCTTAGTTTATTTCTCGAGTCAGTTATTATTAGGTCGAGCGTATTCGTTGTATTGCCATTTGCTTTGCGAAATGTTGGAAAGGTGAAGATTTGGCTTAATGATTCATCATTTAACATGTCAACAAAGGCGTTAGCTGGGCTATCATCGCTGCTTAAAGCTGTGACGGAGCCGTCTTTCTGCCATTTGATCGATGGATAATTGAAGTCACCTGTGATAAGAATAGAGCTGCACTTCTGGGTATCATTGGCTGATTTCACTGCTTTAATGGTCCGTTTAATTTCATTATCTATTAGAGAATTCTGAGAGTAGTTTTTGCTCGGGGGAGACCGGTAAATGCAGCCCAAAATTACCGTATCGAGACCTATTTTTATCATGCACCAGCTTTGTTCGGAGTAGACACATTTCAGGCTTTGTTGTAGACTAGGAATGGTAATGTTAGAAGAATTAATGTCGTCTCGTACGTATATAGCAACTCCTCCACCATGGGACGATCTATCAGTTCGGTATACATGATAATTCGGAAGAAGAGATATGGAGTTATCGCTAAAACAAGTTTCTGTGATAAAAATAATAGCTGGCTTTTCTGTAGTAGTTCTGAGAGTAAGCTCAGCTAGTTTATCGTTGTTGAGTGAGCATGCATTTGCGTTTAAACAATTTATGTTTAAATTAGGTGTAGATAAACCAGAGAATAAATTTGAAACGAAAGAGCAAGCTGAGGGCTCGTTTGACGAGTTCAGTGAGGCGAATAGTGAATTTGAAACGATTGAGGAAGCTGAGGGCATATTATTAGTTATTGTTTTGTAAAAAGGTTGTATATATTTAACTGCTCGACTTTTCTTGTGCTGAATGTTTGCTAGTTGTCTCGGTCATCTTTGTGGAGGACCCAGACAACGTTTCCATTACGTATTCCCCAGAACCATCTCTTTCCATTTTCAATTTTATATCTGAGAGTTACACCGTTTTCTGTTATTTCGTCCGGGAGCTGGCTGTTTCTCTGTTTCTTTGTTTCTCTCAAGTGTCGTTCGAGGGCTCTTACGGATAGAGTTCTGTCCTGATTTATGTAAAAATGTTTGAATTGGGAATAAGTCGCGAGACTTAGTAAGAACCATCTGCTTGCATTCTTTGTCTTTAAGTTCGACAATTATTAATGCTGGTCTTGTGGCTGTTGCTTGTTCTTCTGAGTCTGTTTCAACTCTTCGTCTGGCTTTCATTCTTGCTATTCTTTTGCACTTTGTTTTATTTACGCCTAAAGTTTCGAGTATTGCCTCTACTTTCCGTTGATCCTCTTCTGCTTTTTCCTCTTCTTTATCGTTTGTGCTTTCTTCAAGTCCACTGATTATTACGTTATTTTCGATTCTTTCTCTTTCTTTAAATTTTTGCGCCATTTTTGTGAAAGACACCATGTCAGCTTCGCTTTTTTTACCGTTGTTTTGAATCATGCTGGAAAAGTACGTTTGCTGTTGTTGTTTCTGTTGCTGTTGTTTTTAGTTTCAGTTCGTTAACTTCTGTTCTTAGAGAAACCAGTTAAATTGCTTGAGACTTGTTTTCATCTTCAAGTATGCGGATTCTGGTTTGCATTGTTGTCATTGCTGACGATAATTTTTGTAGCCACGTGTGCTGAGTTTTTACCATTGGTGTAGCTGCCGGGGGGCAGGTTGGCCAGTGTTGGATAAGGTCTGTCATTTTTTTTGCTTACGACTATTTGAAAACAAAAATTTTTTTTCGTTCAAGATGAAACACTAATATAATATAAACTACAAAATATTTATGTTAAGTTACACCCGTTTTTCTCATAGATGAGCTTTATCAAGTGAACTTTCTTCTGTGGCTGGCTTAAGATCTTAAAATGGCCTACATGGCCTCTCGGAGTATGATATCGAAGGCTTTCTTAGAATCAATGAAATTAAATTACAGTCAAAATTTTGTATGTCTGCGATTTATCGTTCAATGCTTTAAAATTTTTAAGGCATTTTAATAAATTTAGTCCTGAAACCCTTACATACATAAGTTACTTATAGAAATTAAACACAAAGAAAAAAAAGTGGAAATAAAGATAAAAAAAAAAGAGAATAAAAGAGACAAAAAATTTTATTATTTAAAAATATTAAATCATCGTATGGATAGTGTCTCTGAGATAGATTAATTTGGAAGGGAACGTAATTTTTAAAATTAATAAAAGCCAGTAATTCATTGTTAAAAAAAAACAGATATTTGGGTATTTATGATATTAATTATTTGAATAAAACATGTCTTGTAACCTAAAGAGTATTCTCACAAAAGGAAAGTGTGCTTTGTAGATTCATAGTGCTAAGAAGGATCATGACTACACACATTTATTGGAGTAACTAGCAATTTTTTTGATACATTTTTGATCTCAAATGCTTTGTTATGAGATGTTAACCTATATGGTGCGTAGTTCCTGGCACAAGAATTAAATTGGAATAAAAATTCAATTCATGATTTGTTTTATTTTATTTTAAAGATCGGATATTCGATTTGGGAAAAATATTATTCAAAAGATCTAAAATTTTTAGGATTTGTATTTATTATTGTTTTTATATGGCTAAATTTGGAATGTCAAGTTTTGTTACTAACTGATCATAAGCTTATGATTTAAGACCGAACTTCAAAATTGATAGTTCGATAAATATTCTAGAACTTTTTGAATACGTGACAATTTTCCCATGAGTTATAATTACCATAGCGAAACTAGATCTTGTCTCGCTCCACAGGCGTCCTGCTGTAGCTTATTATTATTAATATTAATTAAAAATATATTTTTATTGAGTTAAATTCCTTGAAATTAAATAAAAAATATTTTAAAATCTGAAATTACTTTTCGAATGATTAATCAATCTTTACAATTTTTCAAAATTCTAAATTAAAAAAAAATAGTTTGTGGTGATTTGATCAACATGAATACAAAAATTTAGCTCCCAACTTGACGATTTTATGATATCCACCGAAGTTAAGAAAGCTTTAGATGAACTTGTTGATGATTTGATTGAACACTCAATGCCAGTGAATGAACAGAAGGATTTCGATGAACAAGATGCATTTTAGATATAGTTTTAACTTAATAAAATAAATATAAAAATTTAATAAAATCATTGAAAAATAAATATTTTGACAATTTTCTAATTATTTATCAACCAGAAATCACTATTCTATCACTATAAATTCTTATTGATTTCTTCAATAATGTATTTAATTTATTTTTAAATTTAAAATTAATTTAAATACTGAAATGGAGCTAAATTTTATCATTTACAAATCTTTTTGATTTTGTTAATACAAACAATTTTATTATAAAGAAAAAGACCGATTTAAAAATTATGTTATGCTAAATTTATTTTTTACATTATTTCAGAAAAAATTAGGATAATTTTGCATTTTTAAAGCAAACAAATTCATTAAATGCAAAAATAAATTCAATTAAAAAAAATACTTTTACCATTAGTTAAAATCTTTTTCCTATTTCAAAACACTTTTGACAAACAGCTGTTGTCTTTAGTATATTATTACATGGACTACACCAATATTTATTAGAAACAATGGAGATAATATTATCTATATTTAGATTACATATCTTTATTTGACATTTTTTCTTATCATCAATCAGATTCAAAGGGATCTTCTTAAAAATCAGACTAGCCTGAAGGATCTGAATCATCATCATCAGCTTTAGTTAGCTGTTTAAAGCAAGTTTAGCTGAAGCTCGCTTCGACATTATATTTTTATTTATTTTTCTTGTAATAAATATATAAAAAGAATAATTAAAAGGAAATTATATATATTTAATTTCAAAAAGGAGTTTAAAAAAACCCCTCCGGGCGTTAATGTATTTATTTTTTTCCAATGTAATTTTGAACAAACTGTTGATCCCAGCTTCTTCAATTTCTTTTTAATTAACTATTTAAAAGTATGTTTCTTAGTTTTATGTATTTAGTTCAATCGTTCCATTATTTGGAAAAAAATTATTCTCGAGAAAAAGTAAACACCGATCATGACTCCTACAACAATTAGCAGACGTCGGTTATTGCTTGTTTTGGTATACATTTAAAAAAAAAAAAGCTTTTCACAATTTGGAGTTATTTTTAGATTTTTTTAAGAATAAAATTCTTTTTTTTTTAAATAAAACTTTTTCATCCTTAAACCCTGGAGTTAAAATATGCATCGACTAACTTAATTGACATCTGGCTGTATTTTTTTTTCATTTAATGGTCTTAGATGGTTTCCTAAAATTATATATTTATAAAAAGCTCATTAGAAATGGTAATAAAAATAATTAAAATGAATTATGTCCCAAATGAAAAAACGGAGGCCATTCTGAAATTTCACTGAAATTTATTCATTTAAAAAGAAAAAATGATTTTTGATCAATATTGTCTAGAGTTTTTATAACAGTATGAGAATATTTATATATTTTTTTAAAGCTAATACAAGTAGAGTTATATAAAACTGTGACTACCAAAAAGAAAAATTGATCAAAATTATTTTCCAAACGATTTTTAAATTTAAATCTTTTCAAATTAATCAATTAAAAGATTTATCCGTTATATTCTTGAATTTATAATTGCAAAAAATTTGAATAAAAAATTAAGAGAAAAATTTAATTGATATAAAGTAACTCTCAATATTAATATTTTTTTTAATATTGAGATTATTTATTTTTGAAAAAATAAATAATTAAGAGAGTCAATTTTTTAAATTATTTAAAAAAATGAAGTTTTCAATATTGTGCTTCTTTTCGTTAATCACAAAAAGCAGCAGACCGATAATAATATAAAATTTTTAAGGTTTCAAAGATGTAGTAAAGCTTTAGATCTAAAAACGAAGAAAGTGTTTAAAAAAGCTAGTTTTTAAAGATAAATTTTCAATAAAATTTCCTTTATCAATTCAATTTTTGGTCGACGAAGAAATAAATCTTTAAAGCTTTCAAACTTTGACCCTTCAACAAGCTTTTTAACTTGTTATGGGGTCAAAATTAATTTTACGTAATTTAATTCAATGCGTTTAGTCTATTAAATATTTTATAATTTAAAACTAGGAGAAATGGTTAAAGCTTAGTTTAACAAAAAAAATAGATTAAATCATTTTCTAGACTATTCCGAATTAATATAATTAATTTAGAAATTGTTCAATCATTTTTTAATAAATTAAGACCAAAATGATCTTGAATCTTAATCAAAAACTTAGGTAAAAATTTGAAAGGTAACAGGTATTTTTGATATATTTTCGATTTTAGCTATGAAATATTTAGTTCAAACAAAGTTCCATTTACGTAATTGCAAAAACTAATTCAAATCCTTTTAAATTTCAAAAAATTGTTGTTGTTTTGAAAAAAAATTGAAAAAAAGAATTAGAAAAAAGAATATTAAATCTGAGTTAATTTTTTAGCGATTTGTTTGTTTTGAGTTGTCATGAGGATAAAATAATCATATCACCATATAAATAGCTGTTGAAAAAGTAAATTTAATTACCAAAAGTAAAATCAAATTGACCAATTTCAACATGAGATCATTCGCAATTATTTTTACTCTTACAATTGCATTCGAATGATTAATCAATCTTTACAATTTTTCAAAATTCTAAATTAAAAAAAAATAGTTTGTGGTGATTTGATCAACATGAATACAAAAATTTAGCTCCCAACTTGACGATTTTATGATATTCACCGAAGTTAAGAAAGTTTTAGATGAACTTGTTGATGATTTGATTAAACACTCAATGCCAGTGAATGAACAGAAGGATTTCGATGAACAAGATGCATTTTAGATATAGTTTTAACTTAATAAAATAAATATAAAAATTTAATAAAATCATTGTAAAATAAATATTTTGACAATTTTCTAATTATTTATCAACCAGAAATCACTATTCTATCACTATAAATTCTTATTGATTTCTTCAATAATGTATTGCCTGAAGGATCTGAATTATCATTATCAGCTTTAGTTAGCTGTTCAAAGCAAGTTTAGCTAAAGCTCGCTTTGACATTATATTTTTATTTATTTTTCTTGTAATTAATAAATAAAAAGTATAATTAAAAGGAAAGCTTATATATTTAATTTCAAATAGGAGTTTAAAAAACCCCCTCCGGGCGTTAATGTATTTATTTTTTTCCAATGTAATTTTGAACAAACTGTTGATCCCAGCTTCTTCAATTTCTTTTTAATTAACTATTTAAAAGTATGTTTCTTAGTTTTATGTATTTAGTTCAATCGTTCCATTATTTGGAAAAAAATTATTCTCGAGAAAAAGTAAACACCGATCATGACTCCTACAACAATTAGCAGACGTCGGTTATTGCTTGTTTTGGTATACATTTAAAAAAAAAAAAAGCTTTTCACAATTTGGAGTTATTTTTAGATTTTTTAAGAATAAAATTCTTTTTTTTTAAATAAAACTTTTTCATCCTTAAACCCTGGAGTTAAAATATGCATCGACTAACTTAATTGACATCTGGCTGTATTTTTTTCATTTAATGGTCTTAGATGGTTTCCTAAAATTATATATTTATAAAAAGCTCATTAGAAATGGTAATAAAAATAATTAAAATGAATTATGTCCCAAATGAAAAAACGGAGGCCATTCTGAAATTTCACTGAAATTTATTCATTTAAAAAGAAAAAATGATTTTTGATCAATATTGTCTAGAGTTTTTATAACAGTATGAGAATATTTATATATTTTTTTAAAGCTAATACAAGTAGAGTTATATAAAACTGTGACTACCAAAAAGAAAAATTGATCAAAATTATTTTCCAAACGATTTTTAAATTTAAATCTTTTCAAATTAATCAATTAAAAGATTTATCCGTTATATTCTTGAATTTATAATTGCAAAAAATTTGAATAAAAAATTAAAAGAAAAATTTAATTGATATAAAGTAACTCTCAATATTAATATTTTTTTTTAATATTGAGATTATTTATTTTTGAAAAAATAAATAATTAAGAGAGTCAATTTTTTTAAATTATTTAAAAAAATGAAGTTTTCAATATTGTGCTTCTTTTCGTTAATCACAAAAAGCAGCAGACCGATAATAATATAAAATTTTTAAGGTTTCAAAGATGTAGTAAAGCTTTAGATCTAAAAACGAAGAAAGTGTTTAAAAAAGCTAGTTTTTAAAGATAAATTTTCAATAAAATTTCCTTTATCAATTCAATTTTTGGTCGACGAAGAAATAAATCTTTAAAGCTTTCAAACTTTGACCCTTCAACAAGCTTTTTAACTTGTTATGGGGTCAAAATTAATTTTACGTAATTTAATTCAATGCGTTTAGTCTATTAAATATTTTATAATTTAAAACTAGGAGAAATGGTTAAAGCTTAGTTTAACAAAAAAAATAGATTAAATCATTTTCTAGACTATTCCGAATTAATATAATTAATTTAGAAATTGTTCAATCATTTTTTAATAAATTAAGACCAAAATGATCTTGAATCTTAATCAAAAACTTAGGTAAAAATTTGAAAGGTAACAGGTATTTTTGATATATTTTCGATTTTAGCTATGAAATATTTAGTTCAAACAAAGTTCCATTTACGTAATTGCAAAAACTAATTCAAATCCTTTTAAATTTCAAAAAATTGTTGTTGTTTTGAAAAAAAATTGAAAAAAAGAATTAGAAAAAAGAATATTAAATCTGAGTTAATTTTTTAGCGATTTGTTTGTTTTGAGTTGTCATGAGGATAAAATAATCATATCACCATATAAATAGCTGTTGAAAAAGTAAATTTAATTACCAAAAGTAAAATCAAATTGACCAATTTCAACATGAGATCATTCGCAATTATTTTTACTCTTACAATTGCATTCGAATGATTAATCAATCTTTACAATTTTTCAAAATTCTAAATTAAAAAAATAGTTTGTGGTGATTTGATCAACATGAATACAAAAATTTAGCTCCCAACTTGACGATTTTATGATATTCACCGAAGTTAAGAAAGTTTTAGATGAACTTGTTGATGATTTGATTAAACACTCAATGCCAGTGAATGAACAGAAGGATTTCGATGAACAAGATGCATTTTAGATATAGTTTTAACTTAATAAAATAAATATAAAAATTTAATAAAATCATTGTAAAATAAATATTTTGACAATTTTCTAATTATTTATCAACCAGAAATCACTATTCTATCACTATAAATTCTTATTGATTTCTTCAATAATGTATTGCCTGAAGGATCTGAATTATCATTATCAGCTTTAGTTAGCTGTTCAAAGCAAGTTTAGCTAAAGCTCGCTTTGACATTATATTTTTATTTATTTTTCTTGTAATTAATAAATAAAAAGTATAATTAAAAGGAAAGCTTATATATTTAATTTCAAATAGGAGTTTAAAAAACCCCCTCCGGGCGTTAATGTATTTATTTTTTTCCAATGTAATTTTGAACAAACTGTTGATCCCAGCTTCTTCAATTTCTTTTTAATTAACTATTTAAAAGTATGTTTCTTAGTTTTATGTATTTAGTTCAATCGTTCCATTATTTGGAAAAAAATTATTCTCGAGAAAAAGTAAACACCGATCATGACTCCTACAACAATTAGCAGACGTCGGTTATTGCTTGTTTTGGTATACATTTAAAAAAAAAGCTTTTCACAATTTGGAGTTATTTTTAGATTTTTTTAAGAATAAAATTCTTTTTTTTTAAATAAAACTTTTTCATCCTTAAACCCTGGAGTTAAAATATGCATCGACTAACTTAATTGACATCTGGCTGTATTTTTTTCATTTAATGGTCTTAGATGGTTTCCTAAAATTATATATTTATAAAAAGCTCATTAGAAATGGTAATAAAAATAATTAAAATGAATTATGTCCCAAATGAAAAAACGGAGGCCATTCTGAAATTTCACTGAAATTTATTCATTTAAAAAGAAAAAATGATTTTTGATCAATATTGTCTAGAGTTTTTATAACAGTATGAGAATATTTATATATTTTTTTAAAGCTAATACAAGTAGAGTTATATAAAACTGTGACTACCAAAAAGAAAAATTGATCAAAATTATTTTCCAAACGATTTTTAAATTTAAATCTTTTCAAATTAATCAATTAAAAGATTTATCCGTTATATTCTTGAATTTATAATTGCAAAAAATTTGAATAAAAAATTAAAAGAAAAATTTAATTGATATAAAGTAACTCTCAATATTAATATTTTTTTTAATATTGAGATTATTTATTTTTGAAAAAATAAATAATTAAGAGAGTCAATTTTTTTAAATTATTTAAAAAAATGAAGTTTTCAATATTGTGCTTCTTTTCGTTAATCACAAAAAGCAGCAGACCGATAATAATATAAAATTTTTAAGGTTTCAAAGATGTAGTAAAGCTTTAGATCTAAAAACGAAGAAAGTGTTTAAAAAAGCTAGTTTTTAAAGATAAATTTTCAATAAAATTTCCTTTATCAATTCAATTTTTGGTCGACGAAGAAATAAATCTTTAAAGCTTTCAAACTTTGACCCTTCAACAAGCTTTTTAACTTGTTATGGGGTCAAAATTAATTTTACGTAATTTAATTCAATGCGTTTAGTCTATTAAATATTTTATAATTTAAAACTAGGAGAAATGGTTAAAGCTTAGTTTAACAAAAAAAATAGATTAAATCATTTTCTAGACTATTCCGAATTAATATAATTAATTTAGAAATTGTTCAATCATTTTTTAATAAATTAAGACCAAAATGATCTTGAATCTTAATCAAAAACTTAGGTAAAAATTTGAAAGGTAACAGGTATTTTTGATATATTTTCGATTTTAGCTATGAAATATTTAGTTCAAACAAAGTTCCATTTACGTAATTGCAAAAACTAATTCAAATCCTTTTAAATTTCAAAAAATTGTTGTTGTTTTGAAAAAAATTGAAAAAAAGAATTAGAAAAAAGAATATTAAATCTGAGTTAATTTTTTAGCGATTTGTTTGTTTTGAGTTGTCATGAGGATAAAATAATCATATCACCATATAAATAGCTGTTGAAAAAGTAAATTTAATTACCAAAAGTAAAATCAAATTGACCAATTTCAACATGAGATCATTCGCAATTATTTTTACTCTTACAATTGCATTCGAATGATTAATCAATCTTTACAATTTTTCAAAATTCTAAATTAAAAAAAATAGTTTGTGGTGATTTGATCAACATGAATACAAAAATTTAGCTCCCAACTTGACGATTTTATGATATTCACCGAAGTTAAGAAAGTTTTAGATGAACTTGTTGATGATTTGATTAAACACTCAATGCCAGTGAATGAACAGAAGGATTTCGATGAACAAGATGCATTTTAGATATAGTTTTAACTTAATAAAATAAATATAAAAATTTAATAAAATCATTGTAAAATAAATATTTTGACAATTTTCTAATTATTTATCAACCAGAAATCACTATTCTATCACTATAAATTCTTATTGATTTCTTCAATAATGTATTGCCTGAAGGATCTGAATTATCATTATCAGCTTTAGTTAGCTGTTCAAAGCAAGTTTAGCTAAAGCTCGCTTTGACATTATATTTTTATTTATTTTTCTTGTAATTAATAAATAAAAAGTATAATTAAAAGGAAAGCTTATATATTTAATTTCAAATAGGAGTTTAAAAAACCCCCTCCGGGCGTTAATGTATTTATTTTTTTCCAATGTAATTTTGAACAAACTGTTGATCCCAGCTTCTTCAATTTCTTTTTAATTAACTATTTAAAAGTATGTTTCTTAGTTTTATGTATTTAGTTCAATCGTTCCATTATTTGGAAAAAATTATTCTCGAGAAAAAGTAAACACCGATCATGACTCCTACAACAATTAGCAGACGTCGGTTATTGCTTGTTTTGGTATACATTTAAAAAAAAAGCTTTTCACAATTTGGAGTTATTTTTAGATTTTTTTAAGAATAAAATTCTTTTTTTTTAAATAAAACTTTTTCATCCTTAAACCCTGGAGTTAAAATATGCATCGACTAACTTAATTGACATCTGGCTGTATTTTTTTCATTTAATGGTCTTAGATGGTTTCCTAAAATTATATATTTATAAAAAGCTCATTAGAAATGGTAATAAAAATAATTAAAATGAATTATGTCCCAAATGAAAAAACGGAGGCCATTCTGAAATTTCACTGAAATTTATTCATTTAAAAAGAAAAAATGATTTTTGATCAATATTGTCTAGAGTTTTTATAACAGTATGAGAATATTTATATATTTTTTTAAAGCTAATACAAGTAGAGTTATATAAAACTGTGACTACCAAAAAGAAAAATTGATCAAAATTATTTTCCAAACGATTTTTAAATTTAAATCTTTTCAAATTAATCAATTAAAAGATTTATCCGTTATATTCTTGAATTTATAATTGCAAAAAATTTGAATAAAAAATTAAAAGAAAAATTTAATTGATATAAAGTAACTCTCAATATTAATATTTTTTTTTAATATTGAGATTATTTATTTTTGAAAAAATAAATAATTAAGAGAGTCAATTTTTTAAATTATTTAAAAAAATGAAGTTTTCAATATTGTGCTTCTTTTCGTTAATCACAAAAAGCAGCAGACCGATAATAATATAAAATTTTTAAGGTTTCAAAGATGTAGTAAAGCTTTAGATCTAAAAACGAAGAAAGTGTTTAAAAAAGCTAGTTTTTAAAGATAAATTTTCAATAAAATTTCCTTTATCAATTCAATTTTTGGTCGACGAAGAAATAAATCTTTAAAGCTTTCAAACTTTGACCCTTCAACAAGCTTTTTAACTTGTTATGGGGTCAAAATTAATTTTACGTAATTTAATTCAATGCGTTTAGTCTATTAAATATTTTATAATTTAAAACTAGGAGAAATGGTTAAAGCTTAGTTTAACAAAAAAAATAGATTAAATCATTTTCTAGACTATTCCGAATTAATATAATTAATTTAGAAATTGTTCAATCATTTTTTAATAAATTAAGACCAAAATGATCTTGAATCTTAATCAAAAACTTAGGTAAAAATTTGAAAGGTAACAGGTATTTTTGATATATTTTCGATTTTAGCTATGAAATATTTAGTTCAAACAAAGTTCCATTTACGTAATTGCAAAAACTAATTCAAATCCTTTTAAATTTCAAAAAATTGTTGTTGTTTTGAAAAAAATTGAAAAAAAGAATTAGAAAAAAGAATATTAAATCTGAGTTAATTTTTTAGCGATTTGTTTGTTTTGAGTTGTCATGAGGATAAAATAATCATATCACCATATAAATAGCTGTTGAAAAAGTAAATTTAATTACCAAAAGTAAAATCAAATTGACCAATTTCAACATGAGATCATTCGCAATTATTTTTACTCTTACAATTGCATGCATTTTAACACGAACAGATGCTCTAAAATGCTACACTTGTACCGGTTGTACGACAGTATCTTCAGCCCAATCAGATGACTGTTCAGACAGTGATAGCAAATGCTTTGTAACTTTTTAAGTTTCTCAAATTTTATTAAATTTTTAAAATTATTCAATTTTTAACAGAAAGATAAAGGCACAGTTTTAGGAGTAACTGTTTACAACAGAGGTTGTTCAACATCATGTGTAGAAGGAAAAGCTAGTCTTTTGGGGGTAGATTACGAAAGATTCTGTTGTACTGGCGAAAATTGTAATTTTACATCGAAATTCCTTTCAAACAATTTTGTTACATTTTTGTTATCTTTAACTTCTTTGATAAGTTTATTTAAACGATTTTAATTTGTGTTTTTATTTTTTTTTAAATCATCGAAGCATTATAAAAAAATAAAAAAAATATAGTTTTTTTGCGATTTCTTCAAAAATAATGTTTAAATTTAAAACGAATTGAAAATAATAGGAGCATCATATACAACTAAATTAAGGAGTTGACTTAATTGATTTATTTGCAAAGCATAAGTAAATGTAAAAATATAATATAAACTACAAAATATTTATGTTAAGTTACACCCGTTTTTCTCATAGATGAGCTTTATCAAGTGAACTTTCTTCTGTGGCTGGCTTAAGATCGTAAAATGGCCTACATGGCCTCTCGGAGTATGATATCGAAGGCTTTCTTAGAATCAATGAAATTAAATTACAGTCAAAACTTTGTATGTCTGCGATTTATCGTTCAATGCTTTAAAATTTTTAAGGCATTTTAATAAATTTAGTCCTGAAACCCTTACATAAATAAGTTACTTATAGAAATTAAACACAAAGAAAAAAAAGTGGAAATAAAAATGAAAAGAATGAAAAGTTTTACTCCACCTTTGAAACCTTAAGAATCTTATAATTTAATTGGTCTGCTGCTTTTTGTGATAAACGAAAAGAAGCACAATATTGAACACTTCATTTTTTTAAATCATTCAAATCAAATATTACTTTTTGGTATACAAAATTGTCACTTGCTATTCTTTCTACCAGAAAGATAATTTTTCGAAAATTTTTACTTTACCAATCCTGATATTCACTACATGAAAGCATTTTAAAAGATTTGGATAAAGGGAGCTTTCTTTGATTCCAAATGATGATTCCAGTTTCTCGCGGATTCGATCAGATTTTGGTTGAAGAATTTTCTGCTGTTTTTCAATAGACTGCTCGAATTACTGACCATCTAACCTGTAAATCCGACTCCTCATGGTGTTTTAGTTTTTGCAGGCCTTTTTTAAGCTTGATGCTTTATTCCGTATTGGTAAAGTTAAATAATAATAGTAATAAAAGAATTCATTTATATTTAACTAATCGACATAAACTGGCATTATCATATCATTAAGACTTTAGTAATGTATTTAAGCTCAAGAAAAAAGAAAGATTAATTAAAGAAAAAAAAGACTTTAGTAATGTATTTAAACTCAAGAAAAAAGAAAGATTAATTAAAGAAAAAAATTAAGCAAATAGGTTGCGAACATATCAAAGGATCATCATTTTCATTTATTTATTTTGATAGATTCGAATGAATTAAAATGATAATTTTAGAAACAAATAAAACACATATTAAAAAAAAATTAGAAAGTATAATTTTATAGAATTTTCAATGAATCTTTCAGCTATTACTGTTTTAGCTATTATTTAAGATAAATACTTCAGATAAATTTCTCATAACAAAACTATCTTCGGCTGATAAAAAACAGCTTATTTTTAGTCTAAGTTTTTGCTGTTTGGAATCAACTAATTTATTTAAAAAACTTTCAAAATCCTAATTAAATCCTAAAAATGTAGGAAAAATTTTCTTAGAGTTGTAAATATTTAGTTCAAACTAAATTTCCATTAATGTCAATGCATATTCTTATACAAATCCTTTTATATTTTAAAATATTGTAATTATTTCGAAAAATAAATTTTAAAGCTAATTAGAAAAAAGATTTTCTTAATTTTTAAGCGATTTTTTGGTTTTGAGTTGTGAATAGACTAAAAGCATCATCATCAAATTTCTGCATAAGATCATTCGATTTTACCTTACCGTAGTGCTGTGTTTTTACTAAATTTTACGAAAATTTTTGTAGATTTTAGTAAATATAATAAGGGCAAAAAAAACTGAAAAAATGGCGATTTTTAGGAATTTTTCTTTTTTTTTTAGCAAATTAAAAAAATTAAGAAATTTTGCGTAAATTTTTATTATAAAAAATGAAAAAAAAGACCCAAAACATAACTCATTGTTATAATCATCCTTTTTAAATATAAATAACACAAATTGTGTACTTTATTTACTAAAATTCATCATAAAGATAAATAATCTAATATTAAAAAGATAAAATCTTCTCCGAAATCACCAGATTTTATAATTTATAAAAATTTATTTTTTCTCACTTTTTTACTAAAATTTTACCATTTTTTCCGTTTTTAATAAAAATTTAGGTAAAATTACGTAAAATTTCGTAATTTTTTTTTTCAATTTTCATTTTAATTTTCTGAAAAAAAAATTCCTAAAAATCGCCATTTTTACAGTTTTTTGTTGGCCCTTTTTAAATTTACTAAAATTTACTTAAAGTGTTTTTATTTTTCGAAAATTACTTAAAATCACGTAAAATTTCGTAAAAACAGTTTATCATCGAAGAAAGGTAGATTAATAAACATGATACATTGTTATTTTTCATTCTATCAAATTCATCAAATTTTACAAAATTGCTATTTTTAAACAATACTAATGGGATTTTAAGGGCATCGTTTCAAGAAATAAAATAAATTATTGTTCGTGGTTGTAGACCTCCATTTTACTGCTTGTCGTCCTTCCTTATGTCGCATTTGAGTTGTCCATTTAAAGGCTTTTTTGTTTCCCTGTTTCATTCTAAGTACAAGCCCAAGCTAACGCAGTCTTTCTTTCTTAATACATTGACTTAATGGATCTGTGATTTTGTAAAGTTATTTTGTAAAGGTCAACATTCCTGAGAATCCTTCGCAGGCTTCCAGTGTGGAAGTGTCAAGGCTTTCCTGTCAAATTCACGCTTTTTGGAAGAGTTCTGATGCAAAATTGATATTGAAATTCAGTCTTTTGTTTCTGAACAATTCAATATGTGTACAGAAGGTCGTAATGCTGCGTGACCTCTCGCTTAACAACACTACCTGGTTGTATATATTTTTAGATCAAACTTCGAAAAGTACGTTGCTCCATTCAGCTTGACGATGGTGTAGCGTGTCTCTCTCGGCCAATGGCTTTGTTTGCAGATTTGTTAATTTTTCTAACTTTCGGCATACCTTTTCGTCTCTTTGTTCACCTGGTTAACATTACCAAATTTAGAAATGAGTCCTTTCCTCTTCCTTCTTTTTCCTTCTTTTTTCTTAGAGGAAAAAAAGAGGAAAGGAAGAGGAAAGGAAGAGGAAAGGAAGAGGAAAGGAAGAGGAAAGGAAGAGGAAAGGAAGAGGAAAGGAAGAGGAAAGGAAGAGGAAAGGAAGAGGAAAGTAAGAGGAAAGGAAGAGGAAAGGAAGAGGAAAGGAAGAGGAAAGTAAGAGGAAAGTAAGAGGAAAGGAAGAGGAAAGGAAGAGGAAAGGAAAGAAATCGATGAAGTTAGTTTTAGGATGTACTGTAGCTAAATCAAACTGTTAATACCACCTTCTTATTTGCTTGGGTCTTTGTATTTAGGTTAATTTTAGCTTTAATTTATTGGGAAAAAATTATAACCAATCATTTCTCACAGAATCAGAAATCAGTTAGCTTTTTTTTTTGGTATACATTTTTTCAATTTAAGAAAAAAAAAAGCTTTTCAAAACTTGAAGTTATTTTAATTACGTTTTACCTTGAAAAAAAAACTCTTTAATGTTTAAAACCCTAAAATTAAAGTAACTCACTTCTGGGTGTATTTTGAATTCAGTTTTTATTAGCTACTTACATATTTTTATATTTTATTTAGAGCATATTTATATCAAATAAAAATCAGTCCTTGTTAAATACAGGTTAGGGTTAGTCCCGGTTTTTATTTCTGAGGGTTCGAGTGAATTAAGTTGTTGGTATGCGAAATCAACATCATTAACACCGAAGAAGTTCGAAGAACTGAGATCGTTGTGTATAGAGAAGACCTATGATGTGTTGTTTATTTCTGAAACTTGGTTCAATGAAATAAGTGTAAATAACATTGATGGCTACGAATGTTTCCGAAAAGATCGAGAGGAGAAAGAGAGGAGGTGGAGTTTGTATATATGCTAGTGATTCAGATTCCTTCAACTTCACGGAAATCGACAACGAACAACTTAATTCAAATAAAATTGAGCAAATCTGGTGTGTAGCTGAATAGGGAAAGGAAAAACTTCTGTTAGGGTGAATGTATAGACCAAAAATAATAAGAAACAGTAAGGGGGTAACAGAAAGTGAGGAGACGCACAGGGTGAGAGATAGTGAGATCAAATCAAATCGATAGAAATGGCGAATAATTAAGTTAAACGGGGGTTATAAAGTGGGTTATTACTGGTGGGTGATTTCAACTATACTGAACTGGATTGGAGTGATAACTTAGAGGCAAAAATTTTAACGGAGACAGAGAGTGCGGCAGAATTTGTGAACTGTCTAAGCGAGGGGTTTTTGACTCAGAATGTCTGTTTTAAAACTTTCCAAAAGGAGCCAAATAAATTAGCTAACATATTGGATCTAATCATAACGGAGGCGCAGGAGAGAATGGATCACCTTGAACCAGGAGAAATCCTCGGTGGCAAGGAGAATGGTCATTTAAGTTTGAGTTGGAGATACAAGTTAAAATTGAAGGTGAAAGAGTTTGGGTACAAGTTTAGGAGGAGTAAATTCAACTACAAGAAGATGGACTATATAGGAATGAACAAATTCTTAGAGAGCATCAATTGGATAGTTGCTCTTGTGGACAAGAACATCCGCGAATCTTATAAAGAGTTCCTGAAAATATAAAATGACGCTAGTGAAAAATTCCAAAGGTAAAAGTTGATGCGAATCAAAGGATCCGGCCACCGTGGTTACGAAAGATCTTAAATCGTTGATGAGAAGAAATAGAAATTAATGGCGCAGTTGGATACAGGGTCATAGAAGAGATACTGGGAAATATGAAGAGTACAAAGAGATTAGCAAAAATGTTAAAAGGGTCATGAACACTAATATCTCAGTTTATGAGTTGAGGCTCGCAAGCAACTACTCTAAGAATCCAAAAGCACTATACAGCTACATGAAAAGCAAGCAGAAGCTAAATGAGAGAATTGGTTCTTTAACTAAGAAAGACGGAAGTACAACAACAAACAGGTGTCAGATAGCGGAGATTTTGAATGAACAATTCGAATCGGTCTTTTCGGTAGACCTTGGTGACTTTCAGAAAATTGAAATGAGAACGGAGTTCATGTGCGATGGAGAAGAAAGATAAGAGAGTAGATATGTGCAAACAAGGTTGGAGAAACTAAATTGCGACAAGTCACCAGGCGGAGAGGGGGTCACACAAAGGGTATTAATAAGTTGCTCTCAAGAGTTTTCAAAAGCACTCGCCATCATCTTCAGTAACTCATTAAATAAGAGATGTACCGGATGAATGGAGGGAAGCGAACTTTTTCCCATTGTACAAGAAAGGGAGTAAACTCATGGCATTTAATTACAGACCAGTTTCCTTGACATCATTATGTTGTAAGGTAATGGTAGGAATAGTTAGAGATTGAATAACAGCACATTTAAACAAGTATAGTTTGATCTCTAGTTGACAGAATGCTTTTGTACAACTTAAGGTGTGTGTTACTAACCTTTTGGAGTGTCAGCCTAAGGTGTTGATGAGCGTGGGTAATAATAAGTGGACGAACTATACACGGACTTTGAGAAGGCTTTTGATATGATTTCACATAGGAAACTACTCATCAAGTTAAGAGCGTATGGAATATGTGGTAAACTACTCGACTGGATTAGGGTTTTCTTGAGCGATTGAAGGCAAAAGGTGGCTATGGGCACTTCAGAATCAAGGTGTAGAAATATTACAAATGGTGTGCCTTAAGGATCAGTATAAGGTCCCTTACTTTTTGTGATACATATCAATGTTCTGCCAGACAAAATAAATAACATAATGGAGATTTACGCTGATTAAAGTAAGGTGATTTCAGAGGGGAACGAAATGTCACAATCAGATTTACAAGCAGATGTTAATGAAATAGATAGCTGGTGCAAGAAGTGGTCAATGTCCTTAAACAGTAATAAATGCAATATCATACTTTACGCGAAGAAGAAACCAAGAAACAAATATTACATTCAACATGGAGAAGAAAAAGTATGGTTGCATGAATCATAGTTTAAAAAGATCTGGGTATTATGGTTTCAAATAATGGGAAACATAGTAAACAAGGAAAAGCGGCGGTATCTAAAGCTAACAGTGCTTTAGGTAGAATGAGGAAAACTTTCAAATTTTTTAATAAAGAGTTGTTTAAAACCTGTACCCAGCTTTCATCAGAACTTTCGTTAGAATTCGCTTCGGCGGTATGGAATTCTATGACTAGAAGTGAAATTAATAAGGTCGAAGGAATCAAGAAAAGGGCGACTTAGATGGTAATAGAATTAAGAGGATTAGAGTACGAAGAAAGACTTAGGGAGCTTGGTCTAACAGACTTGAAAACAAGAAGAAAAAGAGGGGACTTATTACAAATATTTAAGATAAGGAAAGGGTTCAAGAAGGTAGATTTGGATATTAGAGAGAATGAGGGAGTAAGTGAGGGGACAAGCAGGAACCTTTTACCCTCGGAAATAGTAGGGACTGATACGGTCAATCAGTTAAAGGCCAAAATTGATAGACAAATGAAGTCGGAGACCTGGAGAAGATCTATTTACAGAATCTGATACTGAGGAACTTTGACTTAATGCAACTTAGGTTGCAAGCTGATAAAGTGCAGCGTTATGAACTCCACTCACACTTATGTGTTTTAGCTCACACTACTACTACTAATACTACTACTACTACTAGTAAAGAAAATTTTCAGCAAATTTCTTGAGAATGAAGTAAAGATTTTGAAATTGCATTATTATTAATATTTCATTATAAAATTTAATATTTTTAATAAAATATAAAGTGCTGATTCGTTACTAGGGTTTTTGATTATTTCGTAATTTTTCGAAATTTTCATATAATAACCGAAATTTTCGTAATTTTACGTGATTTTTCCTTATCCTACATTTGTGATTTATCGAAAAATTACCAGTTTAGTTGAGAAAAAATAGAAAATTGTCAAAATATTTATTTTACATTGATTTTATTAAATTAAGTTAAAACTATATCTAAAATGCATCTTGTTCATCGGAATCTATCTGTTCATTCTCTGGCATTGAGTCTTCAATCAAATCATCAACAAGTTCATCTAAAACTTTCTTAACTTCGGTCGAAATCATAAAATCTTCAAGTTGAGAGCTAAATTTTTTATTTATGTTCATTAAATCATTTTGCACATTCTTTAAATCATTCATTTGCTGACTCATATTGACCATGTCATTTTTAAGATCAGACATTTTGTTAAACAAATCAGAAAATGTCCGATTTATGCCATTGAATTGATTAAGACAGGTCTGATTCATTTGATTTGTAAGTTGAGCCAATGTAGTTAAATTATTCTCTAGGTCTTTTTGCTTGCTCATAAGTTCTGATTTTGTATTTTTTAATTGGGAATTGTACGAGTTTTTAAGAGCCTTGATTTTTGCACTCGTGTTTCTGGTGAGTTCGTTTACATTTGTGTTAAGAAGTTCCTGCGAATTTAGAACTTTTTGTTGTACAGATTCAAGCTGTTCACTCGAATCTTGCTGAGTTGATTCGAAATTGTTAGTTGTCTTTCGGGACATTTCGACCAAGCAGTCTTCTAGTCTCTGCTGAGAATTGGTAAGTTTGGTCTCAACATCAGTTATTTGATTTGTCAATAGTTCTCTCAAGGCCTTTAAGTCGGCATTTGTTGCTCTTGACAATTCATTTAAGTTGTCTTCCAATCTCTTGGACGGGTCGACTAATTTGATCTCTGGCTCGATTGTGGAAAAATGTTTGGAAAGGAATTTTATAATTTTGTCCTTTGTTTTGATAAATTTATATTCTTTTTCGTAGTTAAATTCTTCAAAGCGAATATTTAACCATTTAAAGCAAAAATATTGATTAAATCGATTCAAAGTTTCTTGAACCTTGAGAACAAATATTATTCGCATCGATATCTGCTGGATGTCGGCTTCGTCCAGAACTGTTTTGATTTCACCCACCGCGATACCTAGAAGTTTTTTTTAGTCATTTGTTCTTTTTATTTACAGTTTTGATTTGACATGATGGTCGACAGTAAATTTAGGTTCATTTACGTAGTTTTACGTAAATTGAAAAGTATCATTTATCCCTTTTCTTTGAATCTTGTAATTTTATTAATTTTTAAACTTTTTTCTGTAACAAAAAAAATATTACCTTAATTTACTCAAATTTACACAATTTTACAGTAAAAATGGTTAAAATATTAAAATCTACCAAATTCAAAGAAAAGGGCTAAAAGGAGACATTTTTTGTCCTATTTACAATTTTCGTAAAGTTACGTTAATTTACGGTCATGTCAAATCAAAACTGAAAGTAAAAATTTCATTAATTTGAATTCTGAAAAATTTTATTTCCTCTTTGTTTTAAGTTTAGACTCTCTAAAAAAGATTAGATTTTTTTAATTAGAAATTGAAAAAATAATTTTGGAATTTTTTCAAAGGTTTTTTTTCAGATATGATTATAATTTCATCAAAGAATTTTTTCTGATATTTTCCAAAATTAAAAAAAAATCGAAATCTTATTTTATTATCAAAATACAGATTATTCAAACGCTTTTTGTTCTTAGTTTTCTTTTTATGTTTTGTTAAATTTTGGATAAAAATTTAAAATTTTTATTTAATAAAGCTTTAAGCTACCAGAAATTCTAAATTTAATTTCAAATTGAAAAATTTGAATTAGGAAAAAAACTTCAGCAAACTTAGTTTTATTTATTTTCACCAATTTGTTTATTTTCCCCATTCTAAAAATTTATTCTCTCTCAGACTGACTTGTTTTTAAGTCACAAGTCTTAAGTCAAGTCAAGTCATAACTTTGACTTAAATTTTTCTGACTTAGAAATAAAACTGTGACTTAAAAACAAGTCTGCTCTCAGTATGAGATAAGGCATAGAAATTTAAAATATTTTTGAAAATAGACCGATCTCAATCAGTTTTTTGTTTTACTTCTTAAAATAAGTTAATAAATATAAATATGATTTAGTTAAACCTATTGAGACATTGCTCAATTGTAAATACTTGCTTTCTGAATATAATGAACCCTAGGAAACGATCAGTATTTTAATGTAGACTATCAATACTATATTGATTTAGTTTTTTTGATATTTTATTTTTTTCAATTCAATTTTACTAGGCTGATTAAAAAACTCAGTTTTACCATAGCTCAATTAGTCAATAAACAAAAAAAACTTAAAAAGTATTTGAAATTTTAAAAAAAAATTTTGAAGTTTTGAAAGAAAAAATAAATTTTGATCTAAAAATCTATGGGAATAATGTAAAAGTAAAATTATGAATAATTAATTTTAAATACTTTTATTTATAATTAGTAAAAATTTCTTCCAACCAATTATTATGTTTTCCAGATAATAATTAAAATAATTGATAAATTGGGTAATTTTAGGTAATTATACCTTCAGAAAAAACAATAAATTGGTATAAAAATTTCTAATTCAGACTTAAATATTTTTTAATCCAAGTCAATGACTTGAAAAAAATAAGTAAGAAGTTGGAGGTAAGACTTGAGATTTAAAAAAAAACAAAAGGTCTAAACATTAGTCTCAAATAAAATGATAAATTATTTTCACTTCAAAAAATTAATTCTAATTATTTTTTCTTACTAATAATTTATTTTTACGACAACTAAATTATTTCATTTTCACGTTATTTTAAATTTTTTTAGTAAAGGTAGAATATTTGAGAAATGTCAAACTTAAAACAGTTCAAAAAACAATTAATGGTTCAATTCAAGTTAACTTTTGGTCATTTGGTTTTACCAAATTTATTTGAGATGAATATAAATGATTTTGCAAAATTAAAATATTCTTTTTTCCGAATTTCACAATTATCTATTTTTAGAATTCTTTACAGTATTTAATCAAAATAAATTTTTAGATTTTATAATAAAAATATTTCATTTTAAATTAATAAAAAAAAAATATATATAAAAAATTTATAAAATAAGCTCAGTGACGGATTTAGCTGTAATTAAAAATAAAATGGTTACTTACCAACAAATAAATTGAATGTTATGATACACATAAGACCAATGAACATAAAATAAATAAGGTAATTTAAAAACAGTGCTGAATCGATGGTGTCAAAGTCCAGTCCCATTGAATCACTGTCTAGTTCACCAAGAACCATTGCCAGCGTCCTGATCAGCGTCAAGCCAGAGGTCGTGTTGAAAAACTCGACTCCAAAATTGGTGCGCACTCGATACGACAAATTGAAGCCGATGTAGATAAGGAAAAAAATTGGAAAAAATTTTGCCGAATTCTGAATTGTCCGTCTAAAGGCAAGAACATAGAGACCAAACACTTTTAGCTTTTGAATCAAAAAAGAAAAGACAATGAACGAGCTCAGCACTGCAATGGAACACAAATTAAGCTTGAGCGCCAATGAGTCTGTCACAATGGCCAAGAATGCCATCACAAACGTTCCAACCTCTGCCCAATTTTGCAATGACACAAAAAAAGAAAACCTATCCACTAGGACCACTTGCAGCAGCTTTTTGACAAGATTAACTGAAATGAAAACAAGAATGACGGAGGACAAGTTGGATTCAAATCTGGCCTGGTCCTCTTTTGCATTTTTATCAGACGCAAATGTCGACAACTGTGTGGTGTACAAGGCGAACAAAATCAAAAATAACAAGTACAAAAGTATGTTTGAGTAGAATGCGCACCGAGGTATGAACCTCCATTTCAGCTTAAGCAATTGTTCTGTTGTTTCGTGTTTGAGCAAAGACTCTTGGCCCGATCGAGCCATCAGCATCAATGGATGCTTTTGTAGGTTTTTGCACGGCGGGTCCAACTTTTTGAAATTAAACTCGCTTTTTCGCTTACAATTGTCCAACACTAATTTTAAGCTTTCCCATAGTTTGTTCTCAAACATGGCAACCAGTTGCGGATTTTCTTTTTTGGCCGCAAATTGGGTTATTTGATGCCTGAATGCCACATTGATGATATTGATCTTGTGGTCCACTCGATCTCCTGAATTCACATTGATCAACTTGTCCCAATTTTTGTCTTTTAGCAACACCTTAATAACCTCTCTGTGTCCCCTGCTAATGGCAATGTCCAAGCAATTTTTGTTCTCCTCTGTCAAAATGTCAATTGCTGCGCCTTTGGCAAGCAGTAGTTCGACAAGCTCATAGGCGCCCTCATGGCACGCTATGTGCAATGGATACTCGCTCTTCCTCTCCACCTCATGGCTCTGTATTATCGAATATTTGGATATTAGTATTTTGCTTATCTCGAAAAAGCCTAGTCTGCAGCTGAGCTCCAGGGCCGTGTTGGCGTCTTTGTTTTTGGTGTTCAGCTGAGCTTCGTGTTCAAGCAGCAGATTGACAATGCTCAAGTGACCATTGGACGATGACAAGTGCAGAGGCGTATTGCCCGAGCTGTCTGTTTGCTCAATTAAATAGCTTAAGCTTAAATCTTTGAGAAAGTATTCGGCAATGTTGTAGAATCCTTTGGAACAAACAATGTGAAAGCAAGTTTTCCCTTCCTTATTTTTTGAAGTCAAGTAGCTTTCCATGGACGAGTAGCTGTCGTTTAGCCGGGTTATGGCCAGCTTGATGATTTCCAAGTGGCCATTTGTGCATGCCGAGTGCAGAACATTTTCTTCTTTGTTGTTTTTGATGAACAATGGCTCGACAAATTTGTAGTCCTTTTTGGTCAAAAGAATTCGCATGGCCTCAAAGTTGTTGTGTTCGGCGCAAATGTGGTAGATTGAGTTGCCGTGAGGGTCCTTGGCGTCCAGGTCTATGAAGTCGCTGGTGATCAACGCCTCAGTACATTTGACATGTCCATTTATCAGGCTCACAAACAAAGGAGTGTTTCCGGCCCGGTTCAGACCCTTCACGCTGGGCACATAGTCCTTGGCCTCTTGCTTTTCTAACAGGTATTTTTCGTGGTTCAGATACTCGCGGATGAATTTGTATCTATTACTGGCAGCCGATATGTGCAAAGGATTATCCAAATTAGAATTTTGTTTGTTGGAAAAAGCGTCGTGCTTTATCAAGACTTTGAGCATGTCGCCAGTGCAGTACTTGGCAGCGTAGTGGATGGGCAGATTGCCATTTTTGTCCTCTAGTTTAATATGGGCTGAGAATTGCTTCAGTAAACACTCTACTGTTTCCAAATGGTTCTGCTCAATAGATATTTGTAAGATTGCATTTTTATTGCTATCTGTCTTGTTTAATAGATCTGTAAAATCGCTGTCTGATAAACTACTTTTTAATCTGGTTAGAATTTTTTTTATCAATTCGTGATTGTCTTTTTTTTGTCTACAAGCTACGTGTAGAGGCAATGTGTCAGTCGAGGACAAAGTCAATGCGTCACAGTTTGATTTATCAATCAAAAAATTGGCTAAATCATCGTTGCCATACTTGAATGCCAAGTGCAATGGAGTCATTTGATTTTCGTCTACAAGCTAGAATTTTTTTTGTTAGAAAATTTTTTGGAATTTATCAATTGATCACAAAAATTTTTTAAAGATAATTTTTTTTTAGTTTGTATATTCATTACTAAAAAATGGTCAAATAAATTTAAAGATCTCAAAATTTTAAGAAAGTTGCATAATTTAAAAATTGACCACAATTTTATAAACGACCAATTTGAGCTATAAAAATTAAAAAAAATGTCTTTGGACTTGACTTTGACAAATTTAAGTGGCATAGTGAAATATTAAATATTATTATTTATTTTTAATTTCATATTCAAATTTTCGCCTCTTTAAAAAATATTATAAAATTGTTTGCGTTAAGAAAATTAAAATGCAGAAAAATTTAGAAAACTATCGTGAGAGATTTTAGATAGTTAAAAAGAGAAATGATATTCTCTGATTTTCTTTTTGAACAAGATAAAATAAAAATCATTAAGTTCGGCGGAATAATAGAATATGTAATTTAGCATTTAATAATGATATAATTAAATCAAAATATATAAAATGTGATCAATTGATAAAATAATGTGAAACATGTCTTAGGCCTACAAAGTTTTTCAAACAAATTTTAGAAACCAAGCAATTCATTAATGTTCTGCCTTTTCTGACATATTTTAAATAAATAATTTAAATATATAAAATATGTATTATTGTAATTAACAAAAATATTACATTAATTTCTAAAATGTAATTTTAGTTTAAAAAATAAAAGTTGCTTTGCTTCAAAATTTTTTTTTTTAAAAAAAATATATTTACGTCTAATCTAATGCCTTCAAGACTAAGGAGAATTTGCGCTGCTTCGTAGTTGTTTTTAAAAACAGCATAGTGAAGTGCTGTAAAACCTGAGTCGTCTTGTAAATTGTAATCACAATTATGCCCAATTAATACTTCCATTGTTTTAATAAACTTTAAAATTTTTAAAATTTATAAAACTTTTAAAACTTAAATTTCATATTTTTTAGAAAAACTACTTTTGTTTTTTTGCTTGAAACAGGATTTTTGCATGAAAATAAAGCCGATTCAGAGCTTTTGGGAAAAATATTCAATTTTACCAAAAGATGCAACGGAGTCATTTTGCTTTTGGAACAAACATTCACATCTAAAATTTTAATTAATTTTTTAGGTAGTTTAATAAAATTTAAAAAATTACCAAATGCCAAAATTTCTATTAAATAGTTGCAGAGGCTAGAACGGCAAGATTTTGCAGCATAGTGCAGCAGATAAAAGTTATCGTATCCGGTCTGTGCCTCAATTAAACCTTTTTTTAGCGGTAAACCATTTTGTTCTATTAAAAATTCTAATTTTTCTTTGATTTCCGAGTCACTTAAATTTTCATCCTCAATATCCTAAATAAAAAGTTTTAAATTTAAAACTCAATATTTCTATATATTAATAAATATTTTCTGACAAGACTTGCAGAAAATATTAATCACATTAGTTTCTTGAATTCATTAAAAAAAATTAATAAAAATAATTAATATTTAAACTTTAAATAATAAAATCTTGGGAAGTTTCGATAAAACAATCTATTTAAAATCTTTGTTTTGAATTTTATAAATTTTATTCTTTATTGCTTTAATTTTCTTTAAAAGAATTATTTTTTATAAAATTAAGAATTGAAAACTCAATTAATTTGAAATTTTTCTTTAAAATAAAAATTTTTTGATTTTACCTTCTAGCGCTTACAGATAAATAAAAAATCCAAAATCAAATTCTAAGAATCTAAATTTTCTAATGTAATATTTGTATGAAAATTCATTATGGCTTCAAACAAATTTTTATAATAAAAGTTTGAATTTAGTACCGTGTTTTGCAGCCTTGCAAAAAGTTTAAGGTAGTTATACTATAATAAATTATTAAAGATGTGCGTTTTATTTATTTGAATGAGAACGATCCAAACATGACATCAAAGGGAATTATTATTTGGACAAGTCTTGTTTCACAGCATCACTGAGTTATCTAAGTTTTACGAATTTACAAAACAAATATTTTGAAGAAATTAAAAAGAGATTTTTTTTTAATTTTTTAATCTTTTTAGCATAAAGCTTTTGATTAAATTTAATAATTCTCTTTTAAAAATTTTTTATTCAGAAAATCAAACAATTCAAACTCCATTCCAGAATAAATATCCCAAATGAAAAAAATAGAGAGGCATTAAAAGCACGCCGATAAAAAGTTAAATAATTCTTTTCAATTAGAGTAAGAATTTATAAAAAATACAAAAATAATTTTATATATTCCAAAATTCAAAATGTCTAAAAACAATTTCTTAATGACCAATTTAATAATGAATTTCATCAATGGATGAAAAAAACATTTTTTACTTTCAACAGAATCATGTATCTTAACTAACTTCATAGGAGTCAACTAAAATATTTTATAAATTTATTCATTCAAAAGTCACATTAATAAATTTAATGACATTAATCATTGATTATAGAATTCTGATCTTCTATTGTTTGTTTGCATTTCGACATTATAAAAATTCAAAAAGAAATTTAAAATTTTGAATTATCACGAAACATTTTGGCAAAATATTTTTTGGTCTGAAAAAAAATTGGGCCTTAATTTAAAAGTTTTTGAGCTCCCTAAAAAAAAAGAGTCAGATAAATTGTCAAATGCACATGCTCTTTTTGAGTGATTATAAAAAATATAAATGTCAAAAAATGAACAATATCTATTGAGAAGCTAAATAAAAATTTATGAATCATATCTTAACTAAAATTTAAGGTAAATACTTTCAAAAAAAATGATTAAATATCTTCAAAAAATAATTTAAGATAAATAACAATTTCGAAGCCACATTTAAAATTGATGGATATTTTTTTTTATTAAACATTAATTAAAATAAAAATAAATTAACAAGATCAATTTTATACGCAAAAACTTGATCCTTAAAAAACTTATTTTTAATTTTTTTTTATAAATTTCCAAATTGAAATGATAACTTATTTGATAATTTATTGAATTTTTATGCAAAAAATAATTTTTTCAAAATTAAATATTAATTAATTGAAAAAAAGACAAATGAGCAATTAAATAAAATTTTAATAATCACATCTTAACTAAAATTTAAGGTAAATACTTTCAAAAAAAAATTGAAATCAATTACGGATATCGTAAATACATTAACTTAATTTTTTTATTTAATTTTAATAATCTAATTTAATAATGAGGTAGAAACTCTAAAAAAAATAAATTACTTTAATTATTGATTTTATTTCACTTTTAAAATTGTTCTCATTTTCACTATGAACAGATATTTCGCTTACAATCAACGGCAAATTGACTGATTCGTCTTCCTTGATATTTTTTTTTGCCGACTTTGAACGATCACTTTTAAAGCAGTTTATCATTTTATCTCTAAAAAATAAAGTTAAAAATCATTTTTGGTAAAAAAAAACATAAAAAACTCTTTCTCAAGAATCAAATGGTAAAATAAGATAATGCTCAATGGATAACGTAAACAAATTTTAAAATCAACATTGCCTCGAGTTACTTAAAGAGATAAAGAAGATTATCCTAAACAATTCACTTTTTAGGGAATGAATAAATTTGGTAAATATTTTTGACTTGAACGAGCGTTAGGCACATTTGACCCTCAAGGTTTATTTGATCCCAACGCTTCTAACTCAAATCAAATTTAACCAATTTTAATTTTGATGACTTAAAAAGGATTTGTGTGGGATCTCATTTCATATAATCAAGCCCAAAGTAAATATCTATCTGTTTTTTTTCGTGTCCTAATCAAATGAATAATTAAATTCTTTATTTTATAAAAAAATTTTATTACCAAATAAATATTTATATTTAAAATTATCGTTTGATTTTCAAGACCTTATTAGCTTAATCTAAATATTTCATAAATTTTGACTTAATCAAATAGATACCGAAACGCATACCTTGTGTTTTAGGTTTTAGTCAAAATTTGTCAAACCTCAGATAAGATATGTTTAAGAGCAAAAATGAGCTAAACCATTTTACTAATTCAGATTTTTCAAGATACTAAATTTAAATTCTTTTTCATTTTTTGTTTTCTAAAATAATCAAGTTATCATAAAACTAGGTTTTGATTTGAATTCGATCAATTTAATCAAAAATTTAATTTCTCGGGAAAAATATCTTTAGTCTCGGGGCAATATGAAAAATTCGTTTTGTCTTTTTAAAAATTAATAGCCACAGGTAACATGCCTTAAACCAGAAGGAACTTTACTTAATTATCTTGTTATCTTTTAATGCACTCTTTTCCAAATAAATCCAAAGAAAAGACACAAGCCCAAGTCTAGGTTAATTCTTAAGTGTATTTTGAAATATTTTAATTTATTAAAATTGCTCTATTGATTGATTTTTCAAATTCAATTAAAAAATAAAAAAATTATCTTGAATGAGTAAATTCATATTCAAACTGGTGAGTTTTATTCAAATTCAAAGTTTCAGGCCAAAAAAATCGCCCGATAAGGGGCTCGAACCCTTGGCCTTGAGATTAAAAGTCTCACGCTCTACCGACTGAGCTAACCGGGCCCATGTCCTATTTTAGGTTATAATCATAAGCTAAATGATAAAACTTATTTTTGGAATTTTTAAGAAAAAAGCTTCTTAAACTGAATATTAGGTTAATTTAATTTTTTGTTTAATTTTGACAAAAAAATGCAAAAAATCAAAATTTCGGGTTTTTTCCGGGTGTCACGTGGAAATCAATCATGCACATCTAATTATCGGAAAATATTTTATCAGATTTTGTTTAAATAAAACATATCACAGGATATTAACTGATAATTTAAAAAAATAATTTGTCATTACTAGTAGTCGGCTTTTACGCTTAAATTTTGACAATCATTGAATAATTTGGTTAAGATTCAAAACAGCAATAACTTTCCATTATTTTAAATTAAAAAAAATAACTATTTTTTATTATCTTATTTCTTAAGAACTGGATCCAAATTTTTGTATTTATTAATTTAAAAAAAAATACTTTATTTTTTTCATTCAGTAATTGATTGAAGTGATTTGAATGACAGAAAGAGCTGAATGTTTATAATTAAAGCCATTTAGGAAACAAAGAAAAAGAAGAATAGATATTAAATTTTTTTTAAATCATGAAAACAAAATTTTAAAACTTTGAACAGAAAGAAAAAAAGAAATTTTTATTTATATCTAAAAAAGGTCAAATAAAATGCGTAGCGTGTAGGAGTTTTAACTCATTTTATTTTAAATCGTTTATGATAGTATTATTAATTTGTTTGAGTTGAACTGATAATTAAAATAAATTTTTTTTAGAATAAATTTATAATACACTCTTACTTCAATTTAGAATGAATTAAAATAAAAAAACCATCTTTTAAATTTAGAAAAGTTTAAATACTAAAGCTTGTAAATTATTTTTTAAAAAAATTAATAGAAATGAATGAAGTTGATTTGAAATTTTACGAATATTAGAGTATGAAAAAAATCAGCTAAAAAAATTGCTTTGTCTTTTTTTAACTCTAAAAGAAATTTAAAGAATTAGATGATTGAAATTTTATATTGAAAACAATAATCCTAATTTCAATATTCAATCGTTTGGTTCAATGTTTTTTTTAATATTCCTATTTTAAAAATTCAAAATTTAAAAAAAGTTGAACAGGATGAAACTGAGCACTAATTTTCTGGCTAATACTAAATATCTCTTAAAAAGAATGAATTTCTTGATGAAAAAATTCTATGGATATTTTTTTCTAGCAAACATTAATTAAAAGAAAAATAAATCAACAAGAGCAATTTTATAAGCGAAAGCTTAATCCTTAAATAAACTTATTTTTAATTTTTCTATTAAATTTACAAATAGAAAAGATAACTTATTTGATTATTTATTGAATGTTTATGTAAGAAAAGAATTTTTTCAAAATCAAATTTTAATTTATTGAAAAAAGTCTAGAAATTTAAAATGGCAAGATTTTAATTTCATGAATACATTTTTTACTTTAAATTTTAATGTTATTTTTTTAAGTAAAAATCATTTTTTTTTACATTACAAAAAAACTTTTAATCTTTTCATTCACTTAAACTTTTTTTGTATCTTTTAATTATTATTCATTTATTAATAACCTTGCAATAATCAAATTCAAAGTGAGCATAATTTTCAGTATTAATTTTTAATGGAAAAAATAAATCTAAATATTAAAAAATAAATTCAAACTTTGTATTTTGATTATTAATTGAATAATAAATGAATAAGAATAAAAAAATCCAAAAAAAAAATTTAAGTGAATGAAAAGATTAAAAGTATTTTTGATATGTCAAAAATAAAATGTAATTTTTACTTAAAAAATACCATTTAAATTTAAAGTAAAAAATGTATTCATGAAATAAAAATCTTGCCATATACTATATTATAATACCAAAGACTTTAAATGATCTTGATCAAGTTAATGAGCTTATGCTTAATATAAAGAATTAAAATTTTATTATCGACTATTCTATATAAAAAAACGTTTATTATGATATGTTCATGCTTTCTTTTAGAAAATAAAAGATATTATTGACAAGAAAATTTTCTATTTAAAATGAAAAATTACATTATTTGTCAATCAATCTAACCTCAAAATATTATTTATTATTGATATATAATAACTAATAATAAAGATTTTTATGACATGTTTCTTATCACAAAATAATTGGCTTGTAAAATTTTTTGATCTGCCAATTAATTTTTACCATAAGAGTTATCCAATACTTGTCCAACCTCTTATTGTCTGGTTATTGAAGAACAATGTAAAATCAAAAATCAAATAGAAAAAAGATAATTAATTGTTAAAAAATCTACAGTGATTAACTATTAACACTGAAAATCTTGGCAATTTTTTTAACAAGCTCTAGTTACAAAGTTCCTCAGCTGAAATTTAACAAATACACTATCAGTCTTTGGTGCTTCTAGTTTTGAACAATTATTTATATTGGTAAATTGAAGATTATGGTCTAATTTTGATGATTATACTCAAAAATCTTAAATCTTAAAAAAAACGATTTTTAAGAATTTTAAATTAAAAAATTAAATGCAGAGATTCATTTATATGCGTAGCAAACAGTGTTAAATAATGCCATGGAATTGTGAATAATTCTGCATGCATGAAATTTTTTCAGAGATTTGCAGATATTAAACATTCAGTTTATCATTGTATGTCTATTTAAATATCTAAGGTGCCTTTTTTAATGATAATTTTTTAGCATTATCATGAAAATAAGATCATAAAATTCAAATTGCTTTTGGATTAAGTTTTTGTTTTTTAATTTTTTGAAAATTATTTATGCTGCATTCTCAGAATATTCATGATGTATTCCTAGAAAATTATTTGAGAAACACATTAAAATACCTTTTATTTCAGACGCATTTACAATAGATGAGTTTAACTTTTGGAATGTCTAAAAGAAATTTAAAGTTAATAAAAAAATTCATTCCTTTGTTAATATTTTAAATTCAAGATTTAAATTGGATTTCAGGAGCGGAAGCTGAAAATGGATTTTTTTAATTAAATTTAAATTTTTTTCTCAATTTCGAGTCAAACTTTAGCTTATAATTTTTTTTTATTTTGGTTTCTCAGTTTAATAGATATTGATTAATTTTGATTAAAACTGTATTCATTTTCGTTTAAAACAAATTTTTTTTTTAAATTATTTAATTTTTTTCAAAATTCTTGTATTTAATGGAACAAAATTATTTATTTTTATTTATTTGTTTTCTGTACCGAGCTAGGGCTCCTTCAGAATAAATTAAAAAAATCAAAATCAAAATAAAAAATAAAATTAAATTATAGTTAATAAAATGAGATAAAAAAAATCAAAACAAAGTAAATAAGCTAAAAAAAAATGAAAGTTTAGAAGACATAGATTGTTACATGTGGCACATGTTTACATAGTTCAAGTTTCAGGAAAAAAAGAAGAAATAGTAAGGTAGAAATTACACAATGGAGTTGGGTATTCAATATATCTTGATTCGAAACCTTCTTTGTATTCCTTCACCAGTCTTTCAACCAATGGAATAGAATGACTCAGTCCTGTCCCAACATATCTCTCACTCAACTCAAAAAGACGATTCGAGACTGTTAGTAATTTTAGTTTATTAAAAGCTTCATGATGCACGATGTTGGAGGGAGTATCAAAGATACAAGCAATATTGTGATTAAGAAGACGCATCTAATCATGCTTTAAATTTTAATGAACAAGATGATGTTGATATAATAGCATAAAATCAAGAAAATTTAGAGGAAAACCAGGGTCAAAACAATTAATCAACAAACTCATAGACGCCAATTCGATCAAGCTGTTAAGACCCAAGTCTTGAAATGTCTCTATATATATTTAGAGCTGCACGTTCTAAGATTAACTGCAGTTTGAACACATGTTCTAACTACTATTTAATATTATTGTTATAACTTCGGATTCCATTAAATAAACTTTTTAACTAAATTAAATTGTTTTATTTATTTCTTGGCTTAAATCCGAATCTGAGACTTTACAAAGCAAAATGATCAAAAGATAAAAAATATCATGTTTTCAAATAATGAAATAAATTTTTCATTAATTTTTCGTTTCCTTATATTAATAAAATATTTTTTTAACTAAAAAATATGTTTCTGTTTTTTAAAAGAGAATTAATTTTTTTTTTCATCAAAATATAAAATTGATTAAAAATTTTCTGCTATTTTTATGTTAAAAGTGATCAACTATCAGTCTGGTCTTTGGTCCAAAGATTACCACTAAGCATAATAACTTTTCTTTACAATTGATTTAAATTATGTTTAAACTACATCTTTTGCGTTGTGCTCGAGAATTTTAAGTTTCTTAAGAAATTTTCTGATCCAAGAATCGTGTTGCTATTCTCTCAATGATTACAAAATAGACTTTTGACAATGCTTATGTTTTGAACCACTGTGCAATACTTTGAATTGTTAATACTTATTAAAAAATATTAAGTTAATTAAATTAAATAACGGACTAAATTTTTTAACCAGATTTGAAATACCCAGAGTTTGTTTAACTTGAAATAAAAATTTTAGTGGCTTTCTGAAATTAAGAAAAAAATGAATTAAAGAGAAACCCTTCGAAATCGTGTGTATTCTAACCCAACTTGGCATGCTCTCATTACCCAGTAGCGTCATTGGATTTAATGATCGAAAATTCAATCGGTCAAGTCGCCAAGATGGATAACCCTGCAAATTTGGCTAAAGCTAGACCTATTGAAATTTTTTGGTCAATATTGAGGTGGTAGTGTAGTGGGTAAAACAACAGCTTATTGCAACTGAGATTTGAGCTAGTGCTTTCAGTTTTGTGCTTCTATTTGCTACCTGGTTTGAGTTCATCGCCAAATCATTTCTCTAGAAGGTTGTTACTATTCATCTAATAAATGGAACCTGGCATTGGAACAGCGATTATCTTCCTATGGGAATGTGTCAGAACTCGCGAGTCAAGGGTTTACAGCACTTGCAGAAAACAGAAAACTACTACCGAAGCCAGCCTAACATCAATACAGACCCTAATGGAAGGTGTCAAAAGTTGGGTTGACAAAATTCGAAGAAATTATAATAGAAGAAAGTTTAGAAATAAAATTTGTAAAGCTATAAATCCTCTTTCTAAATCATTTGGCCTTCATTCTTTAAAATGAAGGAGTTATGACTTTTTGAAAAAAATTCGGAAACTTTGTCTATAGCCGCCAAAAGCGTGGTGTAAAATCAGGTTTTTTTTTAATTTAAATCTAATTTTTTTTTGCTTTTTTATTCCTTTTCATGTGTTGGTGTTTTTTTTTCTGTGCTAGAAGTGATCTTTATTAATTAATAAACATCTAAAAGAAAGTTAATTTTTTTGTTTACTTTCATTATTAGAGCCAATTAAGAAACACTTAAAGCCAAAAAATTTACATTACACTGCATATTGAACATTAGAATATTACACTCTATTAAACTTTTTAAAATATTTGGCTGAGTGGTCGATGAGCACGAGTCAGTCAGTTTTTATTAAAAATTAAGTAAAAAGTTTCGAAAGCTGCCCGATATACGGAAAACAGCTTATCGCTTATCGTAGTGATCGAGGCATAGGTGACGTTTACGAAGATATGAGTCTTCTTGAAGGCCCGTCTGCCGGACTGTCGACAGAAGGCACGTACGATACTTGAATGTTGTTGGTTGCATTTTGTTGTTGTAGTAGTTGACCATCAGTATGAGGGAGAAGAATCTGTGAATTGGTTCCCTCCCAGTGGAGTAAAAGCGGGCTCACTTAGCTTTCACCCGCTTCCATAAACCAATAACTGTCATGTTGTAGATGAAGAGCTGAATTTGACATGGTCGGCCATCTAAAACAAAGTGCAGCAAGGAAGCTGCTGCCTCATTAAACAAAATAGAGTCATGAGGAGCAACGACTGGGAAATCACTTCCCGAGTCGTCATTGACTGCCCACCAACTAGTACTCATGTACGGACATAGTCGTCAATATGAATGAGCAGGCTAATATACCACCAGTATTCTTTCCTAGTGGTGATGGTCATCTTAAGAGAGGTATTAATAATGGGACTAATCTTCCCTGCGTACCCCAGATAGTAGTTAAGATAACCCCTAAGTCTCATAAGGACTCTTCCCTTCGAGTCAGAAAATAGGAGGGACTCAGCCATAGAATTGTCAAAAGCTGAAGCCTTCTTCCTGCGGGTGATCCCTAGACCGTCTCACTCTGCTTCCAGGAAATTAAGAGACTTAACCGGATTTAGGACTGATTTGCGGGTACAGGAATTCACACTTAACTCGTATTCAGATAACTCAGACTTTACGCTTAACTCATACTTTCTTAGATGTTTTTTTGGAAAGCTTATCCTTTTAATGATAAAAATTACGGTTAACTTGTACTTCACTTTTAACTAGTACTAAAAAAGCATATTTTTTGGAAAAATTTCACACTAATATCAGACTTTTTTATCAATTTTAATCATTTAATTGACAATAAATTGATTTGTTTCAATTAATATTTAAATAAACATCCATTACGGAAATAAGAATTACTTTGAAATTCTTGATCTTTTTTAGTTTCATCTTCATTAATTGACAAAATTACAAAGTTTTAAATAGTCAAGACATGACTGTGACCATTTCCCAATCGAAGCATCAATTTCTATGGGCTATCAATTAGAAAAAAAATCAACAGGTAAATAATTTAACTATAAGAAAGCGAACTGGCAATTATTTAGCGAGATTTTAACATTCTCAAATAGTTATTTTCCATGAAAGTTCCATCACTATAGATCAACTAAATGATAAATTAGAGAAAAAATCATTTCTGCTTCTCATAAAAGCATTCGTTATTTTTCTCAAAAAATCTACAAAACCAGTCTTCCCCTGAACATTGTTATTCTGATAAAAGAACGCAGGAAAGTAAGAAGAAACTTTCAAAAAACTCGCTGTCAAAAGCTCAAGCAGAGATATAATCAACTTACATTTGAGATAAAAGCCTCTTTAAAAAAATTCTGGAATCAAAATTGGTTTGATTTTATCAAGAAAATGGGAAAAAACCCACTTACAAGTAGACCTTTTTGGAAAAAAATTAATAAAATTAGAACAAAAAAAGGATCAAATTTAATCAAAAATTTGTTTTCAAATGATAAGGAATTCAAAACTAATGAAGAAAAGGGAAAATGCTTTGGAGAACTCTTATCTTCAATATTTAGTCCTTAATCTGATTTAATTGATACTAAGAAAGATTTCGAATTACTTAATTCTAACTCTGAATTTTTTAGAAATTATGATCAGTGTAATTTTAATGATCCAATTTGCTTAAATGAATTAATAATGGCTTAAAAAGATTGAAAAATTAAGCGGCATCAGGACCTGACCAAATACATAATTTAATGTTAAAAAACTTACCTAGAAATTCATTAACAGAAATCATAGAACTTTTTAATTTATCTCTTAGAGAAGGTAAAGTCCCTAAAGCGTGGAAAACTTCAACATTACAATGATTCAAAAAAAGGCCTCTAATTTACAAGATCCTTTAAATTATAGATCAATTAGTACAACGAGTTGCTTAGGAAAGTTACTGGAACGAATATTTTATTCAAGATTATACAATTTATGGAACATAATTCACTCCTTATCCAGGAGCAAACTGGATTTAGGAAACATCGGCGAACATCAGATAATTTATTTTTTTAATTCAAAAAATTGTGGAATCATTTAATAGGAAAAAAAAGAGAATCCACCTCATTACTTGAAAAACTGGATAAGATCCTTTTTAGATAGTAGTACATTTAAGGTAAATGTGAATGACCACTTGAGCGACGAATATCAAATAACTGCAGGTGTTCCTCAAGGCTCAGTAATTAGTCCTCTTTTATTAAGTATACATATTAATGACATCCCCAAAAGAAACAAAACAAATAACGAATACTCTCTGCTTTTCGCAGATGATCTAGTTACATTCTTCATTTATAACAAAAAGGGGAACATAGAAAATAAGATAAATAAATACATCAACGAACTAGAACAATGGCTTATTGAATGGAAAATGAAGTTATCAGTTGAAAAGTCGTGTTCAGTAGTCTTCTCTAGGTACAAAAAAGAGAGTAATAATCTAAACTTAAAAATTTATGGAAACAGAATAATGAGCCAAAAAGAAATCAAGTTTCTTGGTATAAAATTTGATTCTAAATTAAATTCTAATATATTAGTAATATATTAGTTGACGAAATTAAAGAACGCTGCAACAAAAGGCTAAATATTATTAAGATACTGTCAAACAAAAAATGGGGTCTCAATCAAAACACACTAGGAAATTTATATAAATCTTTAGTCGGATCAATCTTAGACTATTCTTTTCCTTGCTTGAATTCATTTTCAGAAAATAATCTCAAAAAACTACAAGCAATTCAGAATACAGCAGTAAGATCTATCCTTAAGTTAAAATATGATACTCCCTCCAACATCGTGCATCATGAAGCTTTTAATAAACTAAAATTACTAACAGTCTCGAATCGTCTTTTTGAGTTGAGTGAGAGATATGTTGGGACAGGACTGAGTCATTCTATTCCATTGGTTGGAAGACTGGTGAAGGAATACAAAGAAGGTTTCGAATCAAGATATATTGAATACCCAACTCCATTGTGTAATTTCTACCTTACTATTTCTTCTTTTTTTCCTGAAACTTGAACTATTTAAACATGTGCCACATGTAACAATCTATGTCTTTTCAACTTTCATTTTTTTAGCTTATTTACTTTTTTTTGATTTTTTTTATCGCATTTTATTAACTTTAATTTTATTTTTTATTTTGATTTTGATTTTTTTAATTTATTCTGAAGGAGCCCTAGCTCGGTACAGAAAACAAATAAATAAATAAAAAATAATAATGAAAATAAATTTATTCAAAAATGAATTGACCATTGTGTAATTGCTATCTTACTATTGCTTCTTTCTTTCCTGAACTGTTCAATACTTAAATTCTTTGCACATGTCACCTCTTGCAATTTATCAATTTTTTATTGTCTTTTTATCATATTTTAACTTTTTTTTAATTTTTCTTATAATTTTTCTTTACATTTTTATTTTATTTTTATTTTATTTTTATTTTTTTTTAATCTGAAGGAGCTTTAGCTCGGCACAGATAAAACAAATAAATAATAATTGACAAAAGCTGAAGCCTTCTTCCTGCGGGTGATCCCTAGACCGTCTCACTCTGCTCTCAGGAAATTCAATTGTTACAATTGTTACATGTGCCACATGTTACAATCTATGTCTTCTTAACTTTTTTTTTTTAGCTTATTTACTTTATTTTTATTTTGTTTTTATCTCATTTTATTAATTTTAGTTTTATTTTTTGATTTCGATTTTTTTTAATTTATTCTGTAGGAGCCCTAGTTCGGTACAGAAAAAAAATAAATAAAAATCAATAAATAAATTCAAAGCAAGTTAAACGTAAGATTAATTTAGTACAGATTTATTGAATGTTTATGGAAAGAAGCTGCACGAAAAATATTTAGATAATGCAAGCATTGATGACGACTTGATCACATCTACACTATTAACCGATGATTTAATAGTAGAAAATATTGAGGCGAAATCTCAAGTCAATAGCAATGATACTGAAGACACTGAATCTGAAGACGAAAGCGATGAAGCCGATATTCCAGCCAGAAAAGAAATGATGAATTATATTTTTAAAATGCGTTCATACTTTCAATCAAAAGATGAAGATTATAAAAAGTTTTTAGATATTTGGAAGATATGGAAAGAAATCTCGAGAATACCGCAAAAAAAACAGATTAAGATGACTGAAATTTTTTTAATAAATTAAATTTTTCCAACTTTTCTTTTATCGGTTTTCATAGTTTTTCTTTATTCCATTCAAATAAACTTAAATAAAAATTTTGCTTTGTTTTTTTTTCTGTAATTTTTGGACTGACGGTTAACTCAGACTTTTTTCAAGTTCCGACGAGATCGAGTTAACCGTGAATCACTGTATTAAGTACCCAGCCCGCCAACTTAAGTTTTGCCATTAGCACACTCAGTAAGACCTGTAGCTTATTATAGTCCGAGTGTGCTACTATTAAATCGTCCAGATGTCCATAGGTATTCTTAGTGTAATACCTGATGAACTTGAGAACGCAGTTTAAAAGAGACTGCTGGACGTAGGGGGCTATACACAGTCCGAAGGGCATCCTTGTGAAATTGTAAAATCTTCCCCTATATTAGGTGCAGATTAATGTTAAAGATAGACCAACTTCAAGCTGAACGTTGGCGCTTCGATAACTTTGGTGAGTGCTGATAAATCAGCTATGGGTCTCACCTTCGAGTCGGGTCTCGACAGAAGGAAAAATGTGCCGCAGTATCGTGGCACTTTAGAGCAAAAATTTGAATTCAGTGTAATATTTTTAGGTTCAATTCAGTTAAATATATTTGTACAGCATAACATAAAAATATCAAAAAAATAAACAATTGATGTGAATTTTTAAAATTTTAGAAAACTCATTGATTTTTCTTTAAAAATATATAAAAAATTAATGCAAAATTATTTTGTTACCTTTGCCTAGATCAATGAATTTTATCATCAATATAAATCTTTGGAGACAAATTAAGCAAATTAAGAAAAAGATAAAAAAATTTATTTTGTTTTAGAAACAAAATTACAAATTACAATTTTTAAAAAAATTAGAAAAAGACTCTTTGATTAGGATTTTGGGCGACATTGTGCTGTGCCAATTGTCCCAGTTGATTGGACCCAAGGCCATTTAATTGTGCTAAATTTAGTTGACCATTTAGGCCAGCTAACTGGTTCAACGAAAGACCATTTAAACCCTGTAGCTGAGACAACTGTGCTTGGTTGATTCCTTGATTCAGTTGATTAAGTCCGATCTGTTGCTGGCCTAGTTGGTTCGAATTAAGGCCGGACAACCCTTGAACGCCCAGACCAATCTGACCGCTTCCGACCTGGTTTTGAAGCTGGTTTAGCAGCTGATTTTGAATCTGATTGGAAAAAGCTTGTTGTTGTCCTCCCATCTGACCAAGTTGGTTTGAATTTATGCCATTTAGAGCTGAGATTCCGTTTGTTAAAAACTGCTGGTTGCTTGGAAATTGAGGCAACTGCTGACCCAGAAGTTGTTGGGCATTTAATCCATTCGATAGACCTTGTGCGGCTAGCTGGGAATAAGGCGTTGATGAAGACAAGCCGAGAGATCGAATTTGGCCGCCCATACCCATGCCCTGAGATTGGTTCAACAGAATTTGCTGATTTGAACCAAGATTTGCTAAATTTGAAGAGCCATTCGAAGAATTTGAGGAAAAAAAGCGCATTTTTTTCTAACTAAGTAAAAAATTTTATAAATTTTAAACTTTGATTATTTTCATTAGAGTATACTTTCTTATATAGGAGATGTTAATTGAACAAAAGCTAATTATATCATACGACAGAGATTTAGTTTGATTGAACAAAAGGTTAGGCTTTGAAGCAGAAATCTATTTTGTTAAGTCGATCATGCGTATTTAGGACCATATTAGCTTCTATTGAGCCCTTAAAAAAGCAAAGACCTTTTCATTAATATCAAGCCTGTCATATCAAATACTTTAATTGAAGTTGGTGAGGTTTGCATTTTGTTAAAAAATATAAAACAAGCTTTGGGAATTTTTGGTTTTTTCTCTTTACATTTAAGACTGTCATCCATTTTTGAAATTATTTTTGATTAAATTTAACTGATAATTGGAAATTATTAGGCTCAAATGACTGCTTTGGCAATTGAAGATATATCATAAGAAATAATTAAAATTTTTTTTTTAAATTAAAAAATACATCGGGGAATTTAAAATGAAACAAAATTTTCCATGATGTTTTTTCAAATTAAACAGTTATTGATATTTGCTGAAAGTGGACAATTTTTTTTAGAGAATCATTTTTTTCGCTTATTTAAGCAAATTACAAAATTTAATTCAGTTTATTTGGTTTCATTCTAGATTCAATGCTTTTCAAAGATTTCCTCATAAAATCTAAAACCCTAGAATTTTGAAAATTTATTATTGAAATGAATTTTGTATAAAAAAAGAAAATTTATTAATTGATAAGACCTAAGAGTTTGCTTTTTTATTTAAATAAATAATTAATTTTGCAAATAAACACGTTCAAATCGCCTTTTAATTTTTTTTTATAAAAAGCTTCATTATTGAATAATATTGAGTTCATCACAAATGACTATGTGACTCGGAGACTTGGTTTTAATTAATTAAAATTAACAAAACACTATTATTTCTATTATTCGGAAATGATAGTTCACTGCTGAGAAAGGAAATAATGATGAAAATGGTTCATTGAATCGACAAATTTAATTAAATCTGAGAAAAATGCAGATAACGGCTTACTTCTATTTTATTTCTTTATTTTCTTTTTATGCTATATATCTATCTTAAAATAAAAAATATTCTAAAAATCAATTGTTTATTAAGTCAGCCGCAAAAAAGTTAAATGCGTAAAAAAATAATTAACTTTTATTAGACATTGTCGGACAACAAATATATTTAGACTCATCTTAAGAGTATTCATAACAAAGAATAAAAAATAAATGCAAATTTTTTTATTGATTTAGGTGAGAATTTACCGAATGTTTTGAATCTTGTTTCTGTTTATCTGAAGAAAAACAAAAAATGAATGCTTATTTTTCGGATAAAAATTCTACTTTTAAATTTTATTATTAAATACTTTATTTTAAGTAAATCAAGTATACTGATATTACTGATAATCTAACCATTGTTTTTTAGTGCAACAAAGTTTCAAAGGCCACTAGTGAAATTAATCTTTTATTTATATTTGAATTTTTTTAAGTTAGAGATTTGAAGATTCAAAAATCATCGAAAAACTTAATGACTTTTTTCCGTATAGTCTAAAAAATATTAATTCAAAACTTATAATATTATATATGTTTTTTATGTTTGGAAAATTCTTATTTTAATTTTGAATATCAGCGTTGGTTAATTTCATTTATCATTAGTAGGATTTTACATAATTTAATTGATTTAAGTGCGACTCTTTAAATATTTTTTTAAAAATTTGATTTTAAAATAATATTTTGTTATCATTTTTGAAAAAACTTTCGTTAGATAATTTTTAAAGAATTGAAAAACTCTAAAAAATAAATCTTTAAAATTTAAAATTAAGATTTAAATTTATTTGACAACTCTGCCTTTTTACTCCTTATCTTACTAATTATTCTTTTTTTCCTTACCTTTGTAATTCCATCTATCATTGAATTAAAATTTATTTGATTTAGTTTCTTTTCTTCTTTTTGATTTTATTTCTATTGATTCTTAGCTTTAGATCAGCATTTTGATTATTATATTTTTAAGCACCATTGAATACGACTTTTAACTGATATCTTCATTTTTCACTTGCAAAGCCAGCGTTCTATTTCAACAAAGTATTTAAACATCTTATTTTCTAGATCACTCTGTTTCCTTTAAATAAAAAAAGTCACAGGGTCTTCAGCAAATAGAAGGAAGTATTAATTATTTTTTATAAAATTTTATAATGATAATGATTTTTTTCATGTAAAAATTATTTTTTGAAAATTAAATTAAATTTTTATTTTATTGTCAAACATTCAACAAGTCTGCTTTTCCCACATGTTCGAATCCATAGTTTGTACTAGGAAAACACAAAGCAGCATCTTCATACCTTCATACCACCAACTTTCATACATTTATAACTTTCGATTCATTTTTAATGCAAACATTTTATTACATTCAAGAACTTATTTTAGAAAGTAATTTTTTTTAAAAAAAAGTTATGAAAATATTTATTAAATTTATAAAAAAATTTGGCAAAAATTTGCCAAGACTTAGCAGACGTTCGCATTAAGAATAAGTAAAGCTCTTTCCAATTCGATCATTTTAATTCAGCTAAATCTTGAATAAATTAGATAAATTACGTATGAAAATGCTACAATTTGTAGTATTTTTGCTTCACTTAAAAATAGATGTACGCAGAATACAGAAAATTACAGATTTTTACAAAATTTGTTTAAGCAATGTTCATCCAGCAATAGAATCTTGTAGATTGGATCACAAGTTAATTTGTTTAAGCTTTCAATAATTTCCCCTTCTTATAAAAAAAATATCACTTTGTAGACTTCTTGTTTTTTCTTTGTAATACCTAAAATAGTGAGCTTTTAATTGAATTTTTTAGAATTTAAAATTTGTCACCTTTTTCAAATTTATCAATAATATACCCAATTTTAAATAATTGAGTCATGTCTCCTCATAATGAGATTTTTTTGAAAAGTAGAGTTATAAGACGGCTCTGATATCCTTTTTTTTGTTATTGAAAGATCATTATATATTTTTTTTCTTATAGACCCATTAATTTGCCTTCTTCCTTTAAAAAAATTCAATGGATTCAACAATGAAATTTATTTTTGACTTTTTTAAAAAAATTCTTTGACAATAGCTACCAAAAGCTATAGAATAAAAGGTGTAAATAAACTCAAAAAATCCAACACGAATGTTTTATGAAACATTTTACATTTTACAATGATTTAAGCTAAAAAGGGTTTGGATCCTCGGTCTCTTGTTTCATCTACCCTTTGCAAAATAGTATTTATATAAAATAAATACTATTTATCTATATAATCAAAGTTTATTCATTAGAATCAAAAAAATGGCTGTTTTAAATTTTCTGGATACACGAAAATTATTGTATTAGAATTATTGAAGATGGAAAAAGAAGTCGTGTTTTTTAAGCAGACGAAAATAAAGAATAATATAAAAAATATTTGGTTTTATAATTTTTTATGAAAGAACACTTATCTTATCTTGATATTAAAGTCTTATTGATTTTTCAATTTTTAGAACTTAATCTTTACATTTTTGTAGACTCGAATATAAAAAAAGTTTATAATTTTTTCTGGATTTTTTTAGTCCTAAGGGAAAATGAAGATAGGTTATTTTAGAACGCGATAAAAAAGAGAAAAAACAATCAATTTTATTTTATTTTTAAATTAAAATAAACTTATTGAAAAATTTCAAAAAAAAGTTCACCATACTTCATCATACTTATATAAACTTAAAGGCAACTCAATCTAATTGGCATTTCATTTACCTTAGAGATATAAATTTTTAATTCCAATCTTTTTAAGAAAAAGTTTACCGAATTCTATAAATGGCCCACAGAGACCCTCGGTCCATTCCATTTAATGCACGCAGGTCACAAAATTAGGGTATTTTTATCAATACAATTTTTGTAATAATTTTAAGTTTAACTTACTTAGTTTCTTAATGTGCTTTGGAAACTAAAATTGTACGTACTTGATTATTTTAATTTTTCAGAATTTGTTTATTTTTTTTAATTTAAAAAGTGAAAAAAAAACGTCAAGAAAGACCTTTTTTTATGAAAACGTAATGTTAAAGTTTTATTGATTTTAATAGAAACATTTTTTTTTAATAATTATTCTACTACGAGTCTAAAATATAAAAGAGATTATAGAAACCTGGAAAGATGATGTTTCCAGGAAGAAATCTGAGACTCTGAGAATATCAATGATAAGTTTTTAGAAAAATTATATCGGAAATTAAATACTTTTATAGAATTTTGGCAAAGTTTAAATAAACTAAAATTCGTTTTGACTTAAAGCAAATTTTTTTTATTTTTTTATTTTAAGTAGAGACTTTGAGGTTTCCTTAAATGCGGAAGCGGAACGCCAACTGACCGTAAAAGCTGCAACAGCGACAAATTAACTTTACAACAAGACCTCAATGCACTCACGGAATAGATTAACAATTGGTGTAAGCTATTTAGTGTTGACAAATGCAAAGTGATGGAGTTCACAAGAACCGTTAAAAGTCTTTACAACAGAACTGAGCTGTTTATGGTCAATAAACTGATAGAAGCTGCCTAAGCCATGTGTAAGAAGAGAAGGATCAGAGAAGAGTCACAAAACTAGTTCCAAGATTTAGAAATTAGCGTCCAGTTGCAGTCCTTAGCCTACCAACCCTTCAAGAGCGACGTTTAATAGGCAGCATGATTCAATTCTACACACTCAGCAAATGATTCAATAAGGTAAGTTGGACGATACCTCCTGCGCAATGTAACTCACTTTTCCAAACTGGAACTGCCTAGAGAAACAGAAGTTACATTATAGGAAATTCCGATCATAATTCAACCAACTGCTTACAAAGAACCAACTTCTTCACCATTAATATTTTGAAAATATTAATGGTGAAAATTAAGTCGTAACCGAATGGAATAATTTACCATCTGAAGTTAATAATGTTTCAACAGTCTATCATTTCAAAAATAGATATAATACTTTTTAGTCTAGTCTAAAAAGGTCCACTAAAAAGGTTGTCTAATACTGAGTTAAAGTAATTAGTTTTCCTGAATCTTCTCTTTTTTGCGAGATCTTTTTACATCTTTCTTAATTTAGTTTTGTATTTCATTTTTTACTTATAATAATTTAAAGATTATACTTATTATGAAATAGACAATTATTAATGTTTTTATATATGCATCTAGCAACCATATCTTCGCAAGCCTGCTTGCGTTAGCTAATTATTAGTATTATTAAACGCGGAAAAAATTAACTTTATTTTATTTATTAAAGAAATTAATTTATTAATTATTAATATAAATAAGTAAATCTAATTGATAGTAAAATTTTAATTAAAAAAATTATTTTTATGCACTAGTCCTAAAAAAACCAAAAACCAAGTTGAATAACAATTTTAATTCACAGTTCGAGCTTTTAATACATTTTAAAGATTACAAAATAAGCAATTATTTGTCATTTTGCTCAGATAATTTTTTAAATAATCTCTTTAATCATCGAAATCGCCTAAAACTCAGTTTCATCAATCAATTGATTAGTATTTAAAATCTTTTCTGCTGAGGTTAGCTTTTGCTATTAATTTAGTAAAAGTCATAGGATTTCTTTTTCTGGTCTAATATCTTTGACCAATACTTACTAGGAAAGCTATACATTTTTTAATTCAAACTCAATTAAAAAAATTTTAAAAGTCAATTTTAATAAATAAATTTCTAAAATTTATCTTTCCGCATCCGCATTTTAGTTTATCAAAATTCATGGCAATATTCAGTTCCACTTCCGCATTTTAGGAATAACCAGGATTTGAGAAGCATTCTAAGAATATTTTTTGAAAATATTCGATGATTTTGGTTAAATGATTTTAAAAATGTATCTAAATCACTACTAGTACTAAAATTAAATTAAATTGCTGATATTGATTTTTTTAATAATCTAGCAAAAAAGTTCATAAATTTTTGTTTTGAATCTAGCATAGCATATATTAATAAAATCATTTTTTTGTTTTTGAAACAAATGTTTGGTTAAAAATATAGCATTTAAATCTTTATTCTCAAGATCTTTTCGTTTAATTTTATTAAATTAAAATAGAAAAAATTAATTAAAAATTTTTTATAAATGTAGAAACAATATTTTTATTCTAAAAATAGATTTAAATATAAAATATCTCATACTTTCAATTAAATGAATCATTCTCTAAAATTCAATAAATTTTGATATAAATAAATACTTTTATTTGAATATTTGAGTAAATAAAAATTTCAAAATTTCAGTGAGATTTTGGTAAATTGAGGTTTCTGCTCATTTCTGCTTATTTTGAAATCAGAAAATTTTTAATTTGAAAAAAGAAAAGGATTTTTAGGAATAAAATATTTTTAAAAGATTAATAAAAGATTTAAAAACAAAAATGAAGATTCAGGTAAAAAAAAAGTTTTTGTAGTGATAATTTAATAAATATTCAAAATTGTAAATACTTTTCCTCATGAAACTAATTAAGCTTTGAATTGATAATGAACAAGTGATTAGTTAGATTTATTTGAATTTCTAAAACTTCTGAAAATTTCTTCAAAAAAAAACAATTACATTGGTGATTTGATAACAGTATTTTACGAAAAATTACGTAAAATATCGTTAATTAACGTAAAATCCGAAAAAAGAGAAAGAGGTATTTTACGAAAAATTGCGTAAATTTTCAGGATTTTAAGATAATTTTGGTTAAATTTGGTAAAATTCAAAACGGCCAATTTAAAATTCAAAATTTTTGAAAAGATGTCTTTTTTTTTCGAAAAATCGAAAATTTAAAATAGATTTTTTTATAACAATTTAAAAATAACTATTTTTTTAACCAATTTATAAAAAAAAATCTATTTTTAATTTTCGATTTTTCGAAAAAAAAAGACATCTTTTCAAAAATTTTGAATTTTAAATTGGCCGTTTTGAATTTTACCAAATTTAACCAAAATTATCTTAAAATCCTGAAAATTTACGCAATTTTTCGTAAAATACCTCTTTCTCACTTTTCGGATTTTACATTAATTAACGTAAAATGTGGTAAAATTTTGTTAATTAACGATATTTTACGTAATTTTTCGTAAAATACTGTTATCAAATCACCACTGTAATTAGATATTCTGGACCCCAATGAAAAATATAAATTTAAATTTTTATTAGCTTCTTGATAAATACCTTTTTAAATTGAGATTAAAATTGCTAAATTATGATAAACTTCACTTAGTCCGAGTTGAGTTTAGGTCATTTCAATAAAACAAGCAATTCCCGAAAGCTCTCTCCGAAATTTATTTTATTTATGTCATTAATAATCCAGGTTGTGCTTTATTAAAGGCTTAATTTTTAAATATTAAAAGTATAATTGAGGTCAAACAGTAAAAGGCTTTGTAATTCTTTATCAGTTTAATAACCTAAAAAATTGTGTCGTAAAAATATTTATTTTTAAATTTTTAATAATTTGATGGTTCTTAACGGGTTGCTGGAAGTGATCGTTTAGTCAAAAAATATCTAGAAAGAATATCTCTCATCTTAAGCTTATGTATGAGAACAGCATTTCTCAAACTTAAAAATTAAGATTGAATTTTAAAAGGCCATGTGTAATTTAATTCTGAGGCCGAGAAGTTATTTCATTAGGCTCAGTTAAATTTTAAAAAAAATTTATTTTTTAAATGATAAATAAAAATCCTTAGAATAAAATATTGATAAAATAGAAATAATTTAATTTTTTTAATTTAATTAAATTTAATTAAAGTTCACGAAATTCAAAACTTTAGTGCTATCTGAATTTCATCATTCTAGGAAATGTCTGATCTTTTCTTGCTCTAATATGCTGTTTTAAATAACACCAAAGACCTTCTATAGGATTCTTCAGATTCGGATGAAGTAAAAAAATCATAGTAATTATTATTTATATCGGGTTCAACGTCTATTTTCATATGATCATCTTCATCTTCTTCCTCTTCAATAAATTTTTTTTGGCCGAAAACTCCAAGGTTATTATCACGAGATTGATTATATTTTAATTTTTTAGGCATTTTTCACTTAAATTAATTATACTTAGATAAGTTTTTAGTAAAATTTAGAAAAAAAATATCAATAGAATATTAATATACAAATTTATTAATTATCACATGATTTAAATACATTTTTTAAGAAAAATAAAGCAATAAAATAAAAAAGTTAAATCATAGAATTGTTCAGAATTTTGTCTAGATTTATAAAGAAAAAAAAAAGTGGGCCCATAATTGATCCCTCGGAAGAGATACGATTAAAACCAGAAAAAACACATTTTTTTCCTTTTTTTAGCCAAAAAAAAACGCCACACCTTTTTTTTTTCTTCTAAATTACATTAGCATGTAGAGAATTTTACGCTCTTTCAGTATATATTTACTTTTTTGGTATATTTAAGTTTTATCTTTGAGATTTTGAGTCTTAAGAACAAGAACTTTTTAAAAGGTTTGCTATTTTTGGAACCCCCCCAAAAAAAAAAATTTTTAATGGGGTTTTCGAGGGCGTAGATTACGAATTTTGAGTAAAAAATAAAGAATTTAATTTTTTTAAATTATCGATCAAAAAACAAAAAAAAATATTTAACAGCATTATTGTTATTTTAAAATGTTTTATTTATTTGATAATAAAGTAAAAACCTTGCAAAATACCCCATGAAGTTCTAGTGTTAATGATTGAGTGAATAAGTTAATAAGTATTTCTTTAATTTTTTTGTAAATAAATAAAATTTAACTAGGAATAATATAAAAATGCTATATTTTATTCAATGAGCTTATATAAAAAAATTGATAATTTTAGATTGAAATTTTTGTATTGTGATTTCTAAAATTAAAGAAAAATTAAAAAAAATCTGAATAAAATAACAATGCTCATAAGCTTTTATTATGTTGAATTTTTTCTTCGTATGAGATATGATAAATAAAAAAAGCAGACTGAGTTTATAGTTGAAATTATATTGTAAGATGGGGATAGTATTTTATGTGTAAACTGGGTGACAACTTTTGATAAGTGTTTTATTTCCTCATTAACATTAGATGTCTTAAATTTTTTTTAATAACTATATAATAGAGGGCACGTAGAAAAAAAAACTTGTTTTTGTTTGACATGTGCTTATCTTTTTGAGGCTGAAAAAGGACTTCAAAAAAATCCAGGTGAGATTTAAGTCAAATTTGAAATTTGATTTTGGCCGATTTTTACCATTCAAAAAGTTTGATACAAACATATCTAATTAGACTGCTAATTTATCGTGAATTTATCTTTAAATTTTTATTTAGAAATTTGAAAAAATATTGAAAATTCCTTTTTAACTTTTAAATAATTAATCAATTTATTTTTTTATCTTTACCGAGCTAATGCTAAAAATAAATGAGAAAAAAGTAAAATAATAAAACTTAAATAATTCATTTATCAGATTTATCAATTGAATTGAAAAACTGGGTATAGTCTATTATGAGAAATATTCTTGTTCTCGGGTTTTGTCAATGTTTTTTTTTTATTAAATTAGAATAATCTATCAAAAATTAAATCTCAGTTTTGTTTATTCAAAAATACTTTTAAAAATTTGTAAAAATTAATTGTAAAGTAGTTAAATCCATATCGATTATAAAAAATTTATTGATAAAATTAATTTTTTTTTCCATTCGAATATAAAAAGAGCAATTTTTATAAAAAAACTTAAATTTTCGAGTCAACCGGGTTAATTTTTGAGACAATCCGGTGAAAATCCGGTTAATATTCGGGGCAATCAGGTTAACCCTATAAACCCAATTGCTCTCACCCGGTTGACCGATCAGTCTTTATGGGTGAGCCAAAATCTTGGGGTAAATTAAGTGACCAGATTTCGAATTTTCTCACCTTCGTTTGCTAAAATTACTATTATGTTAAGAATAGGTCACCTGGTCACCAAGTCAGAAATCGAAAATGTTACTTCTCTTTGATATTTAACTATTTTATACATAAATTTTACAGTAAATTTAGCCATCTCACTATATTTGATGATTAAAGGAGTTGGAGTTGTATCCGAGTCTTGGGTACCAAGCTTATGGCCATTTATACACTAGAACAACGGGGTAATTTGCAAGTATTTAGGTCTTACCATTTCCCATAGTTTTATATGATGTAAAAAAGTAAGCTTTTCACTTAGAATAAAGATTTTGATTTTAAATACAAATGTCCAGAAAACCCAAACCGTTGTCCACATGGTTTACAAAGAAATGGTTTATTTAGTTTTTCTTTTACTTTCTTAATTGTTAAACTCTTTTAAATATTTGTATAAAATTTATTTGAATTTACTATATAAGAGCATATTTATTTTACTCGTTTAAATTTATGAACATTCTTTTTGAACCGCCGTAAGTATAATAACATTAAGTTTTTAATTTAGTTTTTAATTATGTTTGTATTTTTTATTCTATGAATTTCTACGTTGATTTGTAAGAAGCGGTGAAGTTTGAAGCAAAAATTGTTACAAAATGTGTTTTATTAGATTGAATCCAAGTTTTATAATAATTATCTAAAAAATTTCTTTTAAGTAAATTTTGTTAAACGCAAACAACAGCAAAAAAATAAAAAATTCCTTAAATTTAGAAGGATTTATCGAATATTGATGGAAACAGTACTAAATTTTAACAAGAAGCAGTATTAATTCCTGAATGACAATAAAAAAATGAAACTTTTATATAATTTTTATATAATAAAAAATTGTGATAAAATTTTCAGATCGAAATATTGATTTTTTTATTTTTTTTATTCATTTAAAAAAGTCGTTTTGTTTTTTGTTGCGGAAGAGCTTGTGCAATTTTCAGAGAAGACTTTGATAAAAAACAAAAACTATTTTACTTTTTAAAAAATATTTTTAAATTATTGAAAATTTATCCGTATTTTATGTTTACTTTACAGAATCGATCAATGCTTTGGTCATAAAGGAGCTGGGGAGAGCACTTTAATTTTTTAAAAACTAGGGAGCTTTCGAGCACTCGTGATGAATTTTTGGGCAATTAATATCGCTTAAAATAGTATTGGGCCGGAAGGAACCGATTATTATACTTTCGAAGCAGATGTTTAGTTGATTAAATTTATTAGAGTGTTTGATTAATAATGTTGTTTCTCTTTGATATTTAACTATTTTATAAATAAATTTTACATTAATCTCAGGGATAATATTAAAATTTTTCCAAATTATTTTGTGTTTTACTGGAACAAAATTTAAACCAGTGAAATTTCCATTATAGTATGAACTAGCCTTTTGATATAAAATTCACAAAATATCTATTAAAAATATCTATTAAAATGTTTATTTATTCAACATTTTAATTAATAAAAAATGTTGAATTAAAATGATTAAATTTGACAAGTTTAATACAAGTGATATTTTTTCTTACTTATTTTTTTATTGAGAGTTAAAAATGAATTAGTTAATTATGTATTTAATTTTAACATTCAAATTTATTAATAAGTTGAGATAACTAAACCAGTTTAATCTACACACAACTACTGACAAATTTTTTGAATGCTGCTCATCCAGCAATTGAATCCTGTAGATGACCTCCAAGTTAGTGAGCTCTCAATTTTTTTAAAAGAATTTCAAAAAAAACTTAATACTTTTAAATCTATTTAAAATAAAAAGTGTTTAAAGATTGTTTATCATATTCAGTTGCTGATGAAATTTTGAAAATGGATCTGGTAAAAAGGCTTGCAAAGCAGTTCATTTCTCGAAGGTGTTCATCAAAATTTGAAAAAATAAGGATGAAAATTTCGATATAAAATTTTGTTGTTTTTTAAAATATGAAATGACAGATTTTTTTTTTTAATTTATTAAGGGTTTTTTTTTCTATTAAAAATATAAATATCAAGAACTATTTTCACCTTCTCCACTTTAAATAGAAAAATAATTTTAATGATTTATTAAATTAGAATTTTTTGATTGTAAACAATTTAATGGATCATTATTTTATTTTTTCAATTTTAATTACTCTTAAAAGTTAATAAAAAATTAATATTTTATTTTTTTTTAACATTTATATGTTTCAAGTAGTATGCAACTGAATGTTAAGTAAGATCGAAAAAAAGTGGAAGAAATGAAAGTGATTAATGTGTTATCGCTTGTTGGCTGTGAAAGAAGAAACTCTTTAAATAAACTTTTAGAAGTTATTAAGATATTAAAAAAATAATTATTAATAGTATTAAAAAGAGTTAAATCAAGTAATAATTAATTCAATTTTTACTTTTTATTTTTTTTATTTTTGTAAAACGCTAAAAAGGGATGGATGTCCAAGATGATTATCCAAACCCCTAATCGCCTTAGTTGCGGCTTTTTTTTTATATAAATCAAATAAAATAAAAATAAAACATGTTTCAAGGCGTTGTGAAATTTAAATACAAATTGTACCAAAATTCTTCCTTTTTTTATCGTTTATTTTAGCGTATTACCTCGTTAGATTATGCTGCAACATAAGCTAAGACACATCTTTGGACCATGCACCAAAGTAAAGTTCACGAAATTCAAAACTTTAGTGCTATCTGAATTCTTTATTTTTGACTCAAAATTCGTAATCTACGCCCTCGAAAACCCCATTAAAATTTTTTTTTTTTGGGGGGGTTCCAAAAATAGCAAACCTTTTAAAAAGTTCTTGTTCTTAAGACTCAAAATCTCAAAGATAAAACTTAAATATACCAAAAAAGTAAATATATACTGAAAGAGCGTAAAATTCTCTACATGCTAATGTAATTTAGAAGAAAAAAAAAAGGTGTGGCGTTTTTTGTTGGCTAAAAAAAGGAAAAAAATGTGTTTTTTCTGGTTTTAATCGTATCTCTTCCGAGGGATCAATTATGGGCCCACTTTTTTTTTCTTTATAAATCTAGACAAAATTCTGAACAATTCTATGATTTTACTTTTTTTTTTTATAGCTTTATTTTTCACCATTATTGTTACCTCCTAAACACCGCCAAATAATATATTTGAAAATTTTATTTTTTATTATTTCGATTTTTTTTTGATTTTTTGTTTATAAAATCAAGTCTTGATGACGTATTAATTAAAAATTTCAGAGTTTGATGCGGCCCCAAACCCGTGATAATTCTATTAGACCATGCGTTTTTAATCAAAAATGTTCTAGCATGGACGAGATTTACTTTGGTGCATGGTCCAAAGACGTGTATTAGCTAATGCTGCAGCATAAACTAACGAGGGAATACGGAAATATATCAAAATAGAAAGATATTTGTTCAATTTATTTTGAATTTCAGAATACCATTTAACTAATTAAAATTTAAATGAAGTTTTGTGTTATAAATAAAACATTTTTTAATTTAAATCGTTCAATTAACTATTTTAATTTTTTTTAATTTAATTTTTTAAAGTTAAATTCTTTAATATGTTTATAAATTTTTTTGGCAAGCAATAAAAAAAGAAGAGTTTTATGTCGAAAGAAAAATTTCTAATTAAGAAAATTAAATTCGAGTAAGAAAATAATTCCATCCTACCATATATGTCATCTTGTAATAAAAAAATTTATTTTTGTTTTTGTTAAAAATAGAAATATGTTTGACTGAATTTTAATTTTTCAACTTTTTATAAATTGCCAGTTCAAACTCAAATTTTGAAATAAAAATTTCTCATAGAATAAAATATCCTAAGCGGTGAAGTAGGAAATAAAATTGTTTTCATATTTTTTTTAACTTTTTTTATTTTGTTTTTAAATCGATAAAAAAATATAAAAACTTTTAATACTCAGATAAAAAATAAAACTAAGCTCAGAGTAAATGTCTAAACAAATAACAAAGTCAAATATCTATACTCTTCTAATTTGCCTTAGAGCAATTAAGAAACAAAATAGAAAAAATGTGTCCTTTAGTCGAAAAGTCTACATTAAACATTGTCAAGCATTTGAGAGAATTAAAAATAAAAAAAGAATAAAACAATCAAAAATCAATCAATTGTATAAATAAATAAATTGGAATAAAAGAATTTTTTTGTTAATTGTTTAAGAGGAAATAATTGATTTTTACATAGAATTTTTCTTAATTATTGTAGATTGAACACAATCAATTGTGTCCTTGAGTACCAAGTCAAACACACTATTTGAAATTAAAAGCTTGGCCTCGTACTCTTCTATTTCATAGTTGGACCATTCATGTTCTTGTTCGCGCATTTCCACATCCAGCAGACCATCGACCAAGTCGAGCTTTTTCTGAACTCGCCACTTGGACCTCACTTTGTCTCTGTTTTCTTTCTCCGGGCTAAGTTTGAACAAGTCGAGGACTTTTCGGCCCACCAGCTCTTTCACTTTGGACAAATCGCTGGGTCCTCTCAGATACGACTTGAAGTGCTTTTTTTTCAGTGGCCTCAAATGTCCGGGCAAGTATTCGGACACAACATCGGCTTGCTCGAACCTCTCCAAATACAAGTCATACATCAGCTCTCCGGTCAAGTCCAGGATCATTTTTTTAAAGCTCAACTCGCTCTCTTTGAATTCAGCCTCTGGCTTGAAGAAATCTTCCAGTGATTTTTCGTCATACATATTGCTGGCCTCGTTGGCACTGTTTGTCTCGAGCAAAATTTGAAGATTGGCCAAATGTTTCCAATAATAGTTGTGAATGACCTGGTCGACCAACAGCGACACTTTTTCCCTCTCAAATGGAACATTGAAGACCACTGGCTTGGCACTTTCATCCAGACAATCGTTCACTTTTTTCTGTTTGCCATCTTCTTCAAAGTCTTCGTCCAAATCGATGGGCGGTATGGGTATCTTGACAGTTGACATGAGGTCATCACTGATGTGCTCGTCATCCGATGTCTCTTCCACCGAGCCTTCCTCGTCCAGCTCTTCCATAGTCTCTCTATATTGTTCAGCAATAAGCTTGCTGTTCTTCGAGTTCTTAACCTCGATCATTTGGTCAATGACCTGGTCCAGACAACTCTTCAGAAACGCCTGTATGGCCATGTCTTGTTGGCGAAACTTTTCGATCTCTCTCTCGGACTGCTCTCTCTCTTTGGCTTGGCGACTGCTGCCCAAAATTAAAATTTGTGTGTCTGTTGAAGAATTGAGACTGGCCGAGTTTTCTTCGCCATCTTCCAAGCCGTCCAATTTCATGTCACTCTGACTCGCACCATTTTCCATCAAATCCTCACTAATCTCGCTCACTGTACTCTTTTGGTCATCTTCAATTTTCTTTTCTGATGCATGATTGCTCGCTTTTTCCGACTCGAAATCGTCTTCGTATCCGTGCGCGTTGCCAGCTGGCTTTGTGCTGGTCGAAGACGATTTGGCGTCGTCGGAAGTCGATGACAAGTAAGCTGTCTCTTCATTGATTTCTTCTGACTTTTTTTTGTCTTTTTGGTTCAGAGCACTCTTTATTTTTTCCAATTTTTGGTCGTAGGACTCGATTTTTTTGCGCAATTGTTCCTCTTTTTCCTTAATTTTGATCTTTTCGGTTTCCTTGAGGATTTTCCCCAGCTTTTCGGCCTCGTTTTTCTTTTTTAAATATTCATTTTTGAGCTCTTTGACCTTTTGTTCGAGTTCGCGGACACTACTCGAGGTGCTGGATGATGGCGTAGGTCCGGTCATCTCGCTCAGCGAGCTTGACGAAGAGTCTCTGGTCGTGTCGTCATCTCTAGTGTCGCTTTTGGACCCGGAGTTGTTCAGCTGAGTGGGTATACTGTTCAGAATGGAAGTGGCCACCAAATTCGACTGCGAGTCATCTCTGGATTTTTTGGTCAAATTTTTGGATTTTATTTCGTGAACAGTGGAAATGGTCGACGAATCGAACGATTCGGCATACGAGTTTTCATTGATGGAAGTGGCTATGCTTTTAGTGGACACAGGGGCCAGCTTTGACTCGGTTTTGACTACATCGGTGGTCACATCCTCTTCTCCTTGGTCCAAATCAGCTTCTTGATCTTCGCTTTTGGTCTTTTTTTCATTCTTAGTGGGCGACTGTTTGGATTTTTTTTTCAATACTTGATTAGCTTTAGAAATTTTAGCAAAATTAAATCAAAACTTCGGGACAGAGTTCCGGGTACAAAATTTTAAATCAATTTTTTTTTGTCCAAATAACAGTTTAAATTAATTTATTAAACTAATTTTTCATATTTAAAAAAAAAATTTAAGAAATAAGAGAACAAAATTAGAAATGATTTGGCGAAATCTTTCTACCTTTCGAGGCTTCGAATTATCTAAAAATTACATAAAAAACACTACGACTGATTTTTTTTCCTATTTGAGATCGTTTTAGATTCATGTGTATCCTTTATTACATTTTTTTAAATATAAAATAAAATCACTTAGTAAAAATTATCAAATAGAAACTAAAATTCTGAATATTTTTGATTTTTTTTCCAGAATTTTTGGTTTTATTCCAACGAAAACATCAACAATAGTTTTTTCAATTAATCCTAAAGAAATTTATTTACGAAAATTTTTAATTGTGCAAGGTTGAATTTTTTTGGAATTAATTGTTTAATTAAAAATGAAATTCCACAAAAAAAAATATTTTATTTTTTATTTTATATTATTTTTTTTAAATGTTCGGGAACTGAAATTGAAAAAAAATATTTTAACAAATTCAATTTAATTTAAACTTATTTTAAATAACTTCTAACAAAAAATTAGGTTTTTTTTTGGAAAAAAATTTTGGTTTTAGTGCAGCACTAAATATGAAAAGTTTTTTTAGATTTTTACAAAAAAATAACTTAATTTTTTTTAAAGATTTGTATCGGGCTTTAAATGAATACGGAAGATAATTTTTTTGTAATAATGGACGATTAAAAGTTTTAAATTTAAAAGTAATAAGCGCTATAATTGGGACCTCGAAGAATTTCTAAATTAAAGCTAAAAAAAGCGACTTTTAAATTATTAATTTTTTTAATGGTAAACGAAGCATTACAATTGTCCAAATTCTTATTTATATTTTCAGTGAAAAATTTTTTTATAAGTTCTTGAATAAATGAAATCTCAATTTTTTCGAATTATTAATTTTTAAATTTAATTAATTTAATAACAAAAATATTAAGAAATTTTTTTTAAACAAGAAGTCAAAATAGTGAGCCTGTCGAACTCTGCTTTAGAAATGTAAAAATTACCTTGTTTCTCAATTTCTCTGACTCTGAGCTCTTCGTCGTCCAATTTTTTCTTCCATGCCAGCAACTCCTCGGCATGCTTGCGTCTTTGGCGCAGCTTTTTCTCTCTCTCAGTCAAATACCTAAATTAAATCAAAAATTAAGTAGGTGTCTTTTTATTTTTTTTTTCTAATAATTAAGATTAAATTTGGTCGATCATATCGGATATGAAGAAAATTTTTAGCTTAGATAATAAAAAATTTAATTTAATAGGAAATTTTAATTTTCCATTTTTTAATTAATTCTTTATTTTTCATCTAATAAAAAAAGAATCCATTAATCAAATATTCATCAGAATTTAATTCTTTATGATTGATTCAGTAATTATTGAATTGTGCAACATATCCGAAATCGGCAAAATTTTAATCAAAATCACTGTAGCCGTGCTTTTTTGTCACAGACAAAGCCAGAATGCCAAGTAACAAGCAATAGCCGATTAGATGGAATACGCCTAGAACCCTGATTAAGATTTAGCTCATGCTTAATTTAGTCATCAAGTAGGTCGACACTAAGTAGTAATTAGCAGGCATTTTTTTAAAATTAAAAAAATCGAAATAAGCTTCCGAGAAGGTTTTTTGGAAAGAATAATTTTTAATTAAATCACTGTGAAAAAAAATTTTGTTGTTGACAAAATCAATTTTTTTTTTTATCAAGATTTTCCGAGTGTCATTTTTCAATAAGAAATAGAATCCATTTAAATGTGCATCTTGTCAGCATCGAGCCCCACAGAGACATTTGATATTTGGCAACCGATATTCCATCCATTATGCCTAAATTATTCACTTGAAAAGAAAATATAAAATAATTCACTACTTAAAAACAAAGAAAAGCTTTTTTATTTTATTTTTTTATTAATTTTTCTAAGAAGATAATACTTTAATTTAAAATAAAGAGGATATTTTATATTAATTTTTTTTTTTTTGTTTTCTTTTTAGATATTAAGAAACAACAATTTTAAATTCTGATTGTTAAATTAGTTTAATTCGCACCTGAAGAGAAACAAAAATAAAATATGGTGTTTAATTTAATAGAGAAATGGTCAAGACTAATTTTGGTGATCGGCTTAGTAGTGATCATTGGCGAGATAAGATGCTACAGGCTTATGGAATCAATGAATGAGCTTGAGACCGACAACTTCAAGGTACCGATTGGGCTGAGGCGTCGGGACTTTTCGCCACTGGCGCTCAGTCACGAGCCTTTGGACGACGAGTTCCGCACTCGCTTGGAAAAGTACTTTTCACCCGAACTTATCCAAAAAATGACAGAATTAATCATGATGAACCAGAGAATTAAAGAAAAACAAAACGCTGATCTAGTGCCGAATTTTAGCCTAGGCGTTGACGACGAGCCGCGTCGACCTCTGCCATTTTTCGATCCGACAAACACGGACTCGAGCAAGAACGCGTTCGTCGAGGCTTTCAAACAAAAGCACCGCAGACCAACGCCCAAGGCTCACTCTCAATCAACAACAACAGAGTCAAACGCCAGCATTCTCATGCATTTATACCACAGATTTGGCTAATCTAAATCAGCACACACACACACACATTCACCTAAACGATGGATTAATTTTACAACATATTTTCTTCTTCTTTTTTTCCAATTCACAATTTTTTGTTTAGTTTTTTTTAATCTACGAAAATAAATAAAAGAAAACTGACTTTTCTGTGTTAAATTGATATTGTTTCATTATTTTTGACTCGACCAGACTTTGGTTGTTTAGGTTAAAAGACAAATCGTCTAGTTGATCAGGCTCTTGGTTGATTGACGAACTGCTCAGCGCCGGTGTTGGCACCGATTCGACTGATGAGGTAGTCGAAGCTGCATTAGACGCTGAGCTTGTCTCGTCGTTTTCGTTCTCGTTTCCCTTATAGCTTTGGTTCAGCGAGTGCCGCTTCAGCTTTTTCTGGCACCATTTGACCACTTCGGAGTGCTGCGACAGCAGCTTGAGCCGGCTCTCGGCAACTTTTCGCTGCACTTCCTTCATTTTATTTATATTGTCCTAATTAATAAAATTATTTTAATTAATATTAATCCTTATTTAAAAGATTTTTTTTTCAAGTAAGATAAATTAATTTTTTGATATGTGTTTATTAAAAATCTTAAAAATTAAAAATAAAAATAAAAATCAACAGTTTTTTAGCAAACAGTAATTGAAATTTAAAAGTTAGTGTCTCTGTTTTGGATAATCAAGGTTTTTTTAGAAAAAAATTCAAATTTTTTTTGTAAAAAAAAGTAATTTCAGGTAAATTGCTCACAGACCTGAAGACACAAGGTTATCAGTTCTTAACAAAGTCTAATCTAATAAATTTATTAAAGATTAGTTAAAGATATTTAAAATTCAAATAAAAATAATTTGATTATTTCAATAGTTAAAAATATTATATTTAATTGATTTTATTTGAAAAAGAGAAAAAAAATTTTAAATAAAAATAAATTTCGAACATACGATTGATACTTGAACTTGATCTCTGCATCAATTTATATTATGATTATTTTAAATTTTTTTCTATGGACCATCTTTTAGGAAATTATGGACAACTGTAGAAAAAATAACAAAAAAATTTTGTCGTTTTCAATTTAAAAACTAAAATTTAAGGAAAAAAATGACCAAACTTTTTGAATGTCTTTTGATTAAATATTTGATTTTTTGAGATCTAAAATGTCTCTAACAAAAAATAGCAAGCTAAAGGTCTGAATCGATTTCATCTTAAAAACTTAAAAGCTTTTTATGATTTTATTGTTTTGTTTCTTTTAGATTTTATTTTGGAGAGATAACAAAATAAATATCAGAAAAAAATTAATTGATTTTGATTATTCAAGTCAATTTTTATGCAAAAGAACATAAGTCCATCAAAAAATTACTGAAAAAGTCTTTAGTATCAATCACAATGAATTAAAATTGAAGAATTTTTTTTGAATATTTTTCCCTTTAATTATTGAATTTTTATTTTTTTTCTCATTTTTTTAATCCCATTTGAGCTATAACTTAAGCAGCCATTTCCATTACTCACATTGATAATTAAAAATAAAAGTCAACTTTAATTAATTTAAATTCTAAGTGTTTAAATTAAAAAGAGACAAATAATTATTTTTGTGAGGTCTTTAAAATACTGATTAGTAAAGTTTAAACAGATCACTAATTTACTTAAAAAAAAGATCTTCAATTTAGCTTAATCTTAATGAATTAATAATCTAAAAAAAAATCAAAATTGCGTATTTTAATCTTAAAATCTTCTTATTAAAAATAATATCCTTTTTTTGCTGGTGATTAAATAATTGGAAAAAAAAAATGAATTTATGCACTTGAAAAAATTTAGTTTTAATTTACTTGTTCTTGTTTTAATTTTTGAATAATTCCCTTTTCTTTTCTTAGAATCAAAGGCATTTTTTCGTCCTCACCCTTGTCTTGCGCCTTTTTCTTCATCTGCTCGAGCCAGGCAAGCTCAGACTTGGTCTTTTCGACCAAAGCCTTTTCTCTCAGTTTCAGCAGGTCTGCCTGATGCTTCGATCTAAGCTCTTCTTCGTGCATGTACTTTTTGACAATTTCTCCAGTGAATTTCTTGAACGAGTCTTCATCAAAACTCAATCTCACTTGATAAAAAGTTGAATTTTTATTTTTACTAAAGATTCTTTTAAAAAAAATACTGCTTGGATGCGATTCATATTGGGAAATGGAGCTTTGACTGAGATCATATTGTGACTGATCCTTGAGATCTTTGTATTCTTGGCGAGTTTTTTTTATGTGCATTTCGGATGGTAGTACTTGACGGAATGATTTTTCCATTTCGATCTCTTCGTCATCAAGTTCGGTCTTGATCCTTGTATCAGTTTTGGTGTCATTCAACTCAGATACTGTGTTAATAATCGAGATGTCTTGGTCCAGGTCTTTGGGCTCAGCAAATGATGGTTTGTGTTTCGGTTTTGGATTCTCGGAGTATTTCTTGGTGCTCGACTTGGTGTTTTTGGAGTCTGCTTCAGTCTCATTGTAGGACGAAGTGGATACAGTTGTTGATGCCGATGAAGATGAGGAAGAATTGGAAGTGAGCGAAGAAGACCTCGATTTGGGAAATTTGTCTCCTTTAGGGCCAGAATCCTGTTTGACAGTCTGTTTGTCCTTTAAGTATTGGGCAAGGGCCACAGTGTCTTGTTGTGCAAAGCCTATGCATTTGATTTTGTCTAGTTCTTCGAGCTGAAGAGCCGATGTGTTCAATGTGTCCAAGTAGTTGATCCCAGCGTGTAGTAGCCGTTCCAGAGAAGCTGGCGAGTACCGTTTCGGATCTTTGGACTCCGATTCTTGGACAATTCGGGTCTTGGGCTTTTGTGGTTGAGGTAATTGTGACGGTTGTTCACTTCGGATTGATTTTTGCCTTGAAGTTGATGGCGCTGTTTTTAAGTGACTAGATGTAACCGTTGAATTAGATGAATTGCTTGATGAGGTAGCAGAGGTTGAATCGTAAGAATCATCTGGCACAGGCTTAGAAATACACAAAAAAAATTCATTTTTTTTTCAAGTTTTTTTTAAAATTAATTCAATTTAAAATCCAAATGCTTGAGCCCGCAATCGCCTAAATAAACACATAAAATCTACAATTTCTTCTTTATTTATTTTTATTTTTAGCTTTTATTTTTTCTAAAAAATTCTAATTGCTATTTTATGACAATTTTTTTTATATCAAATTCAAATATTCATTGTAACCAGATTAAACTTTAATACAAATTCCCATGTAAAAATATTCATAATTATAATATTCGATATTAAAATTAATTTTTTTTTTTTTAACTTTATTTATTTATTTTAATGCACAAATAATTTTTCTTATTCGTCTTACAAATTGTAAAACAAAATATTATTAACGTTGGGCTGAAAAGAAGGACTTTAATTTTCTGACCTGCTCGAATCTGTTTAAAAAATGTTTTCTTTAAATTTTTTTTTCATTCAAACAATATTTTTTTTTCATTTAATTTAATTTAATTTAAAGTAAAATTGTATTTTATGTTTTTTATCTCGAATGAGTTTAAAGTCAGATTAATTTTGCCAAAATTATTTTTTAGTCTTGACTTATTAATTTTTTGGGGCTAGTTAATTTTGTGATCAACTGGTCATTCACCTAGCTTATTATTGAAGACAAATTTTCTGATAAAAAAACACAATTTTAATTTTTCGATCTGCATATTTTTCTACAATTTAACTTACCTTTAAGATTTTTTTGGCAACTGTTTTTGATGGAGAAAAATTATCATATTAAATAGTGTCAATTTAGTCGAAAAATTTCTTAATAAAATTTAACATACATAAAAAATATGGGTAAATGAAGAATTATTTAAATTGACCCGTATGTATTAAAGAATCTCATGTTGTTAATTTAAAAAATTCAAGAAAAGATTTTTTTATTTTTTCAATTTTGTTTTAGTAAATTTAAAAGAATTCGTAACTTAAATCTGGTTGACAATATTAATTTTTATCTACTGAAAAATAAATTTTTTGACCAAATTATTATTTTATGAAAAATTTTTAGTTTATTCATATGATTAATTAATAAGTTTATTATCAATTGGTCACAAAATTGACCATTCCCATTTTGATGAATTTTTACTTTTCTCCACAAATATTAAATAAAATTACTCAATTATTAAGATTATTTATGAAAAAATTAAATATGCTATATTAGTAGAATATTAATAAATAAAAATAAAACTAATATTTTAATTTTCTTCACAAAGTACCAAAATTTTTTAAGCTTTAAAAATTTTTTATCTTTGAAAATTTTTAATTGATGTAAACATTAAAAAATAAATAATAATACATTTTTAAATTTATGGTTTAACAAGAATTAGAAAAAATTAGTGTTTATAATATTTTAATTTTAGTTAATCTTAAAAAAAAATTGTTTTTTATTTGTTGATTTGTCTGTATCTAGCAAAAGCTCCTTCAGATTAACAAAAAAAATTCAAATATAAAGTTAAGTTAAATTCAATAATAATAAATAAATTTAAATAAAATAGTAATTAAAAATAAAACATTTTTTAAAAGAATAATTGATTTTATCAAAAAATGTTATCAAACATGATAACATTATATTTTTGTAGTGATAACTAAAATTAAAAAATATTTTTTTTTAAATTTTTTTGATAGCATTTTTCCTTGATAGCATTTTTTGTTATCCGCATGATAACATAACCGGAGGTGACCAGTTTGATAACAAAATTTGTAATCAGCTGATAACATAACCGGGTAGTCCCAATTAAAAGTATCATTTCTTGAAAAAAATTTCGCGATAAATTAAATTCTTATTAAAAAAGTATCTTTTCTTGTATAATCTCAATAATTGAGAAATTTTATTTAATATTCGGGGATTAAAAAATAATTCTCTTTGATAGTTCTCTTTGATATTTTATTCAAAATTTGTGGTATTCTTGATAGATTTCTTTTTATTTGATAATTTAAATTCCTTCTAAGGAAACATCTTCTAAAATTCACCTTTACTATTGAATTGCACATCACTTGTCCTAAATTAAATCGGTAACAGTCTAAAAACGAATTTTTTTAGGTTGATTGAAAGGAATAATAAGACAGGACTGAGTAAATCTGTTCCGCTAGATGCCAGACTGGAATACTTAGCAGATTTCGAATCAAGATTTATTGAAAGCCTAACTTTAAAATGTAATTTTTACTATTTTTTCAGAACCGTCCACTATTTGAACTTTAAGTGTCCTTATTGATCTATTTCATTTTAATTAAAGAAATTTCCTTTTATTCAATTTTTATTTAAAAAAAAATAGGTTGAGAAAATCTCCGAGGCTGTTTGAAATGGATTTTAATGCGGCGATAAATTTTGGCGCAAAAACTGTAGAATATTATATTAATTAAATTGAATCCAACTAAAAAAAATTAAAACTAAATAAAATTAAAAATTCTTGATAAAAACTCTGAAAATTTACCGAAATTTAATTTCTAAGTTTTTATTTAATTTACCGTAATGCCTTGCCCCCTAATGCGGCATTTATTTTCAGAATTCTGGATTTTAATGCATGCATCTAACCCACTTTTTTTTCCAGATACGCTGCGACTAAAAATGCTGCAGTTAATGTCAAAATTTTGGTAAAAATGCCGCATAAAATATGTAAAAAATAATAAAAATATATTTTTCTATTTTTTCAATTGTTTCAAAATTTGAAACACAAAAAATGTTCTTCGGACATAATGCATGCATGTAAAGTTAAAATTTTGAGTTTTAATGCGTCACGAAATTTTATTTAAATTGATAAAAAAAAAGGTATTTTAATATACAAATGGCATAAAATTTTCCGTATAAAAATTGTTTGTTTTTAAAAAAAATGAAATTTTATTTTTTTCTCTCGCTAGCTTCTCTCTCACGTGCTTCTTTTTCTAGAGTTTTTTTATTTTTGATTCCCTTTTTGCGACCACCTCGGCCTTTTCTGGTTGGTTCTACATCTGCTGCTGCTTCGGGACTTTCATTTTCGACTTCTGACTGAGCATTAGCAGCTTTACTCATAAGCATTAAAACTCAAAATTTTAACTTTACATGCAAATTTTTTTCCTCTTCGTTTTAACTAAATGCCACCATACCTAAATTGTTCTCTTTAAAATTTGTTTTCAATTATTGATGATCTGAAGCAGCTATAGCTCGGAAAAAGATTGTAAAAGGAAAAAAAAATTCTACTAAACTAAACCCTAAATTAAACTTAAATTTGAATTTTTTTCTCACCTGAATTTCAGCTGACTTGGACAACTTCAAATGTTTGGAATTCTTCGAGTTTGTTATATACTTTGACAAACTGGTCGAGTCGGACGATGACGAAAGCGAAGACTTGATCGTGCTCAAGCGGTCCGCTTCACCGACCTTGGTCTCATTGAAAGTCATAAAATCATCTGTGTAATTGTTGCTCTCTTGCTTGGTCTTGGCTGTGGTTTGATGAAGCGGCGCCACACTGCTGGACACGGGGGCGCCAAATCCACTTTTTTTCTTATAAACACTAAGAAAACTGTATCCATCCTTTTGGCTATTGAGGCCCATGACCTGCTCGCTTTTGAGCGGTGGTGGTGGTGGCGGCGGCGGCCTCACATTCTCTTTCTTGAGCCTCTTGGGCGCTCGTTGAGCCTTGCGACGCGCCCTATACAGCCTGAACGCATGCTGGATGCGTCTCGCCGCCAAATCTGGTGTCAACACAAGCCTATAACTTCTTAGACTGCCTACTCCCGGCCTCGACACATCCTCACCGCTCGCTTCCAGCTCCTCGTGCACATAGTTCCTATTGTCGCGCACGTCCTGCTTAAACACTCTGTCGAACTGAATGGCGTCCAGCTCGTCCACAAACTGGTTCTCTTCATGCCCGTTCTTGGTCGATGTGACAAATGTGTTGTCGTTTTTCTTGTAATAATCAATCATGTCCTCGTCATCGGTCGGATTAAAGCCGAACAATTTAAGCTTAGTTTGCTGAAGCTTGGTCTGCAGGTCCAGTGCCATCGAGCAAATTTTCTTCAGTCTGTCATGTTTGAGCGACGCTGTTTTTGGATTGCTCTGCTTGGGTGTGACTGAACTGCTAGCTGTGCTGAGACTGGCCGATGACGTGGACGACTCATTTTGTTCCATGTCATTGTCCATTTCGGCATCCTCGGTGCCGCCAAAGTCAACCTTTTTTCTGGTCTTGTGCTTTTCGCTCAAAATTTGCTTCCTCTGTTTCTCGACGAGCTTGTCGTTGTCGTTCAACAGGTGACTAATGCGCTCCATCAAAATCTTGGACATGTCTTGGTCGTACAATTTGCTCGAGTTGTTCGAACAGTTCGCCTTTTCATTCGAATTGTTCAGCTTGGAAGTGGAATTTATTTGTGCCGATTTGATGGCCTGCAGACGCTGTTTTCTGTACAATTCCTGCAGTTTTTTTTTCCTCTCCTCGTCCTGCACCTTTTGCTTCTCTTTCTCGGACTTGGTCTCGTGCAGCCGCTTGCTCTTCTGGCTCTGAATGTACTTTTGAATGTCGTTGAGATCGTATGGCTTGGGCTTAGCTTTGTTGGCCTGCGGACTGCTCACACTGGCCTTGGCAGCTGATTTGGGCGTCACAGAAGCCTGGGTCTGCACCAGATGGCACTCGGTGCGCTTGGTCTTTTTGGCAGCCTGTGGCGACTGGTTGACGGGCGCACTGGTGCTGCGCGGGTTGTACTGTACCTGGTAGGGGTGGGTGGGCATGTTTTTGTCCGGCTCGGACTTGATGTGCTTCTGGGCGAGGTTTTCGCCGATGCGCCACGAGCTGGTGGTGATGATGGCGCTGGATTTTGGCTCATCGGGCTTTTTTTGTCGCTTGCCAGCGCAGCTAAGGCCCAGCAGGCGGTCAGCCTCTTCCTTCACATTCAGTTTGGAGTGGCCCTTGAGCAGCTCGTCGGCCTCGGCGTGCTCGTGCTTTGGAAAGGCGATTTTGCGGCTCGCTGGTTTCACAAAGTCGTGGTACCGCGGCTCGATCGCATTGCTGAACGAGGCCGACGACAAGTGCCGCTTGGTCGATGTGCCGGGCAGCAGGTCTGTTTCTTTGTGCAAAGTGCGCTGTTGGTGAAAGGACGCGCTGGTACCAGCCTGGCAAAACTCGTACTTTACGTCATACTCGCTGGTCGATCGCTTCGGGTCTAAATTTTTTGACTTATAAGTTTGTTGACATTTGTTGGGGTTCATTTTACCTGAGGTGGTCTTGCGCGTCAACTTCTCCTTGGGGATCATTGGTGAATTTTTAGACTTTGGATCAGCCCAGTTTTTGTAATTCTTATCTTTAGAAAAACATTTTTTTAATTTTTTAATTTTTCAAGTCTTGCAGTTTTTTTTTTCTAGCTGAAACGCTTGCTTATGGATTATGTAAAGTAGAGTATTTAGAATGTTGAAGAGCGGATTAATTTAGAATGCTCATGATCTAAATTTTTGCTTAGCTTTATTCAGAAAGAATCAAATCTGAACTAGTTTAATTAATCTAAAACTGAGAAAATAATTATTTTTTTCAATTTTCAAAAAATAAAGGGAATTAAGAAAAATTTTAAATTTTAATTGAATAAATGAAAAAATGATGTACATCAGAGAAATATTTATTTTTTATGGTTAAAAAAATTAAATTGATATCAAATTAATATTGAATTAAATTACCATTATACATTATTTTTCATGTTTTCAATAATAATTTAAAATTTTTCTTAAATATCTCTTTATTTTTTGAAATTAAAAAAAAAATCCTCAATTTTTAATAGATAACACTTAGAAACAGAAAAAATTTAATTTATTTTTTTAATTATAAAAATAAGTATCTCTCTGACGTACATCATTTTTTCATTTCATTTTTAAATTGTATTCTTTAAGAAAATGATAGCTTTTAAATTAAACAAATATTTGTAATAAAGTTCAGAAAAATAAATAGAAAATTTGTATCAAATTTGTATTCGAAATTTTCAATTGTTCTTAATGTATTTATTTATTTATTTAAAAAATAATTTGGGACAAAATCCCTTGGCTGTTTGGAATGAATATTAATTCTCCCTTTCAGCCACGTTAGCGTTAATTTTGAAATTTGTAAAAGCTATTTTTGATTTTTGAAATATTGAAAATTTTAAAAGTTCCTAAATCTTTAAAAGGTTTTCTATTTTATAGTTTTTTCTGTTCTTTTTGCTCTGAACTACTACAAAAGATTCACTTTTTTATTTTAAATTGTCATTAAAAATAAATTTAAAATCAATTTTTGAAAAATATCCTTTAATTTTTTTGAAATTTAACCTTTTTATTACTTTTAAAAAATAATTCAGAAAATATAAAGTTTATCCACCATACCTAAATCAACTTATTCAAAATGCAGCTACTAAATTATGGACTTGCTGATAATGGGATATCAGAGACATGGGAAAGATGCATTATTATCTAAATTATCAAAAAAGTGACTGATTTAAGAGATGAATTGCTTCGTAAGTTAATTTATATATTTAATAAGGCCGAATTTAAAAATAATAAAAATCCACATTCTTTAATCACAATCAGAAAAGAAATATTGTATTTTGACCTGAAAAAAAATTCGAAAAATTTTTTTGACCAATTCTCAAATAACTATGTTCGAATTCTTGATTTTCTTAGTGATAATATTCGTTTATTAATTTAGTTATTTTTAACTTTGAGATCAAAAAAACATAAATCTCTAAATAGATAAGCATTTAAAAAATCTAAAGTTTTTTTAAGGCTAATGTTTTTGACAATGTTACAATGGTAATTTAAATTTTTAATCAAATACTAATTCATTCAAATACTTATTAAATTACTCACAGGGATAATGAAAAAATAAATTAATTTTATCTTTGCTGTGTGGAATTTCGTCACTAAAAAAATTTTGTCATTCAAAAATGCTGATTTTATAAAAAAAAATTTTGTTGATTAAAAACTAAATTCTTAAATTTGAAAAATTCTATAGAAAAATAAGTGCCAAATTTTTTTTATGTTTTATAGTGAACCAAAGTGTACTTATTTTGAGATAATTAGGCTTTAACTTATCTTTAATCAAAACAAGCAATATTTTTAAATTTACCCAATTTTCTCACATTAATTTTTCTCAATATCTAAAACAAACATCCGAATATTGCGCAATTTGTCAAAAAAATTACATTTAATAAAAGTATAATCTTTTTCAAAAACAAACTAATCTAAGTCATGTTAAATAAATTTATTAAGAATCTAAAAATTGGATTTGATTTTGTCATGACTCATAAAACCTCATAAATGATTATTTTCATCTTTGGAATATTCAATCAAAAATATTAACTTCGAGTTTGAGAATATTGGTGGTATAGAATGTATCAGCTGCTGCAATTTACTGAACATGTTTTGATCTGTCAAAACTTAAGTTTTAAAATTTTTTAATTTTTTTTGTACCAAATTTTACATTGCCTTTTGTGTCCATGTGTTTATTTTATTCTAAAATTTAATTTAAATCAGAGTTTGAATATTTTTTATTTCAGAAAAAAAGTTTTTTAGTTTTTTTCCTATCCTGAAAAGCTCAGATAAACGAGGGAAGAGTTTTGCTTTTTTAAAAACCAAGTCAACCCAAAATTAATGATGAATTCTTCTCCAAAAAAATCTTTTTAAATAATTTAAAATTCATTTTTTTTCTGTTATTTTATTATGAATGAGAAAATAAAATGTCAAAATTCGAAGATATTGTATAGAAAAATTAAAAAGAAGTTTTATAAAAGATGTTTAAAATTTTTTCTTAATGTTTTAATTTTTAAAGGAAATGTTTAGATTATTTTAGAGTTAGTTTATATATAGAAAATGAGATTTAACTTTTAGAAAACCATTTTCCTTTTTGCACTTTCTGTACTTAAAGGTAATTTTAATCAATATATTAAAACTTAAGGGATTCGGGGCGGAGTCTTGGTTTAGGGATTCGGGTATGCTAGTGGTTAGAAAAATATAAGTCAAATTTAAAATTGATTTTTAGAATATTGATTAATTAAAACTTTTTTTTATTTCTATTAAGTACAAAAAGTACAAAAAGGAACAGGTCCAAATATATTATTTTCTGAAAAAGTACAGAAAATCATTGTCTATACCTCAGTTAAGTATTTTTTTTGGAAAATCGATTTTTTTAAGGAAGGAGTCTAATAAATAAAAAGACTTGACTTGATATTAATTTTTCATCCTTTTTGTATTTTAAAATTTGTATGAAATTTAGCACATATTTAAAAACGAGCTAAGATTATTTGAGCAGTAAATAAAATTATTTTACCCCAAAAAAAAATTTTAAAAAGCAGTAAAATTAATTAATGTGCAGGAATAAAAAATAAAAGTGATAATAACCTTAAGTTATCCGCTAAAAGAATGAAATGAACAGAAACTATACTTAATTGAATCCAATAAAATGTATTTTGATCAGTAAATTGAATTATTAGTTAAAAGTCCAATTATTTTCGGCCCTATCTATATAAATGTCTTTCTTTTTCTGTTTTAAATAAATTCAAATAATAAATTTTACAAAAATATATTTCATTAAATAAAATGAGTGATGACGAGTACGCCCCACTTGAATTATATGAATCGCAAGAGTCTGATTCTGAAGAAGTGGAAGAAAGAAATATACTCAAAAAACGAAGAGGGATTAATCGAGAATGGATATATGTGGATATGTTTGATGGCAATGATGCTGCAGATTTGTGGTTAAAAAATGAAACAAAATGGTCATAAGAATCTCGAATCATTTGATCATTATCATTCAATTCTGTTATCCATGTGTAAAATGACATTAAACTCTGATAATTGGAAGAAAAGTCAATGCGATTGCCCAGCATTTTTAAAAAGAAACATGTGCAAACATATAATTGCAATTGCAGCAATCAAACACTTAGTTACAATACCAATTGCAGCCAAACAAGTGTTGATTGATGGTAAAAAACCAAAAGGGCGTCCGCCGTTAACAAAAAAGGCATTGGTTTATCAGCCTAAAAATATTATAATGTCACAAGCAACAACAAGTACTCCAGAAACGAGTAAACCAACCGCTAAGCCTGCTCGCAAATGAAAACAGACTGAAGTTACTGAAAATACTGATGAAATCAGTAATAAAAAGCCTAAAATAGTTGAAAATCAGGTAAGTAATTTAATTCTTAAAGCTAAAAGAGGACGTGGTAGACCTCGCAAAAATTAATACTACTACTACATTTTACACTTCTTTTTTTTTTAAATGTTACTTGATTTAAAAAATTTTTCTTTGAATAAAAAATACTTTTTCTGTTCAATAAAATTTATTTTTAATACCGCTTTTATTTTTTATTCTCACCGTTATTCTCACATTTATTCTCACCACTATTTTTTGGGTCCTATTAATTATTTATTTTCTGCTCATTTAATTTAATATCCGTTTAATATTATTTACTGCTCAATTAATACCCGTCCTTTAAAAACAAAGTAATTTTTGATCACTTCATACGCTTTAATTTCAATAAGTTATGACTTTAAAAAAATAACTTTAAAAATCGTGTGAGCTTTAGAATCACAAATGGGAAACTAAAATAAAATTTTCCAAAAAAAAGCTGATTGAAATTAAGGTAGCTACAAGAGATACTCTAAATCACTGCAAAGTGTTCAGAATTATTTTAATTTTTTAATTTTGCTAAAAATAGCATTTTTAATAAACAAAAAATCACTTAATTATTAATCAAAAAATTATGTGATTTTTTTCTAAAAAGCTTATAAAAAGAATAAATACCTGATGGAACATAGACGTCAACCCTAGTTGTTTTGGGTGATTTGATTAAATCTTGGCAAACATTGCTTCGAAAATTTAGAAAAGATCCATTTAAATCAGTGCTAAAATCATTTAAACACTTGACATCAGGAGAGTATTCGTAGGGCTCATCGCATTCATATTTCGAATAATTTTCATAGTCACTTTGGTAAGGATTAAAATAGCCTAGACCAGGGTCGCATGCTTGTATGGTACTTGAAAAATAAGAGTTTTCCAAGATTGGCTTTTCAGCGATTGTGTACTTCGACGGCGATTTGTTGTAGCCAGAAGGTCTAAGTGCTGAGTTAAATGATGTAGAGGTAAATATCTTGTTCGTAGGCTCTGTAGACATATTTATTGAGTGCGCTGTTGTGTTAAATGAACTGTTGCTTATTGAAGACAACAATTTTATGTTGTCCGAATATTTGTTTAATTTATCTTCTAAATCGCGCATTCCAGACTTTAAATTACCAATTACTTTCCAAGACTCGTCAATATCTAAATAAATAATTTTTAGAATAAATTTTAAAAAAAATTTTTTTTACTATTGAGGCTTTTTTGACTAAGGGATGCCGGTTCAAATTTTTGGCTTGTTTTACCTGATCGGCTAGACTTGTACTTTTGCATGCTGTTTTTTGTATGCAAAGAATTTTTAGGTGAAAAATTTAAAAATATTTTTCAGGTAAAAATTTCAAAAACCGAAATCAAAAAAATTTGTGCTTTGAACAAAAAAAACAAAGAAGCTAGCTTATGAAGCTAAATTAATCATAATTTGAATTTAAATCGAAAAAAAAAGTTTTAATCATTAGCAATTGGAAAAAATTAGTAACCAAGTTGAGTTGGATTAGCCTTAGCGACAAATTTTAAAGTTCATTGCTGCATTTCAGGCTTAATTTAAGACAAATTATTGAATGTCATCAATAGAAAAGTTTTAAAACTCTTTCAAATGCTAAGTAAACCTAACATTTTTTAGCTAAAAAGTGAAAAAAACATAAATATTAGGAAGTGTTCCTAACAAAATTTTATTTTAATTGCGAAAAAATTTTCAAGTTTTTTTACAGAGAAAAATTTATTTAAATGTAAACACCTTATATTTGAACAATTAACTTTGTTCGCTTTTAGGTAAAAAATGTACCTTTTTATTATGATAATCATTTAAAAAAAATGTTTCGTATTTCACTTGATAACTATAAAATCGAAGTTTTGAGTAAAAAAATACAAGTTTTTAAAACGGGTCCTACTAAAACACTGACACCCAATTTTATTTATTTCCTGATCCCCATTTTTTTTGCAAAGCAAAAATATTTTAAAAAGTTTTAATATATCATTTAGTTTGAATTTTTCTTTTTTTTTTTGAAAATTAAATTAGTTTTTCTCCAAAATTTTTTGTGAAAATTGAATATTTTTATTTTTTTAAAAACCTGACCCCCTAATGACCCCCCCCCCCCCCCCCATTTTTCTTAAAGAGAATTTAACGAGATTTCTAAAAATATGTCTAGTTTTTCTCCAGGAAGTATAGTTTTCGAGAATTTCAATGGATTTCATAATAATTGAGATAAATTCATTTAAAATTTCTATTTTTTTATATCTTATGTTTTATTAATAAATTTTTTAACAAAAATTACTATTGTTTTACAACAATTAATTTAATAAAAAATAAAGTCTATGTATTAACTTTTTAATTACGTAAAAATTGATAAACTTAAATGAGGCGAAATTTTTTATTTTTACTAATAATTTTTACCAACTATACTTCCTGGAGAAAAACTAGACACATTTTTAGAAAGCTCGTTAAATTTTCTTCAAGAAAAATGGGGGTCAGTTGGGTTTGAGTCGTATAAAATTGGGGGTCAGTAGGGGGTCAGATTTTTAAAAATATAAAAATATTCTATTTTCACAAAAAATAAAAATTTTGGAGAAAAACTAATTTAATTTTCAAAAAAAAAAAGAAAAATTCAAACTAAATGATATATTAAAACTTTTTAAAATATTTTTGCTTTGCAAAAAAAATGGGGATCAGGAAATAAATAAAATTGGGGGTCAGTGTTTTAGTAGGACCCTTTAAAACGGGTCTAATAAAAACACTAAATTTAGATTTGATTTTTAAATAAAAAATAAGATTATTTTTTAAAAATATTTTAAAAAAACGTTATAGATCGAAAAAAAAATGTTTCCAATCATTTTAGTAATGTTATTGAATCTTAAAAATTAAACAAATAGAGAAAAATTTAATAAAATAATAAAACTAAATAAAAAAATTTAGAAAAGAGACATTTTAATAATTATAAGTCATTAACTAAAGTTGTAACTTAAATAAGTTATGCACCAAAAATTTTTTGAATAATATGTAAAGAGACGACAAAAAATCTCTAAAAATGTTTTAATGGGAAAAAAAAAATTATTTACAAAAAAATAAACTAAAGGAAAATGTTTTTAATCTTAAAAAATAATTATTTATATATAATTATTAAATAATATTATTATTTTTCCTAATTTCTCAATCTTTAGTCCTTAATATGTAGCGAAAAGTTGGATATGACACCCAACTTTGGGCTTACCCATTGTGGCTGTGGTGTCACCAGCAAATAAGCAAACTTTAATTTGCTACACTTTGATTTTATATAACTTATCTATAAGTTACAAAGAAATGCTTAGAAGAGAGAATCAAGCTAATCCCTTGTTTTTCTAAGCTTAAAGATTTTTTTTACCTCTTTCTATTTTAGATTTACCTAACCACGGTCTGAAACGGCCGTTTTCCAAAGATTTACTTATTTAGATCAGATAAAGAAGCAATCAAGAATTTAATTTGCTTTTTATTTATTCCAAACTTAAAAGTCCTAATATCAAATTCAACTTTAACTATATACATTAAATTTGATGAAATGGTAGCAATAAACTAACTCAAATGATACCAAAGTATTTAATTTTCACATTGACTAGGCCAGAGTATTGTCATTTCAGGTTCTTGAATCATTTTTACGAAAAAAATTTGACTTTTATCAACATTAATGAATTTTATTATCTATATTTATTTAGTAGTAGTAGTAGTAAAAAAAAACCGCGGCATGAAATTGATCATGCGGAGCGCGTCAACAGTAGATGACGCCCTGTAGCGGTGGCGAGATGCTTGTCGAGGTTGTTCTTGAATGAGTTGACTGTAGTTGAGTTGATGACTTCGTCTGGTAGGCCGTTCCAAAAGTTAACAATTCTATTATTGAAAAAATTGTGCCTTGGATTACTACATATTTCACGCCTGAAAAGTCCTCTTTGACCCCCTCGCGGCTCCGAGCATAGCGGTTTTTCGTACCAGTTTATGTGCTCTAAATTTGATTCAAGCTTAAATTTCTGTATTATGTCTCCGTGTATACGCCTTATTTTTAGTGTAGTGAGCCCTAATTTGCTGCATCGATCTTCGTAGTTTAAGCTTTAAAAATTCATGTATGGTTTTCGTGGCTCTGTGTTGTACTTTTTCTAGCAATTTTATATCCTTCTGGGTGTATGGACTCCAGGCCGAGCTTGCAAATTCCAAGTGCGGTCTAATATAACATGTGTAAAGCTTTTTCCAGAGTTTTGCGTCTCTTAGGGTAAAAGCGTTCTTTAATGAGCTGAGTATAAAGTTTGCGTTAGCAGCGGCTTTACAGACTTGGTGTGATGGCTTAAGATCATTAGAGATAAAAATGCCGAGGTCTCTTTCGCTTGTAGTTTCAGTTATTCTAATGTTTGTATTTGAGCTGTGGTCTGACATTGTGTAGGTTGCTTTTGGGTTGTTTTTGCCGAAATGCATTACTTTGCATTTCGATATGTTTAATCTCATCAGCCACTTGTTTGACCAGTCGTTGATTGTGTTTATGTCGTTTTGTAAACTTGTGGTGCTGTTTTCAGGGTGGCTCGGGTCTATTTTGGCTAGAATTTTCGTGTCGTCGGCGTACATTTTCGGCTGATTGGTGATTCCATCACTGATGTCGTTGATGTAGATTACGAAGAGTGTAGGGCCGAGTACAGATCCTTGTGGGACACCGCTTAGTACCGATAGCCAATCTGATTCGTGTTCGCCTAGAATTACTTTTTGCTTCCTGTTTTGTAAGAATGAGCGTATCCAGCATAGGAGTTTCGATTTGATGCCATATTTTTCAAGCTTGTGTATGAGGCGAGCGTGTGGTACGGTGTCGAAAGCTTTGGCGAAATCGAGGAACAGAATGTCCAGCGGGTGATTCGACGCTGATGCTTTTGTTGCGTAGTCCATTGTTTCTAAAAGATTAGTTACGCATGCTTTTTTATTGACGGAGCCATGTTGATTTTCGGATATAAGCTTATTTTGTGACAAGAACGACATGATTTCTCTTTTAACAATTTTTTCAAGTACTTTGCATACAACTGATGTCAGTGAAATAGGTCTGTAGTTCGATGGGTCGGTATTATTGCCTTTTTTTAGGATTGGAGTTACTAATGCTTCTCTCCATTTATCTGGAACACTTCCAGTGTCTAACGAGAGCTTGAAAATGCGTGTTAAGGGGAGGGCGAGCGTGTTTGCGCATTCTTAAAGAACGTGAGAATGGATACCGTCCGTGCCGATTGATTTATGGGGGTTTAGTTGGCTAAGAATCAGTATAACGTCAGAGGCTGTTATTGTGGAGATAGAGATGGGCGTTCACGAGGCGAAGACTGGCATTCCTTCGATTGTCTCTTCTTGAACGAATACGGAGTTAAAGTGTTGGTTTAAAATGTTCGCGATCGTGGTTTTGTCTTGTTGAGCTATTCCTTGTTCATCTTTCATTAAATTGATATGAGGTTTAACCTTTTGCTTGCTGTTAACGTATGCATACAGTCGTTTCGGGTTGTTTTTGTCTGATGCTAGCTTGTATTCGTAGTTTCTAGTAGGCTCGCGAGTTTTTTTTTCTACTTCAAGTTTTGCCTTAGTGTATTCGAGTTGTAGCTGACGATTTTTTCCATCTTAGGTTCGAACTTTGTTCCAGCTAGTTTTTTTTTTCATTATCAGTTGCTTTAGTTCTTGGTTCATCCACGGAACTTTTTTTCTAATGACTTTGTAGTGTTTTATTTTCGGAATAAAAGTGTCGCATGCTGAGTTATTTATCCTGATGAAAGAATTGTAGCAGCTGTTAACGTCCTGTTCAGTGAAAATTTTGTCCCAGTTGGCAGTTTCAAAGGCTTTGTTCAATTTGGCATACTCGCCCTGGTTATACTTGTACCTACAGCTTAAAGAAACTTCTGATGTGCAAGTAGCAACTTGGTACTCCCATGTTGGCGTTATATGGGCTTGTTCTCGCGCTCCGAGGAGAGCAGAGTCGTTTACGTAGTGTTTTCGATAGGGTGAGTCAGTGATAATGTAGTCGAGAGTGTTAGACAGACTTCCGTTGGCTTTGCGAAATGTAGGTTTGTTTACGTGCTGGTAGAGTGATTCGCTGTTTAGCAGGTCAATAAATTTGCTTCCTGGACTGTCCTCATTCCCAAACACAGACACGGACCCGTCGTTGAGCCACTTTACGTAAGGGAAGTTGAAGTTCCCGGCGATAAGTAATCCTGTGTTTTTCTTGTGGTGTACGGCTGATTTGGCGGCTCTCAAGGCTAAATTTATTTCGTTGTCGACTAGGGAGTTAGCAGCGAAGTTATTTCCTGGTGGTGGGCGGTATATACAGCCTACGATTACAGTTTCCTTTTTCAAGTTGATTTGACACCACAGTTGTTCTGATATTGAGCTATTATTTATGTTCGAAAGAACTTTGATAGTTGTGTTTGTGTGATTGAGATCGTTCCTGATGTATATTGCTACTCCGCCTCCGTGAGTAGGCCTGTCGTTTCTGTACACGTAGTAGTCAGCTAATGATGAGTTGGAGACGTTGGTAAACCAAGTTTCTGTGATAAGAATAACGTGCGGACGCTCTTGAGCGATTCGGCCTTCGAGTTCATTGATCTTAGATGTATTCAGTGTTGTGGCGTTAGTATATAGACACTTAAGATTATCGATTGTGTTAGGTGATTTATTTTGTGTTTGAATTGCGAGCTGGGGATGCCGAACGGTAGCTGTGAGTGGCACAAAGATGTTTTGCTGTTTTGGTGTTTTGTTATTTAATTTTATTTTAATTTTTTTATCATCTATTTTTTGTATTTTGTCAAATAAAAATTGGCTAATTATTAATTTAATCATCTTTTTACTGTTTTCTGTGTACTTAACTTAATCTTCATTTTTATATATTCTTTTTTATTAAATTTGGATGTAAGAAATATCAAATTAAAAAAATAATTTTCTAGTCTATTTATTCTTAAATTTACACCAAATATTAAAACAAATTAATTATTATGAAAATTCTACAAAAAGTAGGCATTTTTGAAAATTCTTAAATAATACCTATATTTTCTTATTCCTAAATAGTGCTAAAATTTACCAGAAATTTTATTGTTTCGATTAAATTGATTTAAAACTCAGATATTTGATTATATTATTTAGAATAACTTTAGATTTATCAATATTTTAAGTGCAATCATAACAGTTTAATTAATTTTTTAATAATTTATTAAAATATTAAAAAAACTTGATATAAAAGTTTGATCGTAAATTTTTTAGAATTTTTAATTCATTGAAATCAAGTATATTCTAAAATTGACCGGCTTAGAAAAGACTGCTTTTCAGAAATAACATCACAAGAGCAAATGCCACCGCTGAGAATGTGATGCGAAAATTGAAGAGGGTGTTAAAGATAGCAAAGCTAGTAAAACGCAATCCTGACGCATTATTCGAGCTTAAAGCTTTACTAATTTTAGAATATACTTGATTTCAATGAATTGAAAATTCTAAAAAATTTACGATCATGCCTCATCATGCTAAACTAAATTTAGAATGTAAATTTTTCGAATTTTTAAATTCATTGCAATAAACTTAATGATTTTACAGATAAGCAAGAAGATTTGATAAAAAGAACATTTTTTTCACTGTAATGAATTTTAAAATTGAAAATTTCATTCAAAAATTAGTTTAGCTTTAAGTTTTGATCATGCAGCATCTTCTCGATAGCACTCTTGATTATTTAATTTGGTTTCTTAAGCCTAAACTTTTTCAATATAAATACAAGCATTAATCTATAGAATCAAATAGCTTGATCTGCGAGCCTAATTATTTTGGCTTTGAAAGAGACACTTTTTCAATTTAATTTATTTTTAAGACTAAAATTTTAATTAATCTCGAAATTTAATTCTAATTTAAGATAAAAGTACAGAAAAGCTTAAAATAAATAATGGCTGCAAATGCAATGATTGATTTTTTTTCCAAGAATCCAGATTTAAAGTTTAAAGACTTTAAGATGAATATCCTTAATAGCCAAACTCCTCAAAAAATGACGGTCAATTACAGTTCCAATGTGAATCAAGTTGCAAATAATTTTCGTGATTGCATTGTTTCAAATCTTGGCCAAAATCCCAATTTTCTTGAACATGATTTCGGAATTGAATTTTTAAAAGAACTGGTCAGCATTTTATCCGAGTGTCAATCTGGTCAAATTGGCGCTGACAACCTGTCAAGATTAACTTATTTGGTTCATCTAAGCAAATCAGAGTGTGTAGGAAAGGGCTTTTGGACCTTTCTTTTATTGAGTTTTAACTCAATTCGAATAGTTTCCATAAGTGACTTAGAATCGAACAAATTATTGCTAGAAAGCTTTGACAAAATAAAGTCAAGCAAAATAATCAAAATGAAAATTCAAGAAACTGTTTTTTCAATTACAGGCGAACAAATATTTAATTTGGATGAATATTTTCAAAATTTACAATTAATTTTCTTTAGAAGTGGTTTACAAGGTTTAAATGGCTTTGCCGGAATTGATTGTGTTTATGTGAGCCAAAATAGGCTTGAAGAGAATATTACCAATCTTAAAGACTTATTGGTAAATGAGGAAGATATTGCAAAAATAACAAAACTGAACTTTAGCAGATTGGTTATTCATGAGATTTGTCATGTTATGATACGAAAAGCCTCTAAAGACTTTAATGTGTCAACACCCACTCTTAAAAGTCAAGATCCATCTAGACCTAAAATTTTGGAGGCAGGTGTTTGTGCAGAAAAATATATTTTTGATAAGAGAATAGCATGGATCCAATCAGCCAAAAGTCCAAATTTTGACTTGGACTACTGTGTTAAATTTTTGGACGGAATTTTGTCTGGAGAGGATCTAAAATTTGATTTTGCACGATCAGGTTGCTTCGAAAATCATCAAGCTACAACTCTAATGGCCATAGACTATGATCCAGAACCAATTGAATTATTTTGAACTTTGAAAATGTTTTATTTTATATTTAGTTTTTTTAATATTTTAATAAATTATTAAAAAATTAATTAAAATGTTATGATTGCACTTAAAATATTGATAAATCTAAAGTTGTTCTAAATAATATAATCAAATATCTGAATTTTAAATCAATTTAATCGAAACAATAAAATTTCTGGTAAATTTTAGCACTACAGTCAATCCTCGTTATATCGAATTTTTTTATATCCAAAAAAAAATTTTAAACAAAATTTTTTTGATTAGAAAAACTAAAATAAAAATGCGAAAAAAAGCAAAAAATTAATTTTTTTGAAAAAAATCGCTAATAGATGGTTGTTTGGTAAAGCTACTTTCAATTATAAAATTTTCAATATTAAATAATAAATTAGTTACATTAGAATTATTCGTTTTATTTTATACGTTTTTTTTCTCGACCGGCTAAGTTCTTTTCGTAATGTTCTAAAATTTTTGCTTTCGACGAAAAAATATTAACGTTGTTACGTTGTATTCTTTGGCCAGCTTTGAAGTGGTTATTTTTTGCTCAGTATGTTTTTTATAATTTCTATCTTGACTTCAAGAGAGATACATTTTCTCTATTATTATTTATTTATTAATTTGTTTTCTGTACCGAGCCAGGGCTCCTTCAGAATAAATTTAAAAAAAATCAAAATAAAAAATTAAATTAAATAATAGTTAATAAAATGAGATAAAAAAAATCAAAACAAAGTAAATAAGCTAAAAAAAAATGAAAGTTTAGAAGACATAGATTGTTACATGTGGCACATGTTTACATAGTTCAGGTTTCAGGAAAAAAGGAGGAAAAAGCAAGGTAGCAATTACCTAATGGAGTTGGGTATTCAATATATCTCGATTCGAAACCTTCTTTGTATTCCTCAACCATTCTTACAACCAATGTAATAGAATGACTCAGTCCTGTCCCAGTATATCTCTATCTTATTTCAGTTTTTTTATTTTGATTTTTTTTTAATTTATTCTGAAGGAGCCCTGGCTCGGTACAGAAAACAAATTAATAAATAAAATAAATAAATGTCTTCTTTTTGTAGAATTTTGGTAATATTTATCTTACGATTTATCAATTTTTAATTGTCTTTTACACAGATAAAACAAATAAATAAATAAATAGAAATTTTTTTTATTTAATTTGATATCTCTTACATCAAAATTTGATAAAAAAGAATATACAAAAATGATGATTAAGTTAAATACACAGAAAACAGTAAAAATATAATTATTAACTAACTTATTTTTATTTGAAAAACTACAAAATAATAATGATAAGTTAAATTCATTTGATAAAAGTCAAGATTTTTTCGTAATAATGATGCAAGGATCTGAAATGACAATACTCTGGCCTAGTTAATGTGATAAAAATAAAAACTTTGGTATCATTTGAGTTAGTTTATTGCTACCATTTCGTCAAGTTAAATGTAAAAATTAAGAATATAATTTGATTTTTGCTTTTAAAGTGTATATTTAATTTAATTAGAATTTCAAAAAATTATGCCAAGAAAAATTTAAATTTTTAATATTTTAAATTGACTGATAAAATTTTGGCAGCAAAAATGGACAGTACTCACAATCACCAGAATGTGAAGCCTGTAGTTTCGGATGTGATCAAAGAATTCAAGGCAGACGGACATTTTGACCGGCTTAGAAAAGACTGCTTCTCAGAAATAACATCACAAGTTTGCCAAAAAAAAATTGAAAAATTAAATAAAAACTCTTTATTTTAAAATTTTAGCAATTATTTAAAAATTTGAACAAAAACATTGAGGATTATGTTAAAAAATTTTTAGAAGACCAAGAAAAACTTGGCATACCTCTTAGAAAAAACGATATACGCGACACATTAAGAAGGAAGCTTTATGAGTAAAAACTCGATTTAATTTAATTATTTTTAAAATTAAAAAAAAAATGTTTAAGAAATATATCATTTAACGAAGAGATAACCAATTTAATTAATCAAGCTATCGATTCTAAAAAAGAGTCCAGCCTGAAACCTCTAGTCGATTCAATAGTGGAAAAAATTGTCAAGCCAAATGGTAAACTCAAGCTTTTAATTTTTTTGTTTGAATTAATTTGCTGATTTTAGAGAGCGAAAATGACACTAAGCCTCGAGCATCATTTATACCTGAGCATATTGCGTTCACTCCGGTCCAGGACACCAAATCAACACCACCCAAAACAGAATCGCCGGTCCAGGCCAAAATATCAGTCGAAGACTTTTTGTCCGGCGAAAAGCTGCAGTGCGAAAAAACCCGCAAAGTTTCCGAGTCGGACAAAAAGTCAAGAGCTGGCGAGGAGCTAGAAACTGCTAGAAAAGGTAACTTAAAACCAACAAATGTATCAGATTGAATTCGAACATGCCTAATCCTTGTAGATGAAAAATCAACAAAAAATTCAGTCAAACCCAGGCCGATTCAAATAAAAAAGCCAGCTAAACAAAATTTGAGCAGCAATGACACCAAGCTAGAAATTGATCCGACCCATGAATACAAGTAATTACTTTTTTTTTTAGATTTAGATTAAATGGCTTTTATTTTTGGCAAGCTTTGATTGGAAATTGGATCAAGAAGACTCTAGAATACTTGATGATATATCAGTTAGTAATGTAAATACAAGCGATTTGAGCGAGCTTGAGTCAGATTAGACCAGTCGGACACATGTCATCTTTTAAAAAATTTAAATTTATTCAATTAATAAATCCTTCGTTTTAATCACTATTTGATTAACCTGTTGAAAAATTCAAATTGAAACTTTAAGAAATACGATATGACAAAATATTTAATCAACAAATAGACATTTGTGTGTGCGGCGCAGGCTCTAATTACTATTCCTTTAAAAAACTCTTTCTTTTTTCTTTGTCGAGTTTGACAATAAAATTTAATTATCAAAAATCTTCTTAATAAAATTTGATTTATTTATTTAGACAAAAGATATTCAAATTATTGTGCCGGTGTAAACCGATATACAATTGGTTTTTTTAATCTTAAATATTCACCAAATCTCGATTAGGGCCATAATTCTTTTGCTTATTAATTTTTGAATATTTAAAAAAAACCTTTTTTAACTTTTATTAAATTAAAAACTTAATTTAGAACAATCCAAAAAAATTACATCTAATTTCAAATCTCGTAATGACTAATATCGCTTTTCGTGCTTTAGTCGTGCTCACAACCATCTATCTATCAAGTAAAAAAATTCAAATTTTAATTTTTATATTAATTCTTTAGTCTGATTAAAATGTTTTATCAACTTAATGAGGCATTTTCTTTACAGGATTGAATGAAGAATCGCAAATTAACATCCATCCAAACCATCAAAATTTACGCTACATTTTGCTTCAATTTCAAAAAATTAAAAAAGGAACAAAAGAATATTTTTAAAAAAAATTAATTTATCGAGCTTAAATTTAAGAGACTTAAGAGTTAGTTTGATCATTTGAATTAGCCTTTTTTAACATTAATTTACGTGAGATTCAGTAAATAATAGATTCAGTTAGTAATCAGAGAATTATATTAAAAACCCAAAAAAAGAATTTTTTAGTAATTTTCCATTTTAATAGATTTTTCCCTTTCATTGATTAAAGAATGATTTTAAGTAAATTCATGCAATAAATGGTAAATTCACATGATCAAATCAGCATTTTTTTAAATTAAAAAAAAATAAAATTCCCTAAATATTGGTATTTTTTGCGTTTCTTCAAAATGGTAAAGTACAATTGACATCTATTTTGTGCAGAAAAAGGGTAAAAATTAAAGCTAGAAAAACAGGAAGAGCTCCATGTGCCTTTCAGTTCAAAATTTTTTCTCGAATTTTTTTATAAATGGAATTTTCTCAAATCTCGATTCCTAAAAGGAAAATAGCTCAAAACAATTTTGGTTCATTTTTGGTATGCTTTCTACGGTTACCCAAAACTTCCTAAAACATGGCCGTAAAAGAATCATCTATAAATTCAATGATTCAAAATGTCTTCTCTATTATTGATATAGATATTACAGCTAGTACAATTCAGCTAGACATGAATGCAAATTAAATCCCTTAATTAGATATTTTCAGTATTAGTTAGATAATCTTGTTACGAGAATTCCTTTTTTTTGGTAAAGTACTTAAAGCTATTGAGAGTCTGAATTTTTTATTAAATTTTAAAGTGTCTTAAATTTTAAAGTGTTAAATAACCAGCTGAATTATTGAATGTATCGCCTTTTTCCAGCCTCTAAGAAAATTTTAAAAAATTTAAAAGTATGAAAATTAAATTACACTATATTTTCATAAGTTATTTTAAAATAATATTTAATAATAATTTTATTCATATTTCTTTTTAATTTCTTTATTATATACCCCTCTCAGTTTCTTCTAATTTTTTGACTCTTTATTTTGTGTATTGTTTTGTATATCAAAGTTACCAATTATGTCTATTAGATTACAAAATCCTGTCAGTTTCTCTTATTTCATTTCCTTTTATTGTGTAGTGTGCTACCATAGGCCGTCTCAGCAAGCTTGCTTGCCGTAGCTTTATTATTATTATTATTATTATTAATAAATTTAAAGAATAAACTAATACAGAGACGATTCAAGTCTCAATTAAATTTTGTTTTTAAATTCAGTTTGGTTCTACATTAATTTTTAATTTTCTTTAAAAGATTTATATTTGTTAATCAAAGATTAAAAAATAATTTTTTAATATTTAATTAACCTGAAATTTAACAGATTAGGTGATAAGCAATAATAAATGAATTGCATTTTAGAATAATCAAGGGTTTAATAGATTTTCAACTATAATATAATTTAATATAATATACTTTAGCTTATGAAAGTCTATTTTTTAAATTAAATTATTAAATGTTAGTGATTATTTTTCCTTGAGAGAAAAATTTCCAATATTTAAAAAATCCAATTTTTTAATTTAAATTGGTTTTAATAAAGCTAGAGTCAAGCTTGAAAAACAATCTTTCATCTTTCGACATAAATATTTTTAGATAAATTCTGTTTTTATTATTTTATTTTTTAGAATCTGCTCTTCTTTCTAACACCCAAAGATTCAATTTCATTTTTGGTATTTGGAAAACAAAAAGCGACACCTTCATACCATCTCACTTACATTATTTACAATATTTGTTAGCTCTCAAAGTCATACATTTTTTTCACCAAAAAAAAATTTTGCAAATTTTAAAAATATTTCTTATATTCAATTATTTTTTTAAGAAAGAAAAAATTTTAAAAAGAATTCAATTAAATTTAACAGAAAAGATGACTTAAAGTTAAGATTTATTTAAGATTTATTTATTTAAGAGACAAAGTAAGCAAATTTTTGATTTCCAAAATATCAGGTAAAAAATTAAAAATTTTAAGCCCAACAAAAATTTTGAAGGGTTAATTTTCAATAATATCTTTATTTAATTCTAATTTATTTAAAGACGAGCTTAATTTTAAAATATAATGGTTTAAAACTTGTTTTATCAAATGAATATTTTTAAAATAATCCTCTCAAACTTGAGTTTTTTATCTTTTCAAATTAATTTCAAGATTGCCAAGTGTCTCAACAGTGCCTAAACGGAGGTGTTCTAATATCACGTCCTGCAGCTAGTATAGAACAAATTTGCTTATGTAATAAAGATTTTATCGGTCCGAGATGTGAAATAAATCTAATGACTTTAAGACCTGAAGAAAAGCTGAAATACGGATGTGAGTTGCGTCCTTGCTGGATTGGTTCAACCTGTGAGGACCGCGACGGCTCGTTTGTATGCCATTGTTCAGCCGTAATTAAAAAATTTTTATTAATTTAATTTTTTTTAATAAATTATTTTCTTTAGAATACATATGGCGAATTTTGTGAAAAGTCCTCACTCACAAACACAGATCCATGTTCTAGTAAGCCTTGCTACAACTATGGCACTTGTATCAAACAAGACCAAAATTCGTACACATGTGCATGCAATGGTTCTTATGGTGGTCTTGGATGTCGTCAAAATTTGGTCGGTGCTTGTGCCTCCAATCCATGTCAACGAGATGGCATTTGTGTGCCAATCGGTCTTACTGGTAAAAAAAATAAAAATAAAATTGAAAAAGATTAATTTTTTATTTTTAAGATTATAGATGTCAATGTCCGGAATGGACCATTGGCAAAAATTGCGAAGTTGTTTTTAACCCATGTCAAAGAGTCAACTGCATGAACAATGGCATTTGTCTCAAGCGAAGAACTCTCGCCTTTGAATGCAATTGTACTGCCGATTTCACCGGTCTGCTCTGTGATCAGCCAAAAAGTCAGACTTGTCAGACTAAAGCGTGCGCTTATGGACAATGCGTTTTGAACCAGTCTGGCCAGTATCAGTGCGCATGCATTACGTCTGGCTATGAGGGTCCATTCTGCGAGGTCGAAAAATGCAACCCTAGATGTAAATATGGAGTGTGTAAGCGGGATCCGAATGGAAATTATTATTGCGAGTGTGCATCAAGTTATTCTGGACCGAGCTGCAGTACCTTAGGTAAGAAAAAATTGTTCTGTTACACTTAAAAATGGGGGAAAAAAGAAAATTTGACTAAAAATTTTATTTTTTTCAAAATCTTAGCTTAGCACATATTTGTAAATTTTTATTGAACAGATCAAGATGATCAATTTTTTGAGATAAATTTTTAAAAGATTATTTTAACAATCGTTTAAAGTATAGTATTGTACATATCTTAAATTGGAATGGTACATTTTAAAATACAAAATCTGATTAATTTAATTATTATTTTATTCATTTAAAAACTTATAACCTAATAGAACAGAGATTGATAAAAAAAAAATATATACCAAAAATTTATTGAGATTTTTCAGTGTTAATTTTCTTCATTTCTTAATTAAGATATTTTTTGTTAAAATTTAGGTAGGTTGCAGTATGAAAAAAATGGTCCAGAATTAAAACTTAAATTAAAATTTTTGAAAAATCAAATTAAAAAAAGGAACTAACAAACTAAAATTAATTTGTACATTTCGTTTCGTTTCCTTTCCTCGGTAGTTTCTTTTTCTTTTTTTATACCTGGCAAATTTTTATTTAGCAAAGGAAGAAGAAAGAATCAAGTCGATGGAAAAAGCTTTTGCCATAAATAAAAGTATAGTATTGTACATATCTTAAATTGGAATGGTACATTTTAAAATACAAAATCTGATTAATTTAATTATTATTTTATTCATTTAAAAACTTATAACCTAATAGAACAGAGATTGATAAAAAAAAAATATATACCAAAAATTTATTGAGATTTTTCAGTGTTAATTTTCTTCATTTCTTAATTAAGATATTTTTTGTTAAAATTTAGGTAGGTTGCAGTATGAAAAAAATGGTCCAGAATTAAAACTTAAATTAAAATTTTTGAAAAATCAAATTAAAAAAAGGAACTAACAAACTAAAATTAATTTGTACATTTCGTTTCGTTTCCTTTCCTCGGTAGTTTCTTTTTCTTTTTTTATACCTGGCAAATTTTTATTTAGCAAAGGAAGAAGAAAGAATCAAGTCGATGGAAAAAGCTTTTGCCATAAATAAAAGTATAGTATTGTACATATCTTAAATTGGAATGGTACATTTTAAAATACAAAATCTGATTAATTTAATTATTATTTTATTCATTTAAAAACTTATAACCTAATAGAACAGAGATTGATAAAAAAAAAATATATACCAAAAATTTATTGAGATTTTTCAGTGTTAATTTTCTTCATTTCTTAATTAAGATATTTTTTGTTAAAATTTAGGTAGGTTGCAGTATGAAAAAAAAATGGTCCAGAATTAAAACTTAAATTAAAATTTTTGAAAAATCAAATTAAAAAAAAAGGAACTAACAAACTAAAATTAATTTGTACATTTCGTTTCGTTTCCTTTCCTCGGTAGTTTCTTTTTCTTTTTTTATACCTGGCAAATTTTTATTTAGCAAAGGAAGAAGAAAGAATCAAGTCGATGGAAAAAGCTTTTGCCATAAATAAAAGTATAGTATTGTACATATCTTAAATTGGAATGGTACATTTTAAAATACAAAATCTGATTAATTTAATTATTATTTTATTCATTTAAAAACTTATAACCTAATAGAACAGAGATTGATAAAAAAAAAATATATACCAAAAATTTATTGAGATTTTTCAGTGTTAATTTTCTTCATTTCTTAATTAAGATATTTTTTGTTAAAATTTAGGTAGGTTGCAGTATGAAAAAAAAATGGTCCAGAATTAAAACTTAAATTAAAATTTTTGAAAAATCAAATTAAAAAAAGGAACTAACAAACTAAAATTAATTTGTACATTTCGTTTCGTTTCCTTTCCTCGGTAGTTTCTTTTTCTTTTTTTATACCTGGCAAATTTTTATTTAGCAAAGGAAGAAGAAAGAATCAAGTCGATGGAAAAAGCTTTTGCCATAAATAAAAGCTTTTTTTATAAAATTCTATAAAGTTAGAATTTTCTTTCGATTTAAAAAATTTTAAAAAATTTTCAAAAAAGAAAAATAATTTCAATAATAAAAACTATAATTAATTAAAAAAAGAGGTTGTTAATCATCTAAACTAGTAAATTTAATTAATTAAATAAAATTTAAATTTTATTCCCACATTTTAACATTTATGGAATATTTTACTTGAGCATTATTCTTGATAATTCTCATGAAAATAAAAATAATTGTTAAAAAGGCTAGGTCATTTTTTTTCTCTTGTAGTCAGACCAGTTGATGATTAAAATTAATAAAAATTTTTTTCTTCATCTGAAGGAAAAGGCTTTCTCTATACCTTTTTTTCAACCTTTTTTTCAATTAGATTTTTTGTGAACCTTAAAACTCAAAAATTTCAAAATTCAAAAAAAATAAAATTAATTAGCATTGAAAAACTTTAAAAATAAAAAATATTACAATCTAAAATTAATTCAAGATTTTGATATTCATAATTGGTCTTAAATTGTCTTCAACTTGCTTTTGACATTCTAACGTCTAGATTCTTAATTATTACTTCATCGTTTTTTTAATTAATTGATATTATTTGTCATTTTTAAAAATTAAAATTTTTTTTTTTAAATTTTAGATTTTTCTGTACTTTGAATGAGTAAAAGAGATTCCTCAGCATTTAAATGTATGAGTAAAACAAGATATAGTTCTATCAATTGTTTTGAATTAATGTTGAAGAATTAATTGAAAAATAAAAAAGATAAAATTGGTTGCTAATCAAAGGTTTTCAGGTGGAGAATGTAAATGATAAATAAATTAATTTCAAGTTCTATATTAAAGATATGTACAAGATGTAATGATGTGATATATTTGTCATTCTTTGTCGCAATAAATATTTTACAGAGCTTTTTTATCATACGAACAAGATAATTCTTTATTTAATTGATTAAAAAAAGACTTAAAATATCAATTTATATGTTTTTAACAGATTATTATGTGAATTTTTTGCTTTTAAAAAGGAAATTAACAAAAATAAATAATTATTTAGAGATATAAAATTTTGAAGTATTAGTAAATAATCTTGCTTTTTTTAAAAGAAAATTTTTTTCTAAACTAGTAAAAAATATACAAGTTTCTAAAAAATTTGATTAATTTATTTATTTAAATCAATTCAGTAAACAATGATCAGGTTCATTTGATAAAAATTTTTTTATCTTGAACTGTATTTGGTATTTATTTATTAGTTTAAAAGAGCAATTATTTTATCTTTAATTTTATGAAAAAATTTAATTTTCAAAGTTTGCTTTTCTGGTGACACATTGGTTTCGACACGTGATCGTGGTACTGTCAAAATATCAGATTTAAAGCGTGGTGACTACATCAAGACGTTTGACAGATCCGAAAATGAATGGAAATATTCTAGATTTGTGACATATTTGCACGAAAATCGCAACATAATTGCAAGTTACATTAAGCTGACCACGTCGTCCAACAAGACATTGACCATTTCTCCATTGCACTTTATAGCAAGAGTGAAGCAAGGTAGTGAAAAAATAGAGTTTGTTTTCGCCAAACACCTGAAATTAAATGATTTATTGATTACTGAGAAAAAAGAGTCAAACTTGCTTTTTGAGTACGATAGATTGGTGCAGAAAGAAGAAGTTATGGAGTCAGGAGCGTTTGCACCGTTGACAGAAACTGGCACTGTATACGTAAATTCAATCTTGGCATCGTGCTATGCAAACACAGTGGTAAACGACTTGGCGCATTATCTATTTAAACCAATTATTTTCCTATCAAAATATATGAATGTTGATTATTTTAAATATTTCACATCTGATTACACACGTGAGCAGAGCTCCAACGATGAAAATACTGGCATATTTTGGTACTGCAAATTTTTTCTCAATTTGCTTCCCTATATACCATTTTCATCTTATATTGTCTCATTTTAGCAAAGATGTTTTTAAATGTAAAAAAAAGAGAATTGAGACATTAATTTTCAATAATTAGATTTTTAAATTATTTTTAATATTTTTCAAAAATAAAATTAATAAATTTTTTTTGCTTTTTTGCACAAAATTTTTAAAAATCTCTCCCATTAAAAAAAAAATTTTCTAAATTAAACAAAGAAAAAATTGAAAAATTAAATTATTTCTAATATAGGAAAATGTCTGTAAAAAATATTTGATACAAAATTTTTTTCCCATTTATTTGGATAAAACTAAAGCTTCAATTATTTTTAATAGAATAGATTAGTGATATTCAAATGGTCATGGTCCCTCTTTCGGTCCAAGTCTCAGTTCGGATTCTTAACTTAAATTACCAGGACTGGATCTAAGAATATGAGTCATTGTCCTGTTAAATTTAAATCAAAATTAAATTCCAATTGAAAAATGAAATTTGAATTAATTTACAGTGGTGATTTGCAGACTTGGGCAAAAGTCAAAAAAAAAAGTCATTTTAAAGTCTTTTTAAACATTATGTCTATTAAATCATTTGACATTAAAAAATTGAAAAAAAAAAAAATATTTTTTTCTCTAAATTTTTCAATTTTAGTGACTTTTAAAAAAAAAAAAAAAATTAAAGTAATTAAAATCAATTCGATTAGTGCAAGTTCCAGAATTGGGATCCAAAAATTATACGAATGGTTTACTGCCTTATGTGTAAAGTTACCAAGAGACGTAATTTTACAATATGAGGCCCATTTGAGGTACTTAGCTTCATTTGTTGACCAAATTTTTTACAATTGGCTTTAGTACAATTGAATGACGTATGTACAATTCCTAAACCCATAATCTTATTAAAAATTTCTTTTACACTTTCCATTTTCTAGCTTAGCAAATATTCTGTTTTAAATTTTTTTTATGCCTGTAGTTTTCTGTACTGAAAAACTATTTTTTTTATTTTTTTACACATTAACAACAATTTAATATTTTAAAATCGCTAAAGGAAAAAAAAAAAATTTTGTGATCAGCAAAATCATTTGGTGATCACAAAAATTTATGGTGATCAAATTTTGGTCATGAGACCTATGATCATGATCACATTTTTTTGTGAACAGTATTTTTTTTTTAATTTTTAAGAGAAGAACTAATTTTTTTTGACCAATTTTTTTGAAATTTTTGATGCACCGGGTTGTAAGTTGGAAGTTAGTTTTTTTCAAATTCTTGAAAATGTGGTTTGAACGTTAATTTAGGGTCAAGCTTGTAAACATATCATAGCGGGGTCAAGTAGGCTAAATCTCTGCCAAGTACCTCTACAAGCAAAATGTTTATCAATAACGGGTGACAACTTAAAATCTTTAGACGAACTTTGAGTATCATTTGCAATAATTTTTTTTTAAATATCTTTCCATATTCTTGTAGTAAATTTAATTTTAGATATGAAAAGAAAAAAAAATATTCAATTTGAATTAAAAATGACCAAAATAAATTCATCTAAAGAAGAGGCCTCAAGAATTTGCGTGTACGCGTTTTTTAACGAAAATAGATCACTTAAAAATAATGAGTACTGTTAACGAAAAAATAATGAGTACTGTTAACCGAATTTTAAAATGTAGTGAATATTTTTCACCAGAAAGGAAACAAGGATCTGGTCAAACACCGAAAAAGTAACTAAAAACAACTCAATCTAAAAAAGGCTTTTTATCACAAAGACAACATCAGTCAGCGTCAAGCAGCCAAATAGCTTGATATAAGCCAGAAAATGATCTCAAAATTGTTGAAGAAGCTTCAAATAAAACCTGGAAAAAGATGAAAATCCTTTACCGAACCGAAACGCTAAAAAAAGTAGCTAGAGTTAAATGTAGAAATTTTTATTTAAAAAATCCAAATATTTCCTGGATTTTAGACGAAGAATTCTATTTCACTCTCAGTCATGGTGAAATCAATGGAAATGATATATTTTACTCAAGTAACATTGCTGCAACACAAGCAAGTACAAAATATACCCCAGTTAAGAAATTTCAGCAGAAATTACTTGTTTGCTTGGTCATTTCTGAGAGGGGTATTTCGGCACCAAACATACCAAAAAGTGGACTTGCAGTCAACCAAACTGTTTATTTAGACTTTATAAAGCGTGGAGTCATTCCGTTTATTAAATAGCATCATACAGAAGGCAACTATAAGTTCTGGCCCGACTTGGCAAGCTCTCATTATGCCAATGCAGTGGTCAACTACTTGATAGACAAAAATATCAAATTTTTGCAAAAATGCGAAAACCCTGAAAATGTGCCAGAAGTACGACCAATTGATGATTTTTGGTAAAGGGGAAAGTGTATGAGAATGGCTTTTGAGCAAAAAACTTAGATGAACCAAGGAATAAAATACAACTTTGTACAAGAAAAATGGACCAAAATCTCGTATAGGACCTTTTGGCCTCTACATCCAAACGAATCAATAATATTTGAAGAAATGGACTTATTGTAAAAGATAAAAGCATAAATAAAAACAAGAATAAAAATGATAAATTCTCTCAAAATTTCGTTTTATTTTGATAAATATTAAAGGAGTTATGACATTTTAAAGTTGTCACCCGTTTTTTAAAAAACGTAAAAGAGGTAAACCATTAAAAACTAGGGGTCTCCCCCAATAGGTGACCAAGCGGTCACGAAATATGTGACCAATTCAATTTCTCTCATTTGGTGACCAACAGTGGTCACGTATATTTGACCATGGAAATAGGTGACCAATATTTAAATAAATTTTAAAATTAAATTATTTAGGTGACCAACATGTTGTTTATGTGACCACTTAAACTCATTATGTGACCATCGACGTCATTTCGTGACCACTTAAATTTAAAAAAAAAAGAAAAAATTTTTTTTTAATTCTTATCTAAACTTAATGAACAAAGCTGTCTTAACTTTTCAAAGAAACCAGCTATCATATTTTCACTAACGTTATCACCTGCAATTATGCGCGTTTTAGCAATTGTTAATTGAGCCGCCCAACATTTAATCAATAACATGATAACATTTATTTTTTTTCTAAATAATGAAAAAAAAGAACCTTCCCAAACTGACTTTTACGTGCCACATTTATAACCAGTACAACGCCAAGTCAAAATTTTTTCTTTGGAGTCTTTTCCCCTTGTTCTAAATCGAAGTTCCATTTCTCTTTGATACTTAGGACAATTGGATTTAGAACAGACTTGTGAAAAATGCACTGCACCAATTTCGCGTAACATATTAAAAATATTATATTCTTCGGAATCTTTAAATTGTTCATTCATTTTTAATTTTTAATTTTTAGAATAGTTTTAAAATTGTTTTTGGATTTAATATAAAATCTAACAATATTTTTTATAAAATTTGCTGTTTCATCAAAAAATTGATTATAATAAAAATTTGAAATTAATAATAATAAGTAAATAAAATTCATTTTATAAAATTAACTTAAATTTTGTAATAATATTTTATTAAATTCATGTGACCATTGTCATTCATTTGGTGACCTATGTACTCGTTACGTGACCGTTGTCTTCAAAATATTGGTCACCTATTTCCATGGTCAAATATACGTGACCACTGTTGGTCACCAAATGAGAGAAATTGAATTGGTCACATATTTCGTGACCGCTTGGTCACCTATTGGAGGAGACCCAAAACTAGGCCTGTATTTTAACGTCATCTTGATTCACTGTAAAATATTGAAGATTTTGCAGTGAATCAAGATGCAATTATACCAAATCCAAAACCAGCAACTCTTGAACCTATTTCTCTCGATATCAAGCTTCTCAAATAATTCCATTAATGGTTAATGAAAATGAAATTTGTCAACCACCAAAAAAAATTAATTTTTTTTGTTATTCTATGATTCACATTTTTGATTTTTACGTTTTCTAAATAAATTTTCTGATAAAAAATAATTTTTCTGAAAAATAAAAATTTAACTGATGAAAAGAAAGACTTTTCTAAACAAAATATTGAATATAGTTATTTTTATTATTTTATTTGTAATCAATTAACCTCCTCCAGGAGAAAGACAAAAAAAATTAGGAACAACAAAAAAAAGAACATAAATTGTCAAGACCAGTCTCAAATCAGATGATAGAAGATTGACTATTATTTGCTGCATTTATACAAAGTGAGTAAAAGATACTTAGTGTATTGAATCTAAGCGTAATAATAATTTTTTTTTTTTTACATAAAAATTCCGATATCATCTTGCTCGACCAGATTAAAGTTACAATTTTACAATTGATAAATGTGGAAAAAATAAAAAATTAATCAAATTTAACAGTTAAAATGATAAAAAATCTCATTTTTTTAACCAGATTGAAATTATTAAAAAATTGATAGAAAATCACAACAACTGGATAAAAATTTAATTATTTTTAAAATGAAAGGTAAATTTTCTGACCAAATTGCTATCTAAGTTTTTGCAAAAATTTTTTTTGTCCACATAAATAATTTATTACTAATTAATTATTTAATTAGAAAAGAAATAAGATCAATTGGTCACAAAATTTAACAGCCCCCAAGTATTTTGAAAAAGACAACTCAGAAATGCGTTGAGTTGATGATTCTTTTCGAGAATCATAGTAATATTTTTAGTTCAAAACTCTTTCTTGTTTACGAATTAGCTGTATTAAAAATCCAAAACAACACTTCCTAAAAAAAGTCTTCAGGTTATTTGTTTTACATCAAGTTACAAAATTTGTCAGTCGTTGATGCTACTTCCCTTTTCAGTATTTTTAAGGCTAAAATTATTTTTTCAAGCTTATAGATACATTATATATATTGATTTTTGTCTTTAATAGAAATTTGAATTAAATAAATTTTTTTAATAACCTTTTGAGGTATGATTAAATCCGAATTAGCACTAAATGTTGAAAATATGCTTTTTTCGATTAATTTAGACTAAAGAAGGAAAAATTCTAGATCTTTTTTCGATAGACTTTTGTTAATAAATTCTCTGTGAAAATTTTAATGCAAAATTCTCATAATGAAATTATAAAATTTTTAATTTCACACTTTTTATTTCATACTGGAAAATATGTTTCAACTAATCTTCTTGAAGTAGTAAATTTTGTTAGCAAAAACTTAGAAAAGGGTTTTGAGTTTGGTGTTCCTTGACTTCCCAAAGCTTTTGAAAAAGTATGCCATGAATCTCTATTCTGAAAATGGTTTTAGTAGTCCATCTTTCCCAAAATCTCATATTCTCAGCATATATTAAAATGCAAGCAAATAAAAAAGTGCTATGTTGTGTCACATTCAAGTTCTGGACAAGTCTCCTCATACAGCAAAGGATATCTTCGTCATAGCCTGCTCATGGAACCAGAGAACACTAAAAAAGATTTATCATGTAGACCATTAAAGATTGCAGTCAGAGGGAACGCTTTTTTACCAACAGAGTAGTTAGTAGATGGAACAAACTTCCTGAGGAAGTGATCAATTCTAGTCCAGTGAATCAATTCAAAAATTAGTTTTAATTGATAGTATTTTTCACTTTAGGGCCTATTTTTTTTCTCACATAAATTATTTTTTTTTGTTTTATTTAAATTTTATTTTCATTTTTTTATTTTATTTTAAATTTTTAAATTCAATCTTTGATTTTATTTTAAATATTTTCTGTTTTCTCGAGACAATATTTTGAAAGTAATTAGCAATCATCTATTTTTAAGCATTCAAATTGACTCAAATTAACATAGATTAAAAAAGAAATATTAATTATAACATTTTAAATATCGAGACATTATTAAAATTTCAAAAAGCAGTCATATTTTTAATATTTGCTAAAAGTAAAATCATTTTTTAATTATCATTTATTTTAAAATGATAATATTCAAATTTTTTGAGGGTTATTTTGACAGTTTATTTCTTACGAATTTTGTCTTTTTTTTTAAATAAATTAAAATTCAATTTTAATCTTAATCAAACAGCTAAAATTGAAGCATTTGAAAATTAAAGCTATTTAGCTATTTATTTGTGGTTTTAGATTTAAAAAAAAAATAATCCTGGATAAAAATGCGGGGATAAAATTTAAGACTTGTAAATGTAGAACAATGCGAGGCAACAAAAAAACTAAAATTTTGGGCTAAAATTGGATGATTTTTTTTAAATCACACTCTTTATTCAGTTAACTTTGGTTCACTAATTTTCCTCTTAAAAACTGCTAAAACTTGTCTAATTTAATAAAAAAAAACCTTAAAAAATCGAAATCAAATTATTTTTTGAAATATTATTTTTTCATTGAAGCCCTGGTAGATCCTGGACTTTTGGATATCTGAGACTTGTTATTTTTAAGAAATTAAATAACCAAAATCCAAAATATTTCAATTTTAGGCTAAATTTATCGAAACTTGATATTTATAAAATTTTACAAAATAAATAAATTTAGTGACATTTTATTTGAAAATTTTTTTTTATTTAAATTTCTTGCATTTTTAAAAATTAGGGAAAAAATTGTGTTTTCTTTACTGTTGAATTTATTTGGTTAACACGGTTTAAATACGGATGGTAGTGGACAAACGGGGGGTCTACAAAATTCTCCAATTTTATATTTTTAAAATAGCGTCCAGCCATTCTTTCGACCATTCTTGACTCTCTGTTGCGCAACAAAATCGGCTGCTGCAGGATAAAGCGCTTCTCTGCCGGCTTAAGGTACAAATGGTGATGGTAGCCCGGCTGCGCCTTTATCCATACCCGCTTTCCCAGACGAAAATAGCGATCCATCGCTGTCCTCACTGACTTTTCCTTTCCCTTCGTCTTCGAACATGTGGTCCTTGTTCTGATCTGATCGAAAAAAAATTTGACTGGATTCAAATTCAGCGCCGAGTTTACCAAACTTTGAAATTTTGTTTAGAATTTTTTTTTCATGTAATTTATTTTTACCTCGGTAGTTTTGAAGTGACCGATTGTAGCATTTTAAAAAATTGAATTTTTATTTTTTAATTTTTAAAATGCAAAATTGCATTAGAAGTTCCAAAGCATGGAGCAATTTAAAGTTAATATTCTCCCAATTTGTTTTTTCTTTATTTGCTTTAATTTATTCAATGTTAAATTAATAAGAAAAAAATGGGAATAAATTTAAAATTTTTTATGATAAAAATGTTTAAAAAAAGCCAATATTTTTTGCACGTAATAGAATTTTGGAAAGCATACTAGTGAATTGAGGGCCAAAATGCTTTACTTTTTTTTATGTAATACATTGGTGTTTACGAACAGAAGAATTCTATAAGATTGGATACACAACTTAAAGTGAAAAGTAACACTTTTTTTGTTATCATCGTCGTCATCTTCATAATAATTTTTATCACCACCATCGTCAACCAGAGGGTTCTTTGGAATTTTTTCCTATTTTAGCTATTGGGCTCCTCTCACATTAGCATAATTAAATCTGATAATGAACAATGATAAATATAGCCAAAATTTTGAAATATTATTTTTTTAAATTTCAATATATTTCGCCTTGCTGAGCGCACTCAAATTTAATGAGTATTTTAACAGGAAGAGCGAACGTAGATATCTTTTATTAGATATCTCGACATGATTTTTGTTTATTATTTTCCATTCTAAGAATGTTGGAGAATTTATTTACAAATAAGTAAATGGATTTTTTTTAATTTTAGGTTAATGAGCCCGAGTGCGATTTAGTAATTGCGATGAGCCACAAAAACTCGAATGGCAGCGCCAACAAGGTGTTTAGTAAGAGCTCGCAGGCCAAGCGAGAGCCCAGACGGATCAACTTCAGCCAGAATCACAATTCCAATTTTCTGGGCACTGATCTAAAGATCGAGCCAAGTCTCCAAGAGCCCACAACTCCCATTGACAAGCTGAACACCCCGCGCACCGTCACTGTGCCAACCGCCTTTTTTCCGCCGTCGCCGACCCCCATTGTCGAGAACGAAATCACCATCACAGGTTTTACTCACGTTTTTAATTAAATTTTTTTTTTCCAATTAGCTCTTTTCTAATTAATTTAGATAAGGTTTGATTTTTTTGTCAATTATGTGTTCAATTTCTATTTTTAACTTTGAATCAAATCAAATGCTTATTCATTCATTTTGATAATTAGATCAAGACTTTTTATAAAATTATGAAAAAATTTAAATTAATTTTTTTCTTCATAAAAGCAAAATTAAGTTTATTTTGAGTAAATAAATTATTTTTTTCTATTAAAGTTCGCAGATGGTGTTTACAATTAAGTGACAAATAATAGTCACGTTTATTAAACATTTTTTTTCGCATCAAGCTCTAAGAGTACTTAAAAAATGTGCCCAAAACAGTATTTTTATCTTCCTTCGGTATGATAAGAGAAAGAGACTAAAAAATTGAACAAATTGTTTCTTGTTAAATTTTATTTTTCTATTTGTTTTGGAATTATTTTACACAAAATTACACTCGTGGTTTAAACAACATCATTTTCTGTTTTTAGAATTAAAAAAAATATTTTTGTTTTTAATTAATGGAAGAAAAATAGAGGCTTTTGAATATAAAATGTGGGTAGTTATCAATCACGCAATTTGGTATCTTTCTTTTTATGCTGCATTAGAAATTTTGGGACTAGTTATCTCAGGAAGATAGAAAAAACAATAAATTTTTATATTTATATTTTTTAAAGAGAGAGTCCATATTTATTGATATATTGGATTCACGGAATTTTGGTATAAGCACACTTGGGAGCAGAAGATGCAGCTTTAATCTTTTGATTTATTAGAAAAAATAATTTTGATACTCTCCGATTATTTTATTGCACTTTAAGCTAAAAAATATTACTTTAACAATTATTTTTAATTAATAATTATTCTATGAGCTATAGTCTAAAATACCAAAAATTGTCTTTGGGTCTTAGGATTTGATGTTTTTCCATCAATTTCGGCAATGATTTTTAAAGTTTATCGAAATTGCACTCTCAGTAGTCATTGTAGAATTTTTGAAAAACAGTGTTTATTTAGAAAAAAATAAAATATTTAAAAAATAAAAATTTTGATATTCTCTACTTTTAATTAATTAGTAATAATTTTATTTAATAAATAGAAAAGTGTTTTTGATCAAATAATTGTAGGAAAAACAAACAATTTTCATGGCCAGTGAAAATAAAAATTAATATTGATTTTTAATTGAAATTAAAAGGAATCGTCAAAAAAGGAAAAATATATTTAACAGTTACTTTTTTTAGCTTTAATTCAATTATATTAGCCAAGAAAGGAAATTTTTATTGTTTAATTACTTTTTTGTTCACGAAATTTTTCATTAAAAAAAAGTTAAATCACTCAAAGAAAATTAGATTGTTTTTTTTTTTTTTAATTTTTATTTTTATCAGATACTTTTTCACAGGCTTCTCTGAAAGTATAATTTTAAAAAATCCTTTAAAATTACGTTACTGTACTGTTACAATTATTTCAGCAAAATTCTAATGACATCTTCGCTTTAGTATAGTGCCCCAAATCATAAACTCTTGTCAGACATTTTAACTTCGAGCCTAATTACCACCGGCAGATTCTTTCAATCTAAATGATTTTTGTTTTAAAGCCGATGAATTTCTTTAAATTATTTGGAAGATTTTTTAAAAAATATGTTATCAAAGTTACCATCTGATGCTAACATGCTTAACCGAATTTATAAAAATTGAAGGCAATGTAAATTTTGAAACAAAGAACAAAAAATTTAGATTTAGCACTTATAAACCATACTTTGCACTTTCTTAAATATTAAGATATTTTTAAAGTTAACATCTCTTCCAAAAAGACAAATTATTCTTTCATCTATTTGAAAAATAACTTCGGAATTCTAGTCCACTTTTCAGACCTCTTGTTAGTAAAATTTTGATAAAATGTGTTAATAGTTGAATCATAAACTTTGCTGTGAAGCTGGTAACATGGTTTATTTCTCTTTCAGTTCATGGTTGGATCTTGATTTCAGAATTTTTACAAAAATTGTGCTTGATCTATCATTAATCTTTTTAATTTTTAGAGTAACATTAAAAAAAAATTGTAATTTTGTTTTCCTTTTTTCTTTAATTTTATGGTACCATATTCCAAGTGTTCCATAAATTGCAGCTATGGTTCAAGTTTGATGCCATTAAATGAAGGAATCGTCTCTAAAGGAATGATAATCTCTAAGATATAAACTTCAAAAGCATTATTTGTTTTGGTACATTTTTCTTAACTCAACAGTGGTACAGAATGAGTAAAAGGTTTTCGATCTTTTATAATTGATTCCCTTTTCTTGGAGAATTTTTAATTTATTAAAGCACCACCAATTGCTAAAATTACTTGCCGAAATGGCAATTTGAACATTAGGTGAAACCTTTTTGCTATTACCCTCAAGAAGAGAAAAAAGTTTGTAAATGAAAGACAACTACCTTGTGGGATACCCGCTCTAATCGACCTGGGAGTCGATAACGAATCTTTTTGACAAACTTGAAAATTTATTGATCCAACTCAGTAGACTTGTATTAATTTTAAGAGTTTGGATTTTTTGGAGTATTCCTCGACGAAAAGTTAGAAATTAAGAAAATTTAGTATCAGTCAATTGTTTTTTATTGAATTTGTTAACAATCGATTGATTTATTCTAAAAATCAAATTTTTAAATTATTATATTATTTTATTTTTTTCCTTAAAAGATCCAAATTTTTGAAAAAAAAATTTATTACAGTAAAAAATTTGTAAATAAAGAAAAATTGTTCTTTGAAGCTTAAAACCATTTGTATTGATAAATTTTTTGATTTAACCCATGTTAATTGGACATTTTTTTTAATTACTTGTAATGAATTTTCTCGAATTTAGTCCCCATCATTAAGAAGTCCATGGAGTAAATTTCAAGGTTTTACCGCGAGTTAAATTGCATAAAATTATGCTAGACTGCCTGAAAGTTTATTTTTTTAAATCATTTTCTTTTTTAATTTATTTCAAAAAGTCTAATATTCTAATCAATTTTCGATCCAATGTACAAAAATTTATTTATTTTTTGATTAAATTAAATTAGAAAAATAAAAAAAAAATTGTTCATGAATGATTAATACAGTGGTGCTACTATAACTGTATTTTACGTAAATTTTACGACCTTAAAAGGCAAAATTTTTCTTTTTTTTGTCTTCAATGATGTTTGATTGATACAAAAAAAAATATTCAAATTCCTCATTTAATTTTGTTTAAAAAAAAATAAAAATTTTCTTTACATATTTCAAGAATTTAATGTTTTTATTTACTCAAAAATAAGTGTGTAATAAGTGTGTTAAAATAAATGTGGAACTTAATTTGGAATTAAAATTTTTTTAAATTTTAAACAATAATCTGATTTATACTGCTTCTACAATAACTGTATTTTACGAAAATTAACGAAAAATTTAATTTTTTTGTGAATTTTTTATTTTTTACCAAAAAATTAGATTTTCTAAAAAATCTCTAATCAAAAAATCATACAATTTAAAAAAAAACAAAGGGAATGGGGCAATTTGGGGGGTTGTGAAGTTCGTTTCAATTCGATCATTTCAATTCAGAAAAACTTGAATAACTTTTTTATTAAAAGAGATAATTCAGTTCTGTAAAATGCTTAATTATAAGCAAATTTGCTCAATGCAGTAAAATAAGTCTGCAAAATACTTGGCAATTTTCTCCATTTTGCACCCCATTTAAAACTATTCCATTTTGCACCCCATTTAAAACTATTCCATTTTGCACCCCATTAAAAAGTATTCAAGTGTGCATTTAAATTGCAGAGTTTTTGCAGAAATATATTTTTGGATTGAGCAAAGTTGCTTTACCATTAAGCATTTTACAGAACTAAATTATCTCTTTTAGTAAAAAAGTTATTCAAGTTTTTCTGAATTGAAACGATCGAATTGAAATGAACTTCACAACCCCGCAATTTGGATAGAAATCCTAAAAATGAACTTTTGGGGTATTTTCTTGTAGATCTCGATGAGCTGATTCTGAATAAATAATTAAAATAATATATCATATGACCACAAGTTCAGGAAACATGACGTCTTAAGGCCTCAAAGAGTCAAATTCTTCGAAATGGCATATTTTGGTCATTTTTCAAGCAAGGCACTTCAAATTTTCAAATAAATACTCAAAATAAAATGAGGAATTTGAAAAGTTTATTTATAAATTTACTGTTGCATCAATCAAAAATCATATAATACTGTAGAAAAGAGAAATTTTGTCTTTAATCGCTTAGAGAGTGAAATCACACTAGGTACAAAAAAATATATATAAGCATTCAAATGCTGAAAAAAAAATTAAAAAATCTAATACTATTTTCCTTATGGTTATGCTAAAAGATTTAAATATTTTTTTTAAACAGATCATTATAAAAATAATTATAGAGTTCAAGGAGAGCAAAAAAGACAATTTTAAATCAAAAAAAGGAAAATTTTTTAATTCATCTGAATTATTAATTTCCAATCTACTTGAATCTTAAATTCTCAATCATTACCTGCGGAATCCGGATGAAAAAAAAAAATTTTTGCTTTAATTTAGAATAAGATTCATTTAAGACTTAATTATTTCATGTACCCTAAATATTGAATAAAATACCCAAAAATTAAATTTTTTTACCCCAAATTTATTAGAATTACACCGATTAATTAGAAAAAAAATGACACTTTTTTTTTTGACACTTTATCACGTTGACACAAAAATTTAAAATTTATTTAGAAAAACAATCTAATAATATAAACTATTTCTTCATTTGATTTTGAATTTTAAGAGACCTATTTTAAATTTTTCTTTTAGATTAGATTGCTAATTTAAATTGTGATTTCAAAATTTTGGCGTTCAAATTTATTTAAACTGATTTAAATAAATAAAATAAAATTTTCTTTCAAAATTTTATTTTTTTTAAATAAAAATGTTTAAAAAAAATGTTAAAAAAACTAATTTAATTTGTTTCTTTTTTTCCAAGAGCCAAATAACAATGGAAATAATCTTACAAACAAATTTTTTATTTGAAAAAAAAATTCTGAATTTTTCCTAATTATTAAATAAAAATTTGAGAAAATAATTTTTTACAAAAGATAACGATTTGAATTCGACCTCAGCGGCATCCTTGAAGGCAGCATATCAAATAGACAAAGCAGATAGCGAGTTACCAGGCCATTTTAATCACGAGCCTTTGTCCATTGATGACTACAAAAAGTCCACTATTTACGAAAGAGACGAGGACACCAGCTCGACCCAGTCGAACAGTGTGCTTAATCGAACGCCCGTCGACGACGACGAGCTAAGCAAACTGAACGACAGCTCCGAGGACAATTTCGACTCCAACTTTGGCAACCAAAGTTTCAACAACTGCTATTTGAATTCTAAAAAAGCGACCGTCAAAGCCGAATACGAGAGCTTTGGTCATGCTGCGTTTGTTCCACTAGTTAAAAACGAGCCCATAGAGACCCAATTTACCGATGACAGCTACGACAGTGGCAAGCGTTTGAGAGGCGACTTAAAGTCGGAATTTATGGCGCACCCGAGCCCCCCGAGTTTCGAGCCCCATGCCAACTTGGGCTCGAACGGGCAGCAATTTTTGCCATTAAAGCCCAGAAAGTACCCGAACAGACCAAGCAAGACCCCTATCAACGAACGTCCGCACGCGTGCACTGTGGCCGGGTGCCCGCGCCGCTTCTCGCGCTCCGACGAGCTCACGCGCCACTTGCGCATCCACACCGGCGACAAGCCGTTCAGATGCGACGTCTGCTCCAGGGCCTTCTCGCGCTCCGACCACCTCACCACTCACCGGCGCACACACACCGGCGAAAAGCCGTTCTCGTGCGAGATCTGCAACAGACGCTTTGCCAGATCCGACGAGCGCAAGCGCCATGCCAAAGTGCACCAGAAAAACAAAGCCAGCACTGCGGCCAGTCCGTCGACAAGCGCCCAAGAGACCGACAAAGTGGTCAAGAGTGTCAAGAGCAAAAAAAGCAAAGTGAAGAGCGAAAATGGAGTGGGCGGCGACCCGAGCGCCATCAAGTCCAACCAGCCCATGGATTTGAACCGCAGTTTTAGCAACGCTTATGCAACCAATTCGTACTCGGCATCGAATTACACAGCGCCCAGTGTCTACCAGGCCAACGATTTGAGCTATTTTGGCGCATTTAACCCGGGCCAAATGGCCGGTGGCCAAGCAATGCCCTCTCTGCTGGTGAACCAGTTCAATGGATCAATGTTCAATTTTAAAAGCTCTGGGGATGCCACGTGATCGGACATCTTGCCACCATGTAAATAATTACTATGGACATATTCGCGGTGTTCAAGCTAGCAGTTCTCAGACTTTTTTTTATTCAATTAAATGAACTTTTTTAGAAAGGAATTTATTTTTTTTTTCTATAAAAAGCGTTTTCCGGTTTAAAACAAAATAATGTTTAATTATTATTTGGTTTTTTTTTGTTTTTTTTTTTGAGTGAATTTTTATGTTTTAGTTGTGTGTTATGGGTGAATGGCCTTTTTTTAATTTTATAGAGAAAATTGTTAATTAAGTAGATAGTTTTATTTTAATCTTTTAAAGCAGCAAATGAAAATTTAATTACTTAATCCAATTATTGTTATATTCTATATAAATATAATTTTTTTTTCTATTAACTTATTTACCAAATAAATAATTCAAAATTTGGTTACGTTTTTCGTTTGCTATTTAGAAAATGCAATAATAAATCTAATTAAATTTGATAATTTAATTTATTTTTTTTTTCCTAAAAAAGTATGTAATTAATTTTTAATTAAATTTGCTTGTTATTTTTTTGCTTTTTTTTTGTTCGATTTTGTTAAATTTTAATTCAACATAATTGGCTTTTTTATTTATTAAAATTAATTAATTAAAAATAAAATAGAGTGAGTAATGCGAATTTTTCTTTAATCATTATAAAATAATGATTATTAAACAAAGAAATTATTCTTTTTTTCCTGGAAGGATTAACCTAAAATCCAATAGACAATAATTTGCCACAAAGATTTTACCTTTCAGCAGGCTAGTGCCCATGCCTCAAGGGACTGATCAATAATTCATTTATTCAAATTCGTTTAAAAATAATTAAATAAAAAATATATAAATGAATATTTAAAATTCTTTAGATTAAAAAATAATTTATTGATTACATTGTTATTTGAAAAAGTTTAACAACAGGGTTTTTAAGTTAAATAATTCAAATTTTGCTATTCAATCTATATAAATTAAGTTTCACTGAAAAATTTATTGAACTATTGAATGCTGAATGTCACAACAAAAAATTGCATCACAGCCAATTTTCACTATTGTAATACCTTTTGTAATACTATTTTTAGTTTTAGAATATTGTTTATGTTTTTAAATAAAAGAACAAGAGAAAAGCATTTTCTTTTCCTCTACCTCTCTCTCTTTTTATTTAATAGCGCACGCTATTGAACTGTTGAAAAAAAATTTACAAAAAGAATTATTCAACTCATAAAAATGAAGGTGAGAATGAATAAAACAAAAAAATTTATTTCAAAATTTATCACATACAAGTTTTTGATGGAAGAGAAAATAGTTCAAAATTTTACTTTTTTTTTCTAAATAGTTATTTTTAGTTTTGTGAAATTCAGTATAGAATGATAAAGAGAACGGAAAAAATGCAAAAAATTGAACAACTTTGTTTCTAAAGGTTTAAACTTAGTTCTATAAATGCAGCATAAACGCAACATTCAAAGTTGAATTAAATATCAAGGTCTGCTAAATTTGCTGAGTTGAACAGAAATTAAATTTCAATATAATCGAGCGAAGTGCATTTTGCAGAGATTTTGAACATCATCAGATCCTTCTACAGTTGATGCAACTTTAAATGTTGTACCATGCTGCATTCACAGAACTTATTTTAGACTTTTAGAGAAAAATTGTTTAATTTTTTTTACACTTTGTTCTGTTCTTTCGTACTGAACTTCACAAAATCTTATTTTTCAAAATTTATCAAAATTCAAGAATTATCAAATAATATACGATAGATAATCTTATTAAAACTTAACAAAACTTATCAATAATATTAATAATAGTAGGCTATTCTGTTGGTAAAAATTATTCCCTCTGATATGCCCGGATAGTCTCCTTTTAGCGTCTTCTGATTCCATGAACAGGTCATCACGAAAATACCGAGTTCCATTTGATAGGAAGTTGTATCCAGTTAATTAAGAAATTTAAATAAGAAAAAAATTTTAAATAAAATGTCAATAAATTTATTTATTTTGTAAAATTTTATAAATATCAAGTTTCGATAAATTTAGCCTAAAATTGAAATATTTTTGATTTTGTTTATTTAATCTCTTAAAAATAACAAGTCTCAGATATCCATAAGAAAACAGAATTTTTAGGATCAAGTAGGGCTTTAATTTTTTGTGTTTGAATTACAAAATGTATCCACTGCTGAAATAACATTGCAAAAGTGCCATGTTCCAAATTTTTTTCCAGTTTCATCTGAAAAAATTATTTTTTAATTGCAAACTACCCCATGGGGTTCTCAATAAAAAATGGTGGGGTACTAAATTAACGAAAAGTTTTTTACCACATATTTAAAAAAATAAAAATACTCATTAGCCCGGGATTAAAATAAAAAAATTTATTAATTTTAATGGGGCTATAATTTAAAAAAAATTAAATTTTACTGGGCTTCTAACGATTTAGTTCGATTATTTTTAGCAAATTATAAAATAAAACAAAATGAAAAAGAAAATTAAGACAACTGGCGACGATGATGAAGATTGTGATTCTAAATCTGTGGCTGACGAACCAGCAATTTGGTTTCTATTAAAGGCATCGACTAATTCTGACCATGCCTTTTTCTTTTGTCGGCCTTCCTCTATTTCTTTTTGGCAAAGCTGGTCTGTTTGGGGTTTTCATTTTTTATTTATTTCATATATTTTTTTTAAATTCAATTGAAAATGAAAACTGAAAAATAGCAGCTATTTAAAACAAAAAAATTTTTTTTTGCAAAGCTTAAAAGTGTATGTTAAAAAACAATACACGTAACTTAAAATTTTCTATTCACATTAAAAATCAGGTGAACAGAGCTACAGGAATTATCGGCCAGTTGAAAAGATCATTTAGATATTGGACCATAGATACCTGCATGACCCTCTATTGTGCCTACGTAAGACCCCACCTGGAATATGCCGCTGTTGTCTGGTCCTCCCCTAGCAAGAAAGACGCAAAGATGCTCGAGCAGGTGCAGAGAAGGGCCACCAAACTAGTGGTCTAGCCGTCCTTAGACTTACTACCCTTAATGAGCGCCGTGTTCGTGGAGACCTGATACAGATGTTCAAACTCACCAAAGGCATTAACGAAGTGAGCTGGGTGAACCCCCCGGTTCCCACAAGTTCACTATCCCAACCCGGACCCGCCAGAGGTATCAGAGGTCATGCAAGAAGATTGTCCGGCCAGACTTCCACCAAATGTCTACAACGGGCAAACACATTCACCAGCAGGATAGTCAACGAGTGGAACGCCTTGCCAGTTACAGTGACAGACGCCGACTCCGTCAACAAGTTCAAGAATGGATACGATGCATTCCGGTCTAGTCAACAATCCTGAAGATGAACATTTATTTATAAAATTTTTCTCTTACAGCTTTTTCTATCGAAAATCTTAACTCTTACTTTGACCTAAAAATTTTAAACAGGATTTCTTTTTTCAGTAATTTCTATGTGTTATGTGCAAGGAGCTACTATAGGTGACCTCCTAGTAAGTCATCTCCGCAAGTTAGTCTTGCTGTAGCTTATATATATTATTATTATTATTATTATTATTATTAATTAAGAAATATAAAGTTAACCATCGAGATAAATGATTGATAATTAAATCATTGATGAATTTTTTATAAAACAAATCAATCTTCTATATTTTAAAAAATCTTTAGTATAATAACTCAAAAAACGGGCCATAAAAACCCCATGTAGTCAAATTATTGTTTTTTTTTTGAAAACCTTGAGTCTATTTCATCCTCTTACACAAAATCAATTAATTTTAAACCAGATTTTGAAGCAAAATTTAGAACAAAATTCCTTTTGATTTTAGTTTTGAATAAAATGTTTTCAAAACCAAATATGACGAAGATATCAAGTGACATCTGGTAAAAAGTTTCGTCCAGTTAATATGATTGATGCTACTTTGGGATTTAAAAAAGTTGATTAAGTCACCTCTTTCTCTTTTTTTGCTGAGCTTCGTTAAGCCTAGAACCGCTAATTGCTGTTTTTTCTCGGTACATTCTCGAGAGCTTTAATATCCTTTGCTGTATGAGGAGACCAAACTACTGTAGCATAAGGAAAAGGAAAAGGTTCTAGAAAAGGTATTACAAATGTTCAAAAAATAGCCTTGGCAAGTCAACGGTCCTGAGCTTGAATGTTTTCCTTTGTTGACCCAAAACAGCACTGCTTGTATTCTAATATATGCTGAGAGCTTTAGATTTCGGTTCGGATCCTTTTCAGATTCTGTGAATTCTAGATAATGATCATTATCCAAACCAAAAAAATTTACTCTCAGGTCAATAGAGGAATGAAACCAAAATTAAACTGTTTGCTTAAAACATTTATTTAAAAATTAATAAAAAACAAAAAGTTAAATTCCTTTTCTCCAACTAGGAACAGCAAGATGTGGTATTCGTGGAGTGATAACTGGTCCGGCACTGTCCGACCTCGGAGTATTAACTCTCGTTTTCCATGAATTTGTCATTCTATACAATCTATTTGGATCGTAGTCTACATCTACCTTTTCTTTTGTACTTTCCAAATTTTTTTTACGCTTTTCTGATTCAATTTTTTTGTCAAGCTGGCGAGCTTGCTTTTCCCGCAAGTGAGCCAAATCCTGAAAAAAATTAAAATTGAATTTATTTTGAAATAAAATTTGTTTCACTCTACCCTTGACTGAAATCGGGATATTTCTTGTTTAGTGTTTTTTATTTTTTTTTCTTGCTCAACTTCATGCAACAAATACTGTTCTAATTCAATGTATTCGTTTAACTCTTCTTTTTGTTTTTTGTATTCAAAAACTTTGGCCCGTAATTCTTCCTTTAAAAAATTTTAAGTTCTATTGTAAGATGGGAATAGTATTTTATGTGTAAACCGGGTGACAACTTTTAATAAGTATTTTTATTTCCTGGTTAACACTAGATGTCTTCGTAGAAAAAAAAAGTTTTTTTTTGTTTGATATGTGCTTATCTTTTTGAGGCTGAAAAATGACTTCAAAAAAAATCCAGGGGTAATTAGTGAGATTTAGTCAAATTTGAAATTTGATTTTGGCCAATTTTTACAATCAAAAAGTTTAATCCAAACAAAACCAAATTAGACTGCTAACTTATCTTGAGCTAAAACATCTTAATTAAAAAAAAAAGATAACAGCTGTCAGTAATCAAGGTGCTGATCTTTAACTGGGTGAATTCCTGGGGTTAAGGGGTAAACAGGGTTTCACTTCTTTATTCCGAAAATTCACCCCAATACGCCAAATATAACCCATTTGACCGATTTTAACCCGTTTGCCCCAAAATATCGTTTTAACTTTTTTAAATCAGGATTTAAGTAAATTTTATTTTTTGAGAAATTATTTCCTGCTTTTTTAGTTTCAAATCTTCATAATTGAAATTATACTCTTAAGTAAATCTTAAATGAGTCAAATTTTTATTTAGAAATTAAAAAAAAATATTGAAAATTCATTTTTAACTTTAAAATAATTAATTTATTTATTTGTTTATCTGTACCGAGCAAATGATAAAAATATATGAAAAAAAACTTCATTTAGATTTTTAAATTTATATTCAATAATTGAAAACTGGGTATAGTTAGCTAGGTGAACCATAGTTCACCTATTATGCGAAATATTCTTGTTCTCGGGTTTTGTTAATTTTTTTTTTTTTAAATTAGAAAAATCTATCAAAAATTAAATCTCAGTTTTGTTTATTCAAAAGATTTTTTAAAAATTTGTAAAAATTAATTGTAAAGTAGTTAAATCCATATCGATTATAAAAAATTTATTGATGAAATTAATTTTTATATTCCTTTTGAATATAAAAAGAGTAATATACAAAAAATTTAAATTTTCGGGGCTAAAATTTAAATTATTTAAAAAAATGGGTAACCCGGTTAGGCTATCTCACTATATTTAAAAAAAAAACAAACTAACCTGTTCTTGGCGCTTCTTCAACTCTTTTTCGGCTTGAATTTCTTCTTCTTTACGACGCCTCTCATTCTCTTTCGATTTTTGAATTTCTCTCTCAATCTATCAAAAAATTGACAACATATAAAAATCTTTCCAAAATTAAAATTACTCTCCATTCATTCAACTTCTTGTTTTTTTCAGCTTTTTCCTGAAGGCGTTTCTTCTCGAAGCGGTTTTTTAGCTCTTTTTCGATTTCTTGATTGAGCTTTAGTTCTTCGTCTACCAAATTGACAACTTCACTTTTGCTAGCCTTGAAAAAATCTAATATTAAAATATTTCTTGCTAATAAAATTGTGAGATCATACTGTATAGTATTTTTCTAAAGCTTAGAAGTTCTTTTATTTTCAAGGAACGAAATCTGGGCACTTTTTAAAATTTTAATTTTTAAAAGAGTTTTTCGCCTTTAACAGAATAAGTTTTATCTTATTTTTTTTAAATAATTGAAATGTTTTAAATACAATTTTACTAAAATGGGGTACAATTTAAATGTGTTAAGGGGGTGACAACTTTAAAGATCAAATAGATGTTTTTAAATTAAGTTTTTTTATAAAATTGAAAATTAATCTAAATGAAGAAGATGATAATTTAAAATGTTTTTAAATAATTTTTAATAATTTTAAGATTAGTCATTTTATTTGAAAAATTAATTAAATAAAATTTTAAGAAATTTTTTAAATTAAAACAGCAAATAACTAGTACGTAAAAATATGTAAAATTTAATAAAAAATAAATATAATAAATTTTTTTTGTCAGCTTTGCTACTATGAGCCCGATCACCCCAAATTTCATCCCTTAAACCCAATATTTCAATAAATGTCTTTTTAATTTTCTTTTCATTATTTTAAAATTATTTTACTTTATTTCGATCTTTACTTGATCTTATTTTACGCTATTTTCATTTTATATTTTATTCTGAACGAGTTCTGACCAGTACAGAAACAAATAAATAATATAAAATAATTGAAAATTTTGTATCATTTTTGATTTGAACTTCAAATTAAAAATTTACTCTTCAAAAGTTGTCAACCCTTTAACACGTCTGAGTTTTATTCCATCTTTCTACATAAAAAAAGACAAATAATATGAAATTACTAGTAATTTAACTGCTCTGAATGCTCAGTTCTTCAAAACTTTCATCAAAGACAAGAATTTAGGATAAATAAATAATTTTAAAATAAACTTGTTTTTATCGATGATAAATTTAATTTTAAATTAAATCAAATTTTTTTTACAAAAAGAATCCAACAAACTAAAAAAAAAATATCAAAATAACTTTGGCTTTTGACCAACTCTGACTCAACGATTATCAATCAACGAAAAGTAATCTCGAACTAAGAAAAGAAATCGTGTTATGGAATGAAAAGACTTTTGAAACAGAAGAAATACAAAAATATATGACAAAAAAATAGCCTGATTATGGTAAAGAAGTCTATTAAAGGTAAAAAAAGGTTAAGTTTAGAGAAAATAATTTTGACGCATGTTTACTTTACAAATCAAGATCATATTATTTTTAACATTAAAAATTAAAAAAAAAATTAATTACACTTTTTTGTTCTTTCCATTTCCTGATAGCTTCTTTTTTAAGCTCATTTAAATTGCTATAATTCTGATACCACTCTTCGTGTCTGTCAATTTCAACTCTATTTTTGGTAGCAATAATTTTTTCAAGCTCATCTTTAAAACTAGCTTTACTCTTTAAATAGAAAAAATTTATTTTTAAAATTTTGTTTTATTGTTTTACTTTATGTTTGTTGCGAATTTTTAAAAATAATGAATGATCGATTTCTTCCCATCCACCGTTGTGACCACCGTTGTTGAGCAAAAATTTCTGAAATTAAAATTAGTTTATTTTTAAAATAACTAAAAATATTAATTGAAAAATATAAAAAAAGTGAAACCAATACATCATTAGACATGAATAGTAATGTTTTCATTAGAAATTCATTTATGTCTAGAATACAAAAATAATACTAACATCGAAATCAATCACTTCCTTAAGCAAATCCGAGCTTTCCATTTTGTCATTTATTAAACTTGTCTTTTTCAAATTTTTAATCGACTGCCCATCATTTTTGTTCAAAAGCCAATTTTGAATTTTTTTTTCATATAACTCGATTTCTTTGCTAAGCAATTTTTCTTCATTTGAAAATTCTTCAAGTTTTAAAAGAATTTCTTCTTTTGAATCTGTTATTAATGCGTCGATTTCTTCCATTAGAATTTTAAGCTTGTCAATAAAATTTTCGTTCTGCCTCCTATTTTTAGATTCGATGTTAAATTTGCTTAGCAATTGCTGAATATTGTGATTCAATTGACAAAAATTTGTTCCTTTTTTAAATTTTAATTTTTAATTTTTCTTACATCCAAGTAAATTACTTTCTTTTTTGATACTCAAATCATTAGTTAAACATGCTTCGTATATTTCATCATAGTTTTTATCTCCTTTTCTTGCAACTAAAAAGCTTCTTTGGTCTTTTTCCATATTTTTTAAACTTAATAAAAAAGTTAACTTTTAATCAAAAATCACTAAACTTTAAAAATTTTAATAGTTTTAATTCAAGATGAATCCAATTTTATTCAAATTAATCTTATTTCAAAAAAATTTCACACTTAATAAAATCAAGACAAAAAAACTTAATTAAGCTTAAACTCATTTGAAGTTTCAGAAAATTATGCCTTGTTGAGTCAAAAAAAAACAGGAAAATTTTTAAATAAATCCTTACTATTTAAAAATCAAAAGTGTGAAAAAGTTAGCTAAAAAATTAAGAGAATCAGAGAAATAAATTTTCCCACGCTTATTAACTGTGTTACTTTTTTTAAATAAAATCACACTTTTTACAATGAAATTTTCTGATGTTTTTGTAAAGTAAGTTAAACTTTCAGTCAATTATTCAATTACATTAAAATAAACCAATTTTTTTTTAATTTTACTAAAGCAAAAATGAATACCAAAAAACAAAAAAAAACAAAGAAAACTGATTTCAAGAATCTAGCCCTGATAATAGCCAAGTATAACACAGAGCAACAAGAACTCAAAAACCTCAAATTGCGGATTAAACGAAAGCAACTGTCTCTTGAAAAAAAACTAAAATTTATTCAAAATTTGGCAAAAGGGGAGTTTGGTTTTGTCTTAGACAATGATTTAAACAAAATTGACGTAGAGGAGTCAGATAATGAATCCGATAATGAGATGATCGCTAATTTGGATATGTCTTACTATTTTAAAATCAAATGTGTGAAAATCTTAGCTAAAAATAATTGGCATGGGAAAATCTTAGATGAAGATAATAAGCGTGAGAAAACCTTTGATGATTATAAAAAGCGTGCGAAAATCTTAACCGAAAATTTAAACATGAAAGAAAAAATATTCTCGCGCTTATCAAAAAATAAAGGGATAAAATTTAGCTTTTCTATCTATTCTATCTTTACTGAAACTTTGAATTCTTAATTTTTCCTTTTTTTTTTTTAAATTTAATTTTATTGAATTTTTTTATTTAAAATTTTAATCTGAAGGAGATTGAGCTCGGGCAGATAAACATACAAAGAATAATAAAATATAATAAATAATATTAATTGAAAATTTCATTTATCTTTTATTATTATTGAAAAGTTTATTTTTTTTCATTGGGGATTTTTGACCCATTCTTAGTAAACAATGAGATTTTTTTTACTCAACTGTGAAGGTTAAAGTAAAATATTTTATTGTAAAAGAATTTTTTTATTTTCATTCATACTATGTAAAAACAGATTTTATATTTTTTAAAGAAAATAGTATTAAAATTTACTAATTGGTTTAGATAGCGTTTTTCCTAATGAAAATAAACAAAAAATTTTAAAAAATTAAAAAGTATTTAGATTAAATAAATTTTATCTTATTATTATTTCTAATTATTTTTTTACAATTAAGAAAATTAACTAATTAAATAGCTTTAAAATAAACTTAATGAAATTAAACATTCAAATTTGTCTCAGAACCTTGATGCAAATATTCAAATATATATCAAAAATGTTAGTGCATTGTGAGGTGATATTTTTATAAAAAAAATAAAATAATAAACTTGAAATAATAATTTTTTCACAAAAGAATTTTTAAGGAATCTGGAAAGAAACTAAAAAATATCTCCAAAAACGTTTTGACTGAAAGAACAGATTAAATGGGAATATAATAGGAAATTTTTTTTTAAGTTTAACTTACACTTAAAAAAAATTTTCCTAAATTTTTTACATTTTTTTCCGTTCTTTTAATCATTTTCTACTGAATTTCACTAAAACTAATTGTCTACAAGCCTGAAACTCTGTGTAAGTGTACCACCGAGATCCCGTCTAATTTTTAAATATTATGAATTTTAATCGGATTAAAATAAATTATAATTTTGACAAGGTTACAAAATTCAAATAAACATTTGAACAAAACAAAATTAAACATTTTAATATAAAATATTTAAACATAAAAAATTTAAAAATTCAACATTTCTTTCTAAAAAAATAAAAGAAAATAAAGAAAAAAAGGAAAAATTTAATTTAAAAAAAAATGCAAAAAATCGTTCTCTTTCATCTTGGAATTTTAGAGAAAATGGACTTGCTTCTCGATTTCTCATTTAAAGTGTTTTCCATCATACTGTATCAATTAAAAAATGATTCTAATTTTTTTTTAAATCCCAAGAACTAAAAAAGCCGGTTTATACTTAAAATTTTTTAAAGGTAATTGAATTTCATATCCTCAAATTTCATTTTTCAATTTTTCATTATTAAAGTTTCTAAATCAACTTAATAATTTTAAAATATTATATTTCAATCTTACACATCTAATAAAATAAATTTTTGAAAGAAAAAAAAGGTTACCATAAAGGGGGTCATCTAGTTTAAGCTTATTATTGTAAGATTAATGTTCATTTAAAAAAACAAATTTTATTCAAAAATAAAGTTATTTTTTCCCAATTTACATGTCCATAAATAAGTAAACAAAAATCAATATAATAAAATTTATGGTTATTTTTTTGTGTATTTAAATAAAAATCAGATAAAAATAGAGTGTAATGGGACTTTGTAAGAATCATAACTTAAAACTAAACTTTTTTCTTGAAAAATTAAAAAAAATAAATAAAAAAAAATTCTAATAAAAGAATTCTATATATCACCTTATTTAATTTATTTTGGGTTAATTTTTAATTAAAATTTTAGTTAAATTTAATTTAAAATTAATTTTTTTTCCTTTTATTGATTTTACTTTAAGAAATTAGTTCCTCAAAAATTTTAAAATGTATTTTTATGATTTTAAATTAATTAGAGGGTATTTTTTCTCTCATTTTTCACAAAAATTTAAAATTAGAGATTAAATTTATTATTTCATTACCTAAATAGAAAATTGCTTATTTCTTAAATAAATAATCTATAAAAGAAAAAAAACGAAAAATTTTTAAAGAAAAATTTAAACCTTTCAGATATCAAATTTAAAAGTTTTTATGTTATTGAGCCTTCGAGAAAAAATAAATTTCTTATAAAGTTATTTGAGTTTATTTGAATCAAGTTTTTTTACTAATCTTTGGCTTTTATGAGACAAGAATTTCCTAAAAATCTAATTAAAAAAAAAATAAAAAAAAAATAATATGTTATAGAGCTATAGATAATGAACTTCTATTTTTCAAATTATACCCTTGAATAAAAAGTGTTTTGTGTACATTTGTTGTGAATCCTTTTTATTAATTTAATAAGCTCATTGTTTATTATTATTTTTATTTATTTAGTTGTTTTCTGTACCGAGCTAGGGCTCCTTCAGAATAAATTAAAAAATCAAAATTAAAAATAAAATTAAAGTTAATAAAATGAGATAAAAAAAATCAAAATAAACTAAATAAGCCAAAAAAATGAAAGTTTAGAAGACATAGATTGTTACATGTGGCAAATGTTTACAAAGTTCAGGTTTCAGGAAAAAAGGAGGATAAAGCAAGGTGGCAATTACACAATGGATTTGGGTATTCAATATATCTCGATTCGATATCTCGATTTGTTTATGGATGATGCTGTACTTTTATAATCTAGAATTTTTGTTCATGGTCAAATAATACCAAAAATAAACCATTAATAAGATTTAATTTGATTATGGTTTGCTTGATTGAATTTATTTTTATTTATTTATTTGTTTTCTGTACCGAGCTAAAGCTCCTTCAGAATAAATTAAAAATAAAATAAAAAAAACAAAATAAAAATAAAATTAAAGTAAATTGAAAAAAGAAATTAAGGTTTTAATTTTGAGGAAAAAATTTGCTTTAATTAAGTTAAACTTTAATTTTTATTAATCAATTTTTAATGAACCATAAAAAAATTAAACTAAATAGATTCGTTTGAATAATTGTTTGAATTTCTTTAATTTTAGGTTCTAATTGATAAAAAATCAATGTGAGACAAATGAAAAAAAGGAAAGAAAATTTGAAAATTTGAAAAAGCCCGTGAAAATTTTATTCAATAATATTTTTCTCTCATTTTAAAAACAGAAGACCGACACACCTCAATGCATTAATAGGTAGAAAATTTTAACATATAATGTCCAATACCTTCTGAAAAAAAGTTTAAATTAATCGTTAGAGAGGAAGTCTAGGACTGTAATGCCCATTTTCTGGGAATATCAAGCAGTTTTTTTTTTTAAATATCTAAATTCTAAATTTTTTGTTGTTAAAATCTTTTAAAGTACCAACATAAAAAATTTTCACCGTTTGTAGTCCTATTTAAAAAATAAGAAAAGTAAAAACTTGTCATTTGTCAGAGTTAGTCAAGACTTGGAAAAGTATGGTTTTAAATAGATCCAACTTGGTATTTCATTTTTTGCCATTAATACGATTTTATAATCTTCGCCATTATAATAAGATTGTAATGTTTGCACATTTTAAAGCGAAAATACATTTTTCTACCTTTTTTAAGAAAAATCCTCCTTTCAGAATTTGTAGTCTTTTTGGGCTCTTTAAGTAGCACCGCCGACTTTAATCCGTATCCGTATGAAAAAGGTGCTTTTTCCGTGGTTTATTTCCGCGAAAAATAGTCGGAATTAGCTGAAAAAGAGCTAATATTATATTTTTACGCTCTTGATTACCCTTTCAAGAAGGTCAAAACAGGTACCAGGAACGTATTTCATCAAAATCCGCCAAAGCTGATCCCTAGGGGATTCCCCCTCTAACTCACTTGGATAAATTTTATGTCAAAAAATCAAAGCTGAGGGTCAAAAAAAAAGCAAAAGTAATGAGAGAATGAAAAATTTATTTTAAAATAAGTCAGCAAACTTTACCTGTAATACATGTTCTGTTAGATAAATGATGGAGGTTAAAATAAGCTTTAGATCGCAACTTTAAAATTAGCAATCTAAAATAATTTTAAAATGAAAAAAAAATTCTCTTTAAAACTTTAAGCTTAGACCGATTTTGAAAAAAAAATTTTCTATAATTTTTTTACTAAAAAAAATTCTTTAATTAATTTAATTAAAAAAAATCTTAAGATCCTAAAAAAAAACATCTGTTTTCAAGGGAAAAAGTTTAGAAAAAAAAATTTATAAATTTATATTAAATTAATCTTAATCTTTTATGTCATAGAGTCTAATGATTTTATAAAATAAAACATACTTGAAATTCAGGATTTTAATCATTTTTAGACACTCGTTCTTGTGCGTGTAATTGACAGAAGATAAATCACTATTTGAACCGGACATTTTTTTCTCTAAAATAAAATAAAAATAAATAAAAAGTAAAAAAAATTTAAAATAAAAATGAAAAAAATGTAAATGAATGCACTTCGTGCAAAAAAATTCAGTTGCCATGGCAACCGCGAAAAAAACTCACAATTTAAATTCAACAAACTTTGCTAACCAAAAATCAAATCTACACTCATGGAATCCAAAAGTTCCGCAACAAGTTCACCTCGAGCAGCACTCAAGGTGTCCATAACAAAAAAAGTCAATGACCGCCTAAAAAATGATCTAAAAGAGCTCGACAAAGTGTCGATGCCAAAAATAAAGCCTTCTCTGGTACAAAAATCGCCGCGCAAGTACCCGTCACTGACAGACGAATATGTGTCCATAAACGAGATTCGCTCCCGAGCCTTCCAAGGCCTCAACCGGGCACCAAAAAGCCACCACTATGTCATGAAGGGAAAAAATGTGGCCAACACATCTTTCGAGGCTTTGAACCAGGACGAAGACGAAGGAATCAACGAACCGGCCGAGTCCGTCTCGGACACGGACTCGGACCAGCTCAGATCCCACCAAAACACTCCGAACAGCTTGTACGCCCCCGAAACCACCAAGCAAATCGCCATGAACAGACAAAGCTTTCTCCACTACTTTTACAGTCAACCAAAACCGGCTATTTTGCCGAGCACTGGCACTGCTTCTACGGCCAAATTTGCCCAAAGACCCAAGCCTCAAAAAAAACAAAAAATAGTGCTGAGACCGCTGAAAAAAGCGGTCCAGTACGACATGGTATCTTTGGACTCGGCCAAGACCGAAATGGAACTGCAGCAAGAAGAGTTGGAACGAGAAGTGAAGTCAATGGTCGATGAGGCCAAGCAAATAGCCAATTTGAAAAAAAAAAAAAAACTCACCAAAATGAACCGAAAAGAGCTCGACTCTTCACCAGTTCAAAATTTGGAGGACAAAAAAATAGTCAAGGGTGTAGAGGGCTTAATAACAGCAATCAAGTCCGGTCAGCTAGTGTCCGAACAGGAACAGTCGAACAAAAAAATACAGGAAATTTTGGGCACTGTGCTGGACAAGACTAGTCTGAGTTTGTTCGACCCGTCGTTCAGCGAAAAGCCGGACAAAGAGGACAAAGAGCTCAATGAGTCGAGTATGGTCGACTCGGCAATCAATGCCAACTCGACACGTGACTCTCTGGGGGCGCAGTCGGTTCGCACAATGACAGACAACTTTGAGCTTGACCCCGAGGACAAAACGTCACGTGACACCGACACCCAAATCGATGGCCAAACAGTCAAATCAATGGTCAGCAGCTACCAGGAAGAAATGGACGCATACTTAGCCAGTTTGCCGCCGCTAGTGACCAGAGAAGACGTGTTTAACACCACAGCGACCAGTTTGAGACCGATTGAAAAGCCTGGCCAAATTGTTGAGCACCAAAAGCCCAGAGAGTCAACTCGGAACGAAAAGAACTCGCGCAATCTCCATCAATTTTGTGTGTTTGAGTATGAGAGGCGCGATTCAATGCTGTTGCCCGACCAGTTGGTGGACGTGACCAGAAAGTATCACGTGCATAGAAGATATGAGAACGAGGAAAGAGAAAGCGGACGGCCCAGTGACAGCTTTGTGAGTCAAAAGTCTCTCAGGTTCAACGAGCAGTTCGTAGCCTACAATCGGACTGATCGAGCGGCCAAGCGAGTTGTTGACAACTTGGCCGACTTGATGCATTTCGACGAGAAAAAAAGCTACACCGCCATTGACTCGGGCTACGAGGACTCAGAGCTGGATGTGTGGAAAAAAAAAGCCGAGCAAAGCTTGGAACTGGAGGGCAAACAAGTGGTCATGCAGTCTTTTGATGATTACAAGGAGTTTGCGTTGACGTTTTTGAAGCCAGCGCCGCCCAAAATGAGCGTCAAGCCGTCCAGAATAAGAGAGAGACTGTTTGCCGAGTATAGATCGATGGCGCCGCCGCTGGACGACATGAATTTGCTGGGCAGCAGGAAAAGAGCAAAGGCAAAGCTGTTTGCCAATGAATCGGACAGTTTGGACGAAGAGAATGGGGATGGCAGTGATGAGGAGTCGGTGGACGAGAGTGCGCTGGAGTTTGAGCTAATTTTGGACAAGTTGCTGAGCCGTCAGTACCGCTCGGACACTGACTTGACCAAGTTTAAGAGAGAAAGAGAAGGGGTGTTGGATGCTGGCACAAAGATGCCCAGGTCCATGTCCGAGAGTGCGTGTGGCAAAGAAAAAAGTGGTCACACACAGCCAGATGGTTATGACTATGAGTTCATGAAGATTGATTCGAATTATAACGAGGCGCTGGAAGAAGCTGTCAATCAGAAAAAGGTAATTAAAAGTGATTATTTGAAGAAGAGCCGCTTGATAAGCGGGTCGGTGAGCTCCATCAAGTCAAAGACTAAGTCGATGCAGGCAGATAAAAATGCGCACCAAGAAATTGATTTTAAAAATGACAAGTCAAGCAGTGGCAATCGCCGGAATCAGGCACATGGAAATTTTTTTCCCAAAAGTAAATTTTTTTTGTTGTTTTTCACTTTTGACACCTGCTTTTCTGGTAATTTTGCGTAAAATTACTAAATAACAAAAAGTGAATTTACGTAATTTTACGTAAAAATTGGTAAAAAAAAAAAGGCCAAAAAAAGCTCCATTTTTTTTTGAATTTTTTGTTTTTTCCAATAAATTATGAAAAAAGTAGTGACTATTTATTTGTTTATATTTAAACCAAAAGTTACTTTTTTTTACTATTTATTACTAATTTTTACGTAAATTTAGGTTAAAAAAGGCAATTTTAAACAAGAAAAAGGTAATTAAAAGTAATTATTTGAAGAAAAGCCGCTTGATAAGAAAAGAGCAAAGTTTCAAAAAAAAAATGTTCTTTTGCTGTAATTTCTAAATTAAAAAGGTATTTAAAGAAAATATGGGTCAATTTTAGTGTAGAGATATTTTGGCAGAAAATTTATTTCCGTATGTTGCTTCTTATTTAAATGAAAATTTTAAACTTCAGCAAGATAATGATCCTAAACACAAGTCATACGTATGTATCGTTGTTCAACAACTGGGTAAAATATAGTTAACAAATAATAAGATATAATTGCAAAATTTATATATTTTGGTTAAAGCGCCTTCTTACTCACTATAAATGATTTGGAATGAATTGAAACGATTTATGAGAGTAAATGATGCTCAAAATGATGAAGAATTAGCTAGTTTAATTTTCGAATGAATACTTCTTTTTTACCATTTTTACCTTTTTTACCTAAATTTACGTAAAAATTAGTAAACTAGTAACTTTTGGTAAAAATATAAACAAATAAATAGAAACTCCTTTTTTCAAAATTTATTAGAAAAAAATAAAAAATTCAAAAAATTGAGCTTTTTTGGCCTTTTTATTTTTACCAATTTTTACGCAAATTTACGTAAATTTTACGCTTTTCCAGACTTGGTTTTTAGTCAAAAGTCTTAAGTCAAGTCATATCTTTGACTTAAATTGTTTGACTTTTAAATTGAAATTTTTTTTTTGAATTGAAAAGATGGACTAAAGCTTAAATGTGAAAAAGGGGTGACAACTTTTTTATCAAATTTTCATCATTTAGGTCCAAAAATTAAGATCCACATCATCAAATTTAATTTTTTTAACCTCAGGTTTAAAAAGTCTATTTAATAAAACTCAAAGAAATTTTTACATCCAAATGGTTTAAATTTTTGTATTTGTATTACAAAATGTATCCACTGTTAAAAATTGAAAAAAAAAATGGGTAAGCAAAGCTTTAAATGCGATGAACAAAACATTAGACTTTTTTTTTTTTAATTTAATTTAATATAAAATATTGAAATTATGATTAAAATAAATATTTGAAAAAATCTAGTATAATCGTGTTTATTAAAAATACATTGTTTATATTTAAAGTTCGTCATCATCATTATCATCATCATCATCAACGGTTTCTTCGATTTTCTTAGCGGCGCGTTTATTTGAGTTTATAAATGATGTTGTTGGTGTTTATAATCTGTTGTTTTAAATTTTTTTGTTTGAAATTTTGAATTTTTATATGTGCTGTTTTTTTTTTAGTTTTTAACGGAGAAAAAATAATAGAAAAAAGTAAAGTTTTATTTGCAAATTTTAATTGATAAATTTTCAATTTTTTTTTGCAAATTTAGAATATGATATATGAAGCAGACTCAAGGTTTTCAACAAAAAAAATATAAATTTGACTACATTGAATTATATATTGCTCATTTTTAGAGTTATTTGACTAAAGATTTTAAAAATATTGAAAAATTGTTTTTTTTTTTTTTAATTCTTCATTGATTTAATTATCAATAATTCAGCTAGATGGTTAAATTTATATTTCTTAATTGAAATTTAAATTTAAAAAAAAAGTTTTTTTTTGAAACTGAAAAAATATTCGAAACATCTAACTTTTGCAACAGTGGATACATTTTGTAATTCAAATACAAAAAATTAAACCATATTTATTTAGTAACAATTTTAAAGGATTTTTTTAATTAATAAAGCAAAAATTCGAATCCAAAACTAATTTGAAAACTCAATTTAAAAGATTTAAATTGAGAATATTTTTTGTCAGCAGATAAATATTTTTTTTTCATAATAACAGATAAAATAATTAACAAAAGTTTTGAAATTAAATGTGCAGTATTTTTTTTAAAAGCTTAGAAGTTCTTTTATTTTCAAGGAAAAAAATTATGGGACTTTTTTAGAATTAATTTTCAAAAGAGTTTTTCGACTTTTATATAATTATTTTTTTTATTAAATAATTGAAATTTTTTAATTACAATTTTACTAAAATGGGTTCAAATTTAAATGAGTTAAGAGGTGACAACTTTAAAGATTAAATCTTTCATGACTCTTTCTAACTAAGAATTTTATATCAGAAATATCTAATCGAGGGCATAAATTTTAGTTTAAAATTAATTTTTGCAAAAAAGTAAGGAGTGATTTTTTTTTTCATTTTATTATTCGCACCAAAATATTTTTATTTCATAAAAAATTTTGTGACAACTTTTTAGAAAATATTAAAAGGGGTTAATTTTTTGGGGGTGACAAATTTATTTTTTTTGGGGTGACAAAAAAAAATATTTTAAGTGAACTATTAAATCTATTTTGGACTGACAAAATAAACTTAAAAAAAACCAGATACTTGTACCCATCTTTTCTCAGGTTTTGGGTGGGTATGGGTAAAACCCACCGAACCAATATCCACACCCAAGACCTGAATTTTTCGGGTAGCCATACCCAAACCCATACCCAAATACCCGAAATTTTCGGGTAACAATACCTATTCCAACACATATAACCTGAAATTTTTGCTAAAGTTAAAAAAAAACTATGTATTGTTAAGATATTTTATTTCAAAAAGTAATAATTAAAAATATTAATAGACATTAACATTCATTTAAATCTTCAAGGATATTAATATTTGCTCTTAGCATGCTTCTTGTAATAAATAAATTGTCCTTCATGTTTCCATTTCTTTTATTGGATATAATTCCGCAAATACTAAAGAAGCGCTCAATAAAAGCGCTAGTTGGAGCAATATTTAATAAAAAAATAGCCAGTTTAAGAAGTTTTGGAAACTTTTCTTTATATTTTCTCCAAAACTTTTTTGTTGAATTAAAGGATCTTAAATTTGTTTTGTCTAGTAACTCAGCAAAGCTTCTAATTTCTTGGTCTAGCTCACTTTCTAATTAGAAGACGTCAGATTCTCTTTTATTTTCGTTTCTCTCTTCGTCGTCTTTAAACATATGAGAAAAAAAACTTTCGCCATCTGTACTTAGAACACTTAAATCAGTTTCATTAATTTCTTCATTATTATCTTCATTTATTTTGAAAAACTTTAAAAAAACTAGTTTGAGCGAAGCTAAAGCATCTTTTAATATGTTTCTAGAAAATTTTTTATTAGCCCAATGACTGATTTTCGAAACAGCCAACACAGGAGCAGCCTTAAAATTATAAAATGATTCAAACAAATAATTTTTCAAAATTATCTTTATATTTATTACTTTATATATCGGCGAATTTAATTCAAAATCAAACTTATGTCTTACACTAACCATTAAAAGTGCACAAAGTCTTTGTTGAATTTCATCTTCCAGATCCATTTTTCCCAGATATACAGCATTTGAAAAAGACCCGGAAGTACACCTACAATTGAGGTATTATTGTTTTGAAGTCCAATTGAGAAAAGGTATGCTGGTTTTAAAATCTGAATATATGTTTCTATGGTTTTCAATTGAACTGGACATTTTAACTCAAGATTATTTTCGTCAAAGGCTCCCTTGTCGTACGCTCTTTTGACGGATTCGAGCATCATAAATGCTGAAGACCAACGAGTCAATTTTCTAACCGTAAACGGCATTTCTTTTCTCTGAAAATGTCATTTAGCTTGATAAAATTTCTAAAATGACTATTGGAAGTATTAAGTTCTTTGAGTAATTTTGATAGTTCATGTATTGAAATAGCATGTCTCACGGCTATGTTGAGCTAATGACAAGCACATGAATATCTAGGAATAACATTGTCACCTATTTCAATATTAAAATCCATAAATGGTTCACCTTTATTTTCAGCGTACTCTACACTTTCAGTTATATTTATATTTTGAGCTATTTGCCTAATATTATTTGAAAATTTTCCATCAAGGCTAATCACGTGCTTAAATCTTAAGCTTTTAATATCTTTTATTGAATCAGTTACCTCAGAATCAATTGTAAATATACCCGGAAGCTCTTCGCTAGTGACAATATTTTGACTATGATCTATATCTTTATTATTTTCTAAATTGGCCTCAGTTGAGGAAATTGGATATTCCAAGTCTAATTCATCAGACAAACTATCGTCACTTTAGATTACGTAAGTATATAAGCCTTTTGAGGAATAACTATTATTAATTAAATTATTTAAATTTAAATTCTATTAAAACTTTTACTCATTATTTCATTCTTTTCAGATAAATTTTTGTCTTCGTCAAACAAAATCTGTTTAAATAGCCGAATCAAAAAACTCCCTTCATCGCATGTAATCCCTAAAAATCGATTTTCAAAAATTTAATTTTCTTTAAAATAAATGTTAAATGATTTAATACCATTAAGTTTTTTCTTGTCAAATTTATATTTATTAATCATGGATTCTAGAGCTAATTTTATGTTCTCGGCGTTATGTGTACCTGGCATTCGTATTATACCAATAATTATAAATTCTCTTTCGAGTAAATTATTTGTAACTATAGCTCCACATGCAATAAAATCTGATCGACTCTCACTAGTCCAAATATCAATAAGAAAAATCGAAATAGCCATTTGAGTTTATTTTAATCGATTTATGTAATTTGTTTAATATCTCAGGTAATATTTTTTCTTTTAACTCCCGATAGTTTGGTATTTTTAATTCCGAGTTGACAATCCTACAAAAAAACGGACGTTTAAGTTGCTCAAAACTTTGGTATGATGTGACTAGCCATTTAATAAAATTAAGCATTTCGTCTGATATTTCAGTAATATTTGCTTTTTTATTAATTTTTTTGTAACGCGTGAACCAATCAATTAATGTTTCATGCGTTTTTAAGTGCTTATTTAAATTTGTTATTTGTGTGAACGGCGCATAAAAGTCTTTTTCGCTTATTTTACACTGGAATTTTAGATTTTTGTCTTCAGGCATAGTTGTAAATTTCCTCGGACAGTTAAAAAAATGCGTTATAGGCGATTTTACCTTTTTTATATTACCTATATAAAAGGTTTTTTTGGGAAAAGAATTTTGAGTAGACATTTGAATCAGTTTCTGAACTGTTGGATCATCATCGTCGTCTTCATTTTCGTCCAAGTCAATACCCACGACATCATTTGAGTTATTAAACAAGTGAGGTGTTTTTTTCGAATTTATGTTGGCAAAGTACTTATCCGCATTCAATGAATCTGGATCTATTGGTTCAGATATAATTCTGGAACTGGAACACGGTTCAGAATTTTTATTTTTTTGGGCATTATCAATTTCCTCATCTTCCTCAGAAGTTGTCTCATGTACTGCTAAAGTTTTTTTACTTCTTTCTTTTAGATTCGGTGTCTGTCCGGAATTATTTGCTTTTTTTGAGCTTAAACTAGAGTTTATTTGCGATTCCAAAATCATAGAAATTGGTCTCCTTTTGCTGGCATTATTAGCTCTTTTTTGTACCTCTGAGCAGGGTTTGGTTATTTGTTGTTGAGTATTAAGAAACTCCAATATTTGGCATTTTAACAAGTAAGGTTTTGAATAAAATGTAACCTTAGCATCAATTACTTCACCCAATTCAAACTAGAAAGAAAAATATTTAAAAAACAATTAAAGACTGGTTTTAATTATTTTAGCCACCTCTTTAACTATTTTTCCATCTTTAATTTTACTAGACTCTATTGATGAAGTTTTTATGTTCATTTTTTGTTTTAGGAACTTTTTCTTAACACCATCTGGTAGGTCATCGACTTGGTGCTCAAGGACTTCAACAGTTACACTATTAAAATTCATTCATCAAAATGATCTATACTTATTTTCTAATATATAAATTTGCTAATTTTTGTCTTTTATATTTTATTTCAACTAGTATTTAGTACATAGATTGCTTATTTAAGGATTTAAAATTATTTAAAAATTAAAATTTATGATTTTTGAAATCGAATATGATAAAATTTTACTGCAAAATTCTCTTTTTTTTTTTTATTTTAAAAATTTTATTAATATAAAAGGGACAATTTTAAGTATTACAACTCGTTAATTTTAAGTTTCTGAGGTATGTTTAAGTAGATAATGCGAAAATTTCAGGTTATATGTGTTGGTATAGGTATTGTTACCGGAAAATTTCGGGTATTTGGGTATGGGTATGGCTACCCGAAAAATTCAGGTCTTGGGTGTGGGTATTGGTTCGGTGGGTTTTACCCATACCCACCCAAAACCTGAGAAAAGATGGGTACAAGTGTCTGAAAAAAACACAAAATTTGATACAATTAAATTAATTTAGTCTTTAGAATTTCCAAGATTTAAAGCTTTCAAAATTATTAAAACAAAAAAATTTACCTCTGAAATTATTTTTTTTCAATTTTTGTAGATTTGGGAATATTTTTACATACTTTGCCAATTATTTTTCTATGAAAAATGAAGAAAGATTATTATTCTGAAAAAAAAATCTATGATAAATTTTGCATGAATTGTTTTTTCTTTATTTTTAAATCTTAGCATGAAAATAATTCTATAGAATATTTTCAAAAATGTTAAACTTTGAAAAGATTTTGGTTTTTGAACCCTGATGAAAATGAAAAATCAGCAAAAAAAGTCCAATCTTCCAAAGTTGTCACCTCTTTATGACATTTAAGCTTTACATCTTATTTAAACGGAAAAAAAAAGTGAAAAAAATTCTTATCTCTGATTTAATTAAAAAAAAATCAATCATTAAAGATGTTGAAAAATCGCTGGCTGATATTGCTTTGGCACAGGGAAAAAAATATGTAATGCAAGACTCGACAAGAACGAGTCGAAAAAATTCAGTGAAAAAAAAGTCCAGAGGTCCGAATAGATTCAAAAACTGCGTGCTTGGAATGGAATTTCTGATTCAGATCGAAGCTGATATTTACAACAAGAACATTAGGGCTCTAACCCGATGCCATTCTTTGGACCAAATAAAGTCTAAGACAAAAATGGTGCATCAAGATGACGAATTGCTTGCCGAAGCAGCTAGGGTCCGGCTCATACGCCGACCTAGTGTCAGCAAATACACTAGCTTTGAAGAATACAAGAAACAATTGGGATTCAAGGATTCGAAATGGGCGACCGAACAAGATGACTATTTCGACAAGGAACGTGAATGGACCAGAGACATCTGGAATGTGTGGTTTGACCAAGTGATAACCGGGGACGAAAGCCAGCTGAATGACTCGAATGAAAAGCCCAAATTGTTCGACATAAAAAAAGAGACCAAGAACGAGTCCGATAAAGAAAATGAGGATGCTGATGAAATGGAAGAAGAGGGAGACAAGATTAGAAAAGTAGTCAAAAGTCCAACACCGTATGCCACTTATTCTCAGATAAACTTTGAAGATCTCGACGAAAATAAGCTCAATTTTCAGCATATCAAAATAGCCGAAAAAGAAATTGAAGTTCTTAATGGAAGACTAGAGCAAAAATTGCTAGTTTTCGACTTGGTCAGACGAGGAACTTTGTACCGCAAATTAGGATTTATAAAAAAAGCCTTGGACGATTTCAACTTGGCCATAGACACTGAGCCTAAGTTTGTCGATGCTTATTGGCAACGCCACTTGATCTATTTGGTGCAGGACAGAAGAAAAGACGCCACCGAGGACCTCAATCAAATTATAAAGCTAAACAGATCTCATTCAGGAGCTTATTTGTCACTGGGCGATTTATGTGCCCAGCGAAATGATCTCCAAATGGCGATTGTCAATTATTCCCAAGCGGTCAAATTTAACCCCGATGACGACCAGGCTTTTTTCAAAAGAGGAAAGTTGTACGAACAAAAAGGGGATGTTCGAATGGCCATGGACGACTATTTGACCACCACTAGGCTAAATCCAAAAAACTCCGAGGCATGGTTCAAACATGGAATGAGCTACTTTAACAGCAAAAATTGGCACTATGCAATTGTTGATTTTACCGAGTTGATTAAGCATAATCCATTGAATCAGGCTCAGGCAAGACTGTATCGCGGAAAGTGTCATTTAAATCTGGAGGACTATCAGGCCGCTTTTGATGACTTTTGTGTGGCCTTGCATTTGAATCCTAATGACTGGCAGTCTTACTATCACAGGGCTTGTTTGCTCAGAAAGTATGTTATTTAATCAAAGCCCAATTCTTTCTTTTTTGCAACCATGTTTTTCGCACTCTTTTTTGACAAGTTAAGTCTAATTTTTAATTAGAAAAAAAAAATTCAAATTTTTCATGCCTGTATAAAAGTCCAAGTCTTAAAAAAACCAGTCAACAAAAATTATTTTCAAGATTAGTATCAGTCCAAATCACTAAAAAAATTTTAGGACTTTTTTATGTTTTTCCTAGTCATGACCAGGGACGACCAAAAATGCAATTTTTTTTGGTCAAAAAATGCGTCAAAAATGCAAAATTTACAAAAAATTAAATTTATTTAACTTAAGTGATGGCATTGTGAATTTTGGAACAAAAAACAAAAATTTAAAATTGAAATAGCTTTTTTAGTTTAAGTCTAAAACTTGTTCTGAAACTTGTACCATCTGATACAAAGTTTGTATCCCCCAAAATTTCATCTCTGCAAAAAATCTGCAATATAATTTTAATGATTATTTAGGTAAATAGTAAAATCATCATCCCGTTTTTACAAATAAGAAAAATGTTCCATTTTTTTTAAACCCAAAAAGAAAGAAGGAAAATTATCCTGTTATTTTTTTATACTAATAAAAAAATGGGAATATATCCATTTTTTTAAGAAAAATAAAATGAGAAATTATTAAGGCAATTATTATTTATTTAATATATAAAAAAAATTGTGATAAATAAAAATTTAAATTTATCAAAAAATTAACTATTCCTAATAGTTAGCATTACATGAATATCTTTCCAAAAAATTCAAGTCTTTTTTTTGATTTTCCTCAGTTCTTATTTTACTGATCAAACTTGCTTTTGCTAATTCTCGGTCCATTTTTGATACCCGTTGTTTATTAGTGCCATTTTTCGCCCACAACCTCTTTGCTTCATTCTTGATATCCGAATCTGTTAAAGCTTCTATTCTCTCAGCTGTAAATTATCTTTTCTTGATTAATACAATTTCGCATGCGACGCATTCAAACTAAAACGTTATAGCATCCATAATAGATAAAAGAAAAATTCCGGAAATAATTTCAAAGAAAATAGTATAATTTTCTAGTATATCAAAACGGGATTTTTCCGTTATTTAAGAAAATGGGATGTTTTGTCTATAATTTTCTTGGATAAATTTCTTTTTTTTTTCGGTATAAAAAAAAACAGAATAATTTTCTTATTTTTTTTTCGGGATGAAAAAAAAAGGGGATGATTTTACTGTCAATCGATTTTTTAAGGTAAATATTATTTTGCAGAGACAAAATTTGGCTGATACACCTCTTGTATCAACTGATACATTTTGCAGAACAAGTTTAGACTTAAACTAAAAAAGTTTTTTCAATTTTAAATTTTTGTTTTTGTTTTTTATTCCAAAATTCACAATGCCTAAGTGATGAGTTTTTCAATTTGACAAAAGTAAATAAAGTTAAAAAAAAAATTACTAATTCTTATTGTATCTTCAGTCATACTTTTACGCTTATCATCTAACACTTTATTGTATTTTGAGAGAGCTCTTTCCGGATCACACAAACTGGATGCTATTTTAACCACCATTTTTCTAAATCTAAATCTTTCAAAGTTTTTTAAAAAGTTCTATAGCTGGTTGAGAACCATCAATAAAGTACTTTTGAATCTTTAATTTAGCATCATTAAATAACTTCTTGGGGAATTTATTTTCATTTTTGAAATTTTTTTTTTAAATAACAGCTGACGTAGCAAATTTTGCCTCACAATGGTACATTTGATTTATTAATAAAAAATTATTTTTATTATTTAAAAAAAAAGTTTTAGTCAATACAAAATAGGAAATTGATAAAAAAATTTTAATTTCCCTTAAATTTTCCCTTTAAAAATGCAAAAAAATGCAGATGCATTTTTGGTCGTTCCTGGTCATGACTTGACTTTTTACAGTTCAGTATTTTTATGCTTGTTATATTTATGCTTTATTTTAGCTTAAAAAAATTGAGAAAAAAAATAAGCTAAGATTCTCGATTCGTTTTGTTATTTTATCTTCGAAGGATTCAATTTAAAAAAAAAAATTTTATGCTCATAATCCCTTTAGTCTGTATCTTGACTTTTTTCATTAAATTCTACCTTCAAATTATTCAAATTAAATATTAAATTAAAAACTCAATTTTTAAAATAAATATAAGCCTAATAAAAAAAGAAAGAATGAAGGAAGAAAAAAAGAATTGCAGAATATTAATAAAATGTTTCTAATTGTGCCATAAATAAGACATAAAAATAAAATTAAGTAGTTTTTAAAAGAAAGAATACTAAAATATAAAAAATTCGTATTTTACTTATTTATTGATTAAAAAAAATTGAGAGAAAGACATAATTATCAATATCGAACCAAGTTTCGAATTTGTAAAGCTATGGAATGAAGGTATGGGACGCATATAGTCTCCAATGTGTATATCTATTTAGCAAATGTTTTGAAGAACAACCCATGTCTCGGTTTCTTTAATATCTCATAGTCGATCTAACTAAGATACGATGTCGACTACATCACGAAAGAAATGAGATTCAGACGAGGTCTCATTAGAAAAAGTGTGTTATAATTCGCGTGAGAATCTTCAGAGCTTCTCATTAATTTTCTCATTACTTTTCTCATTTTTTTCTTATTGGGATCTCTAAAAAATAGAATCTGAAGATTTAGGGAGAAACTTTTGAGATTTATAATGAGTTTGGTTTCAATTTTAAATTATATGATTAAATTTTATCAAAAACGTCTATTTTTAAAAATTTATTTAAAAAATTTAATTAAAGTTATATTACAATTATGGTACAATTAAAATTCTCATAAAAAATTGAAGTCTTTTTTGTATTATAATTTCAGATATCAAATATTAAAAAACATTCAAAAAAAAGGAGATTTACAAAATTTATTAATTAAAATTTTATAAAATTCTCGGCATATTTAAATATAATATAAATTTACAAAGAATCGAACAAGAAAACAAATGAAAAACACTTAAAAAAAGCAAAATCTAATCAATACGGAAAATGTTCAAAATTCTCATGCTTACTCTTTGGTTTGACGTTTTGCAGCATCATAGCATCTTCTTTTAGCAATTTTTCCTATAGAATACCATGTATCTTCAACTTTTTTTTTTGCGATCTGAAATTTTTATATAAAAGCTTATATATTTAGAAAAAAATAATCAGTTAAATTTAAAAAAATATTTTCTCTTATCTTTTAAAATTTGAACCCTTTACGGTTCAAGATGATTTCTTTTCGCTATTAATTTGATTTTAATGACAAGTCCATTTTTTTTGTAAGAAAAGCATCCATAATCATGGAAACAAATGATGTTTGATTTGAAGCTCTTATATTTAGAAGATTTTTGCCACTGTACATCTAAAAAAATAAAAAACTTTGGCTGACCGAAGAGAATTTAGATTTTTTAAAGCTTTTGCACCTATTACACCAAGTACCAACAATGGTCTTGAATCAACAAACAATATTATAAAGGCTGAGCATGCATTCCGAAAGAGGCTGCCATTAGCTGGAAGCTAATGACTTTAAAAAAAATAGCTTATACTGAAAATAAATACTTTTTAAATTAAACATAATATTTTAAAAAATTTCAAAAACCATATTCCCTTTTTTTTTATATCTTATTATCATACCAATAAATAAAAAAACTATTAAAATAATAAAAATGATATTTAGAAAAATAGGATCGTATAAATTAAGACAGACTATTTAAAACTTTTTAAACTAAATTCTAATAGTTGTCCGATTTCATTAAATGACCATGACCAAAAATTATTACTATAAATAATTAGTTAGTTAATTTTTAACAGAGTTGTTTAAAAGTCCCAAATCAAAGTCCAAGTCCAGACTTTTTCTTTAGAAAATTGAATCTAAATAATAATTAACAACATATATAATAATAACATATATTTAAAAAGTGAATTTTGTTTAAATTTTAGAAATATTTTAAAAATTGTCCTTTTATCCAAAGCAACCAAGATTTGGACAATTATTAATTTAACAAAATTAAAGAATTTTCTAGTAATGATATTCATCGCAAAAAAAAAATTGTTAAGTTTTTGGACTTTTGGAAAAAAAGCAAAGAAAAAATGTAAAACACATTACTTTATATTAGTATTTTCTCGGACTTTTGAAAAAATAAAAAAAAGTACGGACTAGGACTTGACTTGAGACTTGAGACTTGTGACTTTTAAACAACTCTGAATTTTAATGTTAAAATTTAATTCAACTTTTTATTTAATTTGATCATTAACTTCATTTTGCACTAAGACTTTAATTTTTTTATTCTTGTCTCTAGAATAGAATTCAGATTGATTCTGCAAAATTTCTCTAATTAAATTGCTGATTTTAAATTTCTATTCTCTTCAGCTTAAATATAATAATCTTTTTTGTGACTAAATAAAATGGTTATGAATTGAAAGATGCTTTTTTACAGTTTTTTGGATTATTTATTTATTTTTCAAAGACTCGATCCGACTAGAGCCATTCAAGACCTTAGTATATCAATTTTAATCGAAGAAGGATACGACAATTTGAAAAGTTATTTGCACAGAGGAATTCTGTACACCGAACTTGAACAGTAAGTAAAATTTTATTTGTTTATTTCTAGGAAAATAATCTTAAAATATTTAAATCATAGAAAAAAATACATTTTTTTTGGCTTTATTCATTTTTTAAGAAGTTTTGTAAAAACATTTTTTTAAAATCCAAAAAGAAATCTTCATTAACATTTTATGTAAAATTTTGATGCCTGATAAAATGAAGTAAATTGAAGTAAAATTTTTTATATAAATTAATAATTAAACTCCAAATGATGAAATGTAAAGTTTAATAATTCGATTTGTCAAAAAAAAATATAAATAAAAATATAAAATATCTTTTCTCTTAGAGTCAAACTTTTTATACGAAATTTTTTAGAGCCTATACCCATCAAATAAGCTCACTTAGTTGATTAAATTTGTAATTATAACTCTATCAAAGCCTAATTTTGAATTAAATAAAAATTAATCTAATTAAAGTTTTGATAATGTATTATTTAATTTGATAATAATATAATATGTTCCTATTTTATCCTAGTGGATAATAGGGGATTTTTTAATTTTTTTTTCCGCAGTTTTATATTCAATTAAATTCTATAAAATTTAGCATTTTTTATTTATTTTAATTTATGATTTTAATTTTACCAAATAAAGATATGATGAAGCAATTAAAGATTTCGAAAGTGTACTTCTTTTGGACAAGGAATACTCTCCAGCATATGTCAACCTGGGAATTATTTATATGAATTTAACTATGAACTACTGGAAGTAATACATATAAAAAATTAATCATTTTTTATATCAACTTGATTACTAAGGGCCATTAAATACTTTAACTTGGCCATCAAGTCAAATCCGGTATACATTCGAGCCTATTTATGCCGGGCCCAGGCTTACAGATATGTTCATGATGTAAAAAAATTTAATAAAAAAAATCCCTCAATTAAATTTTAATTAAGCTTAAACGAGCTTATCTTGACTACACAAAAGCCATTCATATGGATCCAACTAACACTCAAATTTACATTTACAGGGTTAAATTTTGCATCTAATAAATTTTCCAGCTTTTTTATTTAATTTTTTGTGCAGGGTCAAACAATTCTTGAGATGGGTGATCTGAAATTGGCAGCGTTTTGTGTTCAGTACGCTTCATTCATGAAAGATAATGTCAGTTCTAAAGCATCAAATGATAATGATATTGGCACCGTAATAAATCGTGGTGGCAGTGCTAAACGCGGTAAAAATGAGGGTATTAGTACTTTATCAAGCATGACCAATTCAGTCGCAGCTCAAAATCAATCTGTTACACAGCAAGCGCTGGTATTTTCTTTTTTAAAAAATCATGATAAAGCCATCAGTGTTTTGGAGCAAGAGTTAAAAGTAAAAGCGACCACAAGTATTTACAACCTTCTTGGTAGAGTATACATGAAAGCCAAAAAGTGGAAAGAAGCAGTCATGGCTTTTGAAAAGTCTATAGAGCTAAATTTTGATGAAACTAAAAGTAGCAAAAATATGTCGACCACAAGCAGTTCTTTTTCCAAAATGGCAAATTTGACCGGACTTAAGGCCAACAAAAAAGATTTGATCGACGCTTATTTCATGAAAGGCCAGTGCTTTATTGAAACCAAACATTACACTGATGCCTATAGTTCATTTGACAAAGTCATTGAGTTAAATCCTGAAAATGCTCAAGTATGTATTTTTCGATTTCCTTCTAAAAAAATATTATAACACAAAAATCAATTAAAAAAATTTTATTTTTTATCAAAGCGTAAAAAAATTCATTATTTTAATTTTTTTTCATACTCGTTTTTGCCTCTTTATTTTTTCCTGAACATGTCTGATTAAACATTATCGGATGTTTTATTTTTTTTTTACACTTCAGTGTTTAAATTTTCTATTTTAATTCGAAACAAGCTAAAAAAAATTGGCTACTATTTAATCCAGTAGCAAAAATAATTAAACTAGTAGCAAATTTAATAAAAAATCGTAGCAAATATTACACGTAGTAAATTAAATAAAAAAGTAGTAAAAAAAGGTTGTTAATAGTAAAATAAATTAATTAGTAGCAAAAGTATTTTTTCAATAGTAAATATAAATTAATTTAATTTTTGATTGATAACTACTCAATTATCACTTATTAATGTATATAATGTAAAAAAATTTTGGAATTGAAATATACAAATCTGAAAATTTAAAAACTAAAAATGAGCGATACCGAAGTAATGTGTGAATTTTTTTATTAATAAATATTTGATATAATAATTTACTATTTTTTTATTTTTTTTACTACTGATAAATTTATTTTGCTACTTTTACTAATGAATTTTTGCTTTTATTTTTATTTTTTTTGCTACGAATTTAATTATTTTTACTACGAAAATAATTTGTATCCAAAAAAATTTGTGTAAAAATTTCTTGTGATAGTATTGTGAGATTTTTAAAAAAGTTGATTTTACTTGATAAAATAAAATTTTAAATTATCACCAGAGAAACCATAATTCCAAACAATGCCTTTTTAGTAATCTATATTTTATTTTTAGTATCCAAACTTTTGTTTTTAATTTTTTTATAATAATCAGTAATAGTTTCTTTTTCTAATTTAATAAATATTAATCCATGTATCCTGGTGGACCTGGGGATTCCGGATCCCCGGTGTAACGAAGCCATTCTTCCTCAGCGACCCCAGGGACAGCAGAGCTGCCTACACTCCAAGTGTCCAAGACAGCCACACACCAATCTATTTTTTGAAAATAATTTGTATCCAAAAAAATTTGTGTAAAAATTTCTTGTGATAGTATTGTGAGATTTTTAAAAAAGTTGATTTTACTTGATAAAATAAAATTTTAAATTATCACCAGAGAAACCATAATTCCAAACAATGCCTTTTTAGTAATCTATATTTTATTTTTAGTATCCAAACTTTTGTTTTTAATTTTTTTATAATAATCAGTAATAGTTTCTTTTTCTAATTTAATAAATATTAATCCATGTATCCTGGTGGACCTGGGGATTCCGGATCCCCGGTGTAACGAAGCCATTCTTCCTCAGCGACCCCAGGGACAGCAGAGCTGCCTACACTCCAAGTGTCCAAGACAGCCACACACCAATCTATTTTTTTGAAAATAATTTGTATCCAAAAAAATTTGTGTAAAAATTTCTTGTGATAGTATTGTGAGATTTTTAAAAAAGTTGATTTTACTTGATAAAATAAAATTTTAAATTATCACCAGAGAAACCATAATTCCAAACAATGCCTTTTTAGTAATCTATATTTTATTTTTAGTATCCAAACTTTTGTTTTTAATTTTTTTATAATAATCAGTAATAGTTTCTTTTTCTAATTTAATAAATATTAATCCATGTATCCTGGTGGACCTGGGGATTCCGGATCCCCGGTGTAACGAAGCCATTCTTCCTCAGCGACCCCAGGGACAGCAGAGCTGCCTACACTCCAAGTGTCCAAGACAGCCACACACCAATCTATTTTTTATGACCACTGTAAAGCAGATTCCTTAGTAAGTCGTCTCCGCACGTCTGCATGCTATAGCTTATTATTATTTGATAGTAAATGTTTTTGCGGCAATTGTTATTAATAAATTATTTTAATTACTTATATTAAAGTTTAAAATAATCCCAGTGTAAAAAATTAGTTAACTTTCTTAAACTTTAAAACTATTTTTAAAATAGTTTATCATTTAGTAAATAATAACAAAGTTTTTTTTTTGATCAATACTTAAAAATATAAAATTATTTAGAAATTCAATTTTAAATCTAAGATTTTTAAAATTTTTATTTTAGCTTTGTATTTAAAATGAAATTTAGTAAAATTTAAAAAATCTTTTAATTTTATACTCAAAAAAATTCTTAAAAAAAATTTATGTATCATTAAAAAAAAATTGTTATTTTTAAATTTAACCTGAGTCAGATGAAATACCTTGTCAGCCTCTGGGTTTTAGTACTCAAAGCCTTTTAAAATTTAATCTAAATTTTTTAAAATTAAATGGAAGAAAAAACACAAAAAATTCAAAGTTGAACAGTTTAAAAAAGAAAGAAACTATAGAAATTACTACAAGGAAATAAATTTTTGGATATTTTTAAGCCTGTCTTTGCATTTTTTATTAGTTAAGTTTTAATTTGTTATTTTTGTACGACCTATCTTTAAAGATTTTTTGTTTTTTGATTATCTGTGCCGAGCTAAAGCTCTTTCAAATAAATAGACAATTTCAGAAAAAATAAAACAAACGTAAAATTTATTACCAAAAAAATCAGACTTGTAAAAAAGTCAGGAAAAAAAGTCTGAATTAATTTTTTTTTTTTTAAATAACAAGACTTCGACTTTTTCGAAAATTTCATTAACAGGTCAAATTTTCATTGAAAAAAAATTAAGCCAAAAAATTTTGATTTTTCTTGAATAAAAAAATTTACGACTTAAAATGTTTATTTTTTAAATTTTTGAAAAAAGTCTAAGTTTTGACTACCTGGCTTGTGGGTTTAATACAAATCTGATAAAAATAGATAAATTGAAAAAGTATTGATAATGATGGATGTTTTATTGTGAATTTGTCACTTGGATACTACGAGAAGTGATCACAGGTTTAAGAAATAATGCAAACAAAAAAAGGCTTTATATTTTATTTATTTAATTAAAAAATATATAAAAAATATATAAGATAGGAAAATAAAAATATGTAAATAATTGTTTAATAGAGACTTAAAATAATTTAAGGCAAAATGTAATTATTTTGACACCAAAATGACAAAAAATCTTTTGAAAATTTAAGAAAAGAAATCACTAAAAAAAACGAATTTTTTTAAAAATTATAAAAAATTATAAAAAAGTTGTCCTTTTTAAATTAAATATCAAAAAGCTTATCTGGAAAAAATTAAATGTGATTTTTATCAAATTAATTTATTACTTTTTTTAGGCTTTTTATCACAGAGGCATTGCTAGAGTTCACTTGAAGCACCAGCGATGCATCCAAGACTTTAACAAGGCGCTAGCTCTTGATCCTTCTTTGTTCGAAGCTTTTTTGGCCCGAGCCTGTATTTACGGAATGCAAGAACGATACACTAAAGCAATCTTAAACTGCAACGAAGCAGTTAGACTAAATTCAAAATCTGTTCGCGGCTATTTGTACCGAGGTGCTCTCAAATATTTGTCCAGATCATTCCATTACGCCATTTATGATCTTACTGAAGCCATCAATTTGGACCAAACATGTTCCTTGGCTTATTTTAACCGAGCTCTTTGTTATGAACAAATTAAGAACTTCAAAAATGCTTTAAAAGATTTCAGCATTGTTTTGATGCTTGGTGATTTCCTCAAATTTAAAGTCCTTATCAATAGAGGTCTCCTCTACTTTAAAACAAAAGATTACTTCAATGCATTGAACGATTTTAAAATGGCAGCTGTTTATTCACCCAGTGATTTCGATATTCAACACATGATAGGACTTTGTCTACACAAGTAAATTTTTTTAAAAACTACACTCAAAAACCTTTTAATTAATATGCTGAAAAAAAAAATTTTTTTGAAAAATTAAATCAAATTTTTTTAGATATCTTGAAAAATAACAACTGATTAAGTTTTTTATTTAACACTCTAGAAACAACTGTTAATTCAAATCAGAGTTGGTCAAAAGTCAAAGTAAAAGTCAGACTTTCAATCTGAAATTTTTTTTTTTATTTTAAAGTCTTGGCTTGGACTTTTATTTTAATGATTTAGATAATAGGCCGCCTAAAAAACTAGCTGGAACGGCAATACATCTGTCAGGAACACAGTCAGATGATTTTTTGCCGTTCCAGGTAGCTTTAATAGCAGCCTACTAAAAAAGAACCCATTAAAGTACCGTTTAAATAAAAACAACTTTGGCCCTGCCTTTATTAGAAAAAAATTAGAGTCAAAGTCCAGACTGGACTTTGATCGTAGACGAAATCTGATTCAAATTTAGATTTTTTGAATTTAAAAAATTTTTCTTTACTGAGAGAAAAAAAAATTCCAGTATTGTACATAAATTTAGATTCATTTGTTTTATTTTCAAATGTTTATTTAGAAATAGTTAAAAAAATCAATTTTTTTCTTTATTATTTCTTTATTATATTTTTATCAAATGTGAACAAAAGTTAAATAAGACAATCGTCTATCTGGTATTTGTTTACCGATTAACTTTTTAAGTTAATAGTTCCAAAAAACACAACTACAAATAATTAATGATATAAAAGTAAGAAAAATACATAATATAATAAAATTTTTAAAATAAAAAAAATTAAATATGAATCTAATTGATAAAAATTTTATTATCATTCTATTCAAATTTTCAAATTTTTTTAAAGAGAAAATATTATATTTGTATTAAAATGTTTTTAAAAAAAATTATTAATAAATTTAGTAAAAAAATATCCAAATGTTGATTCACCAAATTTTCGCTGTGAGGCTGGTTCAATAAAATGATTTTTGTTCCTTAGTTCATGGGTAGATTTCTCACAGCGTTTGTTTTTAATTGCTCTGCCAAAATTGATGGATTTGAGATGAAAAACCTTGAATGAAAAAAGTCTCACTCTTAGAAAAATTTTCTAATGAAAACTGAAGAGTTTAAATTTTTTCGCTGTGTGATTAAGATTCATAATAAAATTTTTTTATTTTAAAAATTATATTATATTATGTATTTTTCTTACTTTTATATCATTAATTATTTGTAGTTGTGTTTTTTGGAACTATTAACTTAAAAAGTTAATAGGTAAACAAATACCAGATAGACGATTGTCTTATTTAACTTTTGTTCACATTTGATAAAAATATAATAAAGAAATAATAAAGAAAAAAAATTTTTTTAAATTTTTTAATTGAAACTATAAAAAAATTTAACATTAAGCCAAGAATTGTGAAAAAATATTACCTTTATTTCAGAAATAATTACTTTCTGACAAAAATATTGTTAAAAAATAATAAGTTTATAACTCAAATAATTTTTTATTATCTAAATAAATTTATTCTAAGTAATTAGTCAATTTTTATTTCTTTTGCTTAAATTTTTTTTTTGAAAATTATAATTAATTAGTAAAAACATATAAAAATACTAAACAAAAAACAGTATAAAAAAAATTATTTCTTTTCTAAACGTTTTTTGGCTTTTGCCTTTCGACCAACTTTAGCTTTAGGTACAACAGGATTCTTAATATACTTAATCGGCATTTCAACCAACTTCTGACTCACGGCTAGAGCAATAATATGAAATTTATTTATTTATTTATTTGTTTTCTGTACCGAGCTAAAGCTCCTTCAGAATAAGTTAAAAATAAAATAAAAAAAATAAAATTAAAGTTAATAAAATGCGATAGAAAAAATCAAAATAAAGTAAATAAGCTAAAAAAAAAAGTTAAGAAGACACAGATTGTTACATGTGGCACATGTTTAAATATTTCAAGTTTCAGGAAAAATAGAAGAAATAGTAAGGTAGCAATTACACAATGGAGTTGGGTATTCAATATATCTTGATTCAAAACCTTCTTTGTATTCTTTCACTAGTCTTTCAACCAACGGAATAGAATGACTCAGTCCTGTCCCAACATATGTCTCACTCAACTCAAAAAGTCTGCCTGTCTTCCCCCTTACGATATTTTTAGTCGTGTACACTCATTTTGTAAATCTACAATTTTCCAATTTTGGTCGAATTTTGCCATTTTTAACCAACGAGTTCTGAAATCAGATCTTAATCTAAGTGATAAATTTAACATTGATTTTGAGCCACAACTATTATCCTTTTCTCATATCTTTTAAACAACTCTTTATTAGTAAAATTAAATTCTCAAAAAATAGAATCTGAAACTATGTTTTCTTTAAATTGCTTGTAATAATTACCTTATTTTTTTTCTTTTTTAATTTTTAATTTTACTTCTTTTATTTTAATAAACATAACCCTGAAGGGGCGAAAGCCCAAAGGTTTTAACAATAAAAAAAAAAAAAAATACAAACAAATTAGAATAAAAATATTTCAGTTTGAAACTAATGAAATTTAGCCAAAAAAATTGTTTTTGACATCAACTAATTATTTTGTTGCATAACTAATTTTTTTTTTATTTATTTCTGACAAAATTTAAATTAATTTTTTTTTTGAAAAAAAATAATTATTTGAAAAATACAGGTAATTATGATCCAAGATTATCATAGTATCTTTTCATAGTTTAAAAAAAAGCCATCTTGATAATAAGTCTTTGATTTAGCTTGAAGAAAAATTTTCCATGAAAACCTGAAAAAAAAATTGTAAAATTTGAATTTTAATGTGATGATAAAATTTTCTTTTTAATAAGAAATATTGTGATTTAGTTTTAAAGGGTACTCCTATGAGGCTGTTAATAAATAAATTCATGATTAATCCAATTATTTGGGATATTCTATTAAATTAAAAAGTTCGACCATCAATGTCAAGCAGCTTGCTAATATATAAAAAATATAAATTATTTGCCTTATTTAATTATATTTTTTGTAGGCTTGAGAGATATACCGAGGCCATATTTGTACTTAGTGAAGCTTATCAAATAAATCCGAGATTCTTCAATGCACTAATATCTCGTGGCAATGTTTACGTGGACTTGGGTCATGATAAAGCGTTCGAAAACGCTCAAAGAGACTATGAAACTGTTCTAAACCTTTATCCGGGCAATTTGGATGCTCATATAAACTTGGCCTATTTATACCAAATAACCGGTCGGTTTAAACTAGCCTGGGACCAGTTCTCCAAAGCGATCCAATTGAAACCAAGTAATCTAGACAATAGTTAGATTAAAACTTATTTTTTTCGTAATTAAAAAGCATTTATTCCTGCTTATGAGGGTAGATCAGTAGTTTGTTTGCAAATGAGTGACACTTTGGCTGCTTTGAAAGACATTAACCAAGCGATTAGAATAAGACCGAACGCAGAATTGTTGGTTAATCGTGGAGTTATTTACCAAGTTAGATGATGAATCTTTTTTTTATCTAGTAATTAAAAATTATATTTTTGTTTAGTTTATGGCCGATAATGTAAATGCCATGAGAGACTATCAATCAGCACTGCTAATGGATCCAACGTTTGGTCTGGCCTATTTTAATTCAGCAAATGTTCTTCTGCTCCACAAACAATTCAGTCAGGCATTGAAAAATTTAGATATGGCTATTGATACGTGCGATATGAAAGACGAAAGCACCTATCAAAATAGAGCCATTGCCAGAGCTCTGGTCGGTGATATTTCCGGAGCGTTCAGAGACCTTTGCGAAGCCATTAAGTATGGCAAATATACATCCCATTTGTTCATGAATCGAGGAATTATGCTATACAAAATGGAAAATTATAAACTGGCTAACAAAGATTTTTCAACAGGTAAGATGTTTTATTAGAATTTTTTTTATCTACTCAGAAATTATGTCTAAATGCAGTGATGCTATAATCTCTCTTTTTTTTGGTAATTTTACCTAATATTTCGATTATTTGCGTAATTTGCCTAAAATTAAATTAAAATTAAAAATTGAAAAAAATTCTATTCAATCTTTTGGTTCTTTAAAATCAGCAAGAAAAATAAAGTTGATATTAAATTTTGAGTTTCTAAAAATGTTTACACATTTTGACATCGAATATATCCATAATTTTAAAATTTTTTTGATTCTTTTAGGAAAAAAGTATAAACTTTAAGAAAATTATAAACTTAAAATAACAAAATATGCAAAATTTTTATCTCACTTTACAATCCTTTGCAATTATTTTGTTTTTACTTTAATCAATGCCATTTCATAAAAAAATTAAACTAGATAATATAATTATATTTTTAATTAAAAAAGTATAATTGCATTCAGAGTTGTTTAAAAGTCACAAGTCAAGTCCTAGTCCGGACTTTTTTTTAAATTTCCTTTCAAAAGTCCAAGTGAAGGCTTTAAAATTTTGAATATTGAGAAAACATTTATGCTAAAATTGCAAGAAAATTCTGATATTTGGCAAATCTATCGCATTAGACAACCCAAGAGTATAAACATTTTTTGATATGAAGCCTGATCTAGCTAAAACTATTGGATTCAACTCACAATGGTACTTCGGAAGGAAAATTACTTTGAGGCCGTATTTTGTTCCAAGAATTTCGATTTTATTTGTTGGTTTAAATGCTGGATGATCGACCAACATTATTTTGATATCTTTTAACTTTTTTTTACCTTCAAGATTAATCCCAATTCTTTTGCTAGTGTTAACATGATTGCCTTCTGCGAAAATAGGTTTTTTTTGGCTAAACCTCCCAAATTTTTGATCGAATTAGCTTTAATCGAATTAGTTGAATGTTTTAGCATTTTTAATGTGTTTGATAAATTTTAAATTAAGATCATATAAGATATTGCAGCATAATAAATATAAAAGATGAAAATTAAATTTTAATGATTTTTTTAGAAATTGAACTATATTTTGACTTTTTTTTGGATTAATTAAGCTTTAAATAAAAAAGTCAAACCTGAGATTTGTTCAGAATTTTGTCTAGTTTTATAATTTAAATAAAAAAGTCAGGGTCTTGGGTCAATCCTCCGACGAGAATCAAAAAACCTGGAAAAAAGCACAAAAAAATGTGTTTTTTTGGTTTAAAGTGCAACTTAATTCCACTTTAAATACTTGAAAAATATATCAATTAATAGAGAATTTTGCGTTCTTTAAAAATATATATAGATATAGTAACTTTTGAATGAAAACTCATCTCAAAAATTTCAAAAACCTAAACCACTGTTTTCAAAAACTATCAAACTTATTTTAAGAAAAAAACGGTTCAAAAGTTTATTATTATTATTATTATTATTATTATTATTATTATTATTATTATTATTATTATTATTATTATTATTATTATTATTGAGCTACGCTAAGTTGAATAACTTACTGAGCGTATTTTGTAGGATGTTTCTCACGATATGGTAGCTTTTTGTGCTGTAGTAAACTTGTCATTCCTTACTTTAAAATCTTTTATAGTCTTTGTTTCAATTACTTCGTTACTAAGCTTGTTCCAATCGTCTGAAACTCTGTTCGTAAAGAATGTTTCGCGCATCATGTAATTTCTAACAAAATCTTTTTCTAAACGTATACTCACACCTCACAATACTGCATTTGCAGGCCTCAAATTTGGATATAATTCCTATTACATCTTATGCTCATTGAAGAGGGGGCAATTTTATTAAAATTTTTGTAAATTTTAAACATTTGAATCATATCTTCTCTTTTTCTTCTTTCTTCCAGAGAACTGAGACCTAAATTTAGGAGCGTTCAGCGTAACTTAGATCTTTCAGTTGAGGAACCATTCTAGTTGTTCTTTCTAGCAATCTTTACAATTTAATTTAATATATGAAATTACCGCCTTTGGCGTTATAACAAGCAAAAACTCTTTTTGGCATAGATTCAATTAATTTTTGTACGTACTCAGTCGGAATCTCTAACCACTCTTTGTGTAAACTCTATTTAAAATTCTCAATAGAGGTCACTTTAATGTCTGCCAACATGGCATCCATGTATGACCATACTTTCTTGATTGGGTTGAGATCTGGTGAACGGGCACACCATGGAAGAGCCTCAATGTTCTTTTCTTTGAGCCAGTCGCTTACTGAGTGACCATTATGTGCCAAAGCGCTATCAGGTATACATATCTTCTAGAGTCTTTGAATTAAAATCAGTGGCGAGTTTTTGAAGGCTAAGTGTAGAGTATTTTTTAGTCTTTCTAAAAATGTAACTTTCATCTCTAAAAGTTAGCTTCAGAGATCTACCAGAACTCATTTTGCTTTTTGTTTCCACTTTTTAGTAGACTTACTATCTGCCACCTGAATATCAAATTTTAGATTAAAAAACTCTACAATTCAAGGCTTTTTTAATTTTTTTCTTATCATTATTTATTAGAAATCATTACAGTGAAGTACGGTTACAAAGAAGTCACTCGGGGAATTCAAAAGCAGTTCGTAATAAACGAATTTCGTTATATCCAAATAAGAGAAAATAATGTTATTTTAAATTTTTTATTAATTTAAAAAGCATAATCTAGTATAATAAATCATAATTCATAAATCAGAAATCAAAAAAATTATTTTTTAAACTAATCCAACATTGTTTTTTGTTTGACCATTAAGCCTAAAATTTCGGTTTCAATGCTTTCCAAATTTTCAATAGACGATTCAAAATTGTGTGTAGATTTTGAAAGATGTTTTTTTAATTGATCAATTAATTTTAAAGCTTGTTGATTTGATATATTTTCGTCCTGAAATGATTCGATAACATTTGAAGATTCGTTATCTGATTCGTCATCACTTGACTCATTTACAACTTCGTCCGATTGTACGTTTTTTTTATTAATTAAATTGATTATTTCGTCGTCTGTTTTTTCTTGATGTATGACCAGATCTTGATCAATATTCGCATAATCATGAAATTGTACATCGTGCGGAATAAAACGGAATTGTTGAAAATGTTTCAATAAATTTTCGATTTCTTCTCTTTCTTGTTCTTCGTCTTTTTTCGAATTGATTGGGACATCGAAATTGGGATTTCTTTAATATTCAAAGATTAGTCTTATTATATTAGAATTAGATAGATTAGTGCTTATTCTTTAAAATCAAACAAAAACAAAGAAACCAAAAATATTTTTTTTTCCTAACTACGTTATAAACCAAGAGAAATTCACTAATATTTGTTAAAAAGTGATTCGTAATATCCGAACTTCGTTATATCCATAAGAAATTACATTTAAAAGATTCTTGTTCTGCCAAATATAGAATTTATTTTCGTTAAAAACGTATTTTCACTATAAACGTGTTCGTTATAGACGGACTGTACTGTACTTGGGTGATGAAAGTAAAAACAAAAATCAAGTAGGAAAAAAAAATTTAAAAAGTTAAATAGGAAAAAGTTAATTTCATTTTGCTTAATTTTTTCTATTTTTTTGCAGGTTTCTAAAAAAATTATATATTAACATATAGAATAATCCCAATTTTGTTTAGTTTTTAATTATTTAAAATTATGCAAAAAAATAAAATGGGTGAGATGGGGGTTGCATCAGAAGGCTTTGGTAAGTAACTTTCCAAAGCCAAAAATTATATGTTTTATATGTATTAATATGTTTTTCTTCTTGTTTCTTCCGGGTACTCTTTGTTTAGGCAAAATTTTATTCTTTAATTCCTATTATTTTGAATTATATAATTAAAAAAAATAATATATAATCTTAAAGCTTTTACAGAACTAAAGCATTTATTAGAAAATAACAATAATAATAATAATAATAATAATATAAATTATAGAATAAAGATGACTATTAATATAATCATCCTTAAACGGAGCACAAGGATTAGTTGCGTTATGGTAACCTGTACAACCTTTTTTTAATAAAAAATAGTTGTCTAGTTTATTTTTAAATCCATTTAAAGTTGTTTGTTCAATCACTTCTCTTGGTAATTTGTTCCAGACATTTGCAACTCGGTTTGTAAAAAAGTTTAATCTTGAATTATTATTTCTGACAAGTTGTTTTTCAAAACCATAACCATGACTTCTTGTTTCATAATGTTCCGACAATTGATCCAACGGGTAATGCCACTCAACCTCATCAAGGTTTTTTACAATTTTAAACTGTTCAATTAAATCACCTCTTAATCTTCTTTCTTCAAGCGTTGTAAGTTTCAATTGTCTAAGACGTTCCTCATAGCTCAAGTTTTTTAACTCTCCGTTTAGTTTCGTCGCCCTTCTTTGTACTGTTTCTATACTTGCTATGTCCTTCTTTAACATCGGATTCCAAACTTGGACAGCATACTCTAAGTGAGGTCTAACTAGGTAAGTATACAACTTCTTGATTGTTTGCATATCACGGTATTTAAATGTACGTTTGATTAGACCTAAAGTTTGATTAGCTTTCTTAAAAACTGCTGCGATATGTGCTGAACTTTTCAAATCGTTACTAAAAATCACACCTAAGTCTCTTTCTTGAGTTGACTCAGCTAATTTGTAACTATTTTCCGAATGACCCAATTTGTAATCGCATTTTTGGTTGTTTGGGCCATAATGAATGACAACGCATTTTTCCTCGTTAAATTCAATCAGCCACTCTTTTGACCAATTACACAGTGTATTAATATCCGTTTGTAAGCCCTCTGTGTCCTTTGGATCTTCAACAATACTTGCAACCTTTGTATCATCAGCAAACAATTTACATACATTTTTACTGACCCAATACTGAACCCTGTGGAACACCACTAAAAACTTCCCTCCAAGATGAACACACATTACCAAGTACTACTCTTTGTCTTCTATTGCTCAAGAAGGCTTCAATCCATTTAACTAAAGGCTCACTTAATCCATAACGATGAAGTTTATAGATAAGTCTATTGTGTGGTACTTTATCAAATGCCTTGCTAAAATCCATGTACACAATATCAACTGGTTTTTTAAAGTATAAGCTACCAGAGAGAAGGTCCAAAGTTTCCAGTAAATTAGTTATACAACTTTTGTTAGGGACAAACCCGTGCTGACAATTACTAATTAAATTATATTTGTTCATATGAAGCAAGACGCCATCTTTTACTAAACTTTCCACTAGTTTACAAACAATCGAAGTCAAAGATACTGGTCTAAAGTTTGCAGCTTCCAGTTTACTTCCTTTTTTGTGAAGTGGGGTAATATTTGCCTCCCGCCACTCGATGTAATATTTTTTTTTTATAACAGAAAAGAAATAAATTTTTTCTAAAGCAATTACTTGACATGTCTTGTCAAGTTTATTTTCATTTTAAAATGTCCCTTTTGATCGAACTTTGATAAGTTTAAATATTTTAATTTAATTTTAATGAAAACTTATTTTTATAGACAAAAAAATTTACTGTTTTAAAAATTGTAATTCATTTTAGTGGAAAAAAAACATTATTTAAGTTTGAATGAGTGGATATAAAAGTTATAAATTTGAATTTTTGAATTAACTTAATCTGAACTTTTTAAATTGTTGACTGTTTTTGTTAAATAAATTAGAATTCATTTATTTTGATGTTAATTTTAACCATTATTAGACATGTAAAGTAATGTTTAGTATTTATTTTTTAAAAATTATCAAAATCATTAGATTAATTAAGTTTTTAAATTTTAAAGGATCGTTTTGATCTTAAAATTTGATTTGAAACTTAAATTTGCCAATTTTTTCGGCTTAAAATAGAAAATTAAAAAAAATAATGTATTTTTTAAGCCATCAGCCTTTCGCCCAACGATGCCGTGTTGTACAAGCTAAGGGCGGACTGTAAAGGAAAATTGGATATGAAAGACGAAGCGCTAGTCGATTACAAAATGGCTGTGGATCTGAAACAACGAGAAAAGTTAAGGCAACTTTTTCGCATTAAATAATAATAACACCGATTGTAGTTTTTTTTATAATTTTTTTAAATTATTAATAAAATAAAAATTAATAATTTTTAATTTTAAATTTATTTTAAGATTCAAATAAAGAAAATTATTTAAATAAAATAAAATCTTTTTATAATGTTTTAATTTTAATTTTCCCGAGTATGAATTTTTCGAGATATATTTTGAGCATTTTATGGTTTAAGATAATAAAATTTCAAATAAAGGTCAATATGAAAATAACAAATTAGACTATTTTAAACTTAAAAATCAATAATTTTTTATTTATTTTTTAAAGAAATATTTAAATTCAATTTACTAATCTATTATTTTTTTTAAAAAGCTAATGTTTTATAAAAATTAAATAAAGTTGAGAAAAATGTATGAATTTTGAGTCCTTAAAAATTTTCTAAATTATCTTAAAAAAATTTTTTTTTGATTCATTCTATAAATCTAAATATATTTAAATAATCAGTTCTATTTAAATATCACTTATTTAATTGCATTGATTTTCGAGACTCTTAATTCAATCATTGTTTTTAAATGAAAATTTCAAAATACGAATCTTTTTGTTTAGGCTATGAGCCTGTTCTTATCTTTATTCAAGTTGTTGACCCTGTTTATCTGTAAACTAAAAAATCAGACAGCGATCAAAAAAAATATCAAGATATTTTAAACACTTGAGTTTGGATTTTCGAATTTCAAATAAAAAATATTTTTAGAATTTATCAAATTCTAACTTGAATGATCGAGACCTTTTTACAACTTAGGGTTTTCAATAATTTTCTAAATTAAAATCAATGTCATAATTTTTATACCATTAGAGATAAATTTTGTGCTTCTTAGCTAAGATCGAAAATTATAGATTATTTAAATCTGACACTGATCTCGTTTTTCAAAGTTTTTAATTAAGCAATAATATTAGAGAATACATCCATGCATTAGAATGTCATTTTGACATCTTTGATGATTTGAATGCAAATTTAAAATCTAAAAAAAAATTTTCACTTTTGTTCAATATGAAGCAGTATGCTTTGTTGGTCTTTAAAAGATTGTAAAGCTCTATAAATCTCAATATAGACAAAAAACTAAATTAATTAAGTAACTAAAAAAATTTCAGGGTTACACAAATAAAAAGAACTTAATTTTGGATGTGAAAATTGTTCTAATTTGACTATTTTGTTAATTAATTTTTTTTATAATAAACAAGTCAAATACAAAAAAGAAAGATGATATTGTAAAATTCAACAAATATATTATCTTGTACATTTTTTCTCTCGATAATTTTTTTTATCAAAAAAAATAGTATAATAAATGTTGTTGCATTAAATATTTTAATCGGGTAATTTTGAGTTAATGTAATAGTGGAAATTACCTAAATCAAAAAAAATTTCAAAATTTTAATTTGTGACTTTTCTTTTAAGTATAAGCAAAACAATTTTTTTTTAAATATAAAAATTTAATGTAAAAATAAGATGTTATTAAAAAAAAAAGATTTTAAATTAATGGTTAGGTGTACTATTTTAATTGAACAAATGGTTCTGGGAATATATGATGCATTAAAAATTTGAATTTTTACTATTGCATGATTTGGTTTTTAAAGCAACATCTACTTTGAATTCAAAAATAAATTGCATTTAATTATTACCTGTATTTATTTTACTAAAAAAATAATAATAATCCTGAAATAGAAAAAAAAAATTATTTAGTAATAATATTTACAGTTGGATTTTTGAAGTTTTTGCAACTCAAGAACCTTGGCTAAATCAGAGAACAAGATGTGATGGTATGCGTGACTTTGTTTGGTAAAAAAGAGTAAAATAGGTTTTAAGGTAATGTTGCGTTTTTAAGGAAAAAAAATATTTATTAAATGAAAAAAAGTCCCAAATTAAAGTCCAAGTCCGGACATTGGCACTTGCTAGGCCGCCATAAAAACCACCTGAACGGCAGAAATATTATTGTCTTTGATTCTGACTGATCCTATTTATTTGACTCAGTTTAATTAAATTTTTTTTTCTTAAATAGAAAAGTCTGTGGCTCGAATTTCTGAAAAAAAAAAGTCCGGACTTGGAATTGATTTAAGACTTGGGACTTTTAAAAAACTCTGCTTCCAAGTTAGAATTTTTTCTAAGATTTCTCCCGGTTACACTAATTAGCAGTTTGCATCAGTTAAATTTGTGGCGAATAAAAGCTCCTTTAGATCAAAAAATTTGGAATAAATAAAGTAATTTTAAAGATAAGATTATTTTTCTTTTTAAAATATAAATAATTTTGATACTTTGATATTTGATACACATATTAACATTGTCATTTTAATTATTTTTCAAAATGTTAACCTCAAGCCTGAAAAAATTGGCTAAGAGTGTGATTAAAAAAATGTGCATTTAAAAAATTTTTAGCAATTACTTTCGTATTTTTATTAATCAAATTCAAATAAATTTTGAATGGCATATTTCACATAATTTAAATAAATTAATATTTCATTCAATTTATAAATTAAATGATTAATGTCAAGATTTGTCAAATGCCGAAGAAGTGGAATATTCTAAGTTCAATTAAGTACAAAGTTTTAAAGAAAAGAAAGCATTTTAAGTAAACTCAAAACCCATGTTTGGTTAAAAGACACAATTAATCATCATCGTTGACCAAGTAGCGTTCTTTTTTATTCAGTCTGTCATTTGAGTACTTCAGTTTTTGTATCTTGACACCCACTTTTTATGCCACTTATCACTTTTTAATAAATTTTTAATCTAGATCCGAAACTGAATTCGAGAAAAAAATGTTTTTTAATTTATTAAAATATTTTTTTGAATCCAAATTTTGACGACATTAAATGGTTCAAGATCAAATTTAAATGTGAATCGGATCAGTTTAAAAATAAAATAATATTAATTTCATTTTTTTATAGTTTCAAAATTCTCGCCATATTTGTCGATATGTAAAATAAATAAGATAAATTTTTATCAAAATGTTGTTTTAAGATTGTTGAGTTTGTCTAGTTTAAAAATTATTTTGTGTTCAATTTTTTATAAATGGATTAGAGTTCTTTTTCTCTAATAATTTTAAATAGGTGTTTTTAATAGTTTAGATTAGATTTGCAGTAAAAATTTGGAATAACAAAAAAATTGTGTCTCGCCTGGTATTTGATCATTTATTGTCGATCCAGTGACCACGTCTGTTTTTTGATAATTAAGAAAGTTTTATTTAAATAAGAGGGTTAAAGCTGTCAAGTAATTTAACATGCTGAATAAATCACCCGAGCTAATATTTCGAGACGAGACCTTTAAGCAAGATTAGACCCTAAACACGAAAATTTATTTAATTGATTTTCAAATATTTTAAAGATTAAATTAAATTACATTAAAGTAAAATAAAAAAAAATAATTAAAGATCAAGGTGGTTATTATTATCGATTGTTTTAGAAAAATTTTCTATAGTTTGAATTAACATTTTATTTTTTTTTGAATTTTTTTCTAATGTAAAAAAAAAATCTTGGTCAGTGTTTCTAAAATTTGCATTAAAAAATTTAATTTTGTTTCGCTTTAAATAATTAAGATGTCATTTAAAACATTTTTTGAACCATGATTTGAATAACTTAATTTGGATTTTAGAATTGTCTCTTCAGTTCTTAAATAAAGTTTTAGAAGAATCAAATAAAGATAAATTAGAAGAAAAACGATTTTTTTTTAATTAAAATAATAACCATCTTATGTTTAATTAAAAAAAGGAGCTTATTTTATCATTTTTACTAAGATTTTAATCAATTAAGTTTTGATCATGAACTTCAAGTTGCAGAAGATATTTTGGTAATTATGTGTAAAAATAATTGATTTTTCTTATTTTTAATTTTTTCAAAAACACTCACAAACAATAGAATTATATATTTTAATATTCTTAAATAGGCCTTTTTGTCTTGGCGTAGTTGAATTAATTAAATTAAGTTTAACATTTTTGTTTTTTATCTGAAGGAGCTTTTCATTAATATTGAATACTAATTTTAGAGATAAACCAGATGCCGTAGGTATAGTTATTTTTTAAAAATTGAGTTCGAAAAAATGAAAAAACTCTACAAATTAATAATATTTTATTCAAGTTTAAATAAAGTAAAGGTGTTCTTTTAAATCTATAGACCAAAACTGGATTTTTTTTCAAAAAAAGAGTTATGGATAATATTTGGATTCCATTAAAGGGAAAAAAAAGGCCACGTTATATGTGTTGCAAAAAAGGGGACCATGAATAGAATTGTAGTAGCATTGGTATTATGAATAAATAAATATTTATTAAATTTTATTCATTTAATTCAATTAAAACGAAAATATCCTATTTTTTCTAATTAAACAAAAGAATTTTGTTGAACAAATTTTTTTACTGAACGATTGATCAATTATTATATTAATTTATGTAATAAAAAAGGAAGCAGATTCATATTTTTGTTAAAAAATTATTCTTTTGCGTCGATTTTCTATACAAAATACAAAATTTAATGTAAATTTTTGAAATTTTAAAATAAAATTTTGCTTTATTAATAGAGTTTATTTATTATTTATTAGAATGGAAGAAATTAACAAGAATGCGTGAACCTTTTCTATAAAGTTCCGAATCATGACTCTTATAAATGATGGTCTTATCAGTCGAACTTATCAATCATTAAATTTGGTAAAAATCCAAGACATCAAAATGACATTAAATTTTTTTAGGGTTCAGGCAAAATTCAGGCAAAAAAAATAAAAATAATTAAATAATTTTTAGTTTTTAGTTTTTCTTACTGACAAAAAAAATATTTTTTGACTGGCCAAATAATTTTTTTTTTACTAAAAATTTATTAATAAAAATCTGACTAATTGTATTAAAGTTAGACAAAAAAAGATATTTCAATGACAAAAAAAAATTTAGTACGACAAAAAAATTCAAAAGATATAAACAAGATATAATTTTTGATGATAAAAAGAAAATTTTAGTAAAAATTATAAAATTAAACAATTTTGTTTTTTTTTCATGGACTATCAGAATTTTTTTTCGGCGACTCTTGAGCTACTATCTGTTCATCAGATTGAATTGGGATCGTTACTTAAGGATTTATTATTTATTTATTTATTTGTTTTCTGTACTCCTTCAGAATAAATTATAAAAAGAAAAAAAATATAAAAAATATAAAAAAAAATAGAGTTAATAAGCAAAGAAATTTTAAAAGACATATATTGAATAAAGATTAAGCAAATATTTTAGAACAATTAATTAATTGACAATTAACTTTCAAAAAATAGTCAGTACAGATTAATTATTTTGTATTCTAATTATTAAAATAGTCATAAGAAATTTATTTTATTTTCAGTTTAAAATTTGCTTTGTCAATGTTTAATTTGAACAATTTTCATTTAATTTAAGTCTTTTAATAATTTTTTTTTTCAGTTATTTATTTTATTTGTCATTTAATTATTAATTTGTCAGCGAATCTTTTTTTTGTCAGAAGGTTAAATACACGCCATAATTTTTCTATTTATTTAAATATTTTAATTAATTTATGTTTCATGAAGAAAATTTACAAAAACAAAAAAATTCAAATCAACAAAGAAATTAAATTACCAAAAAAAATTGTTTATTAAAATGTTCAATAAAATTATGGAAAATCTAAGTATAATTAAATAATTTTCAGCTAAAAATAGACAGGAAATAATTAAATTTAATTCAAAAATTAGGCGCACAATAGATTTCCTGTTTGTGTCAGTATGCATCATTTGAACATGCAGCGTAGTTCCGAATTTAAAACCTCATGAGCTTTAATTTGACAAGTGTTACATAAGACCAGCTAAAAAAAAATTCCTTTGCAAAAAAATCAATTTTAAAAACCGAGGTATTATATCTTTTTAATTATTTTATTAAAATAGCTAATTTCTATATTGGATTAAATAGATGAATAATTTAATTTGAAGAAATGACTGGTCTGTTCATTTACATCGAAATTAAAAATAAAAAAATAATATAAAAAAATCTTAAAATTGTTCTGCTATGCGAAAAATATTGGAAATTTTAAATTTTTTAGTCAATATTTAAAATAATAGGATTGCATTTCCATGAATCAATTCGTCACTAAAATCTGTAAGTTAAACTGTACATTTTAAAATTATTTTTATACTAAATTTTTAGTTATTGCAAATTTTTTTATTAGATTCTTTAGTTCAAATTAGATAAATATCGAAATTTTTAATATCGCCGAATTTGTTCTTCTCTCTACGTTTCTTCTCTTTCAATTTAAAAAAGAAGCAATGAAATCAAAATAAACATTTGTAATTTTTAATTATTTTTAATTATTATTTTTGTAGTATTTGAATCAAAGAAATTTTTTTTTCTAATTTTTACCTTATGGCTCAAAGAAATAAAGTAGATTTTTTAGTATTAAATTTTATCTTCAACTAATTCAAGAGTAAATGCTTTATTTATAAAATTTCAAGAGCTATCAATTTGATTATAAATAGTTTTCAAAATTTATAATTTTTAAAAATAGATTTTTCAAAAATTGAGAATTTGACAGTCTTCTCCATTTATTTAGAGAAGATCCTTCAATATCTAATTTTTTCAAAAAAAGATTTAATTTTATGAGTTGATAAAAATTATTCAATTGTTTGCAAACAGATTTCGGAAATATTTTACTAAAGCAGGATCCGAAATGAAAAATTGTTATTGCAGTTCTTCAAGCAGTTTTTCTTGTTCCAAGATAATGATTAATTTCCAACTGGTTTAAGAGAAAAATACATTAATAAAAGCTTTTTAGATAAAGAAAAACAATTGCGTTTAGTAGAAAAAAATAAATAAATTATTTATTTACCTCAAGGTAAATAAGCGTATTTTTTATATTTTAATATTTTAATTCAAAATTGTCGGTCGGTCGAGTACAAAAAATTTGGAGATAAATTCTTTTTCACGAAAGAAGGCTCCATCAAAATTGAAAAAAAAGAAAAAATATTTTTCGGTTCAATTAAAATATTTTCGACTACAGTTAGGTTGAAAAAAAAATAAAAAATAATTTTTTAATTGAAATTTTTCAACAATAAATTATGTTTAATTAATTGTTTTAAAATTTTAATGTTTTAAAACGCAATTAAAGCTCGGCTCTAAATCCAAGTAGCAAACAATTCAAGTAGTTTTATTAAATTAAAATAAGCTTATATTATTCCGAGATTTATTATGCCTCAAAATCTTAAATTCTAAGATCCTTTTATTATTCACCAAGCATTCTACACTGGGACTCAAGTATTTGCATCTAAATTTAATTTTATGCAGCCAGTAACACATAATTCACTGAGGAAAATTAAGAAGCACAAAATTTAAAAAAAAGAGAGCTAATTTTATTGCGCCTAAATCAATCAAAGCCAAATATTCCGTAAGCTTAATCCCTAATGTCATTAAAATAAAATAAATCTCGTTTGCTCTTAGCATTCATTACTTTTAGCTACCGAAAGTAATTTTTTTCTTTTTTTTTTAATAATTAAATCTTTCATCTCACAAAACACTATTAACTTGGCTAGAGAAAATTAAATACTTTAATCTATTGAGGCGCCTTAAGTGAAAAATTCCTCTTCATTTTTGCGACAATTTTCCTAAGCCCATTCTTCCGCTAAATAATCAAAAGGAAAAAAAAATTAAGATAAATTTTTTTGAATATTTAAAAAAATTTTATATAGCAAACACTTTTAACTTAAAAAAAAATTAAATGCTTTAATCTATTAAGACGTCCTGAGAGAAAAATTCCCTTTTTTCCAACTTTTTTCCTTTTCTTCCGCTGAGCTTAATTTGGAATTCAAGTAATGCACTTCATTCCATGCTGTTTGTCTTTAATTATGTAATTATTGTCATCCGTTTTTGTTCCGGTGTTGTTTGTTCATGAATTTCATCAGGGTGATAATTTAATAATTTTGATTGTAAGTCGATCCAGGAGGAAATTCAAGATAAGGCTTTGTCAAAACAGAGGCCAAAATCAATGAAAATAAAAATTTTAAAATTATAATATTTATTCTAGAATTTGTGTATAAATATTTAAAGTCACCTTTGACAATAATGAAAAAAGCCGCATCATTTATCTTTCGTGAATAAGAGCAATTTTGCGTACACAACAAAAATAACATAAAGGTAAAAATAAATTTCAATTTTTTTTTATTTTTCTACCCATAAACAAACATTATCAAAAAAACAAAATTTAATAAATTCAATTACTAATTTTTTTTCTAAAAACGCCAAGATCAAAATTTTTCAAGGCATGGTACAAATACGCAACCACAATTCCACTTGTTGCTAGTCGTTTGATAGTAATTTTATCATGGAACTGGAAAACATAGTTGCCAATACGGTCTACATAAAAGCTCGAGCTGGTAAAGCTTTTTGGAGTCTTTAATTAGCGTTTTTTTTACCTAAGCTCTTTAAAGGCGAAGGCAGTAAGAACAAGGGCCGAAGCAAAAAATGGAAACAAATGCTCAAGTTGGCACCAATTAGCGAGTGCATTTACCTAAAAAACGAGATTGGTAAGCCATTTTTCTCTATCTTTTTCAAACAGATCTAAACTGAGTTTCTTAGCACTTTAAAAAAGAAGATTGTGAAAAAGTTTATTCAAAGATAAACAAAATAACAAAAATTCAAATTAATTATGCAGTTATCTTTAATTTTAAAAATTAGCAATGAGTTTTAATTTTTTGTTTGGATTTTATTAGATAAAGAATCACTTCCCTTTTAAATAATTTTATGAATTTTCGACTGATTTTTGTTTTTGGTCCTTGTTGTTGGTATGCAGGTATACAGGAAAGTTATTTCCCTAGTGTCGTTATTTTAAAAGGAAAAAAAATTATATAAAAGTGAAGAAAAAGGATTAGAAAGTTTTAGAATTTATCAAAAAAAAACTATTCAAAAGACATTTTTATTCTAATATTCTTTCTCTTTCATATTGAAAAAAAAGCTAAATTAACTTAAAAATTAAATTTATAGAGTTTTAACCTTTTAAAAGTCAATTGATGCAAAATACTCGAGGAAGCATCATATTTGAGTATCAAAATAAATCGAAATGATTTAATTTTTAATACTTTTCATTCTGCTGATGCCAATTACAAAGATTAGTTGTAAAATTTTTTTTTAGAAATTGTCAATTATTTTGCTTTAAATACTCAAATTTTTTTTTAAATAAAATCTTACGGTCTTATCTATCATGTAACTAATTTGACCAAAAAAATTAATGAGAGCAAAGTTTAAAGTAAATTTTTTGGAATAAAAATTTTAATCTCTTTTTTTTAATTAAAATTATTGCAAAATTGACCTTCAAATAGATGATGTTTGTTTCTGACTTAAAAATAATAATTGATTAATTTTCACCTCAATTTTTAAATATTCTTAATAAAATTTTTTAATTAAATGTAAGAAAATGTATTTTTTTATTCTGCTGAACCATTTTTTCATTTATCAATTATTAAAATTTTTTTCTTTTGACACATTTAAAATTATGTGACCAAAATTAAATTTATGTAAACAATAAATTTATATTCTAAACATATTTGGTGACCAATTTATTAGTAACTTGTAATGTGAACAGAGTTGGTTATATGAAAGATATGATCAAACCATTGCAAACTTCTTCTTGACTCTGAAATTTTTTCATAAATTTTAAATATCAAAATCAATCGTTTCCTTGAGTAGACTTAGAAAAGACCGTAATTTTTAATTGGAACCTTAAATTTTAGATTTTAATTAAATTCTTTGAATATCAATTTTTGACTGAGAGTATAAAGATTTTCTTAGTTGGTTATTTTTTTGATTGTCTTTGAAGCCAAAGATTTTTTATAAATTCAAGATAAATATTTTTCTGCTCTATCATTGCTATGTTTGCAGTTTTGCAAGCTCTTGGGACTCTACCTTGTCTTAGACTTACGCCAAAAAATACAATATTATGTTCCGGTAAGTCTCAGTTAGATTTTAAATTGGAAATTTAATAATTTAAAAATTTTATTAATTAGGAATAAAAAAAGTTGATTTAAATAAAGAACGTAAATGTTTCTAATTAATCAAAGTCGAAATAGAATTTTAAATTTTTTTGTTAGTTTTTTTCTTTGTTCAATCTTGGTTTTGACAATGATGAATTAGATTATTGTTTTTTTAATTCGTTTTAAACAGGGTCGTAGAATTAATAAATCATTAAATATTCAAAACTTTTTAAATACTCTTATTTCTCATTTAATTAAAAATCATACCAACTGGCTGTTAGTTCGAGGTATTTTGAATTTTAAAGATGAAATTTACATGAATAACAATATTGTTTATTAAAATTTTTAAATTGAAATATCTGTAATTTAAGGCTTTAATTGATTTGCAGAATTTTTATCCCATTCTAATCCATAATTGACCAGATGGAGGCTGTAAAAGTCTCCGGTTAAAAATTTTTATTAACGAAGTTGCTTTGAAAAAACTCGAAAAAAAAGATTTAAATAAATTTTTTTTTTTTAATCTTTTTAAAGATTTAGCTAAATTAATCTTAAAAAAATATAAATTTTTGGACTTTTTAAGTACGCTTACACACTTTAGAGATTACACCGCCTACCGCCATTTCGTTTGCCAATTACGTGAGATAAAATTAAAATTTTCTGAAGTTAAAAGTAACTTTTATCAATAGTGGAAAAGTATTGGGACATTGAAAAAAATCAGATAGTCGCAATTTTTTAAAATGCTTTAGTTTATACCAACTTTTTTGCACACCAAATCTTTTCTCTTTGAAAAGTGCCTTAATTAAAATAAAATACTATTTTAAATAAGGAATAAAAAAATTGCACCTTTTTTCCTTAAAATAAATTTTTTCATGAGTCTAAAAGACAAAAAACTAATAGCAATTTGATTATTGTTTAATTGATTTAAAAAAGAAATTAAAGATTTAATTTTTTGGTAAAAGTGATGCAATATAGGGTGCTACGTTGCAACTACTTATTCGAACTAAATGTGAGTGTACTAAATTCATTCAAAAAAAAATTTTTAGATAAAAATGTCAGACATTAAATAAGTTTAGAAATGTCTCATATAAAATGTCTTCTAATGAATATTTAGAAGCTGATGATCATGAACCAACTGGTGAAAGCTCAACAAAGCTGATATAATTGACATGGTTACAGTTGAAGAGGGTTTAGAAAATAATGAGATAAATTAAAAAGAAGAAAGCTTTTTCAATGATTAAATTGTTTTGTTAAAAATCTTAAGGCTTTGATGAAATTTATAGCGATAAATTATTTGAAATTAAAGAAATGAAAGGTGATTTAAATTAAAATAATTTAAAATAATCAGATATTTTATCTATTTTTATTAAAAATTAAAATTTGTTTTCTATCTTTATTAATTGTTTTTAAAATTCAATAAAGTAAATTAATTTTTTTATTCGAATTTTTTTTTAACCTTTGAAATATTCCGGTTTAAAGTTTATTCGGAAAAATTATCAAATGTTTTTTCATTATAATTATTGAGTTGAATAAACTTATTTAAATTTCTGATTTAAATTTTTCTTAAACAACCAGTCTTTGAAAAGGCATATAATTATTAGCTTTGTTATTTTTGTGCATGAAAAAGACAAAAATATTTATGTCAGATATAGTTTTATTAATTAAAATAAAATAAAAAAAAAACATATGTAAAGATTGATGCAAACATTAAAACAAAAAAAAATAAAATTTTTTGCGTATAAAAGTAATTAATAATCATCTTTTTTTATTCAAATAAAAACTTTCAAATTTTGACTTTATTGATGTTATTAGACTTTTATTATTTTTTAATTTCAATTCCTCTTATGGATTTTAACTGATTTTATTTTTAATATCCCATTCTTCAAAATAATTATATTAATTAATTTTCTTTTTCTTTTTTGATTTTTAATCTGTCATCTAGCTCGCTACAGATAAACAATATTATTTCAAGATATTGAAGGACTAAATCTTGGGTTTTAAGAATGTCTTAATGACTAATTTTTAGTCCCTAATGTTTTTTATATGTAAGATTTAGAGCTAAGTTTCAGATACAATTTTTAAAAAAATTTTTGGTTTATAAAAATAAATGAGTAAATAAAGAGAAAGAAAATAGAAAAAATAAGAAAAGACCTTAAGCAAACGAACCACAACCAGAACAGTTTACTTGTTTTTTTTAAAAATCTAAATATGTAAACAAACGAGTAAAAAATTGCCAGATAATAAATATTTTTTTTTAATTTTATGAGATGAAAAATGAAGAATTTTTTGTTTAGTTTATGCTGCAAATAAATTAAAAATGAAAAATTTTAAATTAGATTTGACGCTTTTTATCAATTTTGTTGAATTCTATTAAAAACAGCCCTATTTTCAGTATAATTTTTTTCTTAAAAAGTCACACAACCAATTTTTTAATGAAAAATATTCTAAAAACATAATTAAAATTTTTTTTTAAATTTTGACAGAACTATCCAAGGAGTATATAATCGACAATCAGCCGATCGGAAATAAACTATTCCGTCAATTTTGTTCAAATTCAAGTGAATTTCACAAAATTATTGAGCTTGTGGAAAAAATAGAGCAATATGAACTGATAGAAAGCGATGACAAGAGTGCACTGTACTCGGCAGCCAAAGATATTATCGAAATTTTTTGCCAAGAAGACTCGATAAACCATTATTTGGTTGACTTGCAAATTTTGGAAATAAAAGTTGACAGTATCGAACTAGACAAAAATTTGTTCTCCCAGGTCCTAGAAAGACTAAACAATGTGCTTTACAAGGAACCTTTTGAGCAATTCATAAATGATAGCATGTACTTCTATCGCTATTTGCAGATAAAACATTTGGAACAAATGCCTATAACTAAAAACACGTTCCGAATGTACCGGGTGTTGGGCAAAGGAGGCTTTGGCGAAGTGTGTGCATGTCAGTCAAGGGCAACTGGTCGCATGTATGCATGTAAAAAACTGGAAAAAAAAAGAATAAAAAAGCGCAAGGGCGAACAAATGGCCATGAATGAGAAGAAAATTTTGCAAAAATGTAACTCTAGGTTCATAGTTAGTTTGGCTTATGCATTCGAGACCAAGGACTCGTTGTGCTTGATTTTGACATTGATGAATGGTGGAGACCTTAAATTTCAGATACATCACATAATGGGACATTTTTCCGAGGAAAGAGCTCTTTTTTATGCAGCAGAAATCATTTGTGGCCTTGAGCATTTGCATTCGAACAGAATTGTATATAGAGATCTTAAGCCAGAGAATATACTTTTGGACGATGCCGGGCACATTCGAATTTCTGATTTGGGTCTTGCTGTAGAGGTGCCCGAGTCCGAATTTATTAAAGGAAGAGTTGGAACTGTGGGCTACATGGGTAAGTTGAATAATAGATTTAATTCTAAATAAAAATATTGGAAATTGTATCAAAAATTTTAATAGAATTATTTTTCTGATGCCAAAAATTAACAAGAAATTTAAGAATATTTTTTAGAAAATTTGACCAAATTAAATTTAGGCAAGAAGATAAGAAAAACAGCCTTAATGGAACATAACATATTACCCTTGATCCAGTCAGTTGGGACCCATTTCCTCCCAAAGTTGGCTTGCGAATCTAATTAAAGGTGCTGGTAATGGGTGCAGCGGACCTCTCTCCTATGATCATGGTGACTTGTCTCTGTAGCTCGAATTGAAGAAAAACAATTAAGCATTGTAAATTGAAAAAGAAACTATTTTCAATTTATAAATAAATATCAATTGAGTTAAATTAGAAATTATGTAAATCTTTTTTAATTTTTTTTTTTTAACTAGTTTTTTTTTATTATTTCAAGTGTTGTCAATTTAAGTTCTTGTAACCTTTTTTCATGGAATATTCTGCTGATTTCAGGCACAAGACTTGTTTCTCGTCTTTGAACGGATTCGATGGCGCTTATGTCTTTCTTCAAGTAAGGTCTCCCAATTGTAACTCTATACTCAAGATGAGGTCTGACAAAAAACTTGTAGAGTCTTGATACTGAACCCTTATTGTATATTTTAAATGTTTTTTTTAATAATTCCAAGAACATTATTTGCTTTTTTGATTGACAAATTTATGCAAGTTGTCCACTTTAAGTCCTCAGATATTGTGATACCTAAGTCTTTCTCTAGTTTTGTTTCTTAAATTGACTTATTATCTATGTGGTATTCGTTATGAAGATTATTGCTTCCAAAGTGTTGACAAAAAGGCTGAAACTAGGTTAAAAACTGCACCAAGTACCAGCATCTTTACATGCTAATAATTAATTGACAATTTTAAAATACTTTCACCTGGACATTCTCCAATTTTTTTTTTTTTAATAAAGCACCTGAGGTACTAAAAGGAGAGTATTATTCATTTTCCCCGGACTGGTGGGGTCTTGGATGCTTGATATTTGAGATGATTGAAGGCCAGTCGCCTTTCCGATGCCGCAAGGAAAAAGTTAAGCGCGAAGAAGTTGACAGACGAGTGAAAGAGAGCAACGAAATTTACTCGTGTAAATTTTCGCCTTTGGTAAGAGATCTGTGCTCGAAATTGCTGGAGAAAAATGCTGCAATGAGACTTGGCTGTGGCCTGAGAGGGGCCCTTGAAGTCAAAAGCCACCCTTGTTTTAAGTTCAACTGGAAGCGGATCGAAGCAGCCATTGAAGAGCCTCCGTTCACGCCCGATGTTTGTATCTTTATTTAAAATATTTCTATTCATCTTTTTAATTAAAGTTAATAGCCCAAGGCGGTTTATGCCAAAGATGTGCTCGACATCGAGCAGTTTTCGACAGTAAAGGGGGTCACTATAGGCCAAGAGGATGAACTTTTTTACGCCAAATTCAACACCGGTTGTGTATCCATTTCATTCCAGACTGAGCTTGTTGAGACCGAGTGCTTTGACGAACTGAATGTTTATGGTCCGGACAACAGCCCTAGTCCGGACTTGATTATGAACTCGGTGGCCGAGCTATCCGATGATGAGTCAACTGGCTGTATTAGTTTTAAAAGCAGGAAATCACCTCATAACACGAACAAGTCGTGTTTTTTTAGGTTCTCGAAAAATTCAAAATCTTCTATTGACAAAACGCTGATAGCCAACTCACACGACGTTGACATGAACTCGGAGCAGCGTTCGGACAAGATTCAACACTTCAATGAAAATGAAAAGAATGGAAATTTTTTTGTAAGAAAATTTTTAAAGACTAAAAAATCCAGAAATGGCCTCTCGAATGACACCTCTAAAGGTGGTAGTTCGAAATAGTTTCGCACTGTCCTAGAACATAAAAAGTACATCTAGATTTTTTTTTGAAAATTAATCCGCCTAATTAACAAAATGTAAAAATGTAAAATTTTTTGTTTAAATTTATTGTTGAATTTAGTGAGAATTATTTGTTAATAATTACTTTTATTATTATTATGAAAATTTAAAATAAAGTTTTTTTTCTTTTTCTTTATTTATTTTATTTCGATTAAGTGCTATTTTTGGGTAACCAGCATTCAACAAAGCTAAAGAAAGTGCCGTATTGGAATTTACCATTTTTGCGTAAATTTGCCTAATGATCTTGGAAAAAAATGCAAAAAATAAAAACAAATACGACCATTCAAAAATGGATTGAACGGACGAATTTTTGAAATTGAAAATCAAGGGAATTATTTATTTATTAAAAAAGGCTTCTTCGAATTTATTTTATTTTTTAAAATCATCAGGATCTAAATTTTTAATTCAAAAAGAATTAAGATTAAAAAAATTAAAAGCTATTTTTTTTTTCTTTGATCGAAATCAAGATAAATCTGATTTACACTTTTAAGAGAAAATTTTTCGAAAGAAAAATTTACTAAAACTTTCTTTCAACAACAACATTTAACCAGAACCAATTTTTTTATTTAAAAGACCAACTTTATGAAATTTTCTAACAATTTTAGTATTCTTTTAATTAAATGACCACCATTCTTCATTTTCAATTACTATCTTCATTATTCAAAATTTTCTCAATTCATTATTTATTGTTTAAAAATTATCCTTTATCAACACTCTAAAATTTAACTCTCTCACATCGAATCGTTAACAAAAAAACATTTTTTATTTTAAAAAATTTAAGTATTTTTCATGATATTTGACTTGTTGGTGATAAATTTTCTAAATTAATTATAAAATTTTTTAAAAATTTAGCAAAAGGATTTCTGAAATAAAGATTGATTAAAGACAAGATCAATAATTGTTTAGGAAGTTTTTTGAAAAAGAGTTGATTATATTTAGCATTACAAGTATCAAAAAATAAAAATAATTAGAAAATTTATTAGTGAATATCAATTTTTAAATAAATAAAATATAATAATTTGTAAGAATTTTTTATAAAAATTAGTGTCATTTTAATTTAGATCATTTTTTTAATCTACTTGATCTTTTGAACAAAAATGGGGTAATTGGTATTGTCAATTCTTTTTCACTTGGCCTAATGTCAATTCGAACATAATTTCGTATTGGATTCGATTTGAAAACGCTTCTTTTTCTGAGCTCAACTATTTCTTTCTTTATTTCAATTTCTTTAATTGATTGCAGCTCATTTTTTACCAACTGTTTCAACTGTTCCATTCTTTTTAAGTACATGTTAAATCTATGCCGCTTAATTGCTCTGATTTCGGTTCTTAGAGGGATGAAGCGATTTGTATTTTGGTCGATTTTTGAACGCATGTTTCACAATTAAAAAAATTAAATATTATTTATTTAAATACTTATTTATAATAAAGCGAAATATTTTTAAAAGGACAGAACTAGCTGAACAAAAAATTAGTCGTTTACAATTGCTGCTCTTAAGAAAAAATGTAGTTTTGATTCAGTGGGTATGGATATCCCAATTCAATCAGATAGAAAAAGAAGTAGACCAAAAACAACAATTGGTCCACTTCAATTTCAGACAAAAGAATTTCAAGCTTCAAATGTGAAAAAAATCAAATATTTTTTTATTAAACATGTATTTTCGTGTAATTTGGTGCTTATTTGTTCAGAATAGTAATTCTTTTTTTTTTTGGTGCATAAAATAAAACTTCTGTATCTGTATTCTGGACGGCTTGTAATTTTCTTATGCTAGAATCTGATAAAAGATTTAACAATGGAAAAAAGAAGTCCTGAATAGAGTCAATTAGAGATTTGTAGAGAGAGCTTAATGTCTTTTGACTTAGGTCCCACCTACAAGATAGAATCTTAATCGTCTTGAGGTGCATTTACTTTTAGTTTCATTGATTACTGAATCAAACGAAAGCTTGTAATCGAAGGTAACTCCCAAAAATTTGGTTGATCTGGACTGTGGAATTTTTTTATTATTAATTGTTAGGTTGAGTTTTGGTGGATATAAGATAGGTGGATTTTTTTCTAAAGAGATTTTCATCTCAAAATCATCAAACTTTTTTTTTGTTTTTTTTTTTTTTAAGTATATCTGTTCGAGCGTAAGCTTCTTCAGAAGATTTTAGTATGTTAGTACAGTCAACTCGTGGTTTAACGAATATCTTGATTTTACGAACTAAATTAAAAGAACGGAAATTCGGCAATCTATTTACATGCAAAAAATTTTTGATCTAACGAATTTTTGATCTAACGAAACCTTGATTTTACGAACTAAATGTTTTGTACAACTTACACTTATTTCCTATTTAAAATTACTTGATTTAACGAAAACTATAAATTTCAAACCTTACTACTATTCTAGAAAAATTTGAAAATTTGTCGTTTGGCTTAGCAAATTTGAAAAACCAAAATGTAATTAATAGCGTCATCACGTAAAAAAACCGTTGAAAGTTGTGTGTTGGCAATGTCGCTCAACAAAACAAACCAAAACCGACGGTGGATATTTAAAAATTCGGTCAAGCTAAACTTGAAGAAGTTAGACAAACCGATTAGCCATAAAGTCTTATTTAGTGCACTTGATGTCGTCCTGAACCAAGTGGAAAATGATGCGATCACAAGTATCTACAATTTCTCTTCAAACAAAGTTTGGATAATAGAGTTTAATGCTGCTTTTAATGTTGCCAAAGTTTTCGATCGTGACATCAATATCAATGGAACCATTTTCAGACTTGAAGATGCAAATAAAGTCCCGGATCTCAGAAGGTATTGTACTTTTCGATTTCACTTCTTGCCCTCTGATTTCGAGAATCATAGACTTGGAACCTTCTTTAATGCTGTTCGAATTGATGGACTCAATATTGAACACATTACCGAAGAAAAATATAAAGATAGACCCGAGAGGAAAAATGGTGTCAGAAGGGTGAGAATATCATTTCCAAAAGAAGTTGAGAATATTATTGGAAGCTTGTCAGGCCCCACAATAATGTATGGTTTAAAGTGTCTTGTGTCAATTGTTGGACAAAAGCAGAAATGCTATTTTTGTGATGATGAAGGACACAACATTGCTAAATTCCCTGTCAAAGAAACACTATTCGAAAATTGTCATCAGAAAGGACATTTGACAAAAATATGCTCCATTGCCGAAAAGCTTAAGTCGCTTGAAAGGAAAAAGATGTACTACAATGATCTTTACATTGACTCAGAAGAAACGCAATCATTATTTGAAGCTGACCAAAAAGATAATGATGAAAATGTGATGCCAAAAACACCTGGATATCAGCCAACAAATTTCAATGACGTAATATCCCAAATTAGCCCAAAAGACCTTAAAACTCCAGTTTTAGAAGAAGATTTGGTAAGTCGTTTAAACGATTTTCTACCACTATGCCAGTCACCTGTCAATGTACGCTCAAATGATCAGAATGAGACTGAGTATTTTTTCCAAACCAAAAATCAAACCAAGAGATTTCCCGAATCTGATCCAAATGAAAAAGAGCTCACCGAAAATGAATCAAAGAAACCATTAGTTGTCTTAGAAAATCAAAACGAAAGTACCTTCGAGTCTGAATCAAACAGTTCAACAACTGAATGTTCAATTCAAGTAGTTCAATCATCTAACGAAATTGGTCAGCAAACTGCCAGTCAAAACAGCATTGAAGAAAATTTAGAATGAACAAGAAGTTAAATAAATCAACTTTAAGGACAAAACCTCTTAATAAAACAAGGTTAGTAATTACACACTGGAATTGTCTTCATTTACCTAGTAGGGTTCATCTCTTAGCCAATTTTTTAGCTCAAAAATGTCCAGACATTGTTTTGCTCAATGAACTAAAGATAGATTTAAGTGAGGCAAATATTTATCTTGATTTTCACAATTATCAATTCATAACAAAACCACGCAACAAGTATGGAGGAGGAGTAGCAATTTCAATTAAAGAAGGAATTGAATTTATACAAGATTTCTCTTATGAGGAATTCAATTCCGAACTCCTTTGTATAAAAATGAACTTAGGAAAGAATAATGAATTGTTTATATTCAGTCTTTATAATCCACCCAATACGCTTCTGAACTTTGAGTTTTTTAAAACTGTTAATAAAAAATGTAGAAACTACATTTTAGGTGGTGATCTTAACGCCAGAACAAAGCAAATAGGCTGCGTAGGGGAAAATGAAAACGGCATAATGTTGGAAAGAATAATCAATGAGTTAGACTTCTCAGTAATCAATGATGAGCGTCCTACTTTCAATATTTTTAATAGGAATTACTTTGTAATCCTTGATCTTTTCTTAGTTTCATCTTCATTAATTGACAAAATTACCGACTTTTGTGTCCTAAATAGTCAAGACATGACTAGTGACCATTTCCCAATCGAAGCATCGATTTCTATGGGCTATCAATTAGAAAATAAATCAGCAGCTAAAAAGTTTAACTATAAGAAAGCAAACTGGCAATTATTCAGCGAGATTTTTAAATTCTCAAATAGTGAATATCACTGAAAGTTCCCTCACAATAGATCAACTAAATGATAAAATTACAGAAAAAATTATTTCTACTTCACATAAAAGCATTCCTTATCATTCGCAGAAAATCTACAAAACCAGTCTTCCCCCGAACATTGTTATTCTGATAAAAGAACGCAGGAAAGTAAGAAGAAACTTTCAAAAAACTCGCTGTCAAAATCTCAAGAAAAAATTTAATCAACTTACATTTGAGATAAAAGCCTCTTTAAAAAAATTCTGGAATCAAAATTGGTTTGATTTTATTGAGAAAATGGGAAAAAACCCATTGACAAGTAGACCATTCTGGAAAAAAATATATAAATTTAGATCAAAAAAAGGATCAAATTTAATCCCAAATTTGTTTTTAAATGAGAAGGAATTCAAAACTAATGAAGAAAAGGGAAAATGCTTTGGAGAACTCCTATCTTCAATATTTAGTCCTAATTCTGTTTTAATAGATCGTGATAAAGATTTCGAAATACTTAATTCTAACTCTGAATTCTTTAGAAATTATGATCAGTCTAATTTTAATGATCCAATTTGCTTAAATGAATTAATTATGTCTCTAAAAAGATTGAAAAATGAAGCGGCATCAGGACCTGACCAAATTCATAATCTAATGTTAAAAAACTTACCTAGAAATTCATTAATAGAAATTATAGAACTTTTAATTTATCTCTTCGAGAAGGTAGAGTCCCTAAAGCATGGAAAACATCGAACATTACTATGATTCAAATAAAAGCCTCTTCTTTACAAGATCCTTTAAATTATAGACCAATTAGTATAACGAGTTGTTTAGGAAACATCCTGGAACGCATAGTATTTTCAAGATTATACAATTATTTGGAACAAAATTCACTCCTTATCCAGGAGCAATGTGGATTTAGGAAACACCGGCGAACATCAGATAATCTTTTCTTTTTAATTCAAAAAATCGTGGAATCACTTAATAGAAAAAAAAGAGTTTGTGGTCTGTTTTTTGATATTTCTAAAGCCTTTGATAGGGTTTGGCATGAAGGTCTACTTTTTAAATTGATTAAAATGAATCCACCTCATTACTTGACAAACTGGATTAGATCCTTTTTAGATAGTAGGACATATAAGGTAAATGTGAATGACCATTTGAGTGATGAATATCAAATAACTGCAAGTGTTCCTCAAGGCTCAGTAATTATTCCTCTTTTATTTAGTATATATATCAATGACATCCCCAAAAGAAACAAAACAAATAATGAATACTCTCTGCTTTTCGCAGATGATCTAGTTACATTCTTCATTTATAACAAAAAGGGGAACCTAGAAAATAAGATTAATAAATACACCAACGAACTAGAACAATGGCTTATTAAATGGAAAATGAAGATATCAGTTGAAAAGTCGTGTTCAGTAGTCTTTTCTAGGTACAAAAAAGAGGGTGATTATCTTAACTTAAAAATCTATGTAAACAGAATAGTGAGCCAAAAAGAAATCAAACTTCTTGGTATTAAATTTGATTCTAAGTTAAACTTTAATATACTAGTAGACGAAATTAAAGAACGCTGCAACAAAAGGCTAAATATTATTAATATATTGTCAAACAAAAAATGGGGTCTCACTCAAAACACACTAGGAAATTTATATAAATCTTTAGTCGGATCTATTTTAGACTATTCTTTTCCTTGCTTGAATTCATTTTCAGAAAATGATATCAAAAAACTACATGTAATTCAGAATACAGCATTCAGATTTATCCTTAAGTTAAAATATGATACTCCCTCCAACATCGTGCAACATGAAGCTTTTAATAAACTAAAATTACTAACAGTCTCGAATCGTCTTTTTGAGTTGAGCGAGAAATATGTTGGGACAGGACTGAGTCATTCTATTCCATTGGTTGTAAGACTGGTGATGGAATACAAAGAAGGTTTCGAATCGAGATATATTGAATACCCAACTCCATTGTGTAATTGCTACCTTACTATTTCTTCTTTTTTTCCTAAAACTTGAACTATTTAAACATGTGCCACATGAAACAATCTTTTCCAATTTATGTCTTTTCAACTTTAATTTTTTTTAGCGTATTTACTCTATTTTCTTTATCTCTTGATTCTTTTTTTTTTTATCTAATTTTATTTACTTTAATTTTATTTTTATTTTATTTTTTTATTTTATTTTTTATTTATTCTGAAGGAGCTTTAGCTCGGTACAGAAAACAAATAAATAAATAAAAATAAATACTATTAATTTTTATTGACTGATTAAGAAAAGAAAAAATATAAATGCTTTTTTGTTTTTGTATTTGTAAAATTGCTGTATCTAATTAAAATGAAAACAAAGAAATCGATTCAGGAAAAAACGAAAAGTCTTAACTTTTGAAACAAAATATAATATTATTAAATCACACAAAAATAGCAAAAAAACGAAGAATCTCGCATATGAATATGATGTTTATCCGTCCACAATTTCAACAATACTTGGCCAAAAAGACAAAATATTAGAGGCTTATGAAAGCAATTTGATAAGACCGGATCGAAAAAAAATAAAACTTCCAGATTATCCTGACGTTGACAAACCGTTTCTTGATTGGTTTTACGAAATGAAACGTTACAATAACGTAATAATCAGCGGTATCGAAATTCAGTTAAAAGCAATAAATTTGCCAGTATGCTCGGACACACTGATTTCAAAGCCAGTCCAGGTTGTTTATCAAATCTAACGTATCATCGCTTTTTTTCACTATCATTGTTCAATAATTGGCAAGTAAGTGAAAAAAGCGGCTAAAGTTAAAAAAAAACACTGAAAAAAAGCGACTAATTATAATTGACCAGTAAATTTATTATTTTTGTATTATAATAAAATTAAAAAAAAAGAAGGCGTTAATTAAGCTATACAAATGCAAATTATGCAAAAAAATAAAAAAACCAAAAAATTAGTAAATAAAGTCTAATGAACAAAATTTTTTAAAATTGAAAGTAAAATATTACGGCGATTAAAATTCATGTCTTTTGCCAAAAACAAAAAATTATTTGAGCCTTTAGATAAAATCTCACCAAATTTACACACAAATACTCCACAATCATAACCATTCGTTTGAACTGGAATATTTTTGACGTAACTAAAATCCCAATGTTCTGTTAAATTAACACCATAAGCTTGATAAATATTTTAAATTGAGAAATTGTTTTAGGTTTTCAAGTAAATAAGGATACTCTTGCAAAGACGAATCATATTTGTATGGCCTTTTTTGCTCAAACTAACTGTTTCAGTGTTAAGACCAGGAGTGGTATTTGAAGCCTGACAGTTGCATGATGAAAAATATTCTTTGCAGCGCCAATAAAAATTCCCATTTGGCTTTACTTGATTTTTATAATAAAGATAATCGTCAACAAACAACATTGGTTTTTCGTGGTTGGTGTTGATAATTTTTATGGTTTTAAATTCCATTTTAAGTTTTTTTTTAAATTTCAAATAGTATACTTGTAAGTGAGTATTCAATTTCAAATTCATATATTCATCCATCATTTAATTGAGTATTTAATTTTTAGAATATAGGTCTTAATCTGAGTTGTAGTATTAATTAAATTTGTATTGCAAGTTAAGCGTAATAAGATTAATATAAAATTGCAATTATTGCAATAGTGAAAAAAAGCAACTAATTAGTATTAAAATTAATTTTTTTAACGCTGCATTTATAATTATTTCACGTCTTAATCTAATAAAGTACCGCAAAAAATTATGTATGGGAGGAGTTGTAAAATAGTGAAAAAATAGTGAAAAAAAGCGATGTTGCCAAATCTAAAAGATCGTAACAATCTCTCATTGAAAATATCAAATGGTGAAGCGGGTTTGGATGATAAAGAAATTGTTGAAAATTTGGTCGAAAACGTTTTGCCAGATTTGATTCAAGATTATGACATAAAAGACATATACAATGCCGATGAAACTGCGCTATTTTATAGAGCTTTACCAGAACGAACAATGCATTACAAACAGATCAAATGTGACATCAACAAAGTTTCAAAAGAAAGCATTACTTTACTATTTTGCTGTAATATGGACGGTTCTGATAAATTGAAGCAATTGGTGATTTCTAATTCAGAGAATCCTAGATGCTTCAAAGATATATCGAAAAATAATTTACCTGTTTATCACCGAAACAATAAAAACGCGTGGATGAATAACCGAATTTTCAAAGAATGGTTAACCAAATGGAACATCGATTAATAGCTGAAAATCGAAAGATTTTGCTGTTTATCGACAATTATGATTGAAATTCAATGATTGAAAACTTATATAAAATGGAAAATTTTATAAGCCAAACAAATAAAATACAAACATAAATTGATGATTTTTTTAAATAAAAACTTAAAAACATGGCTTTTTGTTTTATTTTAATTTGGTTTTTAAAATAATCTTTTCCCATCGTTTTGTATAGGAATTTTGATACAACGAAATTTTATTTAACAAATAGGTTTTTTTCCGCCCAACTCATTCGTTTACTGTAGATTTGACTGTAGATTTTTAATTTATGTTTTCAAATCAAACTTTGGCATTATCTTAATATTTAAAAGCCAAATGTGTGAAAAAAAGTAAAAACTTCATGCATATACTTACGATATATAACTTTAATATTTAAATATAGTGTTTTTAAAATTGTCTTAATCCATTTTTATATATATAATAATTTATAGCTTATATTTTCTCATGACGCAATTTTTTTTCTCAAAGTAGCAATTATATTATTTTTAATAGCAGATCATTAAATAAATAGTTATTTTATTTTATTAGTAGTAAAAATTTGAGAAGTAATAACCATTCAAAAATTTAACATATGATTAATTGAAACATGAGTACACATAAGTTCTTATAAGGAAAATATTATATGATTGAACAATAATAAATGCTATATTATTAAATTAATGAACAATTATATCAAAGAATAAGCGATATTTAGAGATCGACTACCATTGAGAGATTTTATGAGAGTCAGGGACAATTTGATAGAAAATTGGTCACGTTACAGGAATCAAATTTTTTAACAACAAAAAAGTTCAAAATAATTCCTGAAATATCTTCCCATGAATGGGTGCTAATAATAAATAAATAAATGAATTGATTTTAAATGGTGCAAATCAAAGAAACGAATTGTTAAAATAATGACGAAGAGGATATGGTAATGTATAGTTCCGTCAGAAAAATTCAATTTCGAGGCTTCAAAAGAGAATTGTCGTTTGTATTTGAACAATCATGACTTTCTTTCAGCTCAACTCAATAAGTTTAAATAAAGAGGCAGTCTAAGTAAAGCTGATTCAAAAAAAAAGATGATTAATTGATTGTTATTTCTTTATCTATTATATAAATGATAAAAAAAAATTGAAAAAAAAAAACCTAAATTAATCACAGTTCAAAGTTTTTCTTTCTAAAAATGGTGTTTTTACAGACATTTAATTAAATTATTTAATTTTTTTTTATTATTTTTCAAAAGAATCTTTAAATAAAAAAAATTATCAATTAATTTAAAAATCAAAAAAAATTTCCTTTTTTATTTTCATCATAGTCCTTTAATAAGTAATAAATTCGATCAATTTTTTTTTACTTTTTATTTTTGGGAACTGGAATTTGTGTTGGTATTTCAACAACAATAAAATGAATATCAAATAAATTTAAATCTATTTTATTGAATTGATTTGGAGTAAAATTTTAGAGAAGATGCACAGCGATCCTCAAACACGTTGCATTCAAAACAAACAATTGACCAAAAACTACTAATAAATAGAGACCAAATCGAAATAAAAAAAAAAGAAAAAAAAAGTTTATATTTATTCTCATTTTAAGATTAAAATCAATTTTACTCTCAAAATAGACCATCCATATCAAATCTATTAAATAAAAAATAATTTTTTTTAAATTTTTTTTAAAATAAAATTTAAACACACACACTCACACATAGAGAGAGAGAGAGAGAGAAAGAAAAGAAGAGCCAAAGAGCACACACTCACCACACGCACGCACAGATGCGGAAACAAAAAAAATCGATTTGAGAGGGGAAGTGAGAGAGAGAGAGAGAGAGAGAGAGAGAGAGAGAGAGAGAGAGGGGAGGGGGGAGCACAATTGAGCTTGGTGGCTAGTCGAAGCGAATTAGATTATCAGGCTTTTGTCTTTCGTGGTAAGTGCTGGCCACTTTGAACTGCTCGAGCCACTCTTTAGCCAAATGGCCACTCTCCAGTCTGTACTTGTACATGTTGCCGTTGTTCAAGTCGTTGAGCTGAATGTCGTACTTGAGCACCTGGTTGTGGTGGTGGTGGTGGTCGTCGCTGGTGTCGGTGGCGGTGTCGGGGCACAAATCGACCACCATCCAGTTGGCAATGGGGTGCATTTTGCACGGATTTTTCTGGTAGAACATCTTGCGGGTTTGGAGCTGATTTTTGAGTAGTTCGGCGTCGCCGTCCACCACACTGGTCCGCCTCGCCTCCTTGCTGAACATCAAGCTGCTCTTGGCCGGATAGTAGATCAACAAGTTGCCGGCGACCAGCTGCAGCCAGTACGACTTCCATTGACTAAACTTGGGCTTGCGGAAGTGCTTGATGATGCACTTTCGTTTGATGGGCGACTCGAAGAGGACTATTTGGGCGGCGGGGCAGTGGAGGGCGGCGGCGTCGACCTGGTCGAGGCCCAGCGCCGACGACAAGTTGCGGCCGGCGCGCTCACTGCTCTTGACCGGCGTGAGCTCGTGGGCGCACGACGACTCGTCGAAGCTGGGCTCGCAGGACTCGTCGTCGCACTCGTCCGCGTCCAGATCGGCCGTCGAGCTCGAGTAGCAGCTGAACTTGTGGCGCAGACTCGGCTTGGAGCTCACGCTCGACTGGTGCCGCTGCTTGAGCAGCTCTTTGAGCAGGTTGGTCGGCGGCTCGGTCAGCTTCACGTTGTTGAGTATTTTTCTCTGCTCCTCTTTGGACAAGTCGTTGAGGTCAAGGACCAGGGTGTCGTTTTGCTGAGCGAGCAGGCTGTCGTCCAGCGGGTTCACGAGCTTATTTACATTGATCACCGGTTTGGGCTCGAGCGGGTGCTTGGAGGGCGACGCGGTGGACAGCGGGCTGGTTTTGTCGGCGCTGGCCGAGGACAAGTCGGTGGCGGCGTCGGGCTCCAGGTCCAGCGAGTCCCGGTAGTTCTCGTCCTCCTTGAACTTCTGCAGCTCTTCTATGTACAAAAAGGAGTTGAGATAGTTTTGGACGTAGGTGATGTCGTTGATGTAGATGGTGCCGTCGGAGTTGATGAGGCCGCCGGCGCACGCCTTGCCGTGATGCAGGCCGCACTGGCAGTTGGCCGTGAGGCAGGCGTCCGCGTTGGCCGCGTCCAGCTCGCACAGGCATGTGAGCGAGGTCAGATCCTGGTAGTTGGACTGCTGGTACTCGCTGACGAGGCGGCAAATGTTGTTCATTTGGTTGCGGCGCTGCGGGTTGTCGAACGAGTTGTGCGGATGGGCGATGTCGATGTGGATGAGGTCGGTGAGAAAGAGGCCCAGGAAGGGGATGCACGGCAGCTTGCAGTTCATGTGCATGTCGCGCATCTTGCGCTTGTTGTCGCTGGTGTCGAACATGAGGTCGGCGAGCCGATCGAACGTGGCCTGGTCGCGCTTGGAAATGTGCGACCAGGTCTTTTTCAGCCGGTAGATGGACGCCGACTTGAGCGCCACTATTATCGCCATTAGCGAGTTGAACGAGTGCAGCTCGTTGAGCCGCTTGCAGATTTTGACAAAGTGAGTGAGCATTTTGGCCCGCTTTTCGATCCGTTTGCAGTTCAGAATTTCTTTTTGGCACCAGAATGTGGTCTTTTTATGGAAAAGAAAAAAAATTATTTTTTTTTTTAAGAAAAATTTCTCTGGGGTTTTAAAAGACAATTTCAATATTTGAAAAAATTATTTTTTTCTTTTTGGCACCAGAATGTGGTCTTTTTTATGGAAAAGAAAAATAATTATATTTTTTTTGATAAAGGATCTGGGGTTTTAGAAAAATAATTTTAATATTTAAAAAGAAAATTATTTTTTTCAAAAAAATTAAATATTTAAATATTTAAAAAAAAAATTTTTAATTATTTAATCTTAATCTTAAAATTTTGTTTATATTTAGCTTATTTTAAAAATCATTCTTTAATTTTTTTTTTTGATAAAGGATCTGGGGTTTTAGAAAAATTATTTTAATATTTAAAAGGAAATTATTTTTTTCAAAAAAATTAAATATTTAAATATTTAAAAAAAAAAATTTTAATTATTTAATCTTAATCTTAAAATTTTGTTTATATTTAGCTTATTTTAAAAATCATTCTTTAATTTTTTTTTTGATAAAGAATCTGGGGTTTTAGAAAAATTATTTTAATATTTAAAAAGAAAATTATTTTTTTCAAAAAAATTAAATATTTAAATATTTAAAAAAAAAATTTAAATTATTTAATCTTAATCTTAAAATTTTGTTTATATTTAGCTTATTTTAAAAATCATTCTTTAATTTTTTTTTTTGATAAAGGATCTGGGGTTTTAGAAAAATAATTTAATATTTAAAAAAAAAATTATTTTTTTCTTTCTGTCACCAGAATGTGCTCTTTTTTATTGAAAAGAAAAATAATTTTTTTTTTGATAAAGGATCTGGGATTTAAAAAAAATAATTTAATATTTAAAAAAAAATTATTTAATATTTAAAACTATTTAAAATCTCTATTTTTGAAATTTTTTAACTAAAGCTTTACTCTTTAAATTACTGGAACCAATATTTTAATATTTATTCAAAAATGCAAAGACCTAATGAAAAGGAAGAAAAATGTTCTTCATCAAAATGTGTCTTTTTTAATGATAGATACAAATAAATTAAAAAAGGATAAAAAAATATTTTTTATTATTTTTGCTTTTTTTCAATTATTACTTTTAAAAAATTCCTTTAATTTAATAAGCTTTTTTAAGATTAAATAAACTTCAGCATTTACTTTAATTATATTTAAAACAGGTCATAGTATTTTTTAATCTTTAATACCAAAATTCGTGCCAAACTTTCATCAATTTTCATGATTAATTTAAATTTCAAAATATTTCAGTAAGCATTTTTAAAAAAAATTTTCTAATCATAAAAAAAATTGTGAAAGTTTGATCTAATTTATTTGTAATTTAGCAAACCTTCTTTAAAATAAGTCATTACCTAAAACCATAATTAGTTTGAGTTTCAATATTTTTTTTATATTACAACCTATTTTGCTTGGTGGGCCTAAAAATCTCTCTGGTAAAAACTAAAATAATTTATTTTTTGCATGAATATTTATTGAAAATGACAAAGAAATTTTATCTAAGACCAAATAAAAATTAGCTAATTTAATTTAATTTTTACTTTTTTATTTTCTTTATTATTAATCAGAAGAATCAAAAGCTCTTAAGTTTCGAGAAACCATTTTTTAAGCTTTAAATAAAAATATCTTTTGAAACGAAACAATATCTGAAATTTGTTTTGGGAACTTAAAAGGTACAGGATGTTTTTATTCTTTTGGAGGTCCCGATAACAATGATCAAATTGACATTTTTTTAATTGCTATCTTTATTTTGACTTATTAAAAATAATAATTTAATAAATCTAGAAAATTGAAAAAGCAATGTCCATTTATAGTAAATTACTGATTAAAGATTCTAGCTTATATATTTTAAAAAGGTCCGATTTTTATATTTTATATATTTTTGGCTTGAACTCGCCTGGATCTTTAGAAAATATCTTAAAATTGGAAATTTTGATTATTTTCCATTTTAACCTTTAAGACGAATATTAAAATAATTTTTGGTTTGAACAATTAGGGCTTATCATAAAATTGTTTGTTAATAATTAATTTTTCAAAAGAAATGCTATTTAAGTTTGACTAAACACCAAAAAAATTTTTCTCTAAAGGTCCTTGGCCTATTTTGACCAAAATATTTGATAATAGTGTCACGAACCTAAAAAAATGACCACATGAGTTGTGTTTTTTAATTTCGATTCTTATTTTTTCGTTATAAAAATTCAAAACAATATTATTTATCAAAAGTGTTTATTTATTTTTAATCGATTGTTTTCATCGGTCAATGGAAATGATTTATGTGAGAAAATCCTTGATTATTAGAATAATTATTTTAACCTAGATTAATTAATAGATGGAAAAATTTTTTTTCATTTAATTCTTTAAAATCTTTTCTAATTAAATCGATATTTTAATTTTTTTAAAACTTTTACTTTTTTGGATAAAAAAAATTCAAATGATTTTTTATTTCTCAAAAACCCCGACCAAAACTTTGCACTCAATATAAAAAAACTGATAAATTGACAGAAAAAGAATAAAAAAATTTTTTTTAATAAAATCAATGTTATAATTTCTAAAAAACTTTTACTTTTTTGGATAAAAAAAATTCAAATGATTTTTTATTTCTCAAAAACCCCGACCAAAATTTAGCCAAAAAAAACGAAAAACTGATAAATTGACAGAAAAAGAATAAAAAAAATTTTTTTTTAATAAAATCAATGTTATAATTTCTAAAAAACTTTTACTTTTTTGGATAAAAAAAATTCAAATGATTTTTTATTTCTCAAAAACCCCGACCAAAACTTTGCACTCAATATAAAAAAACTGATAAATTGACAGAAAAAGAATAAAAAAATTTTTTTAATAAAATCAATGTTATAATTTCTATTAAACTTTTACTTTTTTGGATAAAAAAATTTAAATGATTTTTTATTTCTCAAAAACCCCGACCAAAATTTAGCCAAAAAATACGAAAAAACCAACTTCGAGATCACGTGACCAAAAAAAGGAAAAAAATCTTACTTGATTAAACCTTCTGGTAAATTGGACAATATTGGGGGCCTTGATTAGCTTTTCTCTTGACATCCACTTGCACGATATGAGCTCGTCGGGCTCAATAGCCTTGAATAGAGGCAAATCTATCAGCGTCAATTGTCCCTGTAAAAGACAATTTAGAAGACAGTCAAATAAATTTGTGTCGTTAGCTTACAGCAATTTCGTCCGGGCCAACTTTGAGTATGTCAAAGACAACATCGTCAAACGCTTTGTTTGCGTCATTCAGCTGTGTAGACGGAGCCGAGGTAGCCGGTAGCACAATATGCGGCTGTTCATCCGAGTTTGGATTAGACATTATAGCTATGCTTGGCAAATTATGGTTAGAATTTGGACAAGTCAAGTAATTGTTATTAATTGATTGCGATTCGTTTGATTGATTCATTTAAAGTGGACAAAAGTAAGGACTATTCGTTCAAGTATTATGGAACATTGTTGCCCAAGGGCTCGTTATCTTCTACTCTGACTAGTCCTCAATATTAAATCATTTAATCTAGAGAGGAAAAAAACAAATAAATAATTTTTATTACAAACTACTCTTCTAAAAAATTTCTCTTTTTTTCTCTTTTAATAATTATTATTATTAACTATTAAAATGTTAAGTAGAGAAGCGATCAAAGCATAGAATTATGCTAATTTATGCGCGTTCAGCTTTATTCTAGATCCCTATCTCTATTCGAGATGGACTCATGGTTTTTTAGCATAAATTATGCCCACGGTATCAAAGCTGGCCAAACGGGTCGATGCCGCGTCTAAAAATTTGTCTTCTACAACTTTGTCCGCACAAACGAATGCATCCGTGTGCATTCAACAGTTAATTTGTAAAGTTGCAGTTTTAATTTAACTCAAGTTTACAGTGGCTTAGCAATTTAGCTTTGTTTTTGACAACCAAAAATAATCTCTAAATGAAAAATAAAATTTTGAATATTTTTTTTCGTTTAAAAGTTTTCTTCATTTCAGCTCTCAATTTTCGCTGATTTTGTACGATAATTTAAAAATTTTTAATTTAACAATTTCATTGATACATTTTTGATGATCATTCAAACCAATTTATTTTCTTATTTTTTTAATAAAACAATTTGAACATATTTTTTAATGCTTTTGAGTTAAGAAGAGTTTATGGATTCTTAAAGACTGTTGATTTACCCTGAAAATAAAAAAGTTTTCTAAAATACTCGAAAAATCAATCATTTCAAAAGACATTACATAGATGGCAGATCAATTGTTAATTTAATTGCTTAGTAATTAAATGAAAGGTGACTCAAAAAAATTTTTTACATAAAAAATTTCTTAAAAAATGATGAAATCTTAAGACATTAAAACATTTTTTAAAACAATTATACTTAATTATTAAAAATTGTATTAAATTCGAATTGAATTTTGAAAAAATAAAAGATTTATGGGTTTAAAAACCTGGACCTGTTGATTAACCTTTAACTTAAAAAAACTCAATAATAAAATTAATCATAATTATTCTGTATATTAACAAAAATTAAAAAAACATTAAGCAAAAAACTTTTGAGTAAATTAAATGTAGGTTTAATTCAAAAAATTTTTTGATGATTTTTTAAAATTTGAATTTTAAATGTATTAATTAAAAGATAAAGAAAACTATAACGAAATATCAGCATTGAACTTGAATGTTAGGATTTTTTTTGGAGATAAAAAATTAGTTTACCTTTATTTATTTGTTTAAGAATCATACATTTATCCAATTATAGTTTTTTTCAATAAAGTTTTTAGTATAGATTGTGTTAAATTTTGATCGATTATGATAAAATTTTATTACCCAAAGCCATTAAAAATCCAAAATAAACAATTCAAAAAAATTAAACTCATATAGACTTTCATTAGCCTTTTTTCTACCATGTTTTTACTAGAACAGAATTTCGAGTAGATGGAGCATTTAATAAGCTTTCGATCCTTTTGAATAGGTGTTTTTTCTAAAACCTATTTAAAAATCGATCGTTTAAAATTTAAAAATTTTTTTTGAAGAAATGTTATTAAAAAAAAAATCGTCACAATATATCGCATTTTAGCTCCAAAAGTCAAAAAATTTATATTTATATTTTTAACATAATTTAAAAATTCAATTAAAAGCGTATTCTAAACTATTAAAAAATTTCTCTCATGCACTTTTAAAGTGCTAATTAATCACACATGATCTTAAAGAGCATAAATTTTTTATTTTTATGAAAATATATAAGCACGAGAAAATTTAGGACTTTAAATTTAGCTCTTTTTTTTGGAACTGACCCTACCACCCTTTATTCATTTTGGGACACTTTTCTAAAATTAATATTTTCTTCTTTTCATTTTTAAATCGATTTGATCAATTTTTTTCTTCATAAAAATTTGAAAATTAAATTTAAAACTTATTCAACTATTAAAAATTAAATTACGCACTGATATGTTCCAAATTTAAATTAAGAATAATAAAATTGTCATTTTTAAAAATTAACAAATATGAAAATTGAAAAAGCCTCCTAAATTTATTCATTTGTAGCAGATTAAGCACTGCTTTTGCTTCTACATTAAATCTTAGTTTACAATTTATAAAAAATCTTGAGTCACCTTTGTTGCTTGTAGATGGCAATATTTTTGATTTTGTTGGTTTACCTGATGTTGATTTAATTCTAAACTTGATACCTTTCAGTATTTAAAGAGTTATATTTTTCAAAAAAACTAAAATTCATACACTTATAACAAAATACGGACATTAGTAACATAAATAATATACTCCAACAAATATTGTCTCAAAAACTGCTAATGGAACTATAGATTAAAAACATTGAATAAATACAATCAGAAAAAAATGTTGGTTATTTACCTTGGTATATTTTTAGAGCTATTGAGCTTGTCCAAAGGTGTTCAAGACTGTTTTAAGAGATATAAAATAAAACTTAATATAATCTTAAGTTTACATTTGGAATTGTATGGCCTGTTATCTAATTAATTACTAGGTTAATGCTTAAATGTATTTGATGATTTGGAACGTGATCTAGAAAGGTTCTGACACATGTTTCGGCCAAGTATTGAACATTTATTTAAAATAAAATACATGATAATTTCGAGGCCAACAATTAGCTCGAAATATTTTTTGGACCAGGTCGAAATTTAATTTTGACAGATATAAAAGCCAAAATTTTATCTTTTATTTGTTAATTTTTTTATCGTTTATCTTATCTTTGTTACTTTAGGTTTCGTCCAAACTTGTTTAGCATCTTAGCGCGATCTTATCTTCACAGCTAGACCGAATTCCATTTAACACTATTTAATCGTCTATCTTCAAACCAGCACAGTTCAGCTCTGGAGAACGGTGTCAAAGTGGAAGAGTACAAAAGGTCAGATTTCTTGAACTATGCAGCAAAATCGATCATTTATTTGTTTTTATTTAAAATAAAATACCATAAAAAATAAATTATTTAAAAAAATTCAGTTTATACTAATATAAAAATTATCACAATTATTAAAAAACAAGAATTAAAAAATGACTAGGTAAATTTTTTTAGCTTTTAAATTTTCTAAAAGTCTTAGTTGATCTTTGACATATAAATCTTTTCCATTATCAAAATTTAATAACTAATAACTTTTTAGATATTTATTTTAGTTAAAATCTGATGGAAATCGATGCAGATATTCAAATAAATAATAGATAAAGCTGTCAATTTGGGCGTCACAGATATCAGATTAAATTGCTTTTAACCAAACTTAACAACAAAAGAATTCAAAACTAATCCATTTAATGTTCACCGATAAAATCTTTTCATACCATTTAGCATGAATAAATTAAAAAAATATTTTACAAGGCTTTTTAGGATTATTCTTATGAGATCTTTATTGATGATTTATATTTTATTTTTATTATTGAATCGAATTCATAAAGGTAAAAATAAAACTTTATAGAGCTCTGCAAGAATCTGTTTAAAGTCCACTACTTTTTCTCATTTTTGTCAATGATTTACCATCTTCATCAAAATTTTTAAAAAAGATACAGCATTAATTTTAACAATTAGAAAAACTTAAGTTGTTTTTGTGAAGAAAAGATTGAAATTGGCAGACAGGAAACACTTCATAAATCCAAATGGATTATATGGGTTTCTTGGCAAAATTTAAATGTCCTTACTTTAATGTGTTGTCATTAAATTTTCAAATAAATATGTTAATAAATAGATATGTACTTTTTTCTTTAATAAAAAATGATTTTACTAAATTTTATGTAAAAATAGCATAACATGTAATTAATGAATCTGGTCAAATTTTCTAATTTGTGAAATGAGGTAAAGGCATTTATGAGGGAAAAACCTAAAAAGTAAATTAGAAGCAAACCAAGTTGTTAAGTAGTTTCAAAAGTCAAAAAAATTCAAATATTTTTATCCATATTATCAAAAAATCACTTTAAACTAATTATTAATACATCTCTAATACATTTTTGTAAAAGATGTGTTTTTTATTTTTAATTTTCAAATCTAGTAAAATACCTGACAAAGTCAATAATAATAGTATTTTATTTATAATAAACGATATAAATTATTCTAATTAATTTTATTTTATTAAAATACCATAAAAAAAATACAAAAAAATTTAATCACCCTTTTTAATATTTTGTGTATTTTGTATAGAACAAGATTTTGAAAATTTTAACGAGCTAAAGTTTTTCTTTGAAACCTTTAGATCCATCTTTATTCCGAACTTAACTTTTTACATTTTTTGGTCAAAACAATTTTTAATTTAATTGCAAAAGGTTGCTCTTCTTAATTTTCGAAAATTAATTAAAAATTATTTGAAAATCAACATAAAAAATGAGCAATGCCAATGATCAAATCGAAGCTATTTTTTAATAATAATACATTTTTTGTACAGGATTCAAATTTTAGAATTGAAGCAGTATCATTTGACTCTTCTAAATCGGGTGTCTTTATTCCTCCTTGGTTTATATCGATACATAAAAAACTTAAGCTTAAATTTTATAAGGCTTTATTGGGATACGTGATCTGAAATATCAAAAAAAAAAATATTGACTTTTAAAGAAATAAGTAAATATTAAAAGATAATAATAACAACTTATAAAAGATTCTAGATGTTTGATTCATTAATATAATTAAATCTCATAAATGAACCAAATTTAGAAAGAATAATTAGCTTTTTAATCTTTTTTTAAGATCAAAGGCAAACAATTTAATACTAATATTCATTAAAATATTTAATAAAATTTTGCAATTTTATTTTACATCCCCATCGAACAATTTTCATTATTTTTTTCCACTTTGAAGTCAAATAAGATAAGAACCCAACAAAATTTATCGAATTTTTTTTTATTTATAAAAAGTTAATTTTAATAAAAATTAAACAGCATTTAAAAAATATTAACATAAAGAGCCGAGAAATTATTGACACTTGTCAAACATAACTGTTCTTCACTATTTTTTTTTCCTTTTTTATAGATTTAGTAATTTTTGGCATATTGAAGTTAATGATCAATTCAAAATATCATTGCAAATCATAGAGTTTATCTTTAGATATCAAAATTAATCTTTGAATTAATTTAAATAATTTTAATGCGACTTCCTTTACATATTTTAAAGATTTAAAATATAAAATGATTTTTAAGCACATTTTAAAAATCAGTTTTTAAATTCAAATTTAAAAACACAGTTTTTGTAGAGTTAATTTTGATTTTTTTTCCAAAATATTGCCTGGAAAATTCGATTTTTTCAATTACTTACTTTTTTTAATTTAATATATTTAATTTAAAAAAAAAAATTTTCTAATCATAAAAAAAATTGTGAAAGTTTGATCTAATTTATTTGTAATTTAGCAAACCTTCTTTAAAATAAGTCATTACCTAAAACCATAATTAGTTTGAGTTTCAATATTTTTTTTATATTACAACCTATTTTGCTTGGTGGGCCTAAAAATCTCTCTGGTAAAAACTAAAATAATTTATTTTTTGCATGAATATTTATTGAAAATGACAAAGAAATTTTATCTAAGACCAAATAAAAATTAGCTAATTTAATTTAATTTTTACTTTTTTTATTTTCTTTATTATTAATCAGAAGAATCAAAAGCTCTTAAGTTTCGAGAAACCATTTTTTTAAGCTTTAAATAAAAATATCTTTTGAAACGAAACAATATCTGAAATTTGTTTTGGGAACTTAAAAAGGTACAGGATGTTTTTATTCTTTTGGAGGTCCCGATAACAATGATCAAATTGACATTTTTTTAATTGCTATCTTTATTTTGACTTATTAAAAATAATAATTTAATAAATCTAGAAAATTGAAAAAGCAATGTCCATTTATAGTAAATTACTGATTAAAGATTCTAGCTTATATATTTTAAAAAGGTCCGATTTTTATATTTTATATATTTTTGGCTTGAACTCGCCTGGATCTTTAGAAAATATCTTAAAATTGGAAATTTTGATTATTTTCCATTTTAACCTTTAAGACGAATATTAAAATAATTTTTGGTTTGAACAATTAGGGCTTATCATAAAATTGTTTGTTAATAATTAATTTTTCAAAAGAAATGCTATTTAAGTTTGACTAAACACCAAAAAAATTTTTCTCTAAAGGTCCTTGGCCTATTTTGACCAAAATATTTGATAATAGTGTCACGAACCTAAAAAAATGACCACATGAGTTGTGTTTTTTAATTTCGATTCTTATTTTTTCGTTATAAAAATTCAAAACAATATTATTTATCAAAAGTGTTTATTTATTTTTAATCGATTGTTTTCATCGGTCAATGGAAATGATTTATGTGAGAAAATCCTTGATTATTAGAATAATTATTTTAACCTAGATTAATTAATAGATGGAAAATTTTTTTTTCATTTAATTCTTTAAAATCTTTTCTAATTAAATCGATATTTTAATTTTTTTAAAACTTTTACTTTTTTGGATAAAAAAAATTCAAATGATTTTTTATTTCTCAAAAACCCCGACCAAAACTTTGCACTCAATATAAAAAAACTGATAAATTGACAGAAAAAGAATAAAAAATTTTTTTTAATAAAATCAATGTTATAATTTCTAAAAAACTTTTACTTTTTTGGATAAAAAATTCAAATGATTTTTTATTTCTCAAAAACCCCGACCAAAATTTAGCCAAAAAAAACGAAAAACTGATAAATTGACAGAAAAAGAATAAAAAAAATTTTTTTTTAATAAAATCAATGTTATAATTTCTAAAAAACTTTTACTTTTTTGGATAAAAAAAATTCAAATGATTTTTTATTTCTCAAAAACCCCGACCAAAACTTTGCACTCAATATAAAAAAACTGATAAATTGACAGAAAAAGAATAAAAAAATTTTTTTTAATAAAATCAATGTTATAATTTCTATTAAACTTTTACTTTTTTGGATAAAAAAATTTAAATGATTTTTTATTTCTCAAAAACCCCGACCAAAATTTAGCCAAAAAATACGAAAAAACCAACTTCGAGATCACGTGACCAAAAAAGGAAAAAAATCTTACTTGATTAAACCTTCTGGTAAATTGGACAATATTGGGGGCCTTGATTAGCTTTTCTCTTGACATCCACTTGCACGATATGAGCTCGTCGGGCTCAATAGCCTTGAATAGAGGCAAATCTATCAGCGTCAATTGTCCCTGTAAAAGACAATTTAGAAGACAGTCAAATAAATTTGTGTCGTTAGCTTACAGCAATTTCGTCCGGGCCAACTTTGAGTATGTCAAAGACAACATCGTCAAACGCTTTGTTTGCGTCATTCAGCTGTGTAGACGGAGCCGAGGTAGCCGGTAGCACAATATGCGGCTGTTCATCCGAGTTTGGATTAGACATTATAGCTATGCTTGGCAAATTATGGTTAGAATTTGGACAAGTCAAGTAATTGTTATTAATTGATTGCGATTCGTTTGATTGATTCATTTAAAGTGGACAAAAGTAAGGACTATTCGTTCAAGTATTATGGAACATTGTTGCCCAAGGGCTCGTTATCTTCTACTCTGACTAGTCCTCAATATTAAATCATTTAATCTAGAGAGGAAAAAAACAAATAAATAATTTTTATTACAAACTACTCTTCTAAAAAATTTCTCTTTTTTTCTCTTTTAATAATTATTATTATTAACTATTAAAATGTTAAGTAGAGAAGCGATCAAAGCATAGAATTATGCTAATTTATGCGCGTTCAGCTTTATTCTAGATCCCTATCTCTATTCGAGATGGACTCATGGTTTTTTAGCATAAATTATGCCCACGGTATCAAAGCTGGCCAAACGGGTCGATGCCGCGTCTAAAAATTTGTCTTCTACAACTTTGTCCGCACAAACGAATGCATCCGTGTGCATTCAACAGTTAATTTGTAAAGTTGCAGTTTTAATTTAACTCAAGTTTACAGTGGCTTAGCAATTTAGCTTTGTTTTTGACAACCAAAAATAATCTCTAAATGAAAAATAAAATTTTGAATATTTTTTTTCGTTTAAAAGTTTTCTTCATTTCAGCTCTCAATTTTCGCTGATTTTGTACGATAATTTAAAAATTTTTAATTTAACAATTTCATTGATACATTTTTGATGATCATTCAAACCAATTTATTTTCTTATTTTTTTAATAAAACAATTTGAACATATTTTTTAATGCTTTTGAGTTAAGAAGAGTTTATGGATTCTTAAAGACTGTTGATTTACCCTGAAAATAAAAAAAAAGTTTTCTAAAATACTCGAAAAATCAATCATTTCAAAAGACATTACATAGATGGCAGATCAATTGTTAATTTAATTGCTTAGTAATTAAATGAAAGGTGACTCAAAAAAATTTTTTACATAAAAAAATTTCTTAAAAAATGATGAAATCTTAAGACATTAAAACATTTTTTAAAACAATTATACTTAATTATTAAAAATTGTATTAAATTCGAATTGAATTTTGAAAAAATAAAAGATTTATGGGTTTAAAAACCTGGACCTGTTGATTAACCTTTAACTTAAAAAAACTCAATAATAAAATTAATCATAATTATTCTGTATATTAACAAAAATTAAAAAAAACATTAAGCAAAAAACTTTTGAGTAAATTAAATGTAGGTTTAATTCAAAAAATTTTTTGATGATTTTTTAAAATTTGAATTTTAAATGTATTAATTAAAAGATAAAGAAAACTATAACGAAATATCAGCATTGAACTTGAATGTTAGGATTTTTTTTGGAGATAAAAAATTAGTTTACCTTTATTTATTTGTTTAAGAATCATACATTTATCCAATTATAGTTTTTTTCAATAAAGTTTTTAGTATAGATTGTGTTAAATTTTGATCGATTATGATAAAATTTTATTACCCAAAGCCATTAAAAATCCAAAATAAACAATTCAAAAAAATTAAACTCATATAGACTTTCATTAGCCTTTTTTCTACCATGTTTTTACTAGAACAGAATTTCGAGTAGATGGAGCATTTAATAAGCTTTCGATCCTTTTGAATAGGTGTTTTTTCTAAAACCTATTTAAAAATCGATCGTTTAAAATTTAAAAATTTTTTTGAAGAAATGTTATTAAAAAAAAAATCGTCACAATATATCGCATTTTAGCTCCAAAAGTCAAAAAATTTATATTTATATTTTTAACATAATTTAAAAATTCAATTAAAAGCGTATTCTAAACTATTAAAAAATTTCTCTCATGCACTTTTAAAGTGCTAATTAATCACACATGATCTTAAAGAGCATAAATTTTTTATTTTTATGAAAATATATAAGCACGAGAAAATTTAGGACTTTAAATTTAGCTCTTTTTTTGGAACTGACCCTACCACCCTTTATTCATTTTGGGACACTTTTCTAAAATTAATATTTTCTTCTTTTCATTTTTAAATCGATTTGATCAATTTTTTCTTCATAAAAATTTGAAAATTAAATTTAAAACTTATTCAACTATTAAAAATTAAATTACGCACTGATATGTTCCAAATTTAAATTAAGAATAATAAAATTGTCATTTTTAAAAATTAACAAATATGAAAATTGAAAAAGCCTCCTAAATTTATTCATTTGTAGCAGATTAAGCACTGCTTTTGCTTCTACATTAAATCTTAGTTTACAATTTATAAAAAATCTTGAGTCACCTTTGTTGCTTGTAGATGGCAATATTTTTGATTTTGTTGGTTTACCTGATGTTGATTTAATTCTAAACTTGATACCTTTCAGTATTTAAAGAGTTATATTTTTCAAAAAAACTAAAATTCATACACTTATAACAAAATACGGACATTAGTAACATAAATAATATACTCCAACAAATATTGTCTCAAAAACTGCTAATGGAACTATAGATTAAAAACATTGAATAAATACAATCAGAAAAAAAATGTTGGTTATTTACCTTGGTATATTTTTAGAGCTATTGAGCTTGTCCAAAGGTGTTCAAGACTGTTTTAAGAGATATAAAATAAAACTTAATATAATCTTAAGTTTACATTTGGAATTGTATGGCCTGTTATCTAATTAATTACTAGGTTAATGCTTAAATGTATTTGATGATTTGGAACGTGATCTAGAAAGGTTCTGACACATGTTTCGGCCAAGTATTGAACATTTATTTAAAATAAAATACATGATAATTTCGAGGCCAACAATTAGCTCGAAATATTTTTTTTGGACCAGGTCGAAATTTAATTTTGACAGATATAAAAGCCAAAATTTTATCTTTTATTTGTTAATTTTTTTATCGTTTATCTTATCTTTGTTACTTTAGGTTTCGTCCAAACTTGTTTAGCATCTTAGCGCGATCTTATCTTCACAGCTAGACCGAATTCCATTTAACACTATTTAATCGTCTATCTTCAAACCAGCACAGTTCAGCTCTGGAGAACGGTGTCAAAGTGGAAGAGTACAAAAGGTCAGATTTCTTGAACTATGCAGCAAAATCGATCATTTATTTGTTTTTATTTAAAATAAAATACCATAAAAAATAAATTATTTAAAAAATTCAGTTTATACTAATATAAAAATTATCACAATTATTAAAAAACAAGAATTAAAAAATGACTAGGTAAATTTTTTTAGCTTTTAAATTTTCTAAAAGTCTTAGTTGATCTTTGACATATAAATCTTTTCCATTATCAAAATTTAATAACTAATAACTTTTTAGATATTTATTTTAGTTAAAATCTGATGGAAATCGATGCAGATATTCAAATAAATAATAGATAAAGCTGTCAATTTGGGCGTCACAGATATCAGATTAAATTGCTTTTAACCAAACTTAACAACAAAAGAATTCAAAACTAATCCATTTAATGTTCACCGATAAAATCTTTTCATACCATTTAGCATGAATAAATTAAAAAAATATTTTACAAGGCTTTTTAGGATTATTCTTATGAGATCTTTATTGATGATTTATATTTTATTTTTATTATTGAATCGAATTCATAAAGGTAAAAATAAAACTTTATAGAGCTCTGCAAGAATCTGTTTAAAGTCCACTACTTTTTCTCATTTTTGTCAATGATTTACCATCTTCATCAAAATTTTTAAAAAAGATACAGCATTAATTTTAACAATTAGAAAAACTTAAGTTGTTTTTGTGAAGAAAAGATTGAAATTGGCAGACAGGAAACACTTCATAAATCCAAATGGATTATATGGGTTTCTTGGCAAAATTTAAATGTCCTTACTTTAATGTGTTGTCATTAAATTTTCAAATAAATATGTTAATAAATAGATATGTACTTTTTTCTTTAATAAAAAATGATTTTACTAAATTTTATGTAAAAATAGCATAACATGTAATTAATGAATCTGGTCAAATTTTCTAATTTGTGAAATGAGGTAAAGGCATTTATGAGGGAAAAACCTAAAAAGTAAATTAGAAGCAAACCAAGTTGTTAAGTAGTTTCAAAAGTCAAAAAAAAATTCAAATATTTTTATCCATATTATCAAAAAATCACTTTAAACTAATTATTAATACATCTCTAATACATTTTTGTAAAAGATGTGTTTTTTATTTTTAATTTTCAAATCTAGTAAAATACCTGACAAAGTCAATAATAATAGTATTTTATTTATAATAAACGATATAAATTATTCTAATTAATTTTATTTTATTAAAATACCATAAAAAAAATACAAAAAAATTTAATCACCCTTTTTAATATTTTGTGTATTTTGTATAGAACAAGATTTTGAAAATTTTAACGAGCTAAAGTTTTTCTTTGAAACCTTTAGATCCATCTTTATTCCGAACTTAACTTTTTACATTTTTTGGTCAAAACAATTTTTAATTTAATTGCAAAAGGTTGCTCTTCTTAATTTTCGAAAATTAATTAAAAATTATTTGAAAATCAACATAAAAAATGAGCAATGCCAATGATCAAATCGAAGCTATTTTTTAATAATAATACATTTTTTGTACAGGATTCAAATTTTAGAATTGAAGCAGTATCATTTGACTCTTCTAAATCGGGTGTCTTTATTCCTCCTTGGTTTATATCGATACATAAAAAAACTTAAGCTTAAATTTTATAAGGCTTTATTGGGATACGTGATCTGAAATATCAAAAAAAAAAATATTGACTTTTAAAGAAATAAGTAAATATTAAAAGATAATAATAACAACTTATAAAAGATTCTAGATGTTTGATTCATTAATATAATTAAATCTCATAAATGAACCAAATTTAGAAAGAATAATTAGCTTTTTAATCTTTTTTAAGATCAAAGGCAAACAATTTAATACTAATATTCATTAAAATATTTAATAAAATTTTGCAATTTTATTTTACATCCCCATCGAACAATTTTCATTATTTTTTTCCACTTTGAAGTCAAATAAGATAAGAACCCAACAAAATTTATCGAATTTTTTTTTATTTATAAAAAGTTAATTTTAATAAAAATTAAACAGCATTTAAAAAATATTAACATAAAGAGCCGAGAAATTATTGACACTTGTCAAACATAACTGTTCTTCACTATTTTTTTTTCCTTTTTTATAGATTTAGTAATTTTTGGCATATTGAAGTTAATGATCAATTCAAAATATCATTGCAAATCATAGAGTTTATCTTTAGATATCAAAATTAATCTTTGAATTAATTTAAATAATTTTAATGCGACTTCCTTTACATATTTTAAAGATTTAAAATATAAAATGATTTTTAAGCACATTTTAAAAATCAGTTTTTAAATTCAAATTTAAAAACACAGTTTTTGTAGAGTTAATTTTGATTTTTTTCCAAAATATTGCCTGGAAAATTCGATTTTTTCAATTACTTACTTTTTTTAATTTAATATATTTAATTTAAAAAAAAAAATTTTCTAATCATAAAAAAAATTGTGAAAGTTTGATCTAATTTATTTGTAATTTAGCAAACCTTCTTTAAAATAAGTCATTACCTAAAACCATAATTAGTTTGAGTTTCAATATTTTTTATATTACAACCTATTTTGCTTGGTGGGCCTAAAAATCTCTCTGGTAAAAACTAAAATAATTTATTTTTTGCATGAATATTTATTGAAAATGACAAAGAAATTTTATCTAAGACCAAATAAAAATTAGCTAATTTAATTTAATTTTTACTTTTTTTTTATTTTCTTTATTATTAATCAGAAGAATCAAAAGCTCTTAAGTTTCGAGAAACCATTTTTTTAAGCTTTAAATAAAAATATCTTTTGAAACGAAACAATATCTGAAATTTGTTTTGGGAACTTAAAAAGGTACAGGATGTTTTTATTCTTTTGGAGGTCCCGATAACAATGATCAAATTGACATTTTTTTAATTGCTATCTTTATTTTGACTTATTAAAAATAATAATTTAATAAATCTAGAAAATTGAAAAAGCAATGTCCATTTATAGTAAATTACTGATTAAAGATTCTAGCTTATATATTTTAAAAAGGTCCGATTTTTATATTTTATATATTTTTGGCTTGAACTCGCCTGGATCTTTAGAAAATATCTTAAAATTGGAAATTTTGATTATTTTCCATTTTAACCTTTAAGACGAATATTAAAATAATTTTTGGTTTGAACAATTAGGGCTTATCATAAAATTGTTTGTTAATAATTAATTTTTCAAAAGAAATGCTATTTAAGTTTGACTAAACACCAAAAAAATTTTTCTCTAAAGGTCCTTGGCCTATTTTGACCAAAATATTTGATAATAGTGTCACGAACCTAAAAAAATGACCACATGAGTTGTGTTTTTTAATTTCGATTCTTATTTTTTCGTTATAAAAATTCAAAACAATATTATTTATCAAAAGTGTTTATTTATTTTTAATCGATTGTTTTCATCGGTCAATGGAAATGATTTATGTGAGAAAATCCTTGATTATTAGAATAATTATTTTAACCTAGATTAATTAATAGATGGAAAATTTTTTTTTTCATTTAATTCTTTAAAATCTTTTCTAATTAAATCGATATTTTAATTTTTTTAAAACTTTTACTTTTTTGGATAAAAAAAATTCAAATGATTTTTTATTTCTCAAAAACCCCGACCAAAACTTTGCACTCAATATAAAAAAACTGATAAATTGACAGAAAAAGAATAAAAAAATTTTTTTTAATAAAATCAATGTTATAATTTCTAAAAACTTTTACTTTTTTGGATAAAAAATTCAAATGATTTTTTATTTCTCAAAAACCCCGACCAAAATTTAGCCAAAAAAACGAAAAACTGATAAATTGACAGAAAAAGAATAAAAAAAATTTTTTTTAATAAAATCAATGTTATAATTTCTAAAAAACTTTTACTTTTTTGGATAAAAAAAATTCAAATGATTTTTTATTTCTCAAAAACCCCGACCAAAACTTTGCACTCAATATAAAAAAACTGATAAATTGACAGAAAAAGAATAAAAAAATTTTTTTTAATAAAATCAATGTTATAATTTCTATTAAACTTTTACTTTTTGGATAAAAATTTAAATGATTTTTATTTCTCAAAAACCCCGACCAAAATTTAGACAAAAAATACGAAAAAACCAACTTCGAGATCACGTGACCAAAAAAGGAAAAAAATCTTACTTGATTAAACCTTCTGGTAAATTGGACAATATTGGGGGCCTTGATTAGCTTTTCTCTTGACATCCACTTGCACGATATGAGCTCGTCGGGCTCAATAGCCTTGAATAGAGGCAAATCTATCAGCGTCAATTGTCCCTGTAAAAGACAATTTAGAAGACAGTCAAATAAATTTGTGTCGTTAGCTTACAGCAATTTCGTCCGGGCCAACTTTGAGTATGTCAAAGACAACATCGTCAAACGCTTTGTTTGCGTCATTCAGCTGTGTAGACGGAGCCGAGGTAGCCGGTAGCACAATATGCGGCTGTTCATCCGAGTTTGGATTAGACATTATAGCTATGCTTGGCAAATTATGGTTAGAATTTGGACAAGTCAAGTAATTGTTATTAATTGATTGCGATTCGTTTGATTGATTCATTTAAAGTGGACAAAAGTAAGGACTATTCGTTCAAGTATTATGGAACATTGTTGCCCAAGGGCTCGTTATCTTCTACTCTGACTAGTCCTCAATATTAAATCATTTAATCTAGAGAGGAAAAAAACAAATAAATAATTTTTATTACAAACTACTCTTCTAAAAAATTTCTCTTTTTTTCTCTTTTAATAATTATTATTATTAACTATTAAAATGTTAAGTAGAGAAGCGATCAAAGCATAGAATTATGCTAATTTATGCGCGTTCAGCTTTATTCTAGATCCCTATCTCTATTCGAGATGGACTCATGGTTTTTTAGCATAAATTATGCCCACGGTATCAAAGCTGGCCAAACGGGTCGATGCCGCGTCTAAAAATTTGTCTTCTACAACTTTGTCCGCACAAACGAATGCATCCGTGTGCATTCAACAGTTAATTTGTAAAGTTGCAGTTTTAATTTAACTCAAGTTTACAGTGGCTTAGCAATTTAGCTTTGTTTTTGACAACCAAAAATAATCTCTAAATGAAAAATAAAATTTTGAATATTTTTTTTCGTTTAAAAGTTTTCTTCATTTCAGCTCTCAATTTTCGCTGATTTTGTACGATAATTTAAAAATTTTTAATTTAACAATTTCATTGATACATTTTTGATGATCATTCAAACCAATTTATTTTCTTATTTTTTTAATAAAACAATTTGAACATATTTTTTAATGCTTTTGAGTTAAGAAGAGTTTATGGATTCTTAAAGACTGTTGATTTACCCTGAAAATAAAAAAAAAGTTTTCTAAAATACTCGAAAAATCAATCATTTCAAAAGACATTACATAGATGGCAGATCAATTGTTAATTTAATTGCTTAGTAATTAAATGAAAGGTGACTCAAAAAAATTTTTTACATAAAAAAATTTCTTAAAAAATGATGAAATCTTAAGACATTAAAACATTTTTTAAAACAATTATACTTAATTATTAAAAATTGTATTAAATTCGAATTGAATTTTGAAAAAATAAAAGATTTATGGGTTTAAAAACCTGGACCTGTTGATTAACCTTTAACTTAAAAAAAACTCAATAATAAAATTAATCATAATTATTCTGTATATTAACAAAAATTAAAAAAAACATTAAGCAAAAAACTTTTGAGTAAATTAAATGTAGGTTTAATTCAAAAAATTTTTTGATGATTTTTTAAAATTTGAATTTTAAATGTATTAATTAAAAGATAAAGAAAACTATAACGAAATATCAGCATTGAACTTGAATGTTAGGATTTTTTTGGAGATAAAAAATTAGTTTACCTTTATTTATTTGTTTAAGAATCATACATTTATCCAATTATAGTTTTTTTCAATAAAGTTTTTAGTATAGATTGTGTTAAATTTTGATCGATTATGATAAAATTTTATTACCCAAAGCCATTAAAAATCCAAAATAAACAATTCAAAAAAATTAAACTCATATAGACTTTCATTAGCCTTTTTTCTACCATGTTTTTACTAGAACAGAATTTCGAGTAGATGGAGCATTTAATAAGCTTTCGATCCTTTTGAATAGGTGTTTTTTCTAAAACCTATTTAAAAATCGATCGTTTAAAATTTAAAAATTTTTTTGAAGAAATGTTATTAAAAAAAATCGTCACAATATATCGCATTTTAGCTCCAAAAGTCAAAAAATTTATATTTATATTTTTAACATAATTTAAAAATTCAATTAAAAGCGTATTCTAAACTATTAAAAAATTTCTCTCATGCACTTTTAAAGTGCTAATTAATCACACATGATCTTAAAGAGCATAAATTTTTTATTTTTATGAAAATATATAAGCACGAGAAAATTTAGGACTTTAAATTTAGCTCTTTTTTTTGGAACTGACCCTACCACCCTTTATTCATTTTGGGACACTTTTCTAAAATTAATATTTTCTTCTTTTCATTTTTAAATCGATTTGATCAATTTTTTCTTCATAAAAATTTGAAAATTAAATTTAAAACTTATTCAACTATTAAAAATTAAATTACGCACTGATATGTTCCAAATTTAAATTAAGAATAATAAAATTGTCATTTTTAAAAATTAACAAATATGAAAATTGAAAAAGCCTCCTAAATTTATTCATTTGTAGCAGATTAAGCACTGCTTTTGCTTCTACATTAAATCTTAGTTTACAATTTATAAAAAATCTTGAGTCACCTTTGTTGCTTGTAGATGGCAATATTTTTGATTTTGTTGGTTTACCTGATGTTGATTTAATTCTAAACTTGATACCTTTCAGTATTTAAAGAGTTATATTTTTCAAAAACTAAAATTCATACACTTATAACAAAATACGGACATTAGTAACATAAATAATATACTCCAACAAATATTGTCTCAAAAACTGCTAATGGAACTATAGATTAAAAACATTGAATAAATACAATCAGAAAAAAATGTTGGTTATTTACCTTGGTATATTTTTAGAGCTATTGAGCTTGTCCAAAGGTGTTCAAGACTGTTTTAAGAGATATAAAATAAAACTTAATATAATCTTAAGTTTACATTTGGAATTGTATGGCCTGTTATCTAATTAATTACTAGGTTAATGCTTAAATGTATTTGATGATTTGGAACGTGATCTAGAAAGGTTCTGACACATGTTTCGGCCAAGTATTGAACATTTATTTAAAATAAAATACATGATAATTTCGAGGCCAACAATTAGCTCGAAATATTTTTTTTGGACCAGGTCGAAATTTAATTTTGACAGATATAAAAGCCAAAATTTTATCTTTTATTTGTTAATTTTTTTATCGTTTATCTTATCTTTGTTACTTTAGGTTTCGTCCAAACTTGTTTAGCATCTTAGCGCGATCTTATCTTCACAGCTAGACCGAATTCCATTTAACACTATTTAATCGTCTATCTTCAAACCAGCACAGTTCAGCTCTGGAGAACGGTGTCAAAGTGGAAGAGTACAAAAGGTCAGATTTCTTGAACTATGCAGCAAAATCGATCATTTATTTGTTTTTATTTAAAATAAAATACCATAAAAAATAAATTATTTAAAAAAAAATTCAGTTTATACTAATATAAAAATTATCACAATTATTAAAAAAACAAGAATTAAAAAATGACTAGGTAAATTTTTTTTAGCTTTTAAATTTTCTAAAAGTCTTAGTTGATCTTTGACATATAAATCTTTTCCATTATCAAAATTTAATAACTAATAACTTTTTAGATATTTATTTTAGTTAAAATCTGATGGAAATCGATGCAGATATTCAAATAAATAATAGATAAAGCTGTCAATTTGGGCGTCACAGATATCAGATTAAATTGCTTTTAACCAAACTTAACAACAAAAGAATTCAAAACTAATCCATTTAATGTTCACCGATAAAATCTTTTCATACCATTTAGCATGAATAAATTAAAAAAATATTTTACAAGGCTTTTTAGGATTATTCTTATGAGATCTTTATTGATGATTTATATTTTATTTTTATTATTGAATCGAATTCATAAAGGTAAAAATAAAACTTTATAGAGCTCTGCAAGAATCTGTTTAAAGTCCACTACTTTTTCTCATTTTTGTCAATGATTTACCATCTTCATCAAAATTTTTAAAAAAGATACAGCATTAATTTTAACAATTAGAAAAACTTAAGTTGTTTTTGTGAAGAAAAGATTGAAATTGGCAGACAGGAAACACTTCATAAATCCAAATGGATTATATGGGTTTCTTGGCAAAATTTAAATGTCCTTACTTTAATGTGTTGTCATTAAATTTTCAAATAAATATGTTAATAAATAGATATGTACTTTTTTTCTTTAATAAAAAATGATTTTACTAAATTTTATGTAAAAATAGCATAACATGTAATTAATGAATCTGGTCAAATTTTCTAATTTGTGAAATGAGGTAAAGGCATTTATGAGGGAAAAACCTAAAAAGTAAATTAGAAGCAAACCAAGTTGTTAAGTAGTTTCAAAAGTCAAAAAAATTCAAATATTTTTATCCATATTATCAAAAAATCACTTTAAACTAATTATTAATACATCTCTAATACATTTTTGTAAAAGATGTGTTTTTTATTTTTAATTTTCAAATCTAGTAAAATACCTGACAAAGTCAATAATAATAGTATTTTATTTATAATAAACGATATAAATTATTCTAATTAATTTTATTTTATTAAAATACCATAAAAAAAATACAAAAAAATTTAATCACCCTTTTTAATATTTTGTGTATTTTGTATAGAACAAGATTTTGAAAATTTTAACGAGCTAAAGTTTTTCTTTGAAACCTTTAGATCCATCTTTATTCCGAACTTAACTTTTTACATTTTTTGGTCAAAACAATTTTTAATTTAATTGCAAAAGGTTGCTCTTCTTAATTTTCGAAAATTAATTAAAAATTATTTGAAAATCAACATAAAAAATGAGCAATGCCAATGATCAAATCGAAGCTATTTTTTAATAATAATACATTTTTTGTACAGGATTCAAATTTTAGAATTGAAGCAGTATCATTTGACTCTTCTAAATCGGGTGTCTTTATTCCTCCTTGGTTTATATCGATACATAAAAAACTTAAGCTTAAATTTTATAAGGCTTTATTGGGATACGTGATCTGAAATATCAAAAAAAAATATTGACTTTTAAAGAAATAAGTAAATATTAAAAGATAATAATAACAACTTATAAAAGATTCTAGATGTTTGATTCATTAATATAATTAAATCTCATAAATGAACCAAATTTAGAAAGAATAATTAGCTTTTTAATCTTTTTAAGATCAAAGGCAAACAATTTAATACTAATATTCATTAAAATATTTAATAAAATTTTGCAATTTTATTTTACATCCCCATCGAACAATTTTCATTATTTTTTTCCACTTTGAAGTCAAATAAGATAAGAACCCAACAAAATTTATCGAATTTTTTTATTTATAAAAAGTTAATTTTAATAAAAATTAAACAGCATTTAAAAAATATTAACATAAAGAGCCGAGAAATTATTGACACTTGTCAAACATAACTGTTCTTCACTATTTTTTTTTCCTTTTTTATAGATTTAGTAATTTTTGGCATATTGAAGTTAATGATCAATTCAAAATATCATTGCAAATCATAGAGTTTATCTTTAGATATCAAAATTAATCTTTGAATTAATTTAAATAATTTTAATGCGACTTCCTTTACATATTTTAAAGATTTAAAATATAAAATGATTTTTAAGCACATTTTAAAAATCAGTTTTTAAATTCAAATTTAAAAACACAGTTTTTGTAGAGTTAATTTTGATTTTTTTTCCAAAATATTGCCTGGAAAATTCGATTTTTTCAATTACTTACTTTTTTTAATTTAATATATGAATTTAGTTTTTAAATTTAAATTTGAATGCTAGATACAAATACTTATGAAAAAAAATTAATTTTAAATTTATTTTAAATTTTTTAAATGATATTATGAATTGATCAACAACTTCAATATGTCTAATTTTTAAACTATTTATATTAATTTATTAATCTAATATTCATGATAATATAGAATTTTACAATAAAAAACCATAAAAAAACAATCCGGTTTCATTTAATGTTAAAATTGGATCTTCTAGTGTCGAATTTATCTCTAGTTATTTGACTCAAAATAAAATAAAAAATATCTTTAATAAAAAGAAAAAAAAGATACATTAGAATTTCTTTGAAACCCTTTTTTGAGAGTGGAAATAATTAGAAAAAATTACCTGCTTTAATTGATTACTTTAGATTCCATTTTTGTGTTTAGCATACACAGTATCCTCCTATATCTACTTGAGTGACAATAAGAGGCTTTGAAAGATTTACCAAATTAAAAATTAATTATTTGAATTCTATTAAATTTTACGATAAGCAAGTGTTTGATAGAAAAATTGTTTTTTCCCTTACTTTACTTAATGACGTCAAGCAAAAGCAATTAAAATTTCAAGGCGTTTTTTTCTTCTTGAATAAATTAGCTTTATAATTAGTAAACTTCTCCAAGGTACAATACAAATCTAAAGAAAAAATAATGAAGTGTAAATTATTTTCAAAATTTATTGCTAATTTAATTTAAGCTTTTGATCTTTTAAGAACTAACTCTTTATTTTATCAATAAATTATCTCTGTAAATTATATCTCTAGGTTTCCAAAATTAATTTAATATTTTTGCACTCAAAGCCTCTATGTGCATATCTATGAAATTAGGTTTTGGCTTTTGTTTATTTTTTTTATAAATGAATCTGAAAATCCTAGAATCGATCAGAGATTAATTAATTGAATATTAGAAACTTTGTTTTAGAAATTAATTTATCTTATTACACTATACTAAAATTATCTTCCAAATTTATTTATTTTGACTAAAGTTTTTTTCAATTGCACATTTTTATACTCAATATTTTTGTTTTCAATTTTTACGCAACAATTTTAATTTAATACAAAATAAATATTTAAATTTGGCATCTGTGTTCAAAATAGTGTTAAAATTTTTTCAATTATAATCCAAATTTCTCAACAATTATGTTCTATTTTATCTTTTATCTTTAGGTAGCTAATTAAAACATTAAATTCCAACTTAATCTTCAACATAAGTGTACATTTTTTCTATTAAACTCAAAAAAATGTGAACTAGAATTAATTCTAAATTACTAATGAGAAAATTAATATTTGATGCATATTTGTTTTTTTATGCTAATAAAAAAACGGAAATTAAATTTGGAGTTCAATTAAAAACAAATTCAAAATATTGGACTATTGATTATCTTTCTGTTTATATTTTATTTAAATTCAGTGAAAATAACTGAGATTACTTCTATACGAACTTTTAACGAGAAAATAATTTTGGTACGGATTAAATATCTGGAATGAATACATATATAAATCAAAAATATAGAAGAAATTGAAATTTTCAATAAGTCCTATACACTGAAACTAAATCCTATTAATTTTTTTTAAAGATCAGTCAGGCTTTCGTTAGCTTTAAACTTTTTTAAATTTTTTATTATTTAAAAATATTCTAAGATTTTTTTAGATTTGGTTCTTTTTTAAAATATTTAATCCCTTTTAATTTGTTTTTGAGAAAAAATATTTATTCAAAAATTCTTCTTTTTAAATTATAATTATATGAAATTAGGTAAAAACCTTTTGACAACAAAAAATCTGTTTTCTACACCCAAAAAATTTTTAAAAACACAAAACCATATTTGACTCGCATTTTGTGAGTAACTGTTCGTTTACAAATTGTACAAGCTACCAGTTCTGATTTTGGGTAAGAAATTGGGTGCTGAAAAACAGCATAGGAATTATCATCGAAATTAGAAAACTTAGAAATTAATTCGAATGGAAGAATTTTCGGCATAATTGTTCACTTTTGAAATGCTTTTTTCCTAATAGTTCAAATATTTTAAAATTTAAAATAAAATAATCGCAAAAATAAAGTTCTTCTGAAAAAGAGCAAAACACCCAAATTTTTTTTTACAGTTTGGTTGTGATAATTTTTTTTTTGGGTGTAGAAAGCTGATTTTTTGTTGTCAAAACACAACATCCATGAAATTATTTTAAAAAATTTGTAAATTTTTTTTAAATTTTTTCTAAGAGTTTGAAATTAGTTCTGTGAATGCTGAATGATGCAGCATTCAAAGTTGCATCAACTGTAAAAGTCTGCTAATGGTGTGCAAAAACTTACTGAAAAATTTCTGCAAAAAAAAATTTCGCTCGATTATATTGAAATTTAATTTCTGTTCAATTCTGCAAATTTAGCAGATCTTGATATTTGATGCAACTTTGAATGTTGCGCTATGCTGCATTTACAGAACTAAGCTTAAACCTCTAGAAAAAAAGTTATTCAATTTTTTTACATTTTTTTCTGTTCTTTTTGTCATTTTGTACTAAATTTCACAAAACAAAAAATACCAAAAATAAGATAATGACTCTCATTTAAGAAGTTAAATGATTATTTCAAACCACTTATAATTTTCTTTTAAAAACACTTTTTCGCTGATTTAAAAAATAATAAAAAAGAAAAGATTTAATAGAAAAAGTGTAAAAATAGACAAATAAAATTACTAAATAAATCTTACATAAAGTAAAATTATTTAAGAAAATGAAATTTTCAAATTTATTTTTTTTAAATTTTTATTAAATAAATTAAGCTTATTTTGCACTTTTAATCAATTGAATAACTCAGGTTTTAACCATTTTTTTAACTAAAAAAAGTATATATCCATGTTTCACAAGTCCAGGCCCGGTCTTAAAATTTAGTGACTTTGACTTGAACTAAGTACCGCCAGAATAACTACCTGGAAACGCAAAAAATTCATTTAATTTTGACTTAAAAATAACATGATTTTTAAGCAATAATATTTTTTATGACAAAAAGAAATGTATCATTAAATTCTTTATTTATTTAAGAAGAATTTAATGATTCCAGTTTGGTTGTGATAATTTTAACTGGAATCATTAAATTCTAGTTTTCAGTTCTTTTGAAAAATACGACCATGTATATCTTTTGTATTTAAATAATTAAAGTATATTTCTTAATTACTTTAGTTAAGTAATTAAGAAATATACTTTTTTGTGTTAAACACTTAATTTTAGTAAATATGGGCCATTTTCCAGTGACATGTCATGCTTTATATTCAGTTTTCTTATTAAAGCCTTAACTGCTCAGAGCTGAAAAAATTTAATTTAGGATTTAAAAAAAACTTACAAGTTTAAGTCAAGGCTTTGATTTAAAATAATGAAAATCATGAATTTTTTTTACAAGTCTTAAAAAATGGAAACACAAAAAAGGAAATTTTTTGTTCTTTTTGCTTCCATAATCTTAGGATTTCAAAAAAATAGGAATAATCCATTAATAGCATCGTTTTTTTTTTCATTTTACAAGTTGAATCTAGATTTACAAATCAAAGTTGAACAAATATTTGACAATTCTATCTTAAAAAAAAAATTTAATTTAGAAATATACTTAACAAGTGATAGAATTGTAAGATCAATGAGAATATCACTTACAAAAATGGCTTCTAGAATATTTTACATAGACTAAAACCAGAGTTGTTTAAAAGTCATTAAGAGATTTTATATTGAAATATTTAATTAAAAAATATTTTAACTTGACTTGAACTAAATTTTTTTTAAAAAAATTGAAAAACTCGAGACTTCGAAATCGAAAAAATATAAATAAGTATTTTGAAAATTTGTATTTTTTTTAGCAGCTCAATAATTAGTTTTCATTAAGCATTTAACAATGGTAAACATTTTTGTTCGGTGAAAGGTTAGCAAACATACCTATTTTTAATTCACTTTTATAATTAAATTAAATGATATTTAATAATTATGGTAAACGCCACAAGCCAACATAGAATCAATAACAAAATACTTAGGGTTCTTCTTTTTTAGATATCTGAATAGAGTTTTAATTATTCCTTAGAAGTTAGGCCATGTTGAACATCTTACCCAACACCTAAGCTGGTTTTAGGAAAAATATCTTTCTATCAATTTTAATCTTGATAAAACTTACTGATGCCTTTAAGTTATTCAAAGTTTATGATCAAAATTTAAAAAGAAAAAAGAAAACCAAGTGGAATGCATTAATTTTTATAAAAAAAAATTCATAGTTTGAAATTATGAATATTTAGTTTATAAAAAAAAATAAGTCTATCTGTCATTCAAGTTAATTTTTATGAAAAATTTTTTGTTCTCCATTTGGTAAAATTTCCGATTATTATACTTTCCAGACTAAGATAAAAATTATTAAAATCAGCAAGACTCATTTTCGGCTGGTCATATTTTTCAAAAGAACTGTCAAGACTTTTTTGAGTCTAAAGAGATTCATTTTCAGGCTTGGTAAAGTCACTCTAAAGAAAAAAATTAATACGGAAGTAGACGTTGTATGTTCCCCTAAATTTTAATCATAAGGCTAAAAAGCTACTCTCAAATTCTTTTTTTAATTATTTTTTTAAATTTTATGTAATTTGTGTCTAAACTTTAATCTATCGTTTTAGTATCTCTTTATCAATTGACATTCCAATTAATTTTCTTCAATTTATTTCTATTCACATAAAGGAATAAAGAACAAGTCACTTAACTTTTTTTTTACACTTTATATTTAAATAATTGCTCAAAACCCTTTTTAAAAATAATTTTTGATTTTTCATTAATAATTTTTCATTTTGACAAACATTACTAACGATCCTAAAAATAAAAATAAATAATTACATCAAAAGCAATTATATCAAAATTTGAAATTTATAATTTTTGGAAAATTTTTTTCTAAAAAAAACATTTCAATTTTCTATTTAGAAAATTTAATAGATAATGATGCATGTTTAAAAAAAATTTACTTACTTATTTTTTCCCATTTAATTTTTCATCTTTTTTTTCAATAATCTATAGCTGAATGAGAGTTCAGAGTAAGCCTGGGGAAAAAAAACTAAATAAAAAAATACAAAATGTCATATTTATTCTTGCGAACCCTAATCAGAAAATTTTAACAATGGTTCAATAAATCAAAGCCATTAAACTTTTTTAATAAATTCCTTTTTTAATTAAAAGTTATTTTTGATGATCGAACGAACTCCAAATTTTAATCTAAGTCTATGAAATTAAAAAAAAAAATTTTTTTAAATATCACTTTGGAGCTCTTATCATCTTATTTATTAAAACTATTCAATGCATTATCTTTCTTCATGCTATCGCTTGTCAACATTATGATACTGCTAGCAGCAAAACAGATATTCATCTTATACATAAAACAGTGACTCAATAATAATTTTTTATAATTTTCTATTCACTATAAACAAAAAAAATATTTGCTTTATTTAAACAAACAATTATCTGATTAACTTAAATCTGTGTTTTCTATTTTCTTGTTCATTTAATAAAATTTAAATGTGATATCTTACCTGAAATTTTTTGTTTTGCTAAAATTATTATCAAAATTGACATTTTAAATTTGATACTAAAATAGAGATTCAAATAAAAGTAAATTAATTTTTCGAAAATTATATTCTTCATTTAAAATTGAATTTTAAAATTTTTTAGAGTTTTGAGTGAAATTAATAAAAAAATTTTGAAAGATTTTTAAATTTCTTTCTCACAATAAGCATGACACTTTGAGGTGTTATTTTTTTAATTTGAAAAATCCTTTTGCTGCTTCTTACTTAAATTGAGTGAATAATCCTTGTAAGAAAATCTCAAAAAAAGAGCCAAAAACCCTAAAAAACTTGAATGTTTTAGACTAATTAAAAAGAAATTTGATACTTTAAATTCAACAAATGTATCTATTATAAGCAAAAACTTCATATTGTGAGATTTAGTCAATGATAAAAAAATCTAAGAATTGATTTAATTTTCTCTGAGTAATTTATTCCAGTCATTTTTAATTTAAGACTTTTAAAAAACTTAAGATAAAATTCTGAAATTTAGAATCTTTTATGTCATCATTGAACAGCTCTCACAGCTGTTCACGAATTCTGTAAAAATAATATATATGAAAAATATTTAATATTGTAAATTTTTAACATAAATTTTATAATTTATTAAATGGTCAAAATTGACAATTCATCTTGAAAATTAAAGTTTATGAAAAAAATTTAATTATCATGCTCTTAAAATGAAGATATTTTTTGCATTTTTATTATAAATTTAAACGCGAAGACAATTCTTTGTGTTAAACAGATTATTTTTGTCCACAAACGATTATTAAGAATAATTCTGTATAAATTCAATTTTTACAGAGATTTGAAAATTAAGTAAGGAATTAAATATTTAATAAAAAAAAATGATCCTAAAAAAAAAAATAAATTTAAAGACTTAAAATATATATTGAAAAATCTTTTTTAAATTATTAAAATTTTTATTTTAAACTCAAACTTTTAATTTTTCTTAACTTTAATTCTAAGAAAAGATTAAAAGAACGACAGCTAAAAAAGAGATCAAAATATTCCGCTTGGCGCTCATCGCCAAGATCAATTGAATAATCAAAATAATACATTAAAGCAGACTCTTTAAAAACAAATTATTGAAAATACTTGATCACATTTAATCACATTATTTTATTAAAAACTAATTTTTTAATTTTGGGTTATCCTAGCTTAAGTCAGTTTATTCTCGAAAAATAAGATTAAGTATTTTTCAAGCATTTCTCATCCGAATAGATTACATATATTTTATGATTATAGATAATTTTGAATAATTAAAAAAATGGCGTAGTCTTAGTTTTGAATCTTTATTTCTGTAAAAAATTTTAAGTATAAAACCAAAATTTAAAAGTTGGAAGCCTTTATAAAATTAAATTTATTTTCTGTTTTGAACAAAAAATCTCAATTTTAATTTATAGAAAAAATGTTTTTCACTTAGAATAAAAAAAAATTTTCTTTTAAAAGTTACTTAATTTTTAATCGCCGTTTAAATGAAATTTAATTGACCAAAATTGATAAGAAAAATCTTTAATAGATAAATTACAGACTTTTTGAAATTTTTTTTGAAAGAAAAGTCCATTTAAGTATGAAAGCATTTAAGTCTTGAAAATTCTTTTCAGTATTCAAAATTTTAAAGTCCGGACTTTTTTTTAAAATAAAAAAATAAAAAAGTCTTTGGCTCGGACCTTTAAAAAAGGAAAAAAATAAAAAAAGTCAGGACTTTTAAACAACTCTGAGATAGACTTTTAACCATAAATAAATAATAAGACTTTAAAAATTTTCTCGGACAGCAAGCAAAAAAAATTTTATCTTAAAATTTTTAGAATAATTTTCAATCTAAATTTGACTAATTTTAATTAAAAAAATTAAATCTACACTTATTTTAATTATAATTACTTCAATATTCTGCCTGAAAAGAAATTGTAAAAAGAAAATATCTTATTTTTTCCATTCTACAAAAATTATTCTAAAAGATTCATTATTTTCAAGCTAATTTTTATGAACTTTTTTAACATTTTATGTCTTACTTTTACCTAAACTTTTCTTAATTTTTATCTAATTCCTCAACTTTTTAAGTTCACCATTAAACAACTTTTGAGATATTTTTGTAGAGAAATTCAAACAGAAGAAAACCTTTTCGATAAACACTTTAAAATAAGATAAAATATTTAAAAAAGACTTTTTTAATTAAAAGCTTAAGGTCATTGAAATCTTGAAGTCGATTCAGAAAATAAATTAAATTTCAAATCTTAACTATCACTTTAATTATGCGTATTACATAATTTTAAATTATTTTCTCTACTGAAATTTACTAAGCACTTGAGTGAGTACGAGTCCTTAGATAGAAAAAATACATGACTCTAAAGACTAATTTTTCTGTATGAAACAAGAAAATTTCGCTTTTATTATTTTAAAATTAAACTATAAATTTTGATTTTTATAATTTAATAAAAGTGGATACCACTCAATTTTAAATTTTTAATAAGCTCTATGTATATATTTGAAATTGTATAATTATGACCGAAAAATTTCAGGTTTCTTATGCAAATTAAAAAGGCGATTACCTAAAGTGTAAGCTTTCACTGATTACTTAATCTAAAGCCTTTGATGGACTGACTTTTACTGGACCGGCCTCGAACATTAATGAGTAAATTCTTTCTTTGAGTAAAAATTAAAAATAACTTAAAAATAATTGAATTTCAGCAATTTTTAATGGCTTTTTGGTTGAGGAATTTTGTAAAATATTTCTTTTAAGGTATTTAAGTTTTGAGCTGGGATGTATGTAGGAGGCAATTTGGCAAGCAAGAAAAATAGTTTAATGAATTAGAAATCTGTTCAATGAAATCTGAAGTTAAAAACGGAGGACAGGAATTTGAAAGTGAATTTTTGAGGAATTTATTCGAAATTTAAAAAATTTTCATCAATTTATTAATCATAATTTTTCTTAATTTCACATTTAATTAAAAGCATTTAAAATAATTTTAACAGCCAAAAATAAAAAAAAAAATAAAAAAATAAAATAATATATTTTATCCAGAATTCTTATGAGTTGATATACTTGACAACATCCATTCACAAAACTTGTTAATTGCTTTGACAGGATTACAGGTTCAGTGGTGGCTTTTAAAAAAAAATTAAAATATTTTTTTAGCTGCTTTTAATTAAGGGTTCAAGTAAAAATCTCACTTTTTTGTATATAATAAATAAAAAACAACTTATTTTATACTAAATTTTTAATTTAATAAATAGTGTTTTTTTTCGTAATTTACTGACAAAAATTTATTTTGTAAAAGAAAAAAAAAAGACAGTTTTTTTTAAAAAGACAGTTTTTTTTTAATTTATTAGATTGAACATAATTATATAAATGATACTAGGAAGTTTTGAAAAAATAAAAATTTTTCTTTTCAATTCATAATTAACAAAATTAAGCGTAAATTTTTAAATTTTAGTATAATTGTCAATGTTTGTGATCACATAATTATATCAAAAATTTTAATTTAAAATTAAAATTAAAGTCAAAGAATCTCAAAGATTAAAGTAATTTTCTTTCCATGTTCCGAAACCACAAATAAAATAGCATCAATAGGACCAGGATTCAATTATTGATCTGATCGATTTAAAAAAGGAATTTAAAAAATTTAATTTTAGTTAAAAAAGTGCGGCATTCATTTATTCAATTTAATTTTTCAGAGGTATAGACAATGGGAATATTAAAAAGTCAAAATCCTTTTTGTACTTTCTGTACTCCTTGTACTTTTTGTACTAAATGGAAATAAAAAAAGGTTTTAATTAATCAATATTTTAATTATCGATTTTAAATTTTAATTTAACTTTTTTTTACCACTAGCATACCCGAATCCCTAAACCAGGTATCCGCCCCGGACTCCGTTTAAGTTTTAATAAAATGTTAAAATTACCTTTAAGTATAGAAACTAGAAAAATGAACAGGGCCAAATAAATTTAGATTATGATAAAGTACAAAAAGTAAAAAAGGAAAATACTTTTAAAAGTTTAAACTTATCGTCTTTCCATGATTTTTCAAGCGTAAAATTAGTAGAACAGATAGAAATAAGCTGATACTGTTTATTTGGAAGTACTTATCTATTTATATATATTAAATAATTTGAGGGGGACCCTCAGATTAAGTTTTAGTGTTTTCTAAAAAATTGAATAAAATATTTAATTTTTTTTTATTTCAATAATTATTATTCATTTTGTGCTCTTTTATATTCAATTCTTTTTTCTTTTTTTAATTTTGAGAGAAAATCCACCATCAAATCGACTAAGAAGCTTAGAAGAGAACAATTAGAAGAGTAATTATCAACACGTTTTTTTATTATTTTAGTGGCCTCAAAAACCTAAGGAGAACAAAGGTAAAGAAAGAAATAAATAAAACACCTGGGTAGAAAGAGTAAATTATATTCGAGGGCAAAGTGCGTTTTTGTTGTTAAAAGAAAAAAAGAAAGAAAAAAGCTTTCCTATTTAGTTTAGCTTGATTAAATTTATTGAATAAAAAGCAAAAGGAATAAAAAAATTGACCAAAATTTTTTTGCAATTCGGGTGATAAAATTTTCCGTAAAAAAGAATAGCTTATTTCACCCTATTTTTTTTTAATTTCTTCTATATTTTATTTTATCTAATTTTCCTTTAAATTTTTTTATTTTTAATCTGAATGAGAGTTAGCTCGATACAGATAAACATATTAGTAAACAATAATATCTATTGATGATTTATAAAAAAAAAAAATAAAAAGATAAAATAAATAAAAATTAAATAAAATTATTGTTTTACAATAAACGAAAAAAAGAAAAAAAAAACAGTCAAACTAGTAATAAATTACTCAGGATAAATCAAATTTTTCCGTTTGATTTTACACAAGAACCAAAGATTTTTCAACCTTTGGAAAGAGCGTATTTAAAAAAAAAACAAGAGTAAAGTAGAGTCGAATTAGGACTATACAGGCATACGAAATCCGAATAACTGAATAGAAAGCTCCCAAAGGAGTTGATGTAACATGCATTTTAGCAGTGATTGCTGACCACGCACTAAAATATTCCTCGACAAGTAACATGGTTAACTTATTTTTATATTTAAAACATTTGGTGATATAACGTGAACCCATTTGTAAAAACCTATCTTTTATTGATAGTATTCTACTCACTATGAAAAGTTCCTTAGTTGGGCTATCCCTCTTGAGTCTGTATATACATCTAATTGCTCTGTTTTGAACTGTTTGGACTGATTTGGTACCAGTAATTGAAACACTAGCAACCGTAAAAAAGGAATAGTCAAAAAGTGATCCTATCAAGGCTGAGTAAATGTTATTAAGTGTTTTTTTTGCTAAAATGCCATGACCGGTGTAAGAAAATCTTAATGATATTGAGTCTCTTGAGTGCTCTAGTTCTTAGGTTAAGAAAATGTGCATTAAAACATAAAAAATCGACAAAAGTTAAACCTATAAAGACTGGTTTTGGGTTATATGGTATTTCTTCGCCAAATAAGCGAAGCTTTAAACTTAAACCACCTCGTCCACTACCCGAAAAAATAGTATACATACATTTTGATGCGTTCATTTTTAATCTCCAACTTGAGAGCCATACCATTAACCTGCCTAAATAACTATTAATTATGTGAGTTACTCGTCCTGTTTTTTTGAAAAAAAATAAAGCCCCAAGATCGTCAGCAAAGAGTGCTGAGTAATTCGAGTACTTATCGTTAGCTTATCAAAAACTTAAAGGTGTCAAAAAAAACACCACAGACTTTACTACCATTTTTTGTAGTCAAACGCTCTTTAAAACTTTGGATTTCTTTATCGTTGATTTTTTTTATTTTTCTTTATTGTTCATAAAAATAGATTTTTTAATTATAATTTTTTGAAAACTTATAGTACACTTCCTAAAAAATCTTCGGATCACAGTAAAAATAATTAGTCTTCTTTAATTAGGGTATAATTGGAATTCAGTTGTGGCTTATATTTTTTGTAGTAGAAAAAATTAGAAAAAATATTTTTTTTTATAGAAAAATTATTTTTAAATATAAAAAGAATACTTAAGAAAATCGAAAAAAAAATATTAATTTTTTCTCGGTCTTCCTCTTTTACGTTTCGCGGTTTGACCGTTTTGATTTTCTAATAATTGATTATTTCCGTCAACGCTCAATATTTGATTTGATGTTGTCGCTGATTGAGTTTGAATTGAAGGTTCGATATTGGCTTGTATTGATCTGAAAATTTGCACATTTAAATGACTAGTCGAAATTCTCTCTAGAGCCGGTAGAGCCTTTTTTCGACGGCCTCTTTTAGAATTTTTCTCAATGTTAAGATCTAGAGTTTGAAATTCTAGTAATTCTAATTGATAGCCAATACCAATCACATGCTTGCAAATGAAATTTTTTTTCCAATATTGACAACTGCAAGTGCTTAATTCCCAAATCTCATTGTTTAAATCAATAACATGCATTGAATCACTCCAATTTTTATATTCATTGTAATTGTTCCAAGTTGATTTTTGAAAATACGCTTTACACATTTATTTAGTTACTTGTTGTTCATTCTTTGACGCTGTGACCATATAAACTGTTCGTCTACTTTGAGGTAATTTTACTATCTGGTTAAATCACAAATTTTGAAACAACGAACGTTTCATCATCAACTTCGGGCATAATACTGACACTTTCAGCCCATGTTTTTAATGCATCAATGCTTTGACCAGGATCAACTCGTATTTTTTCTTTTTTTAATATTCTGTGAATAAGGTTATTGATTTGAAGCTCGCTCATTTCTACAAACCCATCATGAAGATTTTTTCTAAGCCATCTACTTATTTCTTTTGCTTTTTTGTTTTCATTGAAATACATTGAAATAACTTTGTCTTTGGTCTTTGTTGGAATCAATCGATCATTTTCATTGTTGTGTTCATGTGGTTTGTCTTGTTTATAAATTGTTACTTCGATACTTGTTCGATGAACTAAAATATATAAATGATTGTCACATTTTGAACATTTGAAGAAACGTTTTTCGCCAACATCGGTCATATATTTCTCTTTTGCATTCCACTTTACATCATCGATAAGTTCGTTTTCAATTTCATCAAGACTCTCTTTCAAACTAGTATATATTTTTTGTAATAATCATACACTTTCGCTTCGCTCCGGGTTTTTTTTGGTGGAACAATGTCCTCGCTTTCGTTGTCCGTGTCGTCTATATTGTTGGCAGCTGATCGTTGAATAATTGAAGTTGATGATGAGTCAGACTCTGAATCTTGAATAATTATTTTATTAAAGTTTTAAATTTAAATTATTGGATTACATGGTTTCTCACCTTTATCGATTAGTTTTCTTAATCGATAAAGATAAAGGTGAGAAAAAAGATTATTTTTTTTTTCTATTAGGAAAATTATTTTTTCTATAATCAAAAATATTTTTCCTAAAGAAAAAACATATTTTTAATAAATTCATATTTTCTACTACTAAAATATTTTTTCTATAAAAAAAAAATAATTTTCTACTGCGAGAAATATAAGCTTTCAGTTGTTTTTATTTATTTCAACATATAAAGTTCATTGAATAATATACTTCATTAGGTATTACCTAACTCTGTGAAATAATGCCGACAAGTTTTAATAGTTTAACAATGAAAAACAGATAAATTTGAAAATAATGTCAATTAATGAATTCTTATTACATCTCATCAAACTCATCCCTCCTTTTCACAAGCGGGGACTGGTATCGAAAAAAACAATCCGTCAGAGTTTTTATTCATTTTTTTTATGCCTAGCCTCAAATACACCAGTTGGTATTATTTAGTCGGTATTTTATTTATCAGAGTTGTAAAAATATCTTAAATTCAAAGTCAATTCACTAGACATGATTTGAAAATAATAAAAAATAGAGATCATTTCAAAGACTGAAAATGAGCCCACTTTATAACTATATGGAACGGTTAAAAATTCAAATAAAAATTTTGAATTAAAGATGGCTAATTGGCCATTTTTATTTCAAAGTCTTGACTTTAAATGACTTTAAAAAAAATAAGTAAGATCAAACGACTTGACTTCAAAATTTTTAAGTCAAGTAAGCCACATGTCTTTTTTAGACTCTTGCGCAAGAAATTAATAATATTTAAATATAATTTTTTTAATTTCTAATCATTTCTGAGCCACTTTTTCTTCAGAAAAATAAAAAATTATTAGAAAAATATACAATGTGAGATTTAAATTAAACTTTTAAATCGTTTTGTCCGAAAAATTTGCGATAATTAAGAGATGTATCGTTAAAAGGAATCTGAAGGAGCATTAGTAGGAGCGGAAGGGAAAATCAAATTAAAAATAGTATTCAATACAATTTTTAACTGACTTTTTTAAAATAGAAAGATGAATATTTATATTCTTAATGAATAAGCAGTTTAAGACTAGGGTGTTACACTTTGTACCATGTAATCCAATAATTTAAATTTAAATACCGTATTTTCTCGTTCGATAATGCTTCATCTCAAGCTAAGAAACGGATTTTGGCCATTCACCGAACATCTCGTCCGTGCAAAAAAATTTTTATTTTTAAACGCATAGTCAAAAGCGTAATCATGCATTTAGATCGGCATTAAACACTGAAGTGTTTGTTAATTTTTGCGTTTTGAGAACTCTAACTTTAAACAACAATAAAATATTAAAAAAATATCTATTATTACAATATTTTTTTTCTTAATTTTTAATGCAACACCAAATTCATAATTGAAAAATTTATTTTTTTGTTCTAGAGTCGGGTCTTGATAACGAATTAAATAAAAAATTTCAGTGTTTGATGTCGATCTAAAAGCATGATTACGCTTTTCGACCAAGCGTTCAAAATAAAAAATGCTTTTGCACGGGCGAGAAGTACTTTTGTTCATGGTCTAAAAGCGTGTCTTTGCTTGTAGTACAGCATAATCGAACGAGGGTATGCATTAATTCATCTAACTTAATAAACATGAAGAAAAATCAAATTTTATACAGTAACCATGAAACAATCTAAAGCTCATTGAAAAAAAATAAAAATCCTCTCAAAAATACTTGGACTTGGATATAAACATAAAAAAAATTAGTGAATTAAAGTTAAACATAAGGCAAAATAAATGACATCATTTGTAAATATTATACATTTGATTCTAGACATTTAAAAAAGACGTTGAAAAATTTTTTAAATGTGTGCTTATTTTTCCTACAAATTTTTTTTTTTTTAAAAATTCTGATTTATTTTAATTTGAAAATTTAGAAAAGAATCTAAATGACTGACATCTCAGCCGGAAAAAGTTATCGTTTGTGGCAACGTAACCAAACAGCTGATATCCCTTTTTCTACAAAGCGACGACACAATTTAAAAAAGCTTCGAAATTTGATTGCCAATGAAGAAGAAAAAATTCGAAAATGCCAAACAAACAATTTGACAAGTGCATCACAACTTCCATTCAAGAGAAAATTCTAATCGAATTGAATGAGTCTGATTATCAAAAAGTTTTTTCAACACCAAAATGTACAAATATTACTCCTCCAATCGGTAATAATTTTTTATTTTTATTTATTTAAATATTAGTTAGGGTTAACAGTTTAGATTGGAAATTTACGTTTCAGTCCCGTGTTAAGTAGTATTTATAATAAAGAAAAAAAGATTTTTTTTAAATTAATAAAGTTACAGTCAATTCAAGATATTTTTTAAAAAAATTTAGTTAAGTCAAAAGACTTGACTTCAAAATTTATAAAAATCAATTTAGTGACTTGACTTTTTAAAAGACTTTAAATTTCATTTTCTTCTAACTCTTGTGAAAAAACTGTAAAGGTGAACAGATTTTTGAAAGTATTAGAAGACCAGAGTTGTTTTTGAAAAAAAATTCAAAAAAAAATTTAAATTTTAAAAGTCACAAGTCTCTAGTCCAAGTCCGGACTTGAAATTTTTATAAAAAAAAAGTCCAATTCATTAAAATAAAAGTCAAGTTCAAGTAAACAACTCTGTTCAATAGGTGAAGAATATTTTTTTCCTTTTTATAATCACTTGAGAAAAAATTTCAATTAATTGAATTAATTAAAATTTTGAATAGAGAATTATAAATGTAAAATGAATATAAAATTGGAATAATTTTTAAATTTTTAGGGGACATAAATGATGTGAGTGCAACTGACGTTAAATAATTTTTATCCACAAATTTAATAAAAACTACCACAAATATAATAAACGATGAATAAAAACAATAAAAAAAGATATAAGTTATTGAATATTAATTATTTTATTTATTTCATAACAAATATAAGAAAAAAAGAAAAATAATAATAAAAAAAAAACTAATTTTTATTAATTAACACAAATGATAATTATTATTGATAATTATTTAAAAAAGAAAAAAAATTAATCTTGAGTACATTTGTTAATGCAATAATAGTACCTACGTTTTTTCATCGGCTCGTTGCATTTTTTGCAATTAACATTGGCATTCTCACTGTTAGCTTCAACTTCTACAGTCTTAGCTCTTTTATTTGGTCTTGATGTGTCGTCAAAAGTTTCATCGTTTTCAACTATAACCCCTTCGTCTAATTGTACCGTCTCTTATCAATTGCTTGATAATACCTTCAGCTTTGACACCAAGTTGTTCTAACTCTTTAATCCTTAACATTAACCTATCTTCAATTTTTTCACTTTCTTGCTCTGGATGATTTGAATGGTCATCAATTGTAACGAAACAATGACCAGACGAACCTTCAGTTGATTGCAAATAAAGAGATGCCCTACATCCCTTAGAAAGATACCTACAATAAAAACGATATTTTTCACCGTTTTGATGTTTAAATTGCAGGTATTTTCCTTTTACTTCACCCCTAACAATTTTCTCAACAAATTCATTATAATTGTCGTAGCTGCAAAAGAATTCGTATTCGATGTTTGCTCCTCTTTTTTTCGTATCACTTTGCTTTAACACGACCACGTTTTCCGCATCGACCAAGGTGTCGTCGTCAGGGTTCATCAAGACACTCTCATTTGAAACAGTTTTTGGATCGTTTTCCATTTTTTTTAGATAAAATTAGAATTTAAATTTGGTAAAATACCAGAAGTTTAAAGTTTATAAATAGTCAACTACAAAGTTTTATCATCATTACGGTGTAGTTAATTAATTTGTTAATTAGTTGTCACAAAAAAATTAAGGGTATTCTCAAAATGTATTATTTTTTAAGTTAATTAATTAGTTAATTAGTAATCACAAAAAAATTAAGAGTATTTTCAAAATGTATTATTTATTTATTATTAATGTGCGGAATTTATTGATTTTATTATCAGATATTAAAATAAGTGTTAAAATACAAATATCAATTTTTATTTAATTATATTTGACAATTTTTTTTATGTTTGTTACTTTTTTATTTGTTTTATTCGAAAAAATAAATTTGTGGATATTTTTATTAAATTTGTGGATGCATGTTATTACACGCCAGTGCAACTACCGAATACAATGAGTCTATTCAAATTTATCATAATTTAATAACAAAAAATTACGATAGGACCATTTATTTTTAATTCTCGGTGTTAAGTATTTTTATTGGACAGAAGCCTACAAAAGAAATATTGAATGCATTCATACGAATGAGTAGATTTTTTTTAGATTTTCAGGTACCAAAAAGCTTCGATTCGCTAGTCAACTATTTTGAAACAACTTTATTCCAAGCAATTCTTCTTCTGCAAAAGCTGTGAAAGATTAGTAATTTGTGAAAATAAGGAGCTCGAAAGCTGTATCATATGCAAAAATGATGTTTGTCAATATTTCCACATTTGTATTGCCTCTTAAATTAAGTCAATAATTGAAAAAAGTATTGATTCTCTCGATTTTTCAGTTAACTCTTAAAGTGAAATACATAAAAAAATTCAACAAAATTTTGCTAAGTCTATTACGCTTACAATAAGCACAGATGGCATGTCAATTTTCAAGTCGTCTAAAACAAGCATATGGCCTATTTATCTTTCAATCAACCAAATAAAAAAGAATGAAAGATTTAAGTTAGCAAATGTAATTGTTGCTGGTTTATGGGTGTCAAAATATAAGCCGAATTTTCACTTCTTTCTAAAACCTATTATTAATCAGCTTAAAATTTTGGAAAATTATTTAGATTTTTTTAACTTATGGTGTTTTTGATAAACCTGCTCGAGCAGCAATTTTAAATACAGTACAATGGTCAGAATATTAAGTCAACAAAAAATGCTAATTTAAGAGTTTATCCTTACCAGAATTATCACTATGGCAGACCAAAAAGTGATAATTCTGATAATCCATGATAAGTATGTTTTTGATGTTGAAAAAGCAATTAAAGATAATAATGTAATAAAAGGTATAAAGGATCCATGTTTATTATCTGATCTAAAGTTTTATTTTCCGATTGAATCTACAGTAATTGATTATATGCATTCAATTTTAGAGGGAGTAGTAAAAAGTTTAATTAAGTATTGGTTTGATGAAAAATATTCCAAAAGGTCTTCTTCTTTGAGAAAATATTTAAAAAATGTTGACCAGTCTTTAGTAAAAATTAAAATTCCTAGTTTTATACCAAGATCTCCTAGATCTTTACAAGAAATTGTAAAATGGAAAGCCACTGAATTTTTCTCTTTTATTATTTATTATTCACTAGCCCTATTTAGATGGATTATGTCTTTGGGACAATTAAAACATATGATTGATTTAGTCGTAGCAGTTTAGAATTTACTTCAGCCAAATCTAAATTCAGAATATTTGGACGATATTTATTGTTTATTAAAAGATTATGTTCGTGATATGGAATTCAACTATGGGTTGGATACAATGCTTTCCGGAGTTCATGAGCTTATTCATTTAACTAGTGATATTAAAAACAATGGTTCTATAAATGAGTTAAATTGTTTCGCATTTGAGGACATGAATAGGCTAGTGTCCAATTTTATAAAAGCAAAAAATCATACAGGAGTTCAGATAATTAACTCTTTAAAAATATTGAAGTTATTTAATTATCAAATGTGTTTACATAATAAAAACGTAAAAGAAGATATTTTTTCCTGGAGCAAGCGATTTAACCATGAATGGGTTTATGGAAGAAATTTAAATAGGAACATTTTAAATTGTAAAATTAGAGTTAATCTTGAGCAAAATTATTTTGATCTAAGAGATGATTTTAATGTAACAGACTATGTAAGAAATTAATGGAAAATTTTGAGAAAATTTAGAGGTTTAAAACCCTTTTAGCAATTTAAAATGATGAATTTTTTTGCTTATTTTTTTTCAGATATGTATTCCATATCAAATATTAAGTCAAGTCAATTGACCTTTAATTTCTGGCTAAAAAATACTATAAGTTTAAATTTAACTTAGAAAAGTTCGAATTTAAAACCTGTTATTGATATTTTTGTTCAAATTTATTTTTTTTAGCTATATATAAAATTTAAATTAATAAAAAGCTCAAATTCAAAAAGCTTAGATTAGATAATTTACTAAAATGAGCATTTGCACAAAAAAATCTCCATCATGCAATATAGTTAAATGGTTAGATGATAATAAGTACGAAATTATTTACAAGTCAAATATTATTATTGGTAAAAATGAAGATTTGGAAATTAATTGCATTTATAATGCAAAATGGAACAAAGAAAAACATAGTGTAGAGTTAATTTATTGGCGAAAAATCAAAATGTGAATCTTTGCTAAAAAACATGGAGTACAATAATAGAACGAAAAAAAAAATTCAAGGCGAGAAAGTAGTAGGAAATAAATCAACAATTCATGCTAAAAAACTACAACTAAGTGAAAATGAAGATAATTCTTGCTCAGATAGTTCAACAAATTCAAATAATTCTTCAAATGAGAAATGCTCATAGCAGACTTGTTTTTAAGTCACAGTTTTAAGTCTAAGTCACAAAAATTTAAGTCAAAGTTATGACTTGACTTAAATTTTTTTTTTTTTTAAGTCAAAGTCATGACTTAAATTTTTTTTTTTTTTAAGTCAAAGTCATGACTTAAATTTTTTTTTTTTTAAGTCAAAGTCATGACTTAAATTTTTTTTTTTTTTTAAAGTCAAAGTCATGACTTGACTTAAATTTTTTTTTTTTTTTAAGTCAAAGTCATTACTTAAAATTTTTTTTTTTTTTTTAAGTCAAAGTCATGACTTAAAATTTTTTTTTTTTTTTTAAGTCAAGTCAATGACTTAAAAAAATTTTTTTTTTTTTTTAAGTCATTGACTTGAGTTAGATTGGAAATACTTTTAATTATTTATTTCATTAAAATTGAGTATTATTGGTAGTGGATGATTGTTGGCCGTTGGTTTTTTTTTTTTAATAAAATTATGGTTTTTTTTTTAATTAATAAACATATTTAATTTTCTTAACTTTTTAATTTTTTATGATATTTTGGCATCTTTTTTTTCAGCGCCGCAGTCCCAAATTCTGGCCGCCAAGCTGAACGGCTAAATGACCGCCCGCCACAATGTTGACCGTAACTTTGACTTGCCGCTTTTTTTTTAACGATTTTTTAAACTTAAAAATTTTGAAGTCATTGACTCGACTTAAGAAAAAAAAAAAATTTTTAAGTCATTGACTTGACTTGACTTAAGACTTGTGACTTAAAAACAACTCTGGCTCATAGTTAATTAAGCAATTAGAAGATCGAAATGGCCTGATTGAGACATTGGAGCATGAAAACTTAGAATTGAAAAAAGAAAATCAAATGCTAAAAGATAAGCTAAATATGGCTAAGGTTCTTGAAGGTATATTAATTAATTAATTTAAAAAAATATTGATTATTAGAATTTAAGATCGAGATTTCATTGAAAAAAATGTTTCCTTATCACTCATGGTTGTTAAATTTTTAGCAACAAAGACTCAAAAGGAGGAATTAAGATTAGAATGTGAAGAAGTTGGTGGTGAAGTTAGTTTGAGCTCAAATTATCCGAATTTTAGAGTATCAAAAGCCCAGCTTTTCAAACAAAATACTGCATTTAGTGCCTCTACGAAAAAAGCCATTTTTAAACAAATTATAACATCCCTGATACCAGACATGACTATATGGGCAAAAAGCAAAGGTGAGGATATGCGAGAAAAATATTCTGACGTAATGAAAGCAGCAAGAGGTTTAAATTTGAACACCAATTTTTTTTTTGTTTTTTGATATTAAAATTTTAATTTTTAAGAATTTATGATAACCAAAGGAATAACACTGCCTGAAACTGATTTTAAAACAGCGTTGCGTGACTTGTGTACAAGAGAAAAAGGAAAAATGAACTTGAATGAAAAAATATCCTTAATGAAAAACTAATTAGATTGTGCTATTTAAAATTAAATTTTTTTGTTAATTTAAAAAAAGAATTTTTTGTAAGAAATATAAGTATTTAGTTAAGGTCTTTAGGAAATTAAAACCTTTTTTTTCTGTTAAATTTATATATTAAATTTTTGTCTAATATTGTTTTTTTCTAAAATATTTTATTCTGTAAATTCCATTACTAATAAATTTTATTCATAAAAATCCAAATATTTCATTTTATAAAAAATTAAATTTCTTTATACTTTCAATTAATTATCGATTTATTAAATATTGCTAAAATAATAATAATTAAAATCGATAAATAAGCGATTTTAAACATTGTTAAAATAATAATAATAAAAATCGAATTATTAGCGATAATTAATATCGATACCTTATCGTGAGATTTAACCAATTTTTAGGTGTTAAAATCGATAAGGCAAAATCGCTAACTTCTTGAAAAATTCTTGCAAAAAGGGTAACTTGGGTTTTCTTGTATCAATTTGGTCTTAGTTACTTTTTTGTCATTAAGAATTACTCCAAGATATTTTATTTCATTGACACATTTAATTCAGCAGATTTTTGAAAAATATTGATGTACTTTTTTTTAAAAAAAATTTTTTTATCATAAATTGAATAAATGAACATTTTTAGCCGAAATTTTATTCAGATTTTTTCAGATAAAATACATCAGTCAGGTCTATCCTTAAGTTAAAATATGATATTCCCTCCAACATGGTGCATCATGAGGGTTTTAATAAACTTAAATTACTAACAGTCTCGAATCGGCTTTTTGAGTTGAGTGAGAGATATGTTGAGACAGGACTGAGTCATTCTATTCCATCGGTTGTAAGACTGGTGGAGGAATACCAAGAAGGTTTCGAATCGAGATATATTGAATACCCAACTCCATTGTGTAATTGCTACCTTACTATTTCCTCTTTTTTTCAAATACGTAAACATGTGTCACGTGTAACAACCTATTTCAATAAATTTTTTTTTAGCTTTCTTTTCATCTTATTTTAGCTCATTTATTTAGCTTTTATTTGATTTTTTTATAATTCATTTTAAAGGAGGTCCAGCTCAGTACAAAAATTAATAATTGTCCATTTTTAATCCTAGTTGATGATGGGGAGGCGCTCGTCTCCTTTTCAAGAACCTTTTTGAGCAAAGAGTCCGACCTGGCACAAAGGCTACTGCAACGAGTTGATTATCTACACCGCAATTATTACCCAGTCGAAACTGGTCCCCTTATTTTTATGATGAAAGAGGTTTAAACATTCGCCCCGTATTGCAGAGATTTTTTGAAGATTTTTTCACTCTCAGCGGGTTTTGAACCATCGATCCTCTACTTGCATGACTAACACGCAAACCATTCGGCTTTACGGGCTCTTCCAGTGCAGAAAACAAATAAATAAAATTTAAATAATACCCTTTAAACATTTATTGACAATATTCTCTTCTTTTTGCATATATTGGCTACTTTTTTTATTTTCATTTAGATAGGAAATGTTGAAAATGTTGAAATGATTTATAAGTAAAAAATAGCTTTTCAAATGGAAAATGAAAATATTTGTTGAAAAGTCATGTTACATGATCTTTGAGAAAAAAGTAAAGTTAAAATCGATCTTGACCTTAAAATAAATGGTAGCAATTTAAATAATGAGGAAATTGTCAAATTCTTAGGCGTTAAATTGGACTCAAGACTTACTTTTGGTCGAATGATAGATGAATTAAAAGAGCGCTGTAGTTCAAGACTAAGTATAATTAATCTCTCAAATAAAAAATGGGGTTTAAAACCAAAAACATTAGGTAATCTTTACAATTATTTGATAGGAACAATGATTATTTTCTTTATGAAAATTCATTCTCAGAAACTAACATCAAAAAAATACAAGTTATTCAAAATGGCTCTATGTTTTTCTGTCAATTAATTTTACAAAAATCAATTAATATTTTATTCAAAACGTCAATTAAAATAAATAAAAATCAATTGATAATTTGAATGTCCATTAAAAAAACAAAAATCAATAAAATAGTTCAAAAATCAATTAATTAAACAAGAGTCAATTTTAAATAAAAGAAATACATAAAATTGAAGATTTGTCAATAGAATATTCTTATGTCAATTTAATAAATTATTGTCAATTAATTATATTATGGAATCAATAAAAATAATATTAATGTAAATAAAATTTACATGGAACTTTTAATCTCATTTTGAATTATATTAAAACCTTTTTTTTCAACACTCAAAAATCTAAAAAAAATCTAAAATGAATCTAGTTCCAGATATAATTGAGTTTGAGGATTTTCCAGACCAAGCTATATACGTTCCTTTAGGAAAAACAAGACCTGTCGGATGACCAAAAAAAATAAACCACAAATAAATAAAAAAATAATAGACCAAGTGCTTTAATGCTCAATTAATTTTTTGTTAAATTTTTCTCTAATAAATGCTGTTTTTTTTTAATCTGATTAAACTTTTTTTTTATTGATAAATAAAATTTTAATTGATAAAATAAAAATTAATGGACTTTTGTTTTTTTAATTGACGACTTATTTATTGACGTTTTTTTTTTTAAATTAATTGATTTTTGAAAAATTAATTTACAGAAAATCATAATGCCATTCAAAATTGATCTATTTTGAAGCTGAATAATGATACCCTCTCCAATATTATGCACCATGAGGCTTTTAATAAACTTAAACTAAGAACAGTCTCAAATCGATTTTTTGAGTTGAGTGAGAGATATGTCAGGTTCCATTTTGTCGTCAGACTGGTGGAAGAATATAGAAAAAGTTTTGAATCAAGATTTATCGAACAATTTCTTCTTTTTTTCCTAAACTAGCTTTTCAAATTTTGGTTTTTAGTAGTAGTAAGGGGTAGGTTACAAGTCGCGATTTGCATGCAGGATGATGCAAAACGCCACTTGTCGTAATTAAGTTGCTGTTTTGTCAAGCTTGCTTTTGAAGTCGTTGGTACTTTTGCGGTGATGATGGAGTCGTTAAGATCGTTCCAGTCATTGACAACTCGGTTGCAGACAAAGTTATGTCGTTGATTACAGTTCTTCACCAATTTTCGTCCCAATCTCGCTCTCCTATTGCCTCTTGGCGCAGAAATGGAAGTCAGGGCGGCCAATTCAACATGCTCTATTCCTATTAATAAAAATTAATAGTGAAATCAGCAAGAGCAAGTTTGATCAGTAAAATTAGAATTGTAGAAAATGAAAAAAAAGACTTTAAATTTTTGGACAGATACTCAAGTTATTCTAACTATTAGAAGTAGTAAATTTTTCTCATTAATTTAAACTTTTATTATAAACGATTACGATTTTTTTCAAAATAAATAAATTAAAATTGTCTTAATACTTTCTAATTTAATATTTCGGGGAAAAAATTGTTTTTGTCTAAAACAGTGAATTGCTTTGTAAGAATCTAGTATAGCTTCTAACTTCTATGAGTCGTGACAAAGTTTCTTTTAAATTTTATGATTTATTCTGATAATTCTGATTGTTTCATAAGTTAATTTTAATCAAACACTGATTCAATTTTTTTGTTATAGCACCTTATTTAGAACCTACTTTATCTGTAGATAAAACAAGTTTTGTTTCTCCTACTGAGAAAGTCTGCTAAAGCGGTGTAAAAGACGATTTAAGTTCTTTTTATCTAAATTTCTGAACAAATTTCTGAATATCTGAATTTTTACGTCAATTCATTAAACGGTATTTTATTCAATAATCAAGCTAATAATCTGTCTTTAAATAGCTATTCAATAATTATTTTACGGATAAAAGCTGAAGCCAGGCTGAAATACTAAATAACTAATTTTTTTCTAAAGAATTAAGTTAAAACTGAAATTTTGTTATTAATCAATTTTGTCAAATAAATTTTTTACATGTTATTTGTGAAAATAAAATCCTTACGTAAAAATTATTGATAAAATCGAAAATTAGGGTTATTTAAAAATTAACATGCTGCTTAGAAATTTTAAAATTTATTAATTTGTAGAGTTTTTGCATATTTTCCTTGTAGGTGAAACACAAGTTGCTTCATATTTTTAATCTGAAGAACAAGCTCTATTTCACAGTCTAGCACCTGAAGTTGATCATTGTGGTATTAAAGAATTTCTTGAAAAAAATCTTAAGGTCAGTTAAAAAATTAAATTCAGTCTATTGCGAATGAACAGTACAATTTTGAAAAAATTTAACTCTTTATTTTAGGTAATTATTGTGTTGAATTAGATACACAATTAATAAAATAAAATAAATAAAAATTTTTATTAATAAAAAATTTGGAATATTTTTTTAAATTTTTTATTTTTGCCGTGCACCAAATACAAAAACTTTTATCCAACCTGCTCATTCTTCAGAGAATTGATTTTACTGCAACAAAAAATAGAAAATAACATAATAAAATAACTTGTTACTTTTATAATTAAATTTTGCATTTTTATTAAAAATTCCATCCAATTTTTTGAATAAATAAATGAAATATAAATGCTGTATAAAATTTCGCTTTCTAAACCATATAAAACCCAATATTCAGCTGAAAATCATTCAAATAACTACTATCTGATATTATTGATTTAACAGAGCCTTAAATCAAGCATAAACTGATGAAAAAATAAATAACAAAGACATTTTATAATTATTCTAAACGGAAGCTAATCTTCCAAAGCATCCACTTTCATTAGTTAAATTAAAATTTGATTATTGAATAAAAAAAACGATTTTCCGAATCACATAAACTTAATAATAGTCAGACTAATAACTTAAAGCTTTTAAATTACATTAAAATATTTAATTAACAAAAATTAATTTATTTAATAAGGATCAAAAATAATTAATTATTTTAGATAAAATTTTTTTAATTCAAAAAATATTCTCTATAATTCTTTTCTTTTTTTTTGTCAGCTATTAAAATGAGCTACATGTACGGCGGTTTTCTTAAGCCTCGTGTGACAAGTTTTCATTCCACCACGTCCAGTCCCAACCAAAAACCAGACTACTCTATATTTTCCAATTTTACCAACGCACCTAGTTTAGCAATCGGACAATTTTACATATTCTCCAAATGGTCGAATGTAATTTTAATGACCCTGATTGCCCTAATCGGTCTTTACGGCAACACAATGTCAATTTTTATCTTCTCCAGCAAATCATTCAACAAAAATTCGAGCAAATCCTTGCGAACCTATTTGCTCATCTTGTCCCTTAGTGATCTTTTTGTCATCATTTTCCATTACATTGATTTTACATTCCGGTCTTGGATAAACCTGACCGGCATGTACTCGTCAAAATTTAATTTTGTTGACAAAATTAAATTTTTCTGCCGAGTAGTGCCCTATTTTCGGAATGTTTTCCGAACCGTGTCCGTCTACACTCTGCTCCTAATGACCATTCAAAGACTATTTGTTCTTCATTTTCCACTGGCGAGAAAAAAATGGTTCTCTGTTTACTTTAATCGAACTCTGGTCAAGTGGTTATTCATTGTCTCAATGAGCATGAATCTAAGCACTTTGTTTGTGAACGATTTGGTCGAGCATGAAGCAAATCAAGAGCTGCAATGTTCCATAAAAAAAAATAACATGGAGTTTCAATTGACCATGGACATTGTGTTTGCCATTTTGACCATACTAATTCCATGCATGTTAATATCGGGCATAACAGTGGTGTTGTATTTTAGAATAAAAGAGTGTTTGAACTACAGAAAAGTAGATGAGTTGAATGTGGTGGACCGAGCAAGCCAGGAATACTCCATTTCTAGATCTGAGACTAATTTAAGAGAGTACAGACACTCGGCTCCGGTGTTAATGCATCCGAAGAAAAAAAAATACTCTGTTAACTCCGTCAAGACAACTTACATGCTGGTGGTATTGTCCAAATGGTACATAATGCTACATTTTCCGTATTTTATTTGCTGGCTAATGCTCTACCTGCACATGAACAAGTCTGTCTTTAAGTCAACTAAATTCATGTTTTTTCCATTAGATGAACTGGACAGAACCTATTTTTTAAAGTCGCTGTTGAATTTTTTTGAAGTGTTGTTTTTACTAAATTATTCAATTAATTTTTTAATTTATCTTCTAGTTGGCCCTTTATTCAAAAGAAAGTATTCGGAAAAAATTTCATCCGTCAAAAAATTGTTCAGTTATTCATGAAGTGATATTTAGGCATTGTGAATTTAGGAACTTAGATCAGAAATAAAATTTTAAAATCAAAATATTTTTTTTACCAGGGCTAAAACTCGTTCTGAAAATTTCTAGCCCTGAATGCAGTCTTGGTCTTAAATGCACCAATAATTCATAAAATTGGAGAATAAGTGGGTGCTAAAAAGTTTGCATCAGTTATTCCAAAAGGTTATTTCGATTTTGATTTTTTTTTCTTATCCATTGTTCCAAATTTCATTATGCCATCCATATTTTATTTTATACTTATCAGAAATAAAGTCTTTGAGAATTTTTTGATTTTTTTTCTAACCAAATAAATAATCTAACACTGTGATTAGTAAAAAAAAAAAATTTTTATAAAATTGTTATTTTTTTTTATTTCAAATGGGATAACGACCGGTTTCGTAGACCTGTGTCATTTTATAAGGCTGAAGTTTAGTCAAATAAATATAAATTTCGAAGAAAAACTGAAAAGAAAATAGAATTTTTCAAAAAAGGATTTTTTATATTATGCATTTGATGCAGCATCAAGAATTAAGAAAATAAGATATTAATTTTTTACTATTTCGATTTATTTTAATTTTTGTCTTAAACCCAAGTCTTGATGATGCATTAAATTAAGGATTTCGGAGTTTAATGCGGCCCTTAATCCGTGATGATTTAATTCATAACAAAGAGAGAATAGGACGAGGGAATACGCTACCATAAATGAAATTTAATAAAAAAAAATAAATTAGGAATAAAATCATTAATAATATTAGTTTTCAGTTTCAAAAATAAGTTGATTAATGCAGCTTCTTTTTTTAAATCTTAACACTCAAACACCGATGTTAAGTACTAGAATTGTCCTAAAAACCCCTTTAAAAAATTTGCTTTTTTGAAAACATCTATTTGTAAAATATACTGAATATAAAAATAAACGTCTCTTATTAATTTTTATTTTGATTTAAAAATAACTATATATATTTTTAAGTTAAAATTAAAAATTATTAATATGATAAATTAGATACAAATACAGGAAAACATTTTTTTTAAATTCTTATTCGTAGCTTGTTCTTAACAATTTTTTCCAGATCGATTTAAAAAACTTCTCTCCAACAGAAAAACCACATGTAAATTGTTTACATTTGTTACAAGTAAAGCTCGATTTGTTTCCATCACGGAAACAAATTGAATTGATTTTGGCATTAGACACTTCTTGCATAAAAGATGCCGATAATATGTCTCTTTTTGTAAATGAAAGATTAGGATCTACTGCTGTTTGGTGACAATTGGTACAATTAAATAAAAATTTATCATTGACAAGTCAAAAGTCTGATCATAACTAGAGACAAAGAATTGAGGAATCAACATCAGAGATCAACGAAAAGAATAAGTCCACAAACAACTTGCCAAATCCGACAAAATTCTACGCTATATATTAAACTAAATATTAAGACATTGATAAAAAGATAATCTTCAACCACAATGTTCAATGTTGGAAGAAGTATCAAAGATGAGATCACCGAATCATTGCGTGAACAAATATTACGTGACTTGAGGTATCAGTGAAGAAAAATATACATGGAAGAAAAAATCTCTTCAAAATTAGATCACATTTTAATGAGTCACATCGACAGCAAGATCGAAAAGTTAATGGGTTCAAAATTGGATTCCATTTTCAAAGGGTCAAGTTCAAAGAAAATGTTTACGAAAAAAAAAATTATTTAAAATTTATTTAATTTCTAAATAAAATTTTAAGCAAAACTATTTCTATTTTTAAAACAAAAATCTAAATTTTTATTTAGCCAGATTAATTTAAAAATAGTTTTAAATAAGCTGTGAATTAAATTAGTCAAAAAATAATCCTAAATAAAAACAAAATGGAATCTGTACGAATAAGAAAAATTACCATTGAAAACACCTCGAATGGTATGGAACCCGCATCTGTGCCAAAAATTGAACTAAGGCGCCAAGAAAGACTGAACCTATTGATGCGTATTCAAATGTTTCTTGTCCGATATTACTTTATAATTGCCTTGTTTATTATTCTAATCCTAATTTCATACTCATACTTTTCCATATATCCAATTAATACCATTTTTTTCAAGTAATTGAAATTTAAGCAAACAAAAAAATGAGTAAAAAATTTTTCAGATATGGTCATCCAACTGAGCATAGCTGGCAAGAAAATAATTTGTTGGAAAAAGCAGAATTCATTGATGTTCAACTAAAAGGTCCAGAAGCAATTGCGTTTGATTCAAATGGCTCACTTTATACTGGTCTCAGAAACGGACTTATTGTTCGAGTGGACCCGGATGGTCATGTGGAAAAAATTATCAGAACTGGTGAAGAAATTGATGACAGAATATGCAGTAAATAAAAATTTATGTTTTTTTTTTGTCAAATATTTATTTTAATTAGACGATGAAAGCAAATGGAGTGTAGCAGATCCTGCATGTGGTCGTCCCTTTGGACTAAGGATGAAACCGAATACAAAATTTTTGTATGTGGCGGATTCATTTTATGGCTTGGTAAAAATAAATGTTGATAAAAAGACCAAAAAAATAGTCTTGAGTTCGAATGATACTCGGTTTGGCAACAAGCCGCTCAAATGTACCGAAGATTTGGACATAGATGGCCATGACATTTATTTTGTCGACAGCACTGATAAGCACACTTTAAACAAAGCCATGGAAGATATCATTTTTTCTTATCCAAATGGAAGAGTTTTTCGCTACAATGAAAAAAATGATCAGCTTGATCTTGTGTTAGATCACCTTTATTACCCGAACGGGATTCAATTAACTCCAAACAAAGACGCCCTCTTAATTAACGAATTTTCTAAAGCTAGAATTTTACAGTATATTATTAATTTAATGTAAAAATTGATAAAAAATTAATTTCTTTTTTAGATATCATCTAAAAGGTCCGTACAAAGGCAAATTCGAAGTATTTGCAGAACTTCCCGGTCTAAGCGATGCCATCCGTTTGACTGATTTAAACACTCTGTTGGTCCCGTTTGTAGTTGTGTTTCCTAAACAAGGTTCTTTGTCTGGTTACTTTGGAAAATTTCCTGTCTTGAGAACAATAATCGGATATGTAATTTAAGTCTTTTTTAAATACTCAAAAAATTGAAAACTTTTATAGGATTCTTTTTTAAAAGAATTTAGATTTTAGATTATAAGTTAAATTTTTTCATTTTTTTGTTTAAGTTTGTAAATCATTCCGTAATTATGAACATTTGGCCCAAGTATGGACTTGTGGGTGAGTATGATCTTAAAGGAAACGTGCTAAAATCATGGCATGACAAAAACGGAAAAAATGTCGACTCTATTACAAATGCTGTTCTTCATGATAAAAAATTGTACTTGGGTTCGTACAAAGGTTCTAAGATAGCTGTGGTGAATTATTAAAATTTTTACAATAAAATTGAAAAAAAATTTTTTATTCTTTTATTTATTAATTTTATTACATTTATTAAATAGAAATTCATATTTCAAATTTATGTTATAATTCGAAAAATTAATTTTAAGCTTTTTTCTGTATAATTTAAATTTTTTAAGAAGAGCATTTCAAAAACTTATTAAACGATTTTAAAATGAATAATAATTGAATATTTATTTAATTTAAAATTAAATATTAAGGAAAAAACTCAAATATTTTAATAAAGTATTCTAGTCTTGTTAAAAAGCTAATCATTTAAATGATGATGATCACCAAATTAACGATCAAAAAAATTATTTATGATAAATATTTTTATCTATTTCATCAAAAAAGTGAAGAAAAATAAATTTAAATTTAAGTTAAAGTGATATTCTATCAAAGAACAGAATATAGCCTTTTAATTTTTTAATTACATAAATTGTCTTTTTTATTTTGGTTTTTTTTTTTTAAAAGGCACAAAAATTCCTGACCTTTTTTTTTAAAAAGCAAGTATATTTTAAAAAAATTTTACATGTCATTTATTTTGAAATTTTTTGTACTTTTTGAAAATTAAGTTAAAATTTTCCAAGATTTTTTTTTAATTTGAATTGAATTTTTTATGATCCCCTACTGACCCCCAATTTTACACCACTGACTCACAGCTTACCCCCCATTATTCTTATAGAGAATTTCACGAGATTCCCAAAAATTTGTTTAGTATTCGTCCTGTAATTTAAGTTCGTAAGAACATGTTAGGTGGATGATAAAATAAAGACAAAATATAGCAAAAATGAAAATAAAAAATTCAGCGTCATATCAGGAAATTTTTAAAATTAGACGATCAGTGTTTTAGTAGGACTACCGAATTAGAGGGCTAACAAAAAAGTATCGTTTAGATCATCACATTTTTGACAAGACCCAAGCACTGAAGAATTTGAAATTGCAGTTTCTTATTAACAACAAAAGATTACTCAAAGATAACTAAAATTATTTTTTTTTTGTTTTTTTCTACCAAGTCCCTTTAGTTAACTAGTTTACAGTCTATAAATGCCTGATAAATGTCCCACATGCTTACTAATGCAAAGTCTCATTATAATCATGGCAATCTTAGTTTCAAGTTCTGGATGAGAAAATTAAGTTTGATGCCTAGATGATCAAGCTGGATCATTTGATTTCAAATAAAAAAATTAAATTGCTAATAAAGTTTAATTAGAATACCAAAAAAAGATTTATAATTTGACAAGAATGTTAAATTTATTGCAAAATATTTTAACTAATATTAAATAATGCTTGGATTCATACACAAGCAATAAAAAGCTATGATAAATTATTAAAAGTTTCATGCGTAAAATTTTAAAATAAAATTAAACAAAAAAATGAAAAAAGTCAAAGAAAGTCCTAGAAAAAACTCTGATCAAAAAAAGTGGATACTAATCGGATTATTTGTGGCTTTAGGAGCCCTTTTTGTTTCAAGATTCCCCCTTTTTTGCAACAATTTGTCTGAAAGCCTTCAATCTTCAGCCATTCAGTAGTTTTATTTAATTTTTTGTTTTTCATTTAAAATTTTTGCAGATTACCAGCCTTGGTTCCACTTGAGGGCGGCTTAAAGCCGAACGAAAAGCTAGCAAAAGCTGAACGAGTTCAGGAGGGAGTTTTGGTTGGACCTGAAACAATTGAATTTGATAAAGATGGATTTTTTTATACAGGACTTGTAAATGGACAGGTTGTAAAAGTTGACTCAAAAAATACTTCCAGTATACACCTAATTGCTCAAATGGGTTCACTTGGATATCAAAATTGTAGTAAGGCTTAGTGGCAAAATTTTTTTCAATTATTCAAGTTCTTGTTAAGAAAGTGTTAAAGAGATTCCGATGAAAAATTGTGGTAGACCACTAGGTCTAAGATTGGACAAAACAGGCGAAAATTTGTACATTGCTGATGCATATTATGGAATCTTTAGAATCGACTTGAAGACAAGTATTAAAAAATTTTACTTTTATTTTTAAATAAAAAATAAATGACTAAACATTTTAAATCCAAGAAAAATTAACAAGCATTGTAAAGGCAGATGATGTTCGCTTTGGTGATAAGCCCATGAAGCTTGTCAACGATCTAGATTTAGATGGTGACTTGATCTATTTTATTGATTCTTCTTTTCTGAGACATGTTGACTCAGCTATCGAGGAACACATTGAAGCTAACCCGAGAGGGCGTCTGTTCTCTTACAACCAAAAAACTAATGAATTGAATTTGCTATTAGATGGTTTGTACTTTCCAAATGGTTTACAGCTGAGTCCGCAGAAAGACTTTCTGTTGATCAACGAAAATTCGATGGCAAAAATCATCAAGTTTCATCTAGTTGGTGATAAAAAGGGAAGTGTAGAGTTATTTGCTGTTATTCCGGGCTTTGGAGACACGATTCGTCTCACTGAAAACAATACTCTCCTAGTGCCCTTTGCAAGTGTTAGACCAAGCATTTTGGATTATTTGGCTGAGTGGCCCAATCTCAGAAACATGATGTTCAAAGTAATCAAAAATTTTAATTAAATTTATTCAACTTTTTAAATTTTAGTTTTTAAATTTTAAATATTTGTTTAAAACTCTTCCAAAATATGGTCTGATGGCCGAGTATGGCATGGATGGGGTGGCGATTAGATCGTGGCATGATCCCAAAGGAATTAAAATTGAATGCACTACCGCTGGTGCAATTTATAATAACAAATTGTATTTGGGATCTTTTTATAACAGTTTTTTGGGCATTGTTGATTTGAATTAAATAAAATTTAATTATTAATTATTTTTTTATTTTTTTTTAAATTAGTCCGGCCACCGTCAATTAAATAGTTGATGTTCTCCTTAGATGCCTTTAGTCAATGTAAGGAAATTAATCACGAAATATTTTTTAATTATTTTTTAAAATTAATTAGCTTGTGTAATTCAGAATATTAAGGATTTTCCTGCGGATGGAATAAATATTTAAAATTTTAAAGTTTCTGTATTCACAAAATTAATTGGAATTAGAAAGATTTTCATTTCATTTTAAATTCTGTCTAGAACATTTTCAGAAAAAATTTACAAATCTTTTATTGCAAATTTTAATTTGAGTCTAGCTTCTATATTTTAATCTAACTTAATTACTGCTTCAAAAATTTTTTCTTAAATGCATTAATAAAAATTTTATTCTAAGATATTAAGTATAAGCTCAATTAGAATGGAATAAAGTCGCTGACATTTATCTTTAAATATTAGTTTAATTAAAAGATTGCATAAAATCGAGTTCTGAACTAATTATAAAATTCCGATTATTATGATTTTTAAAAAATTCTTTTAGAATAAATTGCGATTTACATTTTTTTGAAATATTCAAATTTCACTAACAAGGATTTTTACATTTAAACTTCAGGGTTCTTATCGAAAACATTCTCTCCCACTTGATTAATTCATAGAAAGAATTTAAAAAAGGGCTAATTTATTTAAAAAAAAAGATAACACTTCAAAGTCTTTTATCAGTTATCTATAATTTCAAAAATATCAAAAATAGTGGTTGTATATAAAAATAACAGATTCTTTAAGAAATTTTTGTTTTCACAAAAATAGCAGTTAATTAGAAACAAAAAAATGGTTGACGTCATAGTAAAATGAATCGTGAGAGAAAATAATTGAACAACTAAAAATTAATTTTATTTTTGTTTTCTTTAAATTTTACTATTTATATTTGGTTAAGATGGAAATTTCATTATCTTTAATTAAAGAATAGTAAAAGTGCAAATTTATATATTTTTACGTTAAATTCAAAAGACTGCAGATTATAAAAGCTCAAATTTTGTCTTTTTTAAATTAGTTATTTATCTTTTTAAAAATTTTAAATATTGAACAAGAATTTTTTGTTGTTGAGGAAATAAGGTTCGAGTTCGAATCGGTCTAACGGTGGGCCTGGGACCGGTCGGACCAAGATGGATCGCACCGCCGGCTAGCACTAAACAATAGTAAGATTTGAACTTAACAGCCCTTAACAGCCAAGAAACTAAACTTTAGGAAAATATCAAAACAGCAGGTTTCAAAACAAAAAATTCAATCAAATGTAAATAGCAAGTGGTTAAAAAAGAGTTTTTTTTATTTTTAAAAAATAAAATAAATTAACTAAAAAGCAAATTTCATTAGATAATTTATTGTAAAATAGCAAAAAATAAGTTTTAGGTTTTGAAAAAATAAAAAATTAAAAAATTTCTTTATTAATTCCTTGACACGATTGTCCTTATTGTCTAGTCCAGTTTTATCTTAATTAAATTTTTTTTATAAAAAATTATTATAGGCTCTTTTTTACATAAAATATTTTTATTAAAACTTTGCTATTTTAAAACAATTAACTATCCAGTGTTTAGCTTTAGTAAGTTTGTTAAATAATTTTTTATAGCATAATTTATTTGAAATCTATTTTAGTGTACAATCACCCAGAAGTTCGGGTGAGGATACGAAACAAATTAAAAGAGATTAAAATACATAAATCAAAATTTTAAGATTTCTAGTATGTTAAAAAATTTAAATTGAAAATGCAAACTCTTGATTGCTGAACTAGGCAAAGAATTGGAAGTGAATTCTAATATTTTTAAAGTAAAACCAGACATATTATAGCAAAAATGCTTAGTTTGAGTGACACTCTCAGTCAAAAAATTATTAAAAAAATTTTTATTAAATAAACAATTCAAAAATTAAATTATATTTATTCTTAAATTTAAAGTAAAAAAAAAAGGTCTAAAAATTAAATGTGAAAGTTGGAAAGTTTCCAGGGTTGGTTTTAAGTCACAAGTCATTAGTCAAGTCAAGTCAATGACTTAAATTTTTTTTTCAAGTCAAGTTAGTGTTTTTTTTTTGTAGACGGACTTTAAATCATTATTTATTATTATCATTAATTTATCCGCAACGGGTTTCCCCGCAGAGTTAAGCACCAACGTACTTAAATATGGCAGATATTTCATTAGTTGTAGTATCCCAACTCTTAAATCTATCCAAGTTGTTTTTGAATCCATTTATTGAATCGGCTAGTTATACATCGTTAGGTAGCTCATTCCAATATGGTATCATTCTATTCGTGTAAAAGTGATGTCTGGACGAACATTGCTTAATAACTTGTCTATAAAGCTTATTTTGTAGAACTCATGAACCTGCAGGACCATGAGTTCTTGAACTTGGGCTTGGAATGATTGGATGGAACCAATCAATCTTATTGAATTTATTTTCGAATTTATAGATTTGAATTAAGTCACCTCTTTCTCTTCTTTCAGCCAGAGAAATCATACCTAATAGTTTCAGACGCTCTTCATAATTTTTGTTTCTAATCGTGGGTACTAGTTTAGTAGCTCTACGCTGGACATTCTCTATTTTTTTTATTTCATGCTTACGGTAAGGACACCAGGCTGTTGCTCCGTATTCAAGAATAGGCCTTACAAATGTAGTTAATAGTAGTTTGAACGTTCTTAAATCCCAGTTTTTAAACGCATTATTTAGTTTACCAAGTACGAAGTTTGCTTTATGAACTTGAGTTGATATGTGCTCGTTCTATTTTAAGTTATCTTGAACTATAATACCGAGATCTCTTTGGTATTTTCTATAAAGTGGATTTTATCTTCTAAGTTAAATGAATACGAATGGTTTTGATGAATTTTATTATTTCCCAAGTGCATAACTTTACATTTGCTTAGATTTAACTCCATTTTCCACTTGCTGACCCATTCTAATATTTTATTAATGTTTGATTGGAATTCATCCCGATCTCTTGGGTTTCTAATCACACTCATTAGTTTACTGTCATCTGCAAACAGCTTACATAAGACAAATAGACCATTCGGGAGATCAATTTTCGAATACAAATCTACAGTGGTGATTTGATAACAGTATTTTACGAAAAATTACGTAAAATCCGAAAAGTGAGAAAGAGATATTTTACGAAAAATTGCGTAAATTTTCAGGATTTTGAGATAATTTTGGTTAAATAAATAGATATTCATAAAGAGAAAGAAGGAAATTTTTTTTAAGTTTTCATTCTTTTTCTTTTTTTTTTGTTGCTTTTAAAAAAATTTCAAATACAGTGGTGATTTTATAACAGTATTTTACGAAAAATTACGTAAAATATCGTAAATTAACAAAATTTTACCACATTTTACGTAAATTAACGTAAAATCCGAAAAGTGAGAAAGAATAATTTGGTAAAATTCAAAACGGCCAATTTAAAATTCAAAATTTTTGAAAAGATGTCTTTTTTTTCGAAAAATCGAAAATTTAAAATAGATTTTTTTTATAACAATTTAAAAATAACTATTTTTTTAACCAATTTATTAAAAAAATCTATTTTAAATTTTCGATTTTTCGAAAAAAAAGACATCTTTTCAAAAATTTTGAATTTTAAATTGGCCGTTTTGAATTTTACCAAATTATTCTTTCTCACTTTTCGGATTTTACGTTAATTTACGTAAAATGTGGTAAAATTTTGTTAATTTACGATATTTTACGTAATTTTTCGTAAAATACTGTTATAAAATCACCACTGTATTTGAAATTTTTTTAAAAGCAACAAAAAAAAAAAGAAAAAGAATGAAAACTTAAAAAAAATTTCCTTCTTTCCTTTTATGAATATCTATTTATTCCAAAGATCTTTTGATTATTGACTCAAAAATTTTACTCACACTCAAACTAAAAAAAATGAGTCATTTTTTTCCATTAATTGTCAAAGTGGTGAAAGAATATAGAGCCGGGTTCGAATCAAGATTTATTGAATACTTGACTCCATTGTGTTATTGCTACCTAACAATTTCTTCTTTTTTTCCTGAAACTTCAAATATATTATTTTTAATTTTTTAACTTGTTTTTTATTAAACTCTAACTTTTAAATCATTTTCTCCTTTTACTTTTATTTAAATTTATTTTATTTAATTCTGAAGGAGCTTTAGCACGGTACAGATAAACAAATAAATTAATTTAAATTTTACGATCAATTTGGGAAATTTTTTGAAAGATATGGTGAAAAAAATATCTATTCAAAAATTATATTTTTCGGGATTTTTTTTTTTAATTTATGAGAGAAAATTAAAAAACTGACATTTAATTTACTTTATTAATCGAAAAAAATTAAGATCTTTTTAGCTCCTTTTGACAAAAAGGGTAAAAATAGTAAAAAAAAACATTGAAAAAATTCATTTTTTTTTATTTAACAGAATTGAATTTTAAGGTTTTTTGAGGTATAGACAATGAAAATATTTAAAAATAAAAATCCTTTCTGTACTTTTTGTACTTTTTCAGAATATTATTTTATTTGGCCCTGTTCCTTTTTGTACTTTCTTTACTTTTTGTACTTTTTCAGAATATTATTTTATTTGGCCCTGTTTCTGTGATTAATGATAATTTTAATAATTTTATTAAAACTTAAACGGGGTCCGGGGCGGAGCCCTGGTTTAGGGATTCGGGTATGCTGAAGGTAAGAAAAATATTAGTTAAATATTAATAAAAGGTTTTTTTATTACCATTAAGAACCAAAAGTACAAAAAGTACAGAAAGTACAAAAAGGAACAGGGCCAAATAAAATAATATTTTGAAAAAGTACAAAAAGTAAAGAAAGGAAAATGATTTTTTAAAAGTTTGATCTCATTGTCTATCCATGGGTTTTTTTATTCTAATAAAATAGTCAAGAATAAAATTCACCTCTTTTTATGCTTTCTCTAAGACTATCTGGGAGAAATCAATGGATTTCTTTTACCAGTAGACAATTCAGAATCGGTCAACAATAACAATAGTAAATGGAATTTCAATTTTTATTTTCCTCTTATTTTTTATTTTAGATTATTTAATGATTTACAAGTTATTTCATCTGAAAAAATAAAACTCTAATTAAAATAACTAAATCTCTTGTTTTGCTTTAAAGATGATTTTTTTTGCAGTATTTGTCGTGTGACAGCTATGAATTCGAAGTTTTTAAGATAACTCATCAAATAATTCAATTAATCTTTTAGTGAGTCATACATATAATTACTTCCTTGTATAATTATTAAAATTCTTATATTAACGCTTAAGTATTGTAAGGATAAATTAAATTAATTAATTTTTTTCGAAAATCGAATTAATCGAAGTCTTTTTACTGGGAAATTCCTGTTTTTTTAATTAAATATAATATCTGAGTCCAGAAATAGCTGAATGTTCTTATTAAACTTTTGCGAATCAAGCAAAAATATTTCAAGATTTAGCAAAATTTAAAAATTGCACTCGAGTATTTTGCTTAGGCTCCAGAAATAAATTCGCTAAAAGTGCAATCATTCATTAAATTTGATAAATAGAGAGTTAGAATATTAAATAAATTTAATCATTTTAACAAGAAAAAGTAATCTAAATTCAAAAAAATCATCTATTCTGTTCATCTTCTTTATTTAGACTTTTTAAATTCAATTGCTTAATGTGGATTTTAAATAAAGATTTTTTTTTAGAATCTGTTAAAGATCAAAAAAAAATTTATTTTTTTTTATTCAAGGAAAGATATCCTTTTTATTTTAATTTTTTATTTTTTTTATTTTTAAAGGATTCGAATTTTTAAAGTGGGTCAAAATCACCCGACTTAAATTTATCATTTTTTTTTCTAATAAAAGCCATCATGTTTATAAAATTGTTTAAAAAAATGCTGAAATACAGTCATTACTTTCATGGCTTTAGTTCTAGGAATTCTAGGAAAAATGTGCTGCTTTTCTTCTGCTTTGCTATATTTAAGATTTTTTGAATTTAAAGCGTTATTAAAAAAATTTAGTCAATAATTAATTATTTTTGCTTCTAAGGTAATAATTACAAGATTTTTTTGTTGATTGTAGCTATGTGGTGAATTTAACAAAAAATTATGATGCATTTATTATTTTATTTCTAATCGATTCTTGCACAAAATCTTCTTAATCTTATTTATTTTTTTTTTAAAAGTTATATGAAAGCTAAATCTTGAATAAAATAATTTAAATTTTTTCCTCTGCGACTTTTTTTAGATCGAATAGGGCATCCATTGATTAACTGAACACTTGAATTAATGCTAAAAGGAAACTCAATTTAATTTTAGAAAAAAATATAATGTATTCAAAAACCTTTTTATGATTGACACTATTTCAGGTAGAAATTGACGAAGCTTTTAGTTAGGTACTAAAAGAAAGTTATTTTTTGAAAAATTGAAAAAATAACTCAACCATTTTAAAATCGCACAAAAATGTCGTGAGTTCAGCTTTAATACTGTTGATGTCATAAATATTTAATTACTGTTAAATATTTTTTGTATTTATTACCCTATTTCGTGATTTCTTGTCAAACATTAAATTTATGCATTAAATTCCCTATTATTAAAGCATGAATTTTTTTTTATCAAAAGGAATTTCTATTTAAATTTATTAATTTCTTAAATATAGCGAATAATCAAATAAGCACATGAAATTTTTTTCTGGAAAAACGAAGACAAATTTGAAAAATTTTAAATTAATTAGGCTCTCAAAATTTGATTACTTTTAAGACTATTAAAATTATGTTTTAATTTTAATCTATTGACAAAATATTTTTCAATTAATGTCTTTAAATTGAAAATAAACATTAATTAAGAAAAATTTATCAATGGTCTTGGTCAAACAGGATTATTAAAAAAGTATAATTAAAGATTATTAAAAAAAATTTAATAGCAATATTTAATGCATTAGTACAAATTACAAGTTTTATTACATCGTTAAAAAAAAATTATAAAATTTTATATTGAGGAAGTCTTCGAAAGAAGCCGGTCTATTTTTTTTTCTCAATTTAAAAAAATTTAAATAATTACTAAAACTAGTTTTACTTAAAACTAAATTACTTTATAATTTTTAAAACTATGAGTATATTTCAATTTTAAATAGTCTTAAAGACAAAATTAAAATTTTCCTCTATTGATGTTTTTAAATTCAAATTAAACTATCACAAATAAATTGGCCTAAATGCATTTATTTTTTGGATCTTACCTGTTATGTGACCAGAGGCTTTATGTCGCTTTTGTGACCAGCTGGTCACATAGCAGGTAAAACCTAATTTTTTCAGCAAGGCATGAAAATCTTTCTTAAAGTAAAAGTTAATTAAGAGCGTCAAATAAGAAAAAAATTGAAAAGTTAAATTGGAAAAAGTTAATTTCATTTTGTTTTTTTGTTTTTTTTTTTGTTAGTTTCTAAATAAATTATATAGACAATGAAAATATTTAAAAGTAAAAATCCTTTTTGTACTTTTGTACTTTTTGTTCTTAGTGGTAAAAAAAAAAACTTTTAATTAATCAGCATTTTAAATATCATTTTTAAATTTAACTAATATTTATCTTACCTCCAGCATACCCGAATCCCTAAACCAGGGCTCCACCCCGGAGCCCGATTAAGTTGCCATTAATTAGAAAAAGTACAAAAAGTACAGAGAGGAAAATGTTTTTTTTAAAAGTTTGATCTCATTGTCTATCCATGATATTGACATATATAATAATCCGAATTTTTTTTTTTTAATTATCCAAAATTATGCAAAAAAAATAAAATAAAATGGGTGAGATGGGTAGTTGCTTCAGAAGGTTTTGGTAAGTAATTGAATTTTGGATTGAATTTTTATTGAATGAAATTTCAAACCCACATTTCGATCCGCTTGCTTTTGACAGTGGAGGAAAAGAAAAAAATATTTTATTCAAAAGGTTATAAATAAGAAAAAAGTCACGTTTAGAATTTATAAATATCTGATTAATATATTAAGCTATTAAATTTAAGGATTTGAAGCGATTTTTTCAAATCTTACAGTCTTATTTTACTATCATTAGCAAACATATATAATATCAGGCTTTCGGATAATGTATTAAATTATTATTCTTATTCATTTACAGTAATGATTTGATTTTACGCAAAAATACGCAAATTTACGTAGAAATGGTAATTTTACTATTTTTTACGTAAATAGATGTAAAATTACCAATATTTACGTTAAATTATGTTAAATCCAAAAATTCTAAAAAAATCTCAAATTTTGAAGTTTTGAAGTACTTTGAAAATGTCAGCTTTCCTATTATTTTAAAAATTGAGGTTGCTAGGTACTTTTAAAATATTTTAGTAAATTTTACGCAAAGTTAAAAAAATTCATAACTTTGAGACTCTTTTTTAAATTTACGAAAAATATAAAATTAAACCAATTGTACTTTAATTTTGACTGTTTTACTATTAATTAAAAAAATATCAATTGTTAAGTCTCTTTTGTAAAAAAATCAAGTAAAAATTTGCCAATTTTTTACTAATTTTTTCAACTTATTTTCATTTCACAAATAAAGAAACAAGAAACGTGACATAAATGAAATTAGCTTGCTTCCAAGCAAAAGAAAGTATTTGAAAACTAAAAGCAAGATAAAAATGTCTTTAATTTCTGTTTTTAAAATTTATCAAAATACAAGAGGATCTAATACTTTTGCTCAATTCTAAAATACTTAATAAATACTGCAAAAAATTCAATTAAACAATTTTTCATTAATGTATTTTTTGGATTAGTTTTTTTTTAATTTTAAATTTACTCACATCTAAAATTAATTTTAAATAAAATCACTTTTTTAATGTAAAATTTTTTTTCAATAAAACAAATAACAGTTTTTAAAATGAATATTGGTATAAAAAAATTTATTTTATAATAAACAACAATTTTTTTTAAATTCAAAATTGATATTACCATTTTTATTTATTAATAAACTTTTTTTATTATTGTTATTGTTATTATTTTAATTTAGATATCTCAGGCAAAATTTTACATATCTGATATTTTTTTTAATTTTAAAAAACTGAAAAAATTTTAAAAAAATTTCAACATTTGAATTTTTTATATTGCAAAAAAACTTCACAGATCAGATTCATCCGATAATCGATTTTCAATATTTTTAAATTTCAAATTTTAATTATATTTAACAAATTTTAAATTTTAATCAGAGTTGTTTCAAAGTCAAAAGTCTCAAGTCAAGTCCAAGTCAAAGACTTTTTTTTTTAGTAAAATATCACTATAGAATCTTTTACATGTTATAACAGCATGTCACTAAAATAGAGTACTCAATTTTAAAGACATGTCACTCAATTCGGATAATTACGTTATTTTATGTTTATCTAGTCCTAGAGTTTGAAAATTTTATTATCAAAAAAATTATTTTAAAAAATAATGAAATAAAAAATTAGATATTGTGACTAAAATAATTACTAGATACGATTCAAATGAAAAAAAGTGTTTTTAAAGGTTTTTTTTTCAAAAATAAAAATTGAAAAACCCTTTTTAAAGAAAATACGCAGCATAGTGTTGAAAATTTTATGCTATGATTTTAAAAATATTTCAATTTATCAATGAATACCTCGGTCTTAAACAACTTATTAACCCCTGAGTATAGAATTTTTTTAAAAACCTGCCAAAAAATGAAATTCAGTGTTTCAAAACACGTAGTTTACGAATATTCGAATTAGTAAATTCTGGGATTTTCTTAAATATTATAAAATAATTTCACATGGAATTCATAAAAAATTTATTAAATTTTTTTTATAAAAATTTAAAATACCATTATCGAATGAATCTTTATGAACTTCAAAGCATGAAAAACAATAAAATCTAGTCTTTTTAATCTTTGAATTTTTAAATAAAAAATTAAGTATTGAACAAAAAATTTAACTAATTTTTTCATTATTTGAATCCTTAATTTGCAGCACAAATCATTCTATTATTTAAGATCAAAAATTATTTATTATTTATTTTTAAAGAGACAGTTTGATCAAATGGTTTAAATTGCAGAACTTAAATCATTTGATCACAGTTTAAGTCTAAATCTGACCAAATAAATTGTTCGTGATGAAAATTAATGAAATGATGATAAAATGCTCGATAATGGTCTTTTAATTTATTTAGGCTAATAATTTTTTTCCGGATTTAAAATACTTTAATTAATTAGATCACCATTTGATAAATATATAAATTAATAAATTTTAGATTGGTAGTAGTGGAGCTTACAGTTAAATTGAAAGCAGCAATAGATTTTTTTTTACCTTAATATTGAGTAACAACATTTTTAATAATTAGAAATTTTTTTATCAAGTTTGCATTTTTTATGGAAAATAAAAAATCCAAATCATTATTTTGAGAGCTTGAATTTTTTCAACAAAAAAAATAAAACGTTGATGGAATTTTGGTTTGTTAATTTAAAATATTAAACATTAATGTAAATAATTTTTTGTGCTCAAGATTTAATATCTTTGATTTTGAAAGAGACAGGTAGAACGAAGCATATAAAAGATAAAAAATAAGACATAAATAAATAAAAGCAACATTTTTATCTAATTAAAAGGAATAATATAAGTCAATTCATTAAAAAGATAAAAAACACAAAGGGAGGTATTTAATCGATCTCTAAAATTACTTAATCGATCACTAATATTTTTCTATCTCTTATTTTACTAAATACCCTTAACTTATATTTATTAATCTGTCTCCTAAATTAAATAAAACAACAACTAATTTTACTTAAAGTATCTCTTATTTTTATTTATTAAATTGATTTAAAAAAAAAAAGAATTATAAAAAATTTCAAATAATTTCAAATAAAATAATATCTTATAAGTTTTTTCTTTGTCTACCTCTACCTTTCTTTAGTGGAACAATCTTTTCCAATTTATGTCTTTTCAACTTTCATTTTTTTAGCTTATTTACTCTATTTTGATTCTTTTTTTTTTTTATCTAATTTTATAAACTTTAATTTTATTTTTAACTTATTCTGAAGGAGCTCCAGCTCGGTACGGAAAACAAATAAATAAATAATAAAATAAATAATATATTTTATTAAGTGATCGTTTAAGTAATGTAAGAGATCGATTAATAATACCCCAAACACAAATGGCGGCATCAGGACCTGACCAAATTCATAATCTAATGTTAAAAAACTTACCTAGAAATTCATTAATAGAAATAAAAGAACTTTTTAATTTATCTCTTCGAGAAGGGAGAGTCCCTAAAGCATGGAAAACATCGAACATTACTATGATTCAAAAAAAAGCCTCTCTTTTACAAGATCCTTTAAATTTTTATTAATTAAAATAATAAACTTCTTATGTTAAATTTAAAAAAAATTAAAATTATAACGAGTTGTCTAGGAACATTTACATTCACATTTAGGTATTTGGGATTATGGAAAGAGTAATACCAAGTCAACCAGATCATAGCAAATGCTATTTCTAAAGCTCCTCCAAAAAAAAACCTAAAAAAATATTAACTAATTCTTATATCAGTTTCGAGAATTAGGAATTCTATTAAATTTTGAGCTTTATTCAATTTGTTCACTTAATTCTATTTTGATTCACCCTGATTATATTTTGAACAAAAAAATTGGGTGAACCAATAGTTCACAAAACCTTAGAAAAAGAATGGAGAACAAAATATTTCGGATAATAAGTGAACTATGATTCACCTAACCGACTAGATCCAGTTTTTTAATGATTGAATATAAAATTTAATCAAAATTAATTATTTATCTATTTTTTTTCTTTTAAATGCTCATTTTTATTCTTTTTATTTATTTAATTCTATATAATTTAACTTTATTTTTACTGTTTTCAAATGTTTATAGTCTGAATGAGCATTTGCTCGGGAAAAAATAAATAAATGAATTATTTAAAAATTAAAAAAGAATTTTCAAATTTTTTTCAGAATTTAAAATAAAAATTAAACTCAATCTATTTCACTAAAGAGTTTAATTTCAAATATGAAAATGCTTGCAATATTAACTTAAAATTGTTTTTTTATTTGAGACTGAAAACACTTTTTTAATGTTATTTCAACATTGGATACATTTTGTAATACAAACACAAAAAATTAAACTATATTTTATTGAAAATTATTTTTACAGAATTTGAATCTGAAATTTTTAATGAAAATTCATTTTGATTTTGAAAAAAAAATAATTTTTTATAATTTATTAGTTTTTTTAATCTCTCATGATTTTTTTTTCATAACCCAATAAATGCTTTTTTGAAATAAATAAATTTACCAAAAAAATAAGCTCGATCTGGTTCTAAAAAAAAATTTACATTAATTAGTCACCCAAAAAATGTGTTAGGATTAAAATATATAAAAAAATGTAATTGACACATTAAAAACAAAAAACTATTTTATTCAAAATGATGAAAAACGATTAAAATAAATAAATTGAAATGTTAATTTTTAATTAATTAATTTTTCTATATCAAAGTTTAGTTAAATAAAGAGTTATTATTTAGTCAAAAATTATTATTTAAAATGAATTTTGAGTTTGACAGCAATTTAATTTTTAAACAACACTAACTGCTGATTTTTAAAGTTTTTAGTTTTTTTTTTAATTTTCATCTTCTAGATCTAAATTATGCATTTTTTTTATTTAAAAAAATTAAGGGCACATAAAAAAATTAAACTTTATTTATGGGTTGTATTTTTAATTTCATATTTTTATTTGTTTTTAATCACTCATAAAAATGTGTTCAGAGTCATGGATCCTTTTTTTTCAATATTCTCTAATTAAATAGTAAAATTGAGATTAGAAAAAAAATCTTTTAAAAATGGAGTTTAATTAAATTAAAATGAGAGCAATAATTTATTGATGCAAATCAATTAACAAGTTCGAACAAATTAATTAAAAAAAAAATAACTGAAATTTATTTCCTAAGAAATTTTGGAAAAGAACTACCTGAATTTTAAAATTAATTTTTGTGTCTATTCAGATAAAAAAAATTCATTTATCAAAAATCAATTAATCTATAATCAGCCACCAACTCGAAAATATCTAAAAAAGCTTTTTTTTGCAGCTGAGCCAAATTCTATTAAAAAATCATGCTAACAAAAATGATATTTGATAAAATGAATTCAGAAAACACAACTAATTCCAACAAATCGTACCCAATAAATCTAAATCTTCCCATAGAATCATTTTACGAATGCTCAAAATGGATAAACGCCATTCTAATGACCTTGATCGCCACAGTGGGCCTCTACGGCAACACCATGTCCATCCTGATATTCTCCAGCAAATCATACAACAAAAATTCCATCAAATCGCTCCGACTGTACCTGATCAGCCTTTCGGCAAGCGATTTGTGCGTCATAGTGTTCCACTATGTCGACTTTACATTCAGACAATGGATCAACCTCACCGCTTCATATGATTCTAAAATCAATTTTGTTGACAAATTTTTAGTCCTATGTAAACTGGTGCCCTATTTCCGGAACGTTTTCCGCACAATTTCAGTCTACACTCTCACTCTGATGACTCTGCAAAGGCTCGTGCTGCTCCACTTTCCCTCCCTTAGGCTCAGGTGGTCATCGACCAAATTCAACCGGCAACTTCTAGTCGGTCTCCTAATCACTGCCTTGTTGCTCAACTCGACCAGCTTGCTAATCAATGACCAGGTCAAACAACCATTTACTGGAGAGCTGTACTGCTCGGTGCGAGAGAACTATGTGGACATGCAATTCAAAATTGACATCATATTTGTGATAATAACAATTTTATTTCCAAGCATTTTCATTCTGTTTTTGAGCATTGTTTTGTTTCTGAATGTGAAAAAAGCTTCACGGAGTGGTCGTGTGGCCAAGCGGTCCTTCCAAGCTAATTCGAGTTTATTGAGCAAAAAAGTCCTCAAGTATAAAAATTACTTCAATTATTTGAATACAAGGTATCCGCAGATGCCCAATTTGGAGAATATTCAGACCATAGAGATCAAGAATTTGAATAATATTGAGAGTGGCTGTGCGATTGAGGACAGCGGGCCTAATCAAATGGAAAGGTTTTCTTGCGAAAGTTCCAAACTAAAGTCTCCCAGCGAGGTGTTGGCTATTAAGAAATCTCTGAATCAGTCAATAAGAACCACATATATGCTGGTGATTATTTCCAAATGGTTTATTTTGTTGCATTTGCCGTACTTTTTGTGCTGGATGCTGTTTCACCTAAGCGCAAATCAAGCCTATTTTGCCTCTCTAGACCCGTGGAATCAAAAATTATTGCTCCGAGCTTTCCTAAATTTGTTCGAAATATTCTTTCTAATGAATTATACGATCAATTTTTTGCTCTATTTTGTCAATGGACCCTTGTTCCGAAAGAGACATTCCAAAAAAGTGTTCAAGCTAGTTCAAAATTTTGTTTATATTGTGTCCCAGTGCTTCAAATTTCTTGTCTAATTGAATTTTTTCTCACTAATAAAATTTTCAAGCTGATAAAAAATTTTTTTTTTAATTTTTACTTAATAAAATAATAAGGCCATTTTGAACCTGAAAATTTTTCAAAGTGTAAAGGACTTTACGAGTCAAAATGATCTGCCGTAATTTTTGCTAAAAATATCAAAATAAAATAACTTTATTTTTAAAGATTAAAATTTTTATTTCTAAATTATAAATTTTTGGATAAAATTTAGTCTTAAAAATTATAATAAGCTGTAACAAGTTTTACTTTTTTACTAGTATGAGTCAAATGAGCAAAGCTTATCAGCTATCTTTAAATATTTGTCTCTTTTTAGCGTCCACAAGATTTTTAAAGCTGTTTGTTGTCTTAGCTCTGACTGTTTGACTCGGTAAATTGTTCCGATTCGGTACTATACAATTCACAAAAAAATTGTGCCTCTGCAAACGATTACTCTTTAATTGTCTTTCAATTCTTTGATTGTGACCTCTAACACTTGAAGCAGGCCCAGTTGCGTTTATTGATGGATCCAGTTTGAATGGGCCAAACCATCTGATCTTATTAATACCATTGTACACTTTGTAAAATTGAATCAAATCTCATCTTTCTCTTCGTTTTCTTAGTGTTGTTATGCCGAGCAAAACTTAATCCATCTTCCCCTCGCTCATTATTTAATTTTTCTATATAATAACTTGCTTTCTCCTCTGGAGGGGAATAAATTCATAAGACCGAATAAAAACTTAAAAAACCTAAAAGGATAAATTTTCACTTTATAACATTGGCGCCCGATAAAAAAGAAGTTTGATATCTTTTCGCATAGATTTTCCTTAAGTGGCAACTAACCATTACGCACGAGGAATGCTTATGGCAATCCGTACTCTGTACTGCGCGTTCATTTACGTGGTTAGTCGGAAAATCCTTGACCTGGCAGACGAAATGGTTGATACAAATATCCCATTTAATCAGCCTAAGCAACCCGCATTTAGCAATCATTCTATCCCTGATAGAATTTTTCACTTCTTTAAGAGTAATTATGACCACAAATCATATATGTCCTGGCCCTCGTTTCTCTCAAAGGCCTTAATTTTGCTAGGTGTAGCGTCAACGGCGTGGAATTTTATGTTGTTTTGTTTCACATGTAAACTTACACGTTTCTCTCTTACCATTGATATTCAGCAATCAAATGGGTGATTCTCAAAGTAGTTGGTCTATTTAAGAATGAAAAAACAGGTTTAAATTGGAAAAAACACGTAGTCACACCAATGTTTCGTGTGAATGACAATATCCATGGATGGCTGAGCGTGTTTGAACGTCGCAACAAAGATGCGAGTGAGGAAGAAAAACGTAGTCTCATCTTAGAACTATTGAGTCCGGACGTAATCGAGGAATTAGACAACTTCCTGTTAAATGAAAAGCCTAAAACAAACTACCTAACGATACGCAAGTCATTGATAAGATTGTTTTCTAAACATGAATCTTATCATGATCCGGTCTTGTCCTTAGTCAATCGATCCCAAGCTGACGACGAAAACCTCTTTCAATTTATTGGTACACTAAAGAAATTGGCTCGTGACGCTTCGAACACGACATGATTTCCAGGGACGAATTCATCAAAGATCGATTCATACGTGGTATCAAGGACGAGCGTATCAAAGACAAGCTTTGTAACAAATTCAGTTTACCGTAAAACGAGATCATGGAATTGGCTAGTGAGTGGGAGAGCAAACTAAGGAAAACCGATAAAATTAAATACAAGCCTCAAATCAACGAGGTGGAGTCCATCGAGGATGATGCTGATACTGTGTTCATTAACGTCCCATGCTCAAAAATCAAAGAAGGAGTAAGATCAAGATTTTACTCAAACGCCCTAAAAGAACAGCCTGCTGAAGCAATCAAAACACGGAGAGATTCAGAGAGTATCGGTATTACCAACCAACCTGAGCCTCCCCAGCCTGGCTTCCTATTCAACCTGAAAGGTTTAAAGATGTTTCAAATGTCTTTAAAAACACCAGTACACGTGCACACCAAGCGACCAGACCCTATCCGTGGTGCATGCAAAATAAATGAAAACGTAGTCGTATTTGACTTAGACACAGGTGCCGACATCTCAGCACTTAGCTACGATGTATACGAGAGATTAACTCCAAAACCGAAACTGGTCCAAATTGAACGTGAAATTTACTCCGCTGGAGGTGTTATGACAAATGTACTTGGACTTACTAAAGTAACGATCCAAATCGGAAACTGTCGTATCACACTTGTTAGTGGTGAAAAATTTGTTGGTCGATTGTCTACTTATAAGATAATTTTGACTTTAAGATAATTTTGACGACGTTTTAAGAAAAATTGAATCAGTAAAATCTAAACTCATGGAAATTTCGGCATCCTGTCTACTAGAACTAGCCCACAATGTATCTTGCCCAATAAGACACAAAATTTTACTTATTGACCCAAACCACCCGCCAATACGTGAAAAAGTAAGACGGTTACCTTATAGTAAAAGGATGGAATTCAAAAACATGTTGGATGAGATGTTAAAGGCTGGTCTTATACAAAAAAGTGAAAGTCCTTGGAGTTCACCTGTACTTTTGGTCGCTAAAACCGACGGTACTATTAGATTTACGTTCGATTATTCAAAGCTGAATAGCATAACTATAAAAGATGCGCACCCACTTCCAAACTCCGACGATATGTTCACCTTGTTAGCAAGCTCAAAGTGGTACACAAAATTAGATTTATATCAAGGATTTTTTCAAATTCTTTTGGATGAATTTTCAAAAAAGTTTACTGCCTTCTCATGTGAGTGGGGGTTATTTGAATATAACTTGATGCCATTGGGTTTAACAAATGCTCCGGCAACTTTTCAACGTATGATGAATATGGTGTTAAAAGAGTGTATCGATGCTGGACACGTGAGTGTGTTCCTGGATGACATCTTAATTCATTCATCTACCTTAGCCGATCATATTTCCCATCTGAACAAAGTGGTTGAAAAACTCCGAGAATTTGGTTTAAAAATTAAGCTTAAAAAATGTGAACTGGTAAAAGAAGAGGTATCATTTCTCGGTCATGTGATATCGTATGGTCGTATCAAACCTGATCCCTCCAAAGTTGAGGCATTACACAGATACGCTCGTGCTACAAATCTAACTCAAGTTCAGTCCTTTCTAGGCCTCGAGCAATACTATCGAAAGTTTGTTGAGGTATTTTCCATCATAGCCGCCCCACTATATTTCCTAACATCAAAAGATGATTGTTCAAGAGACGGATCAATTAAATGGGATGAATAATGTGAAAGAGCATTCAATACGTTGAGATCAATATTGACCGCAGATTCCTTTTTGGCTCTGCCAGATTTAAAATTGACATTCAGGCTGGACACCGATGCATGTAATACAGGTATCGGTGCTGTCATATCTCAATTACAAAATGGCGTTTTAAAACCAATTGCATACTTTAGTAGAGGCTAAAACAAGGCTCAAAAAACTACAGCACCGCTGAAAAAAAGCTCTTGGCTATCGTTTGGGCGATCGAGTACTTTCATCAGTATTTGTTCGGTCGTTTCTCTGAAGTGTACGTCAATCACCAACCGCTTTCTTTGTTTATGAGTTGTAGCAAACCAAATGCTCGATTTGCTCGATGGTTAATCAGATTATTTAACTATGATTTCAAAATAATCTATAGACGTTGTAAAAAACACTCAAATGCAGGTGCATTATTAAGGTGGTCGATTGAAGAAACACCCGTCTCAGACGACGAAAACGAAAACCTTGTCATTAACGTAATAACTAATCAAAGTGGAGACTCAAACGATTACTTACCACCTAATTTATTAGACCAAAGCAATGACCAAGACATACAGTGGATGATCAACGTGAAGCGAAATTCCATTGATTGTTCGTCTATTAGAAGAGACAATTTAACTAACAATCAAAAATCTCTTTTTCGGTTCTACAAAGATTACCACGTTATAAAAGATAAACTCTATTTTGCAGGGGAAGGAGATGTTGGCAAACCAAAACTTTTCCTAGCTTACGACAATATCAACCTTGCCATTGACCTAGTACCCTCAAATGTATTAAGCAGACACCTTGGGACAAAGAGAACCAAAGAAAAATTGTTCGATCGCTTCTTCAGACCGAAACTTGGCTATTTAATCGAAAATTTTATAAAGCAATGTGAGGCTTGCCAGAAAACAAAAAGCCCAAGCAAACTCCCAAAAGCTGCTTTAAGACCAATTTAGACTGATCAACCGATGCAGCTTATAACTATGGACATTGTAGGCCCCCTACCTATTTCTTCGGATGGTAACAAATATATTCTGGTAATATGGTGTCATTTTTCGAATTTTGTAATTGTATTTGCATTAATGGATCAAACGGCTGAGACGATCATAGACAAGTTCCTGGACTTTATATTCCTTTTTGGGTTATCTACAAACGTCTTGACAGACTTAGTAACCAATTTTCAAGCCGGAATAATGAAAAAACTCTATGAATTATTAGACATTCACCAACTAAAGACCAGCCCATATCACCCAGAGTGCAATGGACTTACCGAACGGTTCAACAGGACTTTAAAGACAATGATATCCTGTTTCGTGAGCGATAATCAGAACGACTGGGACAAGTTGCTTAAAAAACTAGCCTACGCCTATAACGTGTCAGTCCATTCAGCTACTGGATATACTCCGTTTGAACTCATGTTTGGGCGAAAACCGAAACCTTCCAATTGATCTGGTAATAACAGAGAATCAAATGGAGGAACTTGAGACATCCGACTCTCAGGAAGTATTAGTGGACCCGCCAAATCCTGAGCAGTCAAGAGTAGAAAGGTATCTATTTCAACTTAAAGAGCATTTAGTTGAAGTGTTCAATTAGGTCAAAACAAATACGGATCTAAAACTTTAAAAAACTCAATTATTGTACAACCGTAACATCAAACCAACCCATTACAATGAGGGTGATTTAGTTTTAAAAAATGTAGTTACCTTTAAACCAGGTCTATCAAAGAAATTGGCTAATAAGGGGGAAGGTCCATATGAGATCGTTAAAAAAATCAATGAGCTGGACTACCACGTTCGATTAGCAAGGAACCCGAAAGCTTAGGCTCGGACAGTACACCATAATAGGTAAAAAAGGTATTTTGGTCTGTCTACAGTTACCACTGAACAACCTGAAAATGAGACTGAATTGGTTCACTAACTCAACCAAAAAAGGGTAAAAAGGGGCGAGACAAGAGGAATTACCAGAAGCAAAATAATAAAAAGAGACCTGAATTAAGGAAAGAAAGCATTGCAAAGCAAAGTCAGTTAGATTCAGGCGATCAGCTAGTACAAGTAGACCCTCAGCCTTTTTACCCAGTTGAACAGGAGGCAGCTACCTCTATTAATCAAAGAAGTAGCCGCCCGACTAGAATGAAACGTCCAGTCGATCGTCTAACATACAGATAAGTGTTCAATATGTGTAGAGGCGATAGACACCAATCAACTCAACCCGATCTATTCGGACTTATGTATAACATTTTTGTTGATCAAAGTTTTTTTTTTTTTTACCCTTTTTCTTGTTGATAATTTTGTTGTTTTTCATTCTTTTCCTTTTTTTTTTAACAAGCTCATTAAACTTAAATAAGAATTAGGACCCATTCTTCTTAAGGATGGGGGCGTATGTTATGCCGAGCAAAACTTAATCCATCTTCCCCTCGCTCATTATTTAATTTTTCTATATAATAACTTGCTTTCTCCCCTGGAGGGGAATAAATTCATAAGACCGAATAAAAACTTAAAAAACCTAAAAGGATAAATTTTCACTTTATAACAGTGTTGTTAGATCATTCATTTTCAATCTTGTTTCAAAGTCTAAATTTCATAATTTCGGTACTAATTTAGTAGCCTTGCGTTGTCCTTTTTTGTCCTTTTTGAGTTATAGATCGGCATATTCAAGATTGGATCTCACATACATTGTATACAGGGTTTTGAAAGTAGTGACGTTCCAATATGTGAATGTTCTTTTAAGCATAGCAAGTATAGAATGTGCTATAGATACAACTCGAAAAGATGATAATTCCAATTGAAAAGGTAGTTTTGTGAATTTTTGGTTTCTCCTTGTTATTTCTCAAAATTTCTATGAACCACGCAATGTCGCTGTCTGACTTCTTGCACTCTGGTTTGTTTATCTCTTGGAAGTGAATGGTGTTTATTTGTTCTACTTCGTCGTAAAGCATGTTTATCATTAAATCATGGTTGTCTGGTTTGTTAACGTTATCGTCAGATTTTAATGGCCATCTCGAAAGGCTATCGGCGTTTTGGTGTTTGGTGCCTTTACGATACATGATTTTGAAATCGAATGATTCTAGTCGTATGATCCAGCGTGCGAGTCTAGGTGCCGGGTTTCTCACCGTTCTTAACCATTGTAGTGGCTGATGGTCGGTGACTACTATGAATTCTTGACCGAATAAGTATTCGCGGAAATGTTCGATCGAGTTTACGATGGCTAATAATTCCTTTTTTGATGTTGAAATGTTTTTTTCAGGTTTTGACAGGCCCCTCGAGTAGCAGGCTATCGGTCTCCATAATCGTTCGTTCCCTCTTTGTTGTGATAACGCGGCGCCGATTCCGTAATTGCTAGCCTCTGTTTCTAATTTGAACGTTTTGGTGAAGTTTGGTATTGCCAAAATTTTATGTGACATCAAATAGCTCTTGAGGGCCTGGAAAGATGTCTCGCAATCTCGTGACCATTCAAAGTTTGTGTGCTTATGGTTTAGTTTGTGGAGCGGGGCGGCAATTTTTGCAAAATTTCTGATGAACTTCCTGTAGTACGAAGCTAGGCCAATGAAGCTGATTACTTGGTCAACGTTTTGTGGTCTTGGGTACTTTAGAAAAGCTTCTATCTTCCTTGGAGATGGTGATATTGTTCCATTGGAGACTACGTGACCTAAGTACTCGATCGCAATTCGAAAAACTGGCATTTGGAAAGCTTGATTTTTAATTCGTATTGTCGGATGACATTGAGTACTTGTTGAATGTGATCGTAATGTTCTTCAACTGTCTTTGAGAATATTATGATGTCGTCCAGGTATATCATACAGATTTTGCCGATAAGGTCTTTGAAGATCTCGTTCATGAAACGTTGGAACATTGCTCCTGAGTTTGCTAATCCCATTGGTAATACTCTGAACTCGAAGTGACCGAATACACAATTGAACGCTGTGAGGTGTTGACTTTCTTTGGACATTCTGATTTGGAAGTATCCCGATGCGTAGTCGATTTTTGAAAAGATCCTCGCATTCTTTAGGTTTAATAGCAAAACGTCAATTCTTGGAAGTGGGTAACAATCTCTTATTGTAAGCCTATTGAGTTTGCGGGAGTCGATTGTTAGCCTAACGTTTCCGTCGCTTTTCTTTACAAGGTGTACCGGGGATGAATATGATGAAATACTGTTTGTAATTAGTCCCGCCTCATATTTTGGTCTTATTTGTGGACAATTTGGACGAATGTGGCCAGAATGTTGTTGTGTTCAATACCTCTACGTACCTCGATGCTTACTCTGTAATTTCACTCAGGGATTTCAATGTTGGTCCTGCAACCTTTAACTTGATTTGGATTTCTGTCGATTTTAATCCATCGATGAATTGATCTGCTATGAAAGTGTCTTGTACGTTTTGGTCTACTCCTAGGAATGCCTTCTTTGATACAATGCGGAGTTGTGTCACGAACAGGTGAACGTTCTCATTCTCGAGTTGTCTTCTCTATAAAAAAGATCTCTTCGGGTTTGAGTTCTCTCGTTCGTATAGTTGGATCAGCAGTGATTTCAATTGTTGGTAAGCCTGATTGTCATTTTCGCTGAATGGATATTCGTCAACGTTCTTCTTACATTCTTGGTCAAGCTTCAAAAACATGATGTCTTTCCTGTTGTCTTGGATGTTATTTATTTTGAAAAACATATCGAAATTTTTGATCCAATCTTTGATATCGTCACTGTTTGGGTCGAATGCGTTTGGAGCTAGTATTTGGTAGTAATTTCTACTTTGATGTGTTAGTATGCGGTTTGATAACGTTGGCGCTGTAGACACCGCGGTTGTACCGCTTAACACGGGAAGCGCTGTAGGATGGAGTTATTTGTGCTATGCTTGATTCTATAAATTTTATTATACTTTTTATTATTCCTGATTCTTGTTCCTGATGTGTTATCGTTTTCAAAATATCCCATAGGCCCATCTTGGCGTCGATTAAAATGGATCCATGCGGTTGAGTGTTGATTGACTTTTTAACAATGTGCGTTTTGAGAATGAATAATAATTCCACCCCCAAACAACGTTTTATTTAATTTGAAAACGTGTTATTAAATGTAGTGTGTGTGAATGTGAAACTTAGCTATGCATCGCTATGTCTGTAATGTGTATGTAATTAATTCTGAATGCTCCCCGCTTTCGGGAACGCGACTTATGACAAATTAATCTGCGCCTCATGAGTCCGCGACTTAGGACTTAAGACTTTGGGAACGCGAATTACAGCTAGAATGACAGATAGCATCGTTCCCTGGTTCTATCTGTATGCTGAAAATGTGATGTCTGAGTGGACCCTTCTGGGCATCGCGACTTCTGATAAATTAACCTGCGCCTCATTAGGAGTAAATGAGAAACGTTAAATGGGGGGAGAAAATACTTTATTATTCATCTAATCTTATAAAAAAAAAACAATCTTCTTTTAAAGTAAGAGTGTAGATGTGCACACCCTCAACGTTGAGAACTCGGGAATGTAAAGTAACTATTCGTCGAGGTGGCGAAGGAATTGGTTTATTACATAACAGATCCAAAATGTCCTTTGAAGGTAATCGGAGACAATTTTAATGTAGGAGTACGAAAAACTCAAATTTGTTTATTTATTCCATTAAATTTAAGTAGAATAATATAATATTTATAGAATATAGAGAATAAAATAAAATATAAAAATGTAATAAATAAAATATCAAAGCGTTTCACTCTTTGATGAAGAAGTTAGCTCGCTGCTGACATTTGCTCGTGACTTGGCCAGAAAGTCTTCTGCTGTGTCCTCTAATATTACCAACTGGTCCTGCTTGCAAGAGAGAGTGTTCTAAAGGTTTCACCCTTCGTACAGCGTTGACTCCGCGATAGAATTTGAACAGTTGGATCATGTCTACTCTTACACGGCGCTCCTGAAGTGTAGACCCAAGAAAGTCAGGCGAAAAAAATTAGTTTGAATATATAATTAAAAATTGATACAGTTTTATTTTATATTTTTTCAAAACTTTACAGGCTCAATATTTAAAACAACTTATATACTAAAGTGTGTCTGTTTAACTTTTCATTTGAGCTTTTTAGACTGAATATGTCTTTAAAAACAAATAATAAACGGTCCACTTATAAACCTAACAAATGATAAAAAAATTTATGGTTTAATTTTTTGTGTTTGAATTACAAAATGTATCCAATGTTGAAATAACATTGAAAAGTGCGATGTTTCAAATATTTTTTTCAGTTTCAAATAAAAAAGTAATTTTAAGTTAGTATTGAAAACACAGAAAACTTGGTTTTTTTTTAAATTTGGACTTTGGCTTTGTGATTAATGATCCTTTAGATAATATTTATAGAAAATTTATACGCTCTGTTTTGGATATTTTATAAATTGAGTATTTTTTAAAATGCACCAAACGAAAGTAAATTTTCACTTATGTCTTAAGTCGTGTCTATTCGGTTAGGTAAACTATGATTCACCTGTTACTGAAAAAATTCTTGTTCTCAGGTTTTATTAACTATTAGTTCATCAAATCCTAAAATTGTTCACCTAATTTAAAAAAGCTAATGTAATGATAAAAAATATGATAGAAAAAATAATTACATAGAAAATTTAAAGTTGAGCGGAATAGGTAAATTTTTCGTAATAGATGAATCTATGTCCCCCTAAGTCAAAATCTTGAAGGGTGAAAAATTAATTTTAATTTTCTTAAATTTTTATAATTTATTCTAAAAGGCAGAGATTTAAGTAAAGAGCTCATTTAGGTATCTGGGATTGTTGAAAGGGTAATTCTAAGTCAGCCAGATCAGAGCAAATGCTATTTCTAAAGCTCCTTCAAAAAATAAACCAAAAAAATTATTTACTCATTTTTTTATCAGTTTCGGCAATTATTAAATTAAATAAACAATAACCCACAAAACCTGAGAACAAGAATTTTTTAGATAAAAAATGAACTATTGTTCACCTAACCGACTAGATCCAGTTTTTCAACAATTGGATAAAAAATTATTCTTATGAATTATTTATATATTTTTTTTAGTTTTTTAGTTTTTTTCATATATTTTTATTTTGAAAGAGAATTTGCTCGCCAAAAAATAAATAAATGAATTTTTTACAAGTTAAAAAAGAATTTACAATATTTTTTTTCGGGTCTAGTGGAAAATGTGAAAATTTTGATCACATAATCACTGGTCACATATTTGGTGACCAAAATAGAAAAATAAAAAAAAAAAAATTTTTTTGAGTCCAGTTTTTATATTTTGTGAACATTAAATTCCTTTTTTATTAGTTTTTTTTCCATATGCAACTTTACACGGTACAGGGTTTGCATGTTTGCTGAGTGCTGTTTTTACTACATTCAAAGTTTCTTGAGAAGTAGTAATTTCAGTCATTGCTTTTTCTCCTGCGTTTAGATTTAAAACGCTTAATTGCTTATCTATTAAAAATAAATTCTCGCTAAAACTCAATTCGGTATCACTATCTTGGTTATTTATTGGTGTATCATCGGAATTTGATTTAACTAAAGTAACGGATTCTAAATCAATATTTTCATCCTTAATTTTTGCTTTCCAAATAAATAATTTTTTTTGAATTTTGAATAGAATGATGAAATCTAAATTGTAATTTTTAGTTTAATCATAGTGTTGAAGAATAAGAGTTAAAATCGCATTATAAAATAGTGTTTTTAAATTTTTTTCTTTTTTAAATTATTTTATAATTTTATTTTTTTAATCTAAAATTTGGTGAATATTTTTTTTGTGACCAGCTTTTGGTCACCAAATATGTGACCAGAGATTATGTGAACAAAATGTTCACATTTTGGACTAGACCCTTTTTTTCAAATTTTTAGAAAAAAATTAAACACATTCTATTATATAACGAGTTAAATTTCTAAGCTTACAACTTTAACTTAAAATTATTTTTTTTTTGAAACATTGGATACATTCTGTTATTCAAATACAAAAAATTAAACCTTTTTGAATTTTAAATAAATATTTAAATTATAAATTTTTCAAATATTTTATTCAAATTTTAATATTTTTTTTTTTATTTAATTTCAAATTGCTTTTCAAATTTAAATAAAATTCGAATTTTAATTCAAAAACAGACAGTTTTCGAATTTAATTTCAAAAGTAAAATTTTATCAAATTTAAATTCAAATTTAATTGGTATTAAAAATTTTATTCGACATAACTGTTGACGTGCGGTCAACGACTTGTTAGTGCTCATAATAAAAGAGTGAAAAGTGCTGTTTTGAAGAATTTATTAAAATGTCTTATCAAAATTCAAGTTTAAGAACACACACACATTTATCCAAAAGTCTTGGTCCATTTATACGAAGAGTATTTCTTATCAGTTATAAATTAGGTTTAGCAACATTTTGTATTAATTCTATTTTATTTTATTAATGAAGTAACAACTACTAGCAACAATTAAGTTACTAACACTTAAACTAAGGACTTTTAATTATTATTTTCTCCAGAGAGACTGTGTAGCATTCCAGCTTCTCATTACTGTAATAAGCCGCTAACACACTTTCTCTTGTTTTAAACAGCAATGTCCTCATTCGTACACCAATTTCAATTTCCAAGCAATTTTTTTTTTTTTTTTTCTACGAATTGCAGTTAGTCTCCTACGGTGGCATGCCAGGCTCGCGGACTGGGTGTTACTCACCGTCTTCGGTCTGTTGTGGTACGCCTGATCCGACCCTTTGGGGGAAGGTAGCTGTTCGTAGTCCACTACCGAGGGCATACTCCATTCGTTTACTATGGTTGACGCATCAACTAGGTTTGCCGGATCCAGCCCCTAAAAACTTTGTTACCATTAAACCAAGGAATTCTGCCCTAAACCTAATTCCCTATAACCGAAATTCTCCTCAGACCATCTGATTATTGGTCGAATGCTTGGTATAGTCTTAATCTTTGTACATGAATTGCAATTGTTTTGCCATCTCTTTCTATTCGATACGTCACCGGCCCTAGTTTCTCAACTATTCGGTAAGGCCCTTGCCATTTTGGTAGCAGTTTTTGTGTGTATCCTTTCTTTGGCACAGGCCAATAAACCATGACTTGAGCCCCAATAGCAAAACAAACTGCTTTATGTGTTTTATCATAGCTTTCTTTGTAATAATTCATTTGCTTTTCGTATTTTAGTTCTATCATCTCGTAACTGTTTTTCAAACGATTTAACAATTTGACCTTGTACTCCAACTTATCATCTGATTCATCCGGATCTGTATCTCTTGGTACTCCAAACACTAAATCTCCTGGTAAAACTGCATCCCTTCCGTATAAAAGGAAGAATGGACTTTCTTGAATGGTGTGGTTTATGGTTACCCGATATGCAAGCAAACAATCATCAATTAGCTTATCCCAATCACTTTGATCTTTTTTTATTACCGTTGCTAAAGCATTGGATAAGAACCTAATAAAACGCTCTGTCTTACCATTCGTTTGTGGATGCTTGGAACTGGCCTCAAGTTTATGGATTTGAAACTTCTCACAAAGTTGTTTAAAAAGTTTAGACGTAAACTGAGTACCTTGATCTGTTAAGACTTTGGATGGACATCCATGTCTGGTTATGATTTCCTTATAAAATTTGACGGCAACCTCTTCAGCTTCAAGAGTTTTCAAAGGACACGCTTCCACCCAATTAGTAAAATAATCAATGAACACTAGCATCTATTTGTTTCCCCTCTTTGTTGTTTTTAAGGGACCAAGAATATCTATCCCAACAATTTCAAAAGGATATGATGTTTTGATTGGGTTTAACAATCCGTGCCGTCTAGGTTGGAAAGGTTTCACTTTGTTACAAGTTAAACATGCTTGTACCCACCTCCGGATATCTTTATACATTCCAGTCCATTAAAATTTTTTTCTTAAATTTTGGAACATCTTATCCCTACCAATATGAGATAAAGAACTTGAATGATAATGGTCAAGAAGAGTAGTCACAAGTTGTTGTGGTATAACTACTACCGGTTTCTCTTGAAGTCCCTTATAGCAGAGTATTCTACCCACTATGCAGAAATTGTTGCTATATTCAGTGCCAGTATTCATTTTCAGGGTGTTGTAAATGGTATATAAAAATGGGTCTTTCTTTTGTTCATTCGCTAGGTCTATACTTGCTAACGGATCAGCCGATGAGCCTGTAATCGACCGATTAAGTGTTAATAGATAAGGTTCTAGTGGAAATAACTCATCTGCTTTGGCATCTTCAGTTATACTTGCTAACCTGGACAATCCGTCTGCGTTAGCATTAGCAATTCCTTTTTTGTACCGCACGTCAAAGTCAAACTCCGAGAGTCTGAGTGCCCATCTAACTAATCTGGGTGGTGTCTTAGCTTCCATTAACCATTTTAATGATTCATGATCCGTCTCTACAATAAATCTATTTTCAATTACGAACGGTCGAAATTGTTCGCATGCCCATAGTATAGCAAGAGCTTCTTTTTCTCTTACTGTCCACTTTCGTTCCGCTGGTTGTAATGGCCTACTAGAATACTGAATAACGCATTCGACACCCTCAATTACCTGACATAATACAGCTCCTAAGCCTTTATCGCATGTGTCACATTGCACTATGAATGGGTAGTCAAAATTTGGATGCTTCAATACTGGTGCTGAGGTGAATAACCTTCTAAGTTCGTCAAATATGGCCTGGTGATACGATGTCCATTCGAAGAGAGAGTTTTCATGTGTTAATTGATAGAGATCTGACGATATCCTTGCAAAATTTTTAACAAATTTGCGATAATATCCACAAAGACCCAAGAAACTTCTTAATTCGGATTTATTACTAGGTGGCGCTATGTTGTTGATGGCTTTAATTTTGTTTGGATCAGGACTGAGACCTTCCGCAGATACTTGATGTCCTAAATAGATCAGTTCCTTGCAGAAGAAGGAGCATTTTGAGCCTTTCATTCTCAAATTCGCAGCTCGTAATCGATCAAAAACAAGCTTTAAATGACTGATGTGCCCCTCGAAAGTCTGAGAGAAAATGATTATGTCATCCAGATAAACAAGACAGCATATCCATTTAAGACCAGCAAGGGCAACATCCATATTTCGCTGAAAAGTTGCTGGGGCATTGCACAACCCGAATAGCATAGCTAGAAACTCGTAGAGGCCATAATGACGTATAAAAGCAGTCTTTTCCCTGTCTTCTTCAGCCATAGATATTTGCCAGTATCCTGAAGTAAGATCTAACGAGGAGAAAAATTTAGCTTTTCCCAGTGAATTGAGGCTGTCGTCAATACGAGGAATGGGATATACATCCCGTTTTGTGACTTTGTTAATCTTTCTGTAATCAATGCAGAATCTAATGCTGCCATCCTTCTTGCCTACGAGTATAATCGGTGAAGACCATGGACTTCTAGAGGGCTGAATTACCTTTTTATCAAGCATATCTCTAATTTGTTCCTCAATCACTTGTTTTTCTTTTACACCAGCACGGTAGGGTGCCGAATTGATTGGGAAGCTGTTATTAGTATCGATAGAGTGAGTAACATTGTAAGCACCTCCTGGATTGGCTAAGTTTTTGTTGAATAACTCGTTATAGTCAATTAAGACTTCTTTAAAAAGTTTGAGTCTGTCTCCCTCCAGACATGTGTTTGATAGATTGACCCCCTCTGGTAAATTTTCTTCATCTTTTTTTTTGCTCTTAGTAGCATTTCGATCTTCAGGTTGTTTGTCTATAGATTCACCCTCTAATCCGTCGGAGAAGTCCATATCTATTACGTAGAAGTAATCTTCGTCTACAGTTTGAAGGTTGCCCACTATTGTCGCTTTTGGTAAACACAAAGCTGCTCGAGAAAAGTTAGTAACATCCAAGCTGATTTGGTCTTCATAAGCTAGCAATCCTTTGCCGACCAACAACTGGAATCTAGCTGTAAGGTATGGATTTTGTGACACGAAAGCTTTGCTATTGTACTGTTTGGTGGCTTTGGTTAGAGCCAATGTGTTACAACCTGCCGGTAGAAATAGATCTTCATATAGGTAAAGCTGTAAGGCTTCAGTATTCTGATGATGCGGATCATATAGATCGTAGTCGGGGTCTAAACTTATGGTTTTCTTTGTAGGCCTTATTATTACGTCGAATTTGAGGACGAAGTCCATACCAAGAACTGAGTCATACGGAAGTTTATCAACTACAAGAAAGTTAGTAAAATAGGTATCGTGATGAATTTCTATCGGGAGTTGCACGTAATGATTAGTTGTGACAGTGGTTTCATCACCAAGCTGGACAACACATGGAATATCAAGAAGCACTTACTTAACAGGATGCAAAGAGGACTGCAGACTCTCAACAATCGATGCCTTGATGAAGTAATTACTGGCGCCTGTATCCAACACGTTAGAAATAGACTTTTCCCAAATGGATGCTGGTATTTCCATGAGGTTGTTCTTACGCAAACTTAACGAGACGGTCTTTCGAAAATTAAGTTGAGCTGAGGTTTGTTCTAAAGCTGTTTCTTGGGGTATATAGTAAAATGGAGGATGGTGCAGACAAGGGTCATAAAAAGTTGCCGCGCAAATTTCGTAAAATCTTATTTGTTTATTTTGGTTATTATTATTATTCAAAGAATGATTAGCTGATGACTGTGGTGCATAGTTAGGAGGCTTATCACTGTTTCTGGTCGGACAGAAGGCTCTTAAGTGACCAGGTTGATTGCAAAGGTAACAGCGTTTTATCCTGGGTAAGTGTTTAAAGTTCGGACCCACATAGGACTTACCTTGCGTATTGTGGTTTTTTTGATTGCTGGTTTGATGGTTATTGTAGTGACTATTGTTGCTGTCATTACTGTATTTATAGTTACCATTTAGATAGTTAAAGTTATCATTTCGGTACTTATAGTTTTCGTTACGGTATTTATAGTTTGGCGGCTTGTTATCACGTCGGTCATGTTGCATAACCTGTACTGGATTTGTAATGCCAGGATTATTTCTTACCATGTGCAATAATTGCTGGTTTTGTCGTTCTGTCACACTCGGAGTTGATTCCAACTGTTGTTTCAAATTCTTGAATTCTCCCTTCAAGTGCTCATACTGTTGTTTGACTTGGTGCGCCTGGCTGTCCAATTTTGCCAGAATACTCGTATAGTTTGAGCTCTTTGTTGTTTTTATTTTGTCGGAATCTACGACCCCTTTCTCACTAGTAGTTTCTGTTGTTTCAAGGACTAGTAGTTGTTCCTTCTTGGCCCTGGCCATTTCCACTTCGCAAATTTCAGCGAACCTAATAGCTTCCCGTATATCTTTTGATCTTCGCACCCGTACCATAGCGCAGATTTCGGTGTTTAGTCCTCTCAGGAAATAATCCAGAGTCAATTGTTCGATGATAGCAGAGTCTTGTATTTGAGGAAACGCTTTTCCAAACATTTGGGTCACACGTAAACCATAAAAAGTGAGTGATTCGTTTGCTTCGCGCTTTACCTTACCTAGGTCGAGCACGTAGTGTTCCGGATTACTCTTGCAGAACAACTTTCGCATCTCCTTAACAAGGCTTGTATACGAGCCTCTAACTGACTCTTTAAAACCTTCCAGACATTCTCTGGCTCGACCACCTACGTATGCCTTGAACAATTTTAATCGGTACTCTTCGTCGTCAAGTGTGTGCGTTTTGGTATCGAATTCATCCAACCACTGATCAAAATCATCATCTTCCAAACCTTTGAAAATCCTCATTTCTATTGTGGCCAGTTGAAATATTGGCTTGGTAGGAACTACTGATGGTGCGGCACCCAATTGCTGAAATTGATCTGTTATGTTTTTAGTTACTGCATCATCTCTTGCCTTTTCTTCTTCTTTCTTCGGGATCTTTGGTGGTCTACCCGGTCCTCCCTTACCAGTGCTTGGGCGCTTACCACTTTTTTAGTTAATGATACGATGACTGCGTTCTGATTGGTAACATTCTCCCGCCGCTTTTGATTCGCAGCGCCACTTTGTTGACGTGCGGTCAACGACTTGTTAGTGCTCATAATAAAAGAGTGAAAAGTGCTGTTTTGAAGAATTTATTAAAATGTCTTATTAAAATTTATTTATTTTTTATTTAATTTCAAATTGCTTTTCAAATTTAAATAAAATTCGAATTTTAATTCAAAAACAGACAGTTTTCGAATTTGATTTCAAAAGTAAAATTTAATCAATTTTAAATTCAAATTTAACTGGTATTCAAAATTTTTTTCGACATAACATTCAATTTTCTGTTCAAATTTTTTACTTATTCAAGTTTCAATTTTTGTCCACAAAAATAATTCGATTTCATCACTATATATTTTTTTGTTTCTTAGGTCCTCATGCAAAAAGAAGGCATAAGGACCTAATTTATTTCTTCCTTTGTGAATCCTGCATCCAAAAAAAAAACAAAAATAAAATAAATAAAAAATAATAATTTTACAAATTTTTTATTTTTTCGATGATATAAGTTAAAGATAACTTTTGATTATAAAAGGCCAAACTGCAGTCATTTTCGGACGAGACATGTTTGAAAAATTTATCAAAAATAAATTCTAAAAAATTTAGTATTCCTTCTACATAACAGTTTTCAATGAGGCGTCCATTGAAATAAGTGAATGTCAAATCAATAAGTTTTAAAATTGAGCTGATATAATTTTGAACCAATTCAAAGTCCTGATAATCGAACTTTCTCTGGACTAAATTATCAATGACTTTTTTGAAAAACGGAGTCCAAAAATATTCTACAAAATAAAATTAATTTTATGCTCCTTAATTTATCGAAATTTGCACCTAATTTTAAAAAATATTTTTCTTTCGATCTAGATTCCAATATTTCCAAATACAAGTCAATAGATTTGAGCCATTTTTTAATTTCTAGCTTCCTGGTACCAGCCTCGTACAATTCTAGCAAAATGGAGAAATTTTTTTCGAAAATTTTCTCCATTTGGAATTTTTCCAGAAGCTTTAGCATCAAAATAAGGCAATCTGACATCTCCAGAACACAAATTGAGTCCTTTGAAAAAAAATCTAAAAAAAAATGAAATTTTTTTGAAAATTTTTTTACATTCATAACTATCCGACAAAAACTGATCATTTCATCGAGCAAATCTATCTCCTCAATATTTGGATAAATTTTTAAAAAATATTTTATAAAAAAAATAAAATGTTGACACTTTTTAATTTTTAAAAAAATAAAAAAATATATTTTTTTTCAAATTACTTGATAGATTTTTTTTCTTTGAATTACTATAGCGCTTATTGACGGCCAATAGTCATTGTAAAACAATTTAGCCTCAATTTCTTACAAAAAAAATTTTAGTTTAGTTAAAATTAAATTAAAAAAATTTACTTTCAAATTTGATTAGATTTTTAATTACTTCAAAGCTTAACTTACTTTGATTCAAGCTTAGCAAAGAATATTCTTGATCATTACATTTATCAATGAGTTCAATCAAAATTTTCAAAATTTTCAAGTATCGAGTTTTATACTCATCCTCTAAAACCATTCTATTCATTTTAACAAACTGGTTCGTTGACTCCAAGCACTCGTCAAGAAAGTCAATGCATTTGGAACAATGTTTATTGCCGGTATTCACTTCGGTGACCAATAGGTTGGCCAAAAGATCAAATATTTTCAGATTGCTGATGTTTAAATGCTTGTGTACTGACATGGTGGCGAATTTGTGGGCTACGTTGGACAGCTTTGAAAGCTCACGGACACACAGTGACCGGTATGTTGTGGCAGAATGGAAAAAATGTATCAAAATGCTGTAGCCATTGAAGATTAGAGTGAACAGTTCAATCAACGCATAGCCATTAAACTGGCTCATAAAATGGAATATGTAAAAATTTTGAAGAGTCTGACTTAAAATGGTGAAAAATTTATCTGGATAGTATTTCCAATAAATTGTCATTTCCTGTATTTGATCAATGACAAAGTTGTTTTGGATTAATAGCCTGAAATCTACTAGTTTTATTAGATGCGAGACCATGTCGAAATTAATGACTAAAAATGTGATGTCACTTTTTGACGGATAGTATTTTGTGAGGTAAGTGCAAATTTTGGTATGACAATGAGCCAAAAATTGCTCGTAGGTTGATTTAAGCCAAGTTTTGCATCCAACCGGTTCGCTGACTCTCCAATCCTCATCAAATACTTTGCTAACTGTGAGCATCAAAAGTTTGATTGTGTCTTTCATTATCTTTTAAATTAAATAATTTAAAAATTAAAAAAAAATAGCAAATTTGTTTTATTTACTGAAAATTTTTTATCCGCATCGATTAAGGTCTTGAATGCTTCGAATATTTGCCTATGGACAATCTTAAAAAAAATTAAAAAATGGAATTTTTTTTGACTTTAGGGTTTTGGGATACTTCATTGTTAAAAAACTGCAGCATAAAATAATCTTGTTTAAGTAGTTTTTTTAATTTTTTCAAAAGAGTACGATTGTCGCTGACCAGCTGCATACTCTCAGTTGGATCCCCATTTTGGACCTGGGTCAGTGTTTCTCTAAGCGATTGAAAGTCTTTGTTGAAATTTTGTTCTGCACAGCTAAGCATTTTGATTAATGCTTTGCTGTGTAATCTTTTTTATAGACTATTTAACCGAGCCTTAACTCAGTGAAACTTGGACTTTCCTTGAAAAGCTTTTGAATTTTATTTTGATAAATTTTTTAAAAGGGATAAAATCCGACTTGAATAAAATGAAAATGAAATAAAATCATTTTTTAGAATAAAAATTTAAATCTGAATATAAACTTAAATTTTAAACTTTTTAAAATAGAAAACATAAGATTGATGTCGAAAAAAACTCGAAGATTATAGCAATTACTTTTCTATTTACAGTTATTTTCTAGTAAAAATAAAATTGATATTAGATTACTAATTTGATTACTTTTCACATAAAGTCTAATAAAATGATTTATGTACAAATTTTTCATTTGAAAAAATTATTTTATGAAATAAAACAGGCCTCTCCATACCTCCCCAGCAATTTTAGTACGCTTTCACAAAATCTTATTCATTTTTTGATATGACTATTTTTAACTCTTCAAAAAATTACCAGACGCGCTTCATTTATTTTAGAAAAATCTTTAATTTAATAAATGGTTTACACTTTGCTATTCATATTTGGTCAAAATTTGAATTATATATTTGATTTAAAACCTAAATAAAATCAAATAAAGTGATAAATAAAATAAAAAAAAGTTAAAGAATAGAAGAAAATTAAAAATTACTGAGTAACATGTTAAAAATGTTTAAATATTTTACGGATCTAGATAATTATGTGACCCGAGCTGTTCACAACTTTTGTGACCTGAAATTATGTGAGCAAAAAATTTTAAAAGTGATCTCATTTTTTTTAAATTGATCACATAATTCATTTAATGGTCACAAATATTTTCTGGTTCACATTATTCTTTTCTTCATAAATTCATTAAACTTTTTTTTTAATTTTTTTAAGCTTTTTTTTTTAATAAAATAGTCTCGGGTCACAAAATTTTTTTTTGGTTCACATTATTCTTATCTGGGTCACAAAATTTTTTTCTGGGTCACATTTTTTAATTTTTTGACAAAATTGTTTATTCTTTATTTTTTGATCACATAATTTCAGGTCACAAAAGTTGTGAACAGCTCGGGTCACATAATACAAGAAAAGATTTAGGTCACGAAAGTTGTGAAGGGTCGGTCACATAATTACCTAGACCCTATTTTACAATTTAGGAAAAAAGAAGAAATCATAAGAAAATAACACAGTCTAACCATTTAAGGTAAATGTGAATGACCACTTGAGCGAAGATACCAAATAACTGCAGGTGTCGCTCAAGGCTCGGTTATCAGTCCTTTTTTATTCAGTTAAAATATTAATGACATCCCCAAAAGAAACAAAACAAAAAAGATCAAAATCATGATCACTAAAGCTGCCATAAAGCTAGATATTCAGTAAAAAATAATATTATTCTATTGTTTATAATATAAAGAAAATGTATAATTGGCAATTCAAATAAAGTAATAAAATCTTTTGATTATCACTTGCCAAATCCTTAATAATTAAAAACAGATGATTTATGTACAATGGTTTTTTGTATGACCATAAATTAATTAGCAATAATTTTTTTGTGGTTCGATTTAAATTAAGGGTAATGATGTCTAAACGTTACATTAATATTTTTTTCATTTTAAAATCTAAAAATTAAGAAATGAACAAAAAGTTAAACATTTTCAAGAAAACATTAAAAAGAAGAGTTGTTTAAAATTCACAAGTCTTAAGTCAACTCAAAGACTGGCTTGGACATTAATTTCAGTGACTATGCTTAAAATAGGGCGCCAAAATAATTAACAAGAACGACCATTGATCAGTCATGATTGCGGTCTCATAAATTTTTTGAATCTTTAAAGAAACTTCAAAAAATCTCTATAAAATGTTTGACTGGGTAGACGAAATTAAAGAATGCTGCAGCAAAAGGCTAAATATTATTAAGATATTGTCAAATAAAAATTGGGGTCTCACTCAAAACACACTAGGAAATTTATATAAATCTTTAGTCGGATCTATTTTAGACTATTCTTTTCCTTGCTTGAATTCATTTTCAGAAAATAATATCAAAAAACTACATGTAATTCAGAATACAGCATTCAGATTTATCCTTAAGTTAAAATATGAATCTTTCTCCAACATGGTGCATCATGAGGCTTTTAATATACTTAAATTACAAGCAGTCTCGAATAGGCTTTTTGAGTTGAGTGAGAGATATGTTGGGACAGGACTGAGTCATTCTATTCCATTGGTTGTAAGACTGGTGGAGGAATACAAAGAAGGTTTCGAATCGAGATATATTGAATACCCAACTCTATTGTGTAATTGCTACCTTGTTATTTCCACTTTTTTTCCTGAAGCCTCAACTATTTAAACATGTGTAACGTGTAACAAACTATTTCAATATGTCTTTTTAACTTTCTTTTCATTTTATTTTAGCTTATTTACTTTATTTTTATTTTTTTTTTTTATTTTTTTTTTTTGTTAATTTATTCTGAAGGAGTTCTAGCTCGGTACAGAAAACAAATAAATAAATAGAACTTCAGAACGTTCAATAACTTAAATAAAGCTTTTAAAGATTATATATTGTATTTATATTAAACCAGTAACATAATGATGGAAAATAGAAATTAATGAAAATAAAATAAATCAAAAAGCGACATGACTCGATTTTTTTTTTCATCGCAACCAAGCTGAATCCAATGAAGAAACATTGCAAGATGTCGATGATTTGGAGACAGTTTAACCAAAATAATCAAGATTAAACTGTAAATGAAAATTTACAAGAACAAGTTTTATCGCCAAATTAGCAAAATAATGTGCAGATAAAAAGTGTTTATTGTGAAGTCGAATGGGTGTCAAATGAGAGGTAGACCTAGCAAAAATCCGATCAATGATCAAAATAAACCTGGGAGCAAAAAATCTAGAAAAAATTAACATTTTCCTTTTTTTTCTTTCTCTTCTTTTTTTTTTCTTTTTTAGTATCATCAATAAAAATTATTAAATAAAATTAAATTAAGTATCATTTTTTTTGACTAGCAGAAAAATAATTTTAGAATCACGTAAATTTATGCCATTTTTAAATACTGTTAAATATTAAAAATTCAAATAAAATCGACCTTGTATTAAAACATTTTATTAGATGCATTTTTCTAATCCATTTCTTTTTGGAATCCACAATTATATCAATTGAGTGTCTTTTTTTTTTAAATTTTAAATCGAAATTAATATCATTTATCCATTGAGCCTTTAGAAAATTTTCGATTTTTAAATTGACATGAGATATTTGGTTTCTTTAGATAATAAAAATATCTCCTTTGAGATGAAAATTATTTCTAATAATGGAATATTAAATGTCAAGCATTTTAAAAAATATTCAATCAAATTTCTGACAATTTTTCAGTCCTTATTCATTGAGTTAATCTATTCTGTAATAAAAAAAGGTCAAAAATGCATCAATGGAACATTTTCACTTGGAAATTTTGAATTTTTAAGCGTTTTGTAAAATTAATAAGTCAATTAGATAACAGTTTTTTCTGTTTACAATAAGTTGAATTTTTGGAATATTTTTAGTAAATAAACAATTTACAATGAAAAATAATTTTAAATTTTATTTAATTGTAGCAAAAAAAACATTTATTACCAAAATTAACTAAATTAAGTCATTACTAATTATTCTAAAATACGAAATAATATTTTCTCTTTTTTCAACATAAGAGAAAAAATAAATAAAGCTTTTATATTTTTTTTCATTAAACGATTTTAGAGTTAATAAAACAGCTCATAAACTCATAAAGAAATCATGCAATGTTTGATCGGAAAATCAAATGATATTTTCTATGTTTTTTTTCAAAAGCAAATTTTACTTAAATTTGGGTTACATTAAAATAACCTGATATTAAATATTAAATTACCAGAGAGCTTTTTTTTTAAATAAACATGAATTTAATTTGTAAAAAAAAATCCTTTAGAATGGTCTAGTTTTTTAAATAAATTAATCGTTTTCAAAATATATTATATTTTTTATCTATTTTAAGACTGTGAAAATTCCTACATTTCTTACATAAATTTTTGTTTAAAATTTTTTAAAAGCGAGTTGGATTGGAATTTTATTTTATTTTTTTATTTATTTAATTATTAATTTAATCAATTAGCGCCAATTCTGGCGATGTAAATTCAATTTAAAAATTTAAAAATAAAATTAAATAATGAAGTATTTGTTACTTTGGTATCGCACAAGCGAAGATAAAATAAAAATTAGAAAGAAAATAATTTCTACAGTGATTCACGGTTAATTCGACCTCGTCAGGACTTGAAAAAAAGTTTGAGTTAACCATAACAAAGAAAAAAATAAAAAAAGCAAAATTTTTTTTTTAATAATTTTTTTTTAATGAAGAGAAACTATGAAAATCGATATAAGAAAAATTGGAAAAATTTAATTTATTTAAAAAAATCAGTCATCTTCATTTGTTTTTTGCGGTAATCTCGAGTTTTCTCTCCTTATCCGAGTACGAGTTTAGTGTGAATCACTGTACTTAATTTCTACTTGAAAATTGTATATATTTATCTTGTCTAAAAATTGATCCTAGTCGCTTCAATATATTTCTTATGAAAAAAGCAATAAGTTTTTTTTTTCTCCCAAAAAAATTAATTTTAAATTCTTTATTAGATTGAGAGATATTGAAATTATTTGATTTAAAAAAAAAACAAATGCTTAAAATTTTTATTATTTTCAAATTGATTTTTGTCAGTGCAAATAATTTTGTTGAAATTTGTCAGCAGCTAAATCGATATGGCTCGTTCTGTTCTTTAACATGCCAATTAAAAGTAAATCTTAACATCACAAATATAAAAATTGTTTTAACCGAACAAAGTTATCTTCCTGACAATGGCCTTCAAAATTTATCAATCAATTCACTAGCAATTAAGCAGCAAAATTTACCTATCAATTTTATAGACAAAATTTCCAGTGCCTCTCGCATTCAAGAATTAATTTTTTACAAAATTAAAAATTTAAATGATGTTTTATCAAATGATAGAATAAATCGCCTCAAGAACAAAATCAAAATGGTGAATTTAATCCCTGCAGTTAGTGTCAAAGAATCATCTGTAATTCTTTATATCAACACATTTAATAGACTTGGAGTAAAAGAGGTAAAATTAACTAATATCAAGATTTCACACTTAAATCTAGACCTAAATCCTCTTTTAAACATAACGCACATGTCATTTATGAACTGTGAATTCAAATTTTTCAGACTATATCCGAGCACCAAGACAAGGACACTTATTCTCACTAAAAGTAAATTGGAAAAAATAGCAATAATACAATTGAAAAATGAATCAAATTTAGAAGAGATCAATTTAAATGATAATGCTTTGAATTTTATTAATTTTTCTTTATTAAACAATTTAAAAATATTAAGTATTCATAGAAATAGATTAAAAATACTTAAGAATACTACTTTTATTAACACTGAGTCAGTCGAATACTTGGCCATCGCAAGTAACATGATATTTGAAGTAGAAACAGGCAGTTTTTTGAATTTAAAAAAATTAAAATTTTTAAATTTAGCTTTTAATTTATTAAATGAAAATAATAAATTTTATTTTCCAAAATCATTAGAAAGTCTGGACCTGTCAAATAACAATTTTAATAAATTTTCCTCTAAATCAAATTTAAAAAATCCAGTAAATCTTAAAGAATTAAGTTTAAGTCATAATAAAATCGAGTATTTACTCGTAGATATACCATCTCTGATTAGTATACACCTTGGTTGGAATCAACTCAAAATTATAGACTCCATTACCGGCTCAAAAATAAATCTTTATTCAAATACAATTGTTTTATCAAAGCTTAAATTGGAAAAAATTTCCATTATTACTGAAATCAATTTGGCATCGAACAAAATGGGATCTATTTCTAAAAAAGATCTTTTAACATTTGAAAATGCTAGCTTAATTAATCTGAGTAATAATGGGCTAAAAAAAATTCATTTTCCTCATTTAAAAAATCTCAAAATTTTTATAATGGCAAACAATTATTTGACCAATATAGAAAATTATTTTTTTCAAAATTTAATCGAGCTTGTTGAATTAAATTTGGCTCGAAATCAAATTGCTATTCTAGAGCCAGAATGTTTTAAATACAATACTAAATTAAAAATTTTGCATCTGAATAATAATGCCATAAAGTCGGTGCCCGTAATTACCTTTTTGACCAATTTGATTTTTGTATCTTTGGACAATCAAAATTTCAATTTTACTTCTTTGTCCAAAAATGCTTTTGGCAATTTTTCTCCAAACAAAACCCATCTAAAAATGTCACTCAAATTTAACCAATTTTCAAGTATTAGTCCTCAAGTATTTTGCTCACACAATTTTAGAGATGTTGAGCTTTTTATAGATAGCATAGATCAATTTCCAAAGTGTACACTCAAACAAATAGCTAATCGTAATGTATCTCTCAAAATTTCTCATTATCCTGGATGTGAATTGATCAAGATGCTATTTGTCAATGAAATATCAGGCATCGATTCTAATGACATGTCCGGATGCCGAAATTTCCACTATGTCGATGATTGTGACCAAGAATTGAATCTGAAGTACAATTGTTCCCAAAATTTAGACAACTTTATCCACCAGATATATGAAATAATATATTTAGATAAACATGAACTTGAAAATTTAACTTATTGTATTGAAAGTGAATATTTTGTAGTAAATTGTTCGGCTTCTTTAATAAATGCTGACTTTGGAAGAATCATTCAAGTTGAATTTAAAGATTTAGATAAGAAATTAAAAGTGATTGAATTTTCTGGAGGATCCATGCTTGCTTACCATCGTAATTCGCAAACAGTTCTATTTATTCATAAAATTGACAATTATTATTCAATATTTTTGAAGACAACTAAATATTTTTACTCAAAAGTTGATGGTGTGATAAAGAGGAGGTCATTTTCTAAAGAAAAATTTACAAATTATTCTAAAGACTCTAAAAAATATCTGGAAAATTTTAGTTTTGACAAAGAAATAAATGATTATCAGCTAAACTTAATTGGGATGGAATTGAAGGCGAAATTTTTTACAACTCAAACTTTTACTATTAAATCCAAGGCTTCTTCTAAAAATGGTTTATATTTCACTATATTTTTTATATTACCATTAAATTTTGTGATAATATTTGATTCTAATTATTTATTTATTATTTAGGCAGAGACTGATTTCGACCACTTGGTCAGCGTCCCGTTAGCACTAAAAGCATCATAGAGTCAAAATGACTCTTTTTCAATTTTTGGCCGCTAAAATCCAATTCAATTTTTGTTAATTTGAGCATTTTTTTATTAACTTTCTAAATTAACTAAATTAAAATAAAAAAAATTTTGTCTTTGTGCAAAATCAAGTAAATACTGCTAGAAGCACCAAAACGAGTCATTTTGACTCGATACATGTGTTTTACATAACATTTCCCAAGGCAAGCGTGAAAAATATAATTGATTGATCAGTTTTACGATTCAGACTATGTAGAACCAGAAGACTACTTTTTACTCAAAAAAAAACAAATTTATGCATGATTACAATTCAATTAAAGTTGGAGAAGATCTTATTGATCAAATGACTTAGTTTTATTTGATAAAAGCTCCAACAAGATGGTGTCCAATGCAAGTATTTTATAGCATCATTAATTTAGCTTGCATCAATAGCTGGATTCTATACAAAAGAGTAATAAATGCAACAAATTAAGGCAAGATTTTTTGATCAAACTTGTCGAAGGAACCAAAAGTAATTACAAAAAAAAACTATGTTTTTATCGTCATCTGGCACCCCTAAAAGCACTCATAAAAGGGTTTTGAGAGAAGAAAATCAAAAGAATTTATCCCCTAAACGTATGTCTTGTCAAATTCGTTTATGTGGTAATTATAAAGGAACAATTTTTTGTTCAAAAAAGCAGTGTGTGGATATTGTAAAAAATAAATAGAGAGTATTTGTATAAAGAGTGATTGACCATGGATATTTTATGAGGCCTAAGAAAAGACAAAAATTTAATAATTAACAATTTTTTTTCAATTAATATAGTAATTTTAATAAATTCTGGCATAAAATACAGTCAACTCACTTTAATCCGAACACACCTTAATCCGTACAAATCCATTATTCGGTCAAAAATTAAAGGCGCATAGCTATTTACAACCTATCTACATGTTTAGCACCCCTTTTAAATCAGACAATTTGTACGTATTAAATTCGGCATTCGTACAAAAACTTGAACATCATAGCAATATAAAAAAAATGCATTTTTTGTTCATTTATTCGAACAAAAAAATGCATCATCAGTTTATTAGAATTTATTGCTTTTTTTTCAGTTAAATTATGGATTATGATTATGTCTGCACAGCTAAAGATTTTGAAAATTTATCTTATTTTAAAAACCGTATGATTTTCATAATAGACACCGTTATCTCTCAAAATAGATTAGTGATTTTTTTAAGAGAAAATAATATTAAAAACTTGTTTTTGTTAAAATTTAATAAAAATTTAATTGTTTTTCTTTGATAAATAAATTGTATTTATTTATCCATTTTATTTTTTTTTAAATAAATCAGGTTAATTCATTCAGTCGTACAATTAAATTCGGACACTCTATTTATGGGTTGTTTTCTGTCCGAATTAAAGCGAGTTGTATATCATTTATTCTTTTTTTTCATAATGAAAAAAAATCACTCGTTTTGGTGCTTCTAGTGTTAAGTTATTAAGAAAATTTTTTCCAATAAAATTAAATTTTTTTAAGCTTTTCCTAAACCTCTTAGATCCCTGTGGAACACCCAATGTAAATTTTAGAGGTTTAGACTTTTCACTGCAAATTCATACTATCTGAGATCTATTTTGAAAATAGTTTGAAGTAAGGCCCAAAGAAGAATAATGGAAACCATAATGGCTGGAAGTGTTCGGACAAAGCTGTGCTGGTTGGAACTTCTTCTTGTTCTACCTTTCACTTTGACAGACTGGGCTATGTGCCAGTTTACAATGTTAGTGCTTGTGTAACATTTAAAGAATTGAATAAGATCACCTCTAGTCCTCCTGTCCTCCAGGGAGGTCAGGTTAAGTTTCACCAGTCTCTCACTGGAGTCAAAGTTTTAGAACTGTTTAACCAAATTGATGGCTCTCCTTTGGACATTCTCTATGGCCCTAAAGTTTCTCCTTATTCATTCATTATCATTTCATTCGATATCTGATTTTCCGATTTAAGTTTGCAGGATCTCATAATGGTCACGTCCCAATTCAGTCTATTCCAGGACGTGTCTGTTTGAGGAATCTGTCTTTTATATGGTGAGTTGTAGTCAATTATAGCTTCTCTTACTTAAATCCATGACTTTGCATTTATCCGGGTGGAAAAACATACGCCATTTCTTGCCCCATTTGAATAGGGCGTCTAGGTTTATCTGGATAAGCTCAAGATAATCGCTATCCTTTATCAACCAGATTAGTTTACTGTCATTTGCAAAAAGCTTGATAATGTGATTAATAACTGCCGGCATGTCATTCATGAAGTTGACGAAGAGGAGTGGTCCGAGGACGTTTCCCTGACGGACCTCACTAGTTACAGATTTCCATTCCGAGTAGCTGTCATCAATCACAACTCGTTGCTTAGGACCGCTTAGATAACTTTATATCCAGTTCCTTAGTTCTTGGCCGAACCCCAGTGGCTTCAGCTTGAAATGGAGTGACTCATGACATACAAAAAGACAACTAAGATTTGATGGTCATCGTAAAAGGCATCTGCTATCGTATTCATTGTCTCCAGGAGATTCGTGATACAAGACTTGTTTCGTACAAAACTATGTTGCTCCTTGGTGATCAGGTCGTTATTAATAAGATGTTTCATTATCACATCCCTGATCGTTCTTTACATAATCTTGCATGAGATAGCTGTGAGTGAGGCTGATCGGTAGTTTGCTGGATTAGTCTTGTCACCTTTCTTGAATACTGGGGTGATGTTCGCGTTTTTCCAGCACTCTGTTACAATTCAACTTTTGAGCGAGTTCCTGAATTTGGTATTGAGTAATGGGCCGAAAGTCTCCGAGCATTTTTATAGTACCAATGGAAGAATGCCATCCGGACCTCCAGTTTTTCTGGTTTTTAGTTTAGACAGTTCATATATTACCTTATTTACTGTGAATAATACTTCAGGGTTGACTGAGCATTGGACTCTTATGTAATGTCTTGGTATCGAGTCATCTCCGCATGACTCTGATATAGTATTGAAAAGTTAGTCGATTCGTTTTTTAATTTCACATGACGAATCGACCTTTAAAGCGGATAGGTTCAAAGTAAGAGATTGCTGATTCTTCAATCTGCGTTATTTATCAAAAAATGGTGTGGTAAAAGCTTAATGCTTTCTTATTTTGTTTCAACATGAAGAAATGGTTCCTTTAGAATTAGATGAAGCTGAATGGATAGATGCTGTCAAAGTTTTCCCAGGACTAGAAAAAAATAATAATTGGCTTAATTACTTACCACGATCTGCTAAATGATAAATTGAATCTGGAATAGAAAAATATATTACAGCTTTAATTCGAAAAATATATAAGAAAAATATAGATTCCTGGAAAATCAGTAAAATATTTTTCTTTTCCAGGTTCAAAATATCAGTTACGGAACAAGTCTTCAAACTGCTCACGAATGAAACAATTCTTGAGCAGTTTGAACGTCTATTTATTTTAATAAAATTTAAAATAGAGTTCAAAAATAAGCATTTAAATATAATAGTAGACGGCATAAGTAAAGGTTATGTAAAGAACAATATTTAATCAGAAAAAATGATAATTTTAGTTTGGAAAATCTGAGATTTAAAATTTATCTGCATCCAGATTTCAATAAAAAAACTAAATTGGAAATATTAGATCAAAAATTTAATTCTTTATAATATTTTTAATTTCTGAATTTGATTGAAGGTTTTTGGTGTTACATGAAAAATTATGTAAGAAAACGATCAACTCAAAACTTTAATCAAATGAAAACTTTTAATTTTGAATCGCTCGAAAAATTTAAAGAAGACAAAATTAATTTTAAAATAGGTGGAAGATTTTGCAGGAAAAAAAATTAAAATTTATCTTTGGTGACATATTTTAATTCTGTTTTTTAAAGATGCTGAAATTTAATTTAGACAATAAAAATTCTCTTTGAAACAATTAATCATTTTTATTTCGGATCAAAATTTTAAATTGAATCAGTTTCAAAAAAAAAATGAAATAAATTTTAAAGATTCAATTTTCATATAATCACAGATAAATTGAAAGCCTTTTTTTCTTTTTGAAATTTTATTCAAATCGTCAAAATAATATTGAAATTAAATCAAAAATATAATCGGATTTTTTTTAGTTTTTTTGGCTGATTTAACGATTATTTTCTTCTGTTTAAAAAAAAAATAAATAAAAGGACAGAAAAAATTTTTTTCGTAGATTTCTATTTTTTTGAAAATGAAATATTATATATTAAATTTTTTTTTAATTTATTTTTTAAGAAATGGTTACTTTTTTGAGATTAATAGCTGTCGAAAATCGATGAGCTACTTTCACCTTGAAGAAAAGTCCGTTTATCAAGTAATACTGTTCATAAAAGGCTTTAACTCGTTCCAACAAATACAATTGACATGCTTCAAGCCTAATTTGACTAATTTAATTACACAATTTGTAATAATTCCAAATAGAGAAATTGTGTTCTCAGTCGATTTGTCATCAATGGATCAATTTGTTTCAGAAAATTTATTTATATACATGGCAAACATTAGAGCGATTGATGTTCAAACAGTTGGTTTTAGAAACCGAGTCAACAAATCTTTGAATGTCATTACTTTGTCTTATTCCAGATTTAGCATCTATTCCGGGAAATCTAATTTTAACATTTGTTCAAAAATTATATTAGATGATAGCAAATTTTTTCAGTTTGTGAAAAATATAAACACTTTTATTTTTACATTCACAGTCAAGTACAAAGCCAATCTTTGTCCATTTGTGTTCAAAGACACTAATTTAAACACGCTTGAATTTTATGGCCTCTCAAATGCATTCCTATTTCGGAACATTTTAACTTTTCAAAATGTCCATGTCTCTTTTAACTCAACCATAAAATATTTGACACTGTTTTTTTACAGATACAATTTATCAGATAAACTTTTAACTAAAAATGTTTTCGAAAATACTCAAATGATTTATATATTAGGACAGGTGGATTTTATTGAAGACAATGCCTTTGAAAATTTAAAAAATTTGAAATTTATCTTCATGAGCACAATTGACAATTTATTATTAGATGGCTTTTCAAATTGGCTGAAGAACTTAGGCTCCAGCAAACAATTGATCCAAATAATAATTACTTTTCTCAATCAAAACATCTATTTTTCTTTGCAAAGCTTTTGTTTTTATCAAAAAATTCCATGTAATAAAAACATATATTTTTATATTTATTTTTCAGATAAAAAATGTTCATGCACAATTATTTGGATATTATCTCGGATGAACATTTCCTTCATTAACAAAACATGCTCAAATTATTATGACAACTCGTGCAACATGAAAAAATTAAATTCACTCTGCGACAAGACATCATTTGCCAGAATCACTATTACAAGTTCCCTTGATCAATTTTATACTTCCGAATACATAAACTTTATGTCAATTTTGCTTTCTTTTTGCTTCTCTTTACTAGGTCTGATGGTAAATACTTTCAGTATTTTAGTTCTAAAAAATCAACTATTTTTTAAAAATAGGCTTCATCATCTGATGCTTATAAGCTCAGTCTTAAATTCTCTCTATTGTTTGGTGAATTTTTTGCATTTATTTGGCACATGTGTTGCCTATAGTGGTATTTATTGCTCTCAATTTAAGAGACTAAAAATTTATCAATATTTTGAAATTTACATTTATGATTTTGTGGGAAATATAATAAAAACATTGTCAGACATTTTGTGCATCAGAATAGCACTAGCTAGACAGAGAATTCTTTTGGGCACAAATGATTTAAGATGGTTTAATGGAAAAAAAAATTTAATTCAGATTTTTATTTTGACAATTGTGATTGCTAGTAATATTGATCAGTTCTTTGTGAATAGTTTGAATGAGGACCTGTTCGCCAAAAATAATGATAATTACTTTGATTTTCCAACTAGGCTTTTGGTTTTGAATGGAAAATTGTCGAGCAGCAAACCTTTTGTATACAAGCTGTACTATTATTACTTTATATTATATTTTTGCTTTAAAGATGTGATTTTACTAAGTATTTTGATGCTGTGCGATTTGATATTTTTTATAAATTTTAGACATAGTTTGGATTTAAAGAAAAAAAATAGCGTTTTAAATTCACAGAATAATCGGCAAAAAAACTTGGCTAGAATTAAAAAAATGGAAATGAGAGTTTCTATTAATATTTTTTTAAACATTTTTCTGTTTTCCATGTTTCGGTTTGGTGAACTGGTGATTTCGCTTGTTATTTTTAAGCAAAATTTAGCCGGAGATTTTTGCTTAACATACCCGAAAGGTTGCAGTAATTATCTAGAATTAGAAAGTTTATTTTTTACAATTAATTGTACAACAGCTGTTGCATTTTTTTACAATCTAAATAAAGATTACCGAAAAGAATTCCAGAACTTGTTGAAAAAATGTCACTTTTTAAAAGTCTTTGGTGACAAATTCTAATTTTTTTTTTCATTAGTCAAAATAAATTAATTATGTCCTAAAATTTGGTCAAAATACTTTTTTTATTTCAGCTTTATTAATTTATTATTCAAGTAAGGTGAATAAAAATTAATAATCAAAAATGGACAAAGATAATGAGGTGGGTTAGATCCTTTTTAGATAGTAGGTCATATAAGGTAAATGTGAATGACCATTTGAGTGATGAATATCAAATAACTGCAAGTGTTCCTCAAGGCTCAGTAATTATTCCTCTTTTATTTAGTATATATATCAATGACATCCCCAAAAGAAACAAAACAAATAATGAATACTCTCTGCTTTTCGCAGATGATCTAGTTAAATTCTTCATTTATAACAAAAAGGGGAACCTAGAAAATAAGATTAATAAATACACCAACGAACTAGAACAATGGCTTATTAAATGGCAAATGAAGATATCAGTTGAAAAGTCGTGTTCAGTGGTCTTCTCTAGGTACAAAAAAGAGTGATAATCTAAGCTTAAAAATTTATGGAAACAGAATAATGAACCAAAAAGAAATCAAGTTTCTTGGTATAAAATTTGATTCTAAATTAAATTCTAATATATTAGTAATATATTAGTAGACGAAATTAAAGAACGCTGCAACAAAAGGCTAAATATTATTAAGATATTGTCAAATAAAAATTGGGGTCTCACTCAAAACACACTAGGAAATTTATATAAATCTTAAGTCGGATCTATTTTAGACTATTCTTTTCCTTGCTTGAATTCATTTTCAGAAAATGATATCAAAAAACTACATGTAATTCAGAATACAGCATTCAGATTTATCCTTAAGTTAAAATATGAATCTTTCTCCAACATGGTGCATCATGAGGCTTTTAATATACTTAAATTACAAGCAGTCTCGAATAGGCTTTTTGAGTTGAGTGAGAGATATGTTGGGACAGGACTGAGTCATTCTATTCCATTGGTTGTAAGACTGGTGGAGGAATACAAAGAAGGTTTCGAATCGAGATATATTGAATACCCAACTCCATTGAGTAATTGCTACCTTACTATTTCCTACTTTTTTCCTGAAACCTGAACTATGTAAACATTTACCACATGTAACAATCTGTGTCTTCTAAACTTTAATTTTTTTTTAGCTTATATACTTTATTTTGATTTTTTTTATCTCATTTTATTAATTTTAATTTAATTTTTTATTTTGATTTTGATTTTTTTAATTTATTCTGAAGGAGCCCTAGCTCGGTACAGAAATCAAATAAATAAAATAAATAAATAAGGTCTACTTGTTATATTCATAATCCTAAAATTTTTAATAATTAGTTTTACTTCATCAGTATAAATTTACAGATATCTATTATTGCAGATACAACAAATATTCTGCTAATTTACAGACATTCTGCGGTCACAATCTCTGACTCAGTCAATCAATTCAAGAATGGCTACGATGCTTTTAAAACCGGCCACCAAGTTTTTACCACATGATAATTTAATTTATATTTCTTTTTAATTTCTTTATTATATAATCATCTCAGTTTCTTCTAATTTTTTGACTTATTATTTGTATATTGTATTAAATATCAAAGTTATCTTTAATGTATATTAGATTACATAATCCTATCAGTTTCGCTTATTTCTGTAATTTTCCTTTTATTGCGTAATGTGCTATCATGGGCGATGTTCTAGTAGACCGCTTCCCCAAGCTTGCTTGCGTTAGCTTATAATTATTATTATTATATGATTAAAATAAATTTTAAATTTTTAAAAGGGAAAAGTTACTTTTTTTATTATATATTTAAGGTGAAATAAAAGATAATCAATTTACTTATATTTAAAAAAAAAAAGAATTATTTTAATTTTTTCACCGTGATTTGAACATTACGTCTCTTTGCTTTTTTTACATATAGTTTGGTGTTTGTTGTCATCTTTTTAAAAACACATCTAACATATTTTTCGTTTTTTCCTACTTAAATCGCTCATAATGTTTAGATAATTTCTCAACTCTGTGTACTTCAATTGTTGTTGCATTAACGCAATAGTATTTCATTAAAATAGATTTTATTTTCCTTAAGTAAAAAAAAAAATAAATAAAATTCTTGTATCGTACAGACTAAAATCTCATTGATCGACGTAATTGACATTTCTTTATAATTTTTTCGTTCAAGAATGTCTTTTCTCACACTTTTTGTTAAGGCCTGATTGTTGTTCTTACCAAAGCTGGATTCTACGATGGCTTTTTAAAGTCCATTGCTTTGAAATTAATCCAAAATTATGAAAAGTTTTGCTTGAAATAACAATGCTTGTGCATTCGTTATCGATAGCAAATTACACTGCTTTTCTGTCTACGAGAGCATGTTTTCTTCCTTAAGTTACCTTTTTTGCAAACGTGTACGTATTCAGCATCACTATTGCTTGTCCCTAGATTTTACCTATGTTCTGCTAAGTATACTTTCTCTCAGCTCTTATGTGAGTGTCAATCGGGTTAAAAAACATCCATTCCTATTAAAATCTACCATAAAGTTGTTTGAACGTCGTCTCGTTTATTAAGTTGTCATCAGGTGAGATCTTAACCCAACCGATTTTTCTCCAGATACATTAAATTACCAATTTCAGAGCATTTTCTCTTAAGAATTTGTTAACTGCAGGAACTAATCTATTTTTATCAATACCTTGGTCTTCCTCATCTGTTTCGGCATGAATATCCATTCTTCAATTTTATCAATGTCGTTATCATATAGCTATACTTGAAACGGGTGTTGAAAATTCTCGTTGCTTTTTTTAAATGAAAAAAAACCATGTTGCGGTAGACTCCATAAAATTTTACACAGGAGTTCTTTAGGCTGTCTAGTTTAAAAATATATGGTCAGCTTTCCAGTTCAGACCTTTCTGATATAGGAAGTCTTGTAACCTCGAAGTTCCTCAAGCCCTCAGAATGTTCTCTAGCCTTTCGATTTTCACAATGTATTTTTACTAATCGTTGGATAGAAAATTTAAACGATATAAAGATTTTGCCTGTACAATGTTCTCTTCAAAAGCTTCGGTCAAAAAAACCTTTATATTACTTTAATTTCCATGGAGTAAAAAATAAGTTGTAATTTCACTTTATTAGCAATAACTTTTGAAAGGAATAAGCAATCCACTAAAAATTTTAGTTGTTATGCGACTAAGTTTTAAATGATAATATTAAGTTTTGGAACTTTTGGTTTTTTAATAAATTTTACATCAAGTTTTTATTATTAGATATTTATTTATATCTAATTTTTTTTTTATTTCAAGCAGTAAGTACCTTTCGAAATTTCGATTTGTCTAACCCGGGTTGTAAATGAATTAACAGTGCTATTGTAACTTTTTCGGTCTCAGATTTTACTATGATTATGGCTGTTCCTTTTTCTTTGCTATATATACCACTCTTTAGTTAAAAAAAAGTTAACTTTAAATATTTAAACAAAAAACTGTTGGACTTTTATAATTTATAAAGTATGTGTAATATATAAAATATATTTCTTTTAGCACTGAGTATTGAATTATTATTTTTAGCCATGATTTCATTTCATGAATACGGGTTTTTAATTAAAACAAAACGTGAGCTGATTTACAAATATTTATATCAGAATCTAGAAGCGTTTTTCTTCTGAGATGCGACAATTATATTAATTCTTACTTATCATTGCGCATCAGATGCGAAGCTGATGGGGTGTATTACACTTAAAATTACGTTAATTTACTTTAAAATTAACGATTTTCAAAAATGCCAAAATATCGCTAGATTCTAGGCCTTTTTTCGGTTTTTTCTTTCAAAATTTGATTTTCCAATTTTTGATTAATTTTTCCACAAGAGATAAATTTTTTAATTTTGCGTTTAAAGACTTTTTGCTTGAGCATACAGTCAATGTCGAATTTGAAAAATTAACTAACATTCAGTTAAACTTTTAATACGATTTTAATTCCCTGATGATTTACAGATCTTCTCAATTAGCAAATTGAACTTGCTTAAAAAAGCTTTTAAAGATGGACTACATTCTTATGTGATAAGAGCTTTCCAAAAAAGCTTTGCATCAGTCATTGGTAAAATATTTAGAAGTCCATACCTGGAACGATGCAAGAATTACAGTTATCTTTAAAAAGGTAGTAAAGACAGAACTTGGAAATAACCGGCCAATTTTACTATCAGCAGTTATCCGAGGACGAATTATCCGAGGTGATATGATGGACCATCTAATTGTAAATGATCTTATTAAGAGTGAACAAAAAGCTATTAATGAAAAAGTCTTCAAGTTTTCAACTTAAAAAGATAATCAAAAAGCTATTGCCCCTGTCCATTAAGGACCGATTAGCATTACAAATCATGTATTCAAATTTAAATTTAATACATTTTTATTAAAAGACATAAAATTTAAATTTAATTTAATTTAATTAATAAAAATAATAATAATAATAAGCTACGGCAAGCAAGCTTGGCCTGCTTGAGGCTTGAAGCTTGAGGCCCATGGTAGCACATTACGCAATAAAAGGAAAATTACAGAAATAAGAGAAACTGATAAGATTATGTAATCTAATATACACTAAAGATAACTTTGATATTTAATACAATATACAAATAATAAGTCAAAAATTAGAAGAAACTGAGAGGGGTATATAATAAAGAAATTAAAAAGAAACATAAATTAAATTATCATGTGGTAAAAAATTGGTGGCCGGTTTTTAAAGCCATTCTTGAATTGATTGACTGAGTCAGAGATTGTGACCGCAGAAGGCAGGGTATTCCACTGATTGACAACCATTAATTTAACATTTTACTTCTCAAATTTAGAAGATTATGATAAAAAAATATGTAAAAATTTAATCAATTTTAAAAATTAAAAGTTAAAATGTAGAAAATTCCAACGTTAATCTTTTGATCTCAAAGCTTGTAATTAACATTCAAATGTAAAAATATCCAAATGTTTTTATTTCAAGTGAACAACATGAAAAATAAAAATGATATAAATGTCTCACAAACCTTCTGAAAGTTATTTATATTACCTTCAGTGCAATATCCATGAGCAACATAGTTTTGATCATCTTTCTAGACATTGCTAAAGAATTCGATACGGTTAATCACAATGCACTATTTTAAGAAAATGGATTCAGTGAATATATCTTAACTAGGGGCTAAAAGTTTCTCACAAGATCGTAGACAGAAAGTTATGATTGATTATAATGTTTCATCTTCAATGTTCATGGGAAAAGGTCACAAAAGGTTATATTAAGCCCTCTTCTTTTTATTGTTTTCATAAATGGCATTCAAAAGGTGGTCAAGTATATAATAAAATATTTGTTGATGACAGTAATTTGATAGGTATTATTAAAGAGCAGAATGGTTTCAAATTTTTTTAAGAAGACTAAGATGCTTTAACAAAAATTTAAGGAAAAGGATCTAGGAGCATATCTAACTCCGAATCAAAAATTTAATAGGCAGGTTGGCTATGCAGCAATCAAGGCGACCCGAATTCTTGGAAAACTGCAAAGAAATTTTATACCAACTTTCAAAACCTTATTCGCAGTCTTTTTTCGTCCAGAATTTACTCTACCAGTTTGGTTATCATTTTAACAAACTAAGCTTACAATAAAGCTAATTTTGAAGATCTGATCATTTTTATTTTAATGTTTTATATAATTGAATTTTGTATTTATTAATATCAAACTCCAATATTAATCTATTCAATTTTTTTATAAAAAATATTTTTTAATTTTTATTATCAACAAAAAAAATAAATCACTAAAAAAAATTCAAAAGCTCTTATTTATACACTTATATTTATAAAATAAAATCTTATTCTTCAAATAGCAATTATCTGAATAGTTCACATCGGAACTCCTAAAAAAACACGAATTTTTCAATTCACAATTTAATTTAATTAAATTAGTAAAATCATTAGAAAAACACGCCTGTGCTCCAGTTTGATTTAAGTAGTTCTCAAAAATCGGGTGATAACCATAAAATCCACAATTGACACTAATTATTTTACCAGTTTCACATGTAATGTTCACAAACCAGGCGTCGTCAGAAACTATTTCCCAAAATGAGTCATTCAAGGACCCACAATTAAATGTTAACTCATTAACATTTTTGACCACATCCATGCACCTTTGGTTTAGATTTCCAACTTGTTCACTAGGCATACATTGATACTCTACGAGCATTTTTTTTGCCAAACTGGGGCAAACATCTTCTGAACGATTCATGTAAGCATTTAGCAAACAATTTGTCTTGTTATCACACAGACTTTTCACATCACTTAGACTTGATGGCCAAAAGCATTGAGTTTTGTTTTGCTGAAGATTTTCTGATTCTGAAAAAGAGCATTCATTGGCACCGAACATGGTCTTGTGTCCATAAAAAGCAGAAATAAGCAAGATTCTTAAATTTTCAGGACACGATAGAACAACTTGTGAGTTTTCACATATTACCTGATCATAAATTGGATAGTGGGAGTTAGTGTTAAGAAGAGTTGGAAAAAAATTGAATAATTTCGAGCATTTAGGCTCATAAGAAGACTCACAAAAGTCTATCTTTTCATTTGTCCCAACTTTCAAAGGCTCTAAAACAGGTTCGATTGAATCCACACAATTCCATTGAACTAGCAAAATTTTCGCATAACCAGGACAAACATTCTCAAAACTTGAGCCTAAGACAAAATTTGGGTCCCCTTTAAGAAAACATTTCTGTTTACCGGTGCAAGAGGATATTAATTTGTTGGAGGAATTGCGCGAGTAGCAGTAGCTAGGCTCGGAGCCTGATTTAAAAGTGCCAAGGCAATTGTAGTTGGCATCAATTCCGTAAAAACCACATAAAATTTGGATCACTTTTCCATCAGGACATTGGATGTTTAAATTAGATGGTTCGCACCAAATGTTTTGCTTGATGGAAGAAGAGCTTGAGTGTGGGCACACTGGCTTGAGAGTAGTGTCGACTTCACACTGAGTTTTTGTGAAGTTTGCTCTGTCATTAATACATTGGTACTGAACAACCATTTGTTTGTCGATTCCAGGACATGGGTCGCCAAAATATCGTGTAGAAGCCGATATTAGACAAAATTTTTTATTATCACATAAATGTTTAATTTTTCCCAAAGTATCTTTATTGAAACAAGTCAGGGAATAATTAGAGGAATAGTTGGTGCAGATTGTGGAAGTTTGGAGGCCGTAGTAAGCTGAGAGAATTTTGATTGTGTGATTGGAAGAGCAGCGAAGGTAGACTTGGCCATTGTTGCAGATAATCTGTTCTTTGATTGAGAAATTGTTGAAAATGGAGCTATGTAGAGTCATGGCTCTAGGAACGTAGGCTGAAATTGAAGGACATGTGTTTGATAGAACTTTGCCAATACTGCTGAATTCCGGATTGAAGCAAAACTCTTTTTTTTTGTCATATTCTACTTGAGATTTTCCCCCCGTAAATGTCCAGAACAAAATAATTAAGAAAAAAATTACAATCAATAAAATTGTTGTAAGAATTGACAAAATTTTAATTGTTTTTTGTCTGTAAAATTAAAAAAAATTATTATTCAATTTATTTTAAAATATTTCTGGGTTACTTAAGAGGAATTTTTGGCCATATGGGTTCGCAGGACTTGGAGCTGGACTGATCGCAGGTTTTTTCTTGTGAAATTTTCATATTAGCTTTCCACACTAATGAATTCATTTGACTAAACGAAAAACTAGCTTTGCTAATAATTATTTGTTCCGTTCATTCGGTTTGACTAATTTTTTTTTTAATATTAAGCACTCTTGTTAAAATAATTTCATCGGCTAATGCAAATAAATTTGATTTTCTCGTTGAATTAGTGTTTAATTTGGTTTTAATTTCAAGTAATTTAAAAAATGAGTCAGGAATCTTGATGGTTTTAAAAAAAAGTTCGTATACAACTCGATTGTTTGGTTTATTGTTTTATGGACAACTTGTTAGTATTTATTTCTAGAAAATTTTACAGGTTTGAGTATAATTAAAGCAAACAAAATTTTATCGATTACTAAAAATAAATATTGTATTTCATTAAACATTTAGCCTTTGATTTTGTGACAATTTAGAAAAAGTGCTTTATTTTAAAATAAAATAGCTTTATAACCAACTATCACATCAACAAAATAAACTTGTATTTTTGAATTTTTGATTTATTGATTATCGATAAAATAATTAATTTTAAATTTTATTTTCAGTTATTCAAAAAAATTTTGTCACTTTTAAAACACAATATTTGCTTAAAATAATGGTCTCTAATTTTAAATATTCCCAGACTTGTTAAATTATCATTAGTGAAATTTTAGACTTTAATGGTCAATGATAAGGTTTATTCAAAATATTTAAATGATACTCGGGATAATTTGCCTAGAAACAATTGTTTTAATGCTAATTAGTTTTTATTTAATTTTAAATGTGTCACTTTAATATCTGCTTATGATAATTATTAATTTTTTGATTAAATTTCTGTCGACTTTTAGTCTAGTCTTGAATGGTCAAATAGAAGTGATTTTAATTAAACAAAAAAAATTTGATTAAATTTTATTAGAAAACAGTCTTAAAAAAAATTTTTTTTTAATCTGGAAAAAATGAAAAAAGTCAGATTTATTAAAAAAATATAAATTTGAATTGAGAATATTTCTCAATCTTATTAACGGGTGAAAACAAAATTTACGGTATTATACTTCAAAGGATCAAGAATCCTTCTTTTTTAAAGAATGAAGACTAAGGCCAAGTAATTTGGAGAGAAAATTTAAAGCTTTACAAAGTTTAGTTATAAACTTTCTTCTACTATTTCATTTCTTCGAATTTTATCAATTCGACTTTTGAAACATTCCATTAGGGTCTTTATTGGTGTTACTTTCTCAAGTAATCTTAAGTTCACTAAAATCATACGAACCCAAGCCAACAGAGCAACGAGTATCCTGGGTCAGCTAAAACGAACCTTAAGCTTCTGGAGAATCGACACATTCAGGACTCTATAACCATTCTTAATATATTGACCATTGGCTTCTTGATTGATTTCATCGTAAACATATACATGATTTTGTTCAATATTTAAATCACCAAGCGATTTTTCCAAATCGAAAAATAACTATTTAATAAATTATATTTTTGACTAATAATTGTCCTTATTCTATCCTAGTGGATAATGGGTTAGGTTTGTGATTCATATTCTAAGTCAAAATAGGAAAAAAAAACTTGCTTTGAATATTTTCTTAGTTTGCAATAATCACCAGCTATGAACAAATAGCGGTGCGATGAATTTTGTCTTGTAAAAAAATGTAGATTTCGGATGAAAGAAGTGTTAAAATTTTTAAAACTGCTTATATATAAATTAAACACTCAATCTGAACTCTGCTAACCCTTGATATTTAATAAGCTTTCATATGACACATTTCATGATCTAACTAACTAAATCAATTACAGACACCGGATCTAGATAAAAATCATTCGATCACGATATAATTTAAGATTTTTTTTAATGGACATAGCTTTGTTATAAACCTGAAAGTTAAGAGCTTATTTTGCTGGTCTGTTAGGATCCTTTGGTTCGCGCTTATAACACAAAAATACAGAAAAAAGGTTTAAATAATATTATTATTTTATTAATAAATGGTCACTTTTAGCCTAGACAATTAATAAAGGAAATAACAGAACAAAAGAAAATAATTTCTTCAATATTTTACACAGTGTTAAATACTAGCGACTTGCTGAACGCATGAGATCATTGTTTTGCACTGTGAAACTAAAGACCTCTAAGTTGACTAGAGGCGGTCTTGTAGTTATTGAGAGAATTAAAGCAGTTTACATAGACAAGAACATTGAAGTACTCCAAACGAATCTAAAACTACAACTAAAATCTAGAGATGGATTAGCTGACTCTGTCAATTTGTGCTTAATCAAATCATTTTGATTTAGTACGTTTAAAATGTTTGATTATATTTTATAAATAATCTTTTGCAATTGATATCTGATTTAATTTTTTTCTTAATTTTCTTTCTCTTTTTCATTTCTTTTTTGTTAATTTTTTTTTAATTTAGAAAAAAAATCATTCTTTATTTTTTCCTAAAAGAGGTAAATTGTATCAAATAAATAAAATTACCAAAAGCGAGAGAGCATATTAGGTGATTAAACAAATGGACAATACAGCAACAACAACAAAAAAACAATAACTGCTCCGTTGGGATTATGCAAAGATCAAGGCATCTTTGTTCTTAATTAATCCACTTGAATCCATCGTCAATCTTAATTTGTTTAGTCAAGGCTATTAATCATTTTGCATTGTTTGCTTAGAATCTATGCTAATTGCTGCAAGGCCTATTGTTTTTGATGAGAGGATCTCAGTGCTTTTTTGTGATGTTGTTGTTGTGGTTGAGTGTTTCATCTGGAATACGCCGCCGTTGTCTGGTCCACATCCAGTAAGAAAACATTAAGCTATTGGAGACCATGTAGAGGACAGCTACCAAACTAGTTCAAAGAATTAGGAACTGGACTTATGAGGACCGCCTTGCAATTCTCAACGGCATCAGCATTTAAGTTAATTAGGCAAACCCACAGATTCATGGCAGTTAACTCTTCCAGTCCGGGCCGGTCAGGAGACTATCCGGTCAGACCACAACCAAATGTATGCAGAGTGCCAATTTCTTTACTTACAGTGTTGTCAATGAGTGGAATGCTCTGCCCGCCGAAGTCACAGACTCCAACGGAGTCAATCAACTCAAGAATCGCTACGATGCCTTCATGACCGGTCACCATGTTTTCACAGCATAACAATTTAATTTTAGTTTAATTGATCTAACAATATATTTTATAAACCCCTTTCAGTTCCTAATAATTTCTTTCTTACCTCATTCTGTAAAAATTGTCTGCTGAATCTAAAAATTTATAAGTTCTTGTTGTTTTTGTTATTTTCCTAGTATAGCGCAATGTGCTACCATAGGCTACCTCCTCAACAAGCTAGCTTGTCGTAGCTTTATTTTTTATTATTTCAAGTTATGTCGAATCTGTCCTCAGATTTTAAATTGCATTTAAATTGAGGAAGTTATAATACACTGCTTCACAATTGACTCGAACTCGGATTATTCGAACTCTCTCACCTATTGACGGTGGCTGTTAATATGACTTACTATGAAAAGAGTTATCATTTTTATACTTTAGGCTAGAGTTCTACTCATTTTACTCATTTTATACATTTTACTCATTTTATACATTTTACTCATTTTATACTTTTTGCTCATTTTATTCATTTTACTCATTTTACTCATTTTATTCATTTTACTCATTTTATTCATTTTGCTCATTTTTCTCATTTTATTCGTTTTACTCATTTTATGCATTTTGTTCTTCGTTAGTTTGACTTAACCTTTAAAGCTTGGTTTAAAAGTTAAAGAAACCATTAGTTTTATTTTGGTGTCAAAAGGTTGAATAAAATTTTTGAAAAATTCTATAAAATTTGTTATCATTTTTATCAAAAATATTCAAAAAAGATTAAATAGTCATTGATTATTTTTTAATCATTTGGAAATTCAATTTAATTTTTGATCAAAAAAAATTATTTTATATTTTATTTTATTTGTTTTTTTTAAATATATTATTTAGTAATTGATTTAGTTTTTATTCAAAAAGATTATTAATTAGACCAGTCTCCTTTGTTATTCGCTACTATTTTTAAAACTTTTTTAAGATGGTTTGACAATTTTCTACACTTTTCAGAACTTTTATTTTATTAAAGGGTTTTTAAAATATAACTGTGCTTATTATCCTTTAAAAAATATAAATCACTTTTACACTGGATTCTAGCATATTGATAATAGTTTAGAAGATGTTTCAGCATGCATAAAATATTCACTAATCTTGAAAAGATTGAGCAATTAAATACTGCAAATAAATATTATAAATCATTTCACATTGAAGTAATGGGTACAGAAAGTGATTAAATTTTGGATTCTTAAAATTGTCCAACTGGCATCAGTGTAAAACGATTCTTTCTATCCAAACTCAATTCACAAAAAATTGGATCAATGAATAATGAGAATCCAGGAAATTTAGACATGCATAAGAAACAAAAATAAAATGTAGAAAACAAGCAGATTGAGGACACTAACACTCAGAGAAAAGAAGATATGGAAAATCTCCCGGACATTGATCATGTTATTATAAACACTGATATGGAATAATGAAAATAGCATCATACAATTGTCAGAATTTTAAATCGAATTATTTAACCGTGGATTAATTTACTGAAATAAACGATTTTATATTCTTGTGTGAACATTTGTTTAAATCATTTGAAATTAGATGTATAGGTGAGAGATACAAAAATTTCACTATTTTATTTCAATCAGATATGCAAGACGATCATTCTTTTATCTCTAGAGGAAGACCTTTTGGGGGAAGTGTTGGATTATTAAAAAAGATATTAAAATTTTATCTTATGATTTTAAGGATAGCTGTTTTTCTAATCATAATGTAAAGAAAAATGAAAAAATCTATTTTAATAAGCACTTTGAAGCCTTTTGATGAGTGAAGTCAAACTAAACTTGCTGAATTCAAAAGCCTTGTCTCTTTACTAGATAGGAAACTAGAATATATATCTAATGAATCAGTATTAATTTTTGGTGATTGGAACTTTGATATTAAAAGAGGAAGACGTTTTGATAATTTATTTAAGGATTTCCATATCGAGATTTTTACATGTATTGTTGGCATTTTTGAATAAAATGAACAATATTTTGATTGGGTTAAAAAAATGTTTTGATTGGGTTAAAATAAATCATAATTTTAACAGAAAAATTTATTGATCATTGATTCTATGCTTTGCTCGTCTAATTTGTTGTCTAAATATTTTAAGATCTTCCCTTTTGAGAATGATCATTTGGAAAGACTCTAAATCGATAATTGAATAATCGGTTTGATTGAAATTCATTTCTGTTATTAAACAAAAGTCCTTAAAGAATGATCTTACAGTTTTGAACAGCGAATTTAAGTTATCATTTTTTTTTTAAAAAGAAATACAATTCTTACTTATTCTAACTTTAAATGTCTTTAATTGATTTGATTTTTTATGAAGATTTTTAAAAACAAAGAAAAGAGTATTAGCGAGTATTAACGAGAGTATTCAATAGAGAATAGTCTACCTTCAACAACTCGTATCAAAATATTTAAGAAAATCAAATTGTATATGGAAAAATTTTTATAAAATTTATACAAGTCTTAAAGGTTTGATTGTGCCGAATCCTGAACAAATTAGAACCTCAACATAAAAATGGTTGAAAGAAAGGTGAATACACATCCATTATTGAGCATTTTTTTATAAAAGAGTCATTTTATCAAAATATCAAAAAATTTGAACAAGCCAATATTGTGTGAAATTCATGACTTAGGATATATATCCATGATAAATAAATACAATAGAAAAAACATTTCCATTTCTTTCATTAGATAAGCCTGAATTTGTTCTAAACTATAAAATTTTACTCTCAAATAATGTAAAAGATTTATTGAATGAAATATCTTTTATCAATACATCAAATATCAATTCGGTAATTAAAAAGTTAGATAAGATTCATGAAGAAATTCCAAAAATTCTTAAAACTGCTAGAACAGTATTTTTAAATAAATAAAATTGAAAAATAACTTTAATTTTTTTGCTTTATTTAAAAAACAAATAAAGTTAAAAATATTTTTTTTAATGATGAGTCGGAGGGGTCGGACGGGTTGCTTGAGAAAGTGATGAGTCGGATGGTTCGGACTGGTTGTCTGTAAAAGTGGACATGATCAGACGAGTGGAATGGCAGACTGTGTTGTTGACAAATCGAGCTAAAAATAAAAAATTTTTTTGTTTCTTTGCTTAAGGAATAAAAAAAAAAAATTTCATTTATTGCTCTGAAGAGTTGGCTTAAATAAAAAAATAAAAATAAATTTGAAAAATTAAATTTTATTTGAAGATACAAGAAAGAGTAAAACACTCCACGAATAAAATTTAATAGCGGTATCAAAATCAAATTAACAAAAGAAATTAAAATTTTTTGAATCAAAAAAAAAATTTTAAGATAAAAATAATAAAATTTTTACTAAAATATGAATGGAAAACCTTGGCCGACATGGCCGGCATGGGCGAACACCTTGGCCGTCATGGCCGAACAACTTGGCCTAAATGGCTTACATGGCCGAACAACTTGGCCGTTTTGGCCGACTAGGCCGGCCGCGCCGGCGCCGTTTGAAGGCCGCGCCAGGCCGACAAAATGGCCGAGGCCGCGCCGGCCGGCCGAACTGCGTTACGAATTTAATAGAACCGCTGTAGATAATATCTTTATTAATGAGAAGGAATTTGATATACGGCTAAATATGTTAATAAAAGGATTTATTATATTCAGTAAATTTTCAAAAACAAAGCCTTTGAACAAAGCACTAAAATTGGAGTCAATTAGACAAATTTATTTCAAGCATATAATATTCTTTGTCAAACAAATTTTAAATAACCAATTATGCAAAAACGTATTTGAGTTTTAAGAAAAGATTACAAGATATTTGATAGAGAGAATAAGTCTTTTATTAAACAGTTATCAGAAGTAGAAGATCTGACTCTGATATAAATTGCACTGAATATGATTTAACATTCAGGTTGCTTTGATTGAATGGTGCCTTGAATGTAACAACAATGGACTAACCGACTCGTTAAAATACTATTTTTATTTAATAGAATATTGTATTTTGAAAAATCTTAATCATTTTTTTGTATATAACAAACTGAATTTTTTACTTAATTGTAAAATGGATATTTAATTTTCTATTAATTTTTATTTCAATTTGTCCATGGGACTTAAACTCTAATTAAATAAAAAAATAAATTAAAGCCAAAAAAAAATCCTCTTTACTTGACAGCAATCAAACGAAAGTGTGTTGTCCTAAAGTTGTTGTCCTCAAAGTTTAAATTTGGCGCTTGATTCATAACAAATAAACGATTGATTGAGTAAAAATTAATTGAATCAAATCAAATTCAATCCTCATAATAATCTAATCAGAATCGATGATAAAACGATCAAATTTCGAATTCATAAAAAATCACCTTTCACTTACAAAGACTCCCTCGATATTCATTGTATCGAGAGTAAAAGACATTTAATAGTTCAGTTCAAGAGAGATTTGATTGTTTTGTTATTTTTTTTAGTTTTTTTTTACTCCTTTAAAGACTGTTTAAATTATTTTTTTTTCAATAATTTTATTTTGCATAATTAGCTTTTTAATTCGTTAATCCCACCAATAGGAAAAAAGATAGTCTTCCATTTTGGTTTTTATTATGCTTTCCATAATTTTGCACGGAAAAATCAAAGACACAAAACGATTATAGCTAGCCGTTGCTTTATCAACTTTTTTAAACAATGCAGTAATATTTGCTGATCTGAATTGTATTTGATGCTAACTTTTAGATAAAGATTCTCAAAATCACAGTTAAAGGAACAGTAGAGGCTTCTCCACAGTATTTTAGCAAGAGCGGATGAAGCTTGTCTTCATCACATAATTTTATTTGATTTTGTCTTGTAATTTATAGACAACATAACTAATATCATTTGGTTCTATGTCAATATATTCTGAACAGTTTTCTTTAAGTTAAACTCCAAAAGGTGGAAGCTCCCCATCTTGTTTAATACCAAAAACATCTTGTAACAAATTTATTTAGCAGATTTGATATCTCTTTCGGTTCTTGCTTTAATTCAGTGTTTGAATATTTTAATGGTTTAATTGATACTCTGATTACTTGTTAATAATTTAGGTATTGGTACAATAATTTTGGTTTCTTCTTAGCTTTTTCCATTAAATATTTTTATATTTTGAGAGCCCGTATAGCCGAATGGTTTTGGTGTTAGTCATGCAAGCAGAGGATCGAGGTTTCAAAACCTGCTGAGCGTGAAAAAATCTTCGAAATATCTCTGCAAAATGGGGCGACTGCTAAACCTTTTTCATCATAAAAATAGGTGAAATAATTTCGACAATTATTACTGAGTAACAATTGCAGTGTAGATGATCAACTGATGCAGTAACCTCTGTGTCAGATCGGAACCTTTGCTCAAAAAGATACTTGAAAAGGAGATGAGCGCCTCCCCATTATCCACTAGGATAGAAAAAGAACATTAATTTTTCATAAGTTATTTTGGCCTTCCGATGACAATGTTTTCAGATTCTTTTCTTTTTTGAACCATCCGCACTGGAATGAATCGATAACTAGCTACGCTGACGTAGAAAAAAAACTCATTGCGCATTTCCTGAATATTTAAATTCTCAAATAAGTGAACCCAATCAATATTTGATAAAAAATCAGAAATTTTTTCAGAGTCAGCTTTACAATAAATAAATTTTTCAACATCATATAATTACTTACTTACCTTGCTTTTGAGAATAAGATTGAAAAAAAACAGATGTCCTTTAATAATGTAACCAAGCACAAATTTAGCATCGATTGCATACACTCTGCCAGGCTTCTGAAAATCAAATCTAAAGTGATAACAGCTTTTTCGTTAGACATTCGAAATTTCGTGACATAAACATGTTGATATAGAAAATTGTTGCTTACCTTCTCTCTGATTTTTTGTATGATGCCATTTTTTCATTAAGATTTCTGACACAGCCATTTGACCAGATTATTAATGGAAAGTTAAAGTCATTCATTATTAGAATATCATCCACATAGTCTTTAGCTTGTTTGAAGACTTAATCAAAATCTTTCATATCAACAAAATCGTTTGGCCTATAAAGACAGCCAACTAAATCTTTTCACAGTTAAATTTGACTACTACTTTAATTTGTTCATTTTACTTAAATTAAAATCTGAATCAATTAATTCAAATGAATTAATATTTTCATCAATGTCATACATCCCCGCCTCTGCGTCCATCACTTCTGTCCTTTCTGTACAAATTATATTCTTAAACGTTTGTATTTGAGATGCTCTTAAACAAAGTGTCACTAACTGCCAAAATTGTCGGCTATTTGTTTCAATAACAACACTGAATTCATCAAGTTTATTGTCCAAAGAAGTAGCATTTAAATATCTAAATTTTAAAGATTCGAGATTATCTAAACGTGATTACGCTTTTGATGAACGATTATCGCTTCTTTAATTTGACGATCTGATTTCCACGAATCCCATATCGAAAGGGTGTATCTTGTGAAAGACCATTATTTGCTTCGTTTCTTTGTTTTCTCGATTACTTCGTTTCTTTCTTTATTTGCTTCGTTTCGCTTTTTCGGTTTCAGTCAAATTTGGACTAAGATAAACAATTTGAAAGTAGTTGGATCTCGCAAATTTTTGGATGTTTGGAGTAGTGGATCTCTGTTTGTTTCTTTTTTGAGTCCCACTTGATTTGAGCCTGGTTTACTTTGGTCCTTAGATCTCAAACGTTTCGAATACGCTGGCTTTACATCACTTTCCCCAATAAGGGTCAGAATTTGTTTGATTTTTTCTTCATCTTCTGCTCTCCTGTCTGTATGTTAAAATCTTTTTCTTTGATTCTGGCACACCATAAATGATCACATTTCTTTTTCTTTTGATTCTTTCATTCATTTCGCTGATGGTTGCATTTGCTACAGCTATCTGGTCGGCATGTTTTTTTGCATTTTTTGTCCCTTCTTTTCCCACTTGAACCCACTGACTACTGATGTTGGATGAGTTTGCTGTTTTATTTCCTTTTACCAATTCAGATTACAGTTTATTTATTCAATGTCTTTCTCCATTTCTCTTTCCTCTAGATGTTTCACATGATTTGAAAGCTCCAGAACGAATTTCGAAATATTACCGCACCATTCATGCAAAATTTTGAATGCCCAGATACTGTACCCTGTCCAAATGTTGGCCAGATTGTTTCAAGCAATAAATTTGAGTCCATTTAACAAAAACTGCGTGCTTTTTATTTTATTTTTGCTTCCTTGTGCTTTTTTTTCCTGAATTTTGGCTAATGTGTGATTATATTTTAGTGTGTTTCTTAAAAATGTATTAAATTTTAATAGCAATTTTGTTTGATTTTTTTATTAGACAAATAATATTTATATTTGACGCATTCATTTTTGATTAGACGGGTTAATATAGATCTTTTTATAAATACCTCTATTTTGTAATTTTTTACCTCTTAAAATAAAAGCTTTCAAATTTTTAAAATACTTGTTTTAACCACTAAAATTATAAAACCTAAAAGTAAAAAAAGTTTGAAAAAAAAAATAATTTTTATTAATAAAAAATCAAACAAGTCAAAATTCACAAAACTTCTTTAAATAAATTTTAATAACTTGTTTCTGTTTCCAATTATATTTTTTTAAAAATTGAAATGTGTTAAATAGACTTTTTCAATGTTATTTCATCAGTTGATTCATTTATAAATCAAACACAAAAAATTAAACCAAAAATATATTTATAGTTTCGTCTTTCAGGCCAGATTGGAACGCTTTCTCACCTTTCCCGTCAAATAAATTAAAACTTTCTTGAAAATTCAAATAATAATCAAGAAAAAATTTCAAAAATTAATAAAAATTAAAGGATACAAAAACGTTGATTTATTAGCAGTTTGTTGTTGAATCATATCTTCTTTTTCAGTTTTTTCCTCTTCATTTCAAATAAAATGAATCCTAATCAAAATTATCTTAAATGGTAAAATGTCATTAAAATAATTTTAAGAGGATTAATAAACCAAAATACTTTACAATTTTTTCAATTATTTTTTTTTGATTTAAAAATAGCAAACATGAAAAAGTTTTAATTTGTTAAATTATTTTTAAGAAAAAAAAATAATCCAGTAGCTGGGAAACACGAGTGAATTATTAAATTAATGTCAAAAAGAGTATTGATCAAGAATTTTCTTGAAAAAAATTTTAGCAAAGTATTTATGCTGAAAATCAAATAAAACTTTCGTTGTCATAATTCAAAAAATAATTAAAGGAAGAAAAATAAGCTACATAAGAGATTTTGAAAAAATTTCAAAATCAATATTTTCAAAATGAATTCGAAAGTAAGACTTTATTTAAGCTGAATATTAATGAATTATCTTTTTCCAAGGAATTAACACTTGAAGATGAATTTCAATCCAAGTCAAAATTTCAAAAATTTGTTCAAAAATTGAAAAAAATAAAATTCAACGATATGTAATTTAAACTTGCTGTATATAATCAGTTAATTTTAAATTTTTAATTTTAGAATGAATGAAATTTTTTCTACCAAAGGTTTAATCATCATGATTGTATTCATCATTATCCTTGGAATAACATTGGGCTTGTTGCCTATGGCATTTGAAGATTAATCTAAGATTTAATTTGTCTTCGTATTTTCTTAAATAGTGAAAAAAATTTTAAATTTTTTAAATTTTGTTTTCATTTTCCACTTGCAAAGCCACTGTTCTTGATCATCTTAGTACTTATTGATCTTATATTCTAAATTACCCTGTTTCTTATAAATAATAAAAATGACAAGATTGTCAGCAAAAAGGAGTATTTATTATTTGTTTTATTTCTTTTTTGGTTATCATTAATAAATATTCTGAATAATAATGGACTAATTTACTTTATTTTGAATAATAATTACGTTTATTTTGAATTACATTAAGTCAAGCGAAGGCTTTATCCAGTGAATGAGGTAATGTAGGAGGTTCATTTTTATAAACTTGTATACAGTCGAGTCTGGATAATACGATGTGTTTGTGCGGAAAAAATGGACATCGTTTTAACCAATATCGTATCATTCCTATGCTGCATCATTCCTCAGTTTTTTTGGGAGCAATATTCATTCATATTAATTGTTTCGTTCAGAGAATAATGTTTATTTACCTCGGAAAAATTCAGGTTAAAATCATTTATTTCACTTTCTTTTTCCGAGTTTAGCAAATTATTGTTAGAACTAAATATTGCTGATAAGGGTTTGCTTCAAAGTGTATTTTTCTCCTTCTTTTTAAACAAACTAGAATCAATTTTGATTCCAAAATTTTTTAAGTTTTTTTAATTAGATCTTTAATTTTTTAATTTATTAATTATTTTTTTAAACATTTGAAAACGAGTTTTTTGAACCATCCTCCTTCACTGTCTATGTTTTTAAATGAGAAATTTATTTCGAGTATCCCAAATTTTCTGTTTTTTCCCCAAATATTAAATAAATTCCCCAATTATTAAGTTTATACATAAAAAAATTAATTAGCACTAAATTAAATAGAAATCCACTATTTTTAACTTATTAACACTTTTTATTAAAAGATGATGACAAATTTAAGAAAAAGTATTTAAATAATGAAAAAAGAGTGTTTGTTAGAAAAACAGATAATTTTCAATCGAGTTTTATGCTGAAAATCATGTCATTCATATTTTTGTTGAAGTTATTAGCTTCATTTTTAAATTTAAATAATTTAATTATTATTAATTAAATCATTTATTTTACTTTATTTTGATTATTGTTCTACTCATGAATGTTATTTTTCATAAAATGCAATAATCAAACTTGCTAAACGTTATTATTTTTCGATTTTTATATTATTTAAATTTAAAATTGAAGCTAATAACTTCAATGACATAAACAACTTTCTAGAAAAATATGGCTGACATGATTATCAGCATAAAACTCGATTGAATATTATCTGTTTGTCTAACTAATACTCTCTTTTCATAATTTAGGTACTTTTTTTTAAATTTTTTATCATTTTTTAATAAATTATAAGATTTAAATTAAAATTTTCAAAAATTTTTTCAAGTTTATGGGAGATTTTATTCGTTGTATAAATTTAATATATTTGTATATCAGTATCGATAAATTGTTCCTTTGGATTTATAAAGTAAGGAAAAGAATTCTTGAATTCAAAATTTAGAAATTTCAAAGTCAGAATGGAATCTGCGTCTTAAAGAATCCCTCAAAATAAATAAATTTTTTGTTGAAAAATTTTATTTTTGAAATTTTAGTTTAAGTAAGATAACGTAATCTTGCATTTAAATGGTCTTAATTTATAATTTTTAAAAATTTAAATTTGAAATTAGAAATTAACATAAATATAATTTAAGCAAAGTTCTAATTTTTTCATTTTCCTTTGTGAAATATTCAAAATAGAAAAAAATCAATGTAATGAAAAAGTCAGAATTTGAAAGGACTTTTTGAGGAAAAAATATGCCTATCATGCCAAATATTTGTGGTCATGAAACCAAATTTTTATTTGAAAAACAATTTAAAAAAAAAAAAAAAAAAAAAATAAAAAAGGTTTGTTTCAAGACTGTAATTTACTTTCTGTTACTTTTTGAATAATTTAAAATTTAAAAATTTATTTTTACACAGTCACACATTTGAATATTTAAGGTGGTTAAAACAAGAATTCATTTTCTTTATAATTATTATTTTATAAAAAAAAGAAAAAAAATACAAAGTGAAGGGTATTTCTTATTTGATTATTGACTTAAAAGTGTAGCCGGTTGAGTCGCCTTTTTTAAATAACAGAAATTAAAGTAAAATTTAATATGGGCAATTGAATTGTAAATAATTTAAATTAAAAAAATTTTGCTATTTTTTTCAATTTAGATTTTAAATGGTTGCGTTGTCCGTAGCTGGCCATATCTTTTATCATATAAGTGATTGAGCGAAAATATTCACTTACGCCTTATACGATGTTTTCTTAAAACACAGAATATTTTTTAAAAAATCTGTTGGTCTAATTAAATTTTTCTTTTAATTTTAATTTGAATATTCATAGCTAAACTAACAAGAAAATTCAAAACTCAATAAATCAATTGTTAATTTTTGATTAATTTTTTTTTGAATAAAAAATCAAATGGAGGTTGAAAGAGAGAAGCGATTTGCTCCCAAAAAGTCTGTTCAAAATCCCCCAATTTTATTATTTTCATTTTTAAAGAAATTTTTAAATCAAATACATAATTTTTAGCTATTTCAACTTTTTTATATTTTTTAAGTGAATTCTGGCAAAAACATTTCTGTTGAGTCAGTAATAAAAGAGCTGATTTCATTTCAATTAATTAAGTTTTTGTAGATGTTCCAATAATGTACATTTTAATGAAATTTATTTTTTTTTGGCTATTTAAATTAATTCTTTTGTTTTTTTAATAAATATCAAATTTATTAATTGATTTAGTTTTAGCTATTTTTGATCGGATACACTTTTTTTAGCAATCTGTAAAACTCATTTTGAAAAGAGAAAATGAATTGCCAGATCATTGATCTAAGCTCTTGGAAAAAATGAACAAAGAGACAAAAATAAAGAAATCGTTTGTAAAACTTTTAAGACATCGTTTGATCATGTTCAATGAATGAACCTTGGAAATTTTGTTGAATAACTTTTAACAAAAAAATTATAAAATCATTTAAGTCTATGAAAAAAATGCTTTTAATTAAAGTGATACAATCTTTTTTCTTTTTTTTCTTTTTTAAAACGTGTGTAATTAATGACTTGAATAAACTTAGAATAATAATTGTCTATCGAACCATTATTTCTGAACCATATAAATACCAAGGATCTATTAATTTACAAATCACTTTATTTATCTAGTAGTATTAGTCTTGCAAACATGTACATTAACTCTCCAAACACACAAATCAAAGACAATTATCTGTACACGGACTACACGTATGAAGTGACCAAAGCCTTGAAAAACAGCTCCACGGATCAGTATGACTTGGTAAGTGAGTTTAAAAAATACCAGCTAAGAACAGATTTGAGAGTGCCTCGTGTGGGACTGATGCTAGTGGGATGGGGTGGCAACAATGGTTCTACACTTACGGCAGCTATCATCGCGAACAGAAATAAACTAAGCTGGAATACAAGAAGAGGTGTACAACACGCCAATTACTTTGGATCATTGCTTATGGCATCGACCAGCAAAATAGGCGTCGATCAAAATGGAGAGGATGTATTTGTGCCTTTGAACAAACTGTTGCCTATGGTGGAGCCGAATGATTTGGTCATTGGTGGATGGGACATAAGCTCCAAAAATTTGGCCGAATCGATGCAACGAGCCCAGGTCCTTGAGCCCGATCTGCAGCGGCAAGTTTATGATGAAATGGTCAAGCTCAAACCATTGCCAAGCATTTACTACAAGGACTTTATTGCAGCTAATCAAGAGAATCGCGCAGACAACTTGATCAAAGAAACCAACAAGAGAGATCAGCTGGAAATTATCAGAGAGGATATTCGACATTTTAAAAAATCGAATAGCCTCGACAAAGTTATTGTTTTGTGGACAGCAAATACAGAGAGGTTTGCTGAATTGATCGATGGTGTGAATGACTCATCAGAAAATTTGCTCAAGTCAATCGAGAGCAATCATGCAGAGATATCAGCTTCATCCATGTTTGCCATTGCTAGTATACTTGAAGATTGTCCCTTCATAAATGGCAGTCCTCAGAACACATTTGTGCCTGGTGTGTTGGATTTGGCGTACAAAAAAAATGTCTACATTGGTGGCGATGACTTTAAATCAGGCCAAACCAAGCTCAAAAGTGTACTTGTGGATTTTTTGGTAAATGCTGGCATCAAGCCTTTGGCTATTACAAGCTACAATCATTTGGGAAATAATGACGGTCTCAACCTGAACTCGCCCAGTCAATTTAGAAGCAAGGAAATATCCAAAACAAATGTAGTCGACGACATGGTCGACTCTAATCCAATTTTGTACAAAAAAGGCGAGCAACCGGATCACGTGGTTGTGATCAAGTATGTTCCATCGGTTGGCGACAGCAAGCGAGCTTTGGATGAATATGAGAATGAAATATTCATGGGTGGCAGAAAGACTATTTCAATTCACAATACTTGTGAAGACTCATTGCTGGCCTCGCCGTTGATTCTCGATTTGGCTATTCTTACTGAACTTATGACCAGAATACAAGTAAAACAGCAAGGACATACAGAGTACGAAAATTTTCATCCAATTTTGACCATTTTGAGCTACATGCTCAAAGCACCTTTGAGTGTGGGACGACCAGTTAACTCACTTTTTAAACAGCGCAGCACAATTGAGAATTTTTTCAGAGCTTGTATCGGTATGGCGCCCATCAACGATTTAATCTTCAACAAAATGCTCAGATAAACATTTTTTAGTTTTAAATTAATTTTATCCAAATCTCTGAAATCGGATTTAAAAATTTTAAGATTAATAAATGTTTTTTTCATTATTTTTCTAAATTTTTTTTAAAATAATTATTTTTCTCAAAAAAAAAATTATTAAAACTTTTAAGAATTAAATTAAAAAAAAGTTAAAAGAAAAAATATCAAAAAAATTTATTAAAAAAGAACTTAATCAATTATGAATAGTTGGAGAAAATTACCATGATGCGATTCGAGGTCGAGCATTAGATACATTTTTTTAAGCAATAAATAAAAAAGGCAATCTTATCAAATTTTTGAAGAGAGGCTTTTCTTAAACTGAAATTTAAATGGGCCAATTTTAAAAAATTAAAAAATTATTTTGACAAATTTAATATCAATTTTTCTGGAACAATCCTTATTTTTTTTAAATTTTAATTCATTTAATTTTTTCGTAAAAATAAACTAAAAATTTTCGCCAAACTTCTCAAAAGGTTGCATGCGCTTAAACTAGAAAGACAAAAAATTTATTCCAATGAAAAAAAATCAACCTCTTAATTTTAATCTATAATCAATAAAATTTAAAAATAATATTATAATTTAAAATTACCAACTTCTGTCTTGAAGTAAAATTTCGAAATTATATATTTCGTCTCATTAACGATGGAACCAAATAATCTAACAAACTAATTTTTTTCATTTATTTCTCAGAATTAGATAATTTTATTAAAATTAATTGAAAATTTTCTTTTTTTTATATGTAAATTAAATCTAATGACATATTGTAAAACTTTGAGCATGAATAACATTTTTTTTCTAAATAAAAATTGAAATAAATTTTAATTTTAAATTTTATCTTCCGATGTTTTATTTTAAATTTCTGTGTTTGTTCGTAATTAAAATAATTAACTTAATTTTACCAATTTTTTCATTTATTACGAAAATTTACCAAATTTTACACCAAAAAAATCTAAAATTTCATTTATTTAAGTAAAAAAAATATTTCAAAAATTTAAAATTTTCAAGAAATTTTGTCCCTTATTTATGTTAATTATCGAAAATTTTTGATAAATTACGGAAATTAACGTATATTATGGTAGAATCGTTTTATTTTATTATGAACTCTCATCAAAAAAAATTAAATATTTTTTTAAAAAATTTATATTGTATTATTAAATTTTATTTTGCTTTTTTCGTAATTGAATAGAAGATTCATGATAGATTTTTTTTTTAAATTTGCCTATGAGGCTCAATATTAATTAAATAAATAAATAATTTTACTTATTCATTATGTAATTAATTTTTTTAAATAATAATAATTTATTTTAATAAACGCTTAAAGGGGATGCAAAGAAGACAAAAAAATATTAGAATATTTTTTAAAATTAAAATTTCATTTTTATTTTATATTAATTAGATAATCTAAAATAAAAGAATCAATTAAAAAAAATCAATAGCATTTCCATTGAACAAAAATGGCTTTTCTGAGTCCATTGCATGGATCATGATTAAACAAAGCGGAATTAATTACATCCACTGAGCAAATTTCTTTCGAATCACACAAATCCTTTAATTTACTAAACGAACTATTAAAATAGCACACTGGTCTAAATGGTAAATTAGCTATGTCACATTTGGAAATAGATGGATGAATTCCATAAAAGGCGCATAAAATTTTTATTTTTCTACCCAATTCACAAGTTATGTTCAACTGATCCTCATCACACCACACATCCTCATAAGCCACTTGTCCATGGCTTTCAATTTTCGGACAAATTTCGTCAACTTCCGGATCAAGATCACATTTGCTCATTTGATGCTCCAATACATAAGGATCAACACATTGATACTGTACAACTAATTGCTTGCTAAACTCTCGATTTAAATCTGCACCACCTAAGCTATTCACCAAGGCTTTGAGTTGACAAACATTTTTTGATTCACAAATTGAACTAACAGTTTTAAAACTCTCAATTGAATACATCATGGCTGGCATTTCTTTAAATTCAATATTGGTGCAAAAAGTGGACCTAGTGGGTTCCTGTATGCCAAAGTATGCCGAGTAAATGTGAATGACCAAGTCTGATGGACAGACTAGGACCAGGGTAGAGCCTTGGCAAACAATTTGCTGGTAGATGGGGTAGGAAAAGTAGGTTAGGGTTGAGTTGGTGAGTGGCTGGGGCACATATGGCGAGTGGGTCGAGTCACAGCTCGCGTTAACGAAAGGCCTAGTTGAGCATGTAGGCAGTGTAGTCAATGTAGTGTGTGGTTGTGGTGTTGTTTGTTCATTTGAGACACATTCCCATTGAATTAGCAGTATGTTCTGGAAACCTTGGCATGCGTTTGTCAGACCAGAGCCAAATTCGAATGAGTTTTGTCCCTCTAGGAAACAAATTGATCTTTGATTGCACATGTTTTGTATTCTAGAAATTGTGTTTTCCGCATAGCATTTAGTCGGACATCCTTTATATTCGGAATGAGCGCATTTGTGCTTATTATCGATTCCGTAATAGGCACAAATTATTTTAATAAAAGTGCCCTTGGGGCATTTAACGATAGCTTTGGAAGGATCACACCACTGCTGCTGGTAATGATTGGAATTGTTTAACACAGGACAAATATCTGAAATTGATGTATTTATGTCACATTTTTTTATCAAATTTATACTTTGGTCGTCAAAGCATTGATATTGAATGAGCAGTTGATTATGGTATAAATTTTGAATGGGACACGGATTGCCAAAGTAGGTGTCAGTGACGATCAGATCACATGAAAATTTGTTTTGGCATAAATTTCTTAAGTAGTGATATGTCAAATTTCTGTAGCATACTAGACCATTGGGGTTGGACCAACAGTAATTTTTGGTATTTTTTTGAATTCCAAAATAGGCTGAGTGTATGTGTAGCTTATGGTTCAAAGAAGGACATTTTAGGTGAAGTTTTGAACCGTAGCACACGACTGCCTGCAATATTGGACTTCCTAGAGAGTAGATGAATTGTGAATCTATCGGAGCTGGTTCATATACGCTTGTGTTTAAGCATATGTCCAGATTTAGTTCTATTTCCGGCTTTTTCTCGATTTTACACGGCGTCTCAATCAGTGAATTTGAAGTATATGATGATATGTTCAGATCCGATTTGACTTGGTTTAAATTTTGCTTCGATGTCCATGATGCTTGGGAATATTTTGCTAAAAAATTGAAATTAATTAAAAAAATGAAGGCCCGGTTAGCTCAGTTGGTTAGAGCGTCGTGCTAATAACGCGAAGGTCGTGAGTTCGATCCTCCCACTGGGCAAATTTTTTTAAAACAAAAACACAGCTAAACCAACATGTGTTTATTGACTAAGAGAAAATATTTGTTAAATAATTAACTTTTTTTTAATCAATATGATAATTTAAAAAATATTTTTTTTTAAAGTTTTTTTGGTCACTAAAATAACAATGTTTAAATTAGCGAATTCAAAATAACATTATTAGAATATCGACACTTTTATTAAATTCAAAATAGCATACATCAACTAATTTATCAATTAGAACAAAAATTATATAAGTAATAAAGCTAAATTGTGTAATGTTCCTAATTTTTTTGAAGGATCATACTTTTTCATTACTTTGACAAACGAATCATCATTTAATGAAGCTGAATTTTTGACAATTAAACCACTGTTAAACTTCAACCAATTTGTTTCCATTTTATTTTGTTCCTTTATCAAAGTATCGATTAATTCATATATCAATGGATGGACGTCCAAAAGACCTGAGAATGAATTATGCCAGGTCTCAGAAGCATTGTTAGTTTTAGGTAAATCTTGCATTAACCTGTCATGCACATTTAAATTTTAATTTTTTTCATGAAAATTGTAAATTTGTTTTCATTTAACATATAAAGGAAAATTTAAAAACTAAACTACAACTAATTTAACTTTTTTCAAAAAATTGTATTATTTTTTTTTACATTATGTGGTATCAAAAATCTATCATGTGGCTGCAAGGAAGGACTAAGTCTTCATTCCATCCGGCCAAGGCCTCGCCTAAATTATTTTTTAAATAAATAAATAAACAATTTAATTTAGCTTCAAACCTGATATTTTGAATAAGCTATTGTGAACGTGTTATTTTGAGTATTCAAAAATTATTATGTTTATTTTGAACTTTAAAACAACATGTAATTTTTGCTATTATGATATCGCTATTATGATTTTGCTATTTTGATCAATGCTATTTTAATACACAGCCTTTGAAAGATTTTAATTATAAAATTAAAGCTTAAATTTATAATTTATCAATATATTTCGGTTCGATTCGAAAACAAAAGAATAATTTTAGCTCTTCCTTTTAGCAATAAGCCAATTTTGTTTTTAGTCACATACAATGCCAACTAATGAACTATTCAAATAATATTAAATTATCACGAGCTATTCAAAATTAAATTCAAATAGTCAATAATTATTAATTGTATTTTTCTAATTATTTTCAGACTGCGCTAAAAAAATAAATGAGCAGAAGCATATTTTGATAGTCATGTCTGTATTTTTATTTATAATTTTTGATTTACTTTAATGACTCCTTTGTCTTTTATTTTAGCTTTTTCACGGTGCATATTTTAGCATTAAAATCGTTAAATAAATTTTTTCTCAATCCCACTGAAGTTAAATTTTGAAGTTCAACATTCTCAATTTAATCTTTAAAATAAAAAAACTATAATTAAATAAAAATTGAAAATTATGAATTATTAAGCATTTAATTTTGAATCAATTTATAAAAAAAAATTTACATTATTTTTTCTTAACTTAAATCAAATTAATCATTTGGGATTCCTATTGTAAAGCATTTTTTTGTGATCAATTTTGAAAAATAATTATAAAATTTAAAAAAAAGGATGTAAAAATGAACACTTTTTTTCAATCTCAATGATCTTTAAATTTTCCTTTTAAACTTTAAAAAATCCTAATTTCAGATTTAATTTTAAATATTCATATTTTATTCAAATTTTATTCATTATATTTGATCAAAATGAGAAAAAAATATTAAAAATTTAAAACAAACAAAAAAAAACTTAAAATTTTTCTTATTTATAAAAAAAGTTTTTTAAATAATGATTTCATACGGTAAATTTAGATTTTAATTAATGGTAAGCTTTCGAAAAATTAAGTTTTTGATTTGAGTAAAACCTAAGATCAGATGCCACTTGCAAAAATGCAATTTAAAAAAACAATTCATGTTTATAAAACTAACTATTTTTTAAAAAAAAAAATTTGCCCAGTGGGAGGATCGAACTCACGACCTTCGCGTTATTAGCACGACGCTCTAACCAACTGAGCTAACCGGGCTTACATAATCTAAATTTCTTAAAAAAACCTCATCAATTAAATTTAGTAAATTTTTTAATAAAGTAAAATTCTCGGTTTTATAGATAGAAAATTATTTTATTAAATTATTTTGAATTTTGAAATCTATGAGTCAAACATAATATTTTTTTTATTTTTAAAAAATCTTTAGATACAATTCAACCTTTGACACCTTTTTAAAGTCAATCATGTTTCTGTATTTACAAATTTTTAGAAATGTTTTGATCATGATCTTTGAAATGGTCTTTTTAAAAAAATATCCAAATATAGTTTTTTTTGATACAATAAACAAATTGCAGAATTAAAAATGGACAAATATTTTTAAATTGTTCAAATTTGCAAATCATTAAAAAAAAAATTTTAAATTATAAAAATCTTATCTTGAATATTTATTATAATTTTGAGTGAAGTTGTACAAAAATTTACAAAGTAATTAATTATTTTGCCTTTTGAATTTAAAAAAACTGAAGTATACAATTTTTATAGATAAAAAAATTACTTGATCTGATTATTAATAAAATCATCAAAATTGCAAGTCCGGTAATCAAAGCAGCCAGACAAAAACCGAATATTAATTTAGTAAATTTTTTAAAAGTCCACCTAAACAAAATAATTAAAAAAATATATTAATTAAAACTTTCTAAATTTACATTCTTTGCGAGTCGCTATTTGTGATCCCGTCATCTGATTGTTCTCGTTTATTCGAGCCATCGTTCTAAAAAATAAAATTCATTAGCTTAATATTAATATTTAAAGACAATTAATATTTAATCTAAATCGATTCTTTAGCAGAATTTATTAGAAAAATTTTCAGAACATGTCTATCAAACACTTCAAGCATTCTTTAATAAATTAAATTGTTCGTGAAAGACTTCACATAGATTATTTTTAAATAGGCTCATTAATTCTACGAGTTCCAACTTACAGAAATCCATAAGCCCGGTGGGTAGAACCTAAACACTTTGGTTCGAAATTTTCTTCTCAAAATCTAAATAATGAATCACATTAAGCTAAAAGGAAATAGGAAAAAATCCAAAATACCTTTTCATTGATAAAATTCATTTTCTAAAAAAAAATTCAAATACAAATAGAGCCAAAAAATAAATAACTAGACTGGTTAATTTGAGAAAAAAAAAAATAAAAAATTGATTCCATCGGTTTTTTTTCGGCCTAATTCATTCCGCCTATTTTGTAACAAATTAGCAGAATTCAAAAAAAATCCAAAACCTCTCAATTTCAGCACAAATATTTATCAACTATGAGAATTGCTTTAGCAACCAGGAGACTATCAATAGAATATTAGGTTACCTTTACGGCCATTAAAACCAGTCGCACAACACGAAAACAAATATACGGCTTTAAATAATTTATTTAAAAAAAAAAAATTACACAAAAAATCGTTGTCAATAATAATCTTTAGGTAAAAAAAAAATTGTGCTCAAGTACACTTCCATTGAATAAACAAAGCTTTCTTAAATCCAGTACACGGATCGTCAAAAAATACATTAGATCCGATGGCATTGTAGGAACAACTAGTGCGTCCATCGCACTCATTTTTCACGGTTGTGTACGAACTGTTAAAATAGCACACTGGCTTGGCAGGAAGATCGGGCACCCCACAGCTGGTCAGCGACGGATGCACACCATAAAACGCACATACCACACTAATTCTCTTTGATCCACAGCTTAAACTCATCGCACTGCCATCACATATTGTTTGTTCGTAGACTTCTGCATTTTCTTCCACTTTGGCACAAATTTCTGGTATTTGATTTTTGCTTGGACACTGGTTTATCTGCTCAGCTAGCACAGTCGGATTGACACACTGGTACTGCACCACTAACTGTTTGCTATACGCTGAATTTAGCTCTATGCCTCCCATTGTAACTGCATAGGCCCTGAGTACACATTTAGTCTTGTATTCGCATGTATTCTTTATAATGTCAAAGCTTTGTGGGATGTAGAACATGTACGGATTTTCCATGAAGGGACTGGACATGCAAAAAGCGGACCTAGTGGGTTCCTGTATGCCAAAGTATGCCGAGTAAATGTGAATGACCAAGTCTGATGGACAGACTAGGACCAGGGTAGAGCCTTGGCAAACAATTTGCTGGTAGATGGGGTAGGAAAAGTAGGTTAGGGTTGAGTTGGTGAGTGGCTGGGGCACATATGGCGAGTGGGTCGAGTCACAGCTCGCGTTAACGAAAGGCCTAGTTGAGCATGTAGGCAGTGTAGTCAATGTAGTGTGTGGTTGTGGTGTTGTTTGTTCATTTGAGACACATTCCCATTGAATTAGCAGTATGTTCTGGAAACCAGGACATACTTCAGTGAAGCCAATGTCGTACTTAGTGCCGGTCTCGTCCCTAAAAGTGCAGTTTTGTTTTCCGTGACAGTTTTCGATGACCAGATCGTAGGACTGTTTTGAGTAGCAAGCGCTGGGAGCACCGTAGTAAAATGTGCCTGGGCACCTCAGATTCGGATCAAGTCCGTAGAAGGCGCACAAAATGCTGATCAAGTGACCATTTGGACACTCGATGGAAAAAGGCTTCGAATCACATATCATGATTTCGTGCTGGGCACCATTTTTGTCCGGACATATTGAGCTCTTGTTTTTGTTCAGATCACAAGTGCTGACCAAGTCATAGTTGATGGTGTCCAAACACTGGTATTGAACAAATAGTTGTTTGTTTTTTGAGTTTATGCACGGATCGCCAAAACTGCCCACATTTACTGTGATTTCACATGAAGTTTTTTTTTCACAAATAGTGGTCAAATTACTAAAAGTCAAATCAAAATAGCAGATTTCGTGCAGACTGGACTTTTTGCTGCAGCTGAATGTATTGGTGTCGGGCTGGATGCCGTAATAGGCCGAGAAAACATGAAGAAGTTGGCTGGATGGGCATTTGAGCTCGAGCTTAGAGCCAGGACAGACTATAATTTGGTTGATGGGATACTCGAAGTTGTAGGAGTTTGTTAGGCTTATAAATTTTGGGCTGTAGATTGACTGAGTGGGACAATCGTTGGAGTTGTAGTCGATGGGAATTATGGACTCGGGATCAGGGTCTATTTCGCAGAGCTTTTCGGTGGTAATGATTGTTTCTTCTGTTGTGGCGTCTTCTGTGCTCAGAGTGCTTGGGACCAGTGTTGTTTGTGTCGAGGTGTCTTCGTGTTCAGTTGTGGCAAGAAGACTGGTGGCCGGTTGAGGCTGGGATGTCGGCTCAAATGGTATTGTCTGCAAAGTGGTTGTAATAGGAACAGTTGGCTCCAGTTTGCTTAATGTTTGAGTAATTGAGTCGGTGGAGTTCAAAATTTTGTCGATTATTGTAGAATTGCTATTGTCACTGACTAAAATATTTGTTTGTTTAGTGTTGTTTAGAAATACCGGTATTAGACCCAAAAGGATGCCTAAAATAATAATCAAGACGAGAATTATAAACAAGCCGTAAGAAGAGAACACAACACTCATTCTAAATGCATTTAGAAAAAAAATTAAATGATTTTTTTTTTTAATTTTTTTAGTTTTAGTTACATTTTTTGAAAACGATTTTGTTTAACTAGAGCCGGTGATTCGACCAAGTCTTTAGATGGTACCGATTCAATTCCGTCATTTTTCTTTAAAAAAAAAGCTTTAAAATTAAAAAAATAATTAAAAAATATTTTTTCTTTGAAGAATAGTTTTGAAGTCTATACGTTGGTGCTATCGATGGATAACAATTCTTGTCATCCAAGGCACTTTGACCGGTTATGCTATCATATTGGTTATCACCAGCAATGTTATCAGAAATTACTTTAGTTTAATTTAATTTTTAATGATGCTATAATTTTTGTTATAAAATTTTTTGTTAAATTGATTTTATAATATTTATGCTATCAATTTCAATGAATTTATCAAAATTAAAAAAGATTAACAAAATTAAAAAAAAGATTTTTTTTATTAAATAAATTTCATGGCCAAAATAAAGTTTTAATTGATCAAAAATTACCAAAAAAATTTTTTTTATCCAGAGATACATTTTTATGTGTAGCAAACCATGTTAAAACCATACCCTTGTATTGTGCATAACATAAGATTTTTTAAGATATTTGCAGATATAAAAAAATTCAGCTGAATATTGAATGTTTACTTTAAATATTTGCTTTGTAGTAAAATTTAAAAACAAGAGTACCCTAAAAACCTTTTTTTAAAGATAATTTTTGAGTATGACCATGAAAATTTAATCACAAACATCAATTTGCCATTTCATGCAATTCGACATCAAAATTATATAACCAAAAAAAAAATTTAAATTTATTTTATTTTAAAGTATATTAAAATCAAATGAATTTAAATTTAATTAAACATTTTAATGAATTTTGTGTTACAAAAATAATGAGACTAGAAATTCTGTAATCAAAAGGAATATTTTTATTCAAAATTTTTGATGAAAACCATCTTAATTATCAGTTTTACAACCTAACCTGCCAAAAAGCCTTGGTTATCCATTGATAACACTACCGGGTAGACCGTGGTATTTTTTTCAAATAATAGAGAAAAATAATACTAAATTTTTGCTTACATAAAAAAAATTATTAAGATAAAATTAGGAAAAATTTGGTATCAAACATCAAAATTAAGATTTATTTATTTATTTACAAATAGCCCAGTTGCTTGGAGATCGTTATCTCTCCTTTCAGCAAGAAAAGCACTTTTCCAAAAAAAAGAAAAAGGTTAACTTGATGTTAAAATTATAAAATTTAAATTTTTTAAATAAAACTTAAAAAATTAAAAAAGGAGAATTAAGTTTAAACAAAATTTAGATCTTTAATGCTAAAAAACATTGTGTGGACCAAGAGATTTAGAAAAATGTTTGAAACTCAATCTTTAAAAGAGCGGTACCTACTAAAGACAATTGAGAGACATTGTGTTTTCAGAGTAGTTTTATTTAAATGAGATTTTATGAATTACACTAAAATTTTATTTTGACCAAAAAATGGTAAAATAGTTATAAATACTACTACTAAATTGGCTGTTTAAAAAGGGTTTTTTACAATTTTAATAAAATTTTTAACTTAAGTATTTTACTAATCATATTTTTATTTAAAATTTTTGGTTTTGTCAAGTTCAGCACAAAAGAACAGAACAAAGTTTAAAAATAGTTAAATAATTTTTTTTCTTAATGTCTAAAATTGGTTCTGTCAGTGGGGCAACATTCAAAGTTGCATCAGCTGTCAAACTCTGCTGATGATGTGGTGATTAGTTGGGTGCAATTTTGTCGGAAAAAATATTTTTTTCTTATTTAGCTTTTATTTAGAGATAAATTTTTTATTAATTGTCTAAAAAAAATAAGTCGATTTAAAGTTAGGAGAGGTGATTCAGTTTATATAACTATTTTATTCATATGATAATTATTTTAAGAAATAAGGCGCCTAAAAGTTTCAAAGAGAAATGACATAATTGTTTAATACTATTTTTGATTTAAAAAAATTGTTAATAGTATTAGTAAAGTTAAAAAATACATAAATTTTTGAGTATGGTTACTTTAATATCTTGAGGACCCCATTAATGCATTGCCAAATGCGATAAACGAATTAAAAAATCTGACTCTGGAAAAATCCTTTCTATCAGTAAAAATTTTTATTGAAAAATTAAAAAAAAAATATTAAAATTTTTATGTTTCTTTCTTGATTTCTATCTTCAATAAAAGAAAAAATTTTTTTAATTCAACATCAGACAGTCAATATTTTTGTATTAGAGTAAGAAATTTCGTCAAGGACTAAACAGAAAATAGTGAATAATTATCTGAGCGTGGTTTCTTTGCGCTGAATTTAAATTATAAAATATATTAAAGTTAATTTTAATATTTTTCATTAAATGAATTTTTATCGAAATTGACCTAATCCTTTTAAAAAGACAGCTGTAAATTAAAATATAAATAAATAAAGATATTATCCTGTACAACGCCGCCGTAAAATCAGTGAAAAACAACGAAGTTTTAACTGAAAAAAAGTCGAAAAATATTATTGTAGTCGGTATCCCAAACTCAAAAAAAGAAACGGTCGCAGAAAGAAAAAAGCAAGACGAAGAAGAATTTGAAAAAATTCTCATAGCCCTAAATAGACACGTATTTGTTAAATCTACGTATCGTATCAGCCCAAAAAACAAGAACCAGACCACAGTAGTGGAATCTGAGCCGCTAGTGGTATACTTAGACTTTGCCAAAGCATTTGATAAAGTTCCTCATAAAAGGCTAATACATAAGCTTCAAGCATATGGCATACGTGGCAAATACTTGGAATGGATTGAGAATTTTCTCAATGAGCGAAAACAACGAGTTGTACTGGGCAATAATCAGTCAAACTGGACTGAAGTGACCAGTGGTGTTCCCCAGGGCTCTGTCTTAGGCCCGATTATTTTCATCATTTTCATTAATGACTTACCAAGCGTTGTCCGAAATCTCTTCAAAATGTACGCAGACGACTGAAAAATTATAGCTGATGTGCTGACCAACGAAAACCGTTTAATCCTTCAACAAGATATTGATAATGTAACAAAATGGTGTGAAACTTGGTGTATGGAACTTAACTGTAAAAAATGCAAGCTCATTCACTTTGGCAATTCTCAAGTGGTCGAAAAGGTTGAACAAACATACAACATGGATTTTAAGGGCAAAATTACTGCTTTAGAACTGAGCGAGTCGGAACGAGATCTTGGAATTCAAGTTCAGCCTGATCTTAAATGGAAAGAGCACACTCAAATCTGTGTCAATAAAGCATCTCGGGTTCTCGGAGTGCTCAAAAACACCTTTGAAAGCCGAGACTGCGAGCTTTGGTCTTATTTAATCAAAATTTTCGTAAGACCCCACTTTGAGTTTGCAGTGTCAGCCTGGTCCCCTCCCAACACGGCCGAGATCATGCTACTCGAAAAAGTTCAACAAAGAGCCACGAGAATCCCCGCCAAGCACTTCAACTTAAACTACGACGAAAGATTGAAGAACATGAAACTAACAACTCTCGAGCTAAGAAGAAAACGAGGTGATCTCATTCAATTCTACAAATTTTTTAACCAAGTCGATGCCCTTAACTTACTAAATAAACCTTTGCCTAGAGATAGCTTACTACTACAAGGGCCTTCATCGTCTACAAGAGGCAACAGTAAGAGAGTGAGATCCCAAAGCTTCAACGCGAGAGAGAGAAACGATTTTTGTTCATCAGTCAGTACTAGACTTAACTTTTTCACAAACAGAACAAGCAAGTGGTGGAATAAATTACCTAATGACATAGTCGTAGCGAAATCGGTCAACTCGTTTAAAGCAAAGCTAGACAAATGGCTGGAATCGAACGAGTCAAAACTAATTTAAACTAATTTAGAAAAAAAAAAAAATATTATATTAATATTTTATATATAATTTTAAGAAAATGTATAGGACTGCTATAGCTGAAAATAAAACGCTCAGGCGTTCTCAGCTTTGTGGATAAGATCCACGCAGTTATCTACTACTACTACTACTACTACTATTTAATTGAAGCTCAGTCTAAATTAAACTAAAATTTTCTTTGAAAATTATTCTAGAAATTCAAACTACTCTAAAGTCAATTGGATGATTGACGTAATGGAATGAACTTTGGTAAAGGTACCCATCTTTTGCAATAAAGAGCATTAAAGATCTAAATTTTGTTTAAACTACATTCTACTTTTTTATTTTTAAGCTTTTTTTAAAAAAGAATTGATGCAAAAAATATTTTAAAAAGAACTAGTGAAAAGCTTTGTGATAAAGAGATCAATACTTACGTTTGCAACATTTAAGTATTTAATAATTAATAATATCAATCTAATTGATTAAATATTTGGAAAAAAATAAAAAATTTAACTTGAATATTTTGGCATTGGCTAATAAATTGAATCTTTGTAGGCCGAAATTTTACCTGAATTTTTAGAATCATTAAATCAATTATAAAATAATATTAAATATATTTAATATTATTTATTTAATATAAATTTATTTAATATAATAAATTATATTAAATTATATTTTATAGAATAGATATAATTTTTGTATTAAAAATTTTTGGAAAAAACAAAAGAAGTAGCAAATTTTATTCATCATTTTCTGATTATCAAATTAAATATTATTTTTGTTGCTAATTTGGATCCAAATAAAAGGGTTAATATCCTTATTCACCGCACTATACACTTGAATTTTCGAATTAATCTCACCATTCTTTTTATTTTTTTAAATAAAATTATTTATTAAAATAAATTATGGATTATTTTATGTAAAATATTGTAAATTTTGAAATAAATTTAAAATTTAAAAGATTAAGTAAAAAGTGATAAGATTTATACAGTTTTTAAAAGATAAATTTTGTTAAAAAAGTTTAGAGCCTTAAGTTTTTTTGACATCAAGAATTGCAAAAAAAATTGACTTAAAAGATTGGAGTCAATTTCATTTAGAGAGAAAGAATGAAAAAGAAGCGATACTTATTTAGCTAATTTTATTATTATTTAAATACACTCGTATTGACAATATAAACTGAAAAAAACTTCAAGCAATTTGACATAATAACTCTTTTACAATTTACTAAGAGTTTTTTGAGGTTTTAGGGACTCAACTAGAAGATTTTGAATTTTTTGCAATTTAAAGGGTCATTGAGATGGACGACATTTAAATTAAATACTTCAATTATTCAAAATAAAATAAATTAACACCAGACTTAATAAAAATCTCTTTTAAAATTATTGACACTTTTCATTTAAAAATTAAAGTTTTAATTTATGAAGTTTTTTGATACTTGGGGGAGCTTTCCCTCGATATAGATAACAAATAGAATAAAAAGTTAAATTAAATTAAATTCAAAATTATTTTTTAATTTAATGATAGATGGAATCAAAGAAAGTTGTATTTAAGATTTTGTAACACAACACAAAAATTTAGATACAAAAAATTCTATTGTCGTTTTAAAAAATTAGGTGTCAATCAAAATATAAAAGTATAATTTTATTTTTATGTGTTTTTTAATTTTGAGGGTATTCTTTACAAAATTGGGGAAAAACTTAAATTAATTCTCACTATGGGTATTTCTCACTTTTAAAATAATTAAATAAAAGGAATTATGTTATTGTTTAAAAATTTTATTGGACCAAGTATTTATATTAATAAAATAATAATTATTACGCCAACAATTGGTTTTTACGAAGGGAAGACAAAAAAAATCAATCGAAAGTATGCAACCCAAAGCATAGAAAAGAAGGTGAATAATTTTTCAAAAAGAAATTTTAAAAAAGTTTCTCATATTTACAATTTTTGATCTTTGAATTTTATTTAAGGCTTAAAGCTAAAAAAAAGTATTAATTTGCACTTACAAAAAATTGAATAAATAAAAAAAAATAATTGTATCAAATTTTTTAATCTGACTATGCCATTAATTAGAGGTTTTAGCTTAACTTTCTCGGTTAACTTTTTTTTTCTTAAACTTACACGCTCGTAATTTTACGATGTTAGCTTAATTTTAATAAGCTTGGAATTAATAAGTAATTATTTTTTTTAAAAAATTAAACTAAGCCAAAATTCGATCTTGTCAGATACATGATCAAATAACTAATAAAATATTCGCGATGGAAATTTATTGTTATATTATAATTAAAGTTAAGTGCGGTCTTGGACTTGGCTTTAATTGACAAGATTTGTGACTCTTAAACAACTCTGCATGAAACAAAATATGTTTCATTAAATTCAATAAATAAATTTTTTTTAAATTAATACAGGAAAATAAAATGATCAAAACAATATCAACATTTTGGGATTTATTTTTTTTGTCTCTAATCTGACAGAATTTTTTTTGTTACATGTAGATTCATTTCATTTAAATGTCAAAATTCTGTCATCCCTTTTTAAATAATTTTGAATTAAGTGATTATAATTGTTTAAATTTTATTTTGCAATTTTAAATAAACATTTCCTTAATATTGTTTAAACTGAACTGTTAAATGAAACAAAGTCTGTTTCACCTTTTAAAAATTTTAAATTTGAAAAATCTCTAGCACAAAATCCATATTTTATTAAGGATTTAAACTTTGTATTGGAATTTTTGTATGGAAAGGAACAATACCATCAATGCATTACGAATAAAAGACTGCGATGGCTTGGGCATGTACTTAGAATGAAAGAAACAAGGATACCAAAAAGAGCACTTCAATGGACAAGGTCGACCCAAGGTAGAACGACCAGCAGTAATATGAAGGTCAACAATCATGAAAGAGCTCATCGAAATGGGAATTACATTGGGAGAAGCGAGGATAAAGGCCAAAGATCGACTTGAAAAGTTATGACCCTATGCTCCTCTAGAAGTTAATAAGAAAAAAAAAGACTTGAAGAGATTATAAAGACCGACTTGTCATTGTTTTTTGCTTAAAAAAGACTTAGACGAAATAACTTCTTTTGAAAAAAATTCTTAAAAAAATGAGAAAAATAAAATAAAATATATTAAAATATAATTTATTAAATTTTTTAATGAAGTTTTGTATTTTTAAAAGGGTTAATTTTTAATTGAAATTTGCTTCAAATTTTAACCTTAAAAAAGAGGTAAAGAGAATAGAAAAAAAATTAAATTTCTTTTTACGCTTAATGTCCTTGGTGGTATTTTTATTCTTTTTTACCCTGCTGCTCTTAGTACTTTTTGTATTTTTTGATAATTAAATTTAAGATTTAAATTAATCAAAATATTTAATTATTAATTTTTAATTTTAACTTATAGTTCTTTAATCTACAACATACCCAACTCTCTATAGCATGGCTTCGCCTCGGACCACCTATCAATTTTTATTCTAATGATTAAAATAACCAAAAAGAACAAAAAGGAGCAGAGTCAAACAAAATAAAATTCCCATTTAGTATTGAGAGATCAAAAAAGTAACTATTTTTTTAAAAGTTAAAACTAGTCGTCTATCCATGAGAGAGATAGATAACATTTTTCACCCAAGGCTTTTTTTAAATGTTGATTATTTAAAAATAAATTAAAAGAAAACTACAAAATTGGAGATCAAATTTTTGCAAATTTTTTATTTTTCGCAACTTAAAATTTTAATTTTTTCTAAAATTTCACAACACCTTTTCCTCTATGAAATTTTCAAAATTAATTACACAATTTATTCTTTCTAACATTAGAAAGTATTTAACTGGAATTAAATGACATAACAAGAAACTTTTGAAATTCTAAAATCCTCTTTGAAATAAAGCAAACCAAGAATTTTAGGTGTTGTTAAAAAATGAGTATTTACTTTAACAAAAGATCCATCTTTGTTCACGGAATAGAATCTTCCTTGTTCAAGATCTGACATGCTATTCACAAGCTTGAAAAGACCGGCTTTAAAAAATTATTTAAATTAAAATGGCTTTTACCTTAAAAGACTTTGACAGTTGAGTTGGAGAAATGTTATTCTCGCTTTTCATGATTAGTAAATCGATGACAAAAATTTTAAATCAAAATCATTGATTTGAAAGGACTGATGAAATATACTCAAGTATATCCACAATATCTAAATAAACATAAGCTTAAGCAAACAAGAAAATCTGTGCTGGCTTTAAATTTTTAAATTAGATTGCTCTCAATTTAAAACAAGTTCTGGAGAAGAAACTGTTTTCAATTTACGCCAGTCAAATGCACAGCGCTAAGGAAACAAAACTCTAATTTTTTACTAAAGGCAACTTAATAAATCTAATTGCTTCCTTGTAATTAAATTTTAATTTGTTTAAAAAGGTGAATAAATTTGTTTTTCGTATTTGATGAATTGGAGCAATTTTTTGGTCGCCCGACTAAAAACTAATGTCTGAAAACAACATTTGCTTCCACAAAGAGCAATAGTTGGACACAGAGCCATAGTCGGCCAAAAACAAGACTTGTTTATATGAAATCAAAAAAAAGCTTAGAAAAAAATCCAAATTCCATTCGAAGCGCAAATAAGGTCTATTAATTTAATGGATTGAGTTGTTTATTTTAATCTGTTTTGTAGCAATATATTTCAAGTTGATATTTTTGTAGCTTCAATTTGTGGCCACTTGAATTTTCTAAAAAGATTAAAAATATCACACACTCACACTTGTTCGCTTATTTTCTCTCTTTAGAAAAAAAAAGTTGTTTATTGAATCCTGATTAAGTCGTCTAAATAAAAATATTTTACCATAAATAAAATTTAACATTCTGTCCATTAACTAATAGAGCCCAACAAAAATGACTTTTTTTTTATTGAATAAAAGCAGAACAAGGCGATGCGATGGCAAACAATTTTTTACCAAATGGTAGGTTTCTAATGATGCCTTAAATTAGTTGATAGAAATTTTCAACTTGCGTAATTTATTTAATTTAAATCTATTAAGTTTAAGATAGGTGCTTAAACTTTGGCCTAATTAAAATCTTGTTTGATGCGGTTTCTATTAGAAAAAATTGTAGCCTAGTTTTGTTTTGGAACTTTAGAAAATTGATTCATTTTCTCCCAAATTTGAAGTATTTTGTCAGGCTCGAAAATTTTTAAATTTAAGAATTTGAATTTTTTCGATGACCAGTTTGTCACTAGTAACTTGTTGCCAAGACCGGCCTTTTTTTAAATTATACAATCTTTAATTTTCAATGTTTTTTTTTTAAATATAAGTATTGGAGTAACCTGAATTTGTTTGTATAAACAAAAAGGCTCTTGAGGATGATTATTTAAAGCTAAATTCAAATTTCAAATAAATGGATTTTTTATTTAATTTAATATTTGAATTATAGATTGGGGCTATTTTTTATTTAGTTAAAATTGGACCAGAAAAAATACTTGATTTATCAGCATTAAAAAAACAGACAACAAAAAATTTTTGGTTCACAAAATACTGCAAAATGTCTCATAAAGATTTAATGTGACAAATAATATTAAATCTTGTTTTTCTTTTTTTTAAAATAAAATTTGAATAACAAAATTTTTTAACATCCTTTCTCTTAACATCGTTTATGAATAGCAAGTACATAATAAATAAATTATATTAAATTAATAATAATAATAATAATAAATAATAATAATAATTAATTATTATGATGTTTATTAAATTTTATTTATTTTTTTATTTTTAATAATCTTTTGAATTAAAATTGATTATTTTTTACGGAAATAAATTCTTATCTATCAAATAATTACTGGAATTTTTTTTTTCAAACAAAATCTTTTTTTTTCTTTTTTTGTTTAGCTTTGAGCTAATTTAAATCTGATAAATTTTTTACTAAGACCTTTTTAGGGTGACCATTCCACTCCATTAAGCAGAAAAAAATTAACAAGGTACTCCGGCGAACTATTTTAGACAAAAACAACCCGAATTCTCTTTTTATTTTCTCTGATTAGTTAAAAGTTCTTTTTTTCGAGTTTTATTTTAAATTTTGTCAAAGGAAAATTATTTTATCACAAGACAAGAGGCACAACAAAATAAATTTCAATGGATACAATTAGGGTTTCGTGTCGAAACAGAAGCAAAAAATGAGTATTAAAGGTCTCTTTAAATTTAAAGTAAATAAGTTCATTTGGAAGTAATTAAAAAAAACATCAAAATTAAGAAATGTCGAAAACACAAACAACAATTAAAAAAATCAAGAAAATTGAAGAATTTAATTAGAATATGAATATAAAATCTTTAAAATTGATTAAAAAAATAAATTTTTGTTTTGACAAAGGATTTTAATTGCAAAATAAAGATTTTTATCTCTTTTTTTTTAATACAATTAAATATAAACAAAACAACTTTTTTTTTAGTGAAACGTGACGGTGAAGTTAAGAGCAAAATATTAAAATTCAAAAATAGATAGAAAATTTAAAAAATTTTTTGCATTAAAATCAAAAAAAAAGTTTAAATGTAATAAAAAAAAAATTAACATTTAGTTTGTTTTCCCCTAATGTTCGACCTTTTCTTTAAACATAAAAATTTTTTAATCACCGCGGCTTATTTTAATTAAGTTTAATTTAAATCAAATACAAAAATTAAAAAAATTAAAAATTGTATCTAAATAATTGAGCTTGAAAGTCAAATTTATTTATTTAATTGAATACTAAAAAGTGATTTTTGATTAAAACTTTTTTGCAAAGAGCGTAAAATTCAAGTAATCTGAATCTATATTCAATATGTTTATTGAAATGCTCATATGATTTGACTATCTGATCTAATAATCTAATTTTAAGAATATTAGCGAACCAATATGGCTAACAAAAATTCCAAATTTAAAAATTTAAATTAAATTGTACTTAAATGATAATTTTTTTTTGCTTATTTTGATTTATTTCGAAACTAAAATTTTAAAAATCTCTGATTTTTTTAATAAACCAATTAATCAAATTGAGAGTTAATTTAAGACTTTTAAATTATAAATCATTTCTAAAAATCAAAAATATTTCTTTAAATTTTATAAAAACTATTTCTTAATTTTGGTCTTAAAAATTTATAATAAAATTTTGCTTTATTTCCAAGAATACTTTTTACAATATTTTTTTTTCTTAATTATGAATAAAATTTGAAGGCTTTTACCATAAAGTGTCAACGATCATTTCTAGTAATAATATAAATTAAAAAACAAAATTTTGATTTTTTTGGTGAACAACCACCCTTTTTGAATTTATCTTAAAAAAAATTGTGAATCAAACTGTTAATCAACAAAAAAATTCAATTTCTTAATTTACTAAAATTATAAATCAGATAAATTTAATTCAATAAATTTTGAACAAGAATGCTCATTATTATTTTCACTAAAGCCTAAATCAAAAACTGTTAAAGAGTATAAAACATTTAAATAATATTGTCCCATATACATTATATACAGAAAATTCTAAATTTTTTTAATTTCAGACTTAAGGTGAGATAAAACTATGACAATTTTCTATCAAAAATAATAGTAGTCAAAGCCAAAGAGCGCGATTTTTATTTCTTTTTAATTAGAAATTTTAATTTTTAAATAATTTTTTGTTAGGTTAAAATTTAAAATAAAATTAATTAAAAGAATTTTTTTAACTATTGGCTTTTTTATATGTGCTAAGATTTTTCGCACAAAAATTTAAACAGTACATTTTACATTTTAAATGAAAAAGAAGTAATTAGATTCAAATTTTTTAAATGAAAAATTTATAAAATATTATGTTAGTTTTTATTTTTCTTAAAAGATTTGATTTCACTAATTCAAAGCTTCAAATTTTAATTTTTACTCATCAAAAACTTTTTAATAGAAATATTTTTAGAAAATAATAATTTTTAAATATTACGTTTTTACTCGTAATTATGAACAAATAATAAAACAAAAAATTTTTTTTTTTTTAATTTTCTAATGTTTTTGAAAAATATCACACAAAATTTTTTTATTCATACACACTTCCATTGTACGTAAATAGCCTTTTGAAAATCAGTGCACGGATCAGAAAATACCGAGTAATCACTTATTTCACACCTGGTCTGATTAGAACATAGGGCATCTATGTAATTAAACGAGCTTTCAAAATAACACACTGGCTTAAAATTAATATATTCCAAGTTACCACACTCGGAGACAGACGGATGAAGTCCATAAAAAGCACAAACAACCTCTATTCTTCCACTCACACACTCTATGTTCATGTCACTATCTTCACACCAAGTTTGCTCGAGCACATTTTCCGTTTCATTAATAGCTGGACAAATTTCTGGCAAATCTGTATTTACTTGGCATTTGCTGATTGTTTTATTCCAGCCTATGGCATCTACACACTGGTACTGGACAAAAAGTTGTTTGCTGTGTGACGGACAGAGATCTACTCCTGCGATTGTGTTGGCGGTGGCGAGCAGCGAGCACGAGCTCTTGGCTTCACAGGCCCTTAAAATTGTCTCGTAGCCAGTGTTAGTGTAACATACTGGAAGTTCCGAGTCACTCATACACAAAGACCTGCTTGTATTCGGCTGAATACCAAAGTATGCCGCGTGTATGTGAATAACCAAATCAGTGGGACATGTTAGAACCATTATTGAATCCTGGCACAGAGTGTATTCAACGATCGGAAAACCAAAGTAGGTAGATGTTGAATTTTCAATCTCTACCGGCACATGGGGTGAAAAAGTCTGCGACACACAACTCCCGATTAAATTTTGCTCAAATGGACAAAATGGCAATGTGGACACAGTGCTTGGTGCTTGTGTAGTCGTGGTAATTAGAGAGGCTACACATTCCCATTCAGCGTAAAGTATATTCTGATATCCAGAGCATACTTTTAAATAGTCCGGAATATTCCGATCCAAATCGGGTATTCGGCAAAAATTTCTACCATTGCAAATAGTTTCCATATAAGTTTGAGACTCGCTGGAATAGCATGTGTCCGGACTTCCGGTGTAAAATCCCTTGGGGCAAATTTTAAAATTAGGATCAATGCCATAAAAAGCGCACAGAATTCTGATAATCAAACCACTAGGGCAAGATATCAGAACTTCATTTTCGCACCAGAAGTTGTTCTGTGCTCCAGGAGTTAGTGGTGAACAGATGGATTTTTTGGTTATATTTTTAGAGCAGGAATTTATTTCATCAAATCTGTCCAAGTCAATGCACTGGTACTGAAAAAATAACTGATGATTGTTGGAGCCTTTGCATGGGTCACCCAAAAGTCCATCTTTAACTTCTATCTCGCACTTCTGCTCACCCTCGCAGCCTCTGACTATGTTCTCTGGCACCCAGTAACAAGCGTCATGTTGCACATAGCCCAGTCTGCAAAAATCTGTGTTTGTATTCGGCTGAATTCCGTAATACACCGCAAGAAACTTAAGCACTTGATTTCCCGGGCATTGTAGAGAAACTTTTGTTCCGTAGCAGTAAATTACTTGTATTACTGGATAGTTGAAGAAAAATGAGTCTGTTAGTGTCAAATTATTTGGTTCTGCAAAATAATTTTTGGGACAGGAATTGGAATTGTAGTCGGATGGATAAACCGAGTTAATATTTGTTTTGATGATGCATGTTTGAATAGTGGTTGTAGTGGTGCTGGTGGTGGTAGTTGTGGTCGAAGTTGTAGTAGTCGATGTAGTGGTGGTAGTAGTGGTAGTGGTTATAGTTGTGGTTGTTGTAGAAGAGGTCGTAGAGGTTGTGGTAGTGCTTGAGCTTGTAGCAGACTTCGCAGGCAATGAGCTGGTTGACGTGCTGGTCTGACCAGGCATAATAGATGATTGTGTCGAGTCTATCTCTTGTGTAGAGGTGTCCGATGTAGACTTGTACACTGGTATCAAGCCTATCACTATACCAACGACTACTACTCCGACCACTGCTCCAATTATTGGCAAATTTTTTCTAAAAAAACTTTTCTCTGGTCTAAAAATTTATTAAAAATGAAAAAAAAGCAAAATTTTTTAATTATTTTATTAAGCAACCTTTGAACAGAGTTTTCCTTATTGTTCGAGTCAATTTGGATGTTTTTTTCGCTCATTTTTTTTATTAAAGCAAAATAAAAGATTTCTTATAAAAAAATTTATTTAAAATTAAGTAACTAAAATAATTTCTTTTTATTTATGCTGTTAACAATAACAATCAATTAAATTAAGTTTATTTTTTATTGATTTTTGTTTAATTACTGTTTTGAGCCCATTTTTCGACTGTTGCTTTGCTGAACAAAATATAAACGATGGCACCGAATAAATAAATAGCTGCTGTTAGGTAAAAAACATGCTGCCATTCGTGTTGAGTGCTATCTGGAGTCATGACACCGACAATGTATGGAGAAACTATTCCAGATATGGTGGCAAATGTGTTCGAAATTCCGAATAAAATTCCGGAATATTCTCCACCGATTTCATTTATGTTCACATGGAAGCCTGCACCAGAATTGCAGCCCAAAAATCCAACACCAAAAGCAAGTAAGACTACCCCCATGTACGGATTAGTACATGTCACCAAAGAAAGAAGTATCACAGCCACCATGGGCACAAAGAAACCGATTCCATTGAAAATTTTTCTTATTGATGATTTGGAAATTGCTCCGCTTAAAATCAATCTGTCACTTATAACACTCGAAATCATAGCACACGTCCAGCAACTGATGTAAGGTATTGATGAGAATAAGCCATTCTTAAATTTTAATTTTAAGAATGTTTACAAAAAGAAATTTTGAATTTTTGGTCAAATTTTTTTGATTATTAAAAAGTTTTTTATTTATGGAAATTGTTTTGTTTTTTTTTTAAAGGGTGTTTGAACAATTTAAGTTTTAATTTGTGTAATTAAGTTTTAGTTAAATACTTTCCGGTGTAGAAAAAAAAATGAAATTGCGTAATTGACTTGGAAAATCTAAATAAGAAAAAATTTCATCACATTTAAAAAATAAAACCCTATTTTAATCTATAGAATAAATAAAATTTTATTTTCTATTATTTGAATAAGTAAAAGAAATTCTTTCCTCAATTTGAAAAAAATAACAATAAAATAATTAGGAATAAAGTTTTAAATCAATACACATCTTTATATTTTCAACTCAATGAAAAATTGTCGACAAGCTAATCAAAAATTTATTTAAATAATGAAAGTTTTTGTATAATTGACCCTATTCTATCCTAGTGGATAATGGGGGAGGCGCTCATCTCCTTTTCAAGTACCTTTTTGAGCAACGGCTACGATCTGACACAGAGGCTACTGCATCGAGTTGATCATCTAAACCGCAATTATTACCCAGTCGAAACTGGTCCCCCTATTTTTATGACGAAAGTATTTAAGTTCTTAGTAATTTTTTAATTTTAAGGTTAAAAAAATTTAATTTATTTGAAATTTTTTTAACCTTAAAATTAAAAAATTACTAAGACAAATTAAATTTTTTTTTAAGTCTACATTGATTATTTACTAAAATTTTCTTGATAACTTTAAGTAAAAAATTTATTCAAAAATTATAAGAATTTTTTATTTGTTGCAGAAAAAAAAATTAAATTAATTCTCCGAATTCTTTTTTTGATAAATTTTTATTCCTTTTTAAAATATCAACGCAACAAGATTTATTTAACCAATATGGGAAAAATGACAAGTCTTCACATGTAATGTTCCATAAGCACTTACAATATGACATATTTTCTTAAATTACAGGTTTAAAACCACGTCTCGACAACCATCTTGCTATTTTTCCATTAATTACAAGACTTTCTAAACTTTAAATCCTTAATATTAGGATTTTTTTTAATTTTTGGACTCGTTAATAAATCTAAAACCTAGTATTAATAAAATAATCTTTGAACCTGATTTTTAATGTTGGTCTTAAAGTTGATTTTTGACGAAAATTGATGAGTTCAAAATCAAATACAATTTTTGAAGACTAAATAATTAATTGACAAATTTATGTTCAAATTTAAATTTTTTGTTGACTAAAATTTTTTTTACAAAAAATAGCAGAGATGAGGGGGCATGCAAAGTTTTGTTCATAAGCTTAGTGCGCAACCTAACTCAATCTTATTTGTTCAACCATTTTTATTTTTTCTCATTATGTTTAATAATTCAATCTTTAAAAAAAAATTATTAAAAACTATTCTAAATTATTTTTTTAAGAAATAATTGAAAATTTAAATTTTTCTAAAATTTGAGTCAAAAAATTATCAATCGATCAACTTTCATTTAGGATGTTATTAAAAGACCATTTTTTTTGATCATCCTTGTCATTACATATTTACAGCAAAAGTATTTGGATACAAAATTCCAAGGTACCACGAGAAGATGATCTAACTTTACACCTCTAAATAACGCCATTGTTGAATCTAAGAAGAGATTATAATACTAGATTTAATAAGCTTATATAAGAATAACGAAAGGGTTTCTAAATATCTAAACCCTAGATCACCGAGTAAACATTTCTTAATCAATTTATTTTTTTGCCACAAAAGTAAATCCTTTATAATATTTTCAACAAGAATAAATAAGATAAGATTATATTTAGATATTATCAATTTCTCTAAAGGTTATGTAAATTTACGATTATTTTTTTTTAGTTAATTATTATATTTTATATTAAAATAATAATTAAGAGTTAATTATTATTTTAATTTTTTAATTTTTATATTTTTAATTTCTCTTATTCTGTTGTTCTTACAAAACAATTAGACTTGACATAAGACTTTTGACTTAAGACAGTTCTTTAGAAATTTACTCAAAGAACTAAATTTTAAGACACAAAAATCCAAATTCATTAAACTTCAATTAAAATTAAATTCAACTTTTAAGATAAAAGATGAGATTTTTATTTTATTTACCGATTTGATGTCAAAACGAAGAACATCCTTCATAAAACTAGGCAACTGAGTCAAAAACATATAATTGCCCCAATTATGACACAAGTGAGCTGTAAAAATGGCAATGCAAGCTTTGGAAGTGAAAATTGACATCCATGGAATTGAATTTGACCGCTTTACTTTTACTTTTAGAGGCTCTTCTTCATTTATTTTAGTAAAATCATCGCATGTGTGACTTATAACAAAACTTTTTTCCCTGGAACTAATAAAACGATGGTCATGAGGTGAATCGGCAGTCAGACAAACAAACAATATGAACCACAAAATCCCCAACGATCCTTTTAAAATTTTAATTTTTAATTTTTCTAATAAAATAATTACCAAATAAATAAAACATTAGTTTCCATCCGTCTTGTAGGCCACACAAAAATCCTCCCAGAGGTAAAGCGATTACATTGCCAATATTGGCGCCAGATGATGCAAAACCGATGATCCGCGATTTTTCGAACGGCGGCGCCCATTTTATAAACATGGCACTAATTGCCGGCCACATCATACCCTGAGCAAAAAAATTTACCAAGAGAAAAAATCAAAATTCAAAACAAACATGAGCAAGTCCTATTAAAAATCTACAAGTCATAAGGACCCCATAGCCAAATTGAGCACTGGGAACTATCAAAATTGTGAAAATGGAACCGATCAGCATTGAAACTCCAAGGATCGTTTTAGCACCGTACTTCATCGAAAGCCATCCACCTGGGATCTTATATAATCTTTAAGTTAAAATTAATTTTTTTTACCAACCTTACTTGAGTAAAAATGTAGCCATAGAAATATGAAGACAAAATTAGGCCTTGGACTGATTTAGACCATACAAAAGACCCTGAATCTTTGGTCGAATTTTTTTGGTCAGGTTTGAAAAGACATGTGTCATTTGCGTCATCAATTATTGGACCAATATGATGATTTGGGTCTGTTTGTTGAATAGCAGTTGAGTTGACCATGACCACAATACTGATGCCCATGTCGATCTTTTGCATGTACTGCAAGGCTACGCCGAAAAAAATCATCAAGGCTAGCAAAAATCGGACTGATATGAGCAATGATGGATTGGATTTTGGGTCTAATGGTTCTTTCATGGCAAAGTGAATTGAACAGTTGTTCTAAATTTAAGTAATAATTTATTAAAATTTAGCACAGAATTGTTTAAAATATTGAAGTTTGAGGTAATAATGACAAGACTTTATTTGTGCGATAAGCTAAATAGATAAGATGAGAGGCTATTGAAAGACGAATTTTTTAATTTAATTTTTGAATTTGTTTATTATTTCTAAAAATATTCAAGAGGATTTTTTTTTAATTATAATTTTGTTTCTTATTTAAAAGATTAATTGGATTTTTAAATAAATTAAATTTTGCTCTCTTGGCTTTCTTTTTGCTTTAGTTTGTCTTTGCAAAAAATTACTTATTACTTATTAACAATTTTGTTTCAAGGTTTAATCGCGTTTTTAATCTCTATTTCTGTTACTCATAGATTTTTGAAGATAGAATTTCGAATTTTTATTTCTAGTTGCATTCAGACTTGACACAAATATAAGTTAAGCAATTACTAAATTTTTTTTCAATTATTTTGGAACCTTTTTTTAAAACAAGTTTCGTGTCTGGAAAATTACCAAATGTGTGGAAAGAGGCAAATATAACTCCTATCTTCCGGTTAACCGGTTAACAACAGACCGGTCTCACTAGCATCAGTATCATGTAAAATAATGAAAAGAATTATCAAGGAAGCAATGATGGCCCATCTAATAAAACATGACTTAGTTGCGTTGCAGCAACACGGTTTCGTTACTAAACGATCATGCTTGACTAACCTCCTTGAAACAATTGACTCAGTGACAGAAGCTTTAGATCACGGTTTCGCTTCAGCAGTTGTATTTATGGATTTTGCCAAATTATTTGATAAGGCATGTCATAGAGCGCTGACAAAAAAACTTGAAGCTTATGGTTTCAGAGGTTCTCTTCTTCTAAAGAGTAGTCTTAGGTGAAGTGATATCTGATTAGAAGGAAGTGAAAAGTGGTGTACCTCAAGGATCGGTACTCTTACCACTACTTTTTACCATTTTCATAAATGATTTACCTGAAGAAGTTAACAGCGTAATTAAGCTTTTTGCTGACGACACTAAATTAATAGCCACCATTAGGAACAGTATTGATGTGCAAGATCTTCAAATTGACATTGACAGACTTATACCTTGAGCAAACAAATGGCAAATGAGCTTCAATGAAGATAAAAGCAAATTTATGTTCTTTAAGAACCAGCATTTCCGAGAAATAAATTTAAAGATTGAAAATGCTCAAATGCAACAAACAGATATTGAGCGAGATCTTGGAATCTACCTCAAGATTGACCTAATACGGAACCATCAAGTATCTCATGCAGCGAACAAAACTAACGCTATTCTTGGTCAACTTAAACATCAAGTTTTCAAGTGGTGGTCAATTAAAACTTTTAGACAACTTTATGCAACTTTTGTAAGGCCCCACCTAGAGTACGCCGCTGCAGCTTGGAATCCATAATTGAAAAAGGATTTAAAAAAATCTGAAAGAATACAAAGACGTGCAACTAAATTGGTCCCTGAGATTAGGAACTTAAATTATGAACACAGATTATTAGCGCTCGGTTTAACATCTCTAAAAGTGAGACGAGAAAGAGGAGACCTTATACAGTTTTTTAAATGTATTAAACGGCTAAACTTGATGATCTTGCAGAATCCTGTACTTAGATGTAACTCCCTTACAGCGGATGGTCCTGCAAACAATATTCGAGGACACAAACAAAGATTCACCAAACAACTTACCAAAACAACACAACGTGGTAATTTTTTGACTAATAGAGTAGTCAAGAGCTTGAACAAGTTACCTAGTGAAATAATTTTATTTTTATTTTTATTTATTTGTTTTCTGTACCGAGCTAGAGCTCCTTCAGAATAAGTTAAAAATAAAATTAAAAAAATTGAATAAAAATAAAATTAAAGTTAATAAAATTAGATAAAAAAAAAAGAATCAAAATAGAGTAAATATGCTAAAAAAAAGAAAGTTTAAAAGACATAAATTGGAAAAGATTGTTACATGTGGCACATGTTTAAATAGTTCAAGTTTCAGGAAAAAAAGAAGAAATAGTAAGGCAGCAATTACACAATGGAGTTGGGTATTCAATATATCTTGATTCGAAACCTTCTTTGTATTCTTTCACCAGTCTTTCAACCAATGGAATAGAATGACTCAGTCCTGTCCCAACATATTTCTCACTCAACTCAAAAAGACGATTCGAGACTGTTAGTAATTTTAGTTTATTAAAAGCTTCATGTTGTACGATGTTGGAGGGAGTATCATATTTTAACTTAAGGATAGATCTTACTGCTGTATTCTGAATTGCTTGTAGTTTTTTGATATTATTTTCTGAAAATGAATTCAAGCAAGGAAAAGAATAGTCTAAAATCGATCCGACTAAAGATTTATATAAATTTCCTAGTGTGTTTTGATTAAGGCGCCATTTTTTATTTGACAATATCTTAATAATATTTAGCCTTTTGTTGCAGCGTTCTTTAATTTGGTCTACTAATATATTAAAGTTTAATTTAGAATCAAATTTATACCAAGAAACTTGATTTCTTTTTGGCTCACTATTCTGTTTCCATAGATTTTTAAGTTTAGATTATCATCCTCTTTTTTGTACCTAGAAAAGACTACTGAACATGACTTTTCAACTGATATCTTCATTTTCCATTTAATAAGCCATTGTTCTAGTTCGTTGGTGTATTTATTTATCTTATTTTCTAGGTTCCCCTTTTTGTTATAAATAAAGAATGTAACTAAATGCTAAATAATAAATGCTAGGTCCTTAAACAGCTTCAAATTCCAGTTGGACAGACTATGGACAGACTACGGGGACGGTTCATTTTAGAATTGATTAATTTAAATTGATTAAATTAGCAAGTAATAAAAAAAATTTAGCAACACAAATATAGCAATAATTTTATTAAAATTAGCAATAAACAAAAAGAGAAATAGTCAATTTAGCAAATTTTAAAAAAAAGAAAAACCTAAAAATCCAAAATTAGCGACAAACTATCATAGTACTTATCAAAATTAGCTAAAGAATAATTTTTTTTGTATTTCTTTAATTCTATCGTCTAATAAAATATAAGCTGGTTTCCGTTTGTATTGGACACCGGTTTCTAATTTTACTAATAAATCCTCTGTTTTTTCTGTTCTTCTCGAAATTTGTCCACCAGCGGATAAATGGACGGGTGCTTACTGAGCATGTTACTAAAGGCATTATGCCAAGCCTCTACAGAGTTGTTAGTGCGCGGTAGGCAATCATTAATTCCGCTGCTAACATTCCACAACTCAATTTTAAATCTAGATTCAACATAAGTTGTTATAACTTTCACTCCTCTTCCTCTACCAGCTTTCTTAGTGGTGTCTTACCCAATCCAAGTCTCTTCCATATAATTGGATAATTTTAATGCATTTTTGAAAAATTCTAAATTAGAGTCAAGTTCAGATTTTATTTTTTTAAACAAGTATTTAACATCAACTGGGGGGACAAAAGCTAAAACTTGGGCCAATTTTAAAACTTTTCGATGTTGCGGGCACTTGGAATAAGGCACACTTAAACCAAAAAAAGTAGAAAATCTTTTTTGCTAAAAAAACTTGCTAAAATAAGCATGCTAATTTTAGCTTAATCTGTTTGCTAATTTTTTTTCTTAATTCAATTAGGTTTATTGCTAAATTTATTATATTGTTTAAATCATTTAGATTAGCTATAAAAATGGATGTTCAACAAGTTTTTTGAAAACATCTTAGTTTCAAAAAAATTAAGTTAGATTAAAAAAATTGCTTGCATTGATGAATCCAATCTTAGCAGAAAAAAAGTTGAAAATTTCTTGACTAAATTTTGGAAATTTCTAATTCTGACCAGAGTTGAGTTAAAAGTCACAAGTCCAGGTCCGGACTTTAAAAAATTATTTTTTCAAAAGTCCGAGTCAAAGACTTTTATCTTGATTATTTAAAAAATAAATTTTATTTTTAATTAAACTGAGTCAAAAAAATAGCATCGGCAATCCATCAATCACGGACAAATGATATTTTTGCCGTTTCATTTAGTTATTATGGTGGTCTAGTAAGTGTCAACGTCCGAGTTGGTTATGGAAAAATGCGGATTATAAATGCTAGGCATATGTGAAAGTGGCTCCGAATCAGGTCAGATTAACAATATACAACTAACGCTTTGGAATCAACTCATGACAGAATTTAAGATTTTATCAGAATCCTTAAAAGAGGGTCGCAATAATTTAGTAAGGTTTTTGTCTCAAAAATAGCGATCTCTTACATGTGTACGATTGGAACAAAAAATCAAACCATTTTAACAAATAATGGACAAAATTTTTATTTAGTTAATGGGACAAAGTTCAAGTTTTTCACGTGATGATACCAAGCAAATTTTTTTTTTATCAGTCTCACCGAGAAAGTCAAGCCAAAAATATCTAAACTTGGAAAATCAAGCTTAAATTATTTTTTTCTATAAAGTCAAGCCAAAAAAAGTAGAAAGCAAGCAAATGAGATTAAAGTCAAGCTTTTTAAATTTTTTTTCAATCAAAAGAATTTTTCTTTAAAATAAAGAAATCATTTATCAACCGAGTGAATCATGTTTTTTTGAATGATTTTCTAAAATTTTAGCTTATAAAATTTTTGTTGTTTTTGTTTGTCAATAATGTGTTTTTTCCATTTAATGCAAAATGTTAAAAAACAAACAACGAAAATCCAAGAAGAGAGTCGCAAAGAGATTTACAAAGATGTTTACAAAATGAGAGATACAAAGAGCTTACAAGATTTTCAGTCTACAAAGACCAAAATACTGTCCAAATGGAAAAAAAAAGGGTTCAGCGATTTTGCAGAGTATTTTTCAAAACAGTGGATATGTAGTGAATTTAAAAATTGGCAATTGTTTTTGACAAGACCTGGCATGGAAATGAGCAACTCACCGATAGAAAGTTATAATAGAGTCATTAAAGATTATTTTACTAATATAGTTAAATTTAATATGTTGCCGGTGATTGAAATCTTTGTGAATGTGGTAAAATTTGAATCTAAAAGCTGCAAACAACCAAAAGAAATTCCAAAACTTCAAAAAAAAGACGTAAGCTATTCCAAAGTGGTTTTGAAAAGCAAAAAGTTTGAGAAGGTGAGCAATACAAATGGACTAGCAGTTTTTAAGTATCGTCACAAAAGCAATAACATTGATTACATTGAGATCAGTGATCCAGAATGCAATTGTTTAGAATGCAATACCTGCAGTTGTGTCAAGTATTTAAACATTGGGACTTGTCCTCATTTAATAGCAGCTTTAATTTGTTTAAAAAAAAATTATCCAGGTTTAAAACTAAAAGATGACGAATTTGTAAATAAATCAAATAAAAAAGTAGGGAGACATAGTTTGGCAAAATTTTGTTTAACAAAAGATAATTAGGTCGTTTTATAAAAATAGTTTTTGTTGTTAATTAAATGTCTTTTAAATAATTAAAAACAATTTTATCCGTTAAAATATGTAATATGTACAAAAATAAATTTTTTTAAAAAAAGCTTGACTTTAATCTCATTTGCTTGGTTTCCACTTTCTTTGGCTTGACTTTAACAGAAAAAAATAATTTAAGCTTGATTTCACAGTTTAGATATTTTTGGCTTGACTTTCTCGGTGAGACTGATAAAAAAAAATTTGCTTGACTTTAACAGATTTAAGCTTGACTATACCAGATTTTAGCTTTACATTTCCCTTTACTCTTAAGAATTAAATAAATCTTACGAAAATTTATTTCAAGCCTAAATAAATTCATTAAAAAAATTTTTCAAATTTAATCCTGAAAAGAATATCAATTATTTATTGTAAAAATTCTATATCAAAGAAATTTTTATCAAATGTTATCCTTTTTCATCTGAAATAATAGCAAGCTTAACCGGACTAACTAAATTATTTCATTCGTTTTTTGTTTCTTTAGTTCAATATTTTAAGATTTCAGCTAAAGAAATTATAATTATAATTTGTAAGCCAAAAATTTGATCGCTTATTAATTTTTCCTTCCTTTTTTATCCGTTTTTTTTATTATTAAAAAATAATCCTATAAATTTCATTCATTTTCTAATAGCTTATTACAATAAATGTCCCCAAAATTTTTATCAAATTTCATTTTGTTTAGACGAAATCGATTTTTAATAAAAAAAACTAAATAAACCTTTCATTAAGTCATATTTATTACTTCTTTAAGACATCAATATTCATGCGTCAAGATTGATTTCAATAATTTTTAATGTTGTAAATCAAATCTTATCTAGTAAATAAAAACAGATTCAATATACTGAAATTTTTTTAATTTAAAAAATTTAAAAAATGACTTCAAAAAATTTTATTTTTCACTTCATTGTTATTCTATTAAGCTTAGATGCTTTGAATTCGCGAGATTTTGCCGAGATCTGTATAAGTCTAAACAACCAGGGCTCATCATGCTCGTTTTCTTGTACACCATTCACTTCCCAAATAAACACTTCCAATCTAAGCAACATAAAAATTATTTTGAACAATTTGAACACATTGCCGCATGGTAGCTTTACCAACCTGAACATATCATCCTTAACTTTAAATGAAGAAATTGGGAACAGTAATATTTTTGAAAAACTGTCCGGTGTAAACTACATAGAACGACTTGTGTTAAGCAAAATAACAAACTCAAGTGAAGCGATTAGTGATGAGACGATTTCAAAATTTTCCAACAGAATAAACTCAATTGCTGTTAAACAAGCCCTTGATGTTCAAGAATCTGCACTAATTTGCTTCCTGGAAAAAATGGACCGCCTAGGCATCAAGGAATTCACAATTGGTTTTGTCAAGCTCAAAACCCTCAGACTCAATTTGTTAAATTTAAAAAAAATTTCAAAATTAAATTTTCAAAATTGCGCTATTCAACATTTTGAGATCACGTTAGGTATGAAAATAGAAAATATTGATATCAATTGTAGCAATGTATCAAATATAGAGTTCAAAGCAAATTTATCTGAGGCCAATTTAAAAAAATTAACTCTCGACAATAATCAGTTAAAAAAATTGTCAAAAGAGAAATTTAATTTATTGAATGGACTGGAGGTTTTGTCATTGAGTTGGAATAATTTAGATTTTATTGAGCCCGGAAGTTTTGACCATTTGGACCAACTTAATGAAGTGTATCTCGTTGGTAACCTACTGAATGAATCTGTTCAATTAAATTTCATTTCATTGGAATACCTGAATCTAAATAGTAATAAGTTTACTTCTTTTTCGTCGCGAAAAAATCTAAATAATTCAAATACGATAAAATACCTGCACTTGTCTTTTAATATGATCGAAACTTTGGACATAGACCTGCCACGTCTCAAGTCACTGTTTGCCTCACAGAATAGGATCAAGCTGATTTATTCAGCGAGTGGCTCGGTTTTGGACTTTAGTGGAAATTTAGTGAATGTGTCCGAATTGAATTTGAACAAATTGGACAATTATGAGAAAATAATGCTGGCCAAAAACTCAGTGGGACATCTGAGCGAAGGCGATCTGCAAAAATTTGAAAATACCACCGAGCTAAATTTGTCCATCAATCAGATCGAGCACATTCAATTTCCTTTTTTAAAAAATCTAAAAATTTTAATAATGACTAATAATAATTTATTTTTAATCAAAAAAGCCACATTTAGAAATTTATTAAATTTGACTGTATTGCGCTTGTCTCTCAATCGCATTGTATACATCGAGTCTGATAGCTTTGAGTTCAATACCAGGCTTCAAAGTGTCTATTTGGATAATAACAATTTTGTGGAAATTCCCGACCTCAGCTTTTTATCAAAACTAACATATTTAAATCTGAATAACATGAAATATATGAAAATACTTGTGAAGAATTTTTTCGGAAATTTTACCAACATTTTCCCGCTGAAAATAGATTTTCTTTTCAACAAATTTCTTTATGTAAATAGCAAAATTTTTTGCTCAACTTCTTTTAAAAATATAGAAATCAATATGGAAAATATAACATTTTTGGACAAATGCACTCTGAGACAATTGCAAAATCGAAATGTAACTTTTCAACTGAGTGAACCAGTTGGCTGTGATTTATCTGAAATGTCCAAGAATCAAAGTGTTTCGATAAAAGGCATCAATCAAGGTAATTGTACAGATCATCAATTTGTGGACGACTGCAATTATGATTTCAATGGGAATTTTAATTGTAACATAGATTTTGAAGATGGCCAATTTGAAATTTTGGAAATATTGGCCTCGGATTTGTGCGATATGGTCGAGAATGCGTTTTGTGTGAAGAGTGAATTTTTGGTTGTGAATTGTTCGACTCTTGGACAAGCTGGACATTTGAGTGACTATAGCTATGAGTTGGTGGATGACAAGTCGAATTTTGTGGTGGCAGAATTTTTCGCCAGATCTGTGCTAATCTATCATCAAAATTCGGAGACAGCTGTTTTGATAAAAAAAGAAAAAAATAAGTATTCGTTGCTTTTAAGGACCAAAAAGTATTTGGTTGATAAAATAAGCGGAATGGTTAAAAATGGTTGCCTTAAGAATAGGAATAATAAGCTGAACTATACTTTCAAATCTGGTCCGAGTACATTTGCAAATCTATCAGAATTTTTTGACAATTTTGTTATCAAAAATGGACTGGGTCAATTGAATCCAAACGATTTGTCCTGTAGACTAAATCTTGCCTTATTTCCAAACCAAACACTAAACAATTCAATGTCCAAGTCACCAATTTTGTTTTTTTACAACAATTTACTATTTACTTGCTTCACTTTAGTTTTTTACTATGAATAAATTTATCTAAATTCTTTAGAAAATAGACTCAATTTTTGAGTAGAATAAGAAATTTTTATTTAAAAAAAAAACTCTCGCTGGACTTTTAACCATCAAAAAATTGCTGAAATTGATGAATGAATTGGTGAAATTTGGTGAATCGACAGTAAACCTTAGAAAACAAACTTGGAAGATGGTCAAAAAATGTGTAAATTTTTTCAAAAAAAACTATCCCTGCTTTGTTTTCAAATGATTTTTATTTAATAAAATTTATTAATTTATTAAAGATTCGTCAAATTTAAAGGTTTAAAAAAATATCTTAATATCTAAAATGTTTTTTTTTTGTTTGTTAAAAGAGATAAAAGATACGGGGCAATATTAGAAAATATCAAAAATTTGAAAATTGGACCTTTTTTTCAATATTCTAAATGAATTAAATACTAAAAATTGTCAAATCTTGGTAAATTCTTGAGATTTTTTTAAATCTCTTTCTAATACTATTAAAAAAAAGATACGAATAAAAATATATGTACTAATTTTGTAACCAAAGAATCATACTGAAATAAGTGACAAAAAATACAAGTGAATTAAAAAAAAAAATTAATAAATCAAATTCAATGCATTCCTGTTATGAAAGATTTTAAGCCTCTTTTTTTTTTGAAAATAAGTACCTCAAACAGGACAAGCAACAGGGTTTTTTTATACTCCAAAGCTTTATTACATTTTCATGGTAAAAATTCTCAGCAAAGATCTAAGATTTTTCTTAACTTCGGATCATAACAATGTAAACGATATGAAGAACTTGATAAGATATCAGAGTTAAACTCTTTAAGATTTGTTTAAGATTTATTTGTCTTTTTCGTAAGACTTAAGTCAAAAAAAAATACCCAAAAAAATGAGAAATGTTCAAGATAAATTTAAAAGAACCTGAATTGTTAGCATTAATATTAATTTTAAGAAATAAATGAAAATCTTAAATTTTTTCTTAAAATGGATCGTGCAATTTCACGAAAAGTAGAAATTTCGGTTCTTTTAAAAATCTAATAAAATAAGCTTAGAATTAAGAAATTTTAAGATATAATTTCTTTCTCTCTAAGAACTATTTAGAATGGTACAGGGAATCAATTTATTTCAAAAGATGCAAGATAAATCAAGATTTTTCAAATTTTTCAATTAATTTAAAAATAGAAAACCCCATTAGTCCTTCTGAAAAATATATTATCGATTTAAAAAAAGCCTTCTTTCATTTGTATTTGAATTCGAAATTTATGTCCGATTGATTGTAGAAGAACTAGCCAAAGCCGAAAACTTTTTGAAAATTTGAGTTTTAGCGAAATTTTTATAAAGAAAAAAAAATTTTAAGCAACAATTGTATAATTCATGAAATTTCAGAAAAAAAATAAAAATAAATTTACTCAAGAGAAAAAAAATGATTGTATTTTTTAATTTAATTACATTTTAGACACTAAAGACAAGACGGGATCGAGGAGACCTAATTGAAACCTTCAGAACAATGAATTGTTTCAGCAAAGTTTAATGGAAGAATCCGTACATTAAAAGCCATGCACTAACTAGAATCCGAGGACATCAAAGTAGATTGATCAAGCAAATGACAAGGATCAAGATTAGAGATAACTTTCTAACAAACCGAGTGATGAATGCGTGGAACGAATTACCTATAGAGTTCGTAAATGCAAAATCTAAAAATGAATTTAAAAACAAATTGGATAACTTTTTGAAAAAAAAATAATATTTTCCAATAATCTTTTTATGTCACATTTAAAATCAAACAGCTACTATAGCAGTTACTCCGCAGTCAGTCTGCTGTAGCTTTTTATTACTATCATTATTATTAATTTAAATGTAAAAATTTGATATTTTGAAAAAAAAAATCTAAATTTAAGATTTTCAGAGTGAGGATTAAAATACCATAAAAAAGGATAAAAAAACATAAATAATGTGAACGACAAATAAACTTATATTTATTTATCAAAAAAGATTACAACCACATAAAATGATTCTAATAAAATGTTACAAACACATAAAATTAATTTATAAAAAAAAAAATTAAGTCTTTTATTTGATATAAGTGTTAGTGACACATAAGTTATTCTAAATTTCATTCAGATAAAAAGTTAAAAACACATAAAAATAAAATTTTTCAAAATATTTAATTTAATCTTTTTCATACCAATACCCAGCTTTTCGTTTTTTTGATTTAGTTTTGCTAATAAAAGACTTCAATACAATACCTGGAAAATTTATTGATTCTACTAATAGTTTTGAATTTGTAACAAACTTGGTCTTGCAAGATCATTGTAATTGTTTAATAAAATGTCTTGGTATATTTTATACGGCCGAGATATATTGCGGTAAAGTAACTCATCGATTATTTCTTTAAATTTCGGTGAAATACCATTTTGCTTTTTAGCTGGTTCATTCGGAATATATTCCAAAGGCTGATGCAAGTTAATACCCTTAAGTGTTATTGCGCCGGAATTTTGACATTTTGATGTTAAATAACGAGTTTGGAATTTAGCTGAACATTCACAAAACTGATACGAAACTCTCATTTTATGTAAGTCTGTATTATCTGAGCATAATGTACAATTGTTCTTATTTGACTTTTTTGTAGGCGCAGATGGAAATTGTTTTAAGAAAAATTCGAGTTCGACTACGGACTTAAGCTGGGTCATAAAAATCCATTCAATTTTTTTTCTCATTTTGCTCTAAATTATATGTGTTTTTAACAGAAAAAAAAAATTTAATTTTTTAGAATTGATTTAACAATTATGTGTTTTTAACAGATAAAAAAAATTTAATTTAGTTTTTATGGTTTTTAATCTGTTTCAATTGTTATACAAAAAATTTATGTGTTGGTTAATCTTTTTAGAATTTTGATTAGCATTTTTAGTTTTATGTGTTCTGTTTTTTGATTCACTCTTTTTATGGTATTTTAATCCTTACCCAGATTTTCATTTATTTCTTAAAATTAATATTAATGCTAACAATTCAGGTTCTTTTAAATTTATCTTGAACATTTCTCATTTTTTGCGTATTTTTTTTTGACTTAAGTCTTACGAAAAAGACAAATAAATCTTAAACAAATCTTAAAGAGTTTAACTCTGATATCTTATCAAGTTCAAAAATTAAGATTTTATTTTGAATTTTTTTAGGATTAGCTAATGATTTTATTTTAAATATCATCTATAATATTCATTGTAAGATTTATATTTTGGAAAATTTTAAAGGAGTTCCTCATAGCTCAAGTTTTTTCAAATAGTCTTTTTTCTTTCCTTTAGAAACCTTCTATTCTTTCAAATATGCTTCAGTTTCAAATTTGCCAAAAATTTTCGATTCTTGATGACGGATTTAATTCTCTGGCAATAAACCTAATTTAATTTTTCATCAGTTAATTCATTACCATGTAAAATTGTTCAACTTCAGTTTTGTTTAAATTATTTAAAAATTTTAGCTCCAACCAGGTATTGTGTGCTACTTGAACTATTTATTTACATATTAAATTCTCAATTTCCAGCTTTTTTTTTTGTAAATTGGAAATTTTATGTTCAAAAAATGTTTAATGATTGATTACATGAGTTTTTAATTTTTAATTTAAGATTGACAATTTTTTTTAATTCATTCAAATTTTTGCAGATTTTAAACTAATGATTAATTAAAATTCAAATTAAAAAGACGGCAAAGTTCCACAATCAAATTTGATAAGTAAATAAACTACATCACAAACAACATTGTCAACGCAATTTTTGGCATGATTAAATATTCTAGAAAATTTTTATTTATTTTGAAAAACTTATTAAATATTTAACTTAAATCAATAAAACAAATATTGATTTTAAATTTGGACCAAAGTTATTATAAGTTTAAAAAGTTTGCACATTTACAAAAAAATTAATCAAAAAAGGAGATTAAAAATTTAAAAATCATTATGAACTTTGAAATAATTCTCATCATTGGTTTTACAATGTTTTTTAAAATCAAAATGGATGATTTAAATGTGGCAGTTGCATCCGAGAATGGTCATGTCAAATTTTTTAATCAAACCAGAGAGATTTATGCAATGATTGTCAAGAACAAAAAATTTTCATCTCTCGAATCTTTTGGGAGACGTTTTTTGGCAGCTGGAACAACTGATGGAGAAATTTACATTTGGAATTATAATGAAATGAAACTTGAATTTATTCTTTGTCATTCTGAGTCCGAAACCAGTTCTCTTTTGGCAATCAATGACACGTATTTGCTAAGTGCTTCGACCGATGGAACCTTGAAAATATGGAATTTGACTGATTTTTCTGAAATGAAGCTCATTTCAAATGCTCATGGTAAAGGTCTTATGAAACTCAAAATGATCCCGAATGATCAAAGTAGATTTGTCTCTTTTAGCAATGATAATTACCTTAAATTTTGGGAAATTTCAAATTTTGAATTTATTAGATTTTATTATTTTGGGTGTAAAAACTTTAAAAATTTTGAATTTGTTCAAAGTGAAATTGCTGCTTTGGCTTGCCAAACAAATACGCAAATTATTTTTATAAATGGAAAAAGAAATTTTAATTCAAAAGCTGACTCTCAAACATTAAGTTTGGCAAAATTAAATTCATCCTTTTTTTTTAGTGGTCTTGCAAATGGAAATATAAGGATCTTAGATTTTAATCTAAAAAAATTTGTGATCACAGTCAAAGCACATTCAGAAAATGTCTGGTCAATGAAAATATTCAATAACACTCTAATTACAGTTGGGGGTGATAACTTGGTCAAATTTTGGAATAAAGAAAATTTAAATTTTATTAATTCATTTGAAATCGAGAAACCAAAACACTTGATAATTTTAGATTATTTTCAAACCAATACCCCACTCAATAGTTTAGAATACAGTCCTTCCAATTTATGTACACAGAATTTTATAACAACAAATACTGATGTTAATGTAGAAATAACATCTTCAAAAGAATCTGAATTAAATGAAGCACCCGAAATACTTAACCTAAATTTGGATAATTTCCATCAATTTCTTAACTTAATTTCATCCAAATTGGACTTGACAAATTGCTTAATCAATTGTTCAAGCAATGGCAAGTGTTTTTATAATACCAAAAAAAATTATTTAGAATGTGAATGTTTCGAGAATTATACTGGGCCATCTTGCCAAGTCGACAAAAGACAATGTTCTTCGAGTCCGTGCCTAAATAATGGCACCTGTGTTGATGAATCACAAGGCTTTAGATGCCAATGTGTTAAAGAATACTTTTACGGAAAGAATTGTGAAAAAGCAATTGATTTGTGTGCAAATGAGACATGTTCAAAAAATGGCTTATGTGTGGTAAAAAAAAATTTTGAGATTTTTTGTAAATGTTTTTATTTATACAGTGGTGAAAAATGCGAAATAGAAAGTGTACAAATGGTAATTAGAAAATATGTGATCAAAACTTCACAAATAATTGCTTTAATAATCATTATTTCTATTTATGGTTTATTGTTGTCAAATGATTTAATAAATGTTTGGATGAAAAAGAAAAGGCAAAACAGAAAATTAGATAACAAAATTGTAGTAAAAAAATTTGTTTATGTTAATAGATAAAATCGATTGACAAAAAAGATCTAATTAAACAATTTAATATAAATACACTTTTTTCTTATTATTAAAAGCAAACAAAAATATAACAACAACATTAATTTTGTTTTAATATTTTTACTTAAAATAATCCTATTGTAATTTATTTCATAATAAATTACTAAACTTCAATTTATTCTAAATTTACAGTGCTACTACGATATCATGAATCCACCATATATTACGTAAAATATGGTTATCTATTAAATGGTATTTTTCGTAAAACGAAAATTATCCTAAATTTCCCATAATTAAAGTAAAATTTTGAAAAAAATTTCAAAAATTTGGCGAAAAAAAAACGAATTTTCAAGAAAAAATTGAAATTTTAATGACTTTAATTTTTTTAAATCAAACCATTTCCATTCTTTTCCATTACAATCTTAATAACCTTTATTTTATTTTATCAAAAAAAAAACACGAACACTTCCCAGTCAACTAAATTTTAAAGGATCTTTAAGGAAATTTTGGAAATTTTAAATTTAATAAAGGTTATCGTAGGGTTACATTTTTCTCTAAAATATCTTCAAATTTTTTTTAAAAAAGTTAAGCCGTAAATATTTATTTATTAGGGCCAATTCAGATAATTGAATGGAATATTCAATGATTAAGATTATAAAGATGAAAACCATGATCGCTAAATATTCTGAGACACTTAATGGATTTCTAAACAAAGTTAACAGGTTGCTTAAGCGGTTTTAAAGCCGCTCATAAACACTGCTTTAGCGTTGTTTCGAAATACTGTTAATTTTGTTTAGAAATGTACTGTAAATAGCTTTTTTTCAGTTTAAATTAGTATTTTTAATATTTAATTAGTATCTTTAGTATTTTTAAGAAAAAGCATTTTAAGCAATTTAAATATTAAAAGTTGACTCTTATAATTAATGAAATGCCTGTTCAACTCTGAACTACCACCTTTTCTTTTCTAAATTTTTGTTGGCATTTGCTGTCAGTATTTGGATGATAATTTATTTATTTATTTTAAAAAAACTTAAAGCCTCTTGGGCAAATTGAAAAAGAAACGCAAAAATACAAATTACATTTAAAGAAAAAAATATTATTTACAAATCGCATTAATTTTCATAAATAATTAATTAATCCATTAATATAAAATTTTAAATTTTAAAGTCTAGATTACATAAAAGAGGGGTAAAAAAAGAAAAAAAATCTAAATAATTTAGAAATTGCAGGCTTAAGTAAAAGATTCAAGTAGTCAAAATGAAAGTAAAAAAGTTAATTACTATCTAATGAAATTCTAATTTAATGAACAAAAAACTTAACTGAGTCTATTAAGCCTCTGTTATAAATTAGAGTAAGACTTTTTTTTCATATTCCGGGCATTCAACACTGATCTTTTGTTCCAATGTTCTCAATTGTCTGCCAAAAAAAGTATCATTTCTCGAAGTAATTACAGGCATTTTTTTATCTCCATAAAGAGTTTCCTGCTCAGATCATTGTTCAAAATTTGTCCTAGAAAAAATAATTTATGTTTCATACAAATTTTAGAAACAAATTCCAGATTGATAGCACTATACAATGGTCTTGTCTGTGAGTATTTACTAATACCAATCGTGTTTTTTATTAGGATATTTTGCCGAGTATCAAGTTCTTTCAATTTATTGTCTGTTTAAAAAACTATATCCATTAAGTGTCTCAGAATTGATTGACAAAATTGTTTATAGATAAAGGCGACTGTTTCTGGTAAGCTACAAAGGTCATACATTAGAAGATAAGCTCATTAACTGTGGAGTACCACAAGGCAGTTGCTTATCACCAACTATTTTCATTTTGTTCTTTAGCGATATAGCAAAAATAATTCATCCTGATGTTAAAATAGCCTTGTTTGCATTTGGGTATCCAAAGCTTCTAAGAAGGATATCCAAAAAATTCTTCAAAACGCAATTGACAAAATTATTGAGTACTGCAAAAAGTGTGGTTTTAAAATCAACGAAAAGAAGACCTGCTATACAACATTTACCAAAGCTGGACATCGAAAGAACTATGAGAAAACGTATGGAATGAAATTAAAAATCGGAAACAGTCAAATCCCAATTGAACCCAATCCGACATTCCTTGGTATAAAATTAGACCCTAAGATTGACTACAAAGAACATCTAAAGATAATCAACTCAAAACAAATCTCCAAAATTAATCTAATCAGGAAGGTTAAGAGCTTTAAGTGGGGATCCTCAATAAAAATCAATAGAATGCTTTATATGTCTCTCATAAGATCACTTTTCGACTACTGCTTTATAATACTTCAATCGGGTACCCAGAAGATTAAATCCGAAATTCAAAAAATGCAAAATCGGATTTTGAAATCATCAAATTTATCCTGCTAAAGACAAGTATCAAAATAATTCAAAAAGAATTAAAAGCTGATCTGATCGATGAAAGAGCAAACAAGCTATTTTTGAAATTTGTTGCTACAAAGCAGAACCATGAATTAACAGCTGAGGAAATAAAGGACTATCTGGTTCATAGCACTAACAGAAACAACTCAAAATACAAAACTCCATTCGATACTATACCTTCCCTGCCAAGTACATAGCTGAATCTACTTAACAATGTAAATACAAATTATAAAATTAAAAAAAAAAAAAAAAAAAAAAACATTCCTAATTTATTTTTATTTTTTTCTTTATAATCTAAATTTTGTAAAATTAAAATTGCTAACAAGAGGGCTGAAAAGAAGGCTATGCCATTCGGAGCTGCCCTGGAAATTCCCCTTTCCTAAATTATCTTTTAAATAAATTAATAAATTCAACCAATTCTATTCCATGCATGAACTTGTATAATTGAATTAGATCACCTCTTTTTCTTCTTTCCACCTGATTTGGAATGTTCAAAGCCCTCAATCTGCTTTCATACGGTTTGTTTCTAATTGAAGAAACAAATTTCGTAGCTCTGCGTTGAATCCTCTCAAGATTCTGACAGTCCGACTTAAGAAATGGAGAACATACAGGCACAGCAGATTCAAAAAGAGGACGATCAAAATTTAAATACAATGATCAAAATTCTGATTTAATTTCAGTGAAAAATTTTTTAATAAAAAGATTATACAATAAATTCAATTATTTTTTATCTTTTTTGTTAAATTATTTTCAGTTTAAAAAGCTTTTCTTGCCAAAAATTAAATTTAGTTTGGAACAGTCATTAATTGAATAATTATGACATTAATTCCAAGTCTAGATTTTACCAAAGTTTCAAACGGAAACGAATTAAAAAAATTCTAACTAGCTCGACAAATTTTTACTAAAAAAATTGTGTATAAAAATTAAGAGTAAACAAAAACATTTACAAAAAATCTCAAAATTTTTTTTACCACACATAAGCCATTTGTTGCACACAAATCAATTGCTTTTCCACAATTCTTTCCGTAAAAGTATTCTTTAACACATTGGCATCTAAAGCCTTGTGATTCATCAATACAGGTGCCATTATTTAGACACGGACTCGAAGTTAGCTAAATTAAATTTAGATTTAACAATCCTATTCAATATTATTTATAGTACTTTTTTTAGAAAATTTCTCCTGTTCTTTACTCTTGTAAACAAGTTTCAAAAGGGGTAATTTTAAGAATTTGTCAAATTATGAAAATATGGCATAAAAATTTCAAAGTCAAAATAAGCTTTAAAAAAAAAAAGAAAATTTTTTTTAAGACTTATTCATGAAAATATTCCAATTTTTTAGAATATAATTTAATTTTTATTTAAATAAATAGCAAGTTTTAAATTTTTTATGTTTCAAAAAGAATTAAAAATTAAAAAAAAAATTTAATTAAAATTAGTATCTTTAATACTTAAAAAATTTATTTTCGAAAAACAAAAAAAATTTACCGATTATCTTTTATAAAATCTGGAAATTGATTTAAAATCAGACATTCTATTTTATTCTATGAAAAATAAATAGAATAAAAGCTGAATTTAATTTGGAATAAACAAGCTTGCTTTGCTTTGGTTTGAACAAATTCAAGTTTATTAAAGGCTGTGAAATGTTTCATAGCATTTTATTTTTCATAGTAGACAAATAAATTTTCATCGCATTTGTCGAAAATTTACATTTAATGAAAAAAAGTAAATGAATAAAAACTTCTTAAATTTTTTTTTTAAATTTCTCACATTCAGTAAAAAACTTAAGATCAAGACGTATCGTTCATTATGTCATTAAAAAAAAGTCCAACACTTGCTTGGCTTCCATAATAACCAACTGAGACGATGCTATTTTTTTTACTCAGTTGAATTAGAAAAAATTTAAAAATAAAAAAAATAAAAATAAATATCATAGAAATCCAAAAAAAATTTAATTTTTTGTGTAAATTTGAATATCAACAAAATCTAGATAATTTCTTTTATCTAGATTTTACAGACGACGCTTTGACAGTAGTTGAGAATTAGGCAGAAATTTTCATGATCTTCCGATTAATATAATTTTCCCAGAGTTGTTTTTAAGTCACAAGTCTTAAGTCAAGTCAAGTCAATGACTTAAAAAATTTTTAAGTTTAAAAAATCGGTAAAAAAAAAGCGGCAAGTCAAAGTTACGGTCAACATTGTGGCGGGCAGTCATTTAGCCGTTCGGCTTGGCGGCCAGAATTTGGGACTGCGGCGCTGAAAAAAAAGATGCCAAAATATCATAAAAATATAAAAATTAAAAAGTTAAGAAAATTAAATATGTTTATTAATTAAAAAAAAAACCATAATTTAATAAAAAAAAAAAAAAAAATTTTAAGTCATGACTTTGACTTAAATTTTTGTGACTTAGACTTAAAACTGTGACTTAAAAACAAGTCTGAATTTTCCTAGAATAATTACTCTACATAAATAGGAAAACAGGAAAATTTATTTGATTAATTTGTAAAATTAGAGAAAAAATTGACTTAGGGATCTCGGAACTTCGAGTCATCAAGATTAAGACAATTATTATTGTAAAATACTTAAAGAAATTTCTAGTCATGATATTTAAAAATTAAAAATTAAAAATTAAAAAGTCTTTGACTCGGACTTTTGAAAAAAAAGTCCGGACTTGGACTTGACTTGAGACTTGTGACTTTTAAACAACTCCGATTTTTATTAATAAAATACTATTTATTCGTCAATTATGCTTTGAAAAAAAATTTCAATGAAAAGAGGCAACTTGAAGTTCATGATCATAATCAAATGATCAAAATTTAATTGATTAAAATCTTAATAAAAATGATAAAATTAGATTTTTTTTATTTTTTTTTTAAATAAAACATAAGATGTTTATTTTTTTAATTAAAAAAAAAACAAATCTTTTTTTCTCTAATTGACATTTAATTGATTATTCTAAAGTCTTTATTTGAAAACTTTAAAGACAAATTTAAAATAAAAAAAAAAACCAAATAAACGCTTTAAATGATATTTTAATATCAATTATATTATATTACGGCGAAACAAAATTAAATTTTGTATTGTAAAATTTTAAAATATTGGTTAAGTATTCAATTTACTTCAGATAGAAATTCATATAATTTTCTATCTAATTATTGATTAAACAAAAAAGTTTAGTCATTTATTATTAAAAAATTGATAAAAATTCCTTTTTATTTAAATCATAAACTAAAAATTTGTATTTGAAATTTACATTTGATCATGAACATCAATTTGCCATGAAAAGATTCAGGTCCGTATTTAAAGTACCTTTGTTTTTGAAAAATTGTTTGATTGCCCTTTGCTTCACTCTATCATACACTAAAAATAAAAGTTAAATAAAATTAATTTTAAAAATCTGTCAAATTTACCAAAAAATGACGTGAAAAATTGAATGTCAAATTAAGCTTCAAAAAGCTTGAGAAACATTTATTTTTCGAGACTAATTCAGGAAAATATTCCAGGTTTCAAGAACCCAATTTTATTTCTTTTCTTCGAAATGTTTCATTAAATGGTAACTTTTAAATTTTGTTTTGTTCACAAATAAATAAAATTTGAAATAAATAAGTGTCTTGAATACTTAAAAAAAATTTTGTCAATTTATTTAAAATTTGATCTTACTCAGTAGAAAAAAAATTGACAATAAGATTTTCGAATAGCTATAAAAAGAGTCATTCCTGTCAAATTACATAATATTTTTTTAAAATTTTTATTCTAAATAAAAAATCAAGTCTCGCCTGTTATTTTTTAGTTTCTAAACAACTCCAAAACTATTTACCTGTATTCTTAAAGAAGAAAATTTGCTAAATTTATTTATTTTGATTTTAAAGGTAAAAAAATGAAAAAAGCAGAAAATAATTACAGCGCTGTCAAAGCACGGCAAAGCCGGAAGACTCGAAAAAGTCGACGTAGCTTTAGTCCAAGCGAGTTGTTGTCCGGTTTGAACAAAGCCATAAATATTGAGATTGACACCCCAGAGCAGTCAGAGCACGACGACCCGGATCTTACCAAATTCATTGAGATTTCAGATTTTGTCTGGGCCAGAAAAGAAGCCAAATCAAAGCCAACCAAAGAGCCAGTCAGCAGCCAGCAGATAAACCTTAAAGTCCCTAATCAAAACCCGAAGCTTCCCGAACGATCCAGCTCTAATAAAGAGCCTCGGACCCAAGAGCTTACCAAAGACATTAGACGCTCTAATTCAGTAAGCCACAAACCGTCTCTTCAAGAAAAAACAAAAAAAGATAATTTAATAATTACTAATGAAGTAAAGCGAAAGCCTTCGAAAAATGAAAAATTCAAACCAAAGTTACAAGTACCACGGCTTTATGCAAATCAGCCTCAAAAAATTGAGCAACCTCTGGCTGTTACACTGGACACAAAGTCTTTAAATCAAAAAGAAAATGGTGGTTTTAGTCATGAGTATAAAATTTTGACCAAAAAATTAAAAAAATATTTTATTATTTTCACTATTTGTATTGTTTTGTTGGTTATTATTGGAATTGTTTTATCAATTGCACTTTCTGTTGTAATAAATAGTAATGATTAATTTTTTTTAATTTCAAGAATACTTAGATTTTTTTTAGAGTCTTGTTTGGTACAAAAGTGTGCATCGACAGATGTGACAGATGACGATAAAACTCAGCAAATGTCAACTTTATACAAAACCATTTCTAGAGATATTTCCACGAAAATTCAGCTGACAACCCAGTCAACTATTCATTTGACAACTCAAATGACTAGAAAATTTTCTTCCACAACCACTTTTATAACGGAGACACAGAAGCCTGTGATGCGGAAAAATTGTGATTATGGTTTTAGTGGGATCAATTGTGAAGATGGTAAATAAAAATTTTTCCAACATTCTTTAACATGTGTTTTTAGGATTCTTTTAGTTTTTTGTTGTTAGGCAATTTTAAAAGATTAACAAAACCTTTGAAAGCTAAATTTAGGCTTTGTCAAGTTTTTATTTCAAATTTTTTTTAAATTGGACTCGTAAAAATGTTTTGTTAAAATTTTAAAGGATTAAGTTTGGCTTCGAACGTGAAAATAAACGTCATTGATTTAAAAATTTTGAAGCCTAATGAATAAGTTTTCTTTAGGTTTGATCACCTCTAATGAGGTGAAAAAGTCTCGAATTAGTATTTCGGCAAAAAAAATTTTAAAGATCCTTAGTATTACTTAAGGTTTATCATTTTTAACCCAAATATTATTCTTTTTAACCTATTTAGCCGTGTAGAACTATAAATATGCAGTGATGCTATTTTTTTTAATAATTAAAAATACATTTTCTCTCTCTCGCTCATAAAAAAATTTTCTTAAATTTTCTTTTTTCAAAAAAAAGTGTTAATTTCAATTTATTTTGAAATTTTACAGCATTCCAAATTGTTTCCTTTTTTTTTTTTAACTTTTTACTAATAGAATGAAATCAAATCGTAAAAACTTGGTTTATTTTGTACAAAAGAATGATTAATAATCGATTAAATGGTCGTTATTTAAATTTTTTGAAAAACCAAAAAAAATTATTCCTTAATGATTTATTAAATGGGTAAAAGGGGTTAAAATTTTTCATTTAGGGTTAATATTTATAATTTTATGTGTAATCGGCTTAACCGCTTTAACACTTTTGGGCCATAAAATAATGAGGGAAATTGGGTTACTATTTTTGAAGTTTTTGAACAAAATGGGCGATAAAAAATGGGGCTACCGGTTAGACTTTGTTTCTTTGTGCTTTGATTTTTTTAAAAAAAATATTGGCGAAGATTTTAATTTAAAATATTAAGAAATTCTGTAAATCTTGTAGAAAAGAAAAAATTTTCTAAAAAATTAAATCTTTGGTTCGATTTTAAGAGAAAAAATGCAGGTATGATTATAATGTTTGTCATTTTGATTTAGATTTGCATGTAGTATAATATAAAAGACTTTTTTTTAAATAATGTAATCAAAGCTTTTACTTTGTTTAGAATTTAAATTTTTTTTTTAAATTTGAATTGCAAATGCAGAACCGTCTTTATGTCTTTAGGAGGCTAAAAAATTGTTTGAGGAATTCAATGATTCAAGAGCGAATAAATGACATCTAAATTCTAAGCATAGAATCTTTTAAATGTTGATAAAATTTTTAAATTTTAAAAAAAAATTCAATTTTAATTTTAAACGGATAAAATTATTTTAAAGTTTTAAATATTTATAAGTTGAAATTAGTAAGGTAAGATTACAAAATATTACAACAATCATCGTTTGTAAAAAAATGTTATTTTACCAAATCTCACGTAAAATTACTTAATTATACGTAATTTTTGGAAAATCCCAGAAAATATTTGCATAGAGGCAAAAGTGCGTTTTTGAGGGGTAGTGAAGTTCGTTTCAATTCGATCATTTCAATTCGGTTCCTTGCTAATAGCTTTTATATGGAATGAAATAAACTGGTCCTGCAAAATGTTACAACTTGGAACAAGTTTGTTATACCTCAAGACAGAGTCTGCAAAATGGAAAATATAAAAGTTTATATTTAGAAAAATAAAGGAAAAAACTTTGAAAATACAAGAACACTTACCTATAAATAATCATTTACTATTAGAAATAGTGGAATATTAAAGAAAGATAGTATAAAAATTTAAGTTAAAAAATATTTAAATCTGAGTTTCAAACGTTTTATTGATTAAAAATTATTGATTTGAGAATTAAATCTAATTGTACAATAATTGTTATAAAAATATAAAGTAAGAATTGTCAGACATATCGTAAATTGCTACAAAAATATAAATTATAAATTATAAACTAGTTATATGATTAAACAAGATAGAGACTAGCTCTCGCGTTGGCTGTTGGAATCGTTGCGAAGTTTTCGATCTTTAAATTATAAGTAGCATTAACAATTAACAATTAATTTAAATGAATTATTATTTTAAATTAATTTTAATTTTTTTTAATTAATATTTACTTAATTGACTTTTACTGCTAAATAAAAATTTAATTATTTAAAATTTTAGAATGTGGCAAAAGTTTTGTCGAGCCAAATGTAAAAATAGTAGGTGGAATAGAAGCCATTCCAAATAGTTGGCCTTGGACAGCATTAATTTACTTTAAGTATCGAACCGAAGAAAATGCAGCACTAGCAGTTTATTTTTGCGGAGGGACTTTAATCGACCGTGTGACCATTCTTACTGCTGCTCATTGCATTTTCGAAACAATTTACTATCAAAATAAGCAAATTGAAGTTGTTCCAAACAAGTATTTTCCCACAAAAGAATCTATGTACAAAGTGTATTTGGGACTGCATGATAGAACTTTGATTGATTTCGCACAAAATATTGATCCTGCAATTGAAGTCAACGTAGCTAGAATAATAAAAGTAATTTTTTTGTTATATTCATACAATAATATTTTTTGGTGATAAATTTAAAAATTGCATTTTTTACAAAATTTTGATTTTGACTTGAGCAGTGTTCATTTTTTTTTCAAAAACATCTTTTTTTGCGTTATCAAGATCTTCCATCGAATACTTTTTTTTTCAACTTCTTTTTGTTTGTTCTGATTCATTTTTATAATATATTGACGATTTTTGATAATACAGAATGAATATTTTTATCAAATAAAATCAAATTATTTATGTAATTAATAATTAAGAATAAGCACAAGCTAATTTAATTTGATTTGGGGGGTCTATTTTATAATAGAATAGGCGAAAGGTTTAATGAAATTATCAGGGAAGGGAAATAATGTGCTCAATTTTGTTACTTTTAATCAATTTTTAATCATTGATGAATCATTTATTAAAAAATAATCAATAACTATTTAATCTTTTTTAAATATTTTTGATAAAAATGATAACAAATTTTATAGAATTTTTCAAAAATTTTATTCAACCTTTTGAAACCAAAGATCAACTAATGGTTTCTATATACTTTTAAACCAAGCTTAAAAGGTTAAGTCAAACTAAGAACAAAATGTATAAAATAAGCAAAATGAATAATATGAGTAGAACTCTAACCTAAAGTATAAAAATGATAACTCTTTTCATAGTAAGTCAAATTAACAGCCACCGTCAATAGGTGATTTAAAATTTAAAAATGTCTAAAAATGGATATTTTTAAATTCAAAAGTTAACATGCTGAACTTTTTATCTCTTTTATTCTTTAAATTTCTTTATATTATTTTTCTAAAATATAATTTTGTTAATTCCATAATCTTATTAAAGTCATATTATATTTATCATCAATATTTTTTACATTCAACGTAGAAACTTATTTGAAAATCTTAACTTGCCCAGAAAATTCTACTTTTTCCTGTTTTGGCAATACTAAGCTTGATAAAGAAATTATCTTGAAGATTTTATTGAAGATTTGGATAGGATTCTTTGAGAAACCCTTAAGAGATTCTGCTTAAGATCTTATCAAGAATTATAAAATGGGAAAAAAATAAATTTTTTTGATAAGAAAATTTTTTGTGAGCTAGAAATGAAAAACCAAAAAATTAATTGTTTTATATATCTTTTTTTTTCAATTACAAGGTGAATCATCAGGTTGGTGTCGCTATCTTTTAAAATGATTAATACTTAATTTATTTAAATTCGGCATAAAAGTATTTTTCAAAATTTTAAATCATAATTTAAATTAAAATAATATTTTGACTCCGGGATTATTTGAAAATATTTAACAACAAGATATTCAATTTAAACAACTCAAATTTCGTCACTAATTCCATAATTTTATCATTTATTCACTTGTTTTCCTGTACCGAGCTTGAGCTCCCTCAGAATCAAAAAAAAGGCTTATATTTCTTGTAGTAGAAAAAAAATTTTTTTAAAGAAATTTTATTTTCGTAAAGTAGAAAAAAAAATTATAAAAAATATTTTTAAATGTAGAAAAAATACTTGAGAAAATAGAAAAAAAAATGTTAGTTTTTTCTATGTCTTCCGCGTTTTCGTTTTCATTGTCAATGCATCATCAGCCAACAGTGTATGAATATCAAAGTTGAAATCTAATAATTTTTTAGAAAGATTTTTGATAGAACTAAACATGAACTCATAATCTTCATGAGTCTCAGTTTTTGAGAGTAATATTCCAAAAGGATGAAACGCTTTCGCCTTGTCGGTTGTGCCACAGAGAAGTACTTGGAAATTGATCCAATTGAGTTTGTGTGTAGTGTCCACCGCGACGTGAGTTGCTTTTTTTGTTAGAGAAATAAGTCTCTTTGTAGTCATAAAAATTCGAAAGTTGACATCATCTGGTTTAAACAAAAATTTTGAAACAACGAATGTCATCATTCGGGGATAAAATTGACACTTCCAGCCTATTATTTTAATGCATTAATGCTTTGACCAGGATCAACTTGTATTTGGTCTTTTTTTTGTCTGTGTATCAGGTTATTGATTTGAGGCTCTCACATTTATACAAACCCATCATTAAGGTTTTTTCTAAGCCATCGACTAATTTCTTTTGCTTTTTTGTTTTCATTGAAATACGTTGCAATAACTTTGTCTTTGGTATGTGTTGGAATCAATCGATCATTTTCATTGTTGTCTTCGTGTGGTTTGTCTTGTTTATAAATTGTTACTTGAGTATTTGAAAAAAAATTTTTATTAAGTTTTATTGATACTAATTTTTTTACTGTTTTAATGCTTTTTTATACTCATTATAAATTTAATTAAAGTTATTAATACAGTGTTAATAAGTTATTTGTCAATTAGTTTTAAATGATAGTTTTTTTAATCGATAAAAGTGAGAACAACGCTAATTTTTTTTTCTATAATGAAAATTTTTTTTCTTTAATCAAAAATATTTTTTCTATTAAAAAAATATAAGCCTAAAAAAAATAAAATAAAAAGACTAAAACAAATTAAAATAAAAAAAAAGTAAAAAAAAAGATTAAATAGATGTGTAATAAATAATATGTATTTTTTTTTAAACGTAGGCTAGTATTAGACATGCTTAAATACTCATTAAGTCAGGAAAAGAAAAAATTACAAGGCAGCAATCACACAGTGGAGTTGGAAATTCGATATATCTGGATTGGAAACCTTCTCTTTATTCTTCCACCAGTCTGACGACCATAATTTTATTGAAAATTGTCATCTTAAATAGGAATTTCAAATAGTATTTTATGGAACTTGTGAATTTCCTGAACTTAGTCGATTTTCACATTTATTTAAGTGATTTTGATCAGTGTGAGTTCTAGCTTTAGCTAATATTAACAAATAGGACCTCAACTTTTGTTTTAGAAATCAGCATTAAAGAAAATATTGATCTTATTTTTTACAAAATCTACCTTTAAGCATAAAGATTACAATTCTGAAAACGAATTAAACGACATAGCTATTCTAAAATTAGAGAGATATATTGGGCTAAATGAGCGCATTCAGCCAGCTTGCTTGCCGAAAACTAACGAAAACTATCCGATTAAAGCAGATGTGCCAGCTTGGGTTATGGGTTGGGGTACTTTGTCACATGGAGGACAAAGCTCAAATAGACTTAGAAATGTCAAAATAACTGTTTATGATGGAAATTTGTGTTCAAACGTTATTAGTAGTTATGCAAAAAATTGGAGTAGCCAATTGTGTGCAGGTGAAATAAATGGTGGAAAAGATTCTTGTCAAGGTGATTCAGGGAACAGCTTGTTTGTTACTGATTTGGTAAATGATAAACAAAAATATGTAGCTGCTGGTATAGGTAATAACTTAAAAGTTTGAAATAATTTCTGGCAATTAAAGCTTTTAATTTTTTAGTTTCTTATGGACACGGTTGCGGTTTTGTTGGCAAACCAGGGTAAATTATTTGAACTTAAAAAAAATAAAATACATGCTTTTTATTAAGAATTTACACTCGGATAAGTCATTTCTTAAATTGGATAAAAATTCATTCTGCATGAGATAAATTTTTTACTGTTTTTTTATTTAAATAAAATATTTTAATAACTTTTTATGTCAACAATACTTTTAACATTAGAGGACCCGAATTTTTATACTTTGAAAACCCAAGTGGGTTTAAAAATAACTAGAGAACCCATTTTTCTGTAAAAGATGTGAACAATGAATTGTGTTTAAAAACTATGGAGAATGGTAAGACCTACCATTAATTCTTTCAAATTATCTCGTCGGTCTGGTGAATAAATAGCCATAAGCCCAGTACCTAAGACTTGATTCCACCCAAATTGTTTCGATTTAATTTTCACCTGAACTCTTTGGCTTGGTAACTAAATTAAAAACAAACCTTTTATTTATCAAAATTAATGGGTCTCCCCCAATAGGTGACCAAGCGGTCACGAAATATGTGACCAATTCAATTTCTCTCATTTGGTGACCAACAGTGGTCACGTATATTTGACCGTGGAAATAGGTGACCAATATTTTGAAGACAACGGTCACGTAATGAGTACATAGGTCACCAAATGAATATCAATGGTCACCAAATGAATGACAATGGTCACATGAATTTAATAAAATATTATTACAAAATTTAAGTTAATTTTATAAAATGAATTTTATTTACTTATTATTATTAATTTAAAATTTTTATTATAATCATTTTTTTGATGAAACAGCAAATTTTATAAAAAATATTGTTAGATTTTATATTAAATCCAAAAACAATTTTAAAACTATTCTAAAAATTAAAAATCAAAAATGAATGAACAATTTAAAGATTCCGAAGAATATAACATTTTTAATATGTTACGCGAAATTGGTGCAGTGCATGTTTCACAAGTCTGTTCTAAATCCAATTGTCCTAAGTATCAAAGAGAAATGGAACTTCGATTTAGAACAAGGGGAAAAGACTCGGTGATAACGTTAGTGAAAATATGATAGCTGGTTTCTTTGAAAAGTTAAGACAGCTTTGTTCATTAAGTTTAGATAAGAATTAAAAAAATTTTTTTTCTTTTTTTTTTAAATTTAAGTGGTCACGAAATGACGTCGATGGTCACATAATGAGTTTAAGTGGTCACATAAACTACATGTTGGTCACCTAAATAATTTAATTTTAAAATTTATTTAAATATTGGTCACCTATTTCCATGGTCAAATGTACGTGACCACTGTTGGTCACCAAATGAGAGAAATTGAATTGGTCACATATTTCGTGACCGCTTGGTCACCAATTGGGGGAGACCCAAAATAATTTCAACTGTTACCTATTTTTTTTCATTTTATTAATCATATCGTGTAATAAGATGAAAATGTTAAAAAATAAATGAGCTTATGAGCTTAAACTATGTAAATTTTTTTTTCACATTTTAATCCATGCCAAAAATTACTTTAAAAGCTTTTTTGGTTTATTTAATTCAAATTTTTGTATAATTTTATTATATTTTTCTCAAGACCTTTTAAAATTTAATTTAAAATTTATTTTAACCTTGGTTTAGATTGTTTTAATTAATACTCAAAAAAGCGAAACAAACATTCAAATTAGGATTACATTTTTAAATTTTCTAAATTCGAATTCCATCTTGATCACTGTTAAATAATTTTTTTTTCAGAAGAAAAAATTCCTTTCAAATTCTGATGATTCATCTGATTCTTAATTCAAAAAATTATTTTTATCCTTGTGTTTTTAAATGTAAATTATTTTATTAATAACACACAGATCTAAAATATTTAAAATTTAAAGTTTGTTAATTATTTTCAAAAGCCAGAAATTTGTTGGAGTCTTTATCTGAGCATTTTGTTGAAGATTAAATCGTTGATGGGCGCCATACCGATACAAGCTCTGAAAAAATTCTCAATTGTGCTGCGCTGTTTAAAAAGCGAGTTAACTGGTCGTCCCACACTCAAAGGTGCTTTGAGCATGTAGCTCAAAATGGTCAAAATTGGATGAAAATTTTCGTACTCTGTATGTCCTTGCTGTTTTACTTGTATTCTGGTCATAAGTTCAGTAAGAATAGCCAAATCGAGAATCAACGGCGAGGCCAGCAATGAGTCTTCACAAGTATTGTGAATTGAAATAGTCTTTCTGCCACCCATGAATATTTCATTCTCATATTCATCCAAAGCTCGCTTGCTGTCGCCAACCGATGGAACATACTTGATCACAACCACGTGATCCGGTTGCTCGCCTTTTTTGTACAAAATTGGATTAGAGTCGACCATGTCGTCGACTACATTTGTTTTGGATATTTCCTTGCTTCTAAATTGACTGGGCGAGTTCAGGTTGAGACCGTCATTATTTCCCAAATGATTGTAGCTTGTAATAGCCAAAGGCTTGATGCCAGCATTTACCAAAAAATCCACTAGTACACTTTTGAGCTTGGTTTGGCCTGATTTAAAGTCATCGCCACCAATGTAGACATTTTTTTTGTACGCCAAATCCAACACACCAGGCACAAATGTGTTCTGAGGACTGCCATTTATGAAGGGACAATCTTCAAGTATACTAGCAATGGCAAACATGGATGAAGCCGATATCTCTGCATGATTGCTCTCGATTGACTTGAGCAAATTTTCTGATGAGTCATTCACACCATCGATCAATTCAGCAAACCTCTCTGTATTTGCTGTCCACAAAACAATAACTTTGTCGAGGCTATTCGATTTTTTAAAATGTCGAATATCCTCTCTGATAATTTCCAGTTGATCTCTCTTGTTGGTTTCTTTGATCAAGTTGTCTGCGCGATTCTCTTGATTAGCTGCAATAAAGTCCTTGTAGTAAATGCTTGGCAATGGTTTGAGCTTGACCATTTCATCATAAACTTGCCGCTGCAGATCGGGCTCAAGGACCTGGGCTCGTTGCATCGATTCGGCCAAATTTTTGGAGCTTATGTCCCATCCACCAATGACCAAATCATTCGGCTCCACCATAGGCAACAGTTTGTTCAAAGGCACAAATACATCCTCTCCATTTTGATCGACGCCTATTTTGCTGGTCGATGCCATAAGCAATGATCCAAAGTAATTGGCGTGTTGTACACCTCTTCTTGTATTCCAGCTTAGTTTATTTCTGTTCGCGATGATAGCTGCCGTAAGTGTAGAACCATTGTTGCCACCCCATCCCACTAGCATCAGTCCCACACGAGGCACTCTCAAATCTGTTCTTAGCTGGTATTTTTTAAACTCACTTACCAAGTCATACTGATCCGTGGAGCTGTTTTTCAAGGCTTTGGTCACTTCATACGTGTAGTCCGTGTACAGATAATTGTCTTTGATTTGTGTGTTTGGAGAGTTAATGTACATGTTTGCAAGACTAATACTACTAGATAAATAAAGTGATTTGTAAATTAATAGATCCTTGGTATTTATATGGTTCAGAAATAATGGTTCGATAGACAATTATTATTCTAAGTTTATTCAAGTCATTAATTACACACGTTTTAAAAAAGAAAAAAAAGAAAAAAGATTGTATCACTTTAATTAAAAGCATTTTTTTCAAAGACGATGGCTTCTAAAGGTTTTTCTCAAGGTTCATTAAATTATCATGATATGCCTTAAAGATGTTTAAAATATTACTTAAAGCATTTGATTTGAATCTGATTAGATTTGTTTGATGAGTATTTTGCCACTAAACTAAGATGATCAAAAAAGATCGTAGATTTATAAAAATTTTAAAATGTTTTCTTTTATTTTTCAACTGATATTAAAGATTTTGAAATATCAACCTTAAAATTAATTTTTCAACTTCTGAAATTTTCAATGCGATCTCTCAAAAGATCATTTATAACTTGAAATAATTTAGTTATAGATGGCTCTATGCTATTTTAGTTATAAAAAATTTTGGTTTTGTCTTGGATTTGGACCTCGTTTCCCAATGAAGTCTTTAATTAAATCTTTATTGCTTCAGTCCATAGTTAAACTCTCGAATCTAAAGTAAGACTTGGGAAGTCTGACTGGATAGAGTCAAAGGACCTTGCAGAAAAATCAGAAAGTTTACAAAGTACTCAAGCTAGGAGAATTTTGATGCATTCATAACCTATATTTTATCAAGATTACTTATTGTTCAAATAAAACTTTTCGACATTATATAGTGTAAAATAAAATTTTCTATTGATAGAATTTTCTATATTTAGCATTCAAATTTTAATCTTTCAGGTATTAAGTCTAATAAGTTTATTTTTCTCAAATAGTATAAATTAATATGATATTTTCTGATTTTAATTGATTATTGTATGCGGCGGTAAAGTTTCGAAAAAAAAATTTAAATCAAAGCAAAATTACAAAATAAATTGAATAAACGAAGAGAATAATATGCAATGAGAGAACTAAGAAAATATACGCTGATAAACTTGGAGCATTATTAAAGACTCTTAATATTTTGGCAAAATATTTTTAGTAAAAATTCCACAGAAATAGTAAAAAACCCATAAATGTATAAAAAAGTAATAATATTAATTTTGTGTCAATTTTTTTATTTAAAATTAATATAAATAGTAAGAATACCCAAAAAAAATTAATTTTTCCATTTAATCAATAATAAAAAATATTTTTAGTAAAAAAAAAAAAAAAAAATTATCAGAAATTTTAATTTTTTTGTCCTAGGACAACCATTTGGACAATAAAAATCTCTTTTTTCTTCATTGGGGCATTACAAGTTTTACAAATATTCTCTATTGATAAAGCTGCATCATTCGGCTTGTGTCTTTTAGATGATGTTGGAGCTTGTTCAAGTTCTTTATCCGAATCGTCTTCGGATTCAAGTATGACATTCTCTTCGTTCTGAATACAGTCCGCTGGTTGATGTTGTAGGCACGACCTTGTTTTCTTTTTTGATCCTCGCTTTGGCACGTTGTTCAATGCCAATATCATTGAAGTTCATCAATTCTAAAAAAAATTAATATTAATAAATTTAAAGAAAATTTTTAGTGTTATGTTTTCATAATTTTAATTGTTTTATTTACAATTGACAACGTGGTGACTTAATTCAACTATACAAAGTCAGCAGAGGCAAAGATGACATAACGTGGCACAACGAGCCAAATTGGTCGGCTCCGAGAGACACGAAGAGAAGTCAACTACGGCGTGAGATCGTGGCATCTTGTCAGCAAAGACACAACTTCTTCATCAATCGAATAGCTAATGAATGGAACGAACTGCCAGACGACATAGTCGCAACTCAGACCGTGGACTCCTTTAAAATCAAATACGACCATTATCAATTAAGACGACCGCTTTGAGGGGCATCCCTGCGAGTTATCTCGCCACGCGGTCTTACTACTACTACTACTACTACTACTACTACTACAATAAGTTGGGAAAAAACGAAAGAGATAAAAATTTATAATTTTTGTTGATTTTTTATATAAATTTGTGGTAATTTTACTAATTATATTGCGTTAAATACTGACAGCCATTATTAAATAGTATTTGTGACACACTCCCTGACTATCAGCTTAAAGATATGAGAGTCTTAGAAAAAGTTATGGATAACATAATAAGCAAGCTAAATGCGGAATTTATTGAGGCATCTGATGAGATAACTGAAGAGAAGTTGTTGAAGAAATATAAAATGGATGGTGGGATATGAACATCAAACAACTACGCGACGAAAACCGTCAAACTAAGAAGGTGTATCGGTCAGATCGAACAACTATTAACAAAATCTTAATGAAAAAAGCTAAGACAGCGTTAAGAAAAAAACAAGATGAGAACAAAAATAAAATTGAAGTTAAACAACTTGTTAAGCAAAATAGACTTTACCGTATAAATAGAAAATCGTTCTTCAAGTGCATGAAAAATATTATTCAAGATAAATGTGAGCCGAATGTTGACATAAATATAGCCCGTAGTTGAATTTTCAAACTATTTAGTGAGAGCGAAAGCAGGAACGTTTAATCAGAGAAGAACCACAACGACATTGTTGAAGATTTTATTCACAAAAACAAAGTACAAATATGAATACGTTTATTTTCACGTAAATTATCTGTAAATAAACAAAAAGAAAATCAGATAAAATATCTGTAAGTGAATTAAAAAAAAAATTATTTTCAGATAAAAAAAAAGATTAATCAATTAGCACATTCATTACAAATCCATTTCTTTTTTTTTGGAGCATAAGTTCTATCAACACATTTTCAATGAAAAATACAAGAACAATTATCACAAACTATATTCTTTGATTCACATGATAAACAACAAATTTTACATAATTTACCCTAATTAGCTTTTTTTGGGTCGTATACCATTACTCTCTGATGTTATATCATTTATCTCCCTGTGATGGATACACTTGATTTCAAGATATTTAAAATTGTTGTCTTCAAGTTTTCGGCTACTAACGGTTGTCCAAATCGAATAGCTTTGTTTCGAATATTCATTTAAAGTTTGGATAAATTCGTCAAAGTTGTTGAAAAGTTGTCCAAGATATTACTTTTCAGACATTTTTTTTCAAAAGTTTTAAGTGTATTTGCGTAGTTTTGTTATGATAAGTAAAAGGAGTTTAGTAAGAAACAAGTGCATTTTAAATAAAGATTTAGGATTAATTTTTAATTATGGTTTCACTTCATTAATTCGGCTTAATTAATTTGTTTCAATTATTATGGTCTTTGAATTGTTTCTATTTTTATTCTTTTGATTATTGACATTTACGTGAAAATAAATTCACTCTATGAATATATAATGTCACAATAGAATCTAATAGAATTATTATTTTAATAGAATTATTATTTTAATATTTATTTTAATCATTTTTTTTATTTATTTTTATTTTTTCTCTGAAGGAGCTAACGCTCGATACAGATTTACAAATAAATAAATAAACTAATAGAATTGTAAACATAATCAACAAACTGCCAAATAACAAGTCTGTTGGTCATAACAATATAACAAACGAAATGATAAAACTTGGTCTAAGTCATAAGCTAATAAAAATTCTCAGGCTGATTTATGAAACGTTGTTCAGGTATAATGTGATGCCTAAAAATTTTAATATAGGTCTAGTCAAACTACTGGTAAAAGATCAAAAAAAAGTAATAATGACATTGTCGACATGCAGTATTTTCGCTCAAGAAATCGTCTTATACAACAAGAGAAAATCTAAAAGAACTTGTGTATGTTCAATCGATGGCAGCTAGGTGTTTGATTAAATAAACCGCATAATGTTATAATAATTGCCCCTATTCTATCCTAGTGGATGATGGGGAGGCGCTCATCTCCTTTTCAAGTACCTTTTTGAGCAACGGCTCCGATCTGACACAGAGGCTACTGCATCGAGTTGATAATCTACACCGCAACCCAGTCAATTAAAATTTGATGTTGCATCAATGAAAAAAAAAAAATTCATCGAGTTATCATCGATGAGGAGTGAGCGGATTCATTATGTTACATCGATGAAAAATAAAAATTTCATCGGTTTTTCATATATTCCAATAAATATTTTTTCATCTAGTTAAAATAAATTTAAAAGTTATTTATCAATTGTTATTTCTTTATTTTAATTTAATTTATAAAATATTTTTGAAAAAAATAATAAAATACTTAAGCCTGTTTAAAAAAATTCAAAATTAACTATTAAAAAAATTTATTCTCATAAAAAACAAAAAATTAATTTAATTATACTTTGTAAATAAAATATACAATTTTCATTTAAATTGAGAAAAAAAAATTTATAACTAATACAATTACCAAAAACTGTTAAAAAATTGTGGTTTATGGTTTCTCATCATTTAACAATAATTTTAAAGTTCTCTTTGCCGTATTGTACTACTTATTAAAGGCGGCATAGCTAGTAGTGTGATTTTGCTTTTTTGACCACGGCTAACTTGAGTTGTTGAATTTGTCTCAACTAGACCAGCGCTTGTCGTTGACTTCAATAGTCCAAGTATTCGATTCGGATATATGATTAGGTCCATAACTCATTTTTTCCGAAATCTATTTCTCTATTAATTTAAGCTAATCTTTAAAAAAAAATCAATAATTAATTAAATTAATTAAGATGGTTATTTTTTTTTTTATGATAATCTTAATATTTTGGCCAGTCACAAGTTTGAGTCAAAGTCAGTAGAGACAATTTTTTACTTGACTTAAAGAATCGTAGATTTTTGATCGACAGGAAGGGAAAAATAAATAAAATTTCTAGAATTGCTACTGCAAATTAAAATAAGATTAGCTTGAAATAAATTTTAAGTTAGTGACTTTAGCTTGGCTTAGGATTTTTGAATAACTCTGATTTTAACGAATCTTAACAGAAATTGAGTATGCTTAACAAATAATCGATGAATGACTTAATTAAAATTTAATCCTTGCGTATTTAATAGAAATAAGCTACAATACTGAGTTTTTAAAGCATATATACTTTCTAAATATTACTCAAACATAGATTCAAAGTTCATGCAAAGAATTGTGGATTGCAGGAAAGATAATGAAGTCATAAATATAATGGAGGCATTGGAGACAGAAGGAGACAATAGAAGAATAAGGTTGAATCATTTGCTTCACATCGAGTACTAATCAATATCTTAAAAAAAAAAAAAGGAAATTATTTTTGTTTATTTTATTTTATTTTATTTTCTAAATGTATTTTATTAGACAAATTTTATTATTACTTTTGTACAATTGTGAATTCTCTGGTCTATTAGAAATCAAACTCAGCATTCCACAAGAAAGTGTCCTTGGTCTAAGTGTTCTAGAGTATCTGTAATAACAAAGTCTAGTATTCTATTGCCAAAAAATGGTTCTTAAATTTGCTAGACCAGGAAATTCCCTAAATCTTCTAAAAATTTTGCACTTAATTTGCTAGAATTACCATAACCTTCAACATAGCCATGCATTTTTGTGCATTTAATTTTAGCAAAAGTTTATTCTTCAGCTACAATCAAACCGCTATACTTTTTTACAGCTTTTTTTGCAAGAACAATCGTGTATTATCTTCAGTCACTTTATGACTTGATTATGGTGGCCAATGGATCCAACCAAATAGTTATAATGTTACACCAAATTTCTTTATCGTCTGTACTACAGTCAATCCTCGATATAACGACAAAGTTGGGCGGAAATTTTTATATTCGTTGTATCGAAATTCGTTCTATCGAAAATCCCATACAAAAGCATTGAATAAATTTTAAGATTTATTATTTTGAATTTTTATTAAAATAAATGAAAAAGGTGAAAAAATTCATAAAAAAATAAAATGAAAAGAAAAATTAATCCTTTTTAACATACGAAGTAAAAGTTGTTTGTTTATTACAACTTTTTTCAATTAACAAATTTTCAATATTAAACAAAAAGTTAATGATATTTGATGAATCATATTCTTGTTTATTTAAAAAAAAATCTTTTAAATCGTTAATTCGTTCGATTGCTTCTTTTGAACTAATGATTGACATTTTCGGTTGAGTTAACTCTTCAATTTCACTGTTAGAGCAGTAATCGTTATTTTTTGGTCTTTATGCTTTTTTATTATTTCAATTTTTGTTTCAAGTGAATAACATTTTCGTTTTTTTGGGACAGGATTAGATAAATTTTCACTCATTTTAATAAAAAGATTAACAGATAAAATTTTTACCTGTAAATATATATTTTTTATTGAAAGAATATAGATAAAGTCAAATAAAGAACAATTAAATTTTTGCTTTATTTCCAATTAGTTAATTAAATGTCAAGATTTTTTTTATAATATAAAGGTGCGAGTTTTTTTTGATTTTTCGTTGTATGAAGTTTTATTTCTTAAGAAAAAGATTAATTGGTTCGTTAGAAGAACCTTGTTGTATCGGGTTTTCGTTGCATCGAAATTCGTTCTTTAGAAGATAAAAAGTATTCATTTTCCATTGATCGAAATCGGTTCTGATAATCGAATTCGTTCTATAGGGTTTTTCGTTCTATGGGGTTTCGTTGTACGGAGGATTGACTGTATTTAAATATATTTTCCTCACTTAAAATGAATTGAGGGCATTCCTCACCAAAAAAGCAACCCATCCGACTTAAAATTTTTTCCATTTAAATAATTTGTTAAGTATTTGCAGTTGAAGATTTTAATTAAAAACTTTAATTATTTGCTTGATACCTAAGAATATGATTTAGAATTTGAAAAATGTTTTTTGAATCAAGATCAAATCTAACGTGTATTCTTCGACTTTTGACCAACTCTGGTTCAATCTTGGAACTGCTCATTTAATTCATTAGTAGAAGGTCATTTAAGCAATTTTCGAAACCAAATAGCATTTACCTTTTATTTTTAAACTACAATTTTGTGAAGAGACAAGGATCATTTATTTGTTTTTTATTTGTTTTCTGTACCGAGCTAGGGCTCCTCCAGTATAAATTTAAAAAAAATGGTTTAATTTTTTGTGTTTGAATTACAAAATGTATCTAATGTTGAAATAACATTGAAAAAGCGCGATGTTTCAAATATTTTTTTCAGTTTCAAAAAAAAATAATTTTAAGTTAGGATTACAAACATGAAAAACTTATTTTTTTTTTTTAAATTTTGACTTTGGGTTTGTGATATGATGATCCTTTAAGAAAATATTTGTAGTTTAAAAGACTTACTACGCTCTGTAAAATTCACCAAACGAAAGTAAATTATCCCTAAAGTCAAAATTTTATAAAAAGAAAACAAAGTTTTTCGGGTCTAGTTGCTTAGCTAAACGATGTTTCACCTGTTACTGGAACAATTCTTGTTCTCAGGTTTTATGAACTATTAATTGACCTTATCTAAAAATTGTTCACTTATTTTGAAATTGTTTCATCTATTTAGAAAAAAGCTAATGCCATGATTAAAAATAAGTTAGAAAAAATAATTACATATATAAAGTTTGGCGGAGTAGGTAAATTTTGCGAAATAGATGAATCTTTGTCCGCCAAAGTCAAACACTAAAAGGGTGAAAAATTAATTTTAGTTTTCTTTAATTTTTATTATTTTATGCTGAATGGCAAAGATTTAAGTAGAGAGCGCATTTGGGTGTTTGGGATTGTGGAAAGAGTAATACCAAGTCAACCAGATCAGAGCAAATGCTAAGCTATTTCTAAAGCTCCTTCAAATTAAAAATCAAATAACTATTAACTAATTTTTATATCAGTTTCGAGAATAAGGCATTCTATTAAATTTTGAGCTTTATTGATTTTTTTCACATTATCTAAAAATTGTTCATCTAATTCTATTTGAACAAAAAAATTGGGTGAACCATTAGTTCAAAAAACCTGTGAACAAGAATTTTTCGGATAATAAGTGAGCTATGGTTCACCTAACCGACTAGACCCAGTTTTTCAACGACTGAATATAAACTTTAATCTGAATGAATTATTTTTCATTTTATTCATTTTATCTCTTTTTTTATAATTTAACTTTATTTTTAGATTTTTCATATTTTTTTATTCTGAATGAGCATTTGCTCGGTAAAAATAAATAAATGAATTGTTTAAAAATTAAAAAAGAATTTTCAATATTTTTTTTCAAATTTCAAAATAAAAATTAAACTCATTCTATTTCACTGACGAGTTTAATTTCAAATATGATAATGTTTGCAATATTAACTTAAAATTATTTTTTTTGGAACTGAAAAAAATATTTGAAACATCGTTCTTTTTCAATGTTATTTCAACATTGGATTCATTTTGAAATTCAAACCCAAAAAATTAAACTAAATCAAAATCAAAATAAAAAATAAAATTAAAGTTAATAAAATGAAATAAAAAAAAATGAAGGTTAAGAGGACATAGATTGTTTCATTTGGCACAGTTCAGGTTTCAGGAAAATAGGAGGGAATAGGAAGGTAGCAATTAGACAATGGAGTTGGGTATTCAATATATCTTGATTCGAAACCTTCTTTGTATTCCTCCACCAGTCTTACAACCGATGGAATAGAAAGACTCAGTCCTGTCCCAACATATCTCTCACTCAACTCAAAAAGCCGATTCGAGACTGTTAGTAATTTAAGTTTATTAAAAGCCTCATGATGCACCATGTTGGAGGGAATATCATATTTTAACTTAAGGATAGATCTGAATGCTGTATTCTGAATTACATGTAGTTTTTTGATATTATTTTCTGAAAATGAATTCAAGCAAGGAAAAGAATAGTCTAAAATTGATCCTACTAAAGATTTAATAAAATTTCCTAGTGTATTTTGATTAAGATCCCATTTTTTGTTTGAAAGTATCTTAATAATATTTAGCCATTTATTGCAGCGTTCTTTAATTTCGTCTACTAGTATATTAAAGTTTAACTTAGAATCAAATTTAATACCAAGAAACTTGATTTCTTTTTGGCTCATAAATTTTTAAGTTTAGATTATCACTCTCTTTTTTGTACCTAGAAAAAACTACTGAACACGACAAGGAGAACTTAAAAATAATTTTTAAATGGTGAAAAGCCATAAACATCAATTTTCTTTACCGCTTATAAAATTTGAAAAAATTTAATTAGATCAAAAATTTTACTCTGTCAGAAAAGTGTGTTATTTAGAAAAAGTGTAAAATTAAGTTAAATTTTTTCAGTTTGAAAATTTTTTTAGAGTGTGCAGAACAGCGATTTTGGGGTGTTTTTAAGTAAGTGTGTTTGTTAGAGTTTTGAGTGTGTTGAGTCAATTATTTCAAAATATAAATAAGAACTTCAAACACTTCTGAATGAAGTTAAACTGGCCGTCAGGAATTCTTTTTATGGGTTAGAGGCATCGATTGCTAGATCCCGTAAAGATCAGCCAAAACTGCTCTATAGCTACATTAGTTGTCAAAAGAAATGTCAAGACTCTATTAAAGGCCTACTTGATAAAGATGGAGTCTTTCACACAGATACGGAGAGTATTGTCAATCTCTTCAAAATTCAATTTGGCAGCGTCTTCAGTCCCCGCTTCCCATCTGAAGCTCAAAATAGACCTACTATAGCACCTAAGATGAGTGAAGTCAAAATTAAATCTTTCTCTGCTGAAAAAATTGTTAATACATTAAACGATTAAATCCTAGAAAATCACCAGGAATGGTCGGCATCCATCCCTTTTTAGTGAAAAGCTGCGCATTGGCGATTTCTGAGGCATTGAGTGTTATTTTTACACTTTAATTTGCATACAGCAAGAAAAAATCCAGTTTTTAAAAAAGGCAGCAGAAGTATACCTGGTAATTACAGGCCAATCCCCTTGACTTCAGTGCCTTGTAAGCTAATGGAGCGCATGGTTAAAGACATTATGATGGAACACCTCTATAGCAATAAACTTATGGCTCCTGAGCAGCATGGTTTCGTTCTGAGGAAATCAGTTGTCACGAATCTTTTTGAAGCAATTGATCGTATGAGTGATGGCATTAGCAATGGCTTTTTTGTTCTTGTTCTTTCTGTTTTCCAGTCTGGACATTGACACTTGCTAGACCGCCATAATAACTACCTGGAACGGCTACTGTTACTCTGACTGGTGGGTTGCCGATGCTATTTATTTTAAAAAATTTTATTTTTTTTCAAATAATCAAAATAAAAGTTTTTGGCTTGGACTTTTGTAAATTTTTGTAAAATTTGTAAAATTTAAATTAAATTTATTTCAAATGAGACTGTTTGAATTCAAATGATATTATGAAATGATCATCAACTTTAACTTGTCTTTTGATTTTATCTTGGTCAAAAACTGGCAAAAAGGTGAATTCTCTGGTCTATTAGAAATCAAACTCAGCATTCCACAAGAAAGTGTCCTTGGTCTAAGTGTTCTAGAGTATCTGTAATAACAAAGTCTAGTATTCTATTGCCAAAAAGTGGTTCTTAAATTTGCTAGACCAGGAAATTCTCTAAAGCTTCTAAAAATTTTGCTTTTTTGTTCTTGTTCTTTCTGTTTTCCAGTCTGGACATTGACACTTGCTAGACCGTCATAATAACTACCTGGAACGGCTACTGTTACTCTGACTGGTGGGTTGCCGATGCTATTTATTTTAAAAAATTTTATTTTTTTTCAAATAATCAAAATAAAAGTTTTTGGCTTGGACTTTTGTAAAAAAAGTCAATGACGGACTTGACTTGACACTTTTGACTAACTCTTTTTTTCAAGATTTCCTGATATCAATAAAATATAAACAGATAAAAAGGAAAGTTTTTTTACTAAAAAAATTTTTAAAATGCATTTAAAAATTCATAATTTGCTGTAAAATTAATAACTATCACATATATGTTCTATCATAGAATTAAAAGAAGTCAAGTCACCATTCCAAATCAATTTGAATGCTTTAAATTATATTCCAACAAAATCAATGAAATGAACAACCATTTTAGCTTTGAATATGAAGTTAGCTTGCTGGGAATTCAGGTCACAACTCTGGCAGTGTTCATTCCAATTTGTATTCTATTGTTCATCATTGCTGTATTTAGTGAATTTTTAAGTTTTTTTCAATACTGTATGGCCAATGTGGTCAAAGAAGAGTCATTTTTGGGGCCAAAAAAATATAACTCTGGTGACAATTCATTTGAACTTGGCTCAATCTCGAGTGCTGACTCGAGCGAAAACTTGATCGGACATGCTGCTAATCAGGTCGAAGAACCGGTGCTGGTAAACCACGAAGCTCATTTTGATCTCATCAAATACCACCCGTTTGACTATGATAGCAAATTAGTCTTTCAAATTGAACAATTTCGAGCCTCTCGAATACCTTTTATGCTCAAGTGTTTCTACAAAGTAAACCAATTTTTGGCTGGTTATGCAATTATGTTGATTATAATGTCTTTTAACTTTTGGTTTTTATTAAGCATTTTACTTGGTTATACGTTTGGTTACTACATATTTTTTAGCAATTGGAAATATAATTTTGTTTTAGTATCTAAAATATTAGTTTTATGCGAAAAAGTATTCGAATAGGTATTCGCTTTTTGGTTTATATCAAAAATTTAGTGATAATAAATTTTTGAATTTATCTTGTCAAAATTTTATTTTATTTACAAAATCTAGTTATTTTTAAGTTTTATAAATTTAATAGCAACAACATTAAATCTAAAATGGATAAGAATAGAAAAAAATTTAAATTTCTTTAGTCATTTTTTTCCAAGGATTTTTATCGCCTTTTTTTGATATTATTGAATCCATAGTAATCTCTTCGTCAATTTTTTTACTCAGAATATTCAGCCTTTTAAGTTTACACTCAAAGGTCGATTTTTTTCTGAGGTCCAAAAATCAAACATGCTTTATAGATAAAATAAACTACATTTTATTTTCAAACAAAAATGTTTGAGAATGCACAAAGAAATTGACACCTTTTTATTTGTCTTCAATTTTTAGAAATCTTTTGCGTAATTTAATTTTAGTAAAATACATTACAGTGTTAAATTTTTTAAATCAACTTGCATAATTAATTTATAAAATTCAAAAGAGAAAAAATATGACTTTTTATAGTCTTTTTTAAAATAAAATAAAGCTAAAAAAATAAAACATAAATAAAATTTTAGATTGATTTTTGGTTTGATTTATTTTACCTTAATTTGAATTTTTTTTAATTTAATGAGAGATTCACACAATTTTAATGCTCTTTTAATTAAATGTCCACATTGCTTAGTTTTTAATTACTTTATTAAAAATTTCATTCTACAAAAGATAGTTCCATTTTTCATAAAAAAAAGTTTAAAATATAAAAACACACTCATTACTTCACTTATACAGGATTATATTGATGTTTTTGTTCAAAGCTCAGAACTTAAACCCTCCTTTGTAAAGCCTCGAATGAGTTATTTCAATTGAGAACTGTTTTTCCATAACAATTCCAAATTCTCTTTCAAATTCTAACTAATTTAATATAACTTCTTTTTAAATTTTAAATATCAATGGCGAAAGGAGTTTTATTATTCAAAGCCATTTATTTTTAATTATTAAAAAAACTATTTAAAAAAAATCATTATCAATTTTTACCTTATTTAAATTTTTTTTTGACACTTTAGTGGTGTTAACAAATTTGAAAATTGGTAAACAGCATCTCCATACTTTTTAAATTTTTTGTTCTCTAGGAACTAATTCATCTAAAGGTAAAAAAATCTTAAAAATAAAAAATTTGAAAGATGTTAAAAGAATCATCATTTAGAAAAAAAGGCCAAAATTTTTAAAATTATGTGAAATATTTTTCATAATTTAACTTAATTTGTATAACACTAAGATTTAATATTCTCAAAGTTTTTAATAAAATTTTATTTTAGTAAATTTAAAAAAAACCTATTCATTCTGTGCTTGTTTTGGATATTTGATCAGAAATTTTACCAATTTCCATTTTTGTACCAAACAATCACGCCTTATTTTTCAAAATTAATAATTTTATTTAAAGTTTTACAGATTTAATGCTGATCTAGTCAAAAAACTATTAAAAAAAAAAATTAAAAAATACAATAATATCATTTTTTAATTTATCAGAAAATTAATTAAATAAAGACTTGTGTTTAAGTCATAAGTCAAATGAGGACACGGCTTTAGATTTTTATTTTTTTCAAGACAAGCCAAAAACTTTTTTTTAAAGTTGAGTCTCAAAAAATTAAGAACTTTTTTATTTGAAAAAAAATATCCTTATCTTTTATTCAATGCCAAATATGGGGAATAAAAAATAAAGAAAAAAATAAGCTCATTATGGTGAAAGTTTTAATTAATTAACTATTTATTTTAAATCCCTACACATAACGAAAATAAATATCTTCAAGATGTTCAGGAGGAATTTTGCCTATTTTAATTTTGGTTTTGTTGGCTTTGTTTTTAGGACCACTTGACTGAAAAGCTTCATTAGACCAAGTCTGCCTACAATTAAATAGAAAAATGAAAAAAATAACTTCTTTGTTCATTATTTTGTTTATTTTTTTTAATTTCTTCTCTTGTATATATTTTCTATTTTAAGACATGCCACCGCCAAATAAGAATTAAAAATATTTAATTTAATAATTTAATAAATTTCTGCAAAAATCACAGCCAAAACTTTAAATAAATTCCTTTCTGAATAAATAAATAAATTTTAACAAATTTATTCAAACGCAAACTTGTTTTTAAGTCTAAAATTTAATCAAAAATCCTTTTAAAAAAACAAATAAAAACAAGTTAATTTTTATAGAGTAGAAAATTAAATAATTTCTGCATTTTAGACTTTTGGGCTTCTAAATCTATCCAAGTACTCTTTATTCAGCCTCTCTAAATTCTTGATTGTTTTTAATGATCTAAAAAACCAAATCATTAACTTCAAATGAATGACACAAAAAATAAAAATAAAAACAAAAAACATTGCCACATCAACTTGGACTGCGCGATCCCTATGCCAAAAAAATCCAACTACAGAGTGCCATCCACAATTCAAACAAAGATAAAAAATGCACGATATCGAATACTTGTCCAGCGAAGTCATGTAAGAGATCGCGGGCAGCGATCTGTTTGTAACCCATTTGAACGAAGCACTGGTCAACACTAGGGTAAAGCATGTTTGCAGTCTGCTCTGTGGCAACTTACAATCAATAGAAAAAATGCACAAAGACAGAAGAGTGATCAAAAAAATGATGAAATATGCGTTGTACAAATAGTATCCGCTTAGCCTTGAACAAAAGCTGGTGACTACAAATTTGGCCGGTGCTTGCTGCTTGATCAACTTTTGAGCGGGGTCGTCTTCTTGGCATTCATCATAAGAAGCATGGTCTGCTACTTTGACCAGTTTGTACAAGCACCACTTTTGTTGGTCATGAAATATTTTCTCAGCTTTGGAGTCAATTAGACACGGACGTGCCGGGTCCAGCTTAAGCTCTACTTCATTAGGTTTTAGTTTGGAACAGATAACTATGCTCAACTCCTGAACATCAAGTGGAAAATGCTCCAATTCGAGTTTTTCCCAAAAAAAACCTTTCACTGTTCTCCTCTCAAACACTTTGGTCATGTTGTAGAATTTTTGAAGTTCATAGGTTATTTCTTCCTTTGGGTCGTTGATCGAATTTTCGATGTACAACTTGGGATTCCAATCGAAAACAGGACTGTACTTGTCCGTAGACTTGTAGATTATCCAGTTTGACTCGATCAGTATTTCAGCGTAATATCTCTCATTTATGGTGTTTATCTCTCCGAAACGCATAAATTGGACGCTTATGTGAACCTCTCGGTTTGGAAGGCCTAAAGACATTTTGGGCTTTAAAAATTTGAATTTTTTCAAGATCGATATATTTTTTATTTAAAATTTAAAAGCTGTTTTAGTTGGCGGAAATTGGATCCATTTGTTTTGTGTAATATTCTAAGACTAGCAAAAATAAATATTGTTCTTATTTTATTTCTTTTCTTTTTTGTAAATATCAATAAATTAAAAATTTATGAATTTTAATTTTTGGAGAATCAGGAGTCAGGTTTTATTGTTTTGGGGATGCAGTACCTTGTAAGCATTGGTTTCTGTGAAATATTACTATTAAGCCGTATCTGACTTCGATTATGGATTTGAGAGATGAATAATCACTTTGAGGAATCATAATTATTCTTTTTATTAAAAAGAGCGAGTCTTATTTTATAGAGCCTGTTTTATTCAAATTGAAAACTGAAATCAATTAAACAAAGATTTTTTTCAGAGAATTACACAAAACAGATGAATCAAATTCTTTCGAATTAAGAAGGCTTTTAAATTTAAATTTTAATATTGCATTGTTAACGGATGTTCAAAAAAAAAGAATGTTCAAAATTTTAAAATGCAAAAAATATATACTTATGTCAATAAGAACATATTTTTTTACTTTTCAAATATTTAATAAATTTCAAAATTTAAGAAAATTCAAAAAAGCCACTTTGAACACATACTTTACCTGAAAATAGACCCGTCCTTTAATTTTTATCAAAAATATACAATTGAAATGTTTAATCTTCAAGGGTTCAAACTGGCCCTAGAGAATGATATGGCGTGTAATTAAGATTTTGGGGAGACTTTCAATGACGCTAGGAACAGCAGCTCTCCCAAGGAATCCTATAAAAACAGATCTTCTCCTTTTATAAACAATTAAAAATTAAAGATTCAAAATTTAATAAAATTTAACAAATATCTAAATTTGAAATGCTAAAAAAAATGCAGAATTATTTTATTTCAATTTTCTATAACATAAATTTAATTTACACAGATTTTGTTTCAAAATTTTAACTTAAATAGCTTGCTGTTAAATTTTTTTAAATAACAATTAAATCAAAAACCTTATTCAATTTTTGTAAATTATTTTTTTATTTTTAATAAACATATATTTTAAAAATCAATTAAATAAATGAAATGTTAATCAGTCTCATGAGGCATCGGCACTAGACTGTTGATTTACCTTGAATCTCTGCAATAATCTCACTTTTCTTCGTAAATACGTAAAAAACACTCCTTTCTATCCAAAAGCACGTAATTTTACGAAATCTTACGATTTTTGACGTATTTGTCTGACCATCTTCTGGTAGAAATTAGTAATTTATGCCAAATTTCGCAAATTGACGCTAATTTTAAGGAATTTTTTATTTACGAGAATTTACGTAAAAATTAAAAAAAAAAATTTTTTTTAAATAAATGATTTCACCAAATTAATTTTTATTTTTTTATTTTATTTTTAAGCAGTTATTGCCTGAATATTTTTCATTGAAAAATCAACTATTTTTATTACTTTTTTTTAACAATCTTTTACTTTATTTTACAGTAAAAATGTTTCTTTTTTTGTCCTAATTTATTTTTTGATTCCATGATTTTAGATTTATTAAAATATAAAAAGAAAACGCTTTTTTTTTGTCAAAAGGCATCGATTTCAATAAAATTCGTTGATGATAAAAATGTTAAGTGGTATTTTCCTGCAGATTAAATTTTCAATATAGATAAATATCTGTGAATAATCTCTTCTTTTGACTTGTCGATCATTTTCTTCATTTGATTCTCCTGATAAAGCCATTATTTTGCAGATGATACATTCTCTGTACAAGCAATATACTGGTTCTGCAAAATTCATGATTTTTAAATCACTCAGTCAAAATATGATTAAAAATCTTTTTATTTTTTATTTATTTAATAAATAATTTGAGGTAAACCTCAGGCCACACAGAATGGAACTAAGTCCTTCCTTTCAGCCTAGCGATTGAAAAAAAATAAATATCAAAAAAGAACAAAATTGAGTAAAATACATCAAAAAAATAAAAAATATTGACAGATATTGATTAAATAATTAGAGTTTTTATCGGATAAAAATATCATTTAATAAAAGAAAAAAAGTGAAAAAAATGAAAATAACAAATAAAAAAATTTTGTGATTTAATAGTTTAAAGGGTCAGTTATTACTCTTTTGACTTTACACGTTCTTAAATTCAAAATCTTTTGAAACTATTAAAATCATATTCATCTTATGGGTTCAACCTCTCTGCTTGGACACTATATTAAAATATTGAAATAAAATCAAAGAACAAATTTTATAGATGATACTAAAAAAATAAATTGCATATTTTAGGTTTCTATAAGATTATACAAGCTGAGATAAGAATTGAATTAAGAGAAATTTTAAGAATTTATTTTTTTATTTTTATTCTTCATGTGTTTATTTAATAAATTCAAAAACAAAATCAAATGAATTTTTTTTTATATAATAGAATTTTTTCTTTACGCTGCAATTATGTTCTGATTCTTTCGTCGAATGTGTAAGACTTCGATTGCCAAACGAACTATTTTACTTAAGAAATGAATTTGGTTTTAAAAATCTATCTTAAAAATTTTCTTAAAAGTTCTAGTTAAAATTCCTGAGACAGAATCTTAAAAAATTAGGTTGTAAAAGTATTTTATCTAAGTTCTGATGCATTTTTAAAAGATTATTGAAATTTGATTTTCGTTCAAAATTATTAAACAAAATTTTAAATTGTCAATTAAAAAATCTTAACAATATAAGAATTTTTTAGATTTTTTTTTAAGATCCTAAAAGAAAATTCTAAGAAACTTAAACGAAAGTTTCTTAGAAATTTTACCTAAAAATACACCTATTTATATTTTGTTAAAGGGCTTTGTATTCAAGATTTTATAAGTATTTCGATTCATACTTATAAAATCGTTTAAAAAAAAATTTACGATAATTTATGGTATTTTACGTGATTTTTCGTAAAATACTGGGATCAAATCACCACTGTATTAAAAAGATCAATTGATTGTAGACAAATTATTAAAAGAAGCAGTTTTTAAAAATTGATTTGTGTCCGCAAATAAATCTTAAAGAAAGCTTTTTGAATTATATTTGGCAACTTCAATCATAATAGGTTCTAGAGAATTTTTATGGTGATTAAAGTGAAGAATATTTGGAAATTTTCTTGACTCTAGAGCTGAATCTGAAACTATTCTCAATATCTTGGTAAACATTTGATTTTATTAAATAATATTTGAAAATTTTTTTAAAAAATATCAAAAATAAATTCTAAAAGCATTTTGGATTTAAAAATCCTACAAAAACCTTTGTTAACAAAAATTTCCAAACTTTACAATAAATAATACAAAAAATTAGAAGATGTAAAAAAAAATTAAACTTTATTAAAAATTGAAAAAAAAAGCGCAAAAATGATTATTTATTATTTATCAAGAATAAAATTTAGTTCATCTTAGGTAAGCTTAACTAAAATAACAACCATCTTTCGTTTTGTTTTAAATATTTTTATGGAATTCGATGTCCTGGTTAAGAATGTTATGATTTTTAATGAATTTTCACCATTTTTTTAAAGTCATTTTTTGAAAAAATACCTAAGATATTAAGTTTTCTTACAAAAAACATTTAAAGAAATCGAAAATTTTATTTAAAATTTACTGTCATTTCAATCAAAAAGATATTTTTTCTCTTTAAGAGTTTGGTAGGTGAAAGGGCATTAGGTAAAAAAAATTTAAATTATTCAACTCTGCATAAATTCCAATGCTGAATAGCATGTTAAAAATCTTACACTGTTTTTGGTTTGACTAAAGCAAAGATTTGTTTTTGTTTTAAAAATGAGCTGTTCAATTTGTGTTCTTCTGTTTTTAAAAATTACTCTCAATTAATTATTTAAATTGTAATTAAAAAAGTTAATTCTAAGTCATAAAAATTTTAATCTGTTTTTTTTACTTTTTACGTGTCTAACTTTGGAGTATCATGACAAAAAGGCTAAAGGCAATAAAAATCTCTCAAAAACACAAACCAAATATTTACAAATGATCATTAAATCAAGTCATTTTTAGAATTTAAATGGTTTTAGTTCTGGAAAAAATTTCCATAATTAATTCTTGTTTGATTACAAGAAATAAAATTACTCAATTCTTTCGGTTCAATGTTGACTCGTATGAAAAAAAAATTTATAACAAAACAAATTATAATTGAAGTTTTATTTCTTTACCCTTGAAATTATTTTTGCTTAGTAATATAATTCACAAGTGAAAAATAGTTTCCGAAAAAATTAAAAACAATCATATCAAAGTTGAAACAAATTCTTTCAAAGGCTTAAATGATTCCTGAAGAAATTCCAAAGTCTAAATCAACAAATAAATTTTAATTTTGGCTTTAATTAATTTAGATTTCAAATGGATTTGATTTTGGGTCTTTTCGATGACAACTTGTTCACTCCACATGTTTATCCATTAACTTGGAGCCAAGATTGGTGGCTAAGGCAATACATTTCGCTGTTTATCATTGTCACAGTGGCTTCATACTTGATGTACTTTGCAATATCCGGCTTATCCTACTTGTTTATCTTCGACAAAAAATTACGACAGCATCCTAAGTTTATCAAAGTTTGTTTTCAAGATTTTTAAAAAATAAAATAAATAAAATTAAATTAACTGCACAGAATCAAGAAGTTCTAGAGATTAAAGTCACCATAAAAACAATACCAGTAATTTCGCTGATTACGAACGTCATTTTTCTGCTCGAAGTACGAGGCTATAGCAAACTATACAACAATGTCCATGATTCTCCTTATGGTACAAAGCTCAAAGATTAAAATTAAAAAAATTTTTTAATTTTTTTTCAAATCAGGCTGGTTATCAATTATGTTGAATGGAATATTTTTTATTTTTTTCACAGACATGCTTATCTACTGGATCCATCGCGGTCTCCATCACAAATTCTTTTACAAACGATTTCACAAACTTCATCATAAGTGGTACAATTTTTATGAGATTTTTTTTCACGCTTCATTGAACACATAATTTTAAATCTAAAACTCAATTTACTAATTCTTGTCTATTTAAAAGGGTAATTCCTACTCCATTTGCTTCTCATGCTTTTCATCCCTTAGGTAAAGATTCATCAATTTAAATGTTGAAATTATTCAGTATTTTTTAAAGATGGATTTAGTCAGTCGTTGCCTTACCACATTTATGTATTTCTCTTTCCATTTCACAAAATTGAGTATTTGTGCTTGTTTTTATTTGTGAACATTTGGACTGTGTCAATACATGATGCAGATTACAGGGTAGCTGATGGACTCAAGCCGTTCATAAATGGAAGTGCGCATCACATTGATCACCACTATCATTTCAATTATAATTATGGCCAATTTTTTACGCTGTGGGACCGGATCGGTGGATCGTTTAGACACCCTAGTGCTTTTGAAAACCAAGATCCAAAGAGCTTAATTCATGCAATCGAAGAAGAGAAAAAAGAATAAACATTTGTTCAGTTAAGAAGCAAATAAAATTTTTATTTAAATTTATAATTATTATTATTATTATTAAATTTTGAACTAAAAAATAAAAATGAACTCCTATGAAAAACATTTGAGGACTGTTTTTTCTAAATTTAAACCCTCAATTAAAGCATAGCAACAAGCTCGAGGCGGAATCGATTCACCTGATCTTTTTCAAATATAAAACAACCTTGTTTTAATAAATTTAACTAGAATTGGTGCCGATCTAAAATCGACTAATTATTTTAAAATTTTTTTATTGAAAATTTTTAAAATCTTCAAAAATTTTCAATTTTTTTATTAAATAAATAAATTAGTATTTTAGAAATTTTTAGCGATTTTAGCAATTTTTTATTTTTCTCAGTATTTAAATTACTTAAAAATCCTGAAATTTAAAAAAGATAAAATCAATAATGATTCAATTTTCGAAAATTTTTTTTAATGAATGAATTCGTTTTTAGTAAACTAATAACTGAAAAAATTTCATTACACAACCATTAAATTTAATGATCAAAACTTGATTTAAATCTTAATAAAAGCATTTTTTAATTTTTTTTTTACATAAGATTTTCAATATGTAAATCAAAAAAAATCTTTTCAATTGATCTTCAATTGATTCTTCTAAAATCTTTATTTGAAAACTTTAAAGACATTTAAAATCCATATTAAGCTTTCCAAATTATGACTTAATGATATTTAAATATTAATCAAAATATGTTACAGCAAAAAATTTTGTGATGCAAAATTTCAAAATATTGATCAAGACTTTATTTTTACTTCAGATAAAAATTCCTATAAATTTCTTTCTAATTAAAACTACAAATAAAACTGCAAATTTTTATTTGAAATTTACAATTGATCTTGAACTTAAATTTGCCTATTTGACTTATTTTTTAGCCTGTTTCGTTTGTTTTTATTAAATTCGTAGTCAAGCTAACATTTTTCTGTTTCTAATATAAATAAAAATTTAAAATTAAAATGTTTTTTTTATAAATGAAGAAAAAAAAACTAAAATTAAAAATTGTAGGGTTTTATTTGCAAAAAAAATTAGGCAATATAGAAAATATTTATAAAACATATAATTTTATCTCACTGCAATTTTAAATGATTTTTAGAATTATCACTAATGCTCGAAAGATTTTCTAAAAACTTTTAAGTAGACTTAAAAGACGGTTGTTTGTAGAAATTTTATAAAACACAACGGGATTAGTACGTTTCATAGCAACACTAATTTCATCGCATCTCAATTTTCATCGCATTTCAATTTTTTTTATCGCATCTTCTTTTTTTTCATCGCATCTTCTTTTTTTTCATCGCATCTTAGTTTGTTTCATCGCATAATTTTTTTTTCATAGCATCTATTTCATAAAACTAAGTTATCTCTTTATCTAGAACTAAGTTATGAACAAAAATTTCTTGTTATTGAATCGAAATGATTCCCCGTCAGTAAAAAATTTAAGAAGTCGAAAGATATGCAGTAAACCTACTTTAAGGGTTGATACAAGTCCAAAAAATAACGTAGTCACATCTTCCATTAGAATCGAAAAAGTTACAAATGATACAATAGTCGAAAATGATGCCGTTGATGAATGCCTTGAACAATCATTTAGAAACCTTAGTATACTAACACCTATTGAGTCAGTATACACTGAAACAGTTTCAAGTGATTCGTCAGAGGAGGAAAAAGAGGATCAGGATGAACTTCAACTTGAAAAATTGGAAAAACTAAACAATTTAGATTTGGGCGAACTTAATTGGATTATGACGATAACAAATCGTAATGGCTACAAATTGTTTAGTAAAGGACATGCCTACACAAAAGAACGGGGTCCTAATACCAAAGGAAATGTTACATGGAGATGTGAGTGGTTATGTGGTGGACGTGGTTTCAGTGTCGGTTTTGAACCTCCTTTTATAATGACTGGGATGCATCAAAATCATAAACCAGATATGAAACGAATTCAAGTGTTACAAAGTAATGAAACTATTAAAAAACGAGCTAAAGAGTCTAAAGATAAACCTAGAACAATTGTGACTGAGACAAATAAAGAAATTGATCTTGACGCTGTTATGCAATTGCCTAATTACAATGCTTGTCGGAGTAAAATAAATAGAGAAAGGTCAAAGAAGCCTGGTTTTGGTAAAGAATTTGAAGATTTGTCAAAAATCGTTGTTGTTGATGAGCTGTCTGTCACCTGTAGACGAGATCGTTTCTTTTGGGACGATAGTGGTACAGATGACCCTGAGAGAATTTTGATTTTCACCACAAAAGAGAACTTAAAACTCTTGGATAGAAACCCAAATTGGTTTTGCGATGGGACTTTTGACATTTCACCTTCTTTGTTCACCCAACTCTATACTATTCATGTTATAATAAATAACCGAGATTTTCCATTTCTTTACGCCTTGCTGCCAAATAAAAACCAAAACACTTATGTAAAGTTGTTTACAATGATAGATAGTTATATAACCAATCCTCCCTTATCAGTCAATATTGATTATGAAAAAGCGGTGTTCAATGCAATACATAAAGTTTGGAAAGATTGTAAAATTTTCGGATGTTTTTTTCATCTTTCAAGCAATTTGTTTAAACGTGTACAAGATAGACATTTAATCGATTTCTATTCGGATGAGAGTTTTAGAGAAAGCTTTAAAATGGTTCAAGCACTGGCTTTCGTTCCTGTTAATGATGTCGTACAAGCTTTTAAAATTATAGAAGGTCAATCGAACGAGAAATTCAAACTTATCTTAAGTTATTTTGAAAAGTGTTATATTGGGCGACTAAAAGAAAATTCTAAGTCAATTCGTGTTGTTCCTCGGTTCCCAATTCCTTCTTGGAATCTTCATGAAAGAATTTTGAATAATTTACCTCGGACAACAAATTCAGTTGAAGCATGGCATGGTGCTATTACAAATGATGAAAAAAGTCACTTGAAGTTTAATCAATTGATCGATAAACTAAAGACTGAACAGTCACATACTGAAAATAACTTAGTCAAGATAAAAGCAGGAGAAATAGTCGAAAAGCCAGTTGAACAACAAAAGAAAGATTCTCGCTTATTTAACTTATGTAAGTCGTACAATAGAGATAACCTACTAGAGTATTTAAGTAATTTGTGTTTAAACATTGAATAATTTATTCTTATCTAATCAAATTAATCAAACTAATTGATATTTAACTTTATTCTTTTTCAATAAAATTTTTTTTTTGTTTCTAATTTTCTATTGTTTACTCGATTGCAATGAAAATCTCACCTGCGATGAATTATCATGCGATAAAAAATTAAGACTTGCTATGAAAAATTGACACTTGCGACGAAATAACTTGCGATAAAAATGACGCGATGAAATTGGCTGCTATGAAACGTAACAGAGCCAACACAACTGGGTTTACCCAGTTAGCTAATTTTTGCTATCAGTTGATAATAAAAATTATCATTTCATAACGTTATCAAATTTGAAAACAAAATTTTTTTCTTGATAAAATCATGTCTATAATATTACATATATAACTTTAATATAGTTTCATAAAATAAAACAATCTTACGTTATCTGAAATACATCTTCACATAAACAAAAAATAAAATCAAAAAATCAAAAAGTTAAAATAAAATGTATAAGAGAATCTATAATTAATGGATTTAAAATTCTATAAAATTAGATAAATTTGAATTAGAATAGCTGAATTTTGAATTATCCGTATACATATAATGTTTTGGTATCGTTATTTTTAATAAAAATAACAGCTATTTTAATAGAGAAAGCGGGTGCAGCCAGTTGGGATCCGGAGCAAAGACCTGGTTTAGGGTTGCGGGTAAGCATAAGGTTAGGGTTTTTTAATAGATTAATCATAACTTAAATTTAGTGTTTTTTTTTTTAATTAGCGGCGAAAAAATTAAATAAAAATAAAATTAACTGCACAGAATAAAGGGCAAATTGAAGTTTATGAGCAACTGTAAATTTCAAATAAAAATTTTTTAGTTTATAATTAAAAAAAAAGGCATTTTTTATCAATTTTTAAATATTTAATTTTTAAACTTTATCAAACATTATTTGTTTAATCTTTAATGGAAGAAAATTAAATGAATTTTTATCTGAAGTAAAGTAAAATTTAAATCAATAAATTGATATTTTGCAACACAAAATTTAACTTGGTTTCGCTGTAAATATCATTTAAAGCCATAGTTTGGATTCTTTAATGTGGATTTTAAATTTGTCGTTATAATAATCAAATAAATATTTAATAAAAATTAATTTAAGATCAATTGGAAAAAAAGATTTTTTTTTATTTAATTAATTAAGATACAATTAAAACATTTTGTGTTTAATGAATAAATATTTTAAAAAAGTTTTTTTCATCATTTTATTAGGATTTTAATCTACTGAGTTTTGATCATGTGATCAAGATCAAGAACTTCAAGTTGCGGAATCAGGAAGTTCTAGAAATTAAAGTCACCATATACCAGTGATTTCGCTTATTGTGATTTTTTCAAATCAGGCTGGTTATCAATTATATTGAATGGAATATTTTTTATTTTTTTCACAGACATGCTTATCTACTGAATCCATCGCGGTCTCCATCACAAATATAATATAAAAATATTCATCATAGACCTTCTTTTAATATCAGTTTCTGAATTGAGTTAAGACAGTGAATTGTATAATCCAAATTAAATAATGATAATTGTCTCTTTTCTTTCATTAGGAATAGATAATGAAGAGGTGATAATCACCTTTTCTATTACCTTTTTGAGCAACGGCTCCAATATTGCACAGAGGTAACTAGTATATACAAAACTCAAATAGGACGAATTTTTTTTTGGTTTTATGTTTTTGGATTGCAGGAAAATTAAAAATAAATTAAATTTATTTTCCCGCTCATTTATTTATTCATTTATTTTATTTCAATGAACGCCTTAAAGGCGATGTAAAAAAAAGTAAAAAAAAAAGAATTGAATAAAATATTTAATATAAATGTTAATGTTTTTTCATTATTCATTTCGTGCTCTCTTTTATATTCAATTTTTTTTTTTTTTAAGTATTTTTTTGTAGGTCTCATTTCCCATTTTTCTTAAGCACTCCTCTATTGAGTCGCTTATACCATTTGTTTCTTTCTTCATTAAGTCCTTTTTTTTAATTCTACAAGTTGCAGTATTTTTTGAACTTCAATTTTATCTTCTTCTAAACATTCAAGCATTTCCTTAGTTGTTGATTTGTTAAAATTAAATTCTTCTTTTTTGATGGGACTTTTTTCAAACTTCAAACAAAAAACCAAATGTAAGTTTATTACTAAAGAGCCTTTTAACAAAAGTCAAATTGTCTTTTAAAAGTTTATTTTCCATCTTTTTTCAGATTTGTCGTTCTTGATGTTTTTTTTTTAAGTTTAGCATCTTTTTTATCATAGTTGTCTCTGTCGTTTGTATTTTCTTAAGTTGTTCTCTGCTTAAAACATAATTTTCTAGTCCATAGGTTAGTAAAAACTTTATAGAGGTGTATTTTAATTCTAATTTCTAGGAAATCATTGTCGATTTGTAAATTCTCTATGCTAAAGAATGATTTGGATGCTGTTTTTATTCTTGATTCTACTTGATCTTTGTTATTGTTATTTCTGTTCAGTATTACTCCAAGATTTCTAAGTTTGTCTACATTTTTATCTTTTAACTATACATTCGTGGTTTATCTTCTGGACCTTTTAATTTTTCACCAAAGACAATGTACTGGGTTTTTCAGGATTATGCTTAAATACAATTTTTTTTGTTAACAAAAAAAAACTTTTAAACTTTTGCACCATACTGCATATTCATCTCTTTTTTTTTTTGCATCAATTAAGAAATTAATTTACCTCTTTAGCTACAATTGCTAAAATTAGTGGTTATCGTATTTAATGGTCTAGAAGTGAAAACAAAAACTAGAGTAGCTTATGAGATCAAAGACTTTATTCGAATCCATAAGTTTGAAATAGGTTCCATTAATGTTCATTTCTCGACCAAAATGATTGTCTACAATAATGGTAGCTTTGAATTCGATTATCCATACTTTGTTTGATTAAAAATTGTAAATAGACGCAATTAATGGTTAATTGGTTTGCTTAACTTCTTCAGATTAAGCTTAGCCGAATTTTAAAAAATTAACTTTCAAAATTGTTTGAATAAATTTGAATAGATTGACAAAACACAGATTTAAACGGATAAGTTGATCACGTAAAGACGCTAAATTAATTTTTCAAATCCCTTTGGGTTCAAGGACTCCCGGCTGCTGCAGCAAACTCAAGATTTGGCCTGACTAATGAATCACACGAAGAACAAATTCAGAGCCATTTAGTCAATTCATTAAGAACAAAAGGCTGCGATGGCTCGAGGATGTGCTTAGAATGAAAGAAACAAGGATAACAAAAAGAGCCCTTCAAAGGAAACCTCAAGGGTTTCCTTTGAGGTTTTACCTCCCTTTTTTTTCGTAAGGTAAAACGAAAAAAAAAGAATCATACAACTGTTTAAAGGCCTTTACGATCCAGCATTTGAGAAGTTGTTTAAAACTGCGAATAGGTTTCATCTGAAAATAGTTTGATGGGCAACTTCAGCGCTTGAGATGTCGTTTATGAATAAAACGAACAGGAGAGGGCCCAGAAAAGATTATTGAGGAACTCTACTTAGTCTACTCTGAAGCATCCTCACCAAGAACTACTCGCTGCTTCATGCTAGCCAAAAAATAAGAGCGCCAGTTTAAGATCATATCTCTGAAGGCGTAAGCCTCAATTTTTTTATTAATGCTCAGTGTGAAACTTTGTCAAAAGCCTTTGCAGAGTCGAAAAAGACTAGTGCAGAAGCAAATCCCCAATTTAAGTGTTGTTTTTTGTGATATTTCGTTTTCATGTTTTTCTCTTTTTTTGAGAATCTCTAAATTTTTATTTCATTTTTTTTTCACTACTATCAAAGAATAGTGGGCAATTTGGGAAAAAATCCAAACTTTTAATTTTACGATATCTTTTTTAAGATTTCGACGAGTTGAATCCAAAAATGTCACAAATTTTGAAATTGGATCTTTCTTTCAAAAGTTTTTTGATCTTAAAGTCTAAATGGAATTTTTACTTAAAATGACTATATCTGGGTACAAAACTAGACAAAATTCTGAACAAATCTATGGTTTTACTTTTTTGGATACATTATTTTCATTTACTTAAATAAAATATCAAAATAATGTGATTTAATTTAAATTTTAAATATTTTAATAAATAATAATAATAATAATAAAAAGCTACAGCAGACTAACTGCGGAGGAATGCTATATCTAGCCTTGCTATGGTAGCTGTCTGATTTTAAAATATGTCTTAAAAAGATTATGAAAATAGGAAAAAATTAATTATTTTTGTTTAAAAAAGATATCCAATTTGTTTTTAAATCCATTTTTAGATTTTGAATTTACAACCTCTATCGGTAACTCGTTCCACGCATTCACCACTCTATTTGTTAGAAAGTTCTCTCTCACTTTGATCCTTGACATTTGCTTGGTCAATCTTTTATGATGTCCTCGGATTCCACCAGCTGGACCATTAATTATATTATAAATTTTAGGAATTTTTTGACTAAATGTTCGAAACCAATCCCATTAAATATTATTATTATTCTACCAAAGTCTAAATTATTCGTTCTCGCACTAATAACCTTGGAGTATTTGGCAAGAAAAAAATTATTGATTTTGAAACCTTAAAAATTTAAAAACTATAATACAATTTTTAAACTAATTATTTAAAAATTTGTAAACCTACACGGCCGTCAATAAATAGCTCATCAATTTGCTTGCTTTTAAAATTGACTAATTGTTGTGAAGAACTACAAGATATAAGCAAATTCAATTGAGATAGAAATAGATCTATATCGCTAAAAAAAGTGCTAAACTGCCTTTTAATGTTTAAATTTATCTTTAATTGTATAATAACTAAATAAAAATAATTTACCTTAAAACACTATAAATCAAGACAATCAATTTTTTTCTTGTCAAATACTCCAAGGTTATTTTGCATAAATGATTAAAAATATAGAACGCTATTAAAATTTTTATTTATTTAACTGGATTTATAGAAAAAAATGTTTATTTATATTATTGTAAGATGGAATTTTAAATAATGAATAAAGTAAAAGGGGTGGTTAGACAATTTAAAGATCATCAAAACCGAAAATTTACTATTAATTCCCTCGAAATAAAGAAAAAATTTTTTTTAAAGTTTTTCTTACAAAATACAATCATATTTGACATTTAACTCTTTTATACGATATTGTTTTTGTCTGTAAATGACAGTTTTTTTGTTTAAGGGGACTTTGAAGACCCAATATTAAATAATCTTGATTTAAAAAAAACCTCTCAAATTCTAAAATTTTTAGAAATTTTTGCTTTAGCAACAATTTACAAAAATTTATTAAAAGTGGTAAATTTATGATGTTTGCTTTTTTAAATTTACCACAATCTACTTTATGTTTAAAAGCAAAAAGCGGTCATCACTGGCAAATTGAAGTTCATGATCAATTGTAAATTTCAAATCAAAATTTTTAGCTTTTGATTTAAATAAAAAGGGGCAGTCAGTATTTAACGCCAAGGTTATTAGTGCGAGAACGAATAATTTAGACTTTGGTGGCATAATAATAATATTCAATGGGATTGAAAAAAAAAATCAAATCACATGATTTTGATACTTTATTTAAGTAAAATAAAAAATAAATTCAAAAAAGTAAAACCATAGATTTTTTCAGAATTTTGTCTTTTTAAAAAAAAAAAAAAATTAAGTAATCCCTGGGACTACATACGATTAAACTGAAAAAAAGTGTTCTTTTTGGCTTTTTTTCAAACAAACCTATATACTAGTGTTGGTGTCCGTGCAAGCTGACAGTAAACGGGCCAAAAATTTTAAAAACCGTGACCGTGACCGTATTAACCGTCCCAATTTGGGGTTGTTAGTAATTAATGATTGGACGTTGATCAACAACCAATTACCAACAACTTCCAACGGTCAAAAAGAACTACGACCAAAAAGTACCAACGACTATAAATATCAACTACCTACAGATAGTTTCAATTTATTTTTTATTTATTTATAAAATTAATTTTTTTTTAAATATTATTTCATCTTTTGTTTTTTTTTTAAATAAAATTTTTTCTGTCTTTTTTGTTTTTAAATAAAATATTTATCTTTTGTTTTTTTTATTTTTTAAATAAAAATTTTATCTTTTGTTTTTTTTTTAAATAAAATTTTTTCTGTCTTTTTTGTATTTAAATAAAATATTTATCTTTTGTTTTTTTATTTTTTAAATAAAATTTTTTCTGTCTTTTTTTTATTTAAATAAATTTTTTTTCTTTTGTTTATTATATTTTTTTATTATAATTTTTTTTTTTTTTTTTTAAATAAAATTTTTATATTTTTTTTTTTTTTTAAATAAAATTTTTATTTTTTTTTAATTTTTAAATAAAATTTTTTTTCGTAGATTTTTTTTATTTTTTTTTCTAATTAAAAAATAACTTTTTTTTAAAAAAATAAATATATTAAGATAGCTTAATTTTTTATTTATTTCCTGTTTTTTGTCAAAATTAAGACCGCCAAGTTGACCGGCAAAATTAACGCCCGCCAAAAATCTGGCCGGTTATTTGACCGCCCGTTTATTTTTAAACGGTTATTAAACGGGTCAAAATTTAGCCCGCCAAAATAAACGGGCCAGAGTCCGTCCGCCAAAATTGGAACGGTTTCTTGGACCGCCCGTTTATTTTTAAACGTAAATTAAACGGGCCAAAAATTAGCCCGCCAAAATAAACGGGCCAGAGTCCGTCCGCCAAAATTGGAACGGTTTCTTGGACCGCCCGTTTATTTTTAAACGGTTATTAAACGGGCCAAAAATTAGCCCGCCAAAATAAACGGGCCAACAACCGCGATGAACCGCCCGTTTCTGGACCGGTTAGCTCTGTCCGCGTCCAACACTACTATATACCAAGATGTAGAAAATTTTATGTTCTTTCAGAATATAAATAATTTAAAAAAGATTTTAATTTCAACTTTAAGTAATTAAGTCGAAAAGACCTACAACTTTTTAAAGGGTTAGTTCTTTTTAGACACCTGGATATTAATTTTTTTTTTTTTAGCCCCCCAAAAAAAAAATGATATTTAGGGTTTCAAATGACGTAGTTTACGAATTTAAAGTAAAAAATTAGAAATTCAGATAGCACTTAAGTTTTGAATTTCCGGAACCTTACACGAATAATTTCTTGAAACTCATGAAACAATTCATATACTTGAGCTAAAAATACAAATTAGCTCTTCTCAAATCTCTCTTATCCTTTGAATATCATTCTATTTTTTAAATCGTCTCTAAGTTCTAATCAATTATTAGTTATAAATACAGTCTAGTAACTACGAGTTTAGTTTAAATCTAATTCTAGCAACAAGACTAGTTAAAAACTATAACTAGAATGAAAGGTCCAATATGACCAGGGAGTAGAGTCAGCCTAAGCTTACAGCTCCGCCAACAATATTATAGCTTAAGACTATTAAAAAAATGGTTTATAATAAAATTAAAGCATGTAAAAAATTTATTGAATTATTAATAATTAGACATCAATTTTTTAAAATGTCCAATTAAGATCAAATTTCACAGCGGTTAAAAACTCTAAATATTAATAAGTCCCTTACAATTTTTTTTAGTAAAATTTTCAAAAACTCTAATTTATTTCATACCAAAAAATTTAATTTGATATTTTGAAAAAAAAATTATAAATTAAAATCGAACACATCAAAATAAGATCGATTCTGATCAAATTATTTTTTAACTGTATAACATTCAATCTGCTTTTAAAATTTAGCCAAAAATCAAAACAAAAGTCTAAGCTTAAAGTTTGAGCCTTTGTTGTGCACAATAGCCGATTTTTTGCTGCATCAAAGTGTGACAGCAATCAATGCCAAACAAGTGTCTTTATCATTACATAATTTAAAACAAACACTTGTACATTCTAGTCTCATTCAACAAAAGCTATACCCAACACCGTTGCGTAACTTTTTACTACCAAGGTATTACCTAAAATAATGGAACCAAGTTACGCAACCAAAATATAAATAATGTCGAACAGGAGACTACTTCAAGTTATGCAATCATCGCACCGTTCTATGGTATAAATGGAACCAGAAAATAATTAACAAAAAAATCAGAGAATGAAGCTGTTTCTGGCTATAGTGTTGTTTTCAGTTGTCTCGGCAGTGTCCGACGAACTTGAAGCTAAAATTCGCCAAGATTGGCAAAATTACAAAAGAGTGAATGAACTAGAATTTTCCCAGTCTGAGGAAACAACGCGATTTAACCTGTACAAAGAAAACTACCTAAAAGTATTGGAGCACAATGACGAATTCAGCCATAACAAGAGCTCATACCGCACATCAATAAATGACTTTTCACACTACAACATGGAAGAGACCGCTTTGCTGAAATTCGGCCTTAAATCCTCTTTCAGATTCAACGAGACAGATTTGGCTATGCATTTTAATCAATCAGAAGTTGATGAGTTTTTGGATGAGATGAATAACGCCAGAATTGTGCTTCCAGCGAGTGTAGACTGGCGCAGGTACTCGGCTGCAATCAAGAACCAAGCAAATTGTGGAGCATGCTGGGCGTTTGCAGCCGTAGGGGTCGTGGAGAGCCTTTATGCCATCAGATACAATCAATTTAAGCGTTTTTCTGAACAAGAATTGGTAGACTGTACGCTGAACAATCGGCGATACTTGAACTACGGCTGCAATGGTGGCTGGCCAGATAATGCCTTTGAATACATAAGGCAAAATGGTGTTGCCGAAGAGGCTTATTATCCTTACAGAAGAAGAGCCTATCGCTGCTATAATAGATATAATTTGAGAAAAACAAGGATAAGTAGGTACTTTCCGCTGCCCAGAGGAAACGAACAAGCGTTAAAGTATGCTGTGGCCACCAATGGACCAGTAGCTGTGGCTATTGATGCTTCCAGGTGGGGTTTTATTCACTATTCGGGTGGAATCTACAGAGATTATTATTGCAGCTCGCGTAGATTAACCCATGCAGTTATTGTGATGGGCTACGGAACTGAATATGGACAGGACTACTGGTTGATTAAAAATAGCTGGGGTTCCAGATGGGGACAAGTATTTTATTCAAAATTTTTGTTTTTATTTTTTAACTTAATGTATTTTTTTAAGAATGGTTACATGAAAATGGCCCGCAATAGGCGAAATATGTGCGGCATTACTTCAATGGCGTCTTATGCAAGATTGTGAAAAAAATTAGAGTTTGATTTTGAGACCAATGTGGCCCAAAATTAGTCTAAATTAATTTTTTTAGTATCTTAGTTGAATTTTTTGTTATTGTTTATTTTTGTAGATTGTTCAAAGCTTGTTTATATTCTAATAAAATTTAATAAAAAATTTTTTTTTCTAAAATAAAATAAAAGAGTGTAGCAATAGCTAAAATCTAGAAGAATAAAGATCTGAAACATTTAAAAATTTGGGTTTACTTTGAGAGATAAACCGTGATGGTAAATGATGCCAAAAAACAGAGCTCTTAAGGCCGGTAAAATTAAAAAAAGTATACTTTTAATATAATTAATATATTTAATGGTATAATTAAAAAAAATAAAATGAAGTAAAATTGGAAAATATTTCATTTTCTCGGGGATAAACTTTTCTTAAAAATTTCATTAAAAAAATTTTGAAAAAAATTACCATTCTTGAGACCGCGAAGTTGGCTCCGATGGTTTCTCAAATAAAGTACTTAGAAACATGCCTATCAAGACACTCAAATCTTTACATTCGCTCAGTGTTGGTCAAAAGTCAAAGTCATGAAGTCAAAGTCAAGTCTGGACTTTGACTAAATCTAAAATTTTTTTAAGAATTTTTGTTTTAAATAAAATTTAGTTCTCGAATTTCAATGTTTTTAAATTGAATTTTATCATTGTTAATTTTCAGTAATTTGGTGCTAATATAGAATGATGAGGTCTAATGTTATTGCCTGAAAATAATTAAGTTGACTTGAGTGGACTCAAGTCAAAGTCAGACTTTGACTTTAAAATTATTTAAAATTATTTGACCAACTCTGCATTCGCTTTTCAGCTTTTGAATTAAGCTAAGACATGTTCCCAAAGATTGAAAAAAGCTTTTATTTAAATTTTGTAAATACAGACAAGCACCTTTTTTTGTGTTCTAAAATAAGAAAATCCAAAATTGGATACTTCTGTAGTACTGCCAATTTTTCAAGGCTGATTCAGGAAAAATAGATCGACTCATAAACAAATTTTTAGATCAATTCAATCAATATCAGAGGATTTTAATTCAAACAATTTTTATTAGATTTTAAAATTTTAAAAAATCAAGTTTTGTTTGTTTTTATTAGAAAGCTTTAGTTTCAGATCTCATTTGTTTTGGTATGCACTATTTAGAGAGTAAAAACTCTTTCCCATTTTCTTCATTTTATTTTCCACAAATTCATCAACCGTATTTATCGTTAAAACGATATTTTAAAATTCAGCCATAAATTTTAATTACAAAATTTTCAGAAAAAACAGAATTTCGATGAAAAAAAATTTACTTCTAATATTTCATCGAAATTATGATTTTTTTCGAAAATAAAAAAATTAAATATAAAATTTTGAATAAACAGAGTGTTAATAATAATAAGTCTGCTCTCTCTCTCCTCTCGTTGAGGGTCGATAGGACCAATTTTTCTAATTTTTTTTCATATGAAAGATTTTTTATGCTCTTGACAAGCTTTGTAGCTCTAATCTGTACTTTTTCTAGTACATTTATGTCTTTTTTGGTATGAGGGCTAAACCAAGCTGCTATTGCATATTCTAAATGCGGTCTTACAAATGCAACATAAAGCGATCTAAACAATTTAAAAGACAAGAACTTGAAGGCCTTGCTCAATTGTCGCTAACGTCGCTTGTTGGCCCCATTTTAAGTTTGAACAAAGGACATTACCCAAATCCTGTTCTTTATTAGTACTCTCTAATGACTTACCATTCATTGTTATATTAATATTAAAATCCTTGTTGTTGATAACCATACCCTTGCACTTCTCCTCATTAAAATTCATCAACCATACATTTGACCGTTCTACCAGTCTATTCACATCAAGTTGGAGACTTGTTAGGTCAATTGGGTTTCTTATTTTTGAAATTAACTTTGTATCATCTGCAAAAAGTTTACAAAGGCAATTTACAAACTCTGGCATTTCATTTATAAAAATTACAAACTATAAAAGACCTAGCACTGATCCCTGTGCTAATCGGTCTTTTATAGACTTGTTTGATAAATCTTAAGGAAATAAAATATTTGTTTTTAAAATGATATTTAAAATAAATAAAAAGAAAAATTTAGGGAGACATTTTGAATTGGTCAAAGGACATAAATTTTTATTTTAAATTTTTTATTATCAATAAAAAAAAATCAGGGACGGTGCAGAAGGGATGAAGTTTCCCATCAAAAGCATTAGAAAGAAAATCAATGATTCTTATCACATTATTTTCACATCAATAAAATTGTTTATCAGTTTTATTTATTTATCAAAAAACAATTTAAGGTAAAAAAAACATGTCGGTGGTATTTTAATTATCAATGTTATTATTTCACTAGTCTAAGCAATTTCTGTCTCACCTTTCTCTCAATTAAGGTTTTATTTTGAGAGCATTTTTTAGTCCAACCACGCTAACATTTTATTTATTTTTTAAATTTTGTGAAATTTATGTTATCTGTACCCAAATGGTATCTAAAAATAGAATATAAAATATTATATTCAGTTTGTTTTTGTTCATCACTTGGTCGTTTGTTATTCAAGATTGATAAATTATTTGAAGACCGAGAGATAAATTCTTGAAGCTAGATCATTTAAGAATATGATATTAAGAATTGAAACAAGTGAACATTTATAATAGATTAACTTCACATAATATGAATTTGCTTACTCTATTTTTAATCATTTTAATTTTTTTTTAATTGTTAATTTTTTTTTTTTTTTTTAAAGTTTGTGAACAAAAATGCCCCAAAAAATTAATGTCCATTTTTTTAATCACCAGCAACCGTGATTTCTTTTCTTTTTTGTTCAAGTTCAATTTTAGATTCTCCAAAGCTACGATGTCATATGTATGCTCGTTAAGGAATTTTTGGGTTGAATCATTAGAGGTTAGATAGACACCAATTATAATGATATTATCAAATTCAACAAGACTCCGATATTTAAGAAAGGCAGTAGAAGTGACCATAAATTATAATAGTTCTGGTTTGTAATAGTTGAATAACCAAAACTTGACGAACCATGATACATTTCCAAATCGCAAGCACGTAAACAATCTTTTAATATTCCATGTTCCGTAATTATTGCATAAAATTCCCCTCCATTACTTAATCTCGCAATTATACCAGGTAATCTAACCTCCCCTGTCTATTCTTGGATTCAAAACACTTACCTTATTACTTACTGCAGACTCAAGTGTTCGTTTATTTCTTTTTTTGTTATGCTTTTTTTTCCAACTTTTAAACATGCACTTCACTATTTACATTAAACTAATTGAACTAAATTGAACTAAATTAGCAATTAATGCATTTTTAAACTCGGTTCTTTTGTCAGCTTGTAAGAAAGCTGGTAAACCTATATGCCGTCGTTGAACCAAGTGAATGTCGTAAAGTTTCTCGAAATTGTCTTCTTTAACAGCTACTGGTAAATTATTTACATTGCTTCGTTTTTTGAATTCACGATAAAGTCTCGGTTGATTATCGACTATCTGAATGTAAAATTCTTGTTTTTTAAAATAAAATTTTTTGCTTGGATCAGGTTTTTCGACAGTCTCGTTTAAAAAGCTAATAATAAAATTGTATTTTGATCGATTAATTACGATTAATGAGGTCGAGTCCTATCTGTTCGATTGTTCATCTAAAAACTGTTCAAAGGCTTCTTAATGAGCAGCACGACGCTCTTCAGTCAAAATATCAGTCATTTTTTTAATATTTATACTTTAAGTTGATTAAATTTGTAGATATGCTTTATTCAATTTATAAATATCATATACAATTTATGAATAAAAGAAAAAAAAACATAAAAATATATAATTTTTATGCATATCCAATGTGGCAATTTATTAATTGTATAGGTAAATTTATAAATCATGCATATTTATTCATTGGACAGAACATATTCATTTTTTTGTATAATTTTATTTATTGAAGAAATAAAAAAAAGCGGCAAATTTTTGATAAATTCAAAGAGCTTATCTTTAAATATTAAAATTAATCTTTGACTAAATTTATATACTAGTCTATTTATTCATTAAAACTATTTAATAAATTTACAGTAGAAGCTCTCAAAATGAACATCCTCAAAATTTCTTGCGACCGACCAAAATGAATCTTTTTACATGGCACAAAATCCCTCAAATGTGAACGTTCAGTATGTTAACATGAAAAATTTAGAAAAAAGTGAACAAAAAACTCGAAAAAAAAATTTATTTACAGTTAAATTCAAAAATTTTTTTTAATATCTTCATAATATACATGACTTTTAAATTTATAATACATATTTTATTTAATTTTTAAAATAATCTTCGATTTTCGATTGTTTTACATTGGCCACATCAACTAAATTGCTCTCGAAAGTCATAAATTCTTTACATAAACTAGGGTGATTGTTAGTTAAATAAGATCTTATTTCTCCAATCATACGATGAATTTCACTAATTTTGACTTCTTTTTTTGTTTGTGCGGAATCTATAATTACATCATTACAATCATCATCTTCCTCGTCATCGCCCAAGGTATCGTCCATTACACTATTTAATATGTCATCTATATTATATTTATTAATCTCACAAAAGTGAACAGTTCACTTTTGAGAGAGCATCCTCAAATGTAAACAGCCCTATGAATGAACAAAAATCCCTTGCGACGGCGAGTGTTCACTTTTGAGGGATTCTCCTGTATTAGCTGATTTGATCTCTATGTTGAACTTTTTCGATTCGATTTATAACCATTGCACGTTTTTTAAATTCCACTAATCTCTCTATTTCGCTATAATTATGCACGATTTATATTAGAAAGTTGTTAGGTACTTTCTGCTTGTTCATGAATACTGCTTCATCAAAAGTTCTTTCTTGCTTGCAAAACCAGGCCTTCGTTTTAAATGATGCCTTGACACGTGCGAACCTTTCACAATTCCAATTACATTTTAGTAATTTAAGGTTTTGTTGTCTTTGGACAGGTTTAATAATTGGCCTTCGCCCTAACGAGTGACCGTCTCTTCTTTTTGAATTTGATTTATCTAAACTTTAAAAACTTCGGTTATATCTGTGTTTTATATTATATGTATAATATCTGTTTATCTGTGAGGGTGTATATATTTTGCGAAAATTAGCTTAAAAAGCAGATTGTCTAATATTAAAATCAAAATATCTAATTCTGTAACAAAACACAACAAAATTTTGAACAAGCTTTTTTAAAAAAATTTTTAGTGCTCTTTTTTTGCTTTTATCCTTGATTAAAAAGCCAAATGTCCTTAAATACAAGTTTTCTAATGAATCAATCAATTCAAGTCTAAACAAAAGATCATGCGCAGATTTTGAAGATTATAAAGAACTTTCTAATAAAATTTGAATTTTTGAGCTTAATAATAAACAAATTTGGATGAAAAGTTATTTTCCCTGCTATACTTTTTCAAAAGAATTAATTTTAAACAAATATTTTTTTAAAATTCGTTTTAATTTGCTTAATGTACCAGTTCAATCAAAAATATTCCCTGAGCTTAATTGAAATTATTTCCACAATTCTTTAAATCTTCTTTATAATGCTTGTCTTTGCAATTCTAACCCTCTTTATTTCTCTGCTGAATATCATAGCTAAAATTTTGATTCTATAAAATAAAACTTTCAACGCATTTAAATTTTTATAAATTCTAAAATGAAGAGTTACATTTTACTTTGTTAGCTTTTAAATTTTTTTTTTAAATTAACATTGTCAACATACAACGGAGTGTGTTTTCCTATGACTTGTGTAATAAATTTAGAAAACACCTTTAAACTGTTTGGATTTTGAAAATTTTCCACCCTTTTCGATTGATAAAGATATGAGACAAATTAACCAATTTGTAAAGTTCACATAGACTTTTTTTTATATATCACCTTCAATTTTTTAAAATAAAAATCTAAAAATGTTTGCAAAATCTTTTTTCCTAATTAATCTGATTTATATTGTTTCGTGCTGGCCAGTCTTTGAGCTCTATACTCGAAGCCGCCCTAATAACTTTGTCACAGTAACTGCACAAAATTTACTTTCAGCAGGCTTTAGTCACACCAAAGAAACAAAATTTGTAGTTCATGGCTTTTCATCTGATCCATCATCAGTAATCAACATTAAAACAGAACTTTTAAAACTTTATGATGTAAATGTAATAATGGTCAATTGGAAACTTGGAGCTCAGGCCCCAGACTATTTTTCAGCGGCTTCAAATGCCCGAAAAGTTGGAGAAAACATAGCTAAATTTGTCACTGATAGCAGAATCACAACTTCAAGGATTCACTGCATTGGACATAGTTTGGGAGCTCATGTTTGCGGATTTGCTGGAAAAACTAAGCACATTGGACGCATAAGTGGCATGGATCCTGCTGGTCCTTTGTTCAAAGGACAGCCTTCTAATTCAAGATTGGATAAAAGTGATGCTGATTTTGTTGATGCAATTCACACGGATTCGGAACTCGGAATACAAGACCCCATTGCTCATTTAAATTTCTATCCCAATGGTGGTAAAAAACAGAATGGCTGCATTTCCAAAAGTAGTGAGCTTCTTAATGGAACTAATGGTGACGCTTTGAAGAGGATTGAAATGAGAATTGATCCCAAAGGCGAAGTAGCTGGATTTTTTTCGTGTAGCCATGGAAGATCTCATCAATACTATGCACAAAGTGTTTCGCGATGCGGATTCAAAGCGGTCAAATGTTCAAGCTATAGTAAAAAAAATCAAAATTTTTTCCATTAATTTAATTAAATTGAACTTTTAAAGGTGATTTTAAAAATTCAAAGTGTCCATTCAGTAGTTGTTCATCGAGCTCGCTTGGATGTGTTTCAATGGGCTTCAAAGCACAGAGAAGTTTTTCTCAGGGAAGCTATTATTTAGATACCACAAGCGCTGAACCTTTTTGTTAAATGATTTTCTAATTAAAAAAATTAAATTTATTTATTTATTTTCAATTAAATTGTCTTAAACAAATATTGTTTTTATTGATTTAATGTAAGTTAAAATAAAAGCTCTTTTTTCAAAATGTCAGCAGTTTAAAATCAGAATTCAGTTTTTAAATACACTTGAAATTAAAAATATAAGAATTTGTGAAATAAGAAGTGATTTTTTTATTCAAAGTTAAGTAAATGAACAAACATTAATAAAATCCAAAAAAGACTTTTTTTTTTAAATCATAAAAATAAAATCAAAATGATTGTAAGACTATGAGGCTTAATTATGCTTTGAATAACAGTTTTTTTTTTATCAAGGAATCAAACTCAATATTAAATTTTAAAAAAGTTCATTTAATAATAAAATTATTTTTATTGACTTAATTCTAGTGTTGGCCTCCGGAGGAACAGAGGGGACTCCGGAGAAAAATTGCCAGATTCACGGAGCCGGAAAAGAATGCGGAAATTTTTAACAAAAAAGGTTCCAGAGACGGAGAAAAAAAACAGTTCCGGAAACGGAAAAATAAACGGTGACCTCGAAAATAACGGAGATATTAACGTTGAGCTCCTGCGGATCGGATATATAAACGGTCACAATAATCGGAGACGAAGGTTGGAACGGAGAAAAATTCCGGAGACGGCAACGGAAACGGGTAAATGAACGTAGCCTCCGGATTTAACGGAGTTTTAACGGAGGATCAGAATGGAGCGGAGACTGAAACGGAGGACCAAAACAGAGAGGAGAAATAAACCGAAGAGAACAACGGAAATTGAGCACTTGACCAAAGCTTGCAAAATAAAGATGATGAAATTTTTAAAGACATTAGGAATCGAACTGATTACTTCATTAAAAAAATTGACAAACATAAGTACATGGCTAAAACAACTCTTAAATTTTCTTTTCAAAATTAATAATTTTAAATCAGAATTTTAAAAATTAAATTTTTTTTTAAGTTTCAATCTTTTAAAATTAAGTTAAATTAAAATTAACTAAAACATTAGGTGTAAAAAAATATATTAAAGTCATTTCTATTTTTTACGAAAAAATTAAAAAAAATATTTAGATAATCAATTCTTTTTTGACCAAACTTTTTAAAACAAAGTAGCGATGGCAAAATTCTAGAAGTCTAAAGAATCTCTTCGGTTTATTTCTCCTCTCTGTTTTGGTCCTCCGTTTCAGTCTCCGCTCCGTTTTGGTCCTCCGTTTCAGTCTCCGCTCCGTTCTGATCCTCCGTTAAAACTCCGTTAAATCCGGAGGCTACGTTCATTTACCCGTTTCCGTTGCCGTCTCCGGAATTTTTCTCCGTTCCAACCTTCGTCTCCGATTATTGTGACCGTTTTTATCTCCGTTCAGTTCGGTGTCAATCCGGAAGTTCAACCGCTCTGTTTCTGTTCCTCCGTTTAACCTTCCGTTGATTTTTTTTCGGGGCCTTCCGGTGAACCCTCATCCGTTATCCAACACTACTTAATTCATTTGAAATAAACTTGAGATAACTTTAAACAGCATCTGATATTTATTGAAGTTATTCCAATTTGTGATGATAAATTGAGTCATGAAGTTTTCGATGCCTAACTTTGTATTCTGATGTAAATACATTAACACAAATAAATCGATGAAATTTTTTTAATAAAAGAGATTGATTAGTTACAAACAGGAATACAAATAAAAATTAGTTACAAAAAAAAAAAAAAAATCAACTAAAAAAAATTGACAAATAAAAATTTCAAAATTAAATCAACTAAAAATTAGAGATTTTTTTATTTCTACTAAAAATAATTGACTTGGAAAACCACCAAGCCTGCTCCGAACCGCTTGGGCCTTCTTTTCAGTCCCGTTTTTGATGTCATTTTTTTCTTTTCTTCCCTTTCACCTCTTTTTCCTTTTTTTTTGTACAATTTTAAAATAATGTAACAGAAAAAAAATGTAAAAAAATTTAACTTAAAAATGGGCTTTTTTTTTAATTTTTTTAAATAAATTTTTCGTTTATATTAAGTAAAATTTGTAAATAAATTAAGAAAGTATTTTGATAATTCCATATTGGAAGTCAACTTTCTAAAAGATGAACACAAAAATGCTATTTGAATAGATGTTTTAAAATAAAAAATTTAATTATTTGTTTGTTTAATTTGCTTGCCATGATATTTAATTTTTCATGATTAAAACTCTGCAAAAAAGAGGGTCTAAAATTTAAACTTTTCAATTTTTTTTGTCTAACTCAATGCTGCTCTCTATCACATTTTAGCTTGTTATTTTGTTATTTTTTCAAATTTTTTTCATATTTCATGTATCTTAAAAGTGTTCAAAGGTAGTTTTTATTCTAATTCCACTTTAAATTTTTGAAAAAAAGCTGTATTTTCATTCTTTAATAAAACAATCAAAACTAATATCTCGAAAGAATGAGAAAATTTAAGTACTCGCTTGGTTATCCTATGGCGAGAACGATCTAATTCTGTCAATAGCTGATTAATTGACTCAAGACAAGTATTTTATTATTAAATTTGCCAAAAAATTAAATCTTGTCAAACTTGTCGCATTGAAGAGAATTATGCTAAAAAAAATTTCAAAAACTTTATTCACCAAGGAAATCTAAATTTAGGCTTACTCAAAAAATATTATGTTTTGGCATAAAAAATAATCAAACCGGCACTGTCACATCACTGTATGGGTAAAGTGTGCAACCATTTTATTTTCACTATAGCTAATATCAAAATTGTCAAGCGCCATTTGGCGTTTTTAATTAAAATATCTAATAGCATATAATATATTGAATTTCAGTTGCAGGTCAAATTTTCTAAGAAGTTTTTCAAGTATTTTTAACAAAAAAAACAGTCAAAATTGTAACAGAAACTCAATCAATTGAGAAATACAAAATACTTTTTAAAGTTATATAATCTCAAGTGTTTATTGAAGTTTTTTGGTTTCAAAAGTACCTTTCTATTTTGAATTCTTTTAAAATTTCAAAAAAAAAATCGAAAAAAATAATAGCCATACAAACAATTCATTTCGAATTCAAACAAAAAAAATTTGCTTAATTTTTTTTCAAAGGTGCTTTAGAGGCGAACAAGTTATGTAAAAACGAAAAGCCTGAGCTCAAACTTGAATTTACAATAGTAACTACTATATTTGGGATATAAGCGAACTTGGAATTTTATTTTGACTAACAACTAAAGTTTTTTATTTCGTTTTATTTTCGATTTTCTCAATTATGAAGCCGATTTGGTTTGTTGCCAGCTGCATTTTGTACTCGATATCAACGATCAAATCAGGTAAAGACTTTTGTTCCAATATTTTGTTCAGCTTTTTAAATCAGAAGCATCTTTTGATTAATTTTTCCTCAACAGATTCAAGCTTTTGAAAATTAATTCAATTTTAGAGCCATCAAAAAAAATCTAATTGAAAAAGTTAATAGTTATTTTCGGAAAAGTACGATCTTGTCAATTTAATGACAATTGGATCACAAATTTTACCAAAAAATTTTGATTAAATTTTTTTAATCATCAATCCTATATTCTGTAAATAACATCAATTTTTTATGAAAAAAAATTCACGAAATAAAAATAAATTAATAAAATATTATTTATTTTATTTTAAGCATCATCATTAGATAAAATTTTTCAAAGTAAACTACTGTAAATTAAAAAATTTTTTTTATTAAGACTTTTTTTCAAAATTTATCTAAATTTCTAAAAAAAATTCCAGGTTCTATTGAATTTTAGTATTTTAATTTTAGAATAAATTAAAAAAATTTAATACTAATAAAATGGTTAAATAAGAAATTCAGTTTTCTAAGAACTAAAAAAATTGTTTCTTACATTGAATCAGCTTTAATTTTTTCAATTTTTTTAATAGATTTTTAATTTTTCAAGCTTACATTTAAAAATATGATAGTTTTTTGAACTTGTTCGTAAAAGAAAGAATATATTTTTTTAATTTTGATTAAAGTTAAATTTGTAAGAATTTTTAAAGACAAAATCAACAATTTAATATTAGAAAGTAATTTTGTAAATTTAATGGGTTCTGTTTTTTTTTAAAGAATTCTTAATTTGAAAGCAATTCTGCTAACAAACTAAACTTATTTAGTTTTTGATTTTTTACCTATTTTTTACTTTAAAATTTTATTCTTCAAATTTTATCGAGCTTAATAAGTCTTGATGTCTATAAGAGATTTTAATCATCTGATATTTTCTTTAAATAAAATCGGCTAATAGAACACAAAATATTCTGTTAATAAACTTAATTTTTATAATTTTTAAACAAAATAAATAGAGAAAATAAAGTACATATTGATTTTTGACAAAAAAATTGGATACAAGATTTAGCAATTAAATATCAAAAATTAATCTAACTAGAATATTATGCATGATCTAAAATTAGTTAGGACATATTATTTTCTGTTTCGAGAATATGCTGAAAAAAAATTAAATAAATAAATAAAAAAATTACTCTCAGATTTTCAAGTTTTAAGAAAACTCAATTTTTCTAAGAATTGAATAAAAAACAAATATTTTTTTGTAAGAATAAATTTTAAAAAACACCTCTTTTTTAAATCATAAAAAAAAAAGCAAAATGATTGTAAGACTATGAGGCTTGATTATGCTTTGAATAACAGTTTTTTTTTTATCAAGGAATCAAACTCAATATTAAATTAAAAAAAAATTCATTTAATAAAAAAATTATTTTTATTGACTTAATTCATTTGAAATAAACTTGAGATAACTTTAAACAGCATCTGATATTTATTGAAGTTATTCCAATTTGTGATGATAAATTGAGTCATGAAGTTTTCGATGCCTACCTTTGTATTCTGATGTAAATACATTAACACAAATAAATCGATGAAAGTGAATTTAAAGAATTTATTTTTATTAAATTTTTATTTAATTTAAATTTTTTTGGATATTTAATTATTGTCAAAATTATTATAAAAGAAATAAAAAGTGTTTATCAGAAATAAAATCTCAAAATAATCGAACGTGCATTCACAGAACTAATTTTAAACTTTTTCAATTCTTTAACATTTTTTCTGTTCATTTTATCATTTTGTACTGAATTTCCCAAAACCATTATTAGTCGGTGGTACATTTACTATTGTAGCTCCAGACATGTTCATCAATATAAGACTTAGCATGGTTTACAGTAGAGTTTTTTATTTTAAATGAAAATTTTTTTTTTTCAAATTGCATTAATCATTCTAGGTAGACCTATTTTTTAAAATAGTAAAATTCAAAAAAATTTAATTTCTTTAGCTGATTTATTTATTTTTTCATTTTAAAATAGACGCTTTTTCAATATTGAAAATAGGAAGTCAAAAATCTTATTCACAAAAATTAACAGGATAAATTTAAAATAATAAATAGTGAGAAAAGCAATCGTGGAGATTTTTATTCTATTTAACATAAAAAAAAAGCCATAAACAGAACTGGTTTTATTACTGCGTTTTTTAAAAGTCACAAGTCTCAAGTCAAGTCCAAGTCCGGACTTTTTTATCTTTTCAATTTTTCAAAAGTCCGAGCCAAAGACTTTAATTTTTTTTTTAAAGTCCAAGCTCGGGCTTTAAAATTTTGAATACTGAAGAAGAATTGTGAAGACTTTTTTGCTTAAATTGCAAGAAAATTCTGAAATATGGCAAATCTAAATGCATTAGACAACTCAAGAGTATAAATTATTTGATATAATTTTTTGCCTAATCTAGCAAATTAAAAAAAAATTTAATGTTCGGCCTTGGACTTTATTTTGAGACTTTTAAACAATTCTGCTTTATTATCAGAAAATAAGTGATTAGATTCATTGATTTATGTTACCCTGAATAAGCACTTATTCATAAGCTTGTCAACTGATGCACAAAGATAAGTAAGAATTATACTTATCACGTACCTCAGAAGTTAGACGCTTCGAAATGCTGACATATGCATTAAGCACTAAGCTCACATCTTGACTTAATTATAAGCTCGTGTTCTTGACACGAGCATTTAGGTATAAATAAGAATTCCATTCTTTGAACTTCAGAACGTTCAATATCTTAAATAAAGCTTTTAAAATATTAAACATTGTTTATTATAAACCGGTTCCATTTATGCATTTTTATTATTTAAAAAAAATTAAAAAACAAAATCGAACAAAATACATATAATATTTTGAACTTTATTTGGTTAAAAATTCAAAAAAATCTGTTCAATAATTGTCTTAAAATTGCTTCCAAAATTTCGACAAAAAATAAAAAAATTCATTAAAGATATTTCAATTAAAAAACTATCAAATGATTTGATTTTATTAAAAGAGATAATAATAATAATAGAAAATCTACGCGGCCTACTAGGAGGTCGCCTATGGAAGCACATTGCGCTATTCAAGGAAAAATTACAGTGATAGAATAGCTTATAAGTTTTGAGAGTCAAGAGATTATGAATTTTACCAGAACAAGGAACATAAACAATGTTTTTAAAATTAAATAACTTTCTTACCATGAGTCTAAAAATTGTTCTGCAAAAACTATGCAATTTAATTTTAATAATTTTGGAATACATCTAGTGCTTTGCAGACTTGCAGAGTTTTGCTGAGCAGAGACTAAATCTGGGTGGTACAAAGTTGGTATCAACTGATACATTTTGCAGATCAATTTTTAGACTCATGGTAAAAAAATTATCTAATTTTTCAAATATTGTTTTTGTTCTTTGTTCCAAAATTCAAAATGCCTTTGTTGGGCTTTTTATACTTAAAGTATCATTGGAAAATGCTAAAATTTCTTTTGTTGTCAAAGTGGTTGCTACAAAAAAAGTACTCACTCATTTAGTGTTCTTCTTGATTGATTTATTTATGAAAAATTATACCAAAAAATTCTATTCAAAGACTAAAAATTTTAAAAAACTTAAAAAAATCTTTAAAATTTAATTATTTGGTATCTTCCAAGACGCAATTTGGTTTAACTCAACACAAACAAGTCTTAAATTTGAGACATCGACACCTAACATTTTACACCGAGGCCTTGCATCCAACTTTATAGTCTTGAACAGGAACGAGAACGTTCTCATAACATGCATAAAATCCGGCATTCAAACATACGGCCTCCTGAGCGCTTTTGTTAACACTCGGTCGGCCCAAGGCCTAAATTGTCTCAGATACGACAACAAGAACTTGGGAAATGAAAAATTCTGCATAGAAAAACAATTTTTATACATGATCAAAAATGATCGCAGCTCTCGCTTCGAGATTGAGTGTAAAATAGTGGAATCAGGCCTGGTGGAGCCGGTTCAGCAACCACTAGTACTTGACCGCTTGTTCACAGACCAAGTGCCGCGTATTAGAAATGGTCTAACTATTTCTTCATTCAATTCTACCGCGGCCTATTTCATCAACACGGAGCAAGTCAGCTGTGAAGCCATTCAGCCTGTTGATAGCACAAACTTTGACTCACTCAGATGGGTATCGGTGCCTGACAACAACTTTTTGCAACCTGACCCCAAAATTTTCTACCTAACTGAAGATTTTTTTAACTACACCATCAATTTTCCAGCAGATTTACCATTGGCAAAAAATAATTCTGTCTTTAAATGCTGCACTGTTCTCAATGGGATTATCAAAAATTGTCAAAACTTAATCGCATATATTTATGCACCTCCGACAACAACAACAACCACAACAACCACCACAACCACAGCCACAACCACAACCACTAAACCTACAACTACAACAACTTTGACTACTTCAACTTCAGCAAGCTCAAAAGATGTTTCAATCGATTTAACTAACTCAGTTGTGTTAAAAATTGTCAATTCTTCGAATTCAAATGAGACTGTGAGTGAACAGTCAGGTCTAAGTACATCCGAAATAGTGATCATAATTGCTACAATTGGAGGGGGTTCTATTTTGTTTTTGACAATTACTCTGGCCTTGCTTTGCTACAAAAAACATAGATATGGGAAAAAAGTATCGGACAAAAATTTTGACAGCATACACAACCCGAGGACTAACACTGATATATTTGCTGAGCCTATACGAATTAGTCCACGAGAGGACTTGGAGAGTGAGCAACCAACAGTAGCTTTACCTGAAGAAGTGCCAGTCGAAGTTAAGAGTAAAAAGGTGAGCAATAAAAAAGAGAAAATCAAGCCCAAAAAAAAGTCAAAGAAAAGAGACGAATATGAAATAAATGACGCATTTCAGTCTGTTACCTACGAGACTGTGTTGCCCAAAGAAAACTTTGATTCACTCTCTGAGAGAAAAGATATTTACTCGCTTCCCGATAAAAACAAATCTACCAAGATAATGGTTTTTCAGCAGAGTAATTCTGTGGAGGAGCCAGTCAAGGAAGTATTGCAGTCGAGTGACGAGGAATCATCTCCTCTGCCACCTCCACCAGCACCACCGATGTTGCCATCACTCTCCAAACAGTCTTCGGCAGATCATAGTTCAGAGGTTATGTCTTTTGTACCTCCACCATTACCTCCACCTCTGCCTGTTCCTGCTCCACCGCCACCACCACCACTAATGAATGACAATGCGTTTTCTATCTTACACGCGTCCCAGCCAAAAACTAGCAGAAAAACGTCCACTGTACATTCCGAAAACAAAAGTTCTGATATTGGGGAAAATGCTGAGAATAACAATCTAGTGGAAAATATTTACGCTACCGAAAATGACAGCACCAGAGTACTTTACTAATTAAATTAGTTACATTTTTTTTGTTCTTTTTTTTAAATAAATAAATTATAAAATCACTTAATTTATTTTTTTTAATTTAACCAGGATTAGGACCATGAAAAATATTAAATAAAACGGAACTAATTTCCCCTAAAACATGGAGTACTTGAAACTTAGTACTTGAATAAAGCCTTATACCGGGGTGAAAACTTTATATTTGCTTCTTTGGTCCTTTATGTTAATTTTCTTCTCTGCAATTATTATTCTATTTTCTTTCTTCATATCATTTTATTTTAAAAAAATTGTATTTTCGATATGGTTGAAAATTTTGATTTAAATAATGTCAATTTTTTTTTTGCTTATTCACTCCTTGTGGAGCATAGGATCATTACTTTTGATGAAAACACAAGACAATACGGCGTATGGATAATGCTTTCAAAGCAAGCAAAGGATGCAATGATAGAATAGGAACCAATAAATAAAAGACTGATTCGCACATGATTAAAATGGCAGTATTGTAATGCATCCATCATTCAATGCTATGCCCCAATTCACGAAGTCAATGACGAAGAAAAATCTTTATTGTACCAACAGCTACAAAGAATAATAGGTAAATGCCTGAACGAACGACCTCATGATTGTCATGAGCGACATGAACGCAAAAGTTGGAAGTGATAACAATGGGCTTGAGGAATGAATGGGCACCAACGGTTGCGGAGAAAGAAATAACAATGGTGAAAGACTAGTAGACCTGTGTATGACCATCAACTTGTGTATAGGTAGAACTATGTTTAAGCACAAAAGTATACACAAACTGACATGGCGATCACCAGATAAGAAAACCTTAAATCAAATAGATCATACAATGATCAACGAGATGGAATTCTTCCTTAAGCGGCACAAGTCTTTAGAGGTGCCGACATTTATAGTGATCACCAACCAGTAGGAGCGTGTATAAAATTGAAACTGAGTAAAGCTTATCTTTCAGAGAAATGCAGCAAATAAATACGATTTTGGAAACCTAGCTTATCCCAAACGCAAAGAAGAATAAAGCACATAGCTACGAAAGAGTCTCCAAAACTTCAGCAAGAGGATTCAGATACCGAGAGGAGTCAGGTATACAAAAAAGATGGTTAAAATTCGGGAAGCCTATTGCAAAACAGCAAAAGAAATTCTGGGATTTGCAAAACAAAAAATAAATAGATGGATATCCGATGAGACATGGACATTGATAGCTGAAACAGAGGAAATCAAAGCAAAAATGATTCAAGCAAATCGAATCGCATTCGCGATAAATTAGAAACATCATATGAACTAAAGAACAGACTTGTGAAGAAAAGAGCAAGGTGTGATAAGAGAGATTACATAAGCAAGTGTGCTAGTGAAGCGGAAGAAGCCAGCTTAAAAGGGGACCTACATAAATAGATCAGAACCTATAGAATCTGTGCAACCTGAACCAGCTAGTATTAACACAGAGGTTTCTAACCATAAAAAATTTGAATCTGCGATAAAGACCATCAAAAACAGAAAAGCTCCTTGTATTTATAAATCACGACAGAATGTTGAAAGCTGAAGGTAGAATCACAAAAAGTATATAGCAAGGCTACTTCAAAAAGTAATGGCGGCAAGAAATCATACCAGAGTACTAGACAAAATTCCTAATACTTAAGCTCCTTAAGAAAGGGAACAAAATAATCAGTGAAAATTGGCGAGAAATAACACTGCTATTAGCACTTAGGAACATCATAGGAATGGAATAGCCCCCTTTATCTTAACTTCTTTTGTGAAAAAGTTTTCTCTTTTTCTGCTATTTGTTCGTTGCTGTCTTAAGCGATGTGGACCCCCTCTAATGGACCCAGCCGGTCCAGTCTGCGAGAGTGAGTTAGCAGGAATGTTTAGATGAAACCAGTTTACTTTATTGTAGCCCCTGACGAATTTGAACATCTGTATCATATCTCCTCTTTCTCTCCTTTCAGACAGTTTTTGCAGCCTTAATTTTCTTAGTCTCTCCTCATATGTCATATGCCTGAGTTGATGTATTGACTTCGTGGCCCTTCTTTGTACCATTTCAAGACACTTGATATCCTTGCTTTTGTAAGGACACCACGCTTGTACAGCATATACCAAATGTGGTCTTACATAAGTCTTGTACAGTGAGCTGAGCATTTTGACATTGATTTAAATGTTTTGTGGATTGTAGCAAGTGCTGTGTTGCCCCTCATAGCTGCTATCTTACATTGGTCGTCCCACTTAAGATTGAACTTCATTTGGACTCCGAGATCTCTTTCCGAAAGTGATTCATCAAGAATATGCACAATTCCAGATACTGGGTCGCTCATCTTGTATGACTCGACTTGATCATTATTTTTTTTTTATCATCAGCTACTCGCATTACCTAGCATTTCTCGAAATTGAAGACCATTCGCCACTCAACTGTCCATTCTACCAATTTATTCAAGTCATCTTGCAGCATCTTTCTATCAAGATTGTTCTTGATAATTGCTATTAGTTTGCTATCATGAGCAAACATCTTACAAAAGTGATGTAGCTTTTCTGGCATATCATTAATATAAATTAAGAAAAGTAGTGGTCCCAAGACTGACCCTTGAGGAACACCACTTTCTACCTTCTTCCACTCTGACAAGTATTCACCCATAACTACTCTTTGATGCCTATCTAACAAAAAGCTTTTTAAGCCAATCAAGGATAAAGCCATCAAAACCATATGTAATGTATACGAGACTGGTTTTTGATGTGATACATAATATATAAATCCCATGTAGAATTGCTTCAAAAAACCCTTTAGCTTTGAGATTATATAAAGGAAAATTTTCAAAAATTGATGAATTTGAATACTTCACTCAAAAAACCGACTAAATCAGACAAAATTAAGTAGGAAAAGAAAAATAAAGCGGCCAACTAAGTTGAAGAGGCAAAAAAGCCAATGGTTCAACATGTTTTGAAAATCTAATTATCAAATAGATTGAAAAAATCAAGAATAAAACGAGGATTAAAAGAAAGTACGGTAGTTATTTACTGAGAATCAAGTTTTAAAACAATTTGAAAATGAATAGGGAAAAAATTGAATTAAAAAGGAAAAAAAAGGGCAACAATCAGTGATTAAGAAGATGAATGAAAATTAATTGATGAATGAATGAAATTTTGCAGAACCCGTACAATGGTATTTGCTAGAATTATGAGATTTTAAAATTTACATGGCATGTTTTAGTTTAAGAACTAAAGACTTTAAATTTATATTTTTGAATGTCTAAATCATTTTTAAAGCATAAAGGTATGCTCATGTTCCCTTGATATTGGACTTATATGAATTAGAATTGCTCGTTAACTTGAACGTCGAAAAGACGGTCCTAAAAAAATAAATTCCAAATACCAGTTGGGTAAAAAAGGCAATGTGAAATATTAATACAAAAATTACAGTACAATAAGTAAAAACGCTATAATTTTTTTCTAATTGTGTAAAAATGGTTCTGTAAACAGTACAATATTGTACAAATTTTCTAGAAACGAATACCAAGCTCTGCAAAAACTCTGCATTTTTCTGTAAAATGCACACCATCAAAAAATATCTGATTAATATATGCAATAAATTGCAGAGTTTTTGCAGAGCTTGGTATTTGTTTCTAAAAAATTTGTACAATATTGTACTGTTTACAGAACCATTTTTACACAATTAGAAAAAAAATTATAGCGTTTTTACTTATTGTACTGTAATTTTTGTATTAATATTTCACATTGCCGTAAAAAAGTCGTTAATAGAGAAATAAAAGCTAAAATGCTAAAGGCAAAATCTAAACCGATTATGGAATACATTTATAATAATAAAAATAGAATTGTAAAGAAAGATACAAAACGTGAAGAGAAAAAAATCAAAAAATTTGTGCTACTCAAGCGAGAAAGCCAGCTCGCAAGATAGGAAGTGCATCAATTTCTTAGGATCACTTAGAGGATATATGGCTCTTTAACCAAAAGATGATGATAGTAAAAGCGATTGGGAACTTAAGGGTTGCAGTTCAGGAATTTTCTAAATTGACCAGAACATAAAGAGAGAAAACATCCTTAATGTATTCAATTGACCTTGATATTGACATCGAAGTAACTAACAAAAAGAAAATACAAATTGCTGATACGAACTTATATTGCACGAAACACCAAGTTGTTTTGGTTTTTCTATTTTCTATTGAAAATTGAGAGTTTCGAAAAAGTAAAAAGTGAACTTTTTTTATCTAAAGAGGGTCTTATATTAAGAGGGAATCGAATTGTTATCCCTAAGATTTTTCAGAAGAGAGTGATCAAAATTGCACATGGTGGACACCTTGGAATCGTGAAGACCAAACAATTATTAAGAAGCCATGTTTGGTTCCCAAATATAGACAACCAGGTCGAGAATGTGATCAAATGTTGCCAAAAGTGCCAGATTAATACGGACTCGACTAAGTTTGAACCATGCTGTCCAACAGAGTTGCCAGATAGTCCATGGAATTTGGTAAGTGTCGACTTTTATGGTCCACTTAGATGTGGAAAATATTTGTTAGTTATGACATGTGAGTACTCGAGGTACCCTTTGGTAAGAATAATCTCGGGTACATCAGCTAATACCGTCATTCCAGTGTTAAATGAGTTATTTTTTATTTTTGAAATTCCATGTACTTTAAAGTCTGACAATGGCCCACCATTTAGTTCTTTTGATTTTAGGCAGTTTGCTATTGAGCAAGGGTTTAGGCACAAGAAAATTACACCGTTGTGGCCTCGTTCAAATGGTATGTGTGAGCGATTTATGCGAAATTTAGGAAAAGTAATGCGCAATGCTTCTACGTCTCAGCCAGATTGGGAAAACGAATTAGTTGAGTTCTTACGCAATTACAGAGACACACCACACTCATCAACCGGCGTGGCACCAAATAGATTGTTTTTCAAATCAAGAGCAATGACCTCAAAACTACCAAGTTCTATGTTAGATTTGAAGACAACTGATCAAATACATGATAGCGCGAAATCTCAAGACTTGAAGGCAAAAAGAAAAATGAAGCGATACAATGATCAAAAACTAAAGGCCAAAGTGAGCAATTTTAAAGTTGGCGACATTGTGCTGCTAAAGTGGAAACGGTCAAGAAAATCTGACTCCTTGTTTGATCCAGATCCATTCAAAATAGTTAAGATTAATGGTTCAATGGTCACATTAGAACGTAATGGTTGTGTATTAGTAAGAAACACTTCTTTTATAAAAATATATATTGAAAGAGGAAGTGATACCCAAGAATCTCTAGTGTTACAAGACATTTTGTTCGACAAGCAAAAAGAGGGAGAGGAAGGATCTGATGACATAGAAAATGCAAAATAAACAGCGGAATTTGAGGCTGGGAACGAAAAGTGCTCGATGACAGATGTGATAGAACAAGAGTTAGTTGAGAACAAGATAAGTGGTGAAATTCCAGTAGAAGAGAGTAATCTATCTAGAGAAAAGAGAGTTGTCAAGAAGCCTATTAGGTATGGAGATGCTGTGGCACATGGTACAAGAGCTTACAGGAAGCAGCTAAAATCATAATCCAGTGAATGTCAATTAATGATTTATTTACTTATAGATTAATTTAAAGATTTAGTATATTTATTTTTAGTGTTATTTCATTTATTTTAATCATAGAGTAACTTTGTGAATTAAACATTAGGGGTGATGAAGTGTCGTGAAATAATAACTTAAATTGAACACGCATGAAGCGTATGCTTCTATATTCAAGACCTAGCCCACTTCCAAATATAATAATATATTTGCTTAATTGTTTGTTTTAAGTGTTGAAAAAACCTTTCCTATTTTATATTATGAAAGCACATTAAAGTTAATGTATATAAGCCAACACAAAGCTAAAGATTTATTATTATATTTCTTTGTGTTTCTTTATTTTCCTTCTATTTCATAAACTTATTTAACTTGGTCACTTAGAGTGGCCACTTTCTATTAAGATTATGTAATAAAATATTTAAATAAGAAAATACACTTTATTTAAATCCTGAACACTTTATCTATGTTTTAGCAAAAATCATAAATAAAAATCAGGTACAAAACATTCCACTTTTCATAAACTTCATGGACTTCTCAGAAGCATACATAGAGAAATCTTGAATGCTTTAATATGATACTATGGTCCGTCAGAAAAAAATTTGCAAAAAAAAGAACCTCAAAAAAAAGAATCTCAAACAATTTTAAATCAAAGTATTTTCTTATAATCTTAAAAATACCTGATTAAAATACGATTTTGTATAAAAAATTTATAAAATTTTTTTTTTTTTTTAAATTAATATTTTTCTTGAATTTTTAATTTGAAATAATATTTAATAAAAAATGAATTTCAAACATTTTTGAAGATTTTTTATGTTTCAAACCAAATTAATCAGCAATCAATTTTCTCATATAAATAACTTGTCACTTCTTCTGATCCTGAAACCTTGAAATCGAACAAAAAAAGGAAGAAAAGAAACTAGCTGTTATTGAATCATCGTCGCAGGAGTTTTAGTCAACAAATAGTTCATTATCAAGTGATAATTTCTAATACGTTTCTAATACGGGGAACCAGATTTTTTTCTTTTAAATTGGCAAAAACAAAATATTACATTATTTATTTATTTTTTTGTATTGAGCGTTTAAAAAAAATAAATATTGAGAACATTTTTGGTTAAAAAGTATTACTTGTTGAAATAAAATAAATTTAAAAAAAAATTGGTTTAAGCCATTAAAGGTACTGAAACTTTAAGCACTTATCGGTCTTTCTTCACTTTTTTCTAATTTTAGTATAATTATGTGCGTCGTTTTAAAAGATTTTGGAAATTGATTATTAAGAGCGGATTTTTTAAGTTTTCAATTTCAATTTAATTATTATCAAATATTTTTTTTCAATTTTATTTTGATTCAAATAAATAATTTATAAAGCATCTATTGATTTCTTTAAATTTTTTGCTCATAATTTAAAAATCTAACGATTTCTGATTTTAAAAAAGTTTATATTTAGACTGTCATGATTTATTTATTTAATTTACCTTAAGTATTTAGTGTTTTATTTTTGTGTTTATTTATTTTTTTAAACATATAAATTATTTGTTGTTTTAGATTAACTTTTATATCTCACTCAACACCTTCAGCAGTTTTATCATTTTCTAAATAAAAATGAGCATTTGCTTAAAATCTTTACCTCGAATCAATATCTTGAAAAAATAAATGATTTTTTAAAAGTAAAAATACTTGAGAAATAATATTTTTTTAATTTATTTGCTAAGGATTTAATTTTCATGTTGTGAAAATTACGAATTAATTGCCAAATGTTGACATAGACTCATTGTCATTTTTAAAGTAAACTTTTTCTTATTTATTTCGTATATTCGCTGCTAACAGATGTAATACATATAAAAAAAATAAAAATCAATCAGTTCAGAGTATATTTTTTATAAAAAATTGGAACTTCAAAATTTAATCAAATAAAATTTAATTTTTTTTTTTAATTTAATCTATCAATTACTTGAAAGAAACAAAAAAATGGTAAGGCCAAGTTTATTAAAACAAATGGGTAAAATTTTAAAAGATTTTTTTTTATTTTTGTAGAGCCATTGTCACAATTTTCTAAAGATCATTAAATCTTTTTATAATTCTACGAGATTGTCTTCAAAAGGGGACAGTTCATTGCTTTTAGTGTATAAAAATGGTTAAAAAACTTTTGCTGTAGAATTTATTTTTAAATTAACTTACCGTAAAACCTCGGAAACTACCCCATAGGCTTCAGAAAAAAAATGATGGGGTAATAATTTAAAAAAAAAGTTTACTCCTATAAATTTTACTCCGAAAAAACAATCAATGACCCGGGGGTTTAATTAAAAAATTTATTTTAGGAAATGGGGCTATAAAAAAATTTGCCTGGGCTTATACAGAGACTATTCGATTTAAATAATATTAAAAAAAAATAAAAAAAATATTGATTCAAGTTCCATTTCTCATCTCTCATCTGGTCTAGCAATACCAATCTCTTCAAGCGTTAATTCTTCACTAGAATTAAAACCATTTATGTTTTGAGCTTCATCGTCTTCAACGTCTTCAAATTTTTAATCCCATGAGACTAAAGAAAAAATATTTATTGCTAAATACATCCTATAATCCCGGGGTAGTTTCCGAGGTTTTACGATATGGATATCATTTTGTTTTTAATTTATTTGTGCTTTTAAATAAAAATTAAATTTTAATAAAAAAGATAAGGCTGAATTAAAGTGTGACAGGTTGTGACAATTTGAATAGTCAGTGATGGTAGCCCAGTTGCCATTATCGCTTGATCAATTCAAAAATTGATCACTATGACCATTAATAATATTTTTTTATATTTTTTGTATTAAAAATTTTTAACACTGAATTTGCTAGATACATTAATTTTATTTTTATCTAATTGAAGAAAATAATTGAAATTAAAAAAAATTGAGTTTTGAACAATTTTGTTAGAATTTTTTTAGTAACTATTAAATTTGATTACATTTACTACATAAAACGCTTTTAAGACTGCTAGGAGCCTGAGGCGCTTGGCTGATTTAAAAGTATAAAATTGCGCAAAAATAAACAAAACATATTTTGAGATAAGTTTTATTTTTAGTCCACCTAAATGAGCAAAACAAGTCGATTAGCTTTAAATGTTTAAATGAGCACTCGAGGATTAAACAGAAGACTTGGAGCTCAAAATGTGGCACTTACCTACTTTGTAAGATGAAGCCTCTCGAGAGCTATTAGAGTCTTAAAGCACAGGAAGATGATCGGCACTAAACGAGCAAATTAATTTACACAATGCCAAATACAAGTTGCTTTGGTAACCAAGTTTGGAGGTAAAAAAAGAAAAAAGTAAAAATTAAATTAAATCCTTTTTGTTTAAAATTTCTTTTTTAAATAATGTTTTAGAATTATAAACATTAGTTTTTGGCAGGCTTTTCTTCACTTAAATGTGTAATTAAATGCTATTAGGGATAATAATTTGTTGATTAGAATTTATTTTTTAAAGTCAACATTTTTGGTCTCAAGCTTTTACATTTTTGATTTTAGAAGCAAAAAAATTTAGTTTTTAGAATGCAAGTAGAAACGATCATTGGCAGTCCACCGGGTCCTGTTCAGCTTTCCAAAAGTAAAAAAATTTCCTAATAAAAAAAAAAAAAATTTTGATATAAAAAAATATTTATTCAAATAAATTGAGCATAAAATCGCCTAGATCGAACTTGTTCGAAGCCAAATTCGGATACACATTTTCTCTTACATTCTCATTGCCAAGGTCTAGCCTTTCGGCACCGAATTCAAAATGAACTCCACTTAGCACACATTTTCCCACTCCGAATTTAGTCTCCAACACAGCCACTTTGTTATTACACTCGAGCATCTCTTGTCCATTTTTAAAGTCACAGTAGGTCAATAATGGATGAAATGAGTTGCTTGACGGCTCGAAGTAGGGCCCACCATTCAAATAGCCATAGACCTGCTCTCCATTCCAAATTCTCAGCTTAGCAGCCATGCTGTAGTCTTCGCAGTCGTAGGCAAATTTTGTGTTCACCGGTCCCTTGGCTGTGCCATCAAAAAACCCAAGTCTTTCGCCTACGACTTCTAGTGGTCCACCACAATCAAATTCTATTTGTTTACATGCAAAATAGGCCCCTGCACAAATGCCTAAATAGGTACCGCCTAATTTGACAAATTTTTTTATGTTGCTGCATCCCTCTTGGGTAAGAGAACTCAGAAATCCGAGGTCGAATCCACCACCAAAGCACAAAACAGCGCTCGGATTGTTGTCAAGATAGTTCGATCTTATTTCTTTAGCCGTGATCAGTTCATAAGGGCAGGATTTTTGCTCCAAAAAAGCAACTAGCTCTTTTAGACAGCACTCGCTAGTGCCATATCCAGAATAAACTAAAAATTTTTTCATTTTTTTATTTTAATTTTTTGTTTAGAAAAAGAAAGGCAATTGTTGTCGGCTGCATTTCAAAATGAACAAAATTTCAAAATGCCTGAGTATAAAGAAAAAACAATATACAGAAGCCAAAAATGTGCGAATAAGTAGATTTATTTTTTTGACCACATAACTGTGTGAATTATTTACTGATATTTATGAGAACTATTAAATTTTTTTTTTGAGAGAAAATTATATTAAATTGATCGGGTTTATATCAAAAAAAATTTTCATGTATAATTTTTTCATGTACATGTATTTTCATAATAATTCTCATGATCAGCAAAAAAAAAGATCTCCTAAGGATTCCCTTGAAGGATCCTATCCAATCTGGACTAAAAATCTTTAAGATTCAGGATGATTTCTTGATCAAGTTCAATATCGGATCCTTCAAGTCCAACACAGGAAAAAGGAGAATTTGCTAAAATAGTTAGAATTTTTTGATTCATTGATCATTAATCTTAAAAAAAAATAAATTTCATATTTTATGTTTCTATAAGATTATGCAAGATAAGATAAGAATTGAATTGAGAGAAATTTTAAGAATTTAATTCTCTATTTTTAATTGACATTTTTTTATATAAATAATCCAAATATCAAATTCAAAAATAAAATTAAATGAAATATATATAATAGTAGTAGTAGTAGTAGTAAAAATAACTGCGACTTTAGCAAGTCGAGTTAAACCGTAAGACTGTGGCTGTTCTTTACAATCACACCAGATTCTGTACCATTAATCATTCATCAAGTCTTGCTTTGAAGGAATTTAATGAATTTGTTTCAACAACATTTTTTGGTGAACGGTTCCAGTCGTTTACAACCCTGTTTGTGATAATTGAACCGTGATGGACAATTTTTAATAAGTTCTCTTGTAACCATCTTTGCATGACCCCTCAAAATAAAATTATTTTTTTGAACGTACCTGATTTCACTTACCAATTTAACAGTTTCTAGACTGTTTACAATTTTAAAAAACTGAATCAAATCGCCTCTTTTTCTTCTCGTATCCAAAGTGGTAAGTTTTAATTTATCCAATCTTTCTTCATACTCAAGATTCTTAAAGGCTGGAATCAACTTCGTAGCTCTACGCTGTACTTTTTCTAATTCCTTCTTATCTTATTTCAGGTATGGATTCCAAACACTAGCTCCATATTCAATAAGAGGTCTTACCATTGGGGTATACAATAACTTAACTACATTGGCGTCCAAAAATTTTAAAATTTTTCCAAATCATTCCCAAAATCTTATTCCATTTTAGATCATTTTGAAAAAACTTACCCAAATCCTTTTCCAAATTTTTTTTTTATAATGATTCTGTTCCATATTTATTAAAAATTGTGTAGTCAAACTGAGGATTTTTATTACCAAAATGCATAACCTTATACTTTTCTACGTTAAAATCAGTCGCCCATGTAATCGCCCAGCTTGAAACAGTATCTATATCGCGATGAAAAGATAAGTTATCATTTAGATGGTTAACAGCTGCTAAAAATTTCATATCATCAGCATAGACTTTTGTTTCATTATTTAACGATTCGGACAAATCATTTATGAAAATAACAAAAAGAAGAGGCCCAAGGACCGATCCTTGCGAAACACCACTAGTAACATCAAGCCATTCTGATTCAACGTTACCAAGACCAACTCTTTGCTTTTTTCCATCTAAAAAAATTTTCACCCAATCTAGTATTTTTGCTTCGAATCTAATAGAGAAAGAATTTTTTTACACTGCCATTAGTCTATATAATATTGTTTCAAATTATCTCGCCCAAAGTGTGAGACTTCGATTGCCAAACGAGCTTTTTTACTTAAGAAATGGATGTTGTTTTAAAAATCTTTATTTAATCTTTATTATAGCATCATAACCTGCCAAAATATAAATGAAAATGATTAACTTTTTAAAATTATTATAATTGTAATTCAATTTTTAATTTTTATAATTCAACTGAATCAGTAAATTAAAGTAAAAGAAAACTTTAAATTTTTATAAAATTAGGCTCAGAGTAAAATTTATATTTGTGATGCAACTGGGCTGATTGAGATTTGACCAAGAGAAGGGGTCAAGTAAAATAAAAAAACTTAACATTGAAATTTATTATTCCAACTCCTTTTCGTTGAGTCATTAAAAAGCTCGATAATGATAAAAGTTAACAATCTTAAATAACTTCTAATACATTAGTAGTGAGGATTAAAAAAAATTAAAAAAGAGACTAAATTATATAAAAAGTGTGATTCACGCATTAAAAATAAAGTGATTATTTTAATGATTAAAAACGCATAAAATAAATTTATTGAAATGTACTAAAATAACCTAAATAAATTTTTTAATTCAAAAATTTAACCATAAAAAAGTTTTTAAAAAAAATTAAGTCAATGATAAAGAAAAAAATATTTTTAGTTTTTCATTTAGCAAAGGAAAAAAGAAATTTTATGTGTTAATTAACATTTAGAAAAATATTTTCTGAATGCTTAAGTTTTATGCGTTACCTTTTTTATTTTTTTTTAATCCTCACAATATGCCTGTTTTCGACAAGCTATTTTTGACATAAATAAATTCGACATTATTAATTCGACAGGTAAATTTTTGACAACAATTAAAACGATATCTATAATTTGGCCAGGTATTTTAAATTTCGACATGTATGATTTAGACAAAAAAAAATTTATTAAAAAATATTTTAAAAGTACAAAAATATAAAAAAAATATGAGAAATTGTAAATAGAAAAAGCAATAAAAACAGATTTTTTTATTTAATTAAATTTTTAATTTTTGAAAGTTATCTTTAGTAAATTTAAAAAAATTCAATTAATTACGCTTTTCTTCAATTTTTAAGGCAATTATACCTGAAATTTTTAGAATTTAATGAATTAGATCATCAAAGGAATTTTCCGACGACACATTTTTTGATTTTATATTCACAAGGGGCTCCCGGCTTTTTTGTTTCTAGACGATTTGATTAAACTAAGATTTAAATTCTCAAACAAATTTGTTAAGTCATCCATTTTTATTTATAACTATAAACAAGTTTAAAATTAATTTCTATTTTTTTAGGCCGAATTTCTATATATCGAAAAACTAAATGTCGAATTTAGACAAGTCAAGTTTTTCATGTCAAATTTTTATCTGTCGAAATTAACTTTTCGAAAACAGTTACAACCATCCTCATCCTTTCAATCTTGTTATCATTTTAAAAATAATTAGCATCAGCAAAATTCTAATTTGAAATAAGCATTTAAAATATTATTTAAAAAAAATTCAGTTATTTAATTAGATATTTGAAATTCCAGTAGGCTAAAGAAAATTTATTTAAATCACCAATTTGCTTTTTAAATGCATTTTTTTCCTCGATAGATCATCAGGAGATCCGGGATAGTGCTTCTTGTAGATTGTCTTCATGAAATTTATTGCCTCAAATGTTACCAAATGAACCATCAATTGATTATTAATGTGTAGGCTTTTGGAGGACTTCTTTTCAAGTCTTACACATTAATTTTCAATTTATTTTCAGTTCTTTTACCTTTTCAATCTGAAGCTCAATAAGGTGACTATGAATTATAATAATTTTAAGCAGCTTAGTATCATCAGCAATAAGCTTGAGAAAAAAAACTATTTCCCGAATTTATTTCCAATCTATTTTTAATTCTTTTCATTACACGTAATAGGGATCAGAGGCTCACATTTATTATTAATCATTTAAATTTTATTTTCTTTCTTAAAAAACCGAAAAATATTAACTTTTTTGTATTAATAGTCTAATTTGCTTTGAAAAATTTACATTCTGTGAATAAATCGATTGAACACATGATTGAAAATTCATACAATTAATTTTTTTAATTAAAGGGGTTAAACAGAAATAAGGAATAAAAAATTATCAAGTTTAAAATTTGTAGATCATCATGAATTCAAAATAAAATAAAACTATATCATTGATTATAGTTTAATACTCTCTCAAGTCCAAATATAGAAGCCAAATTAGTTTGTTTTTATGAATTTGGAACAACTCTGTTATAAAAACATATCAGAAATTTGTTATATCTCAAAAACACCTTTAAATTTAATATTTGACCGGTTCAAAAATAATTTCAAAATTTTTTTGATTTTTTTTTACTTGTACGCCATAAAATAATAAATTTTTCTTGTTTTATTTATTAATTTTAAGATAATCTAATTTATTTAATTATTTTTTTTTAAAGTAAAAATAAGATTTTTTATTCCAACCCAGAATTGTTTAAAAGTGACAAGTCTCAAGTCAAGTCCAAGTCCGGACTTTTTTTTCAAAAGTCTGATTTTTTTTCACGATGAATATAATAACTAGAAAAATTCTTTAAGTATTTTAAAATAATAAATTGTCTTAATCTTGATGACTCGACGTTCCGATATTCCAAAGTAAATTTTTTTTCCGGTTTTAAAAATGGGAGGTATTTAATCGATCTCTAAAATTACTTAATCGATCACTTATATTTTTCTATCTCTTATTTTACTAAATACCCTTAACTTATAATTATTAATCTGTCTTCTAAATTAAATAAAACAGCAACTAATTTTACTTAAAGTATCTCTTATTTTTATTTATTAAATTGATTAAAAAAAAAAGAATTATAAAAAATTTCAAATAATTTCAAATAAAATAATATCTTATAAGTTTTTTCTTGGTCTACCTCTACCTCTCTCTAGTGGAGCTTCTACTTTCTTATTTATATCACTGCTGGTTGATGCTTGCACTACTTTTTCAGCTTCCTTATCAATTGTTTTTTTGTTCTTTTTTGTTGGTATAACTGTTTCTTGTGGAGTTTCTTCCTCCACTTCTGTTATCTTTCGCTTTAGAACTTGATTGAGCTGACAACTCTCTCTTCTTTATCTGCTTCTGTTTGGTACTCAAGCGCCTTTTTAGACTAACACGGTCTACCTCTTCTAGGTTTTTGTCCAATAACTACTTGCTTAGCTTCGATTGGTATTTTGACAAGTTTCATATTTGCCTCAGTTTCACTACTTTTCAGAGAAGACAAAATCTTTTCATTATCTAACCAGTGTTTGGATGCTTCTTGATCGTCGAATGTTCTCTCATAGATCCAGTTCTTCCTGGTTCTTTTCTTTTTATTGGATTCTTGAACCTCGTCTTCAGATTCTGATTCAGAAGTTACATAGTCATCAACTACTCGATACTCACTAACAGACATTTCAATACTTTGATAAAACTTTGATCACATTAGATCATCTAGTTGTTCTAGTGTAAATTGGAAAGAGCCAAAATCTATTTTATACACTGCATTTTCCCTAAAATCCAATTTTCTCTATTTAAATTGTTTACTTTTTTAGATACAAGGTGAATTTAGATTAACCTTTTTTTGGAATTATTACGATTTAAATCATGTTCATTAAATTTTTTTTATTTTTCACTTTTAGTTAGCCCATTAATTAGATTCAAATTTCGCCTTTATTCTAGCTAAAATTTTAACTTAACAAATTAAATTTTAGAATTAATTCAAAAATTAGAATAAAACTAATTTTTTACTTTTTCTAGAATTTAGTTATTATTTTAACATGATACAACATTGATAAGCTAAGTTAAATTGTATTTCTAAATTAAAATTAAAAAATTCTTATAGCATGGTTCGGATGGCAAAAATTCCAAAAAAATTTGATCCTATAGTTTCCCTTGTTTCTTAAAGAAGTAGAAAATAGTTAAGAAAAATAAAAGCAAAAAATTGAATAATTTATAAATAAGAAACAATTTATTTTAAATTTTATATTTAAAAAGTTATAGCATAAGATCTTGATTATTAGGCCACACAGTTTAGTAGAAGAGGAATTTTTTTTAAATTTTTTGTCTTTAGTTGGCGAGAATGAGAACGAGCTGTCCAGATCCAGAAATTTCGAAGAAATCTCTCGAAGCTCTTCGGCATCTTCAAAACTGTCCAAACGCAACAAAGAGTCAAAGAACCAGATCGACTGGAACAATTTGGGAGAAAAAATCGAAGATTGGTTCGAGCATGCTAAAACGCCGGACCAAAAAGTAGTCTACAGATTTTTGTCAAATCTAAAAGAGGAAGAAATGAATAGAAACGAATTGAGCAGTGCAATGTCTTCGGTTGATTCTAGTGTGAGTGACAAAGCCCAGTCACTCGAGGATATATTGGAACATTTGAAGAAATATCGAAGCAAGCTCAACCGTAAGTCCAGACTAAATGAGAGTCGAAGTGCATTGCCCACAATTCGATCTAAAGATAACAATAGTTTGCTAAGTCATTCGCAGGATAACCTTAAGGGTTCGTTCGAGTCGTCAACTTGGCGCGTTATGAGACACCTGAAATCGGCCGATATCAGAAACAAGTATCCCCTGCCAAAAGCAAATCCTGACTATCATTTCAGAAATGCAACTATTTTTCATACTGCTGGACGACCGCCCAAATCAACATTTTTGCTTCATCCAGACTGGGTTTAAGCTCATCAAAATTTTGTTCTAAATGAACATTTTAATCAAAATTTCAATTAATAAAATATTTTTTTAATACCATGCCAAAAAGAATTTAGTATTGCTTTATTTCTTAATGAAAGAGCCTTCCTCTTAAATGAAAAAATCTCAAATATCAATTAAATTGGAAAACTCTGAAAAAAACTTGTTACTACCAAGTCAAAAAAAAAACAAATATTTTTCAATGAAATAGTTTTCATTGTGGGGTCAAATTGATCCGGTCGGGCTTTGATGTTTGAAAAAAATCGGGCTCAAATTCAAAACGTTAATCTACGTAAAATTACGTTTTTTCAAGTCAAACTTAACAAAAATTGTGACGGCCAAAAAAGACTAATTTTTCCAAAAAAAATTTGATTTTTATTAATTTTTTTTGGTCTAATAACAATTTTTGCACAACTTGAAATTAAAATTTTTTTTAAATTTTGAAAGGTTTGTTTTGCACCTAGATCACCGGATTTGAACACGATTGAGATGATCTGGCACAAACTAAAACAAAATTTAAGAAAATCGAAGTGCAGAAATGAGTCTGAAGTTGTAGGAAAAATTTGCCGGCTTCAACAATAGAAAAATGCATTGGTTATATCAGAAGATTAAAAAGAATAATAATATTGTTTAGTTTGTTGATATTGTCATTAAAAATGGTGATAATTAATCTAGATGATTAAAAAATAAAGTAAAAATATATTTTTCTTTAAAAAAAAATGTCCAGAATTTTTTTTAAGTCCAAAAATTTGTGATCATAATTATTTAATTTAATTTATTTAAAAAATTTTTGAAGCCCCTTCGGCAAAACATATAAAAAAGTTGTTTGTGCAAAAATTATATTTATTATATAAGAAGTGAAGTCGAAATGTTTTAATTTAATCTAGAATATATTATAAATTTAAATAAAATAAAAAAAAGAGAAAGAGAGTGAGAGGTGATTTGGTTTATTAAAAGTTTTTGTTTTTATTTTTTTTTTTTTTTTGGATTTTACATATTTAAGAAAATTATAGATTTAATCTATGTCAAATATGGGAAATATTTTAATAAACTCAATAAAGTATAAATTTACAGTACAATCCAAAACAGAGTTAAAGAAAACTTGCTCAATGTTTACAAATTGTACAAGCAGATTATAAACTGTTTCGGAGCAAAACCAAAGCAGAACATGAACAAAACCGAAGCAGCTCAAAAACAAAACAAAACATATTTAAAAAATCAAATCAAAACAATACAAAACATAACACAATATACAAAACAAAAAATTAGAAGATAGTTTTGATTTGTGCATAAAAAAAGAAATTATTAAAACGAGACTTTTAATTTTTTTTTTGCATTTTGAAGTCTTTTTAAAATTTTTAAGTCTTATAAAAAGTATGTATAACCCAAACTCTCTTGTTCAAGTGTAATGTCACGATTATAAGTAATTAATTCGTTAAGATAGTTGTAATGCGGCTCCTGAAAAATTGTTTTCTACCGGTCCTCTTAAAATCAGCAACTATTCGTGTTTCTTTGAATTTTTGCAAATTTTATAAATGGCAACTTGGGTAATGGATAATCCTTCAATTTCCATTTATTTGGAAATTTTCCGAAAGCTTAAGCCTTCATTCCTCAAAAGTATAATCCGATGCCTATAACATTCAGGTACTCTCATTTTAAAAAATGAAGTAAAAAAATTTATTTGAACTTTTCAATTTTTCAATGTAATTTTATAATTTTATTTGAATAAATTATTTGATATTTATTTGTTAAACAATAAAAAACAATCAAAACATCTAAAACTAGTTGAAAATCATTTCGAAACATGTTTTGAAACATTTTTTGAACCGTGTTTTGAAACATGTTCCAAAATGTTCATGTGTATGTTTTAAAATGTTTTGTGTTCTGATTCGTTTTGTGCATACTCCAATCAAGCAATGCTTAAACGGAACGTTAACTTTGTTTTGGATTGTATTGTACATTATTAATTTTTCTTTGTCTAAATAGAGATAAATTTAAATCTAGATCATTCAGTGTAAAAGAGTTGATAAATTTAGAAAAAAAAAAGAAAATTTTAATTCACCAAAAGAATTGAACCCTAGACTTTCTGGGGTATAAAGTTAATTGCTGTTTCTTAAATTATATGGTTTGTTAAGAGATTCGCTCACAATAAGTTTAGTTTTTAGTGGAAGAGGCGATTCTGGGTTCTCCAAAATCTTATAAGAAAAACAACAAAGATTAATGATAGGCCTATGTTGAAAACCATAAAGACCTAGAATTTCAAGATTGTTATTAATTGTATTGAAATCGTTTAGTTTAGACTCACTAGACTTAATGAACTTTTTTTGAAAGGATCACTAGAAAGTTTGGTGCACGAATACTGCATATAACTGATCATATTCAAGAAAAAATTTAATTTTAAAATTATTTTATTCATTTAAGTTTCAGATCGAGAAAAATAAAAACTATTGCAAAAATTTGGTATCTGACATTTATTTTAAATAAATTGTGTATTTTTTGATCCGCACTATTCGTATAATAGCAGTGAGGAGATGAATCGCCTGTTTTTAGGAAATATCTTCCCTTAGGATGAGAATTATTTGCATTGTAGCCCATTTGCGCATTGATTTTATCACATAAATCGGCCTGATATAAAAAATCATCTAAACAAAAAAATAAATTATTTATTATTTAAACCAAGTTTAAAAATCACCATAGCTTGAACATTTAGCTGCCTTAAAATGGCACATTGAAATACTTTCTGCATAAAACAGGCGACTCTTAATGTGACTACACGATAAAAATTCTACAACATCTCCTTTAGGTTCAATTCTCATCTGAATTGTTTTGAATTTTTCTTCATTACTCTTTACATTAATTAAACCATTAGATCTTAGAAAACAACCAGTTTGTTTTTTGCCACCATTTGGATAAAAATCTAAATGCCCGATCGGTTTTTGGATTCCAAGTTCCGAGTCTGTGTGAATTACATCAACAAAATCAGCATCACTTTTATCCAGTCTAGAATCGGCAGGTTCTCCCTCAAATAGTGGTCCAGCAGGGTCCATGCCACTTATTCGTCCCATTCGCTTGATTTTGCTGGCAAATCCACAGATATGAGCTCCCAAACTGTGCCCAATGCAATGAACTTTTGACCCATCCATTCCAGTTTCCTTTATAAAATTTGCTATATCTCCAGCCACTTTTTTTGCATTAGCTGTTGCTGAAAAGTAATCTGGGGGCCTAGCTCCCACACTCCATTCGACAACAATTACGTTCACATCATAAAATTTTAGTAATTCACTTTTTATGCTGATCACTGACGAAGTATCCCCTGAAAAACCATGAACCAAAAATTTTGTCTCTTTTGTGAAGTTGAACCAGAAATCGATCAAATTTTGGGAATTGACTATGGCATAATTTTCAGTATTTTTTTTGGTATACAATTCAAAGTTTGGCCAGCATTTAATGCTCAAAAACAAGCTAATAAATAAAAGATACCTAAACATTTTATTTAAAGAAAATTAATTTTTTTAAATTAATTTTTTTTTATACTTGTTGAGCAATGCAAAAATGAAAAATTCATTAATGAATAAGAGGAATTTATGATTAATTTTTTCGAGTCTTGGAAAGGTAATTTTAAAATAATACAGGTAGGCAAGCCCCGAAATTCCCAGAGTCAAGGACTTGTTGAGTAAGACAATGATACGCTTGAACGAACAATATCGTCTCTTTTAACTCAATTAATTATTATCAAAAATTTAACACAATTTAAATGCATTAAAAAAATACGAATATATATTTATTGAAGACTTTAATTCTGAGGTTTTGTGAAGTTCAGTACAAAAGAACAGAACAAAGTATTAAAAAATTTAATAACTTTTTATCTAAAAGTTTAAAATAAATTCTGTAAATTCAGCATGGTGCAACATTCAAAGTTGCATTAACTGTAAAAGTCTGCTAATGGTGTACAGAATCTCTGCAAAATGCACCACGCTCGATTATATTGAAATTTAATTTCTGCATAACTCTGCAAATTTAGCAGGCTTTGATATTTGATGCAACTTTGAAAGTTGCACTATTTTGCATTTACAGAACTAAGTTTAAACCTTTAGAAAAAAAGTTATTCAATTTTTTACATTTTTTCTGTTCTTTTTTTCATTTTGTACTGAATTTCACAAAACCAATTCTGATCGACTATGAAAAAAAAAATGGATTAACTTCTTACTGCTACAATTACTGAACACAATTCGGAAGAAATTAAATAGAAGCACAAACAAAATTTAGATTATACTTTTTTAACAAAAAAAGTAAATCCTAGATGGACCATGTAGCGAAATAACTAACTCATTAAATTGAAAACATTGAAATTCTTGAACCGTCCATTTTGAATATGAGTTACAACATGGCAAGTTTTTTTTTCTATTTAATTTTTTAGAAATTTTGAAATTACTTTGTTTCATTAAAACTCATACTTAAGCATGTTAAAATTTGAATTATAATTGCGCAATTATTTTTAGAAATGTAAAATAGAAAAAAAAACTTGCCATATACCTATCTATAGTGAACTAATTATTTTCAATAATTCGAAAAAAATCAACAAAATTGCAAGCATGAGCTAAAAGGAAAAATATTTAAAACAAAGAATAGAAAAAACAATAAAACTAAACGTAAATTTTGATGGGACAAAGAATAAGAAAATTTTCACTCAAAGATGCTTTATTATCTTAAAAATACAAACTAATTAAAGACATATTTGTGTAATATTCAAAACCAATTCTATTCCTTTTATTAATAAATGTTTAACAAAATATTTAGATGACAAAAACGAACAAGACTTTAAAAAGAAGATGGGACAAAAACTTGGCAACTTAATCTGAATTACAAGGACAAGAATAAATTCTAATAAATTTTTTTTTAATTTTTTGATATTAAATATCAAAAAATTAAAAAAATATCAATCTACTATTGAATATGACTCGATGAAGGATTAAGACTTGAATAGTGAAAACCTGATGAAGAAGTAACTAACACTAAAAAAACTTCGAAAAATAGAACGGAATAGATTTGAAAGACAATGAATAAAAAAGACAAATCAATAAAAAAGATCAAGCTTTACTTGGGACAAATGTAAACAATTTAATGTTGTTATCGTGTAGGGTAGAAAGATAATCTCTAAAAATTGTTACGAACAAGTAATTTGAATTTTGAAAATGTTATTTTTCATGAATTTAAGTTAAATTTTTTTTATGAATAATTCATATTTTCACTTAAAAATAAAGATATTTTTTTTAAATTAAAACAACAATGAAAAAAGAAATTTTTTTTCATTTAGTAATTATTTTAAGCTGATTTTGAATAGATATAAAAAATTAAAAATTAAATTACATCACCTTTTTAAAATAACTGTTGAATTAAGTTATATTAATCTGCATGATGTTCATAAGCCGAACAAACTCCGATATAATATTGAGTTTTCTAAAAATAATCTGAAATATCGACTCAAAAAGCAGTGTTCTTGTGATTATCTGCCTAATTCTAAGCACCGGAGTCTACATAATGATTGAGATATCTCCAATTATACCAATGATGCTACTAATCATTTTTCAGAATCTGATTCATGTAATACAAATTTCATTTTCCAAGTCACCAGTGTAAAATTAGACACAATTAATTTTTTTAGGTCTACTCTTCAAGTAGTAGCATAGCGTCCTTTAAGATCGTATCTAGAATATCTTTTCTTACATTTTTTTTTATTGATTATTGAAAATTCTGTAAAGAAACTACAAAAATCTCTAGAAAATTCTTGACTTGCTAAACAAATTAAAAATTTTTTTATTTACATTTAAGATTTTTTTTTATCTCTAGAATATCTCCATTTTTTCTTCACATTATAAAGATTTTTAAAGAATCTTTAAAGAAACTTCAAAAAATCCCTACTAAATGTTTGACTGGATTTTTTGCTTAAATGAAGTAAAACTTTCACTTTACAGTGCCGGAAATTAACTTGTCACATCATATTATCTGATATCATTTTATATCATTTTTTAAACTTTCCTCATATCAGCTGATATCAGCTATTATCATTTGATATAAGATAATATCAGGTGAATTAAAATTTCAATTTTTAAATGTAAAAATTTGGAAAAAAAAATTTTTTTCCTAATATTAGCTGATATCAGTTGATATCAAATCGTATCATCTGATATAAAATGATATCATATGATATGATGAGACAAGTTAATTTCCGGCACTGTAGTATCTTTTAAATTATATTTTTTCGGTTTCTTTTTTAAAATAATAATTTTAGCAACACTATTAATAAAGGATTCTAATAAAATTATTTAAAAACATAAAAATTTTTTATTTTTATATTTATTTATTATCAATCAAAAATTTTGATTTATTTATGACAATAATATCCTTTAGCTTCCTCAACCCATCTTACCCTCCCGGTAAAAGAATCAATGGCCCTTTTGATTTCTTCAATCGGTATTTTACTAAATTCTCTCTTTATTTCTTCTATAAATGTATCACGATTAGAAAACTTATTGCAATTCATTCTTGTAACCACTGCGTTCCAAAAGTAAAAGTCGCATGGACAAAGGATATTATTGTCATAAATAAATCAAAATTTTTGATTGATAATGAATAAATATAAAAAAAATAAATTTTTTCTTTAATAATTGATAAAAAAATGTATTTTAAAGATTTAAAATAAGTTAAATTCAAAAAATTCAAAAAAAATAATTTTTAAAATTTTTACATTAAAGCATAATTTAGTTGATTTTATTTCAAAGATCAAAAGTACCACCCTTTAGGCCTATTTATTTTTAGAAACTAGATTTATTTAGCTTTCATTTAAGTTTTTAGATATTTTACTTTTAGCACTTAGATCAATACATTCCTAAAAATGAGATACCAAATTTTGGTTTATTCATGACTCCTTGGTCAGACCAAAAGTGATACCTACAAATTTAATATGTTTAATTAAAGCTTATCTAGTCATTTATGATTGTGTAAAATTTTATTTGGATCGAATGTTTCTATAGAAAGTTATAGCAAAAAGAATCAAAAACAGCATTTTTTTGGAATTTTACAAAGTGGTCATTTTTTGGCGGTTTTTTAAAGATTTTTTTTCGAACGGAACAAGATAAAGAAATGATTTATGGCTCATTTTAATCAGCATAAAATTTCACATCAGAATATGTGTATATCAAAAATTGGAAAAATTCAAACCTTCGAGGACATTTTTGGTCAAAAGTCGGTTTAGGTGATTTGGCCCCGTTCCCGTATAACTAGAGGTGGAAAGTTAATAACACCCATTTCTTAAACAAGAAAGGTGTTAGTTAATGTGTATAAAATTTCAGCCATTTTGACCGACTGGAACACATTTTTTTTCTTTTAAACAAAAACGGTCATTTATTATTGAACACCCGTTAATTATTTATTTATTTTTTTTTTTTTATTCTGAAGGAGCATCAGATCGGTACAAATTCTCAAATAAATAAATAAATTTGGCTAAAAAGTTATAATTGATATTTCAAAATTAAAAAATCGAGATAAATTTATCAAAATTCAAAAAAAAAATAAGACTCAATGTTGTGTTTTTTAGACTCTTTTTTGAATTTATTGTAAAAAATAAAATAAAAATAAATTGGAATTTTTAAAAAAGTTTAATTTAGTTTTAAAAATTAATATAAATCATAATTAACTTTTCAAAAATCATTTAAGGTTCTTTAATTTCATTTGCTTGATGGCATATGTAAGTTTTTTATTTTGATTAAATGATAATAAGAACTAGCTCTAATATAAAAAAAAAAAAATTTCTCTTTCATTATTTTCATAGAAAAAAAAATCTTTTAAAATAGGTTTTACTAATATTTTTACAGTTTTTGTCCAAAAATTTAGAAAAATAAAGATAATCTTTAAAAAAACTTTCACATTAAATTCGAAAAAATAATAATATTTTTAATTATTTTAAAATTTTGAAATTTCAATTACAGTCAATCCTCCGTATAACGAGACCCTATATAACGAGAAACCCTTTATAACGAGCAACTTGGCTAGAACCGATTACGAGCTATAGAAAAAGATATAAAAATTAATTCGATATAACGAGTTTCGATATAACGAAAACTTGATATAACGAGCTTATAATGAAATACCGCTTAATCATTTATACATTTATATAGAAAACGACGAATTTAATGATATATCTTCGTTTGAAAAAAAGTTAAACTTTGACAAATATGCTTATGTTTCAATCGACTCAAATTTTCCTGCACGCGGCTTATTATCAGATGTTGAGATCATCAGTTCAGTTAACAATACAGCACAAAATGATGACAGTGATTCTGATGTCGAAGAAATCGAAAAACCAAAAAAACCTGTTATAAGCTCAAAAGAAGCTATCGATAAAATTAATGATTTAAAAGATTTTTTTTGAATAAAAACCAAGATTTCTCAAAAATAGTTGATTTTTTGTTTAATATTGAAAATGTTGTGATTGAAAAATGTAATACCAAACAAACATCTATTAAAGATTTTGTAAAAAAACAATAATTTTGTATTTTTTTTCCTTTTTTTTTATTTTTTTACCAATAAACATTATGAAAAAAAAATTTTTTTGCCCATCTTTTTCAATGCAATTTCGATTTAACGAGCAACGAAATTTTCGCCCAACTTGCTCGTGCAACAACGAATTTAGGTCCCACACCTCCGTCTTAAACATGTGTCTTAAACCCTTAAATTTTATTAACTTAAAAGTTAAAAAATAATTAAATTTTCCATTATCGTCCACTTAAATCTCAAAACATCAACCCACATAAATTTCATCAAAAATTTAGAAAGTTTAATTTTATTTTATCAACGATTGAAGCAAAAAATTTAAAAACATTGTTTGAAAAAAAAGTTCCAACTTTTAGTTAATTGAAACTTAAAATTAGAGAAAGGTTGATTTAACAAAAAAGCTTTTTAAATTAAAATCTGATTATTTGCTTAATTCATAGCAACTTGTTCTTTAATAATCCATTATCTTGGTTTTACCGCCAAAACCTGCTTCAGGGAATTAAAAGGTATGGTTTTATGAAAATATTTCTGAAACAACATTGAAATCAATAGTGGTTCTAAACTCTATAGAAGCGGAAATTAGTGTTTGAATATCCCAGTTATTAAGTCATCATTTACGATATTTAATTTGGAATATTATTTTGTGACTTATATCCAACTCGGAATTATTTTCAAAAGTTTTTAAAATTTGGCATTTATAAAAAAAACTACAAAACTTGTTTCGTGTAAAATACAAGAGGACTTACGGCTTCTTTAAAATTGTTATTATTATTTTAATCTCAGTAGGTTTTCACCAGAGATTACTAAAAAAAAATTTTTATTTCAAAAATTATAAAAATTTGGACCATTTTAAATAGAAGAACACACTTGATTTTTTGTAAGAAATTAAAAAAGAAAAAAATTTAGAAATTCAAAAGTTTGTTTGAATTCAATTTTTTTAAATAGATTCTTAATTAATTTTTTTGTTGGCATTAATTATTTATTTCTATTTTTAATAAAATTTAAATATTCAAATCAAGTGAATTTTTCAATACTCTTTTGAGGTAATTAAGCAAATAATAGTACTTTTGATCAGCTAATACTCAAACCAAGCAATCACTATTGGTAAAAAAATTTCTTCAAAAAAAGGTTGCTTTAAGTTAATCTAAAAAAACTTTAAAATAAATTAATTCAAACAAGCATCCTTATTAAATTCCCAGGTGTGATATGTTTAGAATCACTACATTTCATTTTAAATATTTAAATTTTTCTAATTTTTTAATTCAATTCTTCATCTTTTAATTTAAATTATAAAATTATTTTAAAAACTTTTTTTTTTAAATTAGCAACAGAATTTATTAAATTCAAATAATTAGTTTCAAGAAGGTTAATATGATGAGGTCAGAAAAACAACACAAATTGGTCCAAAAATATGAAATTTTTCAATAAATGTTTCTAAAAAAATCCTCAGGCGTTTAAATTTGCGTCTAATTTTGCCGATTTGAGAAATTTAAGGAAAACGCTTTAAAAGCCAGCGGAGTTTACTTTTCTTAAGTGTAAAAGGAAAGAATAAAGAAAAAAGTGTTTCCTCGTTTTTCCATTGGCATCAATGTCTAACTTTTAACAAATTTTCCTCATTTCTAATAAACAAACACAATTCTCGACTTAAATAAACTTAACAACATAAACAATCTTTTATTTTGAAGCGAAATTAATTTTAGCAACATTCGCTTAAGAACGAGCTTTAGCAGCTTTAAGAACAGCGCAGCTGAGAAATTATGCATTTTTTATTAAATAAACTCCAAATATCGGATTGTCGAAGCCCTTTTTCTTTAACTCGATTTTTAAATTAATTAAAAAAATAATTTGAAATTTTTTATTTAGAATGGACAGTTACATGCAGTATTCGTACACCAATTTTTTGAATGATCCTTTCAATAAACTTCATACTGTCAGGTGAGTCTAGAATACTTTCAGTAAAAAAAATTTTCATTTTTATGTCCTCTTCTTTTGGACTTTTAAAATTTTCAAAAATTAAATTTTGAGTTTTTTTTCTTGTTTTCTTTTAAAAAAATCTTCAATTTATTTGATATTTTTTTTAAAAAATGGTTGCATGTCTTGATTACAGTGCTGCTACGATACCTTGAATTCACCATATTTACCGTAAAATATGGTAATCTAAAAAAGAGTATTTTTAGTAAAATAATGTAAAATATATAAAATAATTTTTGTAAAAAAAGGCGAAAATTGTAAAAAATCAACAAAAAAGGAAAAATGGATTTTTCATTATTACATCAAATTTTTTTTAAAACAAACTTTAAAAATTAATATTTAAATATTTAAGTACGAACATATTAAATTATTTTACTAAATACAGAAGCTATCAAAAATCATATATATATATATAAGAGCTGTATAAAAAAAATATATACAACAAGAATTTAATGATTTGACCAGTCACCATTTCTTTCAATTTTTTTGAACAGCAGCTTTTGTTGATTTTTTACCATTTTTCGCCTTTTTTAAAAATTTACCGAAATTTACGTAAATTTTAATCAAAAAATTCAATCAAATTTTATTTTTTTTCCTTTTTTAAAAATTAAAAAAAAAAATTTTTTTCCATGTAAAATAGTTTTTTTTCGAGAAATTTTGGAATATTTTTTTTTACTGAATTTTACAATAATTATCGGTAATTTACGAAAAATACCCTTTTTTAGATTACCATATTTTACGGTAAATATGGTTTACTTTAAGTTATACTTTAAGTTTAATTTTGAATATTTAAAAATCTTGTGACAAACAAGACTTTAAAAAATTTTAAGGGTTAATTAAAAGGTAAGCATTCTTTTGACAAAATGGGATTCAGTTAGATTTTTGGGTTTTTTTTGGGTGATTTTTGGGGCAAATTGAAGTTTATGATCAAATGTAAATTTCAGATCAAAATTTCTAGATTTTGATTTAAAAAAAAGGTATTTTTATCGATTTTTAAATATTTAATTTTTAAACTTTATTAAACATTATTTATTTAATCTTTAATTAGGAAGAAAATTATATGAATTTTTATCTGAAGTTAAATAAAATCTAAATCAATATTTTGAAATTTTGCAATAGAAAATTTTACTTCGTTTCGCTGAAATATTTTAATTAATATTAAAAAATAATATAAAGCCATAATTTGAATGCTTTAATGTGGATTTTGAATTTTTCTTTAAAATTTTCAAATTAATATTTGATAAAAATCAATTAAAGATCAATTGGGAAAAAAAAATTTTTTAAATTTAATTAAAAATAAATATTTTGTGTTAAATTAAAAAATATTTTAAAAAAGCTTATTTCATCATTTTTATTAAGATTCTAATCTATTTGATCATTTGATCATGATCATGAACTTCAAATTGCCGATTTTAGGGTAAGTTTTTTTTTTTTTGATTACAAATGTTTCATATGGCATAAAAGACATAAAGGACAAAAAAGTACAAGGGAGCCTGTAATATCCTATTAAAATTTTCATAAAAAAAATTAGAGAATTAAAAGTCTTTAAAGCTACGATTTTTAAAATATATATTAAAAACCTTGTCTCACACAAAAGATGTCCTCTATTACTTATTATTAATAAAAGCTTAAATTCTTCGAAATCACTAATTTGTGGCATTTTGTTGAAATAAATTTTTTTGAAAAAATTGAAAGAATTTACAAAATTTTAAATATTTGCAAGTTCATTTAAAGAATATAATTTTACAAATATTATTGCTTGCATATAATTTATTTAGCTGTAAATCAGCAGATTCTAACAATATTAATAGAGCATGTTTAAAAGAAGAAGCTGGAAGACCAGCAAGAGCAAAATATTTTTTTTATTTCTATTTTTTAATGGTTTTCAACTAAAATGAAATATTTTTTAAACAAAAACTAATTATTTTTAACGTAAAGTAATTATATTCAGCAAAAAACTAAAGATAAACAAACGTGCAGGTAATATATACTCTTTCAAATTTATATCTGTAAATGCAACATGGTGTAACTTTATTTTGAAGAAAAAAAGTTATTCAATTTTTTTTTCGTTTTGTTTTGTTCTTGTGCATTAAATTTCTCATATTAAATAAATAAAATAACGTGTATAAAAAATGAAAAAATATCCTAAAAAAAGGGTTATTTTTATTTCACAATGCAAATTTAAAAAGTGTCTAATATAACTATAACATATTCATTTTTAATAAAGAAGCGCTACGATAAAAGGATTTTACCATAATTTAGGCTTATCTCCGTAATTATAAAAAAAAGTACGAAAAGTAAAGTCAAAATTTAAACCAAAATAATAAACTTTATTTACAGTCAACAACAAATATTATTTCTTTTAGTTTAGATATCTAATGGGGTTATTCAATGGTGTTAATCTTGTGATAAAAAGGGATGAATTTTTAGCAAATTAAGGTGAAATACCATTCACCCCTTAGATATAAGGAATAAGGAACTCTATTGAAAAATAGTTTTCAAATAAAATTCCTTTCTTTATTTAAAGGACCAAGAGTATAGTCAATTATAAAGAATTGGTATCGTTTTTGATTTAAATTTCACCTCTTTGTAGAGTTGGTCAAAAGTCAAAGTCAAGTCTGGACTTAGACTTTAAATTTTATTTTTTTGAAGTTAAGTTAAAAATAAAATTCCTTTTTAAAATTTTTTATTTTAAATAAAATTTAATTCTTGAATTTAAATTTGACTTAAAAAATACTTGAAGTCAAAGACTTTAAATTTTATGCTCTAGATTGAACAGTTTTGTGAAGTTCAGTACAAAAGAAATAGTGCAAAAAAATCAAATAACTTTTTTTCTAAAAGTCTAAAATTAATTCTGTGAATGAATCATGGTGCAACATTTAAAGGTTGCATCAACTGTAAAAGTCTGCTGAAGGTCTGTGCAAAATGCTCTAAGTTCGATTATATTGAAATTTAATTTCTGCTAAACTCTACAAATTTTGCAGATCTTGATATTTGATGCAACTTTGTATGTTGAACTATTTTGCATAGAAGAAAAGTTTTTCATTTTTTTTTAAATTTTTTTCTGTTCTTTTTATCTTTTTTGAATGAATCTGACAAAACCAGATTGAACTTTTTAATCAAAATAATTTCTAATATGAAATCATGTGGTCCTAGAATACCAGAATACGTTTTGTATTTTGGACAGTGATGTTAAAAATCGGTAAAAAAAAAAATTTTTTTTAGTTTAAAAACAAATTGTAAAAATATCTTTAAAATTTAAAAATTCCTAAACAAATTTTTTTTTACTTTTTACATTTACGGAAGAAATTTTAATTTTAATCAAGATTTTATATAGGGGCTGAGAATTTTTTAGAAAATTGCATTTAACTTGATCAAACCTAAGACTTAATTAATAAAAAGTTTTCATTTTTTTAAAGTGGACCGAAATCACGTGAGTGGAATGAATACCAGAAAGGCGCCAAATTAAATGCTTTGGAACCCAAATTACACTATACCAAAAATCATTTGGTCAGACTTGCCGGAGTTAAGCGCGGTATTTACAACCCCGCTTTGCCAACTTTGAGAAAAATTGATCGCGATGATGTTCTTTGTAAGCTTTCTGATGAGCATTCCAGACACACAACCTTCCTGGACGATAGTAAATTATATCTAGAAAATTGTACAATATTGAATTTTTTTTTTTTTATTATATAAGGTTCATTTTACAATTCAAGCTCTTTCATCAATTATCCTAATGGAAGAAGTCCGCTTGTTGCGGTAACTAAAAGAATAATTTAATGAAATCTTGAGGATTTTTGTTTAGAAAAGTTTGTTTGATTTGTGGAACGATGGTGAAAAGGAGGAAAAAGAAGTGTTTTATAGACCCAGGGCTAAAACTGCTTACAAACCAAATAAGAAAATGATCGATTTGGAGTTTTCTTTTGGAAACTTTAGAAAAGTAATCTTTTTTTCTTCAATAAAAAAAAATAAATTTTTTTTATTTTTCTTAAGTTTCCCGAGCCTAAGGAAGATATGTAATTTTATTTTTATTTTTTATTTTACATTATCACATTGACTTTAATTTTTAGATCGAAATTGAACGAAATCAAAAATAGCTATGGAGTTTATAAAGATAAAGTTACTCAAAACATTACCAATTCGATTTAGTCTATATTTCTATGAAGCTATAAAGCAAAAAATTAAATTTAATAAATAATTATAAGCAAATTTAATGTTTTTATTCACATAATTAGCATTTTAAATAAATCTTGTCTCATAGGATCTATCAAATCTTTTAAACGTCTTGATGAAATTTGTTTTTGAGCATTTGATATTTTCAAAAGTCTGACCTGTTATGTTACAAGTTGGTCGCCTAATTTGTGACCAGGCAATGAACCATCGAATACATGGCCATTCATGGTGACATGTTGCTAACAAATAGATGACCAATTAAGTAAAAAAACAATTCAAGGAAAATGTAACTAGTAGCAATTTTATTATTTAATAAAATTCAGTGATTTTATAATAAATTAGGTGCTTATTTATACTAATTCCCCCGAAATATCAAATATTTCGGTTTTAGACTGGATCAAACAAACTTCTTGGAAAAATAATTTTGGAAGATTTGCTTTTATTTTCTTGATTTTATTAAAATTTTTTATTAAAAAAATAATAATTGTCTAACAGATGCATTTTTAGATTATTCAGGTTTGAAATGACAGTCATGAAATTTTTAAAACAAAATGCATTTTATTCTAAAGCAGAACTCTGCACCATGTTTGTTGAATAACATGGTCTTCAAAGAACCGAATTCAATGAAGAACAGCTCGAAGACGATTTTATGGCGGAACTGCACAGATTGTTATCGAAAGGGGTGAGGCAGAAAGTGAGGCAGAAGTGGGCAGACCAACCCGGAACTATTTATCTATAAATGTCAGTTTAAGCTTTTCAAGATATTCGGAAAAAAATATCCATAGGCTTTATAGCAAGGACGAGTATGGCGTAAATTATCAATGTGGTTCCGGTAAAGGACCATAAGAAATCATTAAAAAGGTTCATAAGGTTCGGTTGCACTACAAAAATATTATGTTCTCAAGAACCACGTTTTAAAAGAAAAAAAAAAGTTTAAAATCTTGGACACTTAAAAAAATATATTCTTTTTGGAAGCAAGTAATGTTCCTCAAAACAAGACTTTTATTTTTTCATTGTATCTAAATAATAAGCTATCTAAATATAGTGAATAAATATTTTTTTTTAGTATCTAATTATTTTATCTAAGAATTTAAATTTTTTAATTGTTTATCAAAAATTTTTTTTGTAATTTCTATTACAAAAAGGAAGAAATTAAGAAAAAGAAAAAAATTGATCTTTTTTTGTCTTTTGTTTTTAGGTTGATCTGGAATTGATTTCGGCTTGTTTTTTGATCCAGTGGGTCTTTCTCTTTTCTTTTTTGGAATCTCAGACTGAGCTGAATTTTCATTAAAATTGTTTTCAACTTCATTTTGAATTTACGCTTCTTGAGCCTCAATTTCACATCAACTTGACTCAAAATTGAATTTACAAGAGCCTCTGGTAATTTCTTTTGATTTTGCACGTAATCTCTTACTTGTAACTCGGTTAGTTGAATCATTAAAGCTTTTTTTATTGTTACTGGTTTACCGCGCTTCCTATTTTCACCCAAAGGAACATCTTTTGCGTTTCTATGCCATTCCAATCCTCGATAACGACAAGCAAGAACCGAAATGTGTTTGCAAATATTATTTTTTCTCCAATATGGGCATGTGCATTCATTCTGAGACCATTCTTAATAAATAGTAGTCATCCAGATTTTGCGAGCTTGATTATATTTGTCAATTAGATATTAAATTGAATTATTTTATTATAATTAGATACTGTAAAAAAATATCAGATACTAATTAATATTTTATTAGATACAATAAAAAAAATTAGATAGCTTTGAAAATATAAGCCTTATATTTATTTTTTAAAAAAAAAGGGTAAAGTCTCGAGTTTGGACTTTAGGGGTTTAAGCCAAGAAATAAATAAAACAATTTAATTTAGTAAAAAGTTTATTTAATGGAATCCGAAGTTATAACAAATAGTTAGTGGTTTATAAAGAAGTTAGCGAGCGTTGCCAGCAGTTAACACTAAACTAAACTTAAATGAGGACTAAAGAGAAAGAGTGAGAGATGTCAAAACTCAGGTCTTAACATAAGGATTGGTGATGCAAACTTAAAAAAAAATCTTTAATGTATGGAAAAAGTGACTAGATTCACTGATTTATGTTTTATTTTCGTTTTAAAGTATAAATCAAAATAATAAAAAATATCCAATATTGAACATATTGAACTCCATTTGTTAATATTAAAGATAATCTGTTTGAATTTCTTCTCAAAATTTTGAAAAAAAATTAAAGAAATCTTAATTTTTTAAAAAAGATGACCGCAAAAACTATCAAATTATTAATTTCATTAAAAGGGACATTTTGAATTTTATCATGTTTAATTTTTTTATAAAACAAATTCTTCTTTTGGGTTTTTTTACTTAATCTTTTGAAAGATGTTAAACAGAAAAAATTAACACCATAGTTCATTTAATAGTTGTATTTAAAATTTAAATGTCTAAAAAACAGAAAAATGTTTTTGAACCTTGACAATTAAAAAAAATTCACCATTTGGAAATAAACATAAAATCTTGTTAAAAATATCAATTAATTTAAATTATTTAAAAATTAAAAATTTATTTTTTTTAATATAGATTGATAAATACCCGGACAGGTTGGAACGGAACTAAATCCTTCCTTCCAGCCGAATATTTTAAGGTTTTTTCATTTAAATTAAAAAAAATTATAAAATTTGAAATATTAAAAAGAATTTTATAAATAAAATATAAAATTTGAATAAATTTAAAAAAACGTTTCGACCAACGTGCCAACCTTACAACCAAATATTTTTTATATTGATAATCAAATCATGATGTAATGCATTATCAACTATTTTTTTTTGGAGGAGGTTTTTTCTGCAAAATTGATTAGAAATTTTGTAAAAGTGTCTGAATAAAGATAAGAAAATACCAAATCCAACTTGAAATGTTGCCACAAGTCACAAGTTCAAATTTTCTCATGCTTTATTACAAATTATTTAAGCTCATTTAACTATCATTTTTTTAACCACGATCAAACAAGTCAGCAAAAAGTTTTATAAAGACAGGATCTTACAAATTCAACAAATTTCTCCATTCACACTGATCTGTTACTTTGTTATAAAAATGAAAAATCAAACAATAAAAAAGCAATTTAAATCAAAATAAAACATGTTTAGGTATCTTTTATTTATTAGCTTGTTTTTGAGCATTAAATGCTGGCCAAACTTTGAATTGTATACCAAAAACAATACTGAAAATTATGCCATAGTCGACTCACAAAATTTGACCAATTCCGTATTCAGCAATACCAAGGAGACAAAATTTTTGGTCCATGGTTTTGCAGGAGGTTCTTCGTCATTGATCAGCATAAAAAGTGAATTACTAAAATTTTATGATGTGAACGTAATTGTTGTCGAATGGAGTGTGGGAGCTAGGCCTCCAAATTACTTTTCAGCAGCAGCTAATACAAAAAAAGTGGCTGAAGAAATAGCAAATTTTATAAAGGAAACTGGAATGGATGGGTCAAAAGTTCATTGCATTGGGCACAGTTTGGGAGCTCATATCTGTGGATTTGCCAGCAAAATCAAGCGAATGGGACGAATAAGTGGCATGGACCCTGCTGGACCACTATTTGTAAGAGAACCTGCCGATTCTAGACTGGATAAAAGTGATGCTGATTTTGTTGATGTAATTCACACAGACTCGGAACTTGGAATCCAAAAACCGATCGGGCATTTAGATTTTTATCCAAATGGTGGCAAAAAACAAAATGGCTGCATTCTAAGAGCTAATGATTTAATTAATGTAAAGGCAAATGAAGAAAAATTGAAAATGATTCAGATGAGAATTGAACCTAAAGGAGATGTAGGAGGGTTTTTGTCTTGTAGTCATAGTAAGAGTCATCAGTTGTATGCAGAAAGTATTTCAATGTGCCATTTTAAGGCAGTCAAATGTTCAAACTATGGTATTTTTTAGACTTTATTTAAAAAACGAAAGCTGATTTTTGCTTTTAGGTGATTATTTGAAGAAAGTGTGTTCGTGTGATAAAAAATGTGTTCAAATGGGCTACAATGCAAAAAAATCTCATCCTGAGGGAAAATATTTCCTAAAAACAGGCGATTCATCTCCTCACTGCTAAAACATTCAATCTCGTAATTTTTAAGATTTTTGAAAATTTTTCATCAAAATATTTTGTTTTTAATAAATGTATTTTTTTACTTTTTTTTCTCTTTATTCCATGGTTGTAATTAGAAAATAATTAAGAAGATTTTTTTTCTTTATAATATATGTTGGAATACAAAAAAAAAAGAAAAAAAAAATTAAATGAAGAAATCATTTCTTGATTTTTAGATTTTTAAATGAAAAAAATATTAATGTAACGTTTAGACATCATTACTCTTAATTTAACCCGAACCACAACAAAATTATTGCTAATTACTTTATGGTCATACAAAAAACTATTATACATATATCATCTGTTTTTAATTTTTAAGGATTTGGCAAGTGACAATCAAAAGATTTTAAAACTTAATTTGAATTACATATCATATCAAAAACATATCAAAAACTTTATTTGAATTGCCTATAATACATTTTCTTTATATTATAAGCAATAGAATAATATTTTTTTTACTGGATATCTAGCTTTATGGCAGCTTTAGTGATCATGATTTTGATCTTTACTATCTTGATCCTTGAAAATCTTCTGAGGCACAAAATCATGTTTATTGACCTTAATTAATAAATTTATACCGCTTACTGATCTTAATTGAAAATAAATTTTTTTTTCTTCAGGTATGAAATAAAATTTTTTTATTTGCACACAAGCTACGTGAAATAATAATTTTTATTTTCACGCATCTTACCTAAAAATAAGTGCACTCATTATTAATATTTAAAAATAAATATTAAAACTCTCCCGAAATATAACATAATAATTAGTCTTTTCATAAATATGCACTAATTTTATAAAATTAAAAATATATATCAAAATTTGACAATTTTTGATATTTACAATGCCTCCAAAAAATTAGAATTAAAAATGAATGGACTAGAATTAAAGTATTGAAAAGTTATTTAGATCTGGAGAATATTTTACGTGACAAAAGATATTTTTTTTATTAAGCAAGACTTGACCTTTAAAATTTTTATTCTTTACTTAAACTTTTTTTTGTTCATGTGTTAAAAATTATGTTTTTTATCTATAACTGTTTTTTTATGCTTTAAACACCTCTTTTGTGGTCAATACCCTAATAAACAGGAATTACATAAGGGTAAGTAATTGGGCCACTGCATTTTCATAAATGACATATCAAAAAGAAATAAAACAAACTGCCAATTCTCTCTTCTTTTTGCTGATGATTTGGTTACTTTTTATTTTTTCGTTTAGATAGGAAATCCTGAAAAGGCTTTTCAGGCTTTGAAAGACTTTCCATTTTTCATTTGAAGTTAAAATGAAAAATTTAATTTTGAAAAGTTTGGTCCAAAATTTGGTTAGTGAAATTTTTTTCAAAAATTTCTAATATTTAGATGATTAAAAAAAATATAATATATAGGCTATCGGTTTTTTAATACCTCAAATTTATTAAAAATTACCTCTAATTTGTCAAAAAATTAATAAACTTTTTTAATAAAAAAATAGTCTTTTATTAAATTTGAGGTAAATTTTAATAAATTTGAGGTAAATTTTAATAAATTTGAGGTAAATTTTAATAAATTTGAGGTACTAAAAAACTTTATTTCTAATATATAGCAGATTATCTTTTTGAAGTTTTTCAAGGACATTGTTTTGAATTTTGGAACAATAAAAAAAATTTAACACTGAATAAACTTTTTTCTTTAGACTTAAAACTTATTCAGCAAAATGTACCAACTTATTTAGAGCTTTTATCACCCAAACAAAGTCTCTGCAAAAACTCTGCAAGCCCGGGTTGTACAATTTTTTTCAATTCAGAAAAAGTTTGATAATTTTTTACTGTCTTAATTGCATAGTTTATTTGAACAATTTTTAATGGCGTGCAAAATGCAGAAAATTGCAGAGATTTCTGAAAATTATTTTACTGTATTAAACATATTTTATGAAAGTAAGTTATCTCTTTTAGTTATAAAGTTATTCTGAATTGAAACGAACTTTACAACCCCTGTAAGTCTGCAAAGTGTACCAAAAGTCTTAAAAAATAAAGTTTGTTGAGACAATTTTATACTTTTGGAAAACATTTCTAGACTTAATCTTTGAATAAAAGATTCAAAATTTAATTTTTTTAATTAATTTCGTGTTAAATATGTTAAAACAATAAATTTAAATTGAAAAAAAATTATGGACTTAGCATCAAGAGCCTTTGTACTTCTGATTTAATTGATCATGGTCTGCTTGGATCATAACGATCAATAGGTAATCACCTAAAAATTAGTATGGATATTTTTCACTCTAATTTATTTTAAATTGTATCTAAAAATTTTTAGCTTCAATAAGATACAAATTAGTGGCGATGGCTGATGCATTAAAATTATTTGTATTCGACTTCAACAGCTTCAGAACAACTAGACCATCTGCTTTAAGGCTTTCACTCAAATAATCCAAACTTTCCTCATTTATTTTTTCCTCTTGAACCAAACTGGCCAAAAATTTTCTTCCATTGAACAAAAATATCACAAATTTGAAAATATCACCAACAACTAAAAAAAACAAGACTATCAGCCACAAATAAATAATCAAAAAAACTTTTCTCAAATAGACATTTATAGGCAGAGTGCACTGTAACCAGTGAAGCTGCGGGTCTGTTAGAATAAACACCTCGTACTTGCACAAAGTCATGTCTTAAAACAAAGTTTAAATAAAAATTTACAAAAAAAATGTTTTTTTCTGGGTCTACGTGGAAATCTTTCTTCCAGATTGAACAAATGAGAGCCAAAAAACCAATTTGTTTTTGAACTATGGTGCTCATCTATTAACCAGTTATTAAGGATGTACATTTGGAAAAAAATTGATGCTAGATACAAAATTTTGGTCAAAAAATAACAAAAAGCCAAGTAAAAGCCATTGTTGAAAAATCTAATTGAAAGCCTATTTTGGACAAAATTTTTAATATTTCCTCTATGTTGGTAGTTTTTTTTGAACAACAGACATGTTTCTATATGGTGTGTAACAAATCTGATTCCTTGGCTATCTTTTTGACCACTATTGTCATTTTTGAGCTCTTCTATATAGCCATTGATGTCAAATCCAGATTTGGAATTCAAAATTCTCCACACTACGTTGGGAAAATAGAACAAGATGGCTTGTAGACTGAATATAAAAGGTATCCATTGATAGTAAAGAATTTTGTGCGACTGTAGCTCTTCACGTCTTGGTAAATGGCTTGAGTTGTTGATTGGAACGTAAAGATTGGTGATGTAGCAGTAAGTTTCAGCGTAAGCGCATCTGCTGCCCGAATACTCATTTGGACACCAACACTGAATTGAATTTCCGACTAGTTGGCTTAAGCCGAATACAGAGGCAAATAAGAGCATCATTATTGCCGAGAATTTTCGGATCAACTTTTCGACTAGGTCGTCGTCATCATATTTTTCCAATCTAGTCTGGGCTAACTTTGCATAAGACTCGATTGTTTTTACAATCATTTTCAAAAAGCAACAAAACAAAAAAGATAAAAAAGTTTTTTAAAATTTTAGATAGACTTAAAATAAAATTCATATCAAACACTTAAAAATATCTTATTTTCAAAAATTTTAATTGTTAGTGATAACATTATTTGAATTGTTGAAAAATTTAAATAAAATGAAATAATTTTAAAAAAATGGTCAATTTGAATTTAAATAATTTGATAATGAAGATTTTTAAAACACTGTACTAGTTAAAAAAATAGATTTAATAAAATTATAATAATTTAATTAATAATTTGATTTATTTTTGGAAATAGAATATGAAATAAATAATACGAAGGGAAAATTTTCATGTGATGTCAATTTTTGTTAAAATGAATAAGTAAATTATTTGAAAGAAAGATAACATTTTAAATTTACTAAAGTAGAAAATATTTCTAAATTAATTAACATTCTAGTCCCAAACCTGACAGATTTTCGAAAACCAGTTAAAAAAATTATATTTAAAATTTACTTGATTTTTTTTATTTTAAATTTTAATAAAGGCTAAATCCTTTTTTTATTTAAAAATTAGTTATCGCCATTTTTCCCACAGCAATATCAAAGTTTTGTTTAATTTTTTGTAATCAAGTTGCGTTGCATTTAAAAATAACATATTAGCGATTTATCAATTTATTTTTCTCTCATATTTTCAAAATTTTCTAAAATAATAAAGGTACTAAATTTTATTTTAATTTAAAAAAATTAAAAAATAAATTTCAATTAATAAATGAAGAATTGTTTTATTTTTAAAATTTTTAGAAAAGCTTATATTTTAAAGCTCTTGTTAAAGATTGTAAGTTAAAGTTTGTTTGTCAGAGTTTTTATTTCTATGGTTCATAAAATTTTACCAAGAGGAAATCTAGATGACCAAAACAATAAAGCAGTAAAAAAACTCAAATTGAGCACTGGTTTAGATAAATAATTAATCTAAATATGTAATAATAATAATAAAGAGCTACAGCAAGCGAGCTTGCGGAGATAGCTTACTCGGAAGCCATCTATGGTAGCTAATTGCACAAAAATCGAGAGATAGGAACTACAATAAAATTAACAGAGACGAAACTGAGGTACAAGACGAATACGAGGGATTATACAGATTGATGAGTTAAGTAGATTTAAAGTAATTCCAAAAAATTTGTCATTAATAAGAAATTAATAAAAAAATAAATTAAATAATTGTACAATAGTATAAAAAACTAATAAGAGATGAGTAATTTCATTTATAGGTACAATTGATTAAGAAAAAAGAATTTATAGAGACATTACACATATAACATAAGATTATAGAGAACATTACAAGAAAAGATAAGAAAAGATAAATAGAAAATAATTTACAGAAAAAATAGCTACAATTTTAAATATAGATAGAAAATTTCGAATATATCTAACAAATACTCTTTTCAACAATTTATTTGAAAATATGATCATTTTCTATGATGCAGGATTGGTATCAAAGACTGATTATCAAATCGATGATCACACAATATGTGATCAAAAATATAAAAATGATATAAACAATTTTCTGTACCGAGCTAGAGCTTCCTCAGAAAAAATTTTAAAATAAAAATCAAAATAAAGTAAAATAATCAAAATTAAAATGAAAAGAAAGTTAAAAAGACTTATTGAATTAGTTGGGTATTCATTGTATCTTGATACGAAACCCACAAGTCTGACAATCAATGAACTAGAATGACTAGAATTCAGTCCTGTCCCAACATATCTCTTTTTAAACTCAAAAAGTCGATATTAGAGACTGTAAGTAATTTTTGTTTAGTTAAAGCTTTGTGATGCACGATGATGGAGGGAGTATCATATTTTAACTTAAGGATAGATCTGACAGCTGTATTCTGAATTGCTTGTAGTTTTTTGATATTTTTATCTGAAAATGGATTCAAGCAAGGAAAAAAATAGTCTAGAATAGATCCTACTAAAGATTTTGATGGCGGCTAGTTCGAGGTCGGTCACTAAGCTGTTTTTGTTTACCAGGTGCCATGATTTAAAGACTAGTTAGAATTCTTATAAATTTTTTATTCGTTTATTCACAAAGAGAGCAAAAAGCTCATAAAGGAAAAATAACAATAAAATCAAATATATTTAATCAGAAAATAATATAACAAATTTGGAGCCATTTTCTATGACTTTTAGGATCTAACCATAGAATCAGTTTTAAATTATAAACTAAACTGGCAACTTAAGTTCTAAGCTATTCTAGGACTTTTATTATTTTTATCAACAATTAAAAGCGCCAGCCGCTAACAATTTATATAAATGTCCTAGTATATTTTTTTGATTTAAACCCCATTTTTTTGGCAGTATCATAAACAGTATTTTCTTTAGTGATAAATGTCAGCATGGATTTATTTTTAAGAATCGTGCGCTACAAACCTTTTGGAGAGTATTGACCTAATAACATTTGAGCTTGCTTGAATGGTCGATGAATCTCAACAATGAGAAATGTGAAGAAATGCAAATTGGTAGAAATAATCTAAGAACGGATTATTATTTATCAAAAGAAAATAAAGTCCACAAGTTGATGAAGACTACTGATTAGAAAGATATTGGAGTCATAGTAAAGACAGATATGAAATGGTGTAAGCAAATAAGTGCGTCATCGGCAAGAGCAAACAGAGTTCTAGGGAAAATTTTAAATGGTTTCAATGACCATGATATGAGTAATATTAAAAAAATGTAAACAAGTCTCGTTCGATCCCATATTGAATTTGCTGTCTCGGTATGGAATCCATACCTGAAGAAAGATATTGATACACTTGAGAAAGTAAAGAGAAGAGCTACAAGAAGCATCAAAAGATTTAGTGAGCTAAACTATTTGAAGAAGCTTAAAAGACTCAATCAAACAATACTTTCAAAAAGAAAAATACTAGGTGATCTAACAGTAGTAGTGTAAATGCTGTTGGAGAGTCTAGTCTCCAAGTGGTCGCGCACGTAGACGCTCCACTATAACAGCGTACGGCCATTTTTTTAACATCACCTATTTTTAAAATTTTTTTTTTAACATTCTATAAATAAATATATTTTTCTTTTTTTCTTTTTTTACATATCTTCTTAAATCCTATTTTTAGAACATTGCTTTAAAAATAGTTTAATCAATATATTATACAATTATATATTGATTAAATCATAGCAGGATTGGTATCAAAGACCAATCCTGCTATTTGTTCCAATATCCCTCAACACGGTTTGTAAAAAGTTGTGTCGAACTCCACAATTTTTGAGAATCTTCGCTGAACTTAGTCGAGGACATCAATATCGCTTCGTCGATAAAGATTCCAGGCCCCTACAGCAAACTCCAAGTGAGGACGAACAAAGGACTTGAAAAGAAGGTCAACTAACTTTAAAGAAAAGTATTTAAAAGTGAGTCGTATTCGACTTCCAACATTGTTACTCTTGCCGCTGCTCGTTTGGCCTGTTCACTTGACTTGAGGTCAGGCGTGACAATAATGTCAAGATCGCGTTCTTTCGTGGTCTTTTCTAGCGTGAGGCCTCCAAGTTGATAATCATATTTCCTGTTGTTTGCTCCAAAATGCATGACAACACATTTCTTTTTGTTAAATTTAGTTTGCCATATGTATGACCATACTAACAATCTGTCCAGATCTGACTGGAGGTTCATCGAGTCAAAAAGGACATTTGAGAAATGCTCTTAAGCTGAGAGGCTTACATCGATTGAACGGGCAAAAATCAACTTTAGCGAACTAGCGATTCAAGAAGAATTAGAGGAAATTTCTCAAATAGAAAAAAACATGTTGGACATGATAACCAAAACTCCAGAGTTCCCAAAAAACAAGTCAACAAATGCTGAATCTCTTTTGTCATCACAGTCCAGTCAAAAAAGTATGCATACTCCAGTTCTATCAGTTAATCTTAATAAAGGTTCTGAAAAAAAAACTGCGCAAAATTCAAAAAATTAAGGGATTAATCTATAAAGACATAAAAATACCTTGTTACCAATGTTACGTTACGTTACGTGCTTTCTAAGTTAAATTGGATCCAGTATCCTAAGAACACTGGAAACTTGTATTCTTTTAGAATTTTAATAATAATTTTGTGTGGTACTGTGTCAAATGCTTTGGCAAAATCAATAAATACTAATGGAATTTTCTTTTTGGATTTAAAATCTTGTGCGGATGTTTGGATAAGTCTAAAAAAATCATGTCCTGTGTGGATCTTTTCTTTCGATCCCGCTTCGAAAGATACCAAAAGTTTTGTAGCAATGCATTATTTTTAATCCAAGATTTTCAGTTTATTGCTTAAAAAAAATAAAAAACTAAAAGCATTTTTAAATTCCTCGTAAGTTTTGAATTTGGTTTTATTAATTAAAATACTTAAAAGAAATATAAAAAGGCTCAATTTTTGCTCATTTTTTGGTGTTTTTTTTGTGTTTTTTTGAAATATCTCATGAACTGAAAATCCCTAACCCATGTTCTAAACGAAAGTTAAGCCCGGGTGTTTTATTTTACAGGGGACCTATTTTCCAGTTAAATCAAATCAAAATATTTATAATTATTAGAATGTATTTGGAATATAGGTCTAGTGTTGAAAAATTAAAAAATTCAAGGAAAGCAGAAAGTGAGCAACACATAATAAAATTTAATGATATTGTTTTACCAAAAAAAATTGAAATTTTAAATCAACTTACTTTAAAAATTTGATTATGCTTAGAGAAAAAAAGGCTTTTTTAGTATAAATCTTACAAATTTATAATATTTCTAAAAAATATTTTGAAATTTAATTCTAATTAATTTTTTGATGATGCTTTCAAGGATTTTTTATGACTAAAATCTGAGGAAGACTTTATTTTTTTATTTTATTATTTATTGTATGTTCGGAACTACGATCGTTCAAAAATAAAAAAATATCAAATTTTTCAAAATTAAATTCAATTTAAATATTTTTAATTCTAGAAAATATTTTTAATGCTAAAATTATTTTGTGATGTTCAGTTGATGTTCATATTATGTGGAAGCTTTTATTGATATTGAACAATTATTTTATAAGATTTTTTTTTTATTATGATAAAGTTTAGTTGCTATGGCTGATGAATAAAAATTATTTGTATTTGATTTTAACAGTTTAATGACAACTAAAGCATCTGCATTTAAACTTCTGGTGATCTCACTCAAACTGTCCTCACTTATCTTTTCGTCTTGAATCAAATTGCTAAAAAGCTTCTTTCCATTGCTCAAATACATAAAGAAGACTATCAGGTCTCCAACAACAAGACAAAATAAAAAAATTGACCAAAAGTAAATGATCATAATAGCTTTTCTTAGATAGACATTAAGCGGAAGAACGCACTGTAGCCAATGGGTCTGTAAATCGTTCAAAATGAACACCTCATACTTGCATAGAGTCATGTCTAAAATTTTAAAAAGATAAAGAGAAAATATTTGGTTTAGCAAAGCTTACGTGGAAATCTATCTGTCAAATTAAATAAATGAAAGCCAAAAATCCAATTGTAACTTCTGTAATATTCGTCCAAAAACCAATTGTTAATTATATAAAATTGAAAAATAATTGACGACAGATACAAAATTTTTGTTAATAAATAACTAAAGGCCAAATAGTAACCATTGTTAAAAAATTTGCTTAAATTATTATTTTTTTTTAGAATAATTTTTTCAATCTTTTCAGTCACCGTAACAATTTCGCTGCTATCATTTTGATCACTGTTGTCGCTTCGAAGTGTTCTAAAACATTCGTCAAAGTCAAATCCAGACTTAGAGTACAGCCATCTCCAAATCACATTTGGCAAATAAAACACAACTCCTTGTAACAAGAAAATATAAGGGATCCATTGGTAGTAGAGAATTTTGTGAGACTGTAACTCTTCACGTCTTGGTAAATGGCTTGAATTGCTTATTGGGACATAGAAATTAGTAATGTAGCAATGAGTGTTGGCATAGTTGCACTTGGTGTCAGAGTATTCATTTGGACACCAGCATTTGATTCGACTGCCGACCAGTGGTGCAATCAAGAATATGGATGAAAACACAATCATCATTATTGCAGAAAATTTACGGATTAACTTTTCAACTCGGCCATCGTCATTGTAAACTTCTATTCTAAATCTTTTTAAGGTTTCATAATTGCTAATAAGTTCAAAAATCATTTTTATCAATTTTTTCAAAATCTTTTTTTTTTGAAATGAAACAAGCTTTTTATCTTATCTTAAATACTTTTTGAAGTGCGATAAATTTATATTTTTTAAAATCAAAATTTAATGATAAAATAAAACTGATAATGATTAAGAGCTCTTTATGCCGCGAACACTTCTTAAAGTTAAATTAATTATTAAGAAAATATTAATTCATAGATGTATTTGGTTTTTAAATTTAAATTATCTTTGAACAAAAAAATATAAATAAAATATTTTGAACAAAAAATGCGTGGTAAACGGCAAATTAATGTTCATGATCAACTGTAAATTTCAAATCAAAAGTTTTAGTTTTTGACTTAAATAAAAAGATATTTTTTTTCAATTTTTTAATTATAAATGACTAAACCTTATTAAACATTATTTGTTTAATCAATAATTAGATAGAAATTTTTATATGAATTTTTATCTGAAGTAAATTGAATACTTAATCAATATTTTGAAATTTAACGATACAAAATTTTACTTTGTTTCGCCGTAATTTAATTTAATTGATAATAAAATATCATTTAAAGCGTTTATTTGAGCCATAATTTGGATACCTAAATGCCGATTTTTTAAATTGGTCTTAAAAGTTTTCAAAGAAAAATTTTAGAAGGATCAATTAAAGATCAATTAATTGTTGTTTTTTTTTTAAATTAAAATAATAAACATCTTATATTTAATTTAAAAAAAATTAAATAAATCTAATTATATCATTTTTATTAAGATTTTAATAAATTAAATTTTGATAATTTGATTATGATCATGAACTTCAAGTTGCCGTGGTAAACCAATAAATAAAATAAAAAAATTGTAATTTTGAGAGTTTTCTTAATAAATTAATTTTAATTTTTGAAAAATTAAGTAAAAAAAATAATCTAAGAAAATTAAATTATTTCAATTTAATTATTGTTATTACGGGTTTCAATCGATCCTAAATTAATTTATATTTAAATTGAATTTTAACAAAAAGTTGAATCTGAATTTAATTTATGTATCTATTATTTCTTTATCTGTATTAAGCTCCTTTAGATAAAAAAAAATAAAATTAAATAAAAAAAGTTAATAAAAGAATTATTTTATTTTTTTTTTGTAGGTCTGTACCGAGCCAAAGCTCCTTTAGATAAAAAAAATCAAAATCAAAATGGTTTAATTTTGTGTGTTTGAATTACAAAATGTATCCAATGTTAAAATAATATTCAAAAAGTGCGATGTTTCAAATATTTTTCAGTTTCAAAAAAAATAATAATTTTAAGTTAATTTTGCAAACATGAAAAGTTTTTTTTTTATAAATTTTGAATTTTGGTTTGTGATATGATGATCCTTAACGATAGCATTTATGATAGCAGAAAATAAAGTTTTTCGGGTCTAGTCGCTTAGGTCAACTATGATTCACTTGTTACCGGAACAATTCTTGTTCTCAGGTTTTATGAACTATTAGTTGACCTAATCTAAAATTGTTCACCTATTTTGAAATTTCTTCATCTATTTAGAAAAAGGCTAATGTAATGATAAAAAATAAGATAGTAAAAATAATTACCTAGAAAATTTAAAGTTTTGCGGAGGAGGTAAATTTTGCGAAATATATGAATCTATGTTCCCCAAAGTCAAACACTTAAAAGGTGAAAAATCAAATTAAATTCTATTTAATTTTTATTATTTAATGCTGAAAGGCAAAGATTTAAGTAGAGAGCGCATTTGTGTGTTTTGTGTGGAAAGAGTAATACCAAGTCAACCAGATCAGAGCAAATGCTAAGCTGTTTCTAAAGCTCCTCCAAATTAAAAAAAAAACAAAAAATTACTATCTTTAATTGTTAATTTTTATATCAGTTTCGAGAACTAGGCAATTCAAGAAGAAAATTAAGAAATACGATCGTTAGTCTAATTCTATTTTGAACAAAAAATTGGGTGAACCAATAGTTCACAAAATCTTGGAACAAGAATTTTTCGGATAATACGTGAACTATGATTCACCTAACCGACTAGACCCAGTTTTTCAACGATTGAATGTAAACTTTAATCTGAATGAATTGCTTATATTTTTTTTTCTTTTTACATTTTGTATTTCAAACATAAAAAATTAAACCAAATCAAAATAAAGATAATTAAAAATAAAAATTATAAAATAACTAAAATTTAATAAAAAATTTTGAAGTTTATGATCAAATTTTGATGCTTAAAAAGATCAAATCAATATTATAAAATAAATTGTTATAATTTAAAATAATAAGCGCAGAGGTACATTGTTGAATTATACATGCTTTGTTAGTTCTAAAGGTAAACTCTGCAATATCAAAATATACATTGCAGAGTGCACATCATCAAAATGATACTATTTTAAGTGAGTTATTTTTTGCAGAATTTTGCAGAGTTTACCTTTAGATTAAACAAACTATGTTAAAGTCAAAAATGTACCTGTGCACTTATTATTATAAATAATTTCAATTTTTTAAATAATTAATCATTGACTTGATCATTTTGAGCATCAAAAATTGATCATTAACTTCTAAATGACTAAAAAAGAGGAAATAGTAAGGTAGAAATTATACAATGGAGTTGAATATTCGATTTATCTTGATAAGATATTGTATTTTAGAATAGAACAGGCTGCTGAATTTTGAAATACTTCTAATCTTTGGATATTAGTTTCTGAAATAGAGTTAAGACATGGAAAAGAATGATCGAAGATTCAATTAGAGACTTGTATTGATTACCTATTGTTATAAATTTTAGGCCCCATTTTTTATTTGATAAGATTTTAATTAAAATCAACCTAGAATTACAACGTTCTTTAATGTCTTCTATCATTGAAGCAAAGGTTAATTTACTAAATTTAATACCTAAAAAATTAATTTCTTTTTGACTTTCGATTTTATTTCCATACATTCTTAGGTTAAAATCTATTTTTTAGAAAAAATTATTAAACAACACTTTTCAACTGATATCTTCATTTTCCAATTGTAAAGCCACTTTTCTAATTCATCTAAGTATCTATTCATCTTATTTTCTAAATTACCATTTTTTTTTATATAGCGACAAAATCGTCAGCAAAGAGAAGGAAGTATTCATCATTGGTTTAACTTTATTTAGAAATATCATTAATTAATATGATGATTAATAAAGGGCTAATAATAGATATGCTAAAATAATAAAAGCTTTAATATTAAATTTTAGCAAAATGAATGATTCAAATCATAAAATTGCCAAAATTTCTGAGATATTTAAAAAATGGACAGATCAAATAACCATGCATGGCTTTCCGAACATATTTCGAACCAAATACAACACATTTTGAATCATGTGGATTACTTTATTCCTTTTCCCAAATGCATTCTGTTTTTTGTCATAGCTACAAACATCATGAACTATCTCAAATACGAAGTAGTCACAACAATAAAAGAAGTTGAAAAAAACTCATTGCCATTTACAGCAGTTAGTGTATGCAATGAGAACTAAGTGTTTTGGAATATTACAACTTGACAAGGACATTTAAATTCAACTACTCAATTTTTCAACTATTCAATTACTCAACTTTTATAACTTACTCAACTTATTTATTATTTTTCAATTGTTAAATTATTCAGATTTACAATATTTAAATTTTTTTAACTAATTCAACTATTCAGCTATTTAACTTTTCAATTTTTTAAAATAATGATGAATTAATCGAGGTTCTAAATTGTCCAGTCTCATTAACCAGATTGATATGCAAGTTACTTGAGAGCTTAGTAAAAGTTGTAATGCTAGACATTTATTGAATAATAACCTCATATCAGGCTGCCAGCATGTTTTTTTCCATGTAAATCGTGCTTTAAAAATCTACTGGAAACAATGGACAAAATTATTAAAGCTCTAGCACAAGGTTTTTCGGTGGATCTGGATCTGGTCAGGTTTTGCGGAAGCATTCGATAGAGTTTCTCATGATAAGCTTTTGTATAAGTTTAGGTTTTATGGTTATGGTGAAAGTATGATAAAATGGATCACATCATTTTTGAAGGGTAGAACCCAGAAAGTAGTACTTAGTGAAACATATTCACATTGGATATATGTGATAATTGGAGTGCCTCAGGGATCAGTACTTGGGCCATCACTTTTTGCTATTTACATTAATGACATGTTAGAAATCATCAATAATGAATGTGTATCCGTTATCAAGAGCTTCAGCTCGATTCTTAGTCTACAATCGGATTTAGACAACAAATGTAGATGGTCAAAGGGCAAGTCAGCATCACTGAATATTGATAAGTGCAAAGTTTTACATGTTGGCAGCATGAACAAAAAATTTGACTACACTCCCGATTCAAAAGCGCTCAGAAATTCTGTTTGCGAAAGAGATTTGGGTAGTTATGTCCAAAGTGACTTGAAATGGGACTCTCAAATCAAAAATGTGACTGTAAGAGCTAACCGTATATTGGGAATGATCCGTAGATCTTTCAAATTTCTAACAGCAAAAATAGTTAGACTACTGCACTGTTCACTTTTCAGACCTCATTCGGAATATGCCATCAGCTCATGGTGTCCTTACTTAGAAAAAGATATAGATGAGATAGAAAAAGTGCAACGGAAGGCGACGCGGTTAGTATCTGGGCTTGCAAATTTGGAGTATCCACAGCGCTTATCTAGGCTTAATTTACCAAGTCTAAAAATAAGAAGGATACGTGGAGATCTAATCCAAATATTCAAACTAGTGAAAATATGCAGAAAGTGAATTTCAGTAAAGTTTTAAACTACAGCTTAAACAAAAGGTATGATCTTAGAAGAAACTCCAAGAACTTGGTTCTAGAAAGAGTAAGGAATTGTTGTCAGAGATTTAATTATTTTACAAACATGGTTGTTGTTGAATGGAATAAATTGCCGAGAGAAATTAATAGTGCAACTAGTCTAAACATCTCTAAACCTACGATTGAGATTTTGATGTCAATACAAAATGAATCAACTGCTTTAGCTCATTAGAGTTTTGCTTTTGCTAGCTCCGATTTGCAGTAATTATTACTCTTACTACTTGATTTTTTGTTATTAGAATTAATTTAAATTTTTTTTTTTTATAAATAAATTTTTTTTTTACCAAAACAGTATGAATTTGATTAAAAATTTATATTTTATTCTTCCTCAATCTTATTCCTGAAATCAATATATAAAAAGACTTCTAATAAAGTGACTATTATGCGTATAAAATATTTTTGTATAGTTTAAAAAAAATAAAAAACAAGCTAAAATTAATGTAGAAAACAAGTAAAAAACCGATTTTTAAAAAATGTTTATTTTAAATGTTTTAACAAAATTATTTAAACAATTAAAAGAGTTAGTGTTTAAAAATATTATTACCTTAAAACTTTGTTTACTTTGTTTTGAAATCAAGTAGCTATGATTGTATGTTGGAAAAGTTTTTAAATAAAAGTAAATACAACATTAATTGGAACAAAAAAATTTTTTTTAAAAAATGAGAAAATATTAAAACTCAATTTTTAGGTTGTTATGATAGAAATTGCACATTTATAACCAAACATCGCCAAATAGTTACTATAATTATTTTTAATTAAAAAATTCCCCCTTTTTTCCATTAACAAAAAATTTTTTATTGTTGGTTTTTTAAAAGTAAGTCATAAAAATCATCTTTCACAAGAACAACTAATAAAATGTGGTGTGCTACAAGGGAGCTGCTTGTCACCTTCTCTTTTTATTCTGTATTTTAGCGATATCGCATAATCTCTTCCAGATTAAATAAAGATTTCATTTTTCGCAGACGACCAGTGTATTTTGATTACTCGAGAAAATAATTATTCAAGACGCAATAAACAAAATAAACGAATTTTGAAAAATTTTAGTTTCATAATAAATAAGAGTAAAACTTGTCACATTACTTTTACCAGAGCTGGTTATGAAATAATTATCAAAGAAAATACAAACTCAATCTGAAGATAGAAAATGAGAAAGTCCCTCTTGATACACATCCATCCTTATTTGACTATTGATTTATTATAATCAATTCTGGTACAGAGAATATTGAAAGAAAATTAAGAAAAATTAAAAAAATAATTTCCGCTTAAAACGAGAACAGAAGACATCCTCAAGGCCTTGAAAATTGATAATCTAGTTGACCGATCCGAAAGACTCTTCATAAGATTCCTTATAGCAGGATTTGAACATAAGCTTATTGCAAAAGAATTGAGTAAATTTAAAAACAATCAAGCCAACAGAACACTCACAAAATTCAAAACATCATTTTGTTATGTAAAGATTTAAACAAGATAGCATTTAAATAAAATAAATATGCATGTTGGAAAAAAAATTCCAATTAGAATAAATCATTGAGACAAAAAATGAATAAATCTTAAAATATTTATATTTTATTTGATCATCTATATTTCCCTTTTAATTAGAATTAATTTTTGTTTGTTGAATTTTGTGAAACATATTTTTTTCATGTTGTTCATAATCAAAGTTAAAAAAGTCGGAGTCAAAGACTTTTTTTAATGACTTGGACTTTAATTTGGGACTTTTAAACAACTCAAAAATTGAATAGATACTTTTTTTTAATTTTTTGATCAGAATAAATTCGAATTTATATTTAATTTTCTTAAAATTTCAATTAAAAATATTTTAATACTAAATCAAATAAAATTTTCGGTTTTCAGCACAATTTTCTGGTTAAATTTAGCCAAGAATGTTTGATAAAGAAAATAAAACTAATCATGAATACTATTTATTTAAATTTAATATAAAACACTAATTTAACATCTCGAAAGTTAATCTTATCTATACGCAATTATAAAAAAATTTGAAGAAAATATGAATTTTTTATGATGTTAACTTAAGGCATAAAATAACAAAAAACAAAAAGTTAAAGCTTGTGTGAGCAAAATTTCGATTCTAAAATGTCTGTATTACCTAATTCATTATAACAGCTAAATCAAATACCAATGCTTTAACTTTGTTAAATCAAACATTATCTCTTCGATATATTTGTTTTATTCAATCCTGGAAACTAGCTTTTATTTAGCGTGTGTAAGGGAAACAATATTATTCACCAATTCTGCTCAGAATTTCAGCTTTTTTAATCCGATTTTTAAAATTACTAGTTTCCCGCTTTAAATTAAAACTTTTAGCCACTTTTTATCATTTTGGTAGCATTAACCAATACATTATAAATTATATTCACGTTTTTTAATGTTTAACATTTTACAACAGTTAAGATAAATTTAAAAAAACCTATTTATCAGATCAAATTAATCTAAAACTATTCTAATTAGCTGCGTAAGAAAAATTTTCCAAGTAGTTTTGATTTTATGAAAATGATAGAAAATTTTGAATTGCCTAAAGTTGGTCTTGAATGGGGCTATCAAGGAGAATACGGTATTGAATACTCTGAACACCCCCTTCCTGAGCATACCTTCAACTACCTAATTAAATTTTTCCAATTAAATATCAATAAAAAATTTTAATCCCAAGGCCCACTAAACTGGTGTTCAAAGTACCCTCATGCAGCTGAAAAGGCTCAGTCTCCAGTCGACATTCAAGACAAAGACGCAACCTTTGACGAAAATTTGACCAAAAGACCTCTTAAAATTATTTATGATGCACAAAATTTTACCACTATTGTCAACACTGGGTCTTCGTTTAAGATTAGTGGACTTGAATCGGCCAATTCATGTACTTTAATTTTAAAAGAAAAAAATTTTGCTCAATTTTTATTTAGGTGTAAATGGAGGACCTGTTCAAGATGAGCATAAATTTTTGCAGTTTCACATGCACTGGGGAAAAGATGGATCTACTGGCTCTGAGCACTTGATCAATGGTAAGCGTTTTGCAGGCGAGCTGCATTTTGTTAATTGGAACATAAAAACATACTCACATGACTCAGATGCCATTTCTACAAATAGTCATGATGGGCTAATGGTGCTGGGCGTACTTGTAAATGTAGGAGAGCACAACTCCGAGTTTGACAAAATTCTAAACTGTATAGATGAAATTTTGCTGAGAGATAGTGCCACATCCCTTAAGCAGGATTTAGATGTGACAAAATTATTTCCAAGTGATTACAAAAAAAATTAAATTCAAATTTTTTAATTTTTATTTTCAGATGATGTGACGAGTTATTGGACTTATGATGGCTCATTGACTACTCCGCCATGCACACAATGTGTTAAGTGGATAGTGTTTCGTGAGTGCATAACTTTGTCTAATGAACAATTGTCAAAATTAAGACAGATGTACATTTGCAAACGAGAGGATCAGTGCTGTGAAATGTTTCGAATGATAGATAATTTTAGACCAGTCTGTGATTTAAATGGGAGGAAAATTTTCAAATCTTTTGATTAGGTCCTTTTTAAAATTAATCAATGTTTATAGATAAATTAATTATGATATAACCAAATTTTTATTTTATTTTTAAACAAAAATGTTGTTATTGAATAAAAAGAAAAATTTGTGGTTTTTTGTTCGAACAAATTCATAAATTCTCAGCTTTATCAACGATTTAAAACGTGCTAGGACTCAATTAAAATTTAGACATTTTTCTTTTCAGGGGGGGCAAAAGCCTTTTGATTTTTAAAATTAAATTTAAATTTTCTTTTTAAGTGCAATATTCTCAAAGTATAGACATAATTTTTTAATTTTTATTCAACAGATGTTCAAAAGTTTGAGAAGCAAACACAATACAATTGATTTAATTAAACCAAATTTTGTACATTTATTAGAAGATTTAAATTATTAAAAACCTAAAAGTAAAAATTAATAAAAACTCCGATTTTTGTCCATTTTAATTAACGAAATTTTGGAAAACCCATAAGATTAGCCTACTAACTACATAAGATTAGCACATCCTGCATTTTTATTTTAAATAAATGCAGGATGTGCAAAGTTGAAAAACTTATGATTTATTCTGGTTTTGGCAAACATAAAAAAAAATCAAAATAAACACGAAGAATATGATTCCAAATGCCTTTTATTTTAGTTAAAATACAAAAAATAGAATATAAACCTACAGAGTGTTATTGTAAATAAATTAAATTTTTTACAAAATATTATTTTTATTATTATTATTATTTATTTCAAAAATTACGCCAGATTTGGCGATGATAAAAAAAGCTAAATATAAAAGAGAAATATTAAAAAAGGGAAATTTTAAAAAAAAAATTCCCTTCTATCTCTTTTTAGACTTCAAGATTACATGCTTGAAAAAAAAAATTTACATAATTTCTATTTTTACAATTAAAAATAATTTCATTTTCAGCTTATTATATTTGTTTGTTTGTTTCTTTATTTGTTTTTCCTTCTTTTATTATTATTATTATTATTATTATTATTATTATTATTATTATTATTATTAGTAGTAGTAGTAGTAGTAGTAGTAGTAATTTTTGACTTTTCGTGATTCTGGCTAATAATTTGACTTTTCGTGATTCTGGCTAATAATTGGACTTTTCGGGTCTAGCTTTACCTTGGTTCATTAAAAATTTTCTTTCATTTTCTTTTAACTGAATATGTTTTAGCCTGCATAATTCAGTTTAATACCTACAAGCCCCATTCGCACTAAACTCACTACAAGAGTAGTATTTTGGATTAAATTGCACCAACTGTTTTATCTCGTTATTCACTACAAAATTAAATTGGTTATCGCTAAGTAGATTAATCTCATAGCTTAAAGAAGCCTTAACAATAGCATTGTTGCGTTTTAAAATCAAGTCAAAACTTGACTGACTTTTGCTTGAATTGATTAAAATAGTATACATAAGTTTGCAGGCATCATTAACTGATCCATTTTGATATTCTGTATAAATTTTTTTTATTTGTGCATTTATTGATTCAATATTGTTGTTTGTAGGAGAGAAAATTTGAGCTTTTGAAAAATTTGCCAATTCAGCCATTGACTGTTAACCCATTGATCAACAAAATACTCTTTAAAAACTTTCATTTCTGGACATAAAAACCACTTACTCAGCTGTTAAGTGTTGTACAATTGCCAAGTCTACCTATTTCACTCGAAATATCATACTTAAAATATTTGCTTGATTTATCAATATGCTTCTTGGAATTTTGAATAAGATGAAAATAGCATATAAGAATGGTTACTTGTTTCCCAAAAACTTGCCGTGCTTGAGCATCTTGCATTAAACAATATAATATAGAGTTAAAGTTAAACTTTTCACAAACTTTTCCTTATTGCAAGAAAAAATTTGTAAAAATCACAAATATCTACTCTGGAAACTTTACTCAGAACGATCGGTAAGACTTTTCTATTCACATTGGATCGACCAAATACCAACATTGGCCATGGATTGACAATAATCTTGAATTTAATACTAAAAATTAAATAGAAAATGTCCTTTGGTGTCCTTTACTTTTTAAGAACTAAAAATAAAATGTCCTTTTGTATCTTTTTGTGTCCTTAGTGTCCTTTAGTGTCCTTTTGTTTCTTTTACTTTTAAAGAATTGAAAATTTAAGGAAGTTCATAATGCAAATGTTGTATATTTAAATTTTCTGCATTGTTATATTTAATAGATTCTATTTTTTTTAGGGTAAATTTTGATATGTTCGATTATAGTCAAAATTATCATAAGAAAAAAAATCATTTTTGACAAAATTAACCAAGAAATAGCGATCATAATTTTATTTGTTAATTTGTTTTTGAAAGTTTAGAAATAAAATCTTAAACAAAATATTTAATTCAAGTCGAAAATAATTTCATTTTTGACAAAATTAACCAAGAAATAGCGATCATAATTTTATTTGTTAATTTGTTTTTGAAAGTTTAGAAATAAAATCTTAAACAAAATATTTAATTCAAGTCGAAAATAATTTCATTTTTTATAAATAAATAATCTTTGAATGAAATTCATAGAATCAGAAGAGACACGTTCGAATCATTCTGAACAACACATGCCAAAAAAGATAGTCGATTTGGAAGTTATGTCAAGAATCAAAGAGCTGCACGTTTTGGTTTTTTCGAATATGAATAAATCGATACTCAACAAATTCGAGTTTTTTTGACAACGAAACAACTATTAAAGTATGCTTTGAAAACAGACTATATTTTTCTGACGCTACATACAAGCTTAACTTTGCAGGCTTTCCAGTTTTAACTGGAGTAAAACTAACAGGGCAAAATATTTTCACTGTTTTGGTAAAGCTTTGTGTAGTTGTCAGACAACTGACGATTTTTTTTTTTTAGATCAACTCAAATATCAGTCGAAAAGGTTTACAATCAAAAAATCAATCCGAAAACTTTGGTAGCAGATTGTGATGATGCCATCACAAATGGATTCAAACAAGTATTTTCATTAGACAAGGAAACTAAGTTCGTGCACTTGTTCATACTGGCTAGAAAATTATTATTGTTTTCATTCTATAGCATTTTGTTACAGGATTATTAAGTATTTTTAAAATTAAAAAAAAAATTTTCTTTAAATTTATTAATTTTTATTTTTTTAGAATTGATGAACTTCAATGATATTGGCATGGATATACCATTGAACAACAAGCCAAAACGAGGATCAAAAAAGAAAACAAGGTCGTGCCTACAACATCAACCAGCGGACTGTATTCAGAACGAAGAGATTGTCATACTTGAATCTGAAGAAGATTCGGATAAAGAACTTAAAAAAGCTCCAACATCATTTAAAAGACACAAGCCGAATGATGCAGCCTTATTAATAGAGAATATCTGTATTACTTGTAATGCCCCAATGAAGAAAAAAAGAGGTTTTTATTGCCCAAATGGTTGTACCAGGATAAAAAATTAAATTTTTTGATTATTATTTTTTTATTGTTTTTCTATTGATTTAATGGAAAAATTAATTTTTTTTAGTATTTTTACTATTTATGTTAATTTAAAATAAAAAATTGACAAAAAGTTAATATTATTTTTTTTTATATTTATGGGTTTTTTACTATTTCTGTGGAAATTTAACTAAAAATATTGTGCACAAATATTAAGAGTCATCTTTGGCATTGGTTAAATTTGAAAAAAAATTTACATAGCAGTTTTAGCTCATAAGCTTATATTAGGTTATCTCTAAAACACGGATTTTTTTTCCGGATTAGACAATGATTCTAAAACACGGATCGATTTTAAGGATTTTTGTCGGACCCTAAAACACAGATCCGGATTGAAAAAAACTGAAAAAAACAATTTAAAATCAACACTATTTGAAATTTTTTTAAATCCGGAAAACCAAAATATGTATCCACATCGTTTTCAAAGAAATTGGTTATCTAATTTGAAAAAATTTTTATGAAACAGATAACATTCAAAATATCAAAAATTCTTTTTTCGAGAAAAGCTTTTAGACTAAATCATAGACTTTGATTTTAGTTTGAATTTTTTTTAAATTCTACCCTACTAAAATAAAGTAGAATTTTTTTAGAGTAAAATAAAGGCCAAGTTACTTAAGTAATAAATTAAAACAGTTAAATTTTATTTATAGACTAAAGAGTATTTTCAAATGAATTTTTCCAGGCTAAGAAATTATATTTAAATCAGTTAGATTAACATTTTGCTTAAAAATTTCAATTCAATCATTGAAACAAAATTAAAATGGATTCTAACTATGTAAATAAAACATTTATATAAAGAGTTTACAAAATTCAAGTAAATTCTTAATTGATATTTAAAATATGAAAACTTCTTTGAGTTATCAAGTTTTAAAATAAATATCAAGTACTGATTATTTAAATTGAACCTTATTTTTACTTTTAAAATATAAAATTTAAAATTTTTCAAAATGATGAATATCCAATTGACTTTTTTAGTTTCTGTTTTCTTAGTAATTTATATTCAGGCCAGAAATCCATGCAAATCTCCAAAACAGTGGAGAGCAAAGTAATTTTTTTTTTTGCAATTTTTATCAAATCAATTAATTTAATAAAATTTTTTTTCTATTCAAGTATTTATGATCGTGACTTTAAATTAAAATTGAAATCGAAATTTGAAATCTCTTATGATTCCGTGAATAAGAGATCAAGAAGAACTGGTATACAACAGATTGGTAGTTATTCTGATTATGTTGATATTTTAGAATTTTTCAACGAAAAAGTTTCATATAAATACAGCTTTACCAGAAAAACTTGCGAAAAAAATTTACTAAAACAAGAATGGAAAGATTTTGGTAAAAAGTTTTTTTAAGTTAAAAGATTATTTCAATATATTCATTTGCAAGATATTCCTGAGGATGCAACTTATTACGGTGATTTGGTGTTTGGTAAAGATTTAAAATAATATTAAATGATTTAAATTTTAAAAATTTTGAAAAGGCGCTTCTGGATTAAAAGATTCAAATCTTTTAGTTTCCTCGTGGATGTATAAATTTGAATCAGAAGGACAAACTTACGATCTTTTGTCTTTGGTAACTGTGAATAATTGCATACCTGTATCACTTTACGTTGATAATGATTCCCGTGATTATCAATTACAAATTTTTAATGTAACTGCTGGAGTAAACGAAAGTGATTTCAGTTTGCCTGATGAATGCTTGTCTTTATAATTTAAATTTTTTAATTCTAAATAAATAGACAGTTTATTGCTTTTTAATTTTAAATTTTATTTTAAGTGAAAAAAACAAAAAAAATAATTGAATTTTAAAAAATTGGCGATGTGAAATATTTGTACAAAAATTACAGTACAAACGCTATAATTTTTTCTTCTAAAAAACTCTACATTTTTCTGTAAAATGCACACCAAAAAATATTTGATTAATAAATGCAATAAATTGGAGAGTTTTTGCAGAGCTTGGTATTCGTTTGTTGAAACTAATATTTGATGTTCGTGGTTTGATTCAGAAAATATTTACTAGTTTGTGAACTATGAAGTGCTGTAATAAAAGCTTAATTTTAAATAAGCTTAAACTTATGTCTTAAGTTGAGATGCAATGTTAAAACATAGGGAGAAAAAAAGATTAAAATTTTTTTTATTTAGAAAACTCATTTCCTAATATTAAGTGCGGCGCTAATGATGTTAGAAAATAAAATATTGAGTAATATTTAGTAAAAATATGTAAGTTTAAATTATTTTATAAAATTAATGAATAATAAAAATAATCTGCTTGAAAATTACACTAAGTTTTAATTAAAAAAAAAAATTTATTCAAGTTATTTAAATACAAAATGTATTCAAGCATGAATAATTATATTCTCTTATTAATTATATAACTTTTTCTTGCTTTTTGGTGTCATTAATTTAATAAAAAACAATTACTTTCAAAAACTGTTAAAAGCTAACTTTTTTGGCACTGAAATTTAAAAAATTTAGGGAATATTATTTCAGCACAATCAATTTCTGATTAACACAATGAAAAAAACATTCAACACAATTCGATTTCTTCTGAGCACAAAAAATTGTATTTAAAAAAAAAAACATTTAACACAAAAAAATTGTGTTTGAAAATAATTCTTAAAGAAAATTTTTTTCAACACAAAAATATTTCAAATAAAATAAATTTTTTTTTAATTTTAAATTTTATTTAATTTATAAGTGGAAATTAAGTAAATAAAGTATATTTCGAAGCTTAAATAAAAGAACTTAAAAAAATTAGTCTCTAGAAAACCATTTTTCCGCATTTTTTGCTCTACCTCTTTTAGGTTTATTGACAAATTGGTCCTTTTTTTAAACAGTTCTTTTAATGCCAATAAATGTGCACAATATCCTATTTTAGTGAAAAACTTGCAAGAACATTTCTTATTGTAAAGGTTAACTTTATAACAGTTCTTGAATAAATAAGTTCTTGAATAAATTTTTTTAAAATTTTCCCAACAAGCCATTTTTTTACCCAGTTTAATGCTACACTTTGAAGGCTTAGGCACCACGGCAAAAATTTTTGAATCAAGTGAATAGTACTTAATTATTTCCATGCTTTTAATTAAAAAAGCATGAACGCTCAATTTTCTCCTGTAAGTAAAGTCACGCTTTATTGTTGCATTGAAAGAATTAAAAAGCATTTTTGTGTTTACTGTTTTTTTCAATATTTTTTTCTGTGTTGAATGCATTTATTTTATTTTTAATTTTTGTGCTAAAAGTATTTTTTCAAATTTTAATCTTTGTGTTGATTTTAATCTTTTTTTCCCTAAAAATATTAATTTAGAAGAATTCATTGCAGATCTTGCCATATTAAGCCGATTAGTTTATCATTAATGCACAAAAGTAAAGAAAAAGGAAAATGGAAAATGTTTGCTTAGGATTATTTTTCAATAAATTCACAACGACATATAGTTTGCAAAAGGACAATAATTTAAAAAAGTAAAATATTCAAGAAAAAATTAACAATTAACAATTAACGTTTTTATTTATTTTTGATAACTTAAAATATAAATAAAAACGAACACTTTGATCTTTATTAAAAGTATCAGTAGAGTTAATAAAATAACTATCTAAGGCCATTCTAAATTTAAACTAAGCAAAAAAAATAAAAAACAAAATATTCTTATTTTAAATAAAAAATTCTTTTATCATCATCAAGCTTTAATTGTTGGTAGTGAAAATGTCAGTTGTAATTGAACTAAAATTTAAACAAACTGTAGGTTCAACTTGAATTGTAGAATCATTAAAGGAATACGTTTGGGTGGAAAAGGATGATTGAGTTGAACTAAAAAATGTTGATTCAGGAGAGCCACTAGTTATTCCATGAAATAATATCGATGAAGATGTTGGATAAGATAATGAAGTATCTGGCAGTGAAGAAACCACAGTGGAATCAGTTGATGTAGAAGTATCCTCTAAAGAAGTAGTACTAATTGAAGTACTTAGAGGAGTAGAAGATTCTGAAATTGAAGTATCTGGCAGTGAAGAAACCACAGTGGATTCGGTTGATGTAGAAGTATCCTCTAAAGAAGTAGTACTAATTGAAGTACTTAGAGGAGTAGAAGATTCTGGAATTGAAGTATCTGGCAGTGTAGGAACCACAGTGGAATCAGTTGATGTAGAAGTATCCTCTAAAGAAGTAGTACTAATTGAAGTACTTAGAGGAGTAGAAGATTCTGGAATTGAAGTATCTGGCAGTGTAGGAACCACAGTGGAATCAGTTGATGTAGAAGTATCCTCTAAAGAAGTAGTACTAACTGAAGAGCTAAGAGAAGTAGAAGTTCCAGAAATTGAAGTATCAGGCAGTGAAGAAACCACAGTGGATTCAGTTGATGTAGAAGTATCCTCTAAAGAAGTAGTACTAACTGAAGAGCTAAGAGAAGTAGAAGTTCCAGAAATTGAAGTATCAGGCAGTGAAGAAACCACAGTGGATTCAGTTGATGTAGAAGTATCCTCTAAAGAAGTAGTACTAATTAAAGTACTCAGAGGAGTAGAAGATTCTGGAATTGTGGTTTTCATGAGTGTTGTTAATGATTCTTCACAATTTTTTCCTCGTGTATCTTCTGGACATTCACATTCGTATCCATCACTGCCCTTTTTTAAGCATGTTCCTTCGTTTCTACATGGATTTGGTTGACATGGATTTTCTGTTTTCCAAAATTTAATCTAAGAAGGTTTAAATTTTTTTTAGATTTACTTCTTTCGCAAAACTCTCCACTATATCCTTCTTTACATTTACAACTAAAGCCAAACATTTTTTTTTCATCCAAAGCTACATTTATACAAGTTCCTCCATTATTACACAAAGCATCATTTTGTGAACAAAATATTGGCGTTACTTTATATTTATATATTTATTTATAAATTCATCATTCATCATTGTTGATTATTCTCATTATTAAAAATACCTTGGCATTTTTTGCATGTTCTTGGACACAAATCTCTAATCCAAGGCAAAAATCCACAATAATCACTAAAAGCCGGACAAATGACATTTTTGTCAGCACAATTCAATGCTCGATACTCTTATAAAGAATTTTACTTATTGTCTCATTTCATCCTTTTATAAAGTACTTAGACAGCTTTGGCAGCATGATACTTTTCCTGAATCAGTATTACAAAATCCATCAATGCTATATTCAAACTTTCTGATTTCATCGAAATATTCACTGCATGTTATTAAGTCATCATTGAATTTAGTTCCGTCAATTCTATTCTGAACGAAATCATCTCCAAAAGGACATTCCAATGCCGGTGCAGACCAACTTGATTTACACATGCCATTCAGACACATCTAAAAAGACAAGAATTCATTTATTTACTTTAAATATTATTTGAATTTTTTTTGATTTTATTTAAATTTATTTTTAAATTTATTCAGTACATTGAAGCTGGTCCAATTTTTGTACCAAATAGTAATTAATTAATTTAGTGAAATTTTTTAATTTTTCTTGTTTTTTAATTTTGATTAAAAAAAAATCATTCAAAGATTTTTTATTAATAAAAATAAACACCTACCTTTCGGTATCCACAAACAGTTCCATTGGCAGCAGGAGAACTAGCCATACAAGTTTTAGAGCTTAGAGACTGGCGACAATACAATGCTGAGCAAATTTGAGAAGAGTATTCATGACAAAATGAGGCACTAGGACCGAACATTAACTTACACTGTTCGTTAGCGTTCCAAAATTGACCAAACAAATTTTGTTCAGTCTCTAGACTGTAACTCAAGCAGCCAGCCATTTCAGACAGAGTTCTGAAAAAAAGATTAAGTAAAAAGTTACAAAAATTTCTAAACAATTACTCTCCATTTTCTATTAAATTCATTTTTACTTGTTGCTTAGAACATGATGATAAAGCTGGATTATTCTGGGTCAAAAATTTGTTCATCAGATAACCATTGCCGCAAGAATCAATGTCATAGTTTACACCCATGCTAAGCAATATTTGTCGAGCCAAAGTAAGTTTATTAGATAATTGACCATCATCCTCAACAATTAGGTACTTGTAATTCGAGCATACAGAACCAAAATAAGAAATTCCCAAAAGAGTAGATTTGACCGATTCTGTTTCTGTTTTAGAATCATACCATAAATCCTTCCTTAAGATAAAAAATAACCCAAACATGTTCATTTTTTGTCAAATGCATTGGAATTTATGTCACAAATCTGTCAATTTCAATTTAGATTAACATTAATTATTAATTTTTTTTTTTATATATTATTAATGAATAAGCTCTGTAAAATTGGAAATTTCGTAAAAATGTTGTGAAACCCATAGAAATTAATATTTTTTTGTGAAAAATTTTTTAGAAAATTGAAGAATTATACTTTTCGGTTTTACATTTCTATCTCTTATTCAGAAAAAGTATTTTAACTCAAATGAAAATAACTGAGTAATTTTTCTGTCAAATTTCGAGCATGAGAACCACATCAGTTTGTGGACACTATATCAAATAATAGAAGACTAAAAACAGTCTTTCCAATAACAGTTTATATGAAATTATTGCTTTAGGCTTAAGGCACTTTCTTTATTATTTTTAATGACACTAATACTGAATTTTAACTACGCAAAGCTACTAGTCATCAAGCATTCAAGTCAATGGCTACTTACTTTGAAATCTTCTATTTTGGTTCATTTAAAAAAAACCCAAAGAGTATATGAGATTTTCCAACATTTAGACCTAAGCCTCTTGAAATCTTGGATAGAAAACTTTGAAAATTCTAGCTAGAAGAAGTATTTAAATTAACTCATGAATTAAGATCAGAAAAAACATTAACAGACGTGATTATCGATCAATTAGAGTAAGGTGATATATTTAAGCAAAACAGAATAAAATAGAAAAATATAATCGATCAAGTTCGTGTGTAAAAACCATGATTCAAACATCAAAATTAGATTTTATTGAAAATATAGAATCCAATATCTGATAATTTCTAATAAGAAAATTAATTTTCGCTGTTGTTCTTAAACCACAATTTAAAATGGGCCCTACCAAAACACTGACCACATTTATTTTAAAAAGAAAATGTATTCTCAAAATTTTTAACATGTTATTTAGTTTGAAATTTCCTGTAATTCTTTAAAATTAAATTAGTTTTTTTTCAAGAATTTTTTGTCTTTTAAATTTAATCCTTTAATTTGATGACTTTTTTAAGTCAAACAAGAAACAAGCATATTTTGTTATTTATACTCATTTTAGCTACCATAGTGGAACCCTAGTGTCTTGCTCTACAGGATAAAACCTGTCGCAGCCTATTATTATTTTATTATTATTATTATATATTATAATATAATTTATTACTTATTTACTTATTAGATTTTATTTTTTTATCTTTTTTTACATCGCTTTTAATGCGTTCATTTAAATAAATAAAAAAATAAATAAATAAATAAAAAACCTGACCTTCTTCCAAGCTCCAAAAAATCAAAAAAATTGTAGTTATATCGCAAAAATTAAAATTCCTGAACAAAACCAGACACATTTTGGGAAAGCTAGTGAAATCCTCTACGAGAAAAATGACATTTGGCAGCAGATTAGGTTTTTAAAAATATTAAAATATTTAATTAACAAGAAAAAATTATCTTGAAAAGAAAGTTAATTAAATTTTAAAAAGTACAGACAAGTCCAAACGAAATTACATGTTAAAACATAAAAAAATATATTTGCTTTTTAAAAAAAGAGGCGTGAGTAAATTTTCAAAATTAGTGTTTAGGTAAAAGAAGGACCCTATTAGATTATTGACAATTATTTTTTTACACTTATTTTAATAAGCTATTTTTTTAAAATGAACTATTTTTTAACTTCTCTTCTATTTGAAAAGACTTTTATTTGATTTTATTTTTGATTAAAATTTAACAATTTCAATAATAAAATAATAATTACCTAGTAAATAAAATAACAGAAAATTTTAAGTTTATCATTCACAGAGTTGGTCAAAATTCATAGTCTATTGTAGACTTTAAAATTTAGGATTTTAATTTCATTAAATGCCCGAATTAAAATAATTAAAAATTGATTAAATCTACAATGAATAATTTTTTTTAAATAAATTAAAAATAAAACATAAAAGCAAAGTTTTTTTTTCAAAATTTACAAATATTATTTTTCCTCAAAATAAATTGATATTTCCAATTTGTAAAACGAAAATTTCTTCTTTTTTCTAAATCTTACATAATTTAAATCTCATTTTAACTGTAACACATAATAAATAACTTTTGCATTTGACATGATTTTGTTTAAAAATACTTTGTAAATCCAATGGCAAGATTATAGTCCACATCCAAGTTTAGCTTACTCATATAATGTTTAAAAGCATGCAGAGCTTTTCTAGAATTAATAACCTCTTTAACATTGTAGAAGGGAATTGAATCGCCCACTATAAAATTAGAAAGCCAAAACAAATCATTAATGAACTCGAGGAATAGAAAATCTGCAATTTTAATAGACATTTTAGTTTTTGAATCACTTTTTAACAAGTTATTGACGGAATTTATCAATTCAGTGTAATAGGTTCTCATATTTCTAAATGCGGTCGCCTTATCATTTGTATCCTTTTTAAAATGGTCCAAAATTGTTTCGTCAGTTACTATTAATATTTTGACTTCAAAGCTAACTGGTTCGGAAATAAGCTTTCCCGAAGAACCCGAAAAAGTTAAATCATCTTAAAATTCAAAATTACAATTAAATAAAAACAATGCGAGAATATGGTCTACATCAATATCCAATGTATTATTAATTAATAATAGAATTCTTAAATTTTATTTTACAAATTTTTTAGATTTTTTTTGAAAGAAAAACTAAAAACTTGTCAATTTTTTAACGCACTGGTCATTTTATTTTTTAAAGTTAATTTTGTAATAAAAAAACACTATATTAACATTTGCAATTTAGTCTTTTGACTATAAAGATAAAATTTAAATTTTGGTCAATTTTTGTTCAAAATTTTTTCGTTCAAATGTTCTTTGGACTTAATCACACATATATTAATTAGACTACAAATGGTCTTTCTCCGCTGTTCTTATTCCTATAATTGTAGAAAATTTAATTGTAAGATAATTTAATTGAATTCAATTTAATAATATAATTGTAGAATTTTTTTTAAATTTTAAGTAAAAAAAGTAATATTCTTTAAATTCATAATAATAGCATCGAATGGAATTAAATATGTACAAAAATCCATCACCTTTAATATTTAAATTATGTGATTGAAAAAAATTTTTGTGTTTTACATTTAAATTAAAACCTTTAAAATATAATTTTGATCTTGAAAGTACGACTGAATCTTTGTATTGTTTTTATCTTTAACTATTTCATTTTTAGTATAAAAAAGAAAATAAATTTAACAAAAACTTACTTTTTACTTAAACTTACTTACTTCTTACTTTGTTTTTTTAGAAATTTGATTTCTTAGTTTTCTAAAATTAGTGTCATAATTAAAGTCTAATTTATTAATTTTTGAACGGGCGATTAAATTAGAATTTTTATTTAGTTTAAAAATATCCCTAAAAAAATATTCAAAATCAATTTATTAAAAAATGTATTCTACACTACTAACTACTACTACAATTCTAAATAATTAAGTTGGTGAATGACTATAATAATAAACAAATAAGCTCCATTTTGAACAAAAATTTTTACTTAATAAACCATGAAATATTTCAAGATGGTCTATATTTAAAAACATAAAAAAACGCTGCTAGTATTTTTATGATACATCAGTATTTACTGGAAAAAAAACAAAAAAAAAAAAATACAATCAAAAAAGCAAAAAAAAAACATCAGATGCAATTAATCTGAATCAATGGACTAGAAATGAAGTGTTTTGAAAGAATTTTGTTTTAAAACAAAAAAAATAAATATTCTTTGTTTGATTTAATCTATTTTAGCCCAATGTAATAATGTTGTAAAACTAGCTCCAATTTATTAAAAAAAAAAATTAAAAGATCGCACTTTTTCCATGCTTTATCAAAATTGTGTTCAATAATTTTGTTAAATGACGAAAAAATGGCTGGCTAATAAAAATAAAGTCTTTTTTTTTGTCAATAAACTACAACTATTTTTTTCTAAAGTAATATTTGCTAATATAAAGTAAAAGCTTTCTAATTTAAAATCAAACTATATTTCTCTAAAACAACTACATGCAAAAATAAATTATTTCATTTTTTACTATAGTAAATTTAAGTATTTGAATAGTAGTTTTCTTCTATTCTAAAATCATTTCATTGTTGCATATAAAAAATGGAAATTGAAAAAGAACATTTTGAAAAGCTTAATTGGGAGATGTTAGAAGATGGCTTAACTGAACTTGAGCATAAAGAATATATTCGTGTTCAAATTCCAAAATCAGTAGCTTATCAAACTAATAGAGACTATTATTGTAAATAGTGCTTTGAAATCACTAGACACCGAGCCAAACAACAATTGAGAAGATGTGACACTGAAGGTTGTCCAGTCAAATACAACTGCGTTATTTTTGAAATAAAAGATAGCGTGTCCTTTTCCCAAAAAGCTGATAATGTATAACATTCGATCGCAGATGAATATAACAACGAGAATGGGTTACCAGAAAAATTAAACAATACAATCATCGAGTTGATAAACAACAACCCTGAACTGTTCCCAAGACAGATCAGATGTCATTTAAATAACAACCGAGTCAAATATAAAATAGAGGATCTCGAGCTTAAGAGTGAACAAATAGCTGGCTTTGTTCATCAGTACAAAAAAGACGACACCAAAACATAATAAAGTCGATGACGTTGAAAACTTGCTGTCTAACAATTTGTATTTTCCTACAATTTACCCAAATACGCTATTTTTTTTTGGTTTCAACACAAATGACTATCGACCGATTATTGGAAATGGATCTTCAACGTACCATAAATACATCTTTTGTACAGCTTTGAAACTTTTAAACGTCAGTTGCGATACGTCTAGTCAAAATCAAACTCTATTTTATATCAACGGTACGTATAAAATCACTCAAGGCTTTCCTCTGTTGGTATTAGGTGGTTCAAATCCAAAACGTAACATATACCCGATAGTGTTTGGTATCGTCTAACACGAAGAGACTATTGACTTCAAACATTTTTTCGATTCCATTAAGTATATTTGTAATTTTTTCAACATTAATTTACAAATGAGATTTCTAATGCAAGATGCACAAGTAGCTTGTGCGGCAGCTGCTAAGCAATGTTTTGCAGAAATAACTATCCTCATGTGTTGGTTCCAAAACAGAAAATTAATAAAAGAATCCCTGACAAACTTGGAAAACATGCCAAAACTTATATAGACATGATCGAAAAAGACGTGGTGAGTCTACATTATTCAAATACTTTTGAACGCTTTATTCATCTGAAAATGGAAATTTTTGAACGTTGGTCACAGATCGAGGAAATGAACGATTTTATGATGAAATGAATATTTTGAGAAATAATGGCTAGAAGGACACTGGATTAACTGGCCGTTGTTCACTCGTCCACCCAGTTTTTCTACTACAAACAACAACACAGAGGGCTTCAACAAAACAATCAAAAACATATACACCAACTATGAACGAAGTACCATTCTTTAAGGCTGTAATGTGATCAAGAGAATGGTGACAGACTTAAGTATATCTCAAGTTAAATTTGATTACAGTTTGAAATGTGATATCAGTTTGATTGTTAAAGCAGATGAATTGATCCTGTCGGACTTTGGCATGATTGATTCTTTATCTGCTTACAGAATTGTCAACAATGAGAACAAATATAATGTATTGTTAATACCCCTTTATTGCAGCTGCCTATATTTTCTTGAATTTGACATATGTAAGTATTTCATCTGTCTGTGCAAGTTACTAAACTACTACTCAGACGATAATGTGACAGAATTTGTCATGTTTAAAAAAAAGGGAGACCAGCTAAATCAAACAATGGTGCTTTATCAAAGAATTAATTTTTTTCTCTAGTAAACTATGACATTACCTTAATTTTTTTTTTTACTGTACATATTTTTTGTTTCATATTTTTTTCATATTTTTTGTACTGATTTAATTTATATTACAATACTTTTATTTTAATTTCGAATAAATTTTATGATGAAATGATAAAATTGTTGCTTGTAGTAGATTTAATATGCAATGATAAGCTTTATTCTAGTGATAGATTACTTTAAAAAACAAAATATTTACCATAAGTTAAATATTATACCCGAAAAAATCCCTCAAATGTTTGTTTTTTTAATCTAATTGGTTATGTTTCCTTGCTCTATTTTAGTCGACGAATTTGAAAATATAATTTACTCTTTTTGGATATTAAAATAAACCATCTTTAAAAAAGTTATTAAAAATACCATTAGGTAAAATATACTCCAACATATTAGCACCAATAGACCTTTTTTTTAAATAATTAAATTCTTTTTTTTTCGGCTTATTTAACTTCTGGATCTTATTCGAATCGAGATAATCCACAATTTTTGGATGACCATTATTCATTGACACTATTAAATAAACAGAACCATTTATTTGCTTGTACAGATAGAAATTCTAAAAAAAAATTTTTTGTTGGAAATTTAATGATAAAAACAAGGGTTGTCATTAAAGCATTTTTTTAAATCTTGAAATTTTTAGTCAAAATCATTTGAATTGAGCTGGCCATTTTAAAAGAAATTTATTCATATAAACTTCAAGATTTTAAAAAAATGACATTTTAACAAGTCTGATATGAACTTACATTATTTGAATGATTAAAAAGTGCATTAGTAATCTTTTGGAATTCTACTTGTGAAGATTTTAGTCTGATCCGAAGAGGAATTTTGGAAACAGGATAGGTTTTAGTTATGACAATCTGTTCATGTGGAATGACAAAGGCAAAAATGAAGCTCAGCTGACTGAGAGTCAAAACACATGATAAGATATAAATTTTTGTAATTTTCATTTTTTCGGTAACATGAACATGCAAACACGCTCTTAAATAGTGAGATGAATAAAAGTTAAAAAGTTATTTATTTTATTTCTTAAATTATTTTTGGTAATTAATGTCTAATTTTGAGACAAATGACAACATTTATCATTGCTTTTTTTTTACATAATTTTTTGTTCACAGACAACATTTAAAAAATTAATTGAGTAGAAAATTTATTTATCTCTTTAATTAAATATAAAGGAGAATGAAATAAAATTAGATTAATTTATCCTTTTTTAAAAAAAAACATTTAAACATAGATAAAATTAACTGATACATTTTTCTGTCAAATCTCGAGCATGAGAACCACATCAGTTTGTGGGCAATAAATCAAATTTCTTGATTTTAACTAAAATAAATTGAAAAAAATTTTTTAAATTTAAAATTTAGTCATTACAAAAAATAGAACAGCCTGTAAATATAATTTAAATAATTTTGAAATAAATTAAAGATTAATTTTATAATTAAAGTTTCATTTTTAACTATGGCCTAATTTTATCTAACAAAAAAAAATGGGATAATTAAATTCATAGTGTACGATAAAATCTGGAAATTTAAATAATTTAAACTAAACAAAAAAAAAGCAAAATAACATTTAGAAATAAAAATTCAAAATAATTTATAAAATTTCTAAATTTGTTTTAAAATTTCAAATTTAATTTATTTATAATCTGTTCTATATTTGAAGAATTTTTTTATTTTTTTTCTAAATATTGTAAGTTTGACTTTTGTTTCGGTTAGACAATTTTTCCAACTTTTTTTCTGAAATTTTGAAAATTTTTTACCAAATTATTCAATCAAATTTTAATTTGAATAAAAATAGGGCAAACAATTTTAATCTGTGCGTATTGAGTTTAAAATAAAATTAATGAAAAATAAAATTTTTAATTCATAAAATTTTATTCATTTTATTCCCTTGATATTTAAATAAAGATATAATATTATATTAATTTTTAACTTTAAAAACTATTTTGAAAATTTTTTTTAACCTCGATTTTATTAGTTATTAACGAAATAACTCTCCTTAATTTTATCAATTAAAATCGGAAAAGTTTCTTTGAAGACCAAACAAGATGATGAACCTACCATCAAATTCACATAAAAAACAGAACGACCGTTGAACCATATTGAGTCGATTATAGCAATCACAAGTCCAATAAATGAAAACAAAAATCGATTTAAATCCAATTTTAATAATTCATTCAATTTTAATTTTAATAGAGGAATTTCTATTGTTTTAGGACTTTTTCCTTCGTATTGTAATAGGGTTTCGTCGGGGTCACCTTTATATTTGTTGAGGGAGTCCACTTGCAAGGGGTCCATTCTCCAATTGTCCGCCGCTAGCCAAATTTTACTCTTAAGCTCCAACTCTTTGAGCCTCTTCTCTTTTTCCGCAATCTGGTCCGCCAGATATGAGTTCCTTTGGTTGAGTCTGTTAATTACTTCACTGACCTCGGACACTTTTAGAAGTGAAGGCTCGAACGTACTGACTCTTCTTTCCCCAACTTGTTGTTCTCTTTCTCTTCTGGCTTCTGCCTTCTTTCTTTCCCTTTCTAATCTCCTTATCTCTTCCAACCTTTCTTCTTCCACTCGTTTCTCATCCTCTAACCGCTGCTTCGCCCTTCTTTCCAATCTCCTTAGCTGACATTTCTTGCTTTTGCTTACCTTGACGTGTTTTGTCATTTTCTAAATAAATTAATGGTAATGATGAGTGTGATATGTCTTATATATATAGTGTTTTTTGAAAAAAAATAACACAAGTTCTTTAATTAACTCTGGGTCTAATTATTCTTCCAAATCTAGTTCTGTAAGCGACATCTTTATCTAATTTCTCAAATCGATCAGGTTCTTTTAATTTAACATTATCAACATTTACTATTTTACTCTTTCCATTTGATGTTATCTCTATGTTTTGTTCTGACAGAACTTTCGATATTTTCCATGGTTCACTCCAGAGATCGTTCCGTAATTTCTTTTTGAGTCCACTTTTTGTCTGTGGCATATAGACACGTACAAAATCTCCAATCTTATAAGTACAAGGCTTGTTTTTGTATTTTGAATCATACAGTTTTTTGTTAGTATCTGCTTGCTTGCAAATTCGTTCTCTTGCCAATAACCAGTTTTCATGTAAGTTCCTCATGAACATCGATGGTTCGTAACCAATATTGTAATCGTCAAGATCACCCAGTCTTGGTTCGCGTCCATACAGAAGCTTAAATGGTGAATTTCCAGTTGATGATTGTTCGGCGGTTCTATATGCGAACAGAACCAAAGGAAGGTATATATCCCAGTTGCTTTGGTTTGAATTTGAATATGCTGCTAACATTTTACATAGACTTTTGTTGAATCGTTCTACAAGTCCGTCACATTTTGGGTTATATGGTGCTGTTTGTATTTTGTGTATTTTAAAATAATTACAAACGTTCTTCACTAAATTTGATAAAAAATTTCTTCCTTGATCGCTTAGTAATTTACTTGGTACTGAATGTCTTGTTATTATTTCGTTTATAAACACTTTAGCTATTGACTCTGATGTTTGATCAGGTAGTGCGAATGCTTCAACCCATTTCGTCAAATAGTCGGAGAAAACGACAACGTACCTGTTTCCAGAACTGGTTCGACTCAATTCTAAAATGTCTACTGCTATCATATCGAATGGTTTATGAAATTCCAGTATCGGTTTTAATTTTGCTCTTGAAGCGACAGGATCTTTTAGTCTTGAACATATCTGACATGACTCCACGTGGTTGATTGTTTCTTTGTAAGCATTTGGCCAATAAAATCGGTTTGATAGTTTCATCCATGTCTTCTTTTGTCCTAGATGACTTCCCATGAAATTGTCATGACACATTTTTAGAATGTCGGGTCTTAAATCTTTTGGTACCACTAATAATTTTTTCAACACCCCGACGTTCTCCCGACGCACCTTAAGTAATACGCCGTCCTCGAAAAGAAAGCCTTCCATCTGTTGGGCTTTTACCTTTTCAATCAGGTCTGAGATCTCTTTATCTCTCTCCTGTAACCTACCGATTTTATTATTGATTGAGAGAATGTCTCCCTCTTCCATGTCTTGTTTATTCTCAAATACAAAACATTCGATCCCATTTCTTATTAGGGTATCGTTTATAATCCTGGCAACGTTATTCCATCCCAACGACTGCCACATTTTCGGAAATGATACTTTGTATACTCCATTCCGTAAACATTTTCTTGCCAATTCTTTCAAAGCCAATTCGACGTGTTTGACTGCTAATTTACTCTTCAAATGTCCGTTAACGAAATAAAAGATTTTGTCTTTTATTAAACATTCGTCCACTATATGTGGAATGGAAATTACGTCTTTGTCAATTAGATACTTTAGGAGGTTGCTTTCTTTTATATCCTTGATACATAATATAATTGGAAATTTTGATTTCAAGATGTTCTCGCTCTTGTAAACTATTTTGTCCATGACATTGTCTATTTTTTGTTGCGATATTGATAATAACGAGTCTATTACATCCTCTTTTCCGATGTATTCAAATTGTCTCTCAATTCTTGATAATGCATCTGCATTCGTATTTTGTTTTCCTTTCTTGTAAATGATTTTGAAATTGTATTCTGCTAGTTTTAAACGCCATCTTGTTAATCTTGCTGATGATAACGTGATGTTGTTTAGATAGGTTAAAGGATTATGATCTGTATAAATAACAAATTCAGTACCGAAGACATAATACTTGAATTTTTCCACTGCATAAATTATTCCCAATAATTTTCTCTCAATAGTGCTATAATTTCGTTCAGCTTTATTTAGCGATCTACTTGCGTAAAATATTGGTCGTTCGTTCCCATGTATGTCTTTTTGACTTAACACTGCCCCGATACCTACATTCGACGCATCGGTTGTAATTATAAATTGATTTCTAAAATTCGGAAATGCCAATATTTTTGTATCGCACAAGAGATTGATTAACATAGTGAAAGCATTCTCACATTCTTTACTCCATTTGAATCTAATATTTTTTTTTGTTAAGTTGTTTAATGGATCCACTATGCTCGAAAAATTTGGAACGAACTGTCTATAGTAACTTGCCATTCCAACAAATTCTTTAACTTTTTTAGAGTTCGTTGGTCTTGGGTAGTTTCGAATCGCCTCAACGCGCTTCTCGTGAATACTCATGCCCTTAGAGGAAATCTTGTACCCCAAAAACATTGTCTCAGAACTTGCTATTTTAGATTTCGATGTTTTTACCTTTAAATTTGCTTCTAAGAGTCGTTTGAATAATTTTTCTAAGTCGACAAGGTGTTGCTCAAACGTTTTTGAGAAAGTTAAGATATCATCTATATATGCTGTTGAATTTTCCAGATCGGTTAATACCAGTTCCATTATTCTTTGAAATGTTGCTCCGGCGTTACATAGTCCGAAAGGCATCATCTTGAATGAAAACAAACCTCGGCTGCATATGAATGATGTTATTTGCTTTGCTCTATCACTCATTCTTATCTGCCAATATCCTGATGTGCACTCTAGGGACGTAAAAATTTTAGACCCATTCAATTTGTTTAATTTTGATTCAATGTTTGGCATTGGGAAGCAATCTTTTACAGTAACCAAATTTAATTTTCGGTAATCCACACAAAACCTCTCCGATCCATCTTGTTTTTTAACCAGTACAATTGGTGAAGCCCAATCACTGTTAGATTGTTCTATGATATTCATTTTTAACATTCTGTCGATACACTCATTAACTATTTTTTCTTTTGAAAATGGTATCATATATGAGCGTTGTTTGATCGATTGTTCGCTTGTAAGCTGAATATCGTGATAGCCGTATTTTGGATTTACCATGCCTATATCCTCATCGTTTCTTGAAAAACACTGCCAGTATTTGTCGATCAATGTTTTTAAACTGTCTATCTGATCGCTTGAAAAGAGCTAGGTTTCCATGGTTTCTGATCGGGTGATGCTCTAATTGTACAAATTTCCTCAACTTTCAAATCATTAGAAATAAATTTGCAAAGATCTTTTTGATTCTTAATTTCTTCCACAATTGAACATACTGATAGTTTGCCTAAAATTGTGAATGGTCTTATTGTCTGTTTTATTGGAGTCAAATTCTCCAGGAGTATTTCTATTTCTTCATCTGTATTTACTATAGACTCACTGACTTTAAACCTGCCCTGACATTCCACAATTGAACCATGTATCGGACTTTCAGGCTTGAATCGGTATGTCACATTGCTAAATGGTTCAATTGTGAAGGTATTCTTTGAAAGGATAAGCTGACAAATGGTTGGTCTATTTGACTTAATTTTAACTTTTCCTTCCGACGAAATTAATTGATTTGTTTCAAAATCAATTTTAAATTTATGTTTTCTAAGAAAATTTACTCCAATAATGACATCATATGACAAATTCTTTCCAATTACGAATTTGTTTGTAAATTTTTTATTTCCGATTTTCAGCTCAAGTTCCGTTTCCCCAACCACTTCCAACGGTGTACCGTTCGCTGTGATCCATTTTTTCCGATTAAGATCTTTGATTTCTGTGAATTTTGAGGTGTAGTAACTATTGAAATAATCAAAACTAATAAATGATGTAAAAGCCCCTGTGTCGATCAAACATTCCGAAACTTTTCCGTTGATTTCAATTTCGACGCCTGTGGAAACATTGGTTGTAAAAATGTCGCTTAAAATTTCATATTTGTTTATGTTTAGGGATTCAAATTGTTCAGCCGTGTTCTCTCCCTCCAAAGAATCGGCTTTTACTTGTTTAAATTACAATTTCTTTTTATATGACCAGTTTTTCCACATTTGTAACAAACACTGGATTTCATTCTACAACTTGCGTTGGTGTGGTCATCCCTTTTGCAAATCGAACAATAGAGTTTCTTATTGTACAGCTTATCTCCTGTATTTTCAAACCTGACAGCTTTTGTTGGCTTCGTTTCCAAATATTTTTTGTATTGAAAACAGTCAGCCGTAAAATGGTTTTTCCCACAAAAAATGCATTCTTTGTTAATTGGCGATTTTTTCCCCACTGAATCTGAATTAGACTTTACAGCGTTTACTTGTTCCCCAATAGTATCGAATGTTTCATTTCTTCTCCCTATGCATTTTTCAATCTGTTTTGCATTTTTCCAGACCATTTCGAATTCCTTTGATTTTTCCGTAACAATTTGTTTTTTGACTTCCATTTCTGTACCATCAATAAAAACTTCTGTTAAATGTTTTTCTACTTCCTTCTTGTCTTCTTCACTTAGTTCACGCATATAATTAAGTAGTCTGTGACCAAATTGTTCTACATCTTCATCTGGTCTTTGTTGTGCACTGTAAAATTCTATCTTTACGTTTTTTGGTCTATATGAGGCTGAAAGATTTTTGATCAAATGGTCTTTAATTGATCTATAATCTTTCCTATTTGTCATCAATATAAATTTCTCTAGTGCCAATCCTTCTAATAGACCCACTACTTCGTGATGACGTTCCTCATCTTCCCATCGTGAAGTTTGTAGCTCAAATCGTTCAAACCAGTCTCGTACGTTCTGAGTTCCATTTCTCAACGTTTCTATTCTGATCGACCGATTCAAAATGGCAAACCTGTACAGAGTTTCTGCGTCAAGTTCTTTGGTACTTTTCTTAGGTACCATTTTTCCTACTCTGACATCCTCTTTTTCTTCCTCATCCTCCATTGGATCCACAAACTCCTCTTCGATGTCGTCACCAGTTTTTCCAACTAAATTAGCGTTCGCCTCAATCATTAACGCCAATTTCCTCATTTCGCCGTCCACTCCAATATTTTTGATGATAAAACGTTTAATTGCCTCATTTGCTATTGTATTTAGTTCTGTAGAATTTGATTCAATAGTATATTTGCTTAACTGGTCAATCCATTCTTCAACAGTTTCACCGGTCATATTAGCTGATGCTAAAATTTCGACCAGCCCAGCTCTTAATTTTTTGAATTTTTTATGGAATCAGCCGTAAAACCTCTTTTCTTGCTGCAATTTAGAACATTTATCCATGCATCAATAGCCGCTTCAATGGTTATTTCTTCCATTTTGCTTGTTTTCACTGCTTCGCTCATTTGCCAGCACTGCTGTCACCAATTATGTAATGCCGATGTATGGGTTTTTTTTCTGACAATGAGACTGATATGTGTAGAGTTATTAAAATGATATTATGCGGGTGCTTTTCCCTAAATACCTTAACAAATCCCTATGAGACTTATGCAGCCCCGTATGGATGACTTATTCAGCCAGAGCCTAGAACCAATCAGTTGGTTCTGTTTATAGTCTGTTGGTCAGCAACCGACTTGAACTAACTTTTCCAGCTGGTTCCGATTAAAGAGTCACCTATTCGGCAGCTCTTCGAAGCAGTAAGCCTACTACTTCTATCTTTTGATATTTATCGAAATATCCAAAAGATTCGAGTTCTTGTTCAGAACTCTGGATGACTTATTCAGCCTTCCTTTAGTTTAACGAGAGACTTAAAACCTAAGCCGCTCGGATAGAACAAGTAAAAGAAAAGGTTAAGTTTATTTTTGCTAAATATTCTTTATTTCAAATACTGTAATATGTTATGTAGAGAAATTAAAAGTTATATTTATGTTAAAATATTAAAATAACGAATGAAGTAATTTTCTTCAACTTTTAAACACATAAAATTAAAATAAATAAAATTAAATTAAAACAAATAAAAAGTCGGGGAACATCTTCATTACAGATGTCTACAATAAAATTTTTAAGTCTATCCATTTTAAAATTATTTACTAAAAATTTTTGTAATTTTGAAAAATTACTTAAGTTCACTTTAATTTTACTTATCAATATCAAATTACTAAATATTTACTTGATACGCACAGATTAAAATTGTTTGCCCTATTTTTATTCAAATTAAAATTTGATTGAATAATTTGGTAAAAAATTTTCAAAATTTCAGAAAAAAAGTTGGAAAAATTGTCTAACCGAAACAAAAGTCAAACTTACAATATTTAGAAAAAAATAAAAAAATTCTTCAAATATAGAACAGATTATAAATAAATTAAATTTGAAATTTTAAAACAAATTTAGAAATTTTATAAATTATTTTGAATTTTTATTTCTAAATTTTATTTTGCTTTTTTTGGATAGACTAAAAAAATTTTATTGTAGACATCATTGAAACGCCCAGAGCGTAGCTATTGATGGTATTTGATCTTTTAATCGACTTGCTTATCTTTATTATAAATCAAATCAAGTCAATTATTGAAAAATTGTTCAGAGTTATTGAAAAATTGTTCAGAGTTATTGACATTTTTTCGAAATCAATTGTTACAATTTTTGGTTGCTTTTTCATCATGCTGACAATCGAATTATTAAAATTGGATTTAAATCGATTTTTGGTTTCATTTATTGGACTTGTGATTGCTATAATCGACTCAATATGGTTCAACGGTCGTTCTGTTTTTTATGTGAATTTGATGGTAGGTTCATCATCTTGTTTGGTCTTCAAAGAAACTTTTCCGATTTTAATTGATAAAATTAAGGAGAGTTATTTCGTTAATAACTAATAAAATCGAGGTTAAAAAAAATTTTCAAAATAGTTTTTAAAGTTAAAAATTAATATAATATTATATCTTTATTTAAATATCAAGGGAATAAAATGAATAAAATTTTATGAATTAAAAATTTTATTTTTCATTAATTTTATTTTAAACTCAAAAAGCACAGATTAAAATTTTTTGTCCTATTTTTATTCAAATTAAAATTTGATTGAATAATTTGGTAAAAAATTTTCAAAATTTCAGAAAAAAAGTTGGAAAAATTGTCTAACCGAAACAAAAGTCAAACTTACAATATTTAGAAAAAAAATAAAAAAATTCTTCAAATATAGAACAGATTATAAATAAATTAAATTTGAAATTTTAAAACAAATTTAGAAATTTTATAAATTATTTTGAATTTTTATTTCTAAATGTTATTTTGCTTTTTTTTTGTTTAGTTTAAATTATTTAAATTTCCAGATTTTATCGTACACTATGAATTTAATTATCCCATTTTTTTTTGTTAGATAAAATTAGGCCATAGTTAAAAATGAAACTTTAATTATAAAATTAATCTTTAATTTATTTCAAAATTATTTAAATTATATTTACAGGCTGTTCTATTTTTGTAATGACTAAATTTTAAATTTAAAAAATTTTTTTCAATTTATTTTAGTTAAAATCAAGAAATTTGATTTATTGCCCACAAACTGATGTGGTTCTCATGCTCGAGATTTGACAGAAAAATGTATCAGTTAATTTTATCTATGTTTAAATGTTTTTTTTTAAAAAAGGATAAATTAATCTAATTTTATTTCATTCTCCTTTATATTTAATTAAAGAGATAAATAAATTTTCTACTCAATTAATTTTTTAAATGTTGTCTGTGAACAAAAAATTATGTAAAAAAAGCAATGATAAATGTTGTCATTTGTCTCAAAATTAGACATTAATTACCAAAAATAATTTAAGAAATAAAATAAATAACTTTTTAACTTTTATTCATCTCACTATTTAAGAGCGTGTTTGCATGTTCATGTTACCGAAAAAATGAAAATTACAAAAATTTATATCTTATCATGTGTTTTGACTCTCAGTCAGCTGAGCTTCATTTTTGCCTTTGTCATTCCACATGAACAGATTGTCATAACTAAAACCTATCCTGTTTCCAAAATTCCTCTTCGGATCAGACTAAAATCTTCACAAGTAGAATTCCAAAAGATTACTAATGCACTTTTTAATCATTCAAATAATGTAAGTTCATATCAGACTTGTTAAAATGTCATTTTTTTAAAATCTTGAAGTTTATATGAATAAATTTCTTTTAAAATGGCCAGCTCAATTCAAATGATTTTGACTAAAAATTTCAAGATTTAAAAAAAATGCTTTAATGACAACCCTTGTTTTTATCATTAAATTTCCAACAAAAAACTTTTTTTTTAGAATTTCTATCTGTACAAGCAAATAAATGGTTCTGTTTATTTAATAGTGTCAATGAATAATGGTCATCCAAAAATTGTGGATTATCTCGATTCGAATAAGATCCAGAAGTTAAATAAGCCGAAAAAAAAAGAATTTAATTATTTAAAAAAAAGGTCTATTGGTGCTAATATGTTGGAGTATATTTTACCTAATGGTATTTTTAATAACTTTTTTAAAGATGGTTTATTTTAATATCCAAAAAGAGTAAATTATATTTTCAAATTCGTCGACTAAAATAGAGCAAGGAAACATAACCAATTAGATTAAAAAAACAAACATTTGAGGGATTTTTCGGGTATAATATTTAACTTATGGTAAATATTTTGTTTTTTAAAGTAATCTATCACTAGAATAAAGCTTATCATTGCATATTAAATCTACTACAAGCAACAATTTTATCATTTCATCATAAAATTTATTCGAAATTAAAATAAAAGTATTGTAATATAAATTAAATCAGTACAAAAAATATGAAAAAAATATGAAACAAAAAATATGTACAGTAAAAAAAAAAATTAAGGTAATGTCATAGTTTACTAGAGAAAAAAATTAATTCTTTGATAAAGCACCATTGTTTGATTTAGCTGGTCTCCCTTTTTTTTAAACATGACAAATTCTGTCACATTATCGTCTGAGTAGTAGTTTAGTAACTTGCACAGACAGATGAAATACTTACATATGTCAAATTCAAGAAAATATAGGCAGCTGCAATAAAGGGGTATTAACAATACATTATATTTGTTCTCATTGTTGACAATTCTGTAAGCAGATAAAGAATCAATCATGCCAAAGTCCGACAGGATCAATTCATCTGCTTTAACAATCAAACTGATATCACATTTCAAACTGTAATCAAATTTAACTTGAGATATACTTAAGTCTGTCACCATTCTCTTGATCACATTACAGCCTTAAAGAATGGTACTTCGTTCATAGTTGGTGTATATGTTTTTGATTGTTTTGTTGAAGCCCTCTGTGTTGTTGTTTGTAGTAGAAAAACTGGGTGGACGAGTGAACAACGGCCAGTTAATCCAGTGTCCTTCTAGCCATTATTTCTCAAAATATTCATTTCATCATAAAATCGTTCATTTCCTCGATCTGTGACCAACGTTCAAAAATTTCCATTTTCAGATGAATAAAGCGTTCAAAAGTATTTGAATAATGTAGACTCACCACGTCTTTTTCGATCATGTCTATATAAGTTTTGGCATGTTTTCCAAGTTTGTCAGGGATTCTTTTATTAATTTTCTGTTTTGGAACCAACACATGAGGATAGTTATTTCTGCAAAACATTGCTTAGCAGCTGCCGCACAAGCTACTTGTGCATCTTGCATTAGAAATCTCATTTGTAAATTAATGTTGAAAAAATTACAAATATACTTAATGGAATCGAAAAAATGTTTGAAGTCAATAGTCTCTTCGTGTTAGACGATACCAAACACTATCGGGTATATGTTACGTTTTGGATTTGAACCACCTAATACCAACAGAGGAAAGCCTTGAGTGATTTTATACGTACCGTTGATATAAAATAGAGTTTGATTTTGACTAGACGTATCGCAACTGACGTTTAAAAGTTTCAAAGCTGTACAAAAGATGTATTTATGGTACGTTGAAGATCCATTTCCAATAATCGGTCGATAGTCATTTGTGTTGAAACCAAAAAAAAATAGCGTATTTGGGTAAATTGTAGGAAAATACAAATTGTTAGACAGCAAGTTTTCAACGTCATCGACTTTATTATGTTTTGGTGTCGTCTTTTTTTTGTACTGATGAACAAAGCCAGCTATTTGTTCACTCTTAAGCTCGAGATCCTCTATTTTATATTTGACTCGGTTGTTATTTAAATGACATCTGATCTGTCTTGGGAACAGTTCAGGGTTGTTGTTTATCAACTCGATGATTGTATTGTTTAATTTTTCTGGTAACCCATTCTCGTTGTTATATTCATCTGCGATCGAATGTTATACATTATCAGCTTTTTGGGAAAAGGACACGCTATCTTTTATTTCAAAAATAACGCAGTTGTATTTGACTGGACAACCTTCAGTGTCACATCTTCTCAATTGTTGTTTGGCTCGGTGTCTAGTGATTTCAAAGCACTATTTACAATAATAGTCTCTATTAGTTTGATAAGCTACTGATTTTGGAATTTGAACACGAATATATTCTTTATGCTCAAGTTCAGTTAAGCCATCTTCTAACATCTCCCAATTAAGCTTTTCAAAATGTTCTTTTTCAATTTCCATTTTTTATATGCAACAATGAAATGATTTTAGAATAGAAGAAAACTACTATTCAAATACTTAAATTTACTATAGTAAAAAATGAAATAATTTATTTTTGCATGTAGTTGTTTTAGAGAAATATAGTTTGATTTTAAATTAGAAAGCTTTTACTTTATATTAGCAAATATTACTTTAGAAAAAAATAGTTGTAGTTTATTGACAAAAAAAAAGACTTTATTTTTATTAGCCAGCCATTTTTTCGTCATTTAACAAAATTATTGAACACAATTTTGATAAAGCATGGAAAAAGTGCGATCTTTTAATTTTTTTTTTTTTTAATAAATTGGAGCTAGTTTTACAACATTATTACATTGGGCTAAAATAGATTAAATCAAACAAAGAATATTTATTTTTTTTGTTTTAAAACAAAATTCTTTCAAAACACTTCATTTCTAGTCCATTGATTCAGATTAATTGCATCTGATGTTTTTTTTGCTTTTTTGATTGTATTTTTTTTTTTTTGTTTTTTTTCCAGTAAATACTGATGTATCATAAAAATACTAGCAGCGTTTTTTTATGTTTTTAAATATAGACCATCTTGAAATATTTCATGGTTTATTAAGTAAAAATTTTTGTTCAAAATGGAGCTTATTTGTTTATTATTATAGTCATTCACCAACTTAATTATTTAGAATTGTAGTAGTAGTTAGTAGTGTAGAATACATTTTTTAATAAATTGATTTTGAATATTTTTTTAGGGATATTTTTAAACTAAATAAAAATTCTAATTTAATCGCCCGTTCAAAAATTAATAAATTAGACTTTAATTATGACACTAATTTTAGAAAACTAAGAAATCAAATTTCTAAAAAAACAAAGTAAGAAGTAAGTAAGTTTAAGTAAAAAGTAAGTTTTTGTTAAATTTATTTTCTTTTTTATACTAAAAATGAAATAGTTAAAGATAAAAACAATACAAAGATTCAGTCGTACTTTCAAGATCAAAATTATATTTTAAAGGTTTTAATTTAAATGTAAAACACAAAAAATTTTTTCAATCACATAATTTAAATATTAAAGGTGATGGATTTTTGTACATATTTAATTCCATTCGATGCTATTATTATGAATTTAAAGAATATTACTTTTTTTACTTAAAATTTAAAAAAAATTCTACAATTATATTATTAAATTGAATTCAATTAAATTATCTTACAATTAAATTTTCTACAATTATAGGAATAAGAACAGCGGAGAAAGACCATTTGTAGTCTAATTAATATATGTGTGATTAAGTCCAAAGAACATTTGAACGAAAAAATTTTGAACAAAAATTGACCAAAATTTAAATTTTATCTTTATAGTCAAAAGACTAAATTGCAAATGTTAATATAGTGTTTTTTTATTACAAAATTAACTTTAAAAAATAAAATGACCAGTGCGTTAAAAAATTGACAAGTTTTTAGTTTTTCTTTCAAAAAAAATCTAAAAAATTTGTAAAATAAAATTTAAGAATTCTATTATTAATTAATAATACATTGGATATTGATGTAGACCATATTCTCGCATTGTTTTTATTTAATTGTAATTTTGAATTTTAAGATGATTTAACTTTTTCGGGTTCTTCGGGAAAGCTTATTTCCGAACCAGTTAGCTTTGAAGTCAAAATATTAATAGTAACTGACGAAACAATTTTGGACCATTTTAAAAAGGATACAAATGATAAGGCGACCGCATTTAGAAATATGAGAACCTATTACACTGAATTGATAAATTCCGTCAATAACTTGTTAAAAAGTGATTCAAAAACTAAAATGTCTATTAAAATTGCAGATTTTCTATTCCTCGAGTTCATTAATGATTTGTTTTGGCTTTCTAATTTTATAGTGGGCGATTCAATTCCCTTCTACAATGTTAAAGAGGTTATTAATTCTAGAAAAGCTCTGCATGCTTTTAAACATTATATGAGTAAGCTAAACTTGGATGTGGACTATAATCTTGCCATTGGATTTACAAAGTATTTTTAAACAAAATCATGTCAAATGCAAAAGTTATTTATTATGTGTTACAGTTAAAATGAGATTTAAATTATGTAAGATTTAGAAAAATTAAGAAATTTTCGTTTTACAAATTGGAAATATCAATTTATTTTGAGGAAAAATAATATTTGAAAAAAAAAACTTTGCTTTTATATTTTATTTTTAATTTATTTAAAAAAAATTATTCATTGTAGATTTAATCAATTTTTAATTATTTTAATTCGGGCATTTAATGAAATTAAAATCCTAAATTTTAAAGTCTACAATAGACTATGAATTTTGACCAACTCTGTGAATGATAAACTTAAAATTTTCTGTTATTTTATTTACTAGGTAATTATTATTTTATTATTGAAATTGTTAAATTTTAATCAAAAATAAAATCAAATAAAAGTCTTTTCAAATAGAAGAGAAGTTAAAAAATAGTTCATTTTAAAAAAATAGCTTATTAAAATAAGTGTAAAAAAAAATAATTGTCAATAATCTAATAGGGTCCTTCTTTTACCTAAACACTAATTTTGAAAATTTACTCACGCCTCTTTTTTTAAAAAGCAAATATATTTTTTTATGTTTTAACATGTAATTTCGTTTGGACTTGTCTGTACTTTTTAAAATTTAATTAACTTTCTTTTCAAGATAATTTTTTCTTGTTAATTAAATATTTTAATATTTTTAAAAACCTAATCTGCTGCCAAATGTCATTTTTCTCGTAGAGGATTTCACTAGCTTTCCCAAAATGTGTCTGGTTTTGTTCAGGAATTTTAATTTTTGCGATATAACTACAATTTTTTTGATTTTTGGAGCTTGGAAGAAGGTCAGGTTTTTTATTTATTTATTTATTTTTTTATTTATTTAAATGAACGCATTAAAAGCGATGTAAAAAAAGATAAAAAAAATAAAATCTAATAAGTAAATAAGTAATAAATTATATTATAATATATAATAATAATAATAAAATAATAATAGGCTGCGACAGGTTTTATCCTGTAGAGCAAGACACTAGGGTTCCACTATGGTAGCTAAAATGAGTATAAATAACAAAATATGCTTGTTTCTTGTTTGACTTAAAAAAGTCATCAAATTAAAGGATTAAATTTAAAAGACAAAAAATTCTTGAAAAAAAACTAATTTAATTTTAAAGAATTACAGGAAATTTCAAACTAAATAACATGTTAAAAATTTTGAGAATACATTTTCTTTTTAAAATAAATGTGGTCAGTGTTTTGGTAGGGCCCATTTTAAATTGTGGTTTAAGAACAACAGCGAAAATTAATTTTCTTATTAGAAATTATCAGATATTGGATTCTATATTTTCAATAAAATCTAATTTTGATGTTTGAATCATGGTTTTTACACACGAACTTGATCGATTATATTTTTCTATTTTATTCTGTTTTGCTTAAATATATCACCTTACTCTAATTGATCGATAATCACGTCTGTTAATGTTTTTTCTGATCTTAATTCATGAGTTAATTTAAATACTTCTTCTAGCTAGAATTTTCAAAGTTTTCTATCCAAGATTTCAAGAGGCTTAGGTCTAAATGTTGGAAAATCTCATATACTCTTTGGGTTTTTTTTTAAATGAACCAAAATAGAAGATTTCAAAGTAAGTAGCCATTGACTTGAATGCTTGATGACTAGTAGCTTTGCGTAGTTAAAATTCAGTATTAGTGTCATTAAAAATAATAAAGAAAGTGCCTTAAGCCTAAAGCAATAATTTCATATAAACTGTTATTGGAAAGACTGTTTTTAGTCTTCTATTATTTGATATAGTGTCCACAAACTGATGTGGTTCTCATGCTCGAAATTTGACAGAAAAATTACTCAGTTATTTTCATTTGAGTTAAAATACTTTTTCTGAATAAGAGATAGAAATGTAAAACCGAAAAGTATAATTCTTCAATTTTCTAAAAAATTTTTCACAAAAAAATATTAATTTCTATGGGTTTCACAACATTTTTACGAAATTTCCAATTTTACAGAGCTTATTCATTAATAATATATAAAAAAAAAAATTAATAATTAATGTTAATCTAAATTGAAATTGACAGATTTGTGACATAAATTCCAATGCATTTGACAAAAAATGAACATGTTTGGGTTATTTTTTATCTTAAGGAAGGATTTATGGTATGATTCTAAAACAGAAACAGAATCGGTCAAATCTACTCTTTTGGGAATTTCTTATTTTGGTTCTGTATGCTCGAATTACAAGTACCTAATTGTTGAGGATGATGGTCAATTATCTAATAAACTTACTTTGGCTCGACAAATATTGCTTAGCATGGGTGTAAACTATGACATTGATTCTTGCGGCAATGGTTATCTGATGAACAAATTTTTGACCCAGAATAATCCAGCTTTATCATCATGTTCTAAGCAACAAGTAAAAATGAATTTAATAGAAAATGGAGAGTAATTGTTTAGAAATTTTTGTAACTTTTTACTTAATCTTTTTTTTTCAGAACTCTGTCTGAAATGGCTGGCTGCTTGAGTTACAGTCTAGAGACTGAACAAAATTTGTTTGGTCAATTTTGGAACGCTAACGAACAGTGTAAGTTAATGTTCGGTCCTAGTGCCTCATTTTGTCATGAATACTCTTCTCAAATTTGCTCAGCATTGTATTGTCGCCAGTCTCTAAGCTCTAAAACTTGTATGGCTAGTTCTCCTGCTGCCAATGGAACTGTTTGTGGATACCGAAAGGTAGGTGTTTATTTTTATTAATAAAAAATCTTTGAATGATTTTTTTTTAATCAAAATTAAAAAACAAGAAAAATTAAAAAATTTCACAAAATTAATTACTATTTGGTACAAAAATTGGACCAGCTTCAATGTACTGAATAAATTTAAAAATAAATTTAAATAAATTCAAAAAAAATTCAAATAATATTTAAAGTAAATAAATGAATTCTTGTCTTTTTAGATGTGTCTGAATGGCATGTGTAAATCAAGTTGGTCTGCACCGGCATTGGAATGTCCTTTTGGAGATGATTTCGTTCAGAATAGAATTGACGGAACTAAATTCAATGATGACTTAATAACATGCAGTGAATATTTCGATGAAATCAGAAAGTTTGAATATAGCATTGATGGATTTTGTAATACTGATTCAGGAAAAGTATCATGCTGCCAAAGCTGTCTAAGTACTTTATAAAAGGATGAAATGAGACAATAAGTAAAATTCTTTATAAGAGTATCGAGCATTGAATTGTGCTGACAAAAATGTCATTTGTCCGGCTTTTAGTGATTATTGTGGATTTTTGCCTTGGATTAGAGATTTGTGTCCAAGAACATGCAAAAAATGCCAAGGTATTTTTAATAATGAGAATAATCAACAATGATGAATGATGAATTTATAAATAAATATATAAATATAAAGTAACGCCAATATTTTGTTCACAAAATGATGCTTTGTGTAATAATGGAGGAACTTGTATAAATGTAGCTTTGGATGAAAAAAAAATGTTTGGCTTTAGTTGTAAATGTAAAGAAGGATATAGTGGAGAGTTTTGCGAAAGAAGTAAATCTAAAAAAAATCTAAACCTTCTTAGATTAAATTTTGGAAAACAGAAAATCCATGTCAACCAAATCCATGTAGAAACGAAGGATCATGCTTAAAAAAGGGCAGTGATGGATACGAATGTGAATGTCCAGAAGATACACGAGGAAAAAATTGTGAAGAATCATTAACAACACTCATGAAAACCACAATTCCAGAATCTTCTACTCCTCTGAGTACTTCAATTAGTTCTTCTACTTTAGAAGATACTTCTACGTCAACCGAATCCAGTGTGGTTTCTTCACTGCAAGATACTTCAATTTCAGAATCTTCTACTTCTATTAGCTCTTCAATTAGTTCTTCTACTTTAGAAGATACTTCTACGTCAACCGAATCCACTGTGGTTTCTTCACTGCCAGATACTTCAATTCCAGAATCTTCTACTCCTCTAAGTACTTCAATTAGTACTACTTCTTTAGAGGATACTTCTACATCAACTGATTCCACTGTGGTTTCTTCACTGCCAGATACTTCAATTTCAGAATCTTCTACTTCTATTAGCTCTTCAATTAGTTCTTCTACTTTAGAAGATACTTCTACGTCAACCGAATCCACTGTGGTTTCTTCACTGCCAGATACTTCAATTTCTGGAACTTCTACTTCTCTTAGCTCTTCAATTAGTTCTTCTACTTTAGAAGATACTTCTACGTCAACCGAATCCACTGTGGTTTCTTCACTGCCAGATACTTCAATTTCTGGAACTTCTACTTCTATTAGCTCTTCAGTTAGTACTACTTCTTTAGAGGATACTTCTACATCAACTGATTCCACTGTGGTTTCTTCACTGCCAGATACTTCAATTTCAGAATCTTCTACTTCTATTAGCTCTTCAATTAGTTCTTCTACTTTAGAAGATACTTCTACGTCAACCGAATCCACTGTGGTTTCTTCACTGCCAGATACTTCAATTTCTGGAACTTCTACTTCTATTAGCTCTTCAGTTAGTACTACTTCTTTAGAGGATACTTCTACATCAACTGATTCCACTGTGGTTTCTTCACTGCCAGATACTTCAATTCCAGAATCTTCTACTCCTCTAAGTACTTCAATTAGTACTACTTCTTTAGAGGATACTTCTACATCAACTGATTCCACTGTGGTTTCTTCACTGCCAGATACTTCAATTTCAGAATCTTCTACTCCTCTAAGTACTTCAATTAGTACTACTTCTTTAGAGGATACTTCTACATCAACTGATTCCACTGTGGTTTCTTCACTGCCAGATTCTTCAATTTCAGAATCTTCTACTTCTATTAGCTCTTCAATTAGTTCTTCTACTTTAGAAGATACTTCTACGTGAACTGTATTCCAGAAATTAAAGTTAAATAATGAACGAAGACATTTATATATTTCTTCTTATATCTTTTTCTTTAATCTTTATTTTTTTAAATATTATTTTGATTTTTTAATTAATTATTAATTTAATTATTTAAAACCTTTTATTTATTTTTTTTTTTTTCAATTTTTTTAATTATTAGATTTGATCTTTTTTTAATTCTTTGCTTCAATTTTTTAATGAAAATACTTTTTATTTCATTTTATTTTTAATCTTATTAAATCTTTATTTAATTTTTTTTTGCTTCTTTATGCCATTTTTATTTTTATTTCGGAAGGAGTGTTAGCTCGTTACAGGAGAAAAATAAATAAATAAATAATGCTTGATTCACATTTTTTATGTTTTATTCGTCCGAGAAAACAGTTTAAAGTCTAAATCGTAGTTCGAAGCCCCATTTGGTAATAGATAATCAGATAATATCTCCCGATAAAGTTCTGCATTCATTTTGTTCTAAAAAATGTGGAACGAGTTAAAACAACATGTAGGAAAAAATATGATTTTATCTGAAGCTGATGCCGAAATGGCGGTCAAAGATTTCGAAAAAACAGAAAATCATTACTGTACCTTTTTTATAAATTTTTTAAATAAAAAATTGTTAAATTTTATTAAAAACTTTAGAAGATACTCCATTGTGGTTTCTTCACTGCCTATGATTATGTAACACCACCTCCAGCAGACCCCGGTCTTCTGGGGTCTTGCCGGATTTCTTTATATTTATTTGTTTTTTATATTTGATGTTTTTTTGATTAATAAAGAAGCTAGAGAAGAATCTTTTTTTTTTTTTTTTCTCTCCCTCTCTCTCAATTTTATTTAATAGCGCACGCTATTAAAATTATGAACTTCAAGATGCCACAAAAAATTACCATTCGATGACCAGCCATCCGTCAATTTAATTAAATGATTAAGAAATATCAATTTATTTCATAATTAAAACTTGGTTTGATCATCTCGAACTTCAAAAATTGATCATAAACTTTAAAATGGCAGTCCAAATCCGAACTATAATTTTACTGACTTGGTCTTTAATTTGGGTCTTTGGTAAAGTTTACTGATGTCCATGTGATTAGATTCCATAAGCAGAATTTAATTTACAATAAATCAAATCTTCACATAAGTTTATTTCATCATTCTTTACCAATGTCTCTCTCTTTTTGCCTTTTGAATCTCATCTTAATTTAAAATTTAAAAAATAAAATTTCAATTAAGTGTTTATTTAAGTGATTGTTCAAATTTAAAAAGTACAAATAAAGATAAACCAATTATCCAAACTAGTTTAAAGAAATAGGGAAATACTAGTAATATAAATTTTAAAAGAAAAGCTCCCGCAAGACTTGCTAAAATTGTTAAAAAAATACTGGAAAAGCAATCAATAATAAAATTGATGGTATTTTCTATAGTTTGCACTAATTTTGTCATTTTATTAATTGAGCTTGTGTAATAATTTTCAATGTATTTGTATTGAGCGATTGAAGGTTTAACAATAGAATCCATTATTAAAAACGGAACATTGAGAATTGATATAAGACCATGTACCAACTCCGAAGCTTGTTGTGTAGCTCTAATCATCCTTCACAGTCACTAAAAAATCTAAATTTCTTAATTTAACAAAGCATTCATTCGTTTAAAAAGATTGCATACTAAATTTACCTGTTTAATTTCACAACAAAAAAATTAAAATTTAATCATTAAAAATACCAATTTATCTTAAAGCCAAACATCTCGGCGTAAATATAAATTTGATAACAAGTTTGAATTTTTGATTTAGCAATCAATAAGCTTTAAAATGTAATTTTTATTCAGAATTTAATATAAGCATCATCATGATTTTGATATTTTTTGCGATTTTGGTAATTAATGCAAAAAAGGTATTTATGTGTCATTCGCATTTCAACCATAACAAGCATAAATTTTTTTCTCTATTCAAATTTAAAATTAATTGAAGTTGGATAAATTTATGGTTTTTCAAATTACTCAAAGGTTCGAATAAAAATGATCTTGTTATTTTACATCAATTCTGGCGATTGAAAAAAAATAGCAAGTCTTTAAAAAGTCTTTAAGTGGCAACTTTTTTCCAACTAGATTTTTAAACTGCAAATTTGAACTTTTTCATTCAAACGTATTAAATAAAATTCATTTTACAATGAGTCTTTAAATTCTTCTGCTTGACACAAACCTTGAATCACCCGAATTAAATCATTGCAAAAACTCTGCAAGTCTGCACAGCACTGAATGCATAGTGAATGCAGAAACTGAATTTGGGTGGTACGAAGTTTGAATCAGCTGAAACATTTCGCTGAGTAATCTTTAAACTCATAGTAAAAAAATTATATTAATTTTTTAATTTTCGTTTTTGCTTTTTGTTTCAAAATTCACAATTCTTTGATAATAATTATTTTAATAAATTAACAAAATAAATAATTTTTGATTCGAAAAAAAAAATTTTTTATCAAGCTAGCACAGTCTAACTTGACTCTAAAATATTTTTTAAATGCACCATTTATTTCTAATTAAACCAAAAAGTATTTGGGTCCTGTCGACTTTGTGCTTTTCAAAAGATGTGTCTAGTTTTTGTCCAGGAATAATATGTCATCTATGAAAGAACATGTTACGGAGATGACAAAAAAGAGGCAAAAGATCATGGATAGACAATGAGATCAAACTTTTAAAAAAACATTTTCCTTTCTGTAGTTTTTGTAATTTTTCTAATTAATTTTTTTGGCACTGTTCCTTTTTGTACTTTTTGTAATAAATGGTAATTTTAATCATTGAATTAAAATTTAAACGGGGTTCGGGACAGAGCCCCGGTTTCGGTTACGCTGGAGGTAAGAAAAATATTAGTTAAAGTCAAAATTGATATTTAAAATATTGATTAATTAAAAAAAATTTTTATTACCATTAAGAAAAAAAAGGATAAAAAGTACAAAAAGGGACAGTGCCAAATAAAACAATATTCTGAAAAAGTACAGAAAGTACAAAAAGGAACAGTGCCAAATAAATTAATTAGAAAAAGTACAAAAAGTACAGAAAGGATTTTTACTTTTAAATATTTTCATTGTCTATACCTCGTCAGGAGGGGTTAAGTTTTTTAATTTTTTTTAGTTTTTTAAAAATTTAAAAAGTTCAATTTAAAAAAAAAATTAAATTTTGAAAAAAAAACTAATTTAATTATCAAAAAAAAAACAGAAAATTTCAAACTAAATGACACGTTAAAACTTTTACAAATTTTTTTCTTTATAAATAATTGGGGGTCAGTTAGCAGGACTATAAACATTGCAAAATAAAACTACATTTCAAATAATTGTTTCAATTAAAATACAATAAATATTTTTTAAAATTTTATAAAATATAATTTCCAAATAAAATAGTTTTATAAATTTGTGCTAAATTTACTGAAAAAAGGTGTAATTCGGTGAAATTTGGTAAACTGGGCGAATTTTTGGATTAAAGGGGTGAAACCTTATTTACCCTAGATATTCACCCCATAAAAGATCACTAGCTTGTTTTTTGACTGATGCTAAGATTTTTTTATCTTTAACTTAAGATAAGTTAACAGTCTAATTAGGTAAGTTGAAATCAAACATTTGCGTGGTAAAACTTTCTCGAAATCAAATTTAAATTTGACTAAATCTCACTAATTGCCCTAGGATTTTTTAAGTTGATATTCACCGCAAAGATGATGAGCATAAAAGCACAGACTTTGTAAAAACATTAAGTTACGATGAAATATAAAAATCATGATTTCAAATAATCTTTAAGTTTACTGTTGCCTTAATAAAATCTAAAAAAAATCTAAAAATACTCTATTTAATAAAGAGATTTTCTTGAATTAAAAATGGGAATAATTTAAATGGGCTCATTCTATTACTGAAAAGGGCTCATAATTATTTTGGACTCAATAATTAATTAATTATGGGATATATAATTACTACTTTGGACTCATTTTTTAATTATTTTTGGCCTCTAAAATTACTAAATAAGAGTTACGAAATTTCTTAAACGATAACAATTTTTATTCTAATATTTATTTATTTTTAATCAAACAAAAAAAATAAAATTTCAATAATAATTTTATTAAGCAAGTAAAGAATTATTTGAGTAAAATAAAAAAAATTTTATATTTTGAATAAAGTAAAATAATAAAGAAATTTATAAACAATGTAAAAATAAATTTTTGAGTAAAATTGAGAAGTTAATGAAATAACTATATAGCAGATTTCTTAGGTCTACCTCTCTGTCTTTTAACTTCTTGTGTAGCTGAATGACTTGAAGACTGTGCAGTTGATTTAATCAAGTTGTTTGCTTTGCTTCTTGTTTGTCCCAACTTAGTAATTATTGTTAATGTGTAATGAGCCCATTTCAGTAATTGGATGAGCCCGAATAAATACGACCCATTAAAAATTACAAAGACCAAAATATTTAAATTCAGAATTATTAATTTATCGTTTTCAAAACTTTATCAATTGTTACCTTTCAAAACAATAATTATGAGACCTTTTTCGAACGAGAATTTTAGGTAAATAACGAGCATTTAAATGATTAAATTTCAAATTAAAATGGTTTAAAATTTTACCTGAGAAATTTTGAAAAGCTTAATTAAAGAAGCGAATCCGATTGTAGTTTTGTTAAAAAAAATTTCTTAATAATTTCGATTTCTTTCTCTTGGATTGTTTGACCATTAAAATTGACCGAAAAACAAAAATTTTACGGAGACTTCTCACTATTTTAATATCTAGTCCTTGGTTAGTCAACAAATTTTTCCTACACCTGTTTTTTTTTTCAAGTAGGGACGTTTTTTAACAATAATAATTATATTATATTTAAATTAAAAAATCGAATTTATCAAACAATTTTGTTAAGTTGAGAATATTTTAAATCAAAAATAAACAAATAATTTATCAAAAATTAAAAATTCTCTAAGAAAAAAATTTCACTCAAAATTATAAAAAAAAATTATTTTAAATGCGAACTCATTTTGTCAGGCTCTTTAGTGTATCAAGTCATTTGATCTCAAAATCATCAAGACAAAAAGTATGCTGGCAAAATTTACCCATGAACCAAGCACTTGTTCTCCAAAGTCCCCAGATCAAAGAATTCCGCACTGAACTTGAAAACATTTTTAGTGAAAATGAAAAATACTTCCAAATTTATGACCAAATAATTAAAAAATTCGACCAACTTAACAAACCAAAAGCTCCAGACAAAAAAAACCTGAGCCGGAAATTGAAATTCCGCCTCTCCTACATCATCAATTTGATCCGTAAGCTAACCAATACGTGCAATAAAGCGTATCTAAATGATTCGAGCAAATTGCGCCTTTTGACCGATACCATAGTCGGCAGATTAGACAATGTTGATCCCGACGATGAGACGGACATTGAGATTGAGCTTTTGGGCTTTGACAATTTTGATTTTGAAGACTTTGATGTTGATTCGAGTTTAGGGGAACAATTGTTTGGCAGTGAAGAGAACTATGTTAAATTTTTATCCGAAGATTACTCAGCTTTGAGCAAATCTGAGCGAAATGAACTATTCGATCATTTATTGATAGGCTATGCGGCTGAATTGAAGGCAAAGTATCTTGCCAAGATAGATTCAGACCATTTTTTATACCAGAACGGAAAGTCTTTGACAAAACCCTTTGTGGATTACGAAGAAAATGTGGTGGAGTCCATAGAAAAAGAGCTTAAGGTGAAAGTAGATGAGTTGAGATGTGATTTTGACTTTATTGATGAACACATAAATCAATTAAGAGTTGTAATTGCCAAAGAATGGATGCACAACTACGAAGACAAGTGTTTGCAATCGATGTACGGCTCGACCAGTGACAATCCTAATGTTTGTTATATAGATGATAAAAATAATGATAATAAAAATGATGATCAATAATGAAATTTATTTTAGTTTTTATTTAAAACTTTTAAATTTTCTTAAAAAAGAAAAAAATTAAAACAAGTGTTTTAGTTTTGATTTAAAATCGCATATTAGATGAATCTAAAAATAAAGAGGGATTTATTAAGAACTAATTTTTTGTTTATTTGTTGACAAATCTGGTGGAATCTTGTCAATTTTTCGAAAAATTTCATTTTCAAAAATGTTGCTCAAAATGATCAAACCAAGTTTTAATATCGAAATAAATTTGGCGTGTATTTAACCTTCTGACAAAAATAAATTATTCGTTGACAAATTTTTTCCAACTAAATTTATTAACGTACTGACAAATTTATTATATTACAAATAAAATAAATAGCTGACAAAAAAAAATATTATAGGACTAATAAATTAAATGAATGCTTTTCAAATTAAATATTGACAAATTAAATTTTAAAGTGACAAATAAATAAATTTCTTATGACTATTCTAATAATTAAAAATACAAAATAATTAATCTGTACTGACAATTTTTTGAAAATTAAATTGCCAATTAATTTTTCAAAAAATATCATATATATGTCTTTAAAATCTTAGCTTAATCATTATTCAATATATGTTCTTTACATTTTATTTAGCTTATTTACTTAATTTTTATTTTATTAAGTCTATTTTTATTTTTACTTTTATTTTATTTTATTTATTCTAAAGGAGCTCTAGCTCAATACAGAAAACAAATAAATAAAAAAATAATAAATGCTTAATCATTATAACTTTAAAAAATATCTAGTACTGATTCTTTAGTGTCAGAGTTTCACTCGAATAATAACCAAGACGACTCAATTAATGACGTGGACGTTAGATGCTAGTACCTTTAAAAAAGCGTGGTAAGAGTGTTGTGTATGATTTTGTTCAAGAGACTACTGAACAAAATTTCATATCTGATTTTAATATAATTGTGGCTATTTATTCAAAATTTGTCAAATTCTTTAAAGAATCGTTTAACACTCAAAGGACCGCGGTGTCAATTTGACACTTTTGGAGTATTAATACTTGAATCTTTTTTTTTAGAAAAAATTTTTTAGTAATTTTATTCCACAAATATTATTTGGTATCAAAAACAAAAATAAAAATAAAAATTAAGAGTTTATAAAATTAAATCTTCATCCAAAAAAAATTATACCTCTAAATCAGCTAAATTATACCGGGCATTGTGAATTTTGAAGCAAAAAACAAAAACAATAATCTTAAAATGGAATAACTTTTTTACTAAAAGTCTAAAAATAGTTCTGCAAAATGTATCGGCTGGTACAAACTTTGTACCACCCAAATTTAGTCTCTGCAAAAACTCTGCAAGTCTGCAGAGCACTAAAAGTATTAGAAAATGATTAAAATTAAATTTCAGAGTTTCATTGCAGAGACTAAATTTGGGTGGTACAAAGTTTATCAGTAAGAAAGAAAATTTATTTCAATGAGAAACCCGGACCTACCAGCTATGCAACAAGGAATATAGACAATACCAAGTTATCAGCGTTTTACAATTTAGGTGTATACAAAGGCAAAAATATTTATAAGACATATTTTTTTAATTGACATAAAATTTATTCAGAATAAAATATTATTTTTTTAACCATACTTAGTCTTATTAACTTGAAAAAGCCTAAAATTTGTCTAGTATTTTGCATGTTTTTATGAAAAGTGTCAATTTGACACCGCTGGTCCTTAGAGGTATAAAAAAATCGGGCTTTTGAGTGCTAAAGAATAAAGATTGTTTATACAAATAATTTATTCACCACTTAAATAAAATTTACCCCTAAAAATAACCCCTAATAATTTTATTAAAAAATTAGTCAAGAAGTTGTTTTTTAAACTAAAATTACTTTTTTTTTCACTAAAATAAATTTACTTTATAAAAATGCTTTATCCAATTTGAATGACTTTTTGATTAAAAAAATCTTAATAAATAAAAAAATTTTTTTGTCAAAAAAAATATTTTCAAATTTTTTTCACCAAATCAAATTCTACAACGCTGGATTTCGAAAGTGAATTCTATATTTTTTTTGAAAGAATGGACACTCAAGCAAATACTAGATATAGATAAAGTCCAAAAAGAAGGAAAAAGACGCCGAATATAATCGACCCATTAAAACCGAGTACACAAATTTTTCAATAAAATACCACAAATTTATTAAAATACACTAAAAAAAATTATTAAAACTATAAAAAGCCAATTATATATTTATTTATACTCTTGATTCTAATAAAAAGAGCATAAATTTTAAATAATAATTTTTAATTTTTTAACTCTTATTTTCATCAATTGTGGTAAAGAAATTCTTATTCAAGAATCAATTTCAAAATAAAGTTGATTGTAAAGTTAGTTAAATTTTTTTTTTAATTCTTGACAAATCCTTTGATCCTTTTACACAAGTCAAACTCTAAAAAATTTAAAATTGAATAATTTTCCAAAATGAATCAACTATCATTTTTAAAAAACGAAATTAACAAGATAATTGAAGAAATTACAATCAGAGGAATAGCCAAAATTACCGGCTACTCTTGTATCGCTATAGTGGTTCTATACTGCGGGTAAAGATAAATTAATCTAGAGTAGACAGGTACATAAATTTATTTTTTAAGTAAAATCTGGCATGCTCAGCGAATTTTCAAGCGAATGGGACTGAGGACTCCCAAGTTTGCTTTTTTTTACGGGAACTTGCCCGAAATTTTAAAGAACACCCAGTCTAATACTCTCAGAAAATGGACCTATGAGTTTGGCAAAACATATGGTTACTATGAAGGTCACCTACCGGTCATTGTTACATCTGACCTCGACTTTATCAATGAAGTATTCATCAAACAATATTCGAATTTTATGGCACGCAAAATTTACCCATGGCAGTTCTCGGACAACAGTCCTAAGATGGACCTGTTTTTGTCTTCAAATAAAAGATGGAAACGCATGAGAAACATTATCAATCCGACATTCTCTCCAGCCAAATTAAAAGAGCTCATTCCAGTCATGGCCAAATGTACTCAACGATTCATCCACATTCTGGACCAAAATTTGGACAAGGAAATAATAATCTCCGAGTAAGAAAATTATTTATAATTTACTTTCAATTTTGTTTCTTATTTAAAACTAGAAATCTTTAAAACCGAATTTGGGAAAATAGAGGGAAATTAAATTCGTTAAACAACATTTCTTAAAGAATTATTTGGTTTGCTATATTTTGGTTTATTTAAGTCTATACCTAAAAAAATCAAAAAAAAAGAATGATGCTTTTTTTCTGAACAAATTTTAATCAGAAGAAAATAAAAAATTTCATAAATCATTGAAAAATGTTCAAATATTAAAATATTCATTATAATAAAAAAAATTTGGTTGAAAGAGATGGCGGGTGGTCAAATTACTTGAGAGTTAAAGAGATGCTTTTTTTTTTTTTTGTAGCTTTTTGTAAATTTAGTCTTCTGAAATTTTAATTTGAAAAAATTAGAAAAAGGATTTTTAAAAGCCTTAGCCATCTTTTTTCCAATAAAATTTTTTTATATTTGCTTTTTTTTATGAAAAATTATTTAAGAAAAAAATAAAATGGAAAAAGTCAATTTTAAAAGATCAAAATACAAAAAAAATCGTCTTTTTTGTTCTTCTCTAATCGTTCTTTTTAAATTTACGTAAAAAATGGCAAATTCCAATGACCAAATCAGCACAAAACTAGAAAAATTTAAAAATTCGTATTTTAATTCGATTCTTTTGTTCTTTTTAATAGATAATATAGAAAAAAAAATTTTACACCCAGGGTTCCAAAAATAGCAAACCCTTTAAAAAGTGGTTGTTCTTTAAGACTCAAAATCTTAAAGATTAAACTTGAATTTAATAAAAAAGTATATATATTCTGAAAGAGCATAAAATTCTCTGCATGCTAATGTAATTTAGAAAAAAAAAGGGTATGGCGTTTTTTTTTGGCTAAAAAAAGTAAGAAAATATGTTTTTTATGGTTTAAATCGTATCCCCCCCGAGGGATCAATTATGAGCCCACTTTTTTTTTTTTAAATCTAGACAAAATTCTGAAATAAAGTCAAAAATAAAGAATTCAGATAGCATTAAAGTTTTGAATTTCGTGAACTTTACTTTTTATTTTAAATTTACAAAAAATTAACTAAAATGACAATAAAAGACACTTATTTTTAAAAATATTTACTAAACAAGACATGTTAAAAAGTTATTATTATTAATTTATTTTTTATCAAATTTTATTATCAGTCTTGAGCTGATTTTCCTTCTTAAAAAATGCAATAAACTTAATCACTGAATTAAAATAGATAAATTGAAATATGAAATAAATAAGCTTTGATATGTTCTGAAAAATAAGAGGAATATTGATATGTTCTGAAAAATAAGAGGAATTTAAAAGAAGCAATTACAATATTAAAAGTATTTTTTTAATATTATTTTCGTTTATTTATTTTTTAGTCAATTAAAAAGTTTAAACGAAAAATAATTTACATAATTTGACGATTTTTTTGTTGATTTTGATGTTATTGAAATACCCTGTGCATATTGATACCGTAGTTGTTTTTCTAGTAAGACATCTAAGCAGACATGCTAGCCTTAGCTTATTATTATTTCCCGATTATCTTTTATAAGTTAAATTTTACTCAAAAGTTCTTAAAAATTTGTTAATTATTGTCAATCTGAATTAAAATTGAATTTAATTTTCATAAATTTAAGTTTTTTCAAGAATTCGCATCTTTAAGAAAATTTTATTTAATTTTATTATCCTTTTACTAAATTGTAATACTATTTATATAATTTTTTTTTGGACGAAAATTCAGTAAATTTTTTGGTGAATTTACATAAAAACCTTTCAAAAATTACAAAAATAAATAAATTGTTCAATTTTATTTTTGTAATTTTGGAAGAATTACAAATTACAAAATTACAAAAATTTGTAATTTTGGAAGAATAAATAGTACAAAGAATTTAGAAAAATTAATAAATCTATTTATTCTTTTTAATATAAATAAAAAAAATTGAGCTTTTTAAACTTTGATGATGAAAAAACATTGAAAAAAATATTTTTCACTAAATTCATCAGCAAAACATTAATTTTCATTCACAGGGAAATATTAATGTTCAAATAAACTATCAATATTTTGGAATTTATTTATTTTTTGTTTCTATTATCTATTTTAATTAGAATTATTTTTTTTATTTTGTGAAATTATTTTATTTAAATGTTAAAATCCTGTCATCGCTCTTTGATTAATTTTGAATTAAGTGTTTATAATTTTAAATTTAATTTTTAGATCTAAATTAACATAAAATTTGATTTGATTAATCAATTTATTTGCAAATATTTCTTTAAAATCCATATTTTTATTGAAAACTAAAATTTTGTTTTCGGAATTTTGCAAGAAATTTTCATTTAAATTTTGAATGTAAATTTACATCAAATAATTTGATAAAATTTGATGAAGGCAAGGAAATTTCTTGGCACATTATTTTTTTTGAGTATCTAATTTTTGAAAATTATAAATTACGTTTCGAAAAATATTATTGTAATAGCACATAAAAATTTTTTTTCGTACTTTTATTTTAAATTAAAGTTCAAAGATTAAAATTAATTTTTATTTAAAAAAAATAAATAAAGCTTTTTAAATCGCTATACTATGGATACAATTTGGAACAGCGCTACCGGAATGGACATCAACTGTCAGTCGGATTTAAATAACGAATACATGCAAAAAGCTCTGGATGTATTCAAAGATTTGGAAGATTTGAAATTTGGCTTTAGAATGACTAGTTATTTTAGCGAATTTCGTCCATTTATTTTACACCTAATGACTTTGGCCACCTATCTAATGGCTAAAATAAGCTCAACTAATGAATTAGTGGACCCTCTATTCTGGCTGACTCAGCACATCCATCAGGTAATTGAGCAACGCAAGAGGGAGAACATTAGACGCAAGGACTTCTCACAGCTGCTCATCGACAGCCGAATTGAAGACAGTGACAATTTGAAAAAAAATGAAAAAATTGTCATGAGCAAATTTCGGCTAGATAAGCAAATGTCTTTTGAAGAAATTGAGTTTAATCTAGTTGGCTTTTTGCTAGCTGGTTTTGAGACCACTAGTTCGGCGCTCAACTATTCATTCTTTATTTTGGCTAATCATCCTGACGAGGTAAATAAAATACAGGAAGAATTGGACAATTTTTATTTTAAAAATAGTCAAAATTTGGACTTGAATTTCGATAATATCAACCAACTTGAATATCTGGATATGTTTGTGAAAGAAGTGCTGAGAATGTATCCGATATCGAGCAAGTAAGTTCTACCAAAATGAAAAAAAAGCTTGAATTAAATTCCAATTGTACAGTACTGTAAATCGTCGGTGCATGTTTCCGACAGAAGTTGGTGGGCTCAGGATTCCAGTTGGTGTTTCGGTGACTGTGGATGTGCTAAGCATACACTATGAGCACGCAATTTGGGGCCCAGTTGATCCAGAAATGTTCTATCCACTGAGATTTTCTGCCCACATTAAGCGAAGTCAGTCAGCCTATCTACCATTTGGCTTAGGGCCGCGTAATTGTGTCGGTATGCGATACGCTTTGATGGAGATGAAGATGGCTTTGGCTAAAATTTTATTCAACTATAATATCGTACCTACTGCTAACACACCGATAAGACTGGTGAATTTCACAGAAGGAACCGTTCGTAGGCCTAAAGATGTGATCAAAGTAAAATTGGTCAAGCGAAATAAATAAAGAAGATTTTTGTTTATTTTTTATTTACATTTTTTTTGTTGATATATAAATTAAAAGAATTTACCTAGTTTTGAAAAAGCATTTTTGCATCATTTAAAAAAATCTAATTAATAGTATTAATTTTAAAAAGTTTATTGATATAAAAATCTACTTTAGTAAAAAATAAACAAATTTTTTCTTTGCTTTAAATTAATCTTCTATTACAGTACTGATTTGTTCCAGTGGTTTTACCAAAAATTACGCGAATTTACCAAAAATTACGCGAATTTACCAAAATTTTAGTAAATTTACGGGAATTCCGGTAATTTTACGTAAAATCGCAAAAGTGAAAAACAGTAAATTTACAAATTTTGGGGTTTGAATTTTTTCTACCTTGTATTGTTTGATATTCAAGGAAAACATGAATTCAGTGTTATACAGGGAAATAATGTCAGAATATTTGTTACCATTTGGTGCAAGTAAATTCGATTCGGAATTTCAGTTGCACCAAGACAATGATCCTAAACACAGTAGTTTATTATGCAGATCATTTTTAGATATAAACAAAACTAATTGGGTAAAATAATAAGTAAATACAAAATTTAAAAACTAATTTAGTAATTAAATTTAAGATTAAATCAGCCCCGAACTCGCCATATTAAAACCCTATTGAAATGCTGTGGAATGAAATGAAGGAATTTGCAAGAAAAAAAATGGTGTTTACCATAGCTGATGCAGCATTGGCTATAAGAGAATTTGAAAAATCACTAACAATTGAAAAATGTAGTAAATATATAAATCATCTAAAAAAAAGTTTAAATTTAAATTAAAGTTTTTGGCTTTTTAAAATATTAATTTTGATAAATTAGGTAATTGAAATTGTAATTGAGAAAAATGGCGGCTGGTCAAATCACTAAAATATATGTATCTAATAATTTCAATATTAAAAAAACTTAATTTAAATTTTTCTTTTATTTAACTTTTTTTCACTTTTTTTACTATTTTTCACTAAAATCAATAAAAATTTACGAAAATAATTCTGTTTTTCACTTTTGCGATTTTACGTAAAATTACCGGAATTCCCGTAAATTTACTAAAATTTTGGTAAATTCGCGTAAATTTTGGTAAAACCACTGGAACAAATCAGTACTGTAAATATTATATATTTTAGTATAGAAGCAAAGATGTTATTTTTATTCAATATCAAAATTAATAAGATTTTAAAATTACGAATTTAATAGTTTTGCAAAATTTTTCTTGATAGACATTCCAATTTTATCTGATAGAGAACTTATACATAAATTAAAATGAAGTGAAGCTTAAGTCATTAAAATCTAATTTTACGTGAAACTACGTAAAATTATTAAAGTAAAAAACAGTAAATTTACCGGAGTATGCCTGAATTAACGTAAAATTACCGGAAATTACGTAAATTTTTGTTAAAAGTGAAATATTACAAAAAATACTACTTTTTTTGACATTTTTTGACTTTTTATTATTTTAAATTATTATTTTATTTGAAAATGGTAATTTTTATAAAAAAAATAAAAAAAAGAAAATTTTGTACAAATTTTAGAAAAGTAAATTTATAACAAAAAATAAAAACTCAAAAATAAAAAATGTTCAAAAATACACATCCCAATAAAATTCAATGATTCGACTTATCTTCATTTTTTTCAATAACCACTTTAATTACCTTAATTTATATTAATATTTTTTTTAAAGATTTAATTGAAAATAAAAACTAATAAAAACCTTTTTTAAGTGATTTATATAATTTTGGCATTATTCTTTCGTTAAAGAATGGGATTTAAATCGGGAAACTTTGGGAGAGATTAAATCATTATTTAAAAGATATGACTCAAATATTATTTTTTTAAATCCGGACTTAGGATTAGATTCTAATGACTTAAACTTCGCTTCATTTTAATTTATTTATTAAATTAAAGGTCTTTTACTCATTTTTTGGAAAACTACTATTTAATATTAATTTAATATTTTAGATTTCCTAATAAAAATGTCAATTTTGGCAAAATGAAAATCAATTTTTTCAAAATAAACTTGCCAATTCAGCTTGCAATCATTTTCGTTTTGGAAAAAAAGACAAATTTTTTTTCTTTGAACAATATTTTTATTTAAACAATAAAACTGTTTGTACAGAGATTAGAACTGAAAAATTTGCTCACAAAAAAGATTTTAAATTAAGTACTTGAAGACATCTCTTGAAACATTTGAAATGATAAATGTTGGACAAGAATAGCATCTTTTATGGCAAATTGAAGTTTGTAATCAAGATCTAAATATAAAATGTCATATTTTATTTAATAATTAAGGAAAAAAAATTTTTCTCAGCAATTTTTGACATTATGTCAATTTTGATTTCATTTATAAAATTTTAAACTTTTATTTATCTTTTGTAGGTTTAAAGTTTTAATCGATTTTACTGAAAATTTTTAAAAACAAAAATTACTATTTGAATACAAGAATTCTTCTTCGGTATTATTAGACATTGAATTTCTTAATTTATTTATTATTTAGTAATGTTTTATATATTTCATTCGTTTAATAACTATTGATCAATATATGAAAGCTTTCTTTTTAAAACCTTCATAAAAAATAAAAAATTGTTACCTTAATAAGGCAGAAACAAAAAACTCCAAACACTAGAAGGAATGATGATAGAAAAATGCTTGGACTTAATAAAAAAAACCGTACTAAAATATGCTTCTCAATGATTTAAGATGGTGATACAAATGGAAAAACTATGCTAGATAGGCATTTAAAAAAAAAACAAAACCAAAAAAAAAATAAAAAAAATTTGTAAAAAAAAATAAGTTAAAAAGACAGAATAATTAATGGAAAAAAAGAATTATGCAGGAAATCTTTTAAGTTTATTTTTCCATTTTTTCGAAATCAAATTAATAAAGACTTGTAATGTTTAATATTTATTTTCTAAAACTAAACAAAATCATTTTATTAATTAAGTTTAAAAATTTTAAATGATTGTTTTGATCTAAGAATTTGATTTGAAGCTTCAATTTTCCAAATTAAAGTAAAATTCATTTAAATTATAATCCAAGTCCGGATTCTAAAAAAAAATAAATTCAAATTACACGGTAAAAAATTACCATTACCATTTTTTTTAAATAATTTAAAATTTTCTACATTTTTTAATTTTTTTCTAAATATCCATGAGGCTTTTTATTCAATAATAGTAAAAATAATAAAAAATAATAAAATTCTAACTATTGGAATCATTGATTTCGTCAATCAATCGAATAGCATTGTCCAAACTTTGATCCAAATGCTCAGGTTCGTGTTCATTTATGTAATGTGAATCTTTTTTATTCAAATTGAATAACTTGTCGGCAAAATAAGCCTGTGATTCCTCGATCCGATCATTGATGTCATTCATGAAAAGTTTATTTTTGCACTCTTCATACTCTGACCAAAGAGTCATGTCAGTGTCGCTAAATTTCTCTATCAAATAAAAGCCTAGGACATTTTTAAAATTCAAAACTGACATTGTTTGCATTATTAGTTTAATGCTCGATGTGAAAAATAAAAATACCACCAAAAAAATTAAAAATGTTCTCACATCACTTTGAGCAGACTCGGCACACAATTTGCCTTCATTCAAACTTGTTCCATTACAAAACTCCAGCGCATCTACTTCTGTCAAATAACTGTAGTTGACACTTAGGTAAATAGCCAGAGAATATTTGACCACAACAACAAATAGTATAAAGTAAATGTAAACAAATATATTTAAATAAAAAAGTAATGATTGAATTTCTTTTAGTTTTTGTCTGATGATGCATCGAGTTTTGAGTTTCTGGGCGGCTTCTGCAATCGCAGTTCCGTCATCCTGGATGTCCGAGTCAATTTCAAGGCTTAGCATCTCCCATGTGTGTTTTATTGAAAAAATCTTGGCCATGTCTAGGACAAGAGAGAGTATTTCGACTATTAGATAGAAATATGGATGCTGAAAAAGCGGATCTGGAATGAGCTGCATCAATTGATAAAAATGGCTCCAGTAGAGAACGGCAAGGACTGTGGTGAGGGCTATGACGGAGCAAGTAGTTCCAATGATGATAGTGACCAGCTCAGTTTTTGTATAGAATGATTTGTAGCGGACCCAAATGGACTCGTTCTCTGCGGCAGCGAGACATATTTCGTTTATTCGAGCGTCATAGTTGATCGAGCTAACTGGTCTAACTTCGGATTCAAAGCGGTCCAAATGCTCGAATTTAAACGAGTCCTGTGGCACCGATATATACTTTTGCTTGTTCTTATTCATTATTACTAAGTTTAGAGTATATTTTCACTAATTTTTCCAAAACATAATTTTCAAGATAATAATGTAAATTAAAGGTAAAGCGACACAAAGGTATGAAATTTTTATTTTTTTATTTCTGAATAGAAATGTTCAAGATAAGTTTTTTTTTGTTTTAAAAAAAAAAGTTAAAAAATTCATTAAGCCCATGATGATTTTAATTAGAAATTATTGATTCACGCACATACACTCACATTTTAAAAATTTAAATTTTATCTAATCAAACATTAGCATTTATTTACATTTTTTAGATAGATTATGAGAAATTTTGCTTTTATTAAAGAAGATGTGATAATATTTATGGTTTAAGGCTAAATGAGTAAGATAATTAACAGCAAGTTTTTGTTTCGCGGCCAATTTGATTAATTTCGATTTTAATTTAAAATATAATTTAAAGTCTAATAAAAACTAAAAAAAAATATAAATTTTACAAGATGAGTTGGTAAATGAAATTTAATTAAATAATTTTAATTAATTATTCGGTAAAAAATAATTTTATTAAGAAATTTTGAAAATATTGATTAGTTTTTTTGAAGGTTTTGTGAAATTTTAATACAAATTGAAAAAAAATTCTTCCTTTTTAAAAATTTAAAGATAATATAAAATATCTTAAAAAATACTGCATCATACTTTGTTGCAAATTTTCATTTTAAACAAAAAATAAAATATTAAATTGATTATTGATTTGATTTAAAAAAACAAGAAAAAAATATTTTAGGTTAAATAGATGAAACAAACATTATTTTAAAGATATTTTATTTTTTCTTTAATTTTAATTTATCAAAAAAGAAAGAATTTTTTTTCAATTTGTTTTAAAATTTCTCATTACCAAAAATATGGTTTTTTCTAAAAATGTTAAAATTAGTTCTGTAGGTGCAACATTCATACAGTGCTTTTATAAAAGGTCCCGAATCGGAAAATTTTGAAATAGCTTATTTTGAAACCCAATATTGCGCATCGTTTAAAACAAAAAAAAATTCAAAATTTTGGAAAAACAGTCAATTTTAACATTTTTCACCAAAAAACTAATTTTTAATGGCCGTTAACATTTTGGAACAATTTTTTTAAAATTTTTTAATGTAAGTTAACGCAATTTTACGTAAAATTACATGTTGTTACCAACTAAAATTCACGCAAGAATATGTAAGCTTACTGAAAATAATGTAAAATTACGTAATTTAGCCGATTCTGGACCTTTTATAAAAGCACTGTAGTTACATCAACTGCCAAAGTCTGTTAATGATGTCCAAAATCTCTGCAAATAGAATAAGGTTTAATTTTTTGGGTTTGAATCACCAAATGTATTTACTGTTGAAATAACATTGCAAAAAAAGCGATGTTCTTTAATAAAAAAATAATTTTAAGTGAAAATTGCAAGCATTATCTTAAATGAAATTAAAATTTTTGGTGAAATAGAACGTGTTTAAATTTAATTTGAAAAAATGAAAAAAAATATTGAAAAATTTATTTTCATTTCATATTTCCTTAAAAATTTTTTTTAATTAAAAAATTTAATTTATTTTTTTCAAGAAGTCTTTTTCAAGGATTAGCTATTTAAATTTTAGAATTATACTTCATCTTTTCTTTATCCTTTAAAAGCTTTAATAAGACAGAACAGCTTACTGATAAAAACAATTTTATTAATGAATAAAAATTTTCTAGAAGAAAGTATAAAATTTAATTTTGAAAACCCAAAAAAAAATAAACGCTTGTTTCTTTACGTGTAAACGACTGACTCGTGGTCAAGCCACCGGTCAGCCAACATTTTTTTCGTTGAAGTTCGACAATTTGAAGCAATTTATCAATATACTTAGCGCATTCAATTGATAGTTTTTTAAAAAATGAGTCTTTATTTACCTGGAGATATCTTTCAACAAAGCAAAATTTATTTTCTCTAACTTGTATGAATTTTAAAATCCTTCCAAAATATTTTTTCTATTTTCTCTTTCACTATACTCTATTATATGAGAATTTGTTGAATCAAACTTTTCGTCATAATGAAAAGTATGATCTCTACCTTGAATTAATGCTCTTTTACTATAAAATCTCGTCACTTGTATTTGAATACGTTTTTTAAAAAACGTCGAGCATTTAGATTAGGAAAATAAATCTGGTTTTGTTAACCTTTTATTCGAAACTTGAATCAAAAAGAAATCATTTTATTTTTAAATTTTGCTTTCATCTGGTTTGTAATTATTGATTTTATGTTAGAGGATAAAGATGAAGCAGATTCAAGGCTTTATACAAAATAAAAAATTTGACTGTTTTGGGTTCTTTATGGCTCATTTTTTGAGTTTTTTGACTTAAGCTTTAAAAAATGTATAAAATTAATTTGTTTCATAAAAATTCATCAATGATTTAATTATTATTCATTCAACTCGATGGTTAAGTTTATTAAAAAGATTTAAGATAAAAAAAGAATTCCCAAATTTTTTCAAAATTTTTATATAAAAAACTAGTCCTATTTCACTAAAAATTTTAATTTTATAAAATTTAATCGCACTTTTGCAATGTTATTTCAACAGTGTATACATTTTGTCATCTAAATACAAAAAATTAAACGATATTTATTGTAATTTAATTTCTGCTAAATTTGTAGAGATAAGCAGACTTGGAGAGTCGATGCAACTATGCATGTTGCACTATGTTTCATTCCCAGAACTTCATTATTTCAATGATAAAATAATTTTACGTTAATTATCGCAAACTTTTGTGAAATTACGGAACTTAACGTAAAATATAAGTGCCAGAATTCTTTGAAATAGAATCCTTTTTTTGAAAATATAAAATTTTTTATTCTTTAAATTTAAAAAGGAAAAACTAGTCACGTTCATTATCTTAAGGTATTATATTAATTTCAGTAAATTAAACATAACAAAAAAGACATTTGGTTATAGGTAAAAATATCCTTGTGAAATGCTTAAAATTAAAAGTAAGTAAAAAATTAGATGCACATTAAAACATTATTTCAAAAAATTTTAAATGTTTAAAGCTTAGCACAGCACTGTAGTATTGAACTTATGAAATAAAAGTTATTAATTAAAGAATAAAAAATTCATAAAATATATTACCAAAGTAATTTAATATTTTAAAAAAAAATTATTTTTTTTAATTGATTAATTGATTTTTATAGCTAATAATTATAGAACATTTAAAAAAAAATTGAATTATCAAATGCAAGCTTTTGTTGGTCTTCTTCTTTAACTTTAAATTCATTTAAGACCCTAATCAAATTTTTTACAAATATAGAATAAAAATTCAAAATTACAAAAAATTTTGGTTCAAAAAATTAAAAAATGAAATGAAAAGTTTTTTTTTAACCTTTTTATATTCGATTTACTTTAGAAAACCATTCTAGAGGTGTTTTAACAAAACGCAGCTTTGTTTTACCAAAATGATTGTGATTTGAACAGTTCAGAAAATGAATCCGATCTCGAGCAAGCAGTTGTCGAACAAGAGTCTCCTAACGAATCAATATTCGTTGAGAAAGCATATGTTGCTGAAACTACAGTCGAAGCTACATTAATTTATCAAGAAAATGAGGAAGGCCAAAGAAATTAACAACTCAGGTAAAAATAAAAAGAAAAAATTAATCTTTTTCAATTTTTTTACATTTTATCTAAATTTATTTTTTTTAATCAATTAATTCATTTTGTCATTTAAATAAATATTTTCGTCACTAAAATTAGCTTTTTTAGTCTTCAAATAAGGTTTTATTTGTCAGTGAAAAATTATTAAATAGTCATCTTAATATAAAAATTTGTCAGTCGTTTAGTTTTTTTATCAGAACAATTAGTTTTTTATAGTTATTTTTGTCATCTTAAAAAAATTTAATTTGTCACCCCCAAAAAATATAAGCCCTTAAAAACATTTAACAAAATCTAAAAAAAAAGCATAAAAATTTACTTTGAAAACTAATTCAGAAAGAAAAAATATGATATATTTTCAGATTCCTCAGGATCGAGAATCGACTTTGGCAATTTTTATTTTATTGAAAAAAATTAGTAAAAGGCAAAAAAATCAAAAAGTATTGTCGAAGAGCAAAAAAAAATTGTTTTTTCGATTTTTAATGTCACAATCATATAATGAAATTTATAAAAGCTACATTTTCTAGTATATATCTTTATTGATTATTTTTATTCAAAAATATAATCTATATTGTTTTGATTTTGGGGGTATCTGGAGAGTTACGAGGGGGTTTTTGGGTTTTTTTTTTTTTTTTTTTCATTCGAAATTTAAAGATGATGAAAATTATTTTTTAGATAAAAAAAAATACAGAATTGTCAAATATAGAAATGTCAATTATTAAAAAAAAATATTGAATAAATTTTTATTTTTTAATAGTTTATTTAATATTTAAAAGATATGGCTTTGAGTAATAAAACTCCTTTCGCCATTGGTATTTAAAATTTAAAAAAAAAGTCCCTAAAAAAGTTATATTAAATTAATTAGAAAAGAGAAATTAGAAATGTTACAGAAAAACTGTTGTCCATTGGAAGACCTCATTTGAGACTTTACAAAGTAAGGTTTTAAGTTCAGAACTTCTTGAGCTTTCAACAAAAACATTAATATAATCCTGTATGAGTGAAATAATGAGTTTTTATATATTAAACTTTTTTATGTATTTTTTAAGCAGAATTCTGAGTCTTGATTCAATTCTATCTACCTTTTGTTCCTCGAGAAGACCAGAAAGTTAAATAGACGGTGTGTCATAGATGGTAAGTGATAGATTGACTTAATACATGTATTTTGAATTACTTGCTGTTTTTGAATGTTTGTATGGGAGACACGGGATATGATGAAAAAACTATAGTCTATAATGGAACTTTTAAGGGCATTATAGATTCCATTTAAGGTTTTTTTACTTAACTTCCACGATCTGTGTGACAAAATTTTAATTAAATTCACGCGATCATGACACCTAGAACGAATAAATTCAATCTGGGAGTTGAAACAAAGTTTTTGGTGAAATTTAATTCCGAGGAAGACTGGGAAGTCGGTGTAGGGTTTTTCAAAATTGCTTTTCAAAAAGTTTTAGACTAAGCTTATTGTTTTTTGAAGGATTCCCAGATTAAAAAATGTAGCTTCATTTTTCTAGAGACATCTTTAACCTCCATTTTTGTAGCCACAGCTGCAATTTTTAAAGATATATTTTATGATAGTTATTTATAATATTTGCAATGTTGCCATATGTTTTGAAGATAAATAAGGTTACCAGATCATCGGCAAATAACAAGGAATTATGACCGTTTTTTTTGGTCCTGGTTTGGGACAAAGTTATTTATTTTCACAAAAAAATTCAATTTTTTAAAAAATTAACAACCCACTCCAGAATGTAGAGAGAGGTCCCAATTGTGCCATACCTTGTCAAAAGCCTGAGAGATGTCGAAGAAGAACAAAATAATTTCATGTGAAAATTTAACTATTTAATTAATTCAATTAATTAATAAACAAGCAATACCATTAATGTGCAATTCAATTGATTTTTAAATGATTCTTGATTTTTTGATTTTAATCTAATTGAGCTTTATTTAACTTCTTATTGATTTTATCTAATTTTTATTAAAAAAAAATATCTACAAAAAAAATAATTTTCTACTGACAAAAAATATACCCTATTTTATTTAATGAAAAATTAACTTTAAAATGTCAAGTGCGAGTGCATTTTAGAAAATAATTATAACGACACAGAAAAAGACCAAGAATCGAATTAGATCAGAACGAAGCGGTTGACAGTGAGTCAAAATCGTGCCAAAATGTGGTAAAATGATGAAAAGAAGATGAAAAGCTAAAAAAAAATTAAAATAGTTTTTTTTTAATATTTGTGTTTTTTTTCTTAATTTTTGTTGAAATATAAAAAAATAGGTTTTCCTTAATTTTAATGGATATTTTCATTATTTGTGTTTTTTTTATTAAATTTTGGTGTCAAAAATGAATTCGCGTTTTTTTATAAATGAAAAATAAACCTACTTAACTTCCGTTTATTTTCCTGTATAACTTATTTTATTTTTTCAAATCATACGAATAAAATAAATAATTTTCGATAAATTTTTTTCAATAAAAAAAAATCTATTGAATAAGCTTTTTTATTTAATTAAATCTTAAAATTTTGATTTTAAATAAACATTTGATCATGAAAAATCAAAAAAATGACACGATCATTTTTGGAACGTTTGGAGTTTTTTTTTCAAATTTATTTTTTTACCATTTTTTTGTGATCTATAAAAAAATTCACATGGGTAAAAAGTTTATTTATCTAATCATTCATTTAAATTCTTCAAATCTTAAAATTATCTCTTCAAATACTAAAAATCACTTAGGTAACAAATGCTAGCTCGAAAAACTCTAGAATGTTTTGCAATATTTCTTTTCATAAGTATATAAAAAATATGAAAAACTTCAAGATTTTATTCTATCAAAAATGAAAAATTATTTCAACTCAAAAATCCAATCTTTAGCTTTGTTAGCCGAAGCTAATAAGATATCAATTTTATGTCTTACTTCACTGGCAAGCTTTATCTATTTGACTAGAAGATTCTACTTCGCAGGCGGTAAATGCACTTCCAGGAAAAGACTCGATGGAAAAACAGTGATTGTGACAGGCGCCAACACTGGCATTGGCAAAGAAACAGCTCTTGAAATGGCCAGAAGAGGAGCTCGTGTAATCCTTGCTTGTCGAGATACAGCCAAAGCGAGATCTGCAGCTGAAGAAATTAGGAATATATCTGGAAATGGAAATGTGGAAGTGGAAAAGTTGGACTTGGCCTCTTTGGATTCGGTCGAGCAATTTTGCAAGAAGATAAACGCTCAAGAGGACAGAATAAACATTCTGATTAACAATGCAGGTATAATGATGTGTCCGAAATGGAAGACCAAAGATGGGTTTGAAATGCAATTTGGTACTAATCACTTGGGCCATTTTTTGCTGACAAATTTGTTGTTAGATAAAATTAAAAGCTCGGCACCGTCCAGGATAATTAATGTGTCTTCGTTGGCTCATGAAAGAGGAAAAATGAACTGGGATGATCTAATGAGCGAAAACAGCTATGACCCGCAAAAAGCCTATAGTCAATCCAAGCTAGCCAATGTTTTGTTCACCAGAGAATTGGCATCTAGACTTATGGACACTAATGTTGACGTTTTCGCGCTACATCCTGGTGTGGTGCGCACTGAACTCGGAAGATACTTTGCGGATGTTTATGGATGGAAGTTTCATTTGATAAAGTTTTTTTTGATTCCCATTTCGTACTGGCTGTTCAAAAATTCTCGCCAAGGCGCTCAAACTAGCATCCATTGCGCTTTAGATGTGCATATAACAGGCTTAAGTGGAGAGTACTTCAGTGATTGTAAGCCAAAGAAGCTGCTACCTCACGCTCTAAATCAAGATGATGCTAAACAATTATGGAATATAAGTGAAAGATTAACAAAATTAAAATAATTTTTTTTTGTACATTTAAAATCGAAGGCAAAGAATTTTGAATAAAGTACACCAAATTTTTAACTTTTTTAACCCAAATATTAAATAAATTCGCCAATTATTAACATTATGCTTATAAAATTTAATTAACACTAAATTAAATAGAAATCTGATATTTTTGCCCCCTTTTTTAAGCTACAAAATCAATAAAAAATGCGACAAAAATGGTATCATTTAGGAACCTTTTTTATTCACTTTTGTCTTCTTTAATTATTTTAAGAAGAAGTTTTTTGACCAAATTAGAGAAAAAAAACTTTTTTTAGGGAAAATTTTACATTTATTTTATCGCATTCTCTTAGTCACTTAAAAAAAAATCCTTATAGCTTTTTGTGTCTTTTTTAAATATAGTATCATTAGTTTTATAATCTATATTGATTTAAGATTTTGAGGGAATCGGCTTTACATTCATTTGATATATTCATAATTATTTGACTTGATAAATATAATTTATGGATGTTTGTACTTTCAACTTGTTTTTTTTCGACTACGTATAATTGGACGTGATATAATTGACGAAAGAGACAACATAAGCTGGTCCAAGCTTTGGGACCCGACCAGTACCCAATTGTATTTTCTGTGTTTTTGTGTAAATTTGTTCTAATTTAATACCATCTACAAATGCGTAAATAGAGAGAGAACGTTTGATAACTTTTTGAAGAGCGTTATGCCACCCTTCGATATTATTGTTGGTGCGTGGCAGACCTTCGATATTTCGAGAATAAACATTCCAAAATTCGTGTTTATTTCGTGGGTCTTTCCTGCCGATACTTTTCCTCTTTTCAATTCACCCAAATATGTAAGCTCAAAATATTTAATAAATGTTTAATAAGACTTAAAATAAATTTCATTTAATTTATCTTTTCTAAAAAATTTTTAATTTATATTTTCTAATCTTATCATATGCATCAATTAAGTCAGGAAGTAGAATAAAGGCTAAAGAGCAATTTTCTTAAAAAATAGCCTAATCTCGCTTTCATCGTTAAAAGCATTTTGGAAAACTAAATTTTGAATTTTTCTCCATAAATTCTACTTAAAATGAAAAAAACAACCAAATGAGCTAGTTTTATAAAATACTTTTTTAACAGCTTCCTAAATAGCTTGTTCGAAGTCTGAGCTGACTGAAGACGGTTCAATGTTAATAAAATTTTTTATTTTTGTTTAAAACTTTTTCATAAGTTTCTTGTGTTTTATCTGGTAGAAGAGCATAGATGCAGGGTAAATTTTTCCCTTTAACCCACACAAGCAAGGTAAAAAATTGATAGAATAATTCTGGTGCCACGTCAAATATTCTATCAACATACCAATTCAAATTACACTTTAGTAATTGCAAATTTTCGTTTGTTCCAAACATAATAATTCGATTTGGATCATTATTAACAGAATCATAGAAAATGAATTTTTGCTTATTACAGGTAAAGGTAAACTCTTAAGGCAGTATTACATCTTGCCTTTTTTCTGACTTTGGATAGTGAGAGTAGGGTTTTTCTTTTGATACAATGCGCTATCTTAAGGAGTCATAATTTGGAAGAATATATACATATTCCTCTCAGAACCCCCTCTGAATCATTATTCTATGAAGCAGAAAATAAATTGAATATTAGTAAAATTGAACACAGACTAAGCAATCTCTTAGAAAATTACCTTCGCAATGCTCTTGATTATTCAGTTCCATTGACTAAAAGACTTGTTCCGGAGTATCAAAGAGGCTTCGATTCTAGATTTATGACGAATCCCACTCCTCTATGTAGCTGCCACCTAATTATACAAAACTCTTAAGATCTTATCTATATTTTTTGTTTTTTTTTTCTTTTTTTCTCTCAACTCCATCTTTTTATTAACTAAGCAGCCTTTTAATTATTATTTTTGTATCACATCCTTTCATTGATAAATGAAAAATAATTTACTTTAAACTGTTTTAATTACTTTGTTTTATCTTATTCTATTTAATTTTTTTTTAATCTGAAGGAGCGTATGCTCGAACAAAAAACAAATAAATAATAATGTTAATTCCAAACGTTACCTTCAATTCAATTATTCTTCCATTATTCAATTAACTTTTTTATTTTTAAGGGAAGTCGAATTGTATGTTAAGATTTTTTGTTAAGTTAAAAGACGTCCAATTTATTTTTCAAGTCAAAAGTAACTCGTCAATTATATGTAGTCTAATTAATAGTCGTCGAATTTACTAGCGTCGAAAAAACCTACTACCATAATTGATATATATCCACCTAAAAAAATTAAGTTGCTTAAAAAAATTCGAATAGAAATATTAGATATTATTAGCTTTTTTATAGTTTAAAAAATGGACTTAAAAAATCGTATTTTAATTAATTTTTCCAAGTTAATAGTTAATTTTTCCATATTTTTTGGAATATAATAAATATAAATTATTCAGCATATTTTACATACAAAAAGAAAATTAAACTGCAATTTTAACTCCTATTATAATTTTTAACACCATTTTCATTTAAAATGATACCTAATGGTGATTATTTTACTCCTACTAAAATAAAAGTTACTCCAAATTAATATGTATTTTTCACATCCTTTATTTTAGACTCCTCAATCTTATGTAGTTTTTAATCAATATAAAATAAATCAAAAATGTTTATACATTTCTTCATTCATTAAAAAAATAACTAATACAACTAGTTGACAGTACTCTCTTATTTCTTTTCCTTTACCTTAATCCCTCATTTTTTATCCCGGTATAAAACAGAAAAAGTGTTTTTGTCTCATGGTATAAATTTGGTTTTGTAGCCACTTTTTGATGGGATTTTGTACCGCCACAAAACATTTTGTGCCAGCTACAATTCCGAATTTATATCATGGTACAAAATAGGTCATTTTAAAATGTGTTATATAAAAAAATCGGAAACTTTTTTTTGTTTCATTATTTAAGTATTCAAGAATTTCTTTTGGTTTATAAACAATAAATCCTAAGAAATTAAATAGAAAAAGCCACAAAGAAAATTCTTTTTGACTTTTTTTGTAATATCAAAAGATACCTTACAAAAATCAACATGAAATTAAAAATCTCTTAAGAAAACATTTTACTTACTATCGCTAGTCCTTTTTAAATTTCAAATTTTATAAAAATAAACTTGAACTTTTTCTTCTTTTATTTGCTGTATAAAAGAAATGTGTAACACAAACACATTAAAATCCTCGTTTCAAAAATGGTAGAAAAGAAAAAAAAAAGAGTTTTCAATTTGTTATTTAAGATGCGCGTGATAAATGCGTTTGAATCAATCCGTTACTATACACGAGTTGCTAGAATGTTCAAAATTTATCGTAAAAGCGTTCGTATGTGGGTTAGCCAAAAAGTTAAGTTTGGATGTTTTTCATCAAAAAATAGAAGATTTCATGTATTACATGATCGAAAATTGAAGTTTGTAATTCTGGAAACAGAACTACTCAATTGGATCAATCGATCTCGAAATACTGGTGCATGTGTTTCCGGTAAAAATATTCAACTGAAGGCATTAAATTTAGCTGATCAATCTGGCATAGATTTCATTTAAGTTTCCAAGGGCTGGTTGAGTCGTTTTTTTAGACCGGAATAATCTCGTTCTTAGAAGAATAACATCAAAAGGACGAACTTTACCAAGTAACTGCATTGAGACAATCAATCAATTTATTAAACAATGCAAAGACGACTGTGTAAAAAGACCTCGTAGCCAAATTTATAATTTTGATGAGACAACGTTATACTTAGACTCAACTGAGAACCATACTTACGAACAGCTTGGTGCAAAACGAGTTAAAGTAGATACATCTGGAAGTGAGAAAACAAGATTGTCAATCGGTTTATGCGCAAGTGCTGACGTGACCAAGTTGCCATTAATAATTTTAGTCCCACGAAAAACATCGATCAAAGATTTTCAAATTCCATCAAATGTAGTTGTGGTATACAAGCCGAGTGGCACTTTCGATTCTGAGTTTATTAAAACCGATTTTATCCAGCGTCTATTTCTAATCTCACTTGATTAAAAGGTCACACAAAAATCCAATATTCTACTTTGATCAAGCACCGTGTCATAAAAACTCGTCAACAACGAGTTATATGCAAGACTTAAACATTTCGTATTCATTCAAACCGGCGAGAATCACTTGTTTGCTTCAACCTGCTGATGTCTGTTGGTTACAATCATTTAAAAAATCATACACTGATAAATGGACAAGTTGGTATTTAAACGATTTTAAATTGTTTACGAAAAATGGGAATTTAAAATCACCAGGCTATAAGAGAGCAATTGAGTGGCTATCACAAATATGGGATGAATTCGACTCGTCGATTATTAAATCATCATTTAACGTCTGCGGAATCACTTCGAATAACCAAGACGATTTTCATGGAACTTTAAAACATATTTTAAAACGAGGTCTCGTCGATGATTATGTCGACAACGTTGAAGGTGAAATTGATGTAGATGGATTTGATCAAGGGGACTTAGAAGAAATTGATACTCGAGTGTAAGGTAGATTGAATCAAAATCCTGAGACCGATGATGACGGCGTTGTCGACGAAGAAACGGACCAAAATTCTGATTCAAGTGATCTAGAAAACTAATCTAGTATTGATGAGAATGAAAGTGGTGACAGACCTGGTAGTGTCCTTTTTAGTAATGTTGATCCTGAAAGTGACAGTGCCGTTGGCGATGATGATGGTGAAGAGAGTACTTTTAGTGATGATGATGATCAAACTGCAAGTAATACGTCAGAAAACAGTGACAGTGATAAAGATGTTTTGTATAGCTCAAACGAATGCAATATTTCAGATAGACCACTCAAAAGAAGTCTCCGTTTGCAAAACAAGCCTAAGAATTTAGTTTAGTTTTAAATATTTTCTATCTGTTTTTTTTTCACATTTTATGTTTCGAAACATTTTATTCATTACTTCATGTAAACATATCCATTTTGGAATTAATTATATAAAAAATTAGTTTCATGTTCAATACGAATTGTAATTTGTTACAATCTGATTTTCTTTAGACTCAAGAGTTACAATTAATTTGTATTAAAATGATTAAAAATAATATTAATGATATAAAAATTATAAAAAAATTTCCTTAATTTTTCTAAGTTTTCTCGAATAAATTCCTGAATAAAATATTTGCAAAAAAAAAAGTCTCGGATTTTTTTATTATACACATTTTAAAATGACTTATTTTGTACCATGGTATAAATTCGGAATTGTAGCTGGCACAAAATGTTTTTTGACGGTACAAAATACCATCAAAAAGTGGCTACAAAACCAAATTTGTGACGTGGTATAAATAAGAAAAAAAAATTTTGTACCTGGGACAAAAAATGAGGGATTACGGTTTTAATGATTATTTTTCTCATAATCAAAGATGATTAATTAAAAAATTGACTCAATTCAAATATGTAAGACTTAAGTCTTTTATTTTGAGCCTTTACTCTTTCTTCAATTAATTTTAGATTATTAAGTTTAGCAATTAATTAAAATGCAAGTTATAAAAAGCTTAAAAGAGATATTTTTTATATAAAAGTGTCTAAGACAATAAGATAAAATTTAAAATAAATTTTTAACATTAAAAAATTTAAGAAAAAAAGTTATGTTCGATTTGAAAATATTTTTTTATTATTTTTGATTTTCGTCTTTTGAGTAAGTCTTGTATGCTATTTTGCAATAATCAAACTTGCTAAATATTTTTATTTTTCGATTTTTAAATTATTTAAATTTAAATTTAAGCTAATCACTTCAATGCCATTAACAACTTCAAGAAAAATAACATATAACTTTAGATAGAATATTAAATTTTTCGAATAAACACTCTCTTTCCATAATTTGGTTACTTTTTTTTTTAAATTTAGCTTTCATTTTTTAATAAAAAGTACCAATAAGCTAAAAATATTGGATTTCTTTTTAATTTAGTGTTATTTAATTTTTTTATTTATAATCTAAATAATTGGGGAATTTATTCTTCTTATCTTCTTCTTGCTTTCTTCCTTTTCTTCAATAGGAAAAATAAAAATTGAAGAAAATAATTAATTATTCTAATTTTTTAATCTAGTTTAAATTGAAATTTTTGAAGAACTAAAAAGTTAATGTGATTATTTTAATTTTGTACGTAATTGCTTTTCACTTTTTAATGCAAACTTAAAATACACAATAAGCTTTGTTAAATTACAGTCGCGATTCGATGGATTTTACCAAATTTTACGTAAATTTTGGTAAAATCCATGTAGTAAAATTAGGTATTCTTTTGGTCAAAAATATCTTAAATAATTAATTTCCTAAAATTATTATTATTATTATTTGGTAATTTTCCTAAAAAAAAATTAACTGAAAAAACTTATCGAGGTGATTGAATGTGATATGAATATTGGATCATCAATAATTTTTAATAAAAATTATTCTCGATTGATGATTTTTTCAAGTCAAACAAGAAACATATTTAGTTATTTATACTCGTTTTAGCTAACATAGTGAGACTCTGGTGTCTTGCTCTACAGGATAAAACCTGTCGTAGCCTATTATTATTATTATTATTATTATTAATTGTTAAATGAACATTTAAATAACAACGTCTTATATATTTAATTAAACTTTGACCCTTTAATTCAACAATTTTAGAAAAAATTTAAAAATCGAAATTTTATAATTATTTAAAAAGATTTCAAAAATTAAGATTTATTTTATTTAATTTGAAAATATTTCAAAAAAATTTTTTTTAAAAAAAAATGAACACTTTTTGAGCGATTATAAAAAATTTTTTAACTAAATAAATAAAAAAAGTAAAACCATTGTTTTGTTCAGAATTTTGTCTAGTTTTTGAATTTGTATAAAAATATATAGGTTAAGGGGTTTGGTAAAAAGTAGCCAGAAAAATAAATTTTTGACCCACCCTAAAATTTTGGCTGACCCTAGGTTTTTATATACGTTGAATATTTTTTCTGTAACCATTTTTTCTATCTAATTTTTATCATTACATTAGCTTTTTTATAAATAGATGAAAAAATTTCAGAATAGGTGAACAATTTTTAGATTAGGTCAACTAATAGTTCCTAAAACCTTAGAACAAGAATTGTTCCAGTAACAAGTGAACCATAGTTTACCTAAGCGACTAGACCCGAAAAAATATGTTTTCCTCTTATAAAATTTTGACTTTAGTATTGACGTTTTTTTAATGCATTTTAACAAATACTTAATTTATGAAAAATGGGCTTGTGAAATTCAATACAAATTGTTAAAAAGAACAAAAAAAATTGTAAAAAAATTGATTAACTTTTTTCTAAAGGTAAAAACTTAGTTTTGTAAGTGCAACATATTGCAACATTCAAAGTTGCATTAAATATCTAAGTCTGATAAATTTGCAGAAATTAAATTTCAACAAAATATATTTCAAGTGAAGTGCATTTTGCAGAGATTTTGCACGCTTCTAGCAGACCTTAACAGTTGATGAAACTCTGAATGTTGCACCATGCTGCTTTCACAGAATTAATTTTAAACCTTTAGAAAAAAAATTATTTAATTTTTTTACACTTTGTTTTGTTCTTTTGTACTGAACTTCACAAAACCTGAAAAATAGAAAACAGAGCGTACATAGTTTTTTAACTACAAATATTATCTTAAGGATCATAATATCACAAACCCTAAGTCAAAATCTATAAAAAAAAAACAAAGATTTTCATGCAATATTAACTTAAAATAATTTTTTTTATGAAACTGAAACATCGCACTTTTTCAATGTAATTTCAACATTGGATACATTTTGTAATTCAAACACAAAAAATTAAACCAAATTGTTTTTATTTAAAAATTTTTAGAGATTTTTAAATGATCCTTATAAATTTTGAATATGGAAAAAAAAAATTATGAAAGCTTGTATTTTATTGTATTTTATTGTTTTTTTTTCTTGTATTTTAAAAAAATATTTTTACAGGCAATCAAATTTTAAAGCGAAAACAAAAATACAATAGAGGTCAGAAAAACATTGACAAATATGTTAAGGTATTTTTCAAATAAAGTTTAAAACACAAACTTTCAAAAAATAATTATTTTCTGAATGTTCTTCGTAACAAGAAGAAATACCAGCACAAGATAATTTAATCATTCTAAATACAATTCTTGATTGATTCTAGTAAAATTTTGTGATTTTTTATTTGAAATAAGTCAAGTTATACTAGTTTGAAAAATCATCATTTATTTTTTTCCTAAAATAAATCTTAAAATATTTCTAAAATAAAACGTTATTCGATTCAATTGATCTAGTTTTTTAAAAAAATAAACTCATTTTATTTAGCACCAAATAACAAAATTAATAAAATTTAATATTTTCTTTTCATCAAAAAATTAATTGTTATTATACATCGATTGGCATTATACTTGGATAACTAACATTAACAAGAATTTTAGTAAACAGTGGATATTCGTATTTAGCAATCAGTGTGACATTCAATAGATCCAAATTCGAAATTCCGTCTTCTTCCATTTTGATGACAGATGTGAAAAGAATCTTTCCTCTTTCAGGATTTAGAACAGACTTTTTGTGCCCGGACATTTTGTAAATTGCAAACTCATTCCTTGGCCGTTTGATACAAACATTTTTTGCTAGCATTCGCATTGCAAAATCTTTTTTTTTGTAAATTTATTAAGTGAATTTAAAAATTTATTTAAATTATTTCTTTAGTTGATAAAATTTAATATCTAAATTATTTAAAAAATGGAAATTTTGAATAATATGGTTTTCGAAATTTAAGTAATTGTTGAATCTGCAGCGCAATAAATTATTAATAAAATAATTTGATATAATATCTTTTTAGAACTTATTTCTAATTATTATTCTTCAAAAATTGACTAAAGATATTTAGAGTTTTTTACCAGCAATCAAATAAAAACATTGATGTTAAAAAATGGCATTTTAAAATTTTATTTTTTTCGTAAATTTACGTGAAATTCAATTTTAATTTCGGTAAGGTGCCCCAAATGATTAGCCGGAGTAAAAAATTCATTTTTTGGTTTTTAATGATGAAAAGTTCAAATTTTTATCATTAAAGGACTTTCTTAATTTAAGTATTTTTACGGGTATTTTGGATTTACATGGATCAAAAATTTTTTATTTGGTTAATTTTCAAAATTTACATTTTTTTAAATTAAAAACACAAATCTGTATGCCTTCAGTAAAATTTTTAAAAAAGTGTGGCGTAAAGGTTTTTTAATTTGTAAAATTTAGTGAAATAACATAAACTTTAAATTCCGATAAATTCGGATAAATCCGATTAATTTGATTAATTTTTAGAGAGAATTGTCCCAAACTGAATATTCAGTGCTTCTACGACTAGATTATTCTACGTAAATTAACGTAATTAAGCTTAATAAAACCAATTCAACTGAAAAAATTCAGTCGATTTATAGTGGCGATTTGATACTTGCTTTTTTACGTAAAATTACGTTAATTTTTCAAAAAATTTGAATAATTTAAAAAAACTATTGAAATTTTAGTTAAAAAATAATTTATCAAATTTTAATGATTTGACAAATCTCCTAAAATTTTCACAGGTATTTCATTTTTTTTATTTAATCTGAAATAATAATTCTTTAATGATTAAAAAAATATAAAATCATTAAAGAATTATAAATAAAAAATAAATTATTTTATTTATAATTCTTTAATGATTCGCTACATAGATTTAAATCCATGTAGCGAATCAACACTGTAAATGAAAAAAAAATTTTTTTAGATACTTAACTTTGTAATTTCTATCTTGGGACTGACAAGGAGGCTTAAGCCATTGGGAGCTGCCCTAGGGAAATCGCCATTATTGTTTTTTAAAAATAAAATAAATATATTAAAAAAGATAGAACAATAATTCAAATTTTTTGAAAAAATTAATCAAAAATACCTGCGAAAAATTACGAATGATTTATTTTAAAACAAACATATACATTCTTATGGAAATACAACAAAAAAATTGAAAAATATATATTTACATTTCCGAAGAAGTATTAGTAGTATATTTTCGTGGATCTTATACACAAGCTGTACCTTGGTAGCGTCAAGCTAAAGCAGTAAGAAAATAGTTAGATTAATTAAGAAAAAAACTTTTTAAAGGTAATTTAAATAAATAATTTAATCTAAGAAGTTAATATAGATAGGCTAAAAATATTCTTTTAATGGCTGATTTCCGGAATGGCCCCCAGAAAATATTAAATTTTATATTTTCAATCTGTTTGCTACAATAAAATTTTTTTATTTAATCCAAGGATAACATTTATATATGTAATCGTTTTTTTTGATATTACGTAAATATCAGTAATTACGTTACAAGACGTAAATTTTGAAATAAATAAAATTATCAATTTTTTCCTGTTTCGCTATTTTTCTCGTAATTAACTGAAATTAAAAATACAATATAGTAATAATCTGAAATAAATGAAATAAAGTGTTAATATTGATAAATTGGAGTAAATTGTATTTTATCTATGACATCTGGAATTACACAAGAGATTCGATTTTCTACAGCCCCATCGATTTGTAATACATTGAGATGCATAATTACATCTTATCATTCCTTGACCAACACCGATTGACATTTTTTATGTCTAACATTTTTTTTGTCTTTTTTTAATAGTTACGGTTGCATCAGTAAATATCAAAACTTACTTAGTAAAATATGATAATAAGAAAAAATAAATTTATTTTTCGAGATTTACAAAAGGATAAGTTTATTTAGATATTTACTTTTTATCAAAATTTACTATTACATATATACTCGTCAATTAGGTGAAATGAAGATAAAAATTCGATTGTCTGTAAATTGTCCCCGAAATAATAAATAATAAATAATTATTAATTAAAACGGGGATAATTTACAAACGACCAAAAATTCAGACTAGAAAAGTATACCAGAGTTTATTTTACAATTTGGCATACTAAATTTTAAATTTATTTATAATTATTTAAGTGATAAATTTTTGCTTAAGAATTTATTTGTTAATTACAAAGAAAATTTTAAAATAATCAAAAATTTGTCTAAAAAAAAAAAACGTAAAAAAATCATTGAATAAGTTTAAAATTAAATTCTTAAGGGTAGAGAAAAGGCGAAGCCCGCTAATTTAGTTTAAAATTTAAAAGTTAAAAAGAAGTTCAAAAGAAAATCTAGTCGTGATACATCGGACCGACAAATCGATTCTAACTTCCAAAAATAGTATCAACAATAACAAGAATCATCATTTTTACCCCCAAAATAATAAAATACAATTAAACCAACTACCCAAAATAATTAGTAAAAATACTAGATCTTGCCTTGATACTTCTATTTTGATCAAATATCTTACCAAATACGCAAAAAATAATCCAGATAAACACAAAACCACAGTTATTAATATTGATACTAAAGGAGAAAATCCGAACAATCTCACTTGTCTTTACTCAAATCCAACATCACTCCCTAACAAAATCGCGGAATTCATGTGTTACATTGTAGAAAATTCTCCAGACGTCATGTGTTTTAGTGAAACTAGGTTTACAGAACAAACCACTCAGCAAATTGAAGGTTATAAGCTTTTTGTCAGAAATAGGAACCAAAAAGCTCATGGAGGTGTCTGCATTTATATTAAGAGTGATATCAAATATTGTGAATGTAAAGATAGTGAGTTCATCAACCAATCAATTGAACAAATTTGCTGTATGACAATTTTTGATAATGAAAAGGTACTTATTGATTGCATATATAGACCACCTCACTTCATGGACATTTCGCCAATTTTTGAATCAATTAAAAAAGCGAGACGCCTTCTAGATTTAAAACTAGTGAGTGTAGTAATGATCTGTGGTGATTTTAATCTCCTAAATGTTAGTTGGGATGAAGATTGTATACCTTTTACCAATATTAAGGATCTTACTTCAGCAGAGATGGGGTTGATAGAAACACTAAAGGATGTTTTCTTTGCTCAAAATGTCAATTTTCCGACCTTTATTATACCTTTAATAAGGAAAAACATTGCAAAATACTCTAGATCTTGTTATAACAGGATCCAGAGATCGGATTGCCTACATAAAAACAAATCCACCACTCGGTGATGTAAAACAAGGAAATATGGTGCTAACATGGGAGTTCAAATTATGCTCGAACGCGAAGAAAACTAAATTATTTTAAAGTAAATTTCTTGGGCATAAAAGACGAGTTGTCTGATCAAGACTGGGCTAAAATTTTTATGAATATGGACTCAAGTCAAATGTACGATATTTCCACAGAAGAACTAAATTGGATATCGCTGCGCGATTCTCCAAATAAAAGCTCAAGAAAAAACAGAACAAAGCCGAATGGCTTAACACTGAAATCAAGCAGATGGTTAAACAAAAAAATAAGCTCTGGTTTCAAGGAGACAAATTTTAAAAGTAATCTTTTGTTTTCATCATATAAAAAATCTAGAAATAAATGCTCGAGAGCATTCAGAAAAGCTGTCTATGGCTTCGAACTATTCCTAGCAAAACAGGCAAAAAATAAACCGAAACTTATTTAAAACTACATAAATAGTAAGAGGAAAATTAGAAGTCAACTTGATGCTATTGAAATTGGTGGAAAACTAATTACAGAACGTAAAGATATTGTAAAAATAATAAATGACTATTTTCAGTCGGTTTTCAACTTGCCGAGTGAAACCGAGAGCGATATTCACTTTCCTAAAAGAACAGTCAGATTACTGAGACAGAACCCATACGTCATCTTTAAGCCAAAGACAATTGAGGGTTACATATTCTCCTTAAACCCTGAAAAATCTCCTGGACCAGATAAAATGCATCCTTTGCCCCTTAAAAGTTGCTATTAAGAAATCTCATGCGCACTTTCATTAATATTTATAAAATCGTTTAATTAGGATGAACTACCAAAATTATGGAAGAAAGCAAATATATCTCCAATACATAAAAATGGATCAAAAATGGATATCAAAAATTATAGACCGGTTTTACTTACTTCAATAGTCGGCAAGGTAATGGAAAGAATGCTTAGGGATGAGATAATGAACTATTTACTAGAATACAATTTAATATCTAATAAACAGCACGGGTTTCTTCCTTACAGATCATGTGCAACAAACCTATTAGAGTTCATTGATAAAGCAACTTATGAATATGAAAAAGGCAAAAATGTTGATATTGTGTATACTGACTTCTCAAAGGCTTTTGATAAAGTTCCGCATGGAAATTGATAATAAACCTTGAATCATATTGTATAAATGGTAAACTTCTAAGCTGGATTGAGTCGTTTTTGATTGTGCGGGTACAAAGAGTTGTCTCAGGTTAGATGATGTATCAAATAATGAAGGAGTTACAAGCGGAGTACCACAAGGATCCGTACTTGATCCAATTCTATTTATAATTTATATCGATGATCTCCTTGAGAGCCTCAACATTTTCTGTCTTGGATGATGACTAAAAATTAATTGGTTTCTCCGAATTCTCGAACGTAGGATCGTTAGAACTTCAGAAAGACCTCGATCTCCTAAAGAAATGGACAGAAAACTGGTCAACAAATCTAAACGTATAAATATGTAAAGCAATGTATTTAGGGAAGAGAAAAGAAAAAACCAAATATTTATTATCAAATCAAAATATATCTCATTTAATAGAGGAGATAACAGAAGAAAAGGATTTGGGTGTTTTTATTACAAATGATTTGAAATGGAATAAGCAATGTACTATAGCAGCTATGAAAGCTAACTGAATACTGGGTCAAATAAGAAATTCTTTCAAAAACCTTAGCCGAGAATCATTAAGACTTCTCTATACATCACTTGTGAGACCCCATCTGGGATATGCAGTAGGAACCTGGAATCCTAATTAAAAAAAATACATTATTATTCTTGAAAAAGAGCCAAAGAAGAGCGACAAAACTGATTGATTATACCAGAACCAAGTCTAATGAAGACAGATTGAAATACTTAAATCTTATAAAACTTGAAAATCGTCGTTTAAGGGTGAATATAATTCAAATATACAAAATTTCTAAAGGTTTTGAAAAATTATCGTTAACAAATGGCATCAATTTCGCTTGTGGTGTAAAAAGCCTAAGAAGACTACATGACAATAGATTGGTCCGAGAAATAAATCGCAGAGGCTCTTTAAGATATAATTTTTTAATAAATCGTTGCGTAAAATTATGGAACAGCTTATCAGTTAATGCTGTTAGTGCGCAAACAATAAATGGCTTCAAAGCAGTCATTGACAATGAAGTTTTTGGAATGGTGAAAAGCAAAGTCTGCCAAAGCCTAAGACTAAACGCTTTCGAGCGTTAGTATAGATAGAAATATCTATAATGTAGATACTACTAGTACTACTACTAATACTATAAATGATATAAAAGTTAAAAATCTGAATTTCTGAATTAACTTAACCTAAATTTTTCAAATAATTGATTGTTTTTGTTAAATTAATTAGAGGTCCATCATTTTGATGTTAATTTGATCATAATCCATTATAGGACATAAAATGTCTAGTAATGTTTAGTATTTATCTTTTTTAAAATTACCAAAATCATTTGATTAATTAATTTTTAAAATTTTAAATGATCTTTTTGATCTTAAAATTTGATCTGAAACTTTAATTTGCCTATTTTTAAATAATTATTGTATAGAAAATTTAATATAAGATAAAATTCTCATTAGGAAAAAAATATGGAAAAAATGATTTACTTTGTTAGTCAAATTAACAAATGAAATCAACCAAGTAAATGATATGAACAAATTTTCGTAAAGGTGACTAGACCCTGATTGCTATTTTTTTTGCTAATGAATAAGAAAAAAAAATTAATCTTAAATTTAAAATTTTGTAAAATTTTCATCTTGAAAAATCTGACACTAAAATAATCAGAATTAAAAAGTACTTACCGTCATCTTCGCCGCCCCAATTCCAATAGCGGTTCGAAAATCCATTAATTGACTCGAACACATGAGGTTTAATTAAAAGTACACCACCCACCAGCATTTCATAAGGATTTTTCTCATACTCTTCACGAGCTTTTTTGTCTTCGCTATTCTCTGAGCGAATAAAAAAGCTCAAGTGCCTGGGAGCATCACCCCAGTGATCACATTCATAGAAATTATACTCGCTCTCCGGCAATAAGTCAACATCATGAAAGATAAGGCACTTTATTCTTGACTTTGAATATTTACTCAGAATGTATTTGTATGCCGTGTTGTACAATCTGCCCTTGTTGAACATCAATGGCTTGCCAGGATCATCAACATTCTGTTCAGCCACGACTATTTGGTACGAGTTCAAATTCTGATTCTGGAAAAATCTGTGCATATTGAACAAAAAGTCTTTTAGATTGCTTTCTCTATTCAAATAGGGAATTATGATAAATGTCATTAAGCCTTGGTCTTTTTTAAATTTTTCTATTATCTTTGGATTGTTAAGTGGAATTTCTGTCTCTTTGTTTGGTAGAATTCCAGTTTTTAAGTAGACATAGTACAAGTAGTCATGAATACAAAACAAACTTTGGTTAAAGAAGCCACCGGGTTGCACTTCTTTGAAATAAGTCATGCTCGATTTGAAGCTCGAGGTTAAAAATTGGAATTTTTTTAGGGAAAAAACCGACTTTGTTCTGAATTGTTTTCGTAAAAAGGTTAAATTACAAAATTTAAATGTGTCATGTTTGATCAGACTGAGTTTTTTAGTAAGTTGTTTGTCCTCGAGTAGAAGTTGGACAAAATCTGCCTTGGTCAAATTTTTAGCCGAGCTCATCTGGCACCTAATTTCAAAGTTTGTCACATTCTGGCTCTGTAGAGCATCCTCAAAAAGATTGTACATGTGCTGCCGGCTTATTATAGCTTTGCTCATCATATCAAATAAAAAAATTATAAAAAAAAATTTCAAAATTTTTTTTCGCTCAATTTTTTTGAACAACTTTTTAAAAAAACGAGTCATCTTAATTCAAAAATTGTTTAGAATTAAGTTTGAGTTAATGTTTGAAAATTGTTACATTAAAAAAGCCGAATTCGATGGGCCACAATCAAGGTCTCTATTAAAAAAAAAATAAAATTCAAAATTTAACTTGTGCCTTTTTAATTATACTTTTCTCTAAGCTTTAGAGCAATTGAAATGCACAAAAAATATTTGAATTGACTAAATAATCTAAATGAAAAACAAAAAAATACGAAATTTATACAAAAGTTTATTTTGTTGGAATTGATTTTAAGAAATTAAGTCTTAAAAATTTTTGGTTCTTTTCGATTCATTTTTATTAATTATTTTGATTTAAGTTTTGAGTTTGAAAAATATGAAATTATTATTTTCTAATTACGTCATGCTTGAAATTTATTTAAGTTTGAATTGAAATATCTATCACCTTTATCATGGCCCTCAATTTTTATTTTTCACAAATTGCTTTTTATTAAAGCAAAAAATAGTTGGCTCTTCCCCCGAAAAATGCGTCTACCACGTCTACTTCTGGTGCACAATTTGGTCATATCTTCCATTATTTTAATTTTTCACCAATTTTTAAAAAAAATTGTCAGCAAAACTTTTAGAATTGAATATTTTTATAACAAAGAACCTTACCGGGTTTCTATTCCATTTGTGACCCTTTTCTAAGTCCCTTTATATCTTACTCTTTTAGACACTTTCAATTATATTACTAAATTATATAGTTTTTTCTTTCATTAAAAAAAAAATCTCTAGTAAAAAGTATTTGAAAGAATTTTAATTTTTTTTCCAATTTGGTCAAAATAGGAGTGGCTTAAAGAATACCATAGTTTTAAAAAAAAGCTCTAAAATGATATCTATTTTTTAATAAATTTTTTTTATTCATAAAGGACTTTAAAAAAAGGGGCACAAATGGAATAGAAATCCGGTAAGGTTCTTTATAATAAATTTACATTGAAGGTAAATTTCTTATCTAGAATCAATTTTTCAATAATTTAGACTAAACTAATATAAATTAAATTCAAATTTTGAACTTCAATATTAAACTTGATTTTTTTCAAAAAAATTTTCTTATTAAAATTTCCTTTAATTTTCACAATTTTTTAAAAATTTTGAACAAACCCATAAATGGCTTTCCTCTTTTCCGGACGTGAAAAAACCTGATTTTTATTTAATTAAAAAATAAATATAGACCAAATGGAAAAAAATCAAGGCTTATTAATTGAATTTATCTCTGTTATTATTAATTCATATTTTTTAATAATTTATTATCTTTTGAAAATAGCTCATAGATTTGTATTTTTAATACTTAATACATTAGAAGGATTCAATACAACTAATTTCTAAAAATTAACATGATATTTTTAATTTTTTTTAATTTAAGAAAAAATGAATTTTATTTACAAAAATTTACTCATTTTTGATATTGTTGCTAAACAAACCTCGCTTGTATAATCGCAAAAATGAGCCATTTGCTATGAAAATTTGAATGAACTCGTTGTAAGACATTTATCCATGTCTTGGTTATTTATTCTAAATAATAAAACGAATCTAGATTATTTTATTATGACACATTCTAAAATTCTTGTCCATTTTATTCAAGTGCTCATTCAATTAACCAAATCAACTGAATTTTAGCTTTCTTTTGAAAAAAAAACAATAAATAAATTTTAAATTTGATCTTATTATGCACGAGAAACTTGGAATTTATTTCAAGGTTTTAAAAAAAGTATTGAGCAAAAAGTGTTTATTTAAATTAAAATTTTATTTTAAAAAATTGTTACTCATGACGTAAATATTTTCCAATTGCCACAACAACCCTTTTTTTTTCTTGAACAAACCGAATATTCTAATTTTGATTGTACTACTAGGTGGATTTTCCATTCAGCCTTCGATTTTAACTTTGAGTAAAATTTTTTTCAAAAATTTGGGTTTCAAACAAAGTTTCTTTTTTGATAAATAAATTATCTGGCAATTATTTATAAATTATTTGCAATGACTAGAAATACAAACCGCAAGCTTAAAATAATAAAAAATGAAATTAAAGCAAAACAAGTGAAAATATTATTGAAAGATGGGCTGATAAAATATCTTTTTTGTAATAGAAATATCTTTCATTGATAAATAAGCTAAAGAAAGATAATCGGTGTGAATAATTTTATTTTAAAGTAAAAAAAGAGATAAGCATCCTAAGTTAATAAACTTAAAGTTATTAGAGCTTTTGAAGCTTTGAAAAATTACACCCGTGTCGCAAAGATGTTTAATGTTTATCGACGTAGTGAACGTGCATGGGTAAATCTTAAAGGGAAAATTAAAAAGCTCAACAGTAAAGCTTCACGCTTTCACATGATACATACTAAACCCGCAATTTACCAACAAATGAAGCGAGATATAATAAAATGGATTGAAGAATCAAGAGCTTTTTACAATGTATGATAAATAATAAAGGTCTTTCACAATTTAAAGTTTCCAGTGGATGGCTAAGCAAGTTTTTAAAAAGAAACAATTTAGTTCTTAGAAGAATATCTTCTAGAGGTCGTGCTTTGCCATCAAACAGAGTCGATGTGATCAAAAAGTTCAGACAGTCGTTCCTCCTTATAACGAGACCCCATAAAACGAGAAACTCTTTATAAAAACATTTTACCTGGAATCGATTACGAGCAATACAAAGAGATATAAAAATGTTTTCTATAGAACGAAAACTTGATAAAACGAGTTTATTTTGAAAGACTGCTTAATCATTTTCTTAAGAAAAAAACTTCCTTTAACGAGCTTGAAAAAAAAACTTTCACACTTGTGCATTAAGAAAAAAGATTAAAAAAATAAAAATAAAACAATTAATTTTCTTTTTGTAATTGAATATAAATAACTGAAAATACTTGATTGTCTAATCTAATTGAAAAAAAAAAATAATTAAAAAAAAAAAAGATTATAATTGGAAAAAATTATAATAAATTTCAAAACTGCTGAAACAAAGCACATTCGTCCAGCTATCTGACACTGCCAAAATGGTCAATGAGGCAAGTCAAATTCTGAACGACCAACAAACATATCCCAACCACGTATACCCAATAAGAAACCAATTATCATACGCTTCCAAAATGAGACAAGCACCATACATAGCCCCTTCCAAGTCAAGCAACAATCGTCTAAATCATCAACTCAGTCCCAACAAGTTAAACTACCAAAACAATCAATATACAAATATAAATCCACTCAATCATCAGGAACAAACAACAATTAATTACAGACGTCCAAATGTCAACGACTACAGCTACCCGAATCTAAATGACTACTATCAACACCAACACCCGTATTTTCTGAACTCTCATTGCCAGCCAAACAATCTAATCCAAATATCGCAACAAGATCAATCTCAACAAATTCATCAAAATAAAACAAACCAACCGGAGCTCCATCAAATCGAGCAATCACAGGATCAACAAGCACAAAATTTTCAAATCGAGGACTCTTATATTCCAGACAAGCTATACACAATCAAGTTCAAAAGCAAAAAAAATTTTCCTGAATGGTCCAAAGACTACTTCAAGCTGGAGGACTACATCTCGAAAATTAAACCAGGTAGCAAATTGACATCAGCGTTCATCAATAAAAATGACGAACTAGTCCTAAAAACAAATCTCCTGAGTCAAGTTGATGACCTGAAATCATGGCCAGAATTGGCATTCGAATTTGGAATAACAGAAATTACGAAACAAAACAAACACTATCTTGCTCTACATAACGTGGAAACCAATTTTGACATTAGCCCTCAGAGATCAAGAAGCTATTTGAAAGAAAACTACGATATCGATGATACACTCAGAATGGTCCAAAAATCAACTGGTGTAAAACTAAAGCTAGTCAAAGCAGTAATGTCCAACACTGACAAATTCAATCAAATAATCAAAGATGGACATATAAAAATTGGATACTCCAGAATAAGAGTAACCGCATGGAGGTTCAACACAATGCCAGATCAGTGCTTCAAATGTCTAAAGCTGGGTCATGCAGCAGCGAAATGCCCAGAGAATCAGTTCACTTGCTTGAGATGCGCAGGAGACCATAGCTACAAAGATTGTTCAATCAAAGATCCAAAATTTTTTAAATGTAAAAACTGCGAGGGCAACCATGCAGCCTGCTCAAAAAATTGCCCAGTCCTAATCAAAGCAGTAGAAACCAAAAATATAAAGCAAGAAGAGAAATCAAAAAAATTAATAAAGACAAAACCACACAAAGATTTGAATCAACATTCAATAAAGATGCTCCATCGCAAACCCAGACTATCAATATTCTTAAACTAATTATCGAACTTTTCAAAAATATCAGAACCGTAAGTGCCGCAGTTCACGAAGATCCAGCTCGTATTCTAAAAATCAAAAGAGATAATCTTGGTTTAAAATACAACAATCAAATTGAGCATTTCATTTTTGCTAACCAAGATGAACAGGACCGAATCATGCTTTCCAATCAAATAGATAATGAATATGAACAATCATAAAAAACCCAAATTTCTACGCCTTAACTGCCAATCGATTTCAAGTTCTTCAAAAAAGATCCAAATCCATGATTTGATCAACAATTTCAATGTGGATTTTATTAGCCTCAACGAGACTTTCTTTAAAAAATCATGTAATTTTCAAATTGCCAATTTTTCTATTATCAGATCAGATCGGCTAAATAAAAAAGGCGGAGGCACCGCTCTAGGCATAGAAAAAAATATAATCGGCGAATAGATACTTCTCGATGAATTTGAGGAAACAGTTGGTTTCAAAATAAAAATAAACCAGAAATATGAGGTCGCTATCTTTTCGACCTAATCAAGTCCCTCCATAAAACCGAATGAAAAATTCTTTGAGTTTGTATCAAAGACATTCAAATACTTCTTAATTCTAGGCGACTTAAATGCTAAAAGTTTTGAATGGCACTGTACAAGCGAAAACACAAAAGGATCTGTTCTTAAGGCTATGATTGAACGGCACAGTCTAATTATCTTAAATGACAGCACACCAACTTACAAGAGAAGCAAAAACATATTAGATCTATCGATTTGCTCTAATCAATTATATAAGTACTTCGACAGTTTCCAATTCTTACCTGATTTGATCAGTGACCACCAGCCCACAATTACATGTCTATCTCACCTAGAAGTAGAACAACGTGAATTCAAAATAATTAACTGGGGAAAATTTAAAGTGATTTTATCCAGAAAATCACAGGATGGAATCAAACAAAGCGATCTAAGCAGTCAACCAGATCTTGATCACGAAGTTGCATCAGTAACCCATAATATTAAGTCAGCACTTACTGAAGCAACTATAAAATTCAAAATAAAAAATTCCCAAAAACAAATGGTTCAAGTCCCAATTGAAATTTTAAAACATATCAAGCAAAAAAGAAAGCTTAGAAAACTTTATAAAAACTCAAACAATCCTGCTCACAAAAAACTTTTCAAAATGTTTGAAAGGAAACTAAAGAAAGAAATAATGTTTTGTAAATCAACCAAACTTGTAGGCGAACTAATTAAGCTGAAAAATTTCAACCAGTCACAGACAAAGCACTGGAAACTATTGAATAGTATAAGCCGTACAACTGATCAAGTTTTGGGGAAAAAATTAACAATCAGATGTCAAGACAACAACCAAACGAACGACTGTCAAGAAATTTCAAACCTATTCGCAGATAATTTAGCTAGTATCTTCACCGATAACTCACTACAGTTGGACAACATCAATGGCATTGAAGACACAGCCACATATCGACATGAAGATAAACATGCAATAAACATTTCACCAAAAGAAATGATTGACTCGTTAACTGGCACCAAAGCAAAAGCGTCACCTGGCTTCGATGGCATCACTAATAAAGTTCTCAAAAATCTCCCCTTTAACACATTATGTTCGATCCACGCAATTTTCAACGCATCTCTCAGACTTGGATACATACCATCAATATGGAAAAAATCAAAAATAGTCATGATATTGAAAAAGAATAAGCCACCTGACAATTTAACATCATACAGACCGATTTCACTTCTAAACTGCTTGGTGAAGTGGCTCGAAAAAATAAACAATACTAAAATACAAACTTGGACAGAAAGTGAAAATATTCTTCCGCTAATTCAATCTGGATTCAGGAGAAAAAAAAAGTACCCAAGACCACATTCTTAGAATTAATCAATCGATCGTTGATGGCTTCAATCGAAATGAATTAACTGGAGCTATTTTTTTTGACCTTGAGAAGACCTTTGATAAGACATCCCATCGTGGAATGATAGCCAAATTAAAAGACCAAAATATCCACAGCTTGTTGTTAAACTGGATCAGAAACTTCCTAAATGACCGATCATTCCAAGTTTGTCACAACCAAACCTAATTCTTAAAGAGAAGTCAATAACTTGTGGAGTCCCTCAAGGTAGTTGCTTCTCACCGACCCTGTGTATTCTTTTCTTTAGTGACATTGCTTACAGTCTGCCAAAGGAAGTAAAAATTGCACTGTTTGCGGATGATCTTTGCATATGGATTTCAAGAACCTCTAAAAAAGAAATTGAGCGTCTCCTTCAAGATGCAATAGAGAAAATTGTTGAGTTTTGCAAAAAATGGGGCTTCAAAATAAATAAAACAAAAACATGCCACACTACTTTCACAAGAGCTGGTGCGAGAAGCAACTACGTAAGAAAATACAAGCTAAATATCAAAATTGAGCAAGAAGAGGTACCTTTAGAGCAGAAACCAACCTTTTTAGGAATCAGACTGGATCCAAAACTTGCCTACACAGCACATCTACAAGACGTTATAAAGAAACAGACGTCAAAAATAAATCTATTCCGTAAAATTAAAAGCTTTAAATGGAGTTCATCTCTAAGAATCAATTTAACCCTATATAAAACTTTAATTCGCTCATTGTTTGATAACTGTTTCTTTTTTTTAAATTCGGGAAATGAAAAAATAAAGCTTAAACTACAAAAAATGCAAAACAGGATTCTAAGAATTATAAAATTTTTTCCTCTTAAAACAAGCATTAATACTATGCATAAAGTACTTAAAATTGATAAAATAGAAGACAGATCAAACCAACTATTCATTAAATTTATGAAAACGAGAGCTCAACATGAATTAATCGCAAAAGAAATCCACGATTACCTTTCTAAAAGACCAAATGAATCACAACAAAAATTCAGAACAGTTTTTGACAAGCTACAGTGATAAATTTAAATTTTTTTTTTACTCAAAGTCTTCAATGTAACTTAACTTAAATTTTTTTTTTTTGTTTTTTTCTCAATTTTAAATTGTCTTTGTGGCTGAAATTAATAATAATAATAATAATTAATTACAGAATATTCCTAACAGGCTGGCTGAAAAGAGGGCACTACGCCGTTCGGAGCCGCCAAGAGGAACTATTCCCTCTAAATTATATATTAAATAAATAAATAAATAAATAATCTAATTGAAAAAAATGACAGATAAACTTGTTCAAAAAAAAAGAAAGTGTATCTCGCTTGAGACTAAAATAGAAATTATAAAAAAAATATTGCCATCAAAAAATCAAAGGATGCAATCGAAAGAATTAATGATTTAAAAAGATTTTTTCTAAATAAAAAAGAAGATTTTTCCAACGTTGTTGACTTTTTGTTTAATACTGAAAATATTGTAATAGAAAAATGAAAAACCAAACAATCCAGTATTACAGATCTTGTAAAAAAAGCTTAATTTTTAGTTTTGTTTATCTTTTTTTTTTTTAACTTTTTCAATAAAAATTTTTAATAAAAAAATAAAAATTGCCCATCCTTTTCAATGGGATTTCGATAAAACGAGTTTCGATATAACGAGCACAAAAATTTTCGCCCAACTTGCTCGTTATACCGAGGAACGACTTTAAAAGAATCAAATTTAAAACGGTCTTTGGATCAAATATAAAATTTAGACCAAACCACAATTTATCTTGATACATCTGCAACAAAAAACACTTAAAGATCTCAACCCTCCGTACTTTCGATTCAGAAACAATCAAAACTGGCTTTTTTCAGCGAGTCTTTCTACCTCACGTGATGCAAAAAGCATGATATGTACCTTGAAAGTGCACCGTGTCATGTTAGTTCTGCTACAATTGAATTACGGACGATTTTAAATTTTGAATATTCTTTTATTTGTCCACGTTTGACTAGTTTTCTACAACCTGCGAACTTTTGTTGACTTTTATCTTTCAAAAAGTCTTATTATGAGAAGTGGACGCAGTGGTTTCTCAATGACTCAAAAGCATTTACCAAAAGTGGCTACTTAAGATCTCCAGATTACGCAAAAACGATAGGATGGCTATCTGAAATATGATATGAATTTGATTCTTCAATCATCAAAACTTCATTTGAAGTTTGTGGAATAACATAAAATAATATTGAAGACTTTCATTCTACACTTAATACATTTTTGCAAAGCGAACCTATCGGAGAATATCTAGATATAAGTGATGTAGAAAATGATAAAGATGGTTTTGATAATCATTGTGAGATTGAAAACGATGAGACTTACCAAGATGCAGATGAAGAAGATACAAGTGAGGACGAAAGATTGGAAGACGAAGATCTATTCCAATCCTCCAACGATTCGCTTGAAGATGTGGTTGAGTCAAATGTTGAAAGTGACGTTCATAAGAAATCTTTGAAAACGAATCTACTTCTGGCTAAGAAAGTATTATTTCTGACGCTGTATAGAATCGTCATCAACTGATAACGATAATTGTACATTTTAAATATCTCAAAAGAAAGTAATCTCTCACCAGATGAAATTTTCTTGGTCAACAAAAATTTTCTGTATTGAGATGATCTAAGCAGTTAGTGAATGTAAATAATAGTTAGGATCAAAATATTGTAAAAAGCGTAACTTAGAAGCAAGTGGTAGTTTAAGAAGGTCAAAAAAAATAAATTAGTTTAAAAAGTTAAAATATTTATTTAAAAAAATTTTAAATTCGTTCCTGTTCAATTTTTATATTTGATTATTTTTTTTTTAATTTGATATTGAATTTATTGTTTTTCTTAGTTAACATAGGTTTTTTTCATTTTTTTCAATTGTAAAAAATTATAATTTTGATTCTGTTCAAATAAAAATTTCTAGATCCTAAAAGATTCTTTTTTTTTTTTAAACTGTGTTTATAAAATTACAAATTTTACTTATACCTATATGATATAGGTAAATGTGAATTTGTGCGAGTCAAGAATACCAAATAAATGCAAGTGTCCCTCAAGGCTCAGTAATTAGTCCTCTTTTATTTAATATATAAATTAATTAAGTCTAGAATTACAGCATTCTTTTAATTAATCTACCATTGGATTAAATTTAAGTGTTGTATCTAACGTGATGCCTAAGAATTTCACTTTTTCCTCGATATTTAAGGTGTTATTATTAATTTTTAGGTCAAAATTGGTTTTAACTTTTGTTTTTTCTCAAAGATCATGTTACATGACTTTTCAATAGATATTTTCATTTTCCATTTGAAAAGCCATTTTTAAACTTCTTTTAGGTATTTATAAATCACATTTCCAAGATTTCCTATCTTTTTGAAAATAAAAAAGGAGCCAAATCTTCTGCAAAAAGAAGAGAGTCCTGCCAGTTTGTCTCTTTTTAGTATGTCATTTATAGAAAGATCGTCTCGTTTAAATTGTTTTGTACACTTTTTTTTAGGTAATCACTTATCTCTTGTGATATTTCACAATTATCCTCTGTTTCAACGAAATCGAGATGATGACTAAAGTAAGAGGCCAACAGATCTCCAAAGATTTTTCCATTATCTATATCCATATTAAGTTCTTTACCGTCTTTAAGAAGTGATTTTTCATTTGATAAGTTTTCTGCAGGACTTCTTTGTATCAAGATAAGCCTAAAAAAAACACAATTTTTTGTTTTTAGTCGTTACAATCATACATATGCAACCAAAAAAGGTCGGGTATGGGTGTCGGGTTTGGTTGTATCCCCAAACTCGACAACTTACCCGTTATACCCGACTTTTTCAGGTATTAACCCGACAACCGAACCGACAACTAACTCTAAATACTTAAAATTATTGACTGTCTGTGAATTTCTAAAAATAAATTATTAATTTTAATATCAACAAAATTAAAATTTTTTATCAAATAAAAATTATTTTTTCTTTAACTATTTATTTTTTCTTTTTTTAAATAAAATGTATCGTTTAAATTTTTAAGCTATTGAGTAATTCAAGATTACATTTTAATAATGCTCTATTTGTTTTTAAATCATCACTCATGTTACCTGCCCTTTTTTTACAAATAACACCACAAAGACTAAAAAAACGCTCTATAAATGCAGACGAACCAGGAACTGAAAGCAGATTTTGTGCAAGCTTAAATAAGAGTGGCATTTTAATTTTGTTTTCATTCCAAAACTGTTTTGAAGTCAGCGGTTTTTCGTTTTCTTCCAACGGCTCATTAATTAAAGAGAAAAAAATATCCTTTTCTCTCCTAATATTTGTAATATTTGCTTTGCTCAGGCCGGAATCCACAATTTCATCGTCGTTTTCATCATCTTTGTGTAAATCAAAAAACAAGTCATCATCATCTTCCTCTTTTAAATTTTGCTTCTTTTCTTTGCGCTGACTGCTAGTTTTATTTGCTTTTTGCAACGAATCTTCTTTACTAAGAATAGCCAAAGCAACATCAACGATTGAGTACAAAGCCTTCTTAGAAAATTCTTCGGAAAATTTTTTCCAATACCAAACACTAAGCTTCGATGTATCTAAGAGAGCTGCGACCACGTAAGCATTTGAATTTAATTCGAATTCAAACTTTTTTTTAAAACATTGTATTAATTTTAAACAAACAGTTTTATATTTTTGGTTTAGTGAAAGTTTGTTCCACGTGTTAAAAAGAATCAAAAGTGAAGGTATCACCTCAGAAATTGATGACTGAGTACGTTGGAAAGCGATTGAAAATCTGTAGGCTGGTAATAATATCTGTAAATAAAACTCTATTTTTTGAAAGCTTAAAGGACAATCATTAAGATTAATTCCACGTTTATGAGCTTTGTAAAAAGACAATAAAGTCAAAAACGATGATGACCATCTGGTTGCGTTTTCGCATCTAATTCGGCTCTTTTCTAGTCTAAAAATCTCATTCTTTCTGTTTGACTTTCTAATACTTTTTGCAAATGAATTGAGAGCAGCTAAGTCCTTAGACATACCTGCAAAAGATTTTATTGCTTTTCGTACAGCTAAGTTACATTTTTGACACGCGCAATTGAAACGTGTTATTTTTGTTCCTTTTTCATGGTCAAGCTCTATAACTAAATCTTCAAATAGTTCGGATTGATTTGCTATATTAAACTCATTATCTGAAGTATTCTCGTTTTCAACAATTACATGTTCTTCGTCAACTTCATTTTCTGTTGTAGCAGATATTTGAGGAATAATTGGGTTAATATCCTTTATTAGCTCTCTTATCTCATTATCAATCTCTTTTAAATTAAAAACTTTTTCAATAACGTTGATTTCAGCTTTTAATTCGACATCATCACTGTTAGGCTCTTCGATCTCATCTTCAGATTCAGCATCATAATCATAGCCTATTTCTTCACTTTGTTCACTATGTTGAAATAATCGTAAAAGAGAACTCCCCTCATCGCAAACTACTCCTAAAAAAAAATTTTTATTAAAAAAATATTTCTTTTTAATTTCCTCTTAAATTTAAAATGCCATGTTGGTTAGTTGTTAGACAAACTTGCTAGACTAATAATTTGCTTAGTAAAATTTTTTTAACTTGGTTAACCAAAATCACTAAAACTAGAAATTTAATAATTTAAAGTTGATAATCACCTTTAATTTTTGACTTATCAAAATCATAATCATTCACAATAAGCTCAATCATTTTTTTTATATTTTCGGCGTTATGAGAACCAATCATTCTTTTGAATCCAATAACCAAACACTCTTTTTCCAAAGTTTTATTAGTTATCATAGCTGCTAATCCCATAAAATCAATAATTTGAAAGTCTGACCAAATATCCACAATTAAAATTATAACACAAGCATCGTTTAATTTTTTATTAATAAGATCTTTTAATTTTTTTAACGCATTTGGCAAAATTGTTCGCCTGAAAAATTTTAGCCCAGGGACTTTTATACCAGCTTTACTTAAGATTTTAACTAAATAAGGATTCTTTAGCTCTTTAATTGCCGAGTTTGATGACATAAAGTATTTTACTAAATCAAGTTGATATTCATCAATCCCTAATAAATTTTTTTATTATTAAAAATAAAAATATTTTTAATTTGAGTTTACCGTCAAAGTCTAAATTTTTGGAGGCATACCAATTTTCAAACCACTGACTGAGTCTATTATCAGAACTCGTATTATGTGTTTTTAAATGAGTCGTTAAATTTGAACTTTCACCTAATTTTTCATTCAGAATTGTATAGCATACAATACAAACAAATTCGATAGAACCTTTAGGATACGCCTCGAATTCTGTTTGTGAATCGAAAAAATTATAAATTGGCGTTTTGTCGCAATTTTTCAGTTCAACTTTAAAACGTTTTTTTTCAAATTTTTTTTCAGATGCTTGTTTTAGCAAGTTTTTAACATTTGAATAATATTCTGTTTTTTTTTCGTCAGAAATTTGTTTTTTTTTTGACTTCGGTATGTTTACTAGACTATCAAGTTCATTATTAATAGTCGAAATAATTGAGTCAATTCCAATTGTTTGGTTTGAACTGCTTGTTGCAGCAGATTTGGGAATTGATTGTTTATTTTGAACAATTTGTTTTTGAGGGTTAATTTCCAACGATTCAAAATACATTGATTGGGTCGGAGCTCTCTTTACCCCACTGCGAAGTCTTAAAGAAATCATTTCTTCTTTTTTTGGCTCTTTATTAAAAAAAATAATTTCTAAAATTTTAAATCTCAAAGAATAGTTTTTATTTACTGGAACTAAAATGTTCGACATTAATTCACATCTAAAACTTGCTGTATGAGAATTTTCAGCCTCTTTAAGAAAAACATTATAAAAGGCATTTTCTTCTAACTAAAAAAAAGGATTGAATTATAAATTTTTTTAAACAAAAGATATAATAAGATAAAAACCTCATCAAATTTAATTTTTTCATTTAAATTTTCAACAGGTACACACAAAACTTTTCCAAGGAATTTAGACTTAGCAAGTTTTGGGTCCGGTTGATCCACACAAACTCTAATTTTCATTGAATTACTCATTTTAATTCCAATATTTTCCTAATTTTAATTCTAATTGAATATAGTTTTAAAATCTAGTTGTGTTAGATGTAAGAAGAACAATGTTAGATAAATTATTGTAATCAAAAGTTAATTTGGATTTATTCATTCTTTTATTTTTTATATTTTATAAAATAAATTAATTTTAAGCTCATTAATTTTAATTTTTTATTTAAGTTTTTAAGTTTAAGTGTGTAATTTTAAGTATTTAGAGTTAGTTGTCGGTTCGGTTGTCGGGTTAATACCTGAAAAAGTCGGGTATAACGGGTAAGTTGTCGAGTTTGGGGATACAACCAAACCCGACACCCATACCCGACCTTTTTTGGTTGCATATGTATGGTTACAATCCACTAAATATTGAACTCTCCTTCGAACTTTTCTTAGTCATCTCAAGGATATATAAAAAAAATTTATAATGAGTGGTGATTTAAATGCGAAGACTAAAATTTTAGGTTGTTCTATTGAAAATGAGAATGGCCTTATCTTAGAGAAAATTATTAACAAGCTCAACATCTCAGTGATCAACGATAAAACACCAACATATAATAAATATAAGACAGATAATAACGAAGTCCTAGATATTTTTTCAATACCATCTTTACTCTCTGATAGAGTTGTTAACTTTAAAGTTATGATTGATGATGAAATGTTGAGTGATCATTTTCCCATTCAGGCACATATCTCAGTTGAACATTTGATTACAATCAATTCCCCTAATTTTAATTTTAATTTTAAAAAAGCAAATTGGGATCTCTACTAAGAATTACTTAGGTCTTCAAGTCATAATAAAAGTTATACGGAAAATATTGACGAGCTAAATGAACGCATCTCAAAAAACATCATTAATGCTGCTCAAAAAAGCATACCCTTGCAATCTACAAAAAAACTTGTAACTTACCGAAAAATAGTGTAATATTTATTAAGGAACAGAGAAAAGTAAGTAGAATGACTCAGTCATGTTCCAACATACCTCTCACCCAACTCAAAAAGCCGATTCGAAACTGTTAGTAATTTAAGTTTATTAAAAGCCTCATAATGTAACATGTTAGAGGGAGTATCATATTTCAAATTAAGAATAGATCTGATTGCTGTATTCTAAATTGCTTGTAGTTATTTGATAATTTTTCTGACAGTTTCGAAACGGCTTTTTGAGTTGGGTGAGAGATATATTGGGACAGGACGGAGTCATTCTATTCCATTTGTTGTAAGCTTGGTTGAGGAATACAAAGAAGTTTCAAATCAAGATATATTGAATACCCAAGTCCATCGTGTAATTGCTACTTTACTATTTCTAACTTTTTCTTTTTTTCATGAAGCTGCAACTGTGTAAACATCTGTCACATGTTACAACCTATTTCAAAAAATGTCTTTTAAACTTTCTTAACCTTTTTTTTATGTTTTTCATTTATTTTAATTCTATCTTAAAATTAAGTAAAAAGCTTAAAAAATGAAGTGTAATGTCTGACAACTATAAGGATCTAGTCGACTATTGAAAGAGAGTGCTGCAGTACTTTCCAGCATTGAATAATTCTATTTGGCTCACTTTAAAGCGTCCGAAAAACTTAACGATTCTAATTGTGATTCAGTCGATCTTTTAATCCTAACATTAATAATAATAATTGTCCCTATTCTTTCCTAGTGGATAATGGGGAGGCACTCATCTCCTTTTCAAGTACCTTTTTGAGCAACGGCTCCTTTCAACATGATGATCATCAAATTTTTATGAAAATTAGTCTCAAACTTTGTGATAGCTGATTTTCGGTATTTATTTCAACGATTAATAGCTTGATCCTTTTTATAGCATCTTTCTATTCATTTTTATTTTCCATAATTTTCCATAGATTTGGCCATTATAACTAATTCTATTTCAGTAATCGAATAATTTTGAAGTGCTTTATTGAAATGCTTTTAGAAGTATGCAATTGGACACCATCAATATTCTGGGATATTTATAATTTCAACTTGTAAATATTTTATTGAAAAAAATAAAATAAATGTCCAATCAGTTTTTTTTTTAAATATAATATTTAATAATCAATAATCAAAGCTATTTACTTAATATTCCATTTATTATTATTTAAACACTTTCTTTGGAATAATCCGAAACTACTGTTTTAATTCTATTGTCCAATTCAACAAAAGCTGGTCTACGCTTTGGGACTCGACCTGTAGCCAACTGTACTTGGATCGTTTCTGTGTAACTTTGTTCCAATTTTATGCCATCTACAAATGTGTAAAAAGAAGGATAACGCTTAATAACTTTTTGAAGTGCGTTATGCCATCCTTCGATATTATTGTTGGTGCGTGGCAGACCTTCGATATTTCGAGCATAAACACTCCGAAATTCGTGTTTATAACGCGGGTCTTTCCTCCCGACACCTTTTTCCCTTTATAATTCACCCAAATATGTAGACTCAAAATATTTAATAAATGTATTATAACACTTAAAAAAAATTTCATTTGATTCATCTTTTCTAAAAACATCATTTGCACAAACTAAGTCGGAGATTGGAACAAAGGCTAAAGTAGCAATTTTCTTAAAAAATAATCTTTTCTCGCTTTTGTCGATATAATCATTTTGAAAACCTAAATTTTGAATTTTTCTCCATAAATTTTGCTTAAAGTAAAAGAAACAACCAAATGATCCAGTTTTATCCAACATTTTTTTAACAGCTCCCAAAATAGCTTGTTCGAAGTCTGAACTGACTGATGATAATTCGATGTTGATCGAAATTTTTATTTGGTTTAAAACTTTTTCATAAGTTTCTTGTGTTTTATCTGGTAGTAGAGCATAGATCCAGGGTAAATTTTTCCCTTTAACCAACACGTGCAAAGTAAAAAGTTGATAAAAAAATTCTGGTGCCACGTCAAATGTTCCATCAACATACCAATTCAAATTGGACTTAAGTAATTGTAAATTTTCTCGGTGCCAAACATAATAAATCGATTTGGATCGCCGTGTCCAGAATCAAAGATAATAAATTTTTGCTTATTACATGTAAACGTGAACTCTTCAGGCAATATCAGATCTTGTCTTTTTTCTGGCTTTGGATAGTGCGAATAAGGTTTTTTTTTGATAACATACGCTGTCTTAAGGCGTCATAATTTGGTAAAATAACTTGTTCTTCAATGGATAAAGCTCTTTGTGCGTTTTGAATAGTACTTCTTGATGTACTTGTATTTATTCTTTTTAGATCTTTTATTGCTTTACGAACTTCTATTTTAGCTGGTTGAGCAGGATGTTCATGCCAAACATTCCCCTCTGTAACTGGCGGGTACAAACCAATTGTATAAATTCGAGCTTTACAGTCTGGTTGAGTGTTACACCGCCAACTATGTTTATTGGTAGTTTTCGCAACATAATCTAGTTTGTGTTCGAAATTACGATAAATTAGTAAATTTCCGCCACGTTGTGATTGACATAAATCTAATTTTTCATAGCAATTAGACAATTCTTCGTCCATAATTCAATCACTTTTTTTATTTTTAATTATTTCTGCTGAGTGAAGTCAAGTTAAGTCAAGTGAAGTCGAATTTTATTTCAAGTTTTTTAGTTAAATTAATAGACGTCGAGATTTTATGGTGTCTACTTATTTTTTAAATCAAAATTAACTCATCAATTACATCTAGTCAAATTTATAGTCGTCGAATTTATTAGCGTCGAATAAACCTCCTACCAATATTCTGTGATAATACTGCTCTTTCTCTTATCTTTCGGTTAATTTAGACTAGCGATTTTGTCGGTAAACTTGGTTCGCTTATTACAGTTATTAGGGACGGCTCTAGTCTACTTTATGAACTGATTTAAAACGAATTCTGTTTTTCTAAGTATGTTGAGTTTCTTTAAACTAAAGTATTTATATGAACAACGCTGGGCATTATTAGGAACAGAGTTACAAATAATCAGCCTTCTTGATAATTCTATTCTCTAATCGCAGGTATCCAAGGAATTAATTGGGGATTATATATTTATTTAAGTGAAAAAGGAGATTTCTTAGGTAAACTCTTTTATTAGAATGCAAATTCAAATGCAATAATTCCAAATAAAAAATAATAAATGCGGAAAAGCAAAAAATGCATTAGCATAGTGAACTACGAAATTAGGATATAAAGACTGCTTCAGGTCTTTGCAGTATTGATGGAATTTAAACAAAATGGAATGACTGATCTAACGAATGGTAAAGCTCATTTTGATTCAAGATCACGATTAACTTTCGCACAAACAGTAAAGTCGATTTTTGTATAACGAACGCATTCTTATTTTGAATACTTTTTTATATTTATGTGTTTATTTTCTATTTTAAATGTTTTTGAGCTTTTGAAATTTCGGAATAACAAAGTGTTTCAAATGTCAAATGACAGTGGTTTTTTCATTTTTAACAAATTAATACATAAAAATTTTGAGCTCAAGCTTTTCAAAAGACTTGACAATTTATTTATTATACGCTTTGAAAATCTAGCAAAACAAATAATAAGCTAAGTACTGTCGATCTATGTATAACGAACCCCCATTTAACGAAGTTCTCTATATGACGAATAAGAATCCAGGAACCGATTTTTCATAAAGGAGAAAGATTTCTAATTTCCTTTGATACAACGAATCTCTTAATGACGTTATCCCGATATAACGAACTAATAAAAAAAACGACTATTTTTCTTAAGAAAAAAACCTTTTAATAATGAGTTAAAAAAAAATGACATCCGTTAATTAACACCTTGGTAATAAAAAATTGCAAATAACTACTTGAAAATTACTTATCTTATTATTTAAAATTTCAGCGATTCTCTAAAAAACTCTCATAATACTTTTACATGATGTCAAAAAGTTAGGAAGTAAAACGTATAAAATTATATACATGAATAAAAAAAATATTCCCACACTCAATTAAAAAAGTGATAAATTTATCTAAAATGTGTCAATTAAGAATAATTAAACAAATAAAAAAAATAAAAAATATTTTTGAAGTTTATTGTAGTTTAACCAATTAGAGACTTTAGTTTAGTAGCAATTAGTAACTTAAGTAACAATTTAGTTTAGTTTTTTTACTTCAAAGACAAATTTAGTTAAGTTTAGAGACTTCAAAGACAAATAATTTCTTTTGTGCAAATATTTTTATACCAAAAAAAAATTAGAGACTTCTAAGACTTCAAGTTTACTCTCATCTAAAATTGAAAAAAAGAATTTTAATTTTACAAAATGAAAAAACCAGTTAAGAGACTCGATTCTAAAGCTTTGATAAACATATCAAAAATGGTAAACAATTATATCATACAAAAAGAGATACTAAAAAAAGATAAATCAAGACATGCAAGAAAAGAAAACAATCTCAAGCAGCTATTACAATTAATTAAGTCGTATGCCAAAGAAAATCTTAATCTCAACTTAGACCATGACTTAAATTTGATTCAAGAACAAGAAAACGATAAGTCTGAAAGCGACAGAGACCTTATCAACTTTGATTTCACTATGTTTGAACAAAATTCCAAATTGAATTCGACCAATATAGATTGTGATGAAGAAGGAAGACAACTAATTTTTTTTCTCTCTTTTTATTAGATTGTGATTAATGTTTTTTTATAATAAATTTTTATGATTAACAACTTTGTAAAAACCAAATTAATCCACATCCCAGTTGAATCAAAAGAGAACTTTTTAACACCCACTAATCGAAAAAGACAGAGAAGTCTCGAAAATGGCCCCAGAAAAAAAAATAAAACAACTCCCTTTTCACCAATAGAAGTAGTAACATGTCAACTGACTAATAGATCATATGTAAACTATCAAAACCAATATCTTATTGCTGGTCTACAACAATCTGGCAAACCACTCTCATCGCAATTGTTTAGCACAAATCAAGCTCCAACGTCTCAACCCAACTCCCAAAACCAATACTATTATCCAGGACCTTCCAACTTACACAACCTTTACTCTTCACCGTCAATCACCACAAGTCAAACAAATGTAAAAAAAATGAACCCCCATAATTCTTCGATAACCTTTTTTTTTTAAAGAAAGCAAATGCATTTAGTAGTATCTCAAGTTCACCTAATACCAATTTTTTATCATCGCCCCGGACTATCGATCGGTCATCTGCTCACATTAATGGTCGAAATTTAAATTTTCAATTAGATAACATGTCTCATGTCAATCGTCCAAACCAATACCCTCATCCAAGACCTTCAACATCCCACAACCTTTATCCTTCACCTTCAATCCCAACAAGTCAAACAAATGTAATAAAAATTGAACCCCCAAAAGATATTTTTCTAAAATTTTTTTATTTAAAGCCAGTAAATGCCTTTGGTCGAATCTTGGATTCACCACAATCTTATTATGTTCAATCGACCAGCATAGTCAATACTATTGGTGTACAACATCAGGCCAACTCGATCCAGTTAAATCAAAATCAGTCGGCTAATTCTCATATTTTACAAAATGGTATTCAACCCAAAAAATCTTAATGTGGTAGTATATCACACCAACGAATAAATCATAGAGAGTGTCCATTAAATAAAAAAAGATTGAGTGCATTTATAAACGATGATATCGAGTCTGCCATAGAAGCTATTGAATCAACGACTCAGATAGTACCTACAATAACTGATCATACGTATTTATATTTTTTTTACAAGTCTTTCATAATCGAGTATTTACATATTTTTCATTTGTAGCAAAAGGACCTCAAATGCAAGAAGCTATTTGATTGCCCGTAAAAAATATGATACTAAAAAGATAATTGGTAAATATATCGATAAAGATCCCGATTCAGAGAATTTCGGATCAATTATTCTTCCAAAAAGAACCGTTATCTGTCAATATTGTTCCGCTTCTACGTGGATAGAAGAAAAATCAAACGGAACATTAACCAATCCTCAATTTGGAATTTGTTGTGCTAAAGGGAGAGTTCTCCTTCCAACTCAAAACACACCACCAGAAGAAATTTTTGAACTTTTAACTGACAACTCGACCGAAGCGCAAGATTTTAGAAAAAATATTAGACTCTATAACAAAATGTTATCGTTCACGTCCATTAAATCGAATTACAATAGAGATTTGATGAAATCAACATCTGGTGTATACACCTACAGAATAAACGGACCAGTTGTTCAAAGAATCAGCAATTTAAAACCCGATGATTCACAAAACCCAATTTACTCTCAAATCTATTTATATGATCCGGAGTTTCAAGCGAAATACCGAGAAAATAAATTTAAATCAGTCATTAATTTAAACATTCTGAACCGACTTCAAAACTCATTAATGAGATCCAATCCGTACGTTAAATTATATCAACAATTAGGCAGAAGGTTCAGGACCGATCCATCTCTCAATTTAAACATTGTCCTTAAAAAACGCGTAGCCAAAGATAAACGTTACAATTTACCAACAGCCCTAGAAGTAGCCGCTTTGATTTCGAATGAAGACTACGAAGCCGTTAAAAACGAGTTTCTAATTCACACTAAGGATGGCAAGATGAAGACTATAGACCCGATTTATAGTTATTCTGACCCCCTTCATTATGTTCTTATGTTCCGAATGGAGAACAGGGATGGCAATTTGACACTTATCCGCTTAAGGATACTCCTAATAAGAGAACAACAATCGATTCAAATCGAAATGAATCCGAGAAAGTTAAATACGTATCGGCTATGCAATACTATGCGTATCAATTACAAGATCGACCAGGTATTCTACAAATTGTTTCCCTATTGAATAAGAATTTAATATTAACTTTTTTTAAAAAAGATTCCAACTTGAATTTATTTGGTAGACTTTTTCATCAGTATATCGTAGAACAATACGCAGGAAAGGTTGAGAGTGGTAGATTGAGATTTTTACGATTTAATCAGGAAAGTATTCGGGCCGAACTTTATCAAGGGCTAATAGACGCTGTGAACAGAGAAGATCAAGAAATGGAAAACATCGGTAAGAAGGTTATTCTACCGTCTTCATTTACAGGTAGCCCTAGACACATGAACGAACTATTCCAAGATGCTATGTCTGTTGTTAGAGCTCTCGGCAAACCTGATATGTTTATTACAATGACATGCAATCCAAATAGGCCAGGCCTGAAAAAAAATCTGCTTTTTTCACAAACACCAAACGATCGTCCGGACTTAGTCGCTCGGTATTTTCGAATAAAATTAAAAATGCTCATCAAAGACCTTATAAAAAATCATGTAATGGGAAGAACAATCGGACATATCTAGGTCATTGAATTCCAAAAAAGAGGCCTTCCTCATGCGCATATTCTTATAATATTGCATCCAGACGATAAGATAAAGACAGCTCAACAAGTTGACCTTGCAGTTAGTGCTGAGATACCATCAATAGAAGAATTCCCAAATATTTATAAAATTGTGAAATCGACTATGATGCATGGACCATGTGGTCCAGATTACCCAAATGCACCATGCATGGTAGACGGTAAATGTAGTAAGAAATTCCCAAAGGAATATACTGAAGAAACAATTATGTCAAATAACACCTTTCCAATTTATAAACGAAGCGCAAATAATCCAGACAATAAATGGGTTGTACCTTATAATCCGTATCTTTCAACGAAATACAACTGCCATATCAATGTAGAAGTGTGTAATTTTGTCGCAGCAGTCAAATATCTTTTTAAATATGTTTACAAAGGTAATCTTATTAAAAGCATAATAATCTAGAGTTATAATTTTAATTAAAGGCCATGACAAGTCTCTTATCTCAATTAATACCGATGATCCTAATGAACCCAATTCTTTAAGCACTGATACCAGTCTAAAAGTGAATGATGAGATTGAGAAATTCATAGATATGCGCTACATTAGTGCTCATGAGTGCATTTGGAGACTTTTTCATTTTGGCTTAACCGATCAGTATCCGAAAACAAGAAGATTACCAGTACACCTACCAAACCGACAAACTTGCTTTTTCAAAGCAAATGACCCTAAAGAGAAAATCTTACAAACGTCAAATGAGACAGAACTCACGGCATTTTTTAAGCTCAACAAAAAAAAACCTGATTTGGCAAAGCAATATTTCTATTATGAAATTCCAAAATATTTTACCTTTAATGAAAAGGAAAAAGACTGGAAAGCTAAGTCCAGGTAAACGAATTAAGATTAGAATTTCATTATACGATATATCTAAGTTTATTATTTAAGACCAGATGAAACAATAATCGGTAGAATGTATTTTGTTCACCCAAGCGATAAAGAACGATTTGCTTTACGTATTTTATTGGTTTATAAAAAAGGACCCGAATCATTTGAAGATCTACTGACGGTTAATGGAGAGTTATGTTCAACTTTTCAAGAAGCCGCTCAAAAAAATGGGTACCTTGAATCGAATAATCAGTGGTGTGAATCTCTTGAAGAAGCATGTCAAACAATTACAGACATCGAAGAATTGAGGAAGTTTTTTGTCATAATTTTAGAAAATTGTCAACCTTCAGACATGAAAAATTTATGGGAACGTTTCAAAAATGATCTATCGACCGACATTTTGTACAAATATCGAAACCATAAAAATGATCAAACTCTAAATTACGATGATAAAGTTAAATTACGATGATAAAACACTTCGTTATTTTACATTAGCCGAATTCTCCAGAGTAGTTCCAAAAATGTAGAGCAGATATTGGAACTTTTTAAATACGATCAAGACAAGATTATAAATTTTGATGAAATTCGACCAATTTATTCAATTAATAACCTTATTAATGAAGAGCTAGATTATAACGTCAAAATGTTAAAAAATGAATATTCTGAGAATCATCGACAATTGAATGTAGACCAATTACAAATATTTAATTCAATAATTGAAAGGATCAACAATGAAAACCAGTGTACATTTAAAAACATCACAATTTAATCATTAATATAACTTAATTAACTTTTCTTTCAAAATAGTTGATAATAATCTTTTTTTTGTCGATGGACCTGGTGGCACTGGGAAGACTTTTCTGTACAACACAATAATAGCTTATTTGCGCTCACAGAACAAAATTGTACTTCCAGTTGCTTCGTCCGGTATAGCAGCCTTACTTCTACCTGCTGGAAAAACAGCCCATTCTCGATTCTAAATTCCATTAAATCTTACAAATACATCAACTTGCGACATTTCAGTTCAGTCAGACCTTGCCGAATTGATTCACTAAGCCGATTTAATAATTTGGGACGAAGCCCCCATGATGCACAAACATGCTTTTCAAGCACTCGACCAAACCCACAAAGACTTATGTAAAGTTAAAAACAAAAATTTTGAAAAAATATTTTTCGGCAACAAGATTATGTTATTTGGAGGTGACTTTAGACAAATTCTGCCGGTTATTAAAAAAGGAAATGCTCAAATCGTTAATGCCACATTAAACAAGTCAACGTTTTGGAATCATGTTACAATCATGAAGTTAAACTTAATATGCGAGTGTTAAACAAAACAGGTAGAGACAGCGAAAGAGCTCGAAATTTTTCTGAATTTTTCCTAAGAATAGGAGAGGGTAAAGAAAAAAGGTATAAAGATCCTAATGGTTATGATGATTTGATTGAATTGCCAGAACAAGTTATAAATCATTTTGACAAAGAAGGTTTGATCAAGCAAATCTTCCTGAATATTTGCACCAAGTAAATTTTTTTTATTTTCTTATTTTAATTCTTACTTATAACTAATCTAATTTAATTCAGTTCAAACCCACATGAATTTATTGATTCGGCTATCCTATGTCCAACAAACGAAGAAGTGGATTCGATAAACGAAATAGCAACATCTTTTTTGCCAGGTGAGATTATGGAGTATTTGTCTCAAGACTCGGTAGTCGTTGACTCCGATACAGCACAATATCCGACCGAATTTCTAAATAGTATCAATCCACCTGGCATTCCACCCTTCAAATTGTCTCTTAAAGTTGGTCAACCAATTATTCTTCTTCGAAACATAGCGGCAAATATGGGACTATGTAACGGAACTAGATTGATTGTCAAACGTTTACACAAACACTTGATAGTATCCGAAATTGCAATAGGTAAGTTAAAAGCTAAATGTGTTCATATTCCAAGGGTACCATTGATACCATCCGATTCAGGTCTTCCGTTTGACTTCAAGCGAACACAAATTCCAGTAAGACCTGCTTTTGCTATTTCTATCAATAAATCGCAAGGTCAAACATTGAAAAGGGTAGGAGTGTACCTTGAAAATCCGGTATTCAGTCACGGACAACTTTACGTAGCCCTTTCAAGGGTATCTGACTTTGACGATATTACTATAACATTACCGAAAGGCACAAAATACACAAGGAATCCAGTTTTTTATGATGTTTTTAATAATGTTAAAATGTAAATTTTTTATTTTTATTAATTGTAAATAGTCTTTTTTATAAATTGTAAATAAAATTCATTTGTACAATAACTTTTTTTGTTTACCATCGCTTATGACGTTTACCATAGTGGGGGTTTCTAGTTTTTGTTTAAGTTTATGTCCTTAAAAGTATATTACAAAAGCTTACCAAATATCAACTTTTCCCATTTCTGTATAATATTCTTTACCATCATAGGTTAATTTAAGAAATTGACAATTCTTTGATGATTTTTTAGAATCATTCCTGTTACTATTAATTTTTCGCCAAAAGTGGTTTGAATAAACTTATTGGCAATTATGATAACAAACAAAAGAAAAAGGTTGAAGAGGAGGTAGAAAGGAGATAGGTAACGAAGCAAGCTCTAAAATATAATTTAGAGCAAGCTATAAAGAATTTAAATATAAGTTCAGCACCAGGTCCCGATAATATCCATAATTTATACTTAATAAATTCTTCTGATGATTTTGAAAAACTAATTCCGGACTTGTTAAATTTGTCTGCGAGAACAAATGCGTTACCTAAAGCGTAGAAAATTGCAAGATTAAGCATGATCCCCAAATAAAAAGCAAATAGCCCAAGTCCTAAAGTTTAAAGACCAGTTAGTGTCACGAGTTTTCTAGAGAAATTGCCGGAAAGACTTGTCTTAAAATAGACAAACACGTTTATTGAAGAAAATGAGCTGATATTTAAACAATAATCAGGGTTTAGTAGGCATAGACAAACTAGGGATAATTTATTTCATTTTATTTAAAAAACTATTGAAACATTCTAAAGAAAAAAGAAAGTTTATGCCATTTTTTTCGATATTCAGGTAGCATTCGACAATGTCTGGCATAAAGATCTTCTTTATAAAATGATCAAAATGAAGATAACGATTGATCTAATTTTATGGTTAAGAGCATTTTTAGACAATAGGAAATTTTTCGTTAATATTGGAAATACACAATCACAACTTTACGATGTAAAAGCATGAGTCCCACAAGGCGCAGTGTTAAGTCCTTTACTTTTTTCGATTTATATAAATGATATACCAGCTAAATATAAAAAAACAAAAGTTATTCGCTACTTTTTGCAGACGATCTAGTATCTTATTTTATCTTAAATAATTACAATAAAATTCAAAAAAAGATTAATGGTTACATTAGGAACATTTAACAGTGGCTCTCACTGTGGCACTTAAGTATGGCAGCAGAAATTTGCAATTATATAATTTTTATACAGTACAAAGAAAAATCTGACCAATAAATTAAAGGTTATTGAATTTAAGTCATTAATCTCTTTGAATAACTGTTGACTCAACTTGGAACTCCTAGTTCGATTTGAATTTAAAAAAAAAAAGAAAAAAAAAGAAAAGAACACAATGAATAATAATTATCAAAATTAATGAATTTCAATAATATTTCAAAACTATAAGGCAATCTGAATATTAGACCATGATAAATAATTTTTTTTCAGCTATCGAATAATTTTGCAATGCTCTATTGAAATTTAATCTAATGTTCATCTACTTCGTGTACCTTCAATTTTAACGTCGGTGAGCATGTTATAATTATTTCGATTAAAGGCATACATTTCAATATTATTTGGAGATAATTTTAAGAAAAAATGTAAAATTTTCTTTTAATGTGAAAGTGCTTTAAATATGTTTGAAAATTCCAAAAATATATTTTTTTCGTCAATCATTTTCTAAAATACGTTTTGATTTTTTATTTTCAAAGTTTTCTATTGTCAAAACTTCGCATAATATCTTTTTAATTCACAAAAAAATTATCACTTTTATATTTTATGTTAAAATTGATATTTTCTAAAATAAATGTGCGCAATTTCTTAATCAAAAGAATAAACCATGCGTAAAAAAACTAAATATAAAACCAATTTAAGGTAGAAATAATTTTAAATCGAGAAAAAAAATCAAATATGGATAATTTGTTAAATTATGGTATGTCAGCATTGTCAGGAAATGGCAGTGAAATCGGTGGGATGAGTCCATTGAATGTGTTAAAGCAATTTGATCGTAATGGAGATAATACAATAACAGAGGAAGACTTTGTGATCGCGATCGAGTCTTATGGTCTCGGACAGGTTGGTGAATATGCAGTAAAAGGAATTTTCAGACAGTTAGACGCAAATGGAAATGGAAAACTTGAATTAATGGAAGCTTATAGAGCTTTTCAAACAGTTCAACAGATCTTTAATAGTAGTCAAACAAACTAGCTTTTTAAAATGTTTATTTAGAATAAAATTTAAAAAATTTTTGTTTTTTAATTTTGTCCACTTGGCATTAGACTTTTAATTTTTTCAAACCCTGCAAGTGCTTCGGATATGTCTAGCTTTCCGTTACCATTTGAATCTATTTGCTTAAAAACAGCTCTGATAGCGTATTCACCAACAGAGCCGAGACCCAATGTCGCTATCGCTGCTACAAAGTCATCTTCTGTAATTTTACCATTGCCGTCATGATCAAATTGTTTAAAAACAGTGAAAGGGTTTAGACCTCCACCGCTATCACCACCCAAAAACGAGCTTCCAAGACTAAAAAGATCCATTCTAATTTTTTTCTTTTTTAAGAGGAAAAATGTTGTTTTTATATTAAATTTTCAAGCAAGTTGTCTTTTAGTATTTTTCTTAAACTAATAAAACCTCTATTTATCTAGTTATTTAATTCAACTGTTGCTTGAATTTGTGATTAATGGAATTTTAATGTTAGATATAAAGGTAAGCGCAATTCAGTTTGTGCAAGGTGGTTTTTATATTCTTTTAGGCTTAATGACAAAATTTTTTTTCTTAAATCTGGTTCAATTTGAATAAAATAATAAAATAAACGCTTTTTATGATCAAATCAGATTAATTGCATTCATTTGATTTAGAAAGAAAAATTTTTGATCTCAATTCATAAACTTTCTTAAAGATAAATCTGAAAAAAATTTAGTTTTTGAAGCAACAAAAAAATTATTCACAATGGCTTGATTAGAATAATAAATTTTTAAAATTTTAATTTATTTTATTGAAAATAAAAATGGCAAGTTACTTTGATGAACATAATTGCGAACCACTTGGTGAAAATGAAAGACCAAATGAGCAGCTTTTGTTAGCTCGGCTTCTTGTCGATTCGGGAATCGCAAATGCCCTGAATCTTTCATTCGAAGATTTTTCTAGTCATAATTTATCGCCGCCGATCAGTAAACAATGGCTGAACGAAGAATTTCCAAAGCATTGCTTTTTGGAGTCCGAAAAAAGTGGTCATAAGTGTCCAATTTGTTTAATTACCTTTGAAGAAGAAGGCCAAGCCAAAGCGGTGAAAATACCCAATTGTGGTCATATATTTCATTGTGGTTGTATACTCAAATGGTTTGAGAAGACGAGCAGTTGTCCTTTGTGTCGTTTTGAACTTCCAACCGATGATTCCAATTATGAAGAATTCAAACGCCAAAAGAAACGCGAGAAAATTAGACAACAAGAGATTGAAGATTTACACAACTCAATGTTTTCGTAGATATATTTTTTTTCAATTTTTAAATAAATTTTTTTTCCAAAAAAAATTCTGATTTAACTCAAGAATGGTTAATTGAACATGATCACAATTCTCGCCTTTTTTTGTGAAAAAGTGTAAAATTACAAAATTCAAAAGTTTTGAATGAAAAAAAAGTTTCCATTTTTTAAGTTTTAATCAGTTCGAGCGCGGACTCAGGCATTTGCTTTTTTTGTGGACAATAAAGCCAAATGTTGTTGTATGTTAATTAAAGATATTTTTAAAGTTAGATATAAGACTGTCTATTGCCTGATCTAAGGCATTTGTCGACACTGGATTTAGTATCGAAAATGCCTTTATATTTAGTAGATCTTATTTTTCCAGCTTTGAACAGATATATCAAAATTTAGGCTTTAGAAAAAGCCTATGTATTGACGATCTGAATAAAATCAGACAAACTGAATCTTGTGTTTTTTCCTTTTTTTTAAATGATTTTATATAATTGACAATCTCGTTTTTATCATATTGTTCAGTTTGTTCAGTTTATTGAGATTTTTTGTTTGATTTATTGCATTTTTATATTATTTTTTTTTAAAAATTGTCAAAATTTAAGGAAAAAAATTATAAATAAAATTTTCAAGTTTTTTATTGAAAACACTTAATTAAATTTTGAAAAATTTTTTTTCTCCCAATTTAGAATTTTTTTTTTCATTTTCCTGAGCAATGTCTGAATTTTTGCCCCTTTGACGGTAGTCTGACCTATCGGACAAAGTCATTTCCGACAAATCACGATCCAACAAGGTTTAAGAATAAAAATTTTTTTATTGATTAATCAAAAAAAGTAGTAATATATAACTAAATTTGTATAATAATAGCTAATTATGAATAAAATCGAAATAGTTGCCTATGCCATTAAGATATTGAAAGTGATCGGAATCGTTGTATTTTTCGACTATTCGTTTGATTCTTTGATTACGAAAACGTTGATTCTTTAGTTGGGTGTTCGGTTTGCCATTATCGATGTGATTTAGATCACATTTCACTTTATCTTGTACTTCAACCAAATGCTGGATAAAAACTGGTGTTTGAGGATGAAAAATTGCTACTCTCTTGCCAAGAGGAACCATTAAGAAACCATTATTTGCAATCAACGGTTGGTTGATGGTCTAACAAATGTTACATAAAGCTTCTTAAATGCTTTAATTGTCCAGTATTTGAAAACTTGTTTAAGTTGACCAACAATAATATTTGCTTTGTTTGCCGCTTGAGATACTTGGTGATTCCATTTTAGGTCACTCCTTAAGTAAATTCCAAGGTCACGTTCAACATCAGTTTGTTGCATTTCTTTATTTTTCATTTTTAAATTTATTTCTTGAAAGTGTTTGTTCTTGAAGAACATTAATTTACATTTATCTTCATTGAAGCTCATCTGCCATTTATTTGCCCAAGTAACAAGTCTGTCAATGTCAAACTGTAATTTCAGTACGACTACGTCTTATTATATAAATCTATACTTATGATATTACTTAAAAGAGAATGACTTTGTCGGATAAATACCTTTTTAATTAATTGTTAAATAAAAAATTGTCGGATCGTGATTTGTTGAAAATGACTTGTCGGATAGGTCTGCCAGCCCGCTTTGACCCTCAAGACTAATGAAAATTTTTGTCTAATATCATGCGTCTTCTCGAATGAAAAACAGGATCCTTTTCATATGCTTAAAATTAGTATAAAATAAAGATTCTGCACTCATAAAAATTTTAAACAGATAAAAAATTCCTTCTTTAATAAAGTTCAAATAAAAATTAAGCTTAAGAAAAAAATAATTAGACTCGAAATATGCTTTTTAGTTACATATTTTTAAAAGCTGATTTGGCTGTTTGTATGTAAAAATGCTCTGAATTGAGTGAGGAATCCGAAAATGGCAGATAAATAACTTTAATTAAACTAATTGATTCAAAATTTCTACTTAAATTATTTTTGAGGTCTAATCACACTCCAAAGCCAAAGGACCATCAATAAAAAAAATTTTCTGCTCTACTAAGCGACTTAAACACATAAAAAATATCAGATCCTAAACAATTTTGCCTGCTTAACTAATTGTGTAGATTAAAAATTTAAAAAAAATTTCTTATTTAAATTTTTTTTTTATTTTAAAAATTACAATATTAGAAAAATAAAAAATTGAAATATCAAGTCGAAAATAATTCTTAATGAAAAATAAATTCTCGAATTGAAGAACCTAGATTTCTCAACTTACGGAGTTTACTTACTTAAACAAGGCAAATTGAAGTTTATGATCAAATGTAAATTTCAGATCAAAATTTTCAGTTTTTTTTTAAAAAAAAAGGTATTTTTTATAAATTTTTAAAAACTGAATCTTAAACTTTGTTATACATGATATGTTTAATCTTTAATTAGGAAGAAAATTATATGAATTTTTATCTGAAGCAAAATAAAACCTAAATCAATATTTTGAAATTTTGCAATAAAAAATTTAATTTGTTTCGCTGTAATATATTCAAACTAATATTAAATCATTTAAAGCCATGATATGGACAGCTTAGTGCGAATTTAAATTTTTTCTTTAATGTTTTCAAATAAAGACTATATAAAAATCAATTAAAGATCATTTTGAAAAAAAATAGATTTTTTATTTAATTAAATTAATAAACATTATGTGTTTAATTAAAAAGTATTTAAAAAAGCTATTTTCTCGATTTATAATCATGATTGCTCCTTGTACTTTGAAACAAAAAGTTTTTTATAACTGGTTCTACCAGCCCTAATTCTAAATGTGTTATTATAAAGGTACCTTTAAAGATTGGCAATCGATGCGAAGATTTTTACATTTTTTAATTCTTTATGGTCCAAATGTCTGTTAATCATATTCGGTTCTCCAAAGTCAAAGAACAAAGAACATATTCTGAAAGTGTGTAGTCTAATTTACAAAATGGTCTTTTAACTTAATTTAGTCTTTTCTCAACTGACCAATATTTTGACATAAAAATGGTAAAAGACTGGCAATATTAACTAAAAATCATTTTTTTATTAAAACTGAAAAAAAGACTTGAAGCATCGCATATTTTTAGCCCATTCTGTACCTTTTATAAAGGCACTGTATTTCCGTAAAAACATTTTTTTTTTAAACCACGAGCACCCAAGTCCCTAACTATCACTTGCTTCTGCAAAGGTTCATATTGAGAAAGTAGTTTTAGTTATAAATAAAGATTTGTAACTTGAAACTCTCTTTTTATTCAATAGTGCCACCCTTTTAAATTATTCTTTTAACTAAAAAATTGTTTTAACTTATACAGCAGCCTGTACCTAGAAGCCAATAAATCGGTCTTTTGATGGTCTTTGCATAAGATTTAGGAAGTTAAAAAAATGTTGACAAATAAAAATAATTGATCAATCCATTACTAATCAAATTTTATTAATATAAAATATTTCATCCTATAATTTTTTAACTGAATGCTTTAATCTAAAAGGCACGAACAAATTAATATTTATATCTGGCTCGCGATCATTGATCCAGAAGATGTTGTGAATCACAATGTCCAAGGCCTGAGCTCTCTGAAGAACTCCACCACCAGGATTAGTGGTATCAAAAAAGTCCATCATCTCATCGTACAAAAACTTGGTATCAAATGAAGAGCATATGCTCTTAACAGCACTTGCCAATGTCCTACTACTAGCTCCAAATCTAGTTTTTTGAATTTTAACTTTTGTGTAAATTATTTTTTAAAATACTTTGTAACAATATCATTCCAGAAGTGGCGAACAAAATACCATGCCAAGTGACGTCCGGATGGATTCCTGCTTATCTGAACCAAAAGGCTGAAAAAATCTTGAGCTCTAATCTTTGAGTTGTCTCTGAGCAATTCAAACAATTGACTTAAAAATATAATTAGCTAAGACTGCTTAGAACTTTTTTACTTTAATTACATATCAACTATCCACATGAGTCTTGTATTTGCTATCGCATTTAGGACTTGAGCTCTCTCTTGAGGGTCAACAGTTAAAGAATAAATGTCAAATACGTCAAACCAATCTGAGTATTCGTATGTATTTTGCAAATGGTATTTTAGAACATAGGGTCTCTGGTTTGGTGGCACACTTAGAAAATAATTTTAGTTTTTTTATGCCAAGAGTGCCGCAAATTTACCTATTTTGAATTTGAGTTGGATTGAGGAAATAATCAGAATTGATTGTTTCATATTTTTTGGTAGCATTATTCAAGCAGCTTTCATCTTGCAGACGGCACAGAAAGTCAATCATACTTATTTTTAAAATTCGTTCAGAATGACTTCCTGAATCATCCCATAGATTCATTCGGCTAATTAAACTTCGAACAATTTCAATGCCAAATCCCTAAAAAAAATTAATTATTTTTCATTGAATTGGATTTTTTTGTGTAACAAGAATTGCTGAATTATTCAGAATGGCGATGTTAAAGAAGGAAAATGGAAAAATAATTTTAAAAACATTTAGTGTGAAAGCAAATTTTTTGAATCTATTTATCAGATTTTTATGTTCTGTTCTTAAAAAAAATATATGTTAATAATATCATATAATAAATTGATTTAAATATTAATAATATCACAAATATTATACTTAATTGATTAAAAATACACTTTTTTAAATTTATGCTATGCTATCGGAATGCCAAGTACCATCAATGGTCAAGAATATAGTCATTAGAAAATAAATAGACATTAATTAGTTATCAAGTCAAACAGAGAAGAAGACAAATTAACAAAAGAAACAGCATTTTCAAGCTCTTAAAAAAGAGGCACTCCTGCGAAAACTAAAAGTCTTCAGATTCAGCCATCTGATCTACAAGAACCAGAATAAAAAGTATGTCTAAGACGATGATGAGACAGCTCGAAAGTAATAAGCGACAAAAAAATAAATGTATAAAAATTTTTAATAACTAATTCAAAATTTTTTTTGAGTATTTTTTCATTTTTTTTGATAATTTTTTTATATTTGATCTATTAACTTGAGTTTAAAACAAAAAATTAAAAAAAAATCGAAATATTAAAAAATTAATTTTTCGAAATAATAATATATTATTTTTTTAATTTATTATTTTTGGTGCTGCACCAAATGCATGGTAAAAAAATTCCTTTTATTTATTATCTTAAACTCAAGTCTTGATGACGCATTAACTCGTGAGTACTATGCGTTCATAATCAAAAATGTTTTAGCATGGGCGAGATTTACTTTGGTGCTCGGTCCAAAAGCGTGTCTAAATTTGTGGTTCAGCATAATCGAACGAGGGAATACGGTAAAATAATTTTTTGGGAAATTTGTATCAAAAATATTATGCAAACTTTTATTTCACTATGATTTAATAAAATTATGGTAATTATAATTTTTATTAAAACTAAGATAGGTTTTATTAAATTTATGATTTGCAGGTGTTAACATCCTTTAAAGGGTAAATTATTAATTTACCGAAATGAATGTTCCTCAATAAATAAAAAAATAATTTAAAATTCGAATTGCATTTTTGAGCTCATTTAGAATAATTACTTTATATCCTTTTACAATTACTCATTGATAATATAGTAAGCATTTGGAACCCTTATTTGAAAGAAGATAAGAGGAAATTAGAAAAAGCTTATTAGAGGCTTTATAAATCGTTAATTTAAGGAAGATTGAATTAAAAATTAAGTCTCTTGAAATGAAACGAAGAAGAAAAAGTTCTTGAGTTAAATTTTTATAATAATTTATAGCGTTGAAATTTTTAAATTGGTAAATGGAGTCAGATTTGGTCAACGAAATAATTATAATTTAAGGAGTCCTGCAAAGATGGTTACAAGACAGCTTATTAATAATTTTCCATCTAGTTTTAACTTTACCACTAGCTGGGCTTCAAACGATTGAAATCGTTTACCAAAAATAATGTTAAAGCAAATTCGATTAAATACTAATTTTAGTCTTAAAAAAAATAAAGATTTTTAAATAACTCTATTTTTTAAAAAAACAAAGATCTAATTCAATCCTTGTTTTAAATATTTTTTTTACATTAACGCTAAAAAAAATCGACATTTCTGTGCAAAGTAACTGAACATTTGATTCAAATACCATTTTTATACCTGGAGACAATGTTAATTAAAATTCATTAAAGTCTTTCCCAGTCAATCCAAAAATAATGAAAAATCAACGATTCTTTAATGAATCACTACAAAATGATCAAAAAAAATAACGATTTTATGATGAAATTTTCATTATTTTGGAAAAAAAAGAAGAGATTACTTAAAATTATCCTTAAAAAATCCCTGAAGATAAATCACAAATAAATAAATTTTGTGTAAAATCCTTTATAGAGCCTTTATCAAAATCTTAAAAGAGTCCTTTAATATTTAAAAATTAAAAAAAATTTCTTAATGAATCTTCAATGAAACAGAGTTGGTCAAAAGTAAAAGTCATCAAGTCACAGTCAAGTCTGGACTTTGACTTTAAATTTCATTTTTTTGAAGTTAAAACTAAAATTCTTTTTTAAAAATTTTTATTTTAAATAAAATTTAGTTCTCGAATTTCAATTTTCTTAAATTACATTTTATCATTGTTAATTTTTCTAAGTTATTTGGTGGTAATCTAGAACGATGAGGTCTAATTTTATAGCCTGCAAAATAATTAAGTTGACTTGAGTGGACTCAAGTCAAAGTCAGACTTTGATTTTGAGATTATTTTTGGGTCAAAGTTAAAGTTATTTTGGGGTTGACTTTGACTTTTCTGACTTTAGGCCAACTCTGAATGAAATTGAGTCCAAAATCTTTAAAGAATCTTAAATTTAGGTTGACTAGGTTATGAACAAAAAAGTTGAAATTTTAATAAATTCCAAGAGATAAAATTGAATCAAAAATTAAATAAATGACGAAAATTTTTGATTGTAAAAAAAGCTTACCCTGAGACTAATGAAGCTAGGTTTATGCTCCAAAATATCAGCTATCTTGTTCATATGCCAAGTAAATGTTCTCCATGGAACATAATTATTCTCCCAAGCTTCTAGATAATTTGTCAAGAATGCTGGAGTAGCATAGGACTTTGATCCCAAGTAGGCCAAAGTGTATGCCACATGAATTAAGTTTGACCGGTCACCGACAGAAAACTCGTCAGGTTTGTTGATCAAAACGTTTTCAAGTGCCTTGAAATTTGAATCGGAATAATCTGTAACATAGTAGCCTTTGAAATCCTTGTTGCATTTGACCCAGGTATATTTTCGGTTTAGATTGATTGTTCCCTCGGAATCATTCAAGAAGAAGTTGAACTCTTCTACATTACCAGTTGTATGTTCGGCCGCGCCATTTACAATGGAGCCTCCTGCTTTGCATTGTAGATAGATCATCCATTTGTATCTTTTTAATAATGAATCAATTAAATTTTGGGTTTAGAGATCGAGTCCAAAATAATGAAAGTAAAATTTAGTAATAAAAAAATCTATTTTTATTAATTAGATTTTGCTTTTTGCTTTACTTTACTTAAAATTAAAATTCATCATTGCATCGTTGGAAAAAATTTTGAACCTGTGAGATATTAAAATTAAGATTTTTGTGTCTAAAAATATTTGAATTGTATTTAAGAATTTTAGCAGAATATTTTGTTTAAATTTTAAAATTCTAGTTTTGAAAAAGCTCATTTTGAGAAAATTTGCTGCGAAAAAAATTGAGATCGATTACTAAATAAATTACAAATTTTTAATTTTTATTTTGATTTAAAGCTCATTGTCTTTAAATCAAAGCGTCAAATTTAAATTAATTTTTTTCAAAGATTTACTTTTTTTTCCTCCTTTTTTATTATTTAAACTGAAAAAGCTTTAGCTCGGTACAGATCCACAAATAAATAAATAATAATTAAAACCCTGGTTGTAGAACTTACCCGTAAGGTGATACTGGATTGATTCCATCAAGTCCTTCAGGTGATAACAAAAATCTTGCTTGTCTAAATCTTATTCTCGTCATATCAGACTCATCTTCCATGATAACAGCTACTTCAGGATAATTAATTTGCAAGAGCCAATTTTCCATATATTCTTGTGGAGTTATTCCACTCATTTCTTGAGGCTTTTGAATCAATAAATTATTTTTATTTTCTAAAAATTTAAAGAAGCTTACCAATTGCAAAGAATTGTAAAAAGCAGCTCCAACTGAAGCTTGGAACTCGTTTGCTTTCAGATAATTCTAAAATAAAAAAATAAATTTCTTATCAAATGACCTTTAGATGAGTACAATTAGTCCCTGTCTAAAGTTGTCCGGCCCAACTGTAGACTCAAGCATTCTCAAAAGGGCTCCGCCTTTGTTGTAAGTGACCGAACTAAAAGCTGAATTTATTTGCGCCGGAGTAAGGACGTCATTTTGGACTGGAGATGAGGTGACAAATCCGTCATCGTACATAACAGGTATTTGATATGAAGTCAAAAATTGGTTATTAACATCCCAATCAGGGAACATCTTATCAACAGCTTTAAATTGTAAAAATCTTGCCATTGCTTCATTAAGCCACAATTCATCCCACCATTTACAAGTGACCAAATTTCCGAACCAAAAGTGGCTGACTTCATGGCTTACCGTGTAAGCTACACTTTGTTTATTAAACAGCGAATTTCTGTCATCAGAATACAAAAGACTTGTTTCCCTGTAGCCGATTAAACCCCAGTGTTCCATGGCACCTGAAGGAAAGTCCGGAAAGCCAACGGAGTCAATCTTTGGTGGAACTGCTTGCAGACTAGGCTCAAAATACTCATTTTCGAAAAAGTCCAACGAATCTTTGGTGACTTTTAATGCAAAGTCGATTAAACCTTTTTCAACAGCTTCTTTTCGCGCAAAAACCCTTATCTTCTTGCCATTTGCGCTTGTTTCCTCAATTCTTCCAAAATCGTCGGGCAAAACTGTCCAAGCAGCCAAGTAAGTGCTCATTGGTGAAGTTTTGTCAAACTTGGTTCTGTATCTATTTCCATTTAAAGTTTCTCTCGGCTTTTGATTTAAATTAGTTTAAAAGTAGAAAAATCTCCTCTTAATTAAAAATTAAGTGATTACATTTTTTTAGTATTTAATCTGGCTAAAATACAAAGTAATTTATTTTTAATTGAAGATTTGACATCAAAAAATTCAGATTAGCGAAGTAATCTCCCCTACCGGATCTATCTCAAACTTCTTTGGTCAAAAGAAAAAACAATAATAAAGAAAAATTCACTTGGACCCGCTGAAAAATGAATTAAAATTATTCTGTTTAACACGAGCTCTGAAAAAAAATATCAAAAATTTATTCACTAATATTTATCATTTTTTTTTAGAATATTGGCGAAAATTTATTCTGAAAAAAATTTATCTTAATAATATTGAATTGATTAAAGTAAAATAGTAAATTCTATATTAATTTAATTTTTTTTCATAAGACATTTTTGAAAAGATAAAATTTTAAATTTTTTTAAATATTCTTAAAATTCCTTTTTTTTAGGGTTCAAACAGAGATCTTTTGGTCGAGTATTTGTTGAAGTTTGGTCCACGGCCTTTTAAGCTTTAAGCTTTTTTTTTAAAGTAATTTAAAATGTTAAATATTTGAATACTTTTCAGTAAAATTTAAATAAAAAAATTTAAAAAGTTCTTTATCAACATTTAAACTTAATTATTTCATCAATTTGTGTGTAAAAACGTAATAAATTGTAATAAATTGCTCGAAAAACTATAAGCTTTATTGGGTTTTAGCGATATATATATAAATGATCTCAAGTTTTAAGGATGAATTATTGACTTGACTTTAATAAACAAAAAAATCAAAATATTTTATATATTTTTTTTTATTTTTTACTCTCATAATATGACAATTTACTAAAATTTACGTAATTTTTATTTTTATTTTTGTTGTAAATTACAAATAAAAAATTTAAGATTTTTTTTTTCATTAAAATTTCCCAAAATTAGTATTTTTTAGCTTTTTCTAAAATAAGAATAAACTTGAGCTACAGTCTATGGTAAAATCAAAAGTCACTTTTTTTGAAGGAGGGAAGTCCTATACTCTAACTGTGTATCAAGAACTGTAAGATGTAATCAAGGCTAATAAATGACTAATAAATGTAATTGAACAATTGGTGTCGTAAATGTGAAAGACTATTCGATTCGATCCTGATTTTAACAAAGGTCATTTGAAAGTTATTAAAAAAATTTTTCCTAAAATTAATTTTTTTTTTAAATTACCATTAATGAGAAAAAAATCTTGAACCAAAAATGACATTCAAGTTTAAAGCTTAATTAAAGCGGAAAGGTAAAACTAATAGCGGTATATGTTAGTACAAATATTTACGGTTTACTGATCTTAATTGGAAAAAAATCTTGAAGACTTTTTAGAAAATGACCCAAAATCTATCACATATAGATAATAAAGCAGATTGAAAAAAAATATTTTAAAATATAATCAATTTGAAAAAAATTAAATGCAGAGTCAAATTTTATATGTCCCAGTATTGTGCATAATTCTGCATGCATAGGATTTTTGCAGATATTTGCAGATTTAAAAAATTCAGTTTAACATTTAATGTTTACTTTGAAAATTTGCTTTTGCAATTAAAAATTTAAAATCAAAAATTAAAAACTTTCTTTAATTGATCTCTTTTTAGCATGATCATTTAAATTTGATCATAAACCTCAATTAGCCGATAAAAGTGTGATCAATTCTCAGATGTTTGCTGCTAACCAAGAACTGAACCAACTTTCATTTTTACCTTAAGAGGAGAGCAGGTTTTTACATTTTTTAATTAAATACTTGTTCAGGCCAGTTGGATAAAGCAAAAGTGCCAATGGGATGTTCAATGGTAATTTCAAAAGATGCCTTAAGAGCCGGTTCATCAAAGCACGGAAACGCTTTGCGTGCATCTGTAGGCTGAAATTTGGTGGCGACCAAATTTCTTAAAAAAATTTTAGACAAAAAAATTAAAATTATTCTTTTGACAAAAATTTACTTAACAAGCCCGTCCTCAGTGTATTTGGTCTTGTAAAAGCCTATAATATTAGTAACAGGTCCAAAGTCTCCAGAATAATTTATTTTTAGGCGATAGCTTCCTTTAGGTTGTTCGGAAGGCAGTATTATTTCAAAAAGTTGATTCTCCAAATAATTGAATTTGTCCTTGTTGATCTGCATCACTTGGTTAGACTGCAAATTTTCAACTTCTAAAGTGTCCGATACTGTTAAGGTGTTGTCAATATGAAGGACTATTCGATTCGAGGCTTTGGTCATTTCAAAGTCAATAACTGCTAGGCCCTCAAATCGATCATTGCTCGAGTCTTCTCCAACCGGATTAAAAAACACTTTCAGCTCTAAATTATAGTTTGATGGAACCAAATAATCTGGCAGACGAATGTTGCTTGAAGCTGGTCCAGTAGTGATTGATGGATTTGTTGATGCTGTAGATAAAGATGGAAGAGTCCGAGTTCCAGTACCTTAGTTAAATGTTAAATGGAAAGTTTTTTTTTAGAAGGGTTTGGATACTTAATCTAGAAGTTGTTTCAGTTTTAGTTGTGGTTGGAAGTGTAGTGGAAGGCTCAATGCAATTTTTGGGTCTGGCAACAAGACCACACAATAGACCGACAAGTAGTATGAGTAACAAGCCTCCAACTAGAAAGCCTCCGAAGGCTATTTTAGACAAATAAAGCCCTTTTTTTTCAGACATTTTAAAAACGTTTTTTTAATTTTAAATTTTTTTGTTTTTTTTTATATAAGACACAGAATATTGCTTAATCGCTATATCATAAAAAATTAATTACAATTTTTTTTTAATTGATAATTAATTTTTTATAAGAGTATAAAATATAATTGCCACAAAATAAAGGTATAAAGTAACAAATTTTTCTTTGGAAACTACACAGCTGAAAATCAACATTGTTTAAATGAAGATAAAAAAAAGTTTTATTTAATTTTTGGTTTATTGCTTGAAATTTGTTGGTGACAATTTATGATCTAAAGTAAAATAAAATTTAACAATTTTTTATCTTTCTTTTCGGGTTGAAAACGATATTAGGCACCTTGGTTAATTAGCTCTAGATTATTAGACTCAAATAAGACAATTTCAAATTTAAAATTAAATTTTTCAATTTTAAAGTTATTAAAAAAATACTTTCTGATCAGATTTTTTTGATCCTAAACTTCAAGATGCCAATTTACAGGACCTAGGAAAAACAGGTTTTATCAAGGCATCGGGAATTTCCATAAAAAAATTTCAATAAATATGGAAAATTTGTAGTAAAAATATGGATTTTCTACTACAGATTTTTTTTTTAGATTGAAAAGGTAAAACAAACAATGCTTCATTTACAGTTGAATTATTTGCCAATAAATTAATTATTTTCAATCAAATTGAATTTTAATTTAGAATTGAAAAATAAAATTTTCACAATTATAACCACTTAATTCAAATTTAAAGTATGACACAAAAAGTTAGGATCAAACTTTATTTCTCTTGAATTGTCTTTTTATCTTTTTGAAAAAAATAATATATTGAACACCATAGGAAAATTCAAAGCCAGTGTTTTACATGTGAAGGTGCGCCGTCTTGTTGGAAAATCCACTCTTGGTCAGACTTGATTAAAAGCTATGCGAATAGTGTTAATTGGTTTTCCAGGGTAACCATGTAGACATATTGGTTTATTATTCCGGTGTATATGGAGCACTAAAAATTTATTGAAACATTTGATCTAACATTATGATATAAATGAGTCAAATCCATCTCGCTCTCCTTTAGCTCTGCATATTCGTTTTGTTTCCAAAGCGTGGCTCTATGGTAAACTATGGTTTTTCTGAACTGCTCAATATTTAAACATGTTGGATCTGTCATTACATTTTCAATTTTTTCATTTTTATTTTCTTTTATAATATATTTTAACTTATTTTATTTTAACGGGTTTTCAATAAAGGTTGGCGCGAGTTTGTTTTCGATAAAATCTGCTGATTGCTTCAACCAAAACTTTTGAAATTTTATACATATATACATTAGATCTTCATAAATACAAAACACTTGGTATCATTTATTTGCTTTGTTTATAACGGAAATTAACAGCATAACCTTGACCCCACCTAAATAATCTCAATGTCCTCCTAGTTAATGATATTTTTTCAATAAGTTTTATATATTATCTTATAGATAATTAAACAAGGATCAAAATGATATATAAATCTTTTTTTTATTAAATCCGGTTCAAAAGATATACTCAAAAAACCCTTGAATTTTAACCTTATTTTAAAAGGTGAAAAATTTGATGTATTTTTTATCCTGGTCGTATAACTTTTGAACGGAACAAGATATTTAGACCAAATTTTAAACAATATTATAAATTTGATTTAACTTTATAAAAAAATAAAAATTTTTAAAAACTAAAAACTAAAAAATAAAAACTCGCGCCAACCTTTATTGAACACCCGTTAGATTTTTTGAATTTTCATATTTTATACATTTTTTTTTGAAGGCGTTTTAGCCCGGCACAGATCAAACTTACAAATCAATTTAGTGAAACCATTTTAAAATCGGCGAGATGCTGTTTTTTAATTCTTCAAAGCAGAGTTGTTTAAAAGTCACAAGTCTCAATTCAAATCCAAGTGGGGACTTTTTTTTCTTTTTTTTTCAAAAGTCCGAGCCAAAGACTTTTAAGTTGAAAAAAAAAATAAAAATTTTTTAATTAAACTAAGTCAAATAAATAGCATTGACAATCCATCAGTCAGGATCACGGACAAATAAAATTTCTATCGTTCCAGGTAAAAATTTCATTTCTTTCGTATTATGGCGGTCTAGCAAGTGTCAATGTCCGGACTTGATCTTTTGAAAAAAACAAAATTAATTTTTTAAGTCCAAAAAAAAATTAAATAATTTATTTATTAACAGAAATCAAGTGGCTTGATAAAATTTAAATTAAACCCTTTGATCTTTTCTTTTTACAAAATTTAACAAGAAATTATTTTGATGTGGCAATTTGTTTTTCCTTTGCTTGCAATCTATTTTCAATAATAGTAGTAGTAGTAGTAGAAGTAGTAGTTGCAATCATAACAGTTTCTGTACCATAAACCATTCATCAAGTCTTGCTTTGAAGGAATTTAACGAATTAACTTCAACAGCATTTTTTTGTAAAAGGTTCCAGTCGTTTACTTTAACAGTTTCTAGACTGTTAAATTGGGAAGTTAACAATTTTAAAAACTTGAATCAAATCGTCTCTTCTTCTCGTATCCAAAGATGTAAGTATTCAATCTTTCTTCATACTCAAGATTCTCAAAGGCTGGAATCAACTTATTATTTTCTTTCAGGTATGGATTCCAAACACTAACTCTATTTTCAATTAGAGGTCTTACCAATAAGGTATACAGTAACTTAACTAAATCTTATTCGATCTGCCAGAAGAGTAGCTTATTAAATAAATATACCTTTTTACGCTTTCGATCTGTCTGTTCAGACTTCTTTTTAAGCCACGACTCTTAAGTCAAGTCAAGTCAATGACTAAAAATTTTTTTATTTTTTTTTTGAGTCAAGTTAATGACTTAAAATTTTCAATTCAATGATTTAATTAATCCATATTTGATACCAATAAAGTAGTTGCTTCCAAATTCCTGACTGTTAATCTTGACCTATGTGCTCTGTAAATGTAACCAGATTTAGAAAATAATTCTTTCAACTGGTCCAGATGAAGCAGGTATTGATTAAAATTTTTGTGCAAGTCTTGACTTTGACTTAAATTTTTGTGACTAAGACTTAAAACTGTGACTTATAAACAAGTCTGGGTCTATTAACGAAATACTTTTTTCAATTTTTGAATTTTTTTTTAAAACAAAATTTTAGGAGCTATGAAGTTCGTTATAATTCGATCATTTCAATTCAGAAAAAACCTGAATAACATTTTTACTAAAAGAGATAATTGAGCTATGTAAAATGCTTACTGTTTGAAATGAGCGCCTCCTTATTATCCACTAGGATAGAATAGGGACAATTATTAAATGCACAATTGATTATAAAGCTTTTTAATTACGTGCAAATGCAGCAAATTGAAGGGCTCCGTATCAAAACAGCAATTATCAAAATAGTAATTATCGAAATAGCTATTTTTAAAACCGCTAATTTTTTTTTAGCTATTTTTTTCCCCTAATTGTTAAATTAAATTTGCAATTATCAAAATAGCTACAAACAAAAGTTTCAAAAAAGCTTTCAATTAAATAAAAATTTTATTGTGATTTATTTTATTAGTAATAAGTAAATGGATTCGATTGAAGAATTAGCAAACAATTTTGAACGTTCGCTGAATATAAACAAAGGGTTTATTTCAATGTCTCAAAAAAAGGCTCCTCAATTGCATTTTGACGGCCAATTTTATCGAATCAATGGTAAACCGAATAAAGTCGGTAAAATTAACTGGCGATGTATAGTTGCCAAATGCACAGGATCTTGTTCAACTTATGGTGCAACAATTGGTGAAGAAGTAATTCTGGTTAGCCTAAATGATAACCATTCTCATGCTAGTGATCCAAGCAAGTTGAAAAATTAGAAAGACGACGAAAAATTAAACATAAAGTTGAAAATTCGGATGAAAGACCGCGAAAAATTCTAAATGATTTACGTGACGAAGATTTAAACGAAGAGGAAATTGCTAGCGCTCCAAGTACTATGGCCGATAAACTTTTTATAAACCGAATTAAAAAGAGCATACAGCCCAATTTTCCTCCTATGCCATCAAATTTGAGCGAAATTACGTTTCCTGATTTTTTAAAAATTACAAAAAAAGAAGAACAATTTTTGTTTTATGACTCTGGAGTCAATGACCCTAATAGATTTTTTATTTTCACAACTCAATCAAATTTACGAAATTTAGAAAATGCTCACATTTTTGTCGACGGCACATTTGATATTGCCCCACATTTATTTAATCAAATCTATTCTATACATGCACTTGTAAATGGGCGATGCCTTCCAATGGTTTACGCTCTGTTACCGCGTAAAAATGAAGCGATATATCGCGCGTTTTTGACACAGATTCAGTCCAATTTGAACAATTGTCCCCTCTCAATAACCAGCGATTTTGAAAAAGCCTTTTTGAATGCGGCGAGCGATCTCTTTGGCGACACTCAACTCCATGGCTGCTTTTTTCACTATAAACAAGCTATGTGGCGCAAAATCCAAGAATTAGGTATAGTCACGTTATACAACACCGACGAGGACATTCGACTATGTTTGAAAACGCCACAAGCTCTTGCTTTCATCCCACCTGATGATGTAATTGACGGGTTTAATGCTGCTAAGGCAAAGGTATCAAATGATAAAGTCCAAGAGTTTTATGATTATGTCGAGTCGACTTATGTTGGCAAAAAAGAAACTGTAAAAAGTGGCAGAGGCAGAGGAGTGAAATACACTACAGTCATTAAAGAACCTTTGTTAATATTTCACTCTGGAACGTATATGATAGAGTAAAGCAGTATTTGCCAAGAACTAACAACTTCGTGGAAGCTTGGCACAACGCTTTTTCAGTTAGTTAAATTTAATTTAATTCAATTTTATTTTATTTAATTGATAATTTTTCTAATAATTAAGAGTATGTTGAATAAACATCCATTGGTCTATTCGTTAGTAAAGGAACAAAAAAGAACAGAAAATGAACTTGTTAGATTAAAAACTGGAGTAATTTATAAAAGAAAGCCAAAATATTTATTGCTAGACGAACGTATCCAAAATATAATCAAAGAATATGATTCGTCCGATAAAGAAAAAACTTTAATTAGTTTATGTTTACTTTTAAAATATTAATATTAGGGATGATTTTTTTGATTTTTATGATTTTTATTGGATTTTTATTTAAATTGACTAAAAAAATAAATTAGCTATTTTAATTTAATTAATTTTTGTTTATAGCTATTTTTAATTTGCATTTAGCGATTTTTAATTTAGCTAATTTGATTAAAATAAAAATCTCAGGTAAATTTTTAGCTATTTCGATAATTGCTATTTTGATAATTGCTATTTTGATACGCTCCCAAATTGAAGAGCTTTTGCAGACTTATTTTACTAAATTAAAAAAGTTTCCGACTCTCGAGGATTTGGCTATTAATTTAAACGGTGCCAAAGTGATCTCAAAAGCTCACATGAAGGGAGGATTCCAATAGATGTTGATCCGTGAGATCATGACATTCTTAACAGCTCTCGGTATCATAAGGTACAAGCGCCTTTGCATGGGAATCAAATGTGCGACTCAAATCTTTCAGTATGAAATTAACAAGGCCATTATTAAAAGCTCTCTTATTTTAGAGAATTTGAATTTATGTACAGTGAAGCTATGATTTTCTGTTTTTACGTAATTTCACGTAGTTTCGGACTAATGGGCAATATTTTCAATATAGAAAATTATTCTATTATCTGCATTTATTTCTCTTTCATTTAAACCTCTTCGAATATTTCGATTATTCGATTTTTATAATCTTAAACTGTTACCTTCGACAGCTTTTCGAATATTCAATTATTTTATATTATTGAAAAATAATTGACATTGACCGTTCAAAACTAGTTTCTCTTAATCGGGAGATTAGGATTTGGTTTAGGTATTGGTTAGTTATGCTTTTAAAAATGTGATAATGTTAATCTTAATAAAAATTTTTTTTTAAAAAAAATTATAACCCTATTTAATTCAAATAATTAAATAATTGAAATATTCGAATACGAGTATGAAGACTTAATGAACGAATTTTTCGAATATATTTCAAAAATTTCGAAATTATTATTTTATTTCAAAATAATATTAAGTTTATTCGAATTGTCCATGTCTGTAGTTTTGCGTAAAAATACGTAATTTTTTTAAAAGGTTAAAATTCCATAAAATACCACTTTTTTTAAGAATTTTGACATTTTTTGTCTTTTTTAAAATTTTTTGTGCCTGAATTCGGAAAAAAAAATTCTTTTTCACGTAATTTTACGAAAAATTTTATGTGAAAATGGAAAAACTACATTTTATGACAAATAAATTAATTGACTGATAAAATAATGATTTGAGCGACAAAAATATTTTTATAATAGTATTACTGACTAATTAATTATTTTTACTACAAATTAATGATTTTGAAGTCACAATTAAAATCAAAATCTTGAACTATGGCACCAAAATCGGAAGGAAGTTCCAGACGATAATGATAAACCGTTTAGTCCAAATCTCATCATCAAGCTAGAGTCAACTATGAGAAAACCTTACAATCATAGAGAATCACATTATTAGATAGCTTAATTAGAACTAAAATAAAATAAAATAAAAATAAAACCTACCTATAAAATAGGTTTTATTTTGTCAGTGAAAAATTATTAAATAGTCATCTCAATATATATATATTTGTCAGTTGTTCAGTTTTTTTTGTCAGAATAATTAGTTTTTTATAGTTAGCTAAAATAAACTAAATTAGTCACCCCAAATAATTTAAGCCTTTAATTATTAAAAAGAGGGATGTATCGCTCTCTTCCGTTTAGATATTTTAAATTCATTGTGTTTCTATAATTTTTTTTGCTTGATCAGTAAGGAAACTTTTGTCATTCAAAGATTTTTTTTTAAACATGCAAACTAAATAAAAAATTTGAATTAAAAAAAATTTCATTGATTTTAAAAAAACGAAACTTAAAAATTTGTAAAACTAAAATGAAACTTTGAATTTTTAAAAGTTTGTTTTAATTTAAAAAAATTAAAAATACAAAGGAGTTTAACAATTTTTGACGTTGAATCAAATCTATGATTTTCTATGTAATTTATTTACATGAGAAAATGATTCATTACTTCTGTGTCAGTTAGGGCTCGGTTAAAAATTTTAAAATCATCCGCAACAGCTTCTGTGACATCACCTCCAATAAAACACTCAGTTCGAACCACAGCATTTGGTGCATGAGACGAAACCTGAGCATTTAAAGTTCCATTTAAATACACAAAAGCGTTGCTATTCCTGAATCCAAACACCAAGTGGTACCATTGATTTGGGTTCATAAATGCAAAATTTAAAAAAATCGCGCTCCCTCCACGATAAATTGCAAAATATGGTAAACCTGTGCCTCCCAAATAGGAAAGATGGACTATTTCACCACTGTTGTCAGAACATGAAAACAGACTCATCTCATTATTCAATTGTTCTATTTTTGTCCATGCCATTATAGTAAACTCACCCTGAAAATAAGTTCTACTTGGCAGATGCATTTTTCCATTGTTAATTCTAGCAGCCGAATTTGAATTTCCAAATCTATCAGCTGTGAATGATATGCCATTAAATCTTGTAAATTGGACATCACCTGCAACTTCATCCAGTTTGGAATCAAAGATTGGCCAGTGATAATTTGGATAAGGTCTTGTTGGCCACTCGCTTATTCTTGTAAACATAAAATAATTAAATCATTTATTTTTTAACAGAAATAGAGTGGCTTGATGCAATTTTTTTTCAATTTGTAAATTTAATTTATTTTTATGCTAAAATCCAGTCTCTGCTAATTTTATCATTATTTGTAAAAAAAATCTAAATGTTTAGGTTATTTTAAAAGTAATTATAAATTTAAACTGGTAAATAATTTTAAATTCTAAATTTACACACAAAATTATTTTTTTAAAAAAATTGAGAATTTTCAAATATAAAATTATGTAGAATAATAAAAATAAACAAGATTTTACATGTTGCTCCGCTGCCCGAATAATGAAAATAAAAAAAAAGAATTTTTTTTTTTTTAAAAAATTGATATTTTTTTTAGTTTAAAAAATTCTAATGAAAAATTGATATTAACAAATTTAAATAATCAAATTAAATGTCTGTAAAAACACCATTTTTTGAAAGAATAACTTAAATGATTGAACTTGGATAAATTTGAATTTTTTTTCTTCTCTTCAATTTTTTTTAAATCTTTTTTATGATTATTTTTATGTCAACTTTATTTTTTAGTTGTTAAAAATTTTAAACTCATTAAATGAAATATAATATTTGTGGTAGCAATTTTATTTAAGACAAAAACTGTTATATATTTTATATCAAGCAGGAACAAAAATATTTTTTGTTATTTATTTAAAATATAGTTTGAGATGGTATCCCAGGTTGTTTGGAATGAAACTTAGTCCTCCCTTTCAACCACTTGCTTGAAATTACATCTTAAAAAAAAAAAAAATCGTTAAAGAAAAAAGAATATTTGATAAATTTAGTTTTTTAAAAAAGCCAAAATTGTACTCGAATTAAAAATTACAAAATTTAGAAAATAGAAAAGAATAAAATTAACAAAAATATTTTTGTTAGTAGTATAAAAAATAATAAAAAGAGTGTGAAAAAATCGAAAAAGAAATAACAATCAATTAATCATCTTTTTTTGAATCAGCTTTACTCACTTCACTTGAAATCGAATTCAAATTGAACAAAATTTCTTCATTTCTTGATAAATCATAATTAGGCACTGGTACGTTTCATAGCAAATTTTTTCAGCGCAATTATTTCAATTATAATTGTCAAAGTAAAAATTTATTGATATAGATAAATTGACAAAAAAATTTAAATTAATTAAAAAAAAAAAACTATCAATTGAAAAAACAAATCAATAAATAAAATAAAATTATCTAACCAATTCATGAAATTGTTTCTTTGATATTCAATTAGACTTTTTTTTATTTTTCGTCCTTTTCCGACTCTCAACGTTTTTTAAAAAATTTGCTATGAAAAAATTGCGATGAATCATTAATGAGTAAGGAACTATTTCATCTAAATTCATCGGTGAAAATAAGTATGTTTCATCGAAAATAATGAACTTTTTTTAATACATCACAATTTATTTAATTAATAAATTATATTTTTTAATTTTTAAAATAATTTTTAGGATAATAATAAGCAAAAAAAAAGTTTTTTTTTAACTGATTTTAATAATCACAATCGCAATTCAATTTGGTTTTCTAAACCTTATATTCGAAACTTAAATCAAAAAGAATTCATTTTATTTTTAAATTTTGCTTTCATCTAGCTTGAAATTTTTGATTTAATGTCAGAGGATGAAGCAGACTCAAGGTTTTTTAATAAAAAAATAAAAAATTTACTACACTGGCTTCTTTAAGGCTTATCTTTTGAGTTATTTGACAAAAGATTTAAAAAAAAAATATTTAAAGCTGATTTGTTTTATACAAATATCATCCATGATTTCAAAATATTTAAAAATTAACTTAAATTTGAAAATTTTATACTTATTTTTTTTGTAATAAATTGACGAATTTGAATATGAGTCTGTGTGGTAGACGGCATATTTTGAAAGAAGAGTACACGCTTTTTGATCTGTTTGAATCAAGTCGCATTTAGAGTTTTTAAGGCACCTGGCCAAGCATTGAAATGAAGTCAAAAATGTTCTTGATTCAATCACGCAATTATTGTTGACAGTGTTGATAGAAATATTTTGAATGAACAAAAATGAACCATCTTGCGATAGAGCTATGGAAAAATAATTAGACAAAAATCAACATCTTTTTTACAAAAAGCTCACATAGAACAATGCTGAAAAGAGCAAGAAATACAAAAATCATTATTTTTCCTGGATTAAAAGAATAAAATAATTTAAAATAATTTGTTTTTTTTGACGATTTAAACTAGTGTTTAAATCTCAAATTTTAATTTGTTAAGAATTCAAAAGTCTAATGGCACAAATATTTTTTTTGAGTTCCCTTCAGAATTAGATTGAGAAAACGATTTTGATATTATTTAGAGCCTAATAAGAGAGCTTTTAGCTACATTAAAACTTCAATAATATTTTTCATGATTAAACTATTTGTTTAAATATAAAAAGAATTCCTCCTGAGATTTTCTGAAGCTATGTTACAAAAGCTTAATCTACGCTGGGTTTAGAGTTATTTTTGATTTATAATCAATAATAAATATTTGCCTTCATTTTAAATTTAAAAAGTAAGTCAAATGGTTTTAAAATATTTAAGTCAATCGAGCTTACCATAAAAATATTTTAAACAAAATTAAATTAAATTAAATTCTTTATTTTTGAAAATGTAAAAAAAAATTATATTTATCGGACAATTTTTATCAAATTTCTAGACTCTGTTAATGAAATATTTTTCTATTAAAAAAAAAAGAGAAAATTTTATTATATAAAATTTTATTATATAATATAATATAATAAAAATAAGAAATTTTATTATATAAAATGCATTTATTTTTAGAGTGTCACACGGTCCAGATAAAATATGTGGACGTAGCCAATTCTTACAACACATATAGTGCCCCAAATTATAAACTGTAGTTTAGCCAAAACACTTATTACAAATTTTCTGAAAATATGTTTTCTATTTTTATGCTGAATGCAAATTTCAGCTTAGTTTTTTTACCGGATCAATAGTTTTTGAGAAAAAAACTGTTTAATTTTTATCATTTTTTGCTATTTTTTAAATTGAATTTAAAAAACAAAATAATTTCTCTCATAACCAAAAATTTCAAAATTATATGGTATTTGAAATAAATTTTAATATTAAAAGAGTATTTTTGTATGTGATCTTGCACTATACCGTTTCATTATTCTCTATTTTAACCATGAAATTCCCTATTTTTATAATCTTTAAAACTTTATTTCTCCTTTGTTTTTATTAATAAATCAGAAAATTCAGCATAATTAGAAAAAATAGTCCATCCTCTATAAAAGTTTATTTTTTATAAATAACTGTTTGTTTTTTTATATCGACCATGGAAAAAAATGGTATTTTTATAGAAAAAATTATAACTTTAAAGGTATTTAAAAGTAAACTAAAGGAGATTCTTCTAAAATTAATGAAAAATATTTTAATCTTGATTAGCTAGATGATTCTAACACCATAATCAGGATCATAAAACTGAAGCTTACCCAAAAAAAGTCTAAAAGAATCCTTAATTTTTTTTGATTTTCAGTCTAAGTCATGACAAACAATTTTTTTATTTAATTTTAAAAAATTCGTAATTTTATTGATTTTTATATGGGCTTTCTAAATTAGTATGATTTATTAGTAATGAGTAGAATTTTGAATGAGATATGAGGTCCAAAAGTCATGAATACTTTGTATTTTTATTGATTAAAGTGACGATTATAAACAAAAAATTAAGGCTATATTGTTTCTAGGTTATTAGTGATAGAGATTAATAAGAGTTGACTCAAAAATGTTAAATTCTCTGATAATTAGATATTATTGAGAGGGTATAGACAAGAAATCTAATACGAAACTTTAATAAAGAAAAATATCACAAATAAACATAAATAAACCTGGCTTGGATTTTTGTATTAAAAGTACTAGAATGCAAGACAGAATAGCTAAATTTAGCTTAAAATTTTTATAGTGAACAAAATCATAATCAGTAGTTCAAAATTAATTTTTTAAATTAAAAAAACAAAACAAAGATTTTAACACAAAAATAAATTAAAAAAAATATTTTTACAGACTTGGGATACTGACAGTATTATACTGATCAGTATCAGTATATTTCAGTATTCAGTATTACTGATACTGTTACTGATACTGATCGCTAAAATATTGCTACTGACTGGAGCTGATAATCAGTATTTCAGTATTACTGGAAAATACTGAAAATTAGAAAAAAAATTTAAAAATGTCAAATTAATTTTGAAACAAAATTTTTTTTTTGTTTCATCAATTTACAGGTTTATGTAAAATGGATATAAATGTTTTAAAAACAAACAAAAATAAAAGGGGCGGTTGAAAGAAAATTTGAACTTATTTTCTTTCATTAAGAAAAATGGCGACAATTAGTCAGTTGAGAACAAAAGAAATTACTTTTTATTTTTTTAAAGATTTGCATCTTGTAATAAGTAGTAATAAAAATGAAGGGACATGTTCACTTTGTGTTAATGTTAAAAACCCTGTGCATACTGATTCTAAAGGCAACTACGGTAACTTCAAAAAACACCTTGAAAAGAAGCATGGGAAAATATATTTAGAAAAGTTGGCCGATATGACCACACATTTTACTAACCTAATAAATCAAAAATTAAGTTTTTAGAATTCGCCACGTAAAATGTACGATCACGGAAGTCAAAAGCAAAAAGAATTTAAAAACGCCTTTATTAAAAACTTAATCATTGGCTGTGGCCTTCCCGTTTCAATTGTTGAAAGAGAAGATTTCCTTCAATTTGTTGCTGCGCAAATTGATCCAAAATTGACCAAAATTTCTCGAAAAATGATAATGACTCATGATTTACCACGAATATTACAAATGAAAGAAAAATTTATTGGTATGATTAAAAAATGTGATAGACTCAGTATTACCATAGACATTTGGAGTGTCAGAAGGATTAGATCCTTCTTGGGAGTGTCTGGTCACTTTAATGATAAGTGTTTCAAGTTACATTCTGTCTTGTTAAAGTTTAGTATTCTCATTGTAAAAAAGACAGGTAAATCTAATATTTAAAAACACTATGATAAACACATTTACAGGACCTTCTTTTTCTAATGCCTTTTTTCAAATTTATCATATACCTTTTAACCTCTTAATTAGTTTTAAGTAATCCAGAGGGCATATTCCAACTTCGGTTTAAGCTATCATTCATTCCTATTCATTTACTTCCCTAAAAAGTTACAAGGTAGACGCTAAAATTGACCATCAGTTATTGATCAAATTTCTTTTTTGATAAAGGTGAAAAAATAGCCAATGAGTATATGAAGCTGGTCAAAGAAAATAATTTGGAAAATAAATTAATCAAAGCTACTTCAGACTCAGGGCCAAATATGGTGAAGGGACTTGAAAAAGTTGTACCTTAAATGATTGAGGAGTATAATGAGAATGTTACATTTAAATTGACTCTTGAAGACGATCTTGAAGATCAAATAGATTTGGATGAGCATTCAACCACAAGCGAAGAGTTGGATACTGATTTAGCAAAACTTAATAAAGAAGACAGTGATGAGATGGTGTTCATAAAAGATAATGAAATTACCGAAGACTTTGTTAAAACATTAAATAATTTAAATGATGAATAAATAAGAAAGGTAGAGAGATTAGCTTGTTTTGCACCTTCGCTTCAACTTGATATAAATGACTCAATCAAGCAAGACAATCCAGTTTCAACCTTTATGTCGAAAATGGGCAAAGTTTCATCTGCAAGTCATCAATGCCCAGATGTAGCAGAAAAAATGGACTGAACTTTAAGCTCAGCATCCCTAGTCCAGGAGGTGTTCGTTGGGATAGTCACTATCGATGCATTGAGGTTTTAAGTCGTTTGGACGGAGACAAGATTAAAAGTTTTTTAATCGAAAATGATTACTCCTATTTAACTATTTCGATGATAGATAAAGAAAAAATAGAGGAATTTTTGATGATAATGGTAGTATTCTTTACTGCCAGTAAACTCTCTCAAAAATCCGATAAGCCGGTACTAGATCAAAACAAATTGATTTAAATTAACCTGTTCATATTAGCTATTCTAAGAAATAAATTGATCAAAATAGCTAAAATTAAAATAACCTGTATAGGTAAATAAAATCGCAATTAAATAGTCATAAGTGACTATTTAAGCTCCAGGCTCTGTATTATGTTAGCTCTGCTTAAAATAAAATATTCAAATTAACCTGTACAAAATAGCTAGCTCTTTTTTTTACTAATTAGCATAATTAAAATTGCAAAATTAAGTAATAAAAAAAAAGCATGTTTAACACCGCTTATTAAGTGTCAATTTTTATTTTCATCCCATTTCTATAAAAAAAAAATGATTGACGAGTTAAGTGAAAATTTAAATAAATTGTCCATGGACTTAAAATATGGACAAATAACAATTTCACAAAAACAAAAACCAATGCAATGTTTGAATAATTATTTTTTTCGTATCGACTACAAATGATGGAAATGTATTTTGGAGGTGTACTGTAACTGGTTGTAATGCACGTTGTACTAAGTTTGTTGATAAAATTGGACAAAAATATGCGGTGAATATTAGTGATGGATCAATTCATTGTCATGCACCGGACACGTCAAAATTCGCTAATCTTGAAAAGCGTCGTCTCTTAAAAGAAAAAACCTCGGTATCGGATGAACCTGCGAGGAAAATTATTTCACAATATGTTTCCGAACTCAAGACGCCAGAAGAAATTGTGAACAGTCCATCTGAGGATGCTGATAGACAGGCTATAAATCGTGTAAAAAAAAGAACTCAACCGTCTTATCCACCCGAACCAGAAACACTAAGTTTAACAAATATACCAAATGAATTAAAATATGTAATTGATCAAAATAATTTGTTTTTAATACATGATTCTGGCGAAAAAGACATTGATCGATTTTTTATATTTGGAAATGTTGAATACTTAAATATATTTGAGAACGCTTATGTTTTTGCTGATGGAAGATTCGACATTTCCCCAAAACTGTTTTCACAAGTTTACTCTTTGCATGTTTATTTAAATAATTAGAGCTTTTCACTTGTCTATGCAATCTTACCTCGTAAAACAGAAAAAATTTATTTCGAATTTGTATATTAAAAATTGACACTTAATAAGTGGTTTTAAACATGCTTTTTTTTATTACCTAATTTTGCTATTTTAATTATGCTAATTAGTAAAAAAAAGAGCTAGCTATTTTGTACAGGTTAGTTTGAATATTTTATTTTAAGCATAGCTAACATAATACAGAGCCGATAAGCCATCGATAAGTCTAGTAAGTTATATTTAGGTTATATTCTTAAAATTTTCAACTTAATTCAAACTCACCAGGTCCAGAGAGAACTTCCTATTGAAAAGACAGACTTAAACTAGCAAAGAGTTTGGCATAAAATGTTCGAGTTAGGCATGAAATAATTTAGGGAAAATTATTTGTAATAAATTTTAACTCATTGAAAAGGTTGTTCCTTGTGTCGTAAATATTTATCTACATTTAAATACTGTTGCACCTAAGTTTAAGTATTTAGTAATTATGTTAATAAAGCTCAAAAAAATTTAGTTGACCGCTTCGGAGGAATCATGTTTAAATTAGGAGTGGGAAGCACCTTGTTAGACTCAAACAAAATTAAAAACATTGATGACAAAATCTACATGATTTCAACTCTACTCGACCCAAGACATAAAGAAAAATGGACGCAATCTCTTCCCATTAGCTCAACTTCGAAATCTAGTCTAGTAAATCTATTGAAAAATGATTTGATTGACTTTACATTGCAAGGTAAATTTTCAAGTGGTCAGCTTCTTGTTTTAATTTATTTTAATTTGAAATTAAAGAAAATTAGATTTCAAATGATTCCGGTGAAAATGATGGCGATAATGAAAGAAACGAATCGGTTCTTAAAGAGCCACCACATAAAAAATCAAAATTTGATCTTTTTTTGTTCACTTATAACTCTCATATTAATGTATCTGAGAAAAAGAATGAACTAGAAAAATTTATTGAAGAGTTAAATAAGTATTTGAGCGAACCAAACGAGAACATGGACCGTGATCTATTAGAATATTGAAAGGTAAACTAAAGTAGATTTAAAATCCAGGTAAATTTTTTGTATTCAGGCTACCTCAGCAAAGATCGAACAGGTATTTTCGGTATCTGGATTTTTAATGAGACTACATCGAAGTCGATTCACATACAATAACCTTTCAAATTTAATGTTCTTAAAATGTAATAAGGATTACCTATAAAAATAAAAATTCTATTTTTTTTGTTAAATTTTAAAAAAATTTTAAAATTAGTCCGATATAAACTTTATTAGTTTGTTTTTGTATTTTTATCTGAATGGTCATAAAATTGACAAAAAGACTGAAATATATTTTATTAGAAAATTTAAATTTTTTTTTAAAAAACATGATTTTATACTGATAGCCTTAATACTGGTACTGGCTGATTTCGATACTGAATTTCATCTTCAATACTGAATACTGACTGATACTGAAGGCCTCAATACTGATACTGAGTGGGCTTAATACTGTTACTGAATGATACTGATTTTTCATAAACTGTTCCCAAGTCTGTATTTTTAACATTAAACCATTGTTAAAACTTATTAATAGTAGAAAAAATTTAATAAAACTAGAAAATCTTAAAAATCTTTAAAAATATGGTTAATTTTAAGAAGTTTTTCTATAAATTAGAATAAAAATATTAAAAAAAACTGCTAACTTTTACTTATTAGTGAGTAAACAATTCATAAGAAAAAAATTTGGGTCAAGAAAGGAGTCGTTTTAGCAGAATTAATTTTAAAGATAAAAAATCTGAAATTTTTTTATTTTTTTATTTTTTCCATTTTTTAAAATGGTCTAAATATCAACATGTCACATAAAAAAAGGTAATTTGATGCGAACTTTCATAAAAAAATTTACAAAAAATTACTGCTTTATGTTAATCGATAAAATCTGAAATAATGTTAAAAATACCGACTACTCATTCATAGATTTTAGACTTAATCACAAAAAAATTTTGATGAAAAATTTAAATAATTCGTCATGAAAAATCCTTAAATGAAGTTATTTTTAATTTTTAAAGCTTTCTGACTAACTACGATTTATCATTTGGGGCACTATATATATGTGTAATTAGCCATAGCTACGTCCACAAAGTGACTAGAGACACATAAAATTTATCTAAAACAACATTTGGATACTAAATTTTTTATATTAAACATTGACAGGTAAAATTATTGTTTTTATAGAAATTTTTATTTAAATTACTTAATGTAATTTTTAAAATAAAATAATCCAAAAAAAAAACTTAAACAATAATAGAAAAAATCAGGAAAGTTTAGTTATTGAGAATTAGAATGCACTCGAGAGAAATTTTTAAGTCTATTTATTAATTGAGTTGTTATAAAAATTAATCTTTTATCACTTATTTATTATTTCAAAGAGCTTGATATTTTATTCATTTATGTGGATGTTGTTATTTCTTACAACACATATAATATGTGGAGGTAGATTGATTATCTACGTCCAAATAAATATTTGTTTTAGGACATGACTACGTCCACTTAAAATGAGTGAACAGAGTCATACTCTTATTTTTAATAAATAAATATATAATATTTTTTTTAAAAAAACATAAATGTTTCAATTAAAAGGAGATTATTTATAATAACTTTAAGTGAAATTTTTTTTTCCTTTTTTTTATTATTTTAATAATTATTGCTAAAATTTTTAATAGCATAATTTTTGAAAAAATATAATTCATTTTTTTAACATAGAATGAAATATGCTAGTATCTTCCTCGTCCTGAGAAGAACTGAACAAACTCGTTTTCTTTAGATGCAGCCCAGTACAAGTTATTAACTGCATTATCCAGTGCCTTAAATCTCAGATCAACATTTTCGTCATAAGTTGTCTCAATAAAAATATCTAGTTCTTCTAATAGAACTGCGTTTTCAAAGCTTTCGGACAATTTTTTTACAATCAAACTAAGCTTTCTACTTTCAGCAAATCTAATTGATAAATAAGACCAATATTCTCTGATGAAATACCATATGAAGTATCTACCATTTGGGTTAGAAGCTACCGAAAGCATCACGTTGTAAATATCGTCCTCTTTTACACCACCAAGATTGTCCTGTAGCAATGACATCAAGTAACTTATTAAAGAAAAAATTATTTTTTTTTCAAATTAGTGTTATAGTTTTAAATCTTTTTTTTATGCTTTTTTAGTAAAAATTAATTTTAAAATGTTTAATTTTAGAGAAATTAAAGTAACCTTGCAAATGCGGTAATTGATTGATTCTGTTGGATTCTTTTGAAAATCCTTAGTTGAAAATTGTTTTTTTCCTTAATTTATTATTTTGAATTTTTCACAAAATATTAGATTTTTCGAAAACTAAATGAACTTGATTTTTCATTTATTAAATATTAATCAAACAAATTTTTTTAATTTAAACTAGGAGGCTGCTTTAAGATTTTCTATAATATTTTAGTTACTATATTTCAGTGTAAAAAATGAGTAAAAAGTTTACCAATATAGTTAAAATTTACAAAATTAAGTAAAGGCTTCATCTCCATTTAGAAATGGGGGAAAATTAATGGAAAAAATGCTAAGCTGTAAAATAAAAGGATATTTTCTAAGAATAATATTAATAATAATAAAAAGCTACAGCAGACTAACTGCGGAGCAATGCTATATCTAGCCTTGCTATGGTAGCTGTCTGATTTTAAAATATGTCTTAAAAAGATTATGTTAATAAAAAATTTTAAAACGCCCATCTTTCCTTAATCATTGTGTCACCTAATTTTGGCTTCACCCATTTAATTTGTACAATCAAATCACACGAACTGCTCCTGGTCAACAAGCTAGCAGCGTACGGCATTCCCGATCTCATTGTAAGCTGGATTCGTAATTTCCTCCTTAAGGTTCGGTCATTGGCCCGCTTCTCTTCATCATTTTCATCAATGATATGCTGGACGTGTGTGGATCTGTTTGTAAGCTTTACGCTGATGACAGCAAGCTAATGAGCTCGGTACTACGTGCGGAGAACTCTAGCAGGCTGCAGTCTGACCTCAACTGTCTTGCAGAATGGTCGGACACTTGGCGAACAAAATTCAACAAAAAGAAGTGTGTGGTCATGCATGTTGGGGACAACAACGGTCGCTGCGAGTACATACTAGGCGATCATACACTTGAAAGAACCACAAAAGAGCGAGACCTCGGAATCATCATCACACATGATCTTAAGTGGACTGAGCAGTCCATGAGAGCGACGTCTAGGGTGACGATGATAGCGTGCCGAATCAAGCTTACCTTCTCGTATTTCTCATTGGACCTGGTGAACTTGCTCTACTCGTACGGCCTCACTTAGAGTTTGCAGACATTAAACTGCTTGAACAGGTGCAAAGGAGATTCTCAAAGCTAGTCCCTGCGTTGAAAGAAGAGAAGCTCTCGGTTGGACCACTCTAGAAGACCGGCGTAGTCGAGGTTACCTCATCCAGCTCCATAAGATTCAGCAGGGCTACGACCACGAATGCTTTATCAACGGCGATCAAAGGCTGGCGTCTGATGGCCTCGACTGTCCAGCAGGGAAAACCAGAACTTGTCATCTTGCAATTGAGCGCCAGTTGGTTCGCAACTGCGAGGCACGCACCAATTTCTTTACGAACAGGACCGCAGGTGACTGAAATGACCTGGATGCAGCGACCAGATGCGTAACTAACACCAACACATTTAAAAATAGAATTGATAAACAACTGGGTTTCTACTAGAAAAGACAACGTCCACCAAAATCACTTTACACACACTATGAAACATATGGAGATTTTGCGGACAAATTTAGCATTCTATTATATGTTAGTTGATTAATGTTATAAAAAAGGAATGTCAGTTTTAATTGGTAAATAAGCACGCTTTTACATGAGAAATTTCAATCAGTTAATCAATTAAGCTTTTTACTTTTATTACTCATCAAAGATTATACTTAAAAAGTTTGTTTAATTTGCTGTATAAACATGTTCAATAAAAACTTAAATCCAATTATTTTTCTACTCATGAAAAACTCTAAACATTCTGCATACAAGCATTTACTGCTCTCCCACAGCATTTATACTATTACTACTACTAAATCAAAAAATTTAAGTCGACTTGATTAGAACAACTTTGATAAATTGAAAATTAAATCATAATTACAGGTCTAATAAAAACGCTTGTCTGGTATTCCCAAGCGCATCTAAAGCATACTCTCGCTCTCTAACATTGTTCGTATTCTCATAAAATTCAAAAATATTGATCCAGTCATTTATCTCATAAGTGTTCTGTGAATGATATTTAAAAACCAAAGGCCGCAGTTCATTTGGTATCCTTTAAGAAAAAAATAGAAAAAAATAATCTCTTCTAAAAATATCTACGCTAGTTGGTGATCGTTGGGCGACAAGAAAAAGTCCTCAGAAATGCTTTCATAATATCCACTTGCCTTGTTCAAACAATTTTCAGACTGCATCCTACACTCTAAATCTATAAGGTCTATTTTAAAATTTCTAATAGTTTCACTGCCGCTATTGTCCCAAATATCCAGACCTAGACGGTTCAGCACGTCAGCTAGCATTTCAAGGATAAAGCTGCGCAAATTTTTGAACGAACTTCTATGCTCTGAAATACTAGCTATTTTTTTTATATGCCAAATAAAAGTTCTAAATGGGCTAGGTGAAGTTTCTTTATCGGTCAAATAATTTGACAACAATGCCGGAATTTGGTAGGACTTGGAGCCCAGAAATGCCAATTCAAAAGCATTATGGATCAAGTTTGATCTATCAGCCTCCGAAAACACATCCATGTTAGTCAACAAAATTGCCTCGAAAGCCTCAAATAGTTCATTTCTGTAATCAGTGATGTAAAAGCCATTAAAGTCCTTGTTACATTTGACCCATGTGTAAACTCGGTCCAAGTCAACAAAATCACGGTCTCCTCTTAGAAAAAATTTGAATTGTTTGGTAGTGCCCTGGACGTGATTGGCCTGATCTCCGCTGAACTCACCGCCAGCCTGGCAATCTAAGTAAATTTCCCATTTGTAGCTAGAGAAGAAAAATGGAGTTTAATTTTGTGGGCAACTTTTTCAGGTACTTGTAAGGTGAAGTAATCAGGTCGGGGTCTTCTTCTTGAATTTGACTGAGCAAAAATCTAGCTTGAACAAAATTGACTCTTGTTTTGCCCGAGCGATTCTCAATCAAAACAGCTACTTCTGGATAGTTTTGCTGGAGTATCCATCTATCAACAAAGTCCTCTGTTGTGGTCGGGATTACATTGCTCTTTTGGTTTATAAAAAATGAACTAGAATATAAATATTATTTTTTTGTCTAAATTTACCATGTTAAAGGAAAGATAAAAGTCAAACGTTGTCACTGATCCATAAGGATGTTGCGAAAGAAAACTCTTTAAATAAAACATTATTTTAGCAATGCTTAAACTCAGAAAAGGCAAAAGAGCCGTAAAAAAAATTAAAGTTTTTTTTTTTCAAATTCAGCATTTCCGCTTGAGTTTGTGGAAAAATTACAAATAATTCTTTTACATTTTGTTCGGTTCTTTTGAACTGAAGTTTACAAAACCCAAAGAAAGTCAACTCAAATATTATTCCATAAACCAAAAAATCGATTCGAGACTGTTATTAACTTAAGTTTATTAAAATCCTCGTGATGAATGATGTTGGAGGAAGTATCATATTTTAACTCAAGAATATACCTAACTGCTGTATCCTGAATTGCTTGTAGTTTTTTGATATTATTTTCTGAAAATGAATTCATGCAAGCAAAAGAATTGTCTAAAATTGATCCGACTAAAGATTTTTATAAATTTCTTCGTGTATTTTGATAAGGAATTTTTCCAAGGATTTTAATTAGATTTAACCTTGAATTTTAGCTTTTTTTATTTTCGTTTATCAGTATATTAAAATTTAATTTAGAATCAAATTTAATACCAAAAAACTTGATTTCATTATTGATTTTAAACTTATTTATTTTTTTCCAGAAAGAGTTTCTTGAGAGCGAATTTTTGATTTTAGTTCCAAATTTTTTTTATTACATATTTTCAACTCTGATGTAAAATAATTAAATTTTTATATAATCACTTGAAAGCGAGTACTTTGAAAGTTTTTTTCCAAATTCTGTTATCAAATTTACGGTATCTAGTGGAAGACTAGTTTTGAAGATGGTTTTGGACTAAAATGGAATGTTTTTATTCGAAGTACTATTTTAGTTGACTTTTTAGGGTAGAAATAAAAAAAAAATGAATTTAAGTAATTCATTAAGCCGGACTTATATGTCAATTCAAAGAGGCAAATAATTTAATGGCTTTTAGATTTAAAATTCAAAATCGTCAATGGACAATAATTACCTTAATGTTCTTTTTGAACTCTTGATCTCCAACAATACTTTTTAGCATACGAACTAGTGCCGCGGATTTGGATGCAGTTAGCTGTTCGAACATAAATTTTATGTCAACTTGAGAAGACACTTCAAACTTGATTGGTCTTGATGATACAAATCCGTCTTCCCACATTATTGGTATCACATGGTCATTAATGAACTCATCACGCATTTTAAAATCTGGGAAAAATTCGTTAAGTGCTTCATATTCAAAAAAGGTGCTCTAAATATTAAAATTAGATTTTTTTTTTAATTTTTTTTTCTTAGAATATTTAAGTTTAAAAACATTAAATTAATCTAATTTACACAACAAAAAAAATTTTCAACATTTATAAGCCTTCTGAAATGTTCTGAAACCTCTACTCTTCAAAATGACATTTTTCAAATTGAAGAATGGTCGCGAATTTGGGAGGTGCAGTTAAACCGCAAAAAGTGCAAAATTATGCATTTTGGGTCAAAGAATAAAAATATCAAGTATTTTATGCATGATACGGATGGAGTTCTTAGTGCTCTCTCGGTTAGCCAAGGTGAGAAGGATCTTGGTGTCTGCGTAACAAGTGATTTAAAATGGTCAATGAATGTGAACACAGCAGTCAACAAGGCAAACAGCATGATTGGGGTAATTAGAAGATGTTTTAAGAATCTTAGTAAGAATGCTTTTCGTCTGCTCTACATGACACTGGTTCATCCACACCTAATATATGCCATTAGTGTTTGGTCACCGCATTTGAAACAAGATATAACTCGAATTGAAAAGATTCAAGAAAGAGCAACTAAGCTTGTCGCTGGATTAAAGAACCTAACTTATACTGAAAGACTGAAGGCTCTCTCTTTGACAACTCTAGAAGAGAGACGTGTTAGAGGTGATCTTATTCAAATATTTAAGATAGTCCATAACTACAAGTCGGTTAATTTAAAATATGGTTTGAAATTTGCACAGTAAAGTTACGCGACAAGAGGTCATTTGCTTAAAATGGTTCGTGAAATAAGTAGAAAGTGTACGCCACGAGACGTGTTTTTGACAATTAGAATTGTACCTTATTGGAATAAATTGTCTGAAAAAGCTATCACGGCGAAGAGTTTAAATAGTTTCAAGGGTTTTTTGGATGTAAAATTGAATAGTAGCTGCCAAAGCTCACTTTTGAGCTAAGTAATTCGGTACTGCATACATGCTGCAGTTAAACTACTACTACTACTACTACTACTACTACAAAAAAAATAATAATTTTTGAAAACTAGCTTTCCTTAAAAATGATTTTCTTTATCCCGAAATTTGTAGTTAAAAAATTGGGGAAGTATTTATTTTCATCAACTATAATATTTTCTTTGACAGCTATTTTTTTTTACAGAAAAATTATTCTTTCACCAGAAAATAAAGAAACCAAAAATGTGAAGCATAAAACCACAAAAAAATCTATTCTTTTTTGGTCTTTATTTTTTTTTTTGCTAAAATTAATTTTCATTACTGGAATCGTTTGAGAAGAATCTTACTTGAAACTGTTATCATCTTATTAACTTTTTTAAATTGCTTTTCACAATTATTTATTTTACAATCATTATCAATTTTTTATGGGTGCTGAGGTAAAGCTCTTACAGATTTAAGAAAAATAAAATAAAAATTTAAAATCTTGATTCATAACCAACTTTATAATCATCAACCAGTTTGACCACCAATGGAACAGAATGACGCAGTCCTACCACAAAATGTTCATTAATTTTTTTACTTTACAGAGCTAGATCTCCTTGAGAATGAAATATTATATAAATAAATGATGATAAAAATTTAAATATTGTCTGGGAAAAAATAATTAGAATATAAATGAATAAATTTTCTGATTAAAAAAATAGCTGACGAAAGATTTCAAGGAAAAATAATCGCTTTACCTTGATTTATATGAGTAATGTTATTTAATTTATTAAAATTTTAATAAAAAAAATTAATATTTTTTTTAATTATTATATAAATTTTTTTTTTAAATAAACTTTTTCTTAATTTGCTTTGTCACTGAGGTTTTAAATTCAAAAAAATAATAATAATCATTAATTGGTTCAATTAATACTGATATTTCTTCTCAAACATAAATTTTTAATGAATTTTATAAATTTTTGCTACTAATAAGAATAATTTTGTCTCTATTCACCGATCATGAATACTAGACAGAGCTAAATACTTACAAATCCTTCACTCAGCCACCAATCATCCCACCATGCCGGAGTTGCATATCCACCAGTCCACTAAAACAAAATAAAATAACGAGACTTGAAAAATAATCAATGTCCTTACAAAATGAGCCAACTCATTAGCTATCTTTTTAGCAATGGTAATTTTATCTTTGACGGAATAGTCAATCACTGGCGTCAGTAAAAATTCTTCGTGAAATGTGCTAAGACCCCAATTTTTGGAGGTATCATCATTAAAATCGGGAACAGCTAAAAAAAATATTTTCGGAGGCAAAGCTTGGTCAATTTCAAAATAGTTAGTAAAGTATTCAGCAATTTGTGAGGCTGCTTGTAATGCGAATTTTGCATAGCCTTTGGAAATCAATGAATTTCTTCCATAAACCAAAATCTTTGTTTTTTAATTTTGAAAATAAATAATTTTTACAAAAAATCAAATACTTCAATATTATTTTGCATGGTAATTGATTCGGATTGGTAGTCATCTGGCAAAACTGCAAAAGAGACTTGGTAAGTGCTCATTTTATACGTTTTGTCGAATTTGGTTCGAACTCTATTCCGACCAGATTCGGTAAAAACTTCAGAGCCCTAGTGTGAAAATTAAAAATTTCTAATGGAAATAAAAACTAGTTTTACTTGTTTAGGAAAGTTTGATAATGCAATAGAGCGCTCAGGATGCTCGATGGTTATTTCAAATTCGGCTTTGTAAGATGGCTCGTCAAAGCATGGACTTTGCGAAAAAATTAAATGTTGTAAAAAATATTTAGTTTGAAAATAATTATATCTTTAATTAAATCACAACCCAATTACCCTATGTGATGTAGTAGCTTTTCAGAAAAATTGGTATTCTTGTGAAAAATGTGACTGACTTGGAATAATTTGGTAAAAAATTGAAATTGAAAAATGTCACCATTAAGTTACTCTTTTTATAATAACCACCAAAAACAGGAAAAACTAGTAAATAATCTTCCAAATTTACATAAGCATTTTTTTATTTATAAAATTTTTTTGATCAAAGATCTTCAATGAGGCCAAGTTTTAAATTATGTGATTAAGTGACGTAACAATAAATGCAATTTTTTTTTCTTTTAAAATATTAAGAAATATAATTTTTATTCTTTAAAAATTTTTTTTGCCAAAGCTGGATTTGGATGATAATTAAGTAAACCACTGATACGATTTACAGACCGATTTGCATTTTTCAAACAAAAATAACATGCTAAAATTCAAGAAAATTATTTTTTTAGTTAACTTCCCATGAAAATAATTTTTTTAAGATATGGCAAAACTATTACTTAATCAAAGATTTTTAATTTCACGTTCCTGAAGCATATACTATTGATTGACATGATGGTGGACGGTTTTTTTATAAAATAGAAATTACGTAAATTCACACAGTAAAAAAAGGTCAAAAAGAATAAAAAAAAGTAAATAACAAAACAATTTTACAATAAAATTTTGCCTCATTTTTTACCATTTTATACTGTAAAAAAATTTTAGCAAAATTTACGATATTTTTTTTTAGAAATCTACAAAATTCAAAGAAAAATGCTTAGGCCCTTAGACCAAAAAAAGACCATTTTATAGGGTTCTAAACATCCTTAAATTAAAAAAAAAATTTAACTTAAAATTTAAAAATTCAAAATTTGAATTTAATATTTGAAAAATTAAGCTTTTGATCAGAGAGAAACAATTTTTACACCAAAAAATTGACAAAAATCAAGTTATATGAGTATTTAAAAGAGTCTTAAAATAAAAGAGAAAGAAATTTTATCACTTCCAAATTTTACAAACATTTTTGATGATGTAAAAATATTGTTCAGAATTGATTCTTTGAATGTGTAAATTAAAATATTATTGAAAAATTATTTTGTTTAAACTTAAAATTTGATAAAATAGAAAAGGGAAATTTTTGAAAATTAAGGGGGTTGAAGAAGATCATAAGAACAAAAGCAAACCAGACATTCAAATTAAAGAAAATGATGAAATCTATTTAGTCATTAGATAGAAACCTCTATAGATAATGGTAAAAATTAGACCCCTAATATTTTTTTTTGGTTTTGAAAGCCAGAATTTCGGATGTCAGAGAACTTTTTCAACAAAATATTTATTCTTGAAAACTGATTAATAAATATTTTTGTGGAAATTCAATCGATAAATTTTAACGATTAAAAATATCAAGAGCACTTAAAAATATTAAATACCAACTTAAAATAATTTTAACTTAAATTTGTTTTGAAATAATTCTGCTAGATTTTGCGAAAGCATTTGATACTGTTCCGCACAGACGACTAATAGCTAAATTGAAAGCGTATGGCTTTGATGGTCTGACACTAAAATGGATTGAAGCTTTTTTGAAAAATAGAAGACAACGAGTTGTTCAAGGTGAAATTTTGTCGGATTGGGTTGAGATTTTTAGCGGTGTAACACAAGGATCAGTGATTGGTCCACTTTTGTTCGTTTTGTATATCAATGATCTACCAAAAGGAATAGAGAATATTGTCAAAATGTATGCAGATGATACAAAAATATTCTCGCAAACGGTATCAGAAATATGCGCAGTGAAACTTCAATCAGATTTAGATTTAATTTTCAAGTGGACTCAAGATTGGCTTCTTCTCTTCAACACATCAAAATGTGTGGTTATGCATTACGGTCATAAAAACAAAGAATTCACTTATTCTATTAATGATAAACAGTTATCAACGTCTGAAACCGAAAGAGATCTTGGAGTTATCTTCAATACAAATCTCAAATGGAAAAACCAAGTGATATAGGCTACAAACAAAGCAAATCAAATGTTGGGTCGCATCAGGAAATCATTCGCTCGTTTTGATTGTAAGTTATTTAGATCATTGTATTTAACTTTTGTTCGTCCTCTTTTGGAATTTGCTGTGCCTGTATGGTCTCCATTTCTTAAGTCGGATTGTGAGAATCTTGAGAGGATTCAACGCAGAGCTACAAAATTTGTTTCTTCAATTAGAAACAAACCGTATGAAAGCAGATTGAAGGCTTTAAACATTCCAAATCTGGTGGAAAGAAGAAAAAGAGGTGATCTAATTCAATTATACAAGTTCATGCATGGAATAGAATTGGTTGAAAAAAGCAACAATTTTAATGTCACCAAAATCCAAGGAAGAGGTCACTGCTTCAAATATCACAAAGAAATTTCGAGGCTCCAACATAGAGATAACTTTTTTCAACAGAACCGCTAACATATGGAACTCACTGCCAAATCAATTAGTTGAAGCCCCTAATGTTATCAGCTTTAAAGCAGGCATTGATTGCTGGATGAGCAGCAATCAATCACATCAGCTGTCATAGTGTGCCTTATCAGCACACTCGCTGGCTAGCCAGCTACAGTCAAAACTACTACTACTACTACTACTAAATTTTTAAAAAATTAATTTTTATTTTTACCAAAAAAAAAGGGTGACGATTTAGACAAGTTGAAGTTCATGATCATAGTCACATAATCAAAACTCAGTTGATTAAAATCTTAATAGAAATGATGAAATTACCTTTTTTTAATTTCATTTTCAAACTAAACATAAAATGCTTATTTTTTTGGTTTAAAAAAAAACCTTTTTAGTATTGATCTTTTATTGATTCCTGTAAAATCTTGGACCATAGTAAACAGTAACCACACAAATAGTAAATTCATGACCATGAATTAAATTTCCGATCACACACAATAATCATAGATTTAATAAAAAAAATATCAAAAGAGGTTTAAAAAATAGAAAAATAAAAACTTAAAAAATTCAAAATAATTTTTTTTAAACTGGGATGCAAAAATTTTACATTTCTTGATATTTAAGAATATTTTATCATTATAATTAATTACAACTGAAGTGGTAGTTAGAATATCTAGATTCTATTAACTTTCTTTAATTCTTCTTTTCTTGATTTCTTTGACCATTTCATTTAAGTCTTCAAATAACGTTCATCGGGCAAAGCTTGATCAACAAACAGTTCAGATGTAATTAATTATAACGATAAAATTTTCGAAAATATCAAGAAATGTAAAATTTGTGAAACCCAGTTTAAAAAAAAATATTTTTAAATTTGAATATTTTTTTTTTTTATTTTTTATACTTCTTTTGATATTTTTTTATTAAATTTATGGTTTAAAATAAAAAATTTTGGTAAAAAAATTGGATCAGTGGAAAAATTAGTTACATATTTAAAATCCACATTAATGTATCCAAATTATGGCTTTAGATGATATTTAAATATTAAAACATATTCTTCCTAATTAAAGATTAAAAAAATCATGTTCAATAAAGTTATGTCATTTATTTTTTATAAAATTGATAAAAAGTATCTTTTTTTTTAAAATCGAAAACTAAAAATTTTGTATTGAAATTTAAGTTTTATCATTTGCTTCAATTTGTCAACTATTTAGCCCAAGGAACCTACTATTTTTTATTGAAAAGTTGACCAGAATACGCCGAATCCTCCTGATAATCCTAGAATCAATAATGAAATTCTTTTCCCAGGTGGTTCTAAACCTGAAACCATTTCTGCTTTTTAAATTTATTTAAACTTTTTTCTTTTTTCAAATTTTTGCAAACTAAAAATAAATATTTTTCGAATTTCACAAAAGAAGTTCTGTGAGTTAAGATTTTATAAAAAACCAAGTAATGTGAATTTTTTAAGTGGAATCTCTTATGCTAAGATTCATTTTTAGTAGTGTAGTTTTTTCCGCGGGAAAAAATTTCAAATTGACTTTTCAAAATTTTTTCAATCATTTTGCACCTAAATGTTTACATAAAGTTGATTATTTGAAATTACTTCTCCGATATCAAAATAAAATGCGCCTAGTTTATGTTACAAATTTTAGGAAACTTACAAGACTGATCTTGCATTGGTGGGCAAAAAATTAGTGGCAATAAGTTCTCTAGGCAGATTGTCCTCCCAATAATTAGCTTGATACATTCCGGCAGTTTTTGTTCTACCACTGAATTGAATCTTGATGTTGTAATTAGCTTCATTGAGTTCTTGCTCTGCAATTACTTCAAAAAGCTGATTTGGCAAATAACCAGATCGGACTATTTTCACTTCTTGATTTGTGTCAGAATTTGTCAGCAGAATTGCTTGATTTTGAACAACTACTTCTACATCAATATGCAATTCAATGCGACTAGTGGGCCGCTTTACCTGGAAAAATATGCTCACTTCTCCATTAAAATTTCGCGATTGCTTCGAACTAGAACCATACGGTTCAGTATAAAATTTGAAAAGTAAATCATATTTTTTTGGTTGAGCCACATCTGTCAGTCTGAAATCAAACATAGGAGTGGTTGTCCTATCGACAAATGGACGACTGGTGGTCGAAGGAAGAGTTAAATTATCTAAAGATACAATTACAAAAAAGCTAATTTTTAATTTTTTTAGTTCACTTCTGGAAATTGTGCTGGTACTGGTAGTGGATGAAGTGGATAATTTCGAAGTGGAAGTAGTTGGCACTGAAGTTGTAGATGAAGTAGTTGGCACTGAAGTTGTAGATGAAGTAGTTGGCACTGAAGTTGTAGATGAAGTATTTGCCGGAATGCATTTTTTGGGTCGGATTACTAGACCTGATAAAAGGCCTATTAAAAGAATCACACACAGACCAGATACAAGACCGACAATTAAAACGGGCAAAGAAACCTCTAAGCCTTTTCTTTTAGAAATATTCATTTTGTTTTAATTTTTAGGGTGAACGAGAATTAAGGCTTTTAAAGCAAAAAATCTTATCAAGTAATTATTGAGCAGGTAATTCTTATTTCATTGAGTCGTAAAACGAGGCAATTAAAGACAAGTTTTTATCAAGAAAATTTTTGTTGGCTTTAGTATTTTTTATTAAAGATTCTAACTAGAAAAGTTTTATTATTTTTTTATATAAAAAGTTCAAAATTTCAATTGAAATCTTATTCTTCTTCCTGATATCTCCAGACTTAAAAATATATAATATGGTTTTATGACATCTTTAAATAAGGCCAAGTTGATTATCGGATTTAAGTAAACCCGAGGGACTATTAACAAGATGATAAGGACTTTTTATTATGCCAACTTTTCAAAATAAGAAATTTAAAAAGCTTACAAGTCTACAAATCTAAAATTATCAAAAGCTTGGTTTTTTTTTGGTACTCTTCTATGCTTTAGACATTTATCGCTCTTAAGATTAGCTTGGGAAGACACCTCAAGCCGTATTTGCTAAAAAAATTAATTTTTTTTTTACTTATAAAATCATTAATAAAAGATTAAAATAATTTTTTTTTATTTTTAAATTTTGATAGCAAAAAAAATAAATACTTATCAATTCAGATGAAATAAATCAATTATTCAAAATAGTGTAAACACTTCTGATACTATATTTCTAATCTGACGAACTGATCTCTTTATTTGAAATAAGACTTCTTGAAAACCATCACTTTCGGTTTCAATAAGCTCTTCAAGCTTCAATTTATTAATAAGATAGTCAAACATATAACAAACAACATAACTTTGATGGTATTTGCGAGGGAGTCAGTTCTGTTTGTTGGAACGTGGAGTTGAGTGGGCTGGACGATTGTTACTCGAAATTTCTTAGTTCATATTCATCTTTATGTGAATCTTTTATACCAGAAAAAAAGTTAAACAAAAGGTTTGGAGAGAAATGAATGACTTACGAGACGAGAAATTGTGTAAAACAAAAGCATCAAGCGTGGTATAGACTCAAGTCTTGCAAGAAGAATTTAAAATCTGAGTATAAAATGAAGTACAAGGCTTCATGTAGAGAAGTTAAAAAAGTCTTAATGAGAGCGAAACTTAAATATGAGAATACACTAGCTGGTAAAGCAAAGAATGATCCAAAGCTTGTATACGAATATATTAGAAGCAAAATGGGTGGCAAAGATCAAATCCGTGCGATGAGAAAAAAAGATGGAACCATTACTGTAGACCGAAATGAAGTTGCAGAGCTTTTAAATGAACAATTTCGTTCAGTTTTCAAAAATGAACCAGATGATGAACTTCCTTTGTTTCCGCTTCGAACTTCAGCAACTTTTGACATTGAAGATGTGTCGAGTTATTTGAATAGTAAAATTTTTCAAGAAAAACTTGAGAAACTTAACGGTAGTAAATCTATTGGATTTGATACTTTCCTAGATTTTAATTTTTTAAAATTATAACGCCTTTTTTATTACAAAATGTTGTTAAATTTTTCTAAAATTTTAATTTTTAAAATAAAAAGAAATTGACATTTTTAATCACATTTTAAGGAAGCAAAATTTTGTAGGATCTGATTTTTTTATATTTTTTCAGTAACTAAGTTAAGCAAAAAATTTAAAAAATTTTTATCGATGGTCTTTTGGCTTTGGGGTGTCTTCAAACCTCAAAAGTAAATAAAGTGGAAATTTTGGTTTTTAAACGGCTAATGGATCATCAAGTATTGTAGCAATTATTTTATCTGTCACTTTCGGATTTCTTACTCAATTCTGAGAATTTTTTTAATTCTAACAGATAATGATTAAGGTTGTAAAGATCTATTAAAAAATTAATAAAAGTTTAATTTCTTTATTTTTTCCTCCGAAATCAATTAAATTTAGAAAATTAAAGTTAATGATCAAATTTTCTGGATCATACTTAAAAATTATCTTCAAAAAATACTTTTTCGCATTTTCAATTTAAAAAACCATTTAAAACTACCCCAAGTATTTTGTTAAATTTTGCATGCAAATTTTCTGCAGAGATTTACAGATTCTGAATGTTTACTTTTAAGAACCTTCTTTTGATGCTGATTTTTTCGCATGATCATTTAAAACCTTACAAGAATTTGAGTAAAAAATATAATTCTTTTTTTGCTGAATTTTTTTATTTTTTTTGCAAAAGTTTATAATTAAATTAAAAAAATTCTAATTTAAATTTCATTAAAAAATTACCGAAAATTGTGTAATTTTAGGTATAATTGGATAAGCAAAGCTTTTAGATTGTAAACAGTCTTTTCCGTTACCAAAAAAAATCTAGGGTTTTTTAAAAATTAATTTTTGGACTTAGAAATTTTTATGAATTAAATTGATTTATTCGAAATTTCTTCTATCTTTTTTTCAATCGAGTAATTTGAATTATTCTGGCATTACATATGAATTTTAAATGAGAAAGCATTTTTTTTCTCAAATTTAAGAATTCTAATAAAATCCTAATTGATCAAAATTTCGAAATGTGAAAATTTATTTTTCAACAACCTTCGGAACTCTTTTTTGTCGTAAGTATTAATTTGGCTTACGTTCAAAACCTTTAAATTATATTAATTTAAAAATATAAAAAAGACACAGTCAAAAATGAGTCAAAAATTTAGAAAATAAATTAAAAAAATGTTATGGTTAATTTTTTTTTTTCAAATTTTTAAGATTTTTGAGACATTTTCTGCTGAAATATTAAATTTTTTTTTTTGCTTTTTGTTTTTAAAATACCTGCTCAATAAACATCAATAAACACCCTGAAAGTCTTATTTAAAAAAAAAGGGTGGAGAAAAAATTGAACAAGCTGACAAAAATTGAAAGGAAGTTTTTAGATGCGATGCTCTAACCTCTGATGAGAACAAAATTGTAAATATATCACATTTAAGATAGTCTAGATTATTAAATTTAAAGCAGCATCTTTCTCACGTATTTTTAAACATCATTTATTGAATTATATTTTGGAAGAAAATTTGACCAAAGAGAAAATATTTTTAGCCAAAATTGGGATAAAATATATCTGTTGATTATTTAGAATAGATTTTGAATGCTAATGAAGATTTAAAAGTTTTTGAAATGTGTTTAAAAATTGTGATTGATCTTATATTAATAAAGTAAAAAAATATTTAATCGATTGATTAAATATTATAAATATTTTTTTACATATTTTTTAAAACAAAATAAAATATATTTTACATGTCTTTTAAAAGTAAATAAAAAATTAAATAGCCATTTTTAAAATTAATTCTTTCATTTAAATAGAAAATTTCTTCTTTTTTTTTTTTTCGTATAATTGTACAGTTAATCAATTGATTTCCAAGACTGACTCGAGATGGTACATTAAGAAAAATTACTTGAGAATTGACAGACAAATGCATTGATACTTACCGTAAAACCTCGGAAACTACTACATGGACTTCAGAAAAAAAAATGATGGGTTACCTATTTAAAAAAAAAGGTTAACTCCAGTAAATTTTAGTCCCAAAAAGCAATCAATGACCCGGGGGTTTAATTACATAATTTATTTTAGGAAATGGGGTTATAAAAAAAATTGCCTGGGCTTATACAGAGACTATATGATTTAAATAATATTAAAAAAAAATAAAAAATTATTGATTCAAGTTCCATTTCAGTATCTTCGTCGCTCTCATCTGGTCTAGCAGTACCACTCTCTTTAAGTGTTAATTCTTCACCAGAATTTTACCTCATGGGTGTGTAAATTTATCAAATTTTTAATCCGATGAGACTAAAGAAAAAGTATTTTAAAAGGACACTGGGGTTTTATGGCTTTATACATCCTATAATCCCGGGGTAGTTTCCGAGGTTTTTACGGTATAAATTGAAGCTTATCAGTGTTAAATTAAAAATTACAGATTAAAAAAATTATTGTCAGTGGGAAAAAATAAATTAGAAGATAAAAAAAAATTTCCAAATGAAAAATCATTTTGCTGAAGAAAAAATAGCAGCTTTGTATTTTTTTTTTTTTTGCCACAAAGAATTTTAGACCTTTTTTTTAATTACCTGACTTTTCTCAAAATTCAATTTTCATTTATATAATTACAGAATTCATGTCAACAAAAACAAATAAACAAATTTTCAGAACCAAGGAATAATAAAAATCTTTTCGACCATGAAAAATTTTTCAGAATTGAATTTAATTTTTAACATTTGATATAATCAAATATGAAATTTCATAAAATAGTCATTAAAATTAAGGTCCAAGTCCGAATTTTTAAATTGTACTCTGGTTTTGTCTTTTTAAATATTTGAATAATTAAAATTTTTATTTATTTTTTTTGGATGTTGTCGCGCATTCAAAAAAGCCTGTTTAAATATTCTACTTTCATGGTAGTGGGCCCATGAGCCAAGTCTAAAAAGATTTAATATATCTTTTAAATTAAAATATGTCCTCAATTATTATAATCTGGTCAGAATTTAAAAGTCATAAATTTTTTCAAAAAATTCAAAACTTCTAATTAAAATTTGAATTTGCATCTAGATAAATATTTCCAAATTGTTATATCACCTAAATTTATAGCTTTAGACGATAGCAACATCTATGTTTGACCATGCTTATTTAACAAACTATTTTTACAATTTAATTATCCACGATAAAATGTAATAAAACACGTTTCTAATCTTTTTTTTTCTTATAAAAACAACCTAAACCTCACTATTTTATTTTAAAAATTAATTCAATTAATTAAATGGCATCTGGAATTTTATTGCCTAAGATAGCTGTAATAGCTGGTTTAGCTGGCGGCCTTTTGGTCATTCTTGTAGTCGGCTTGGTTTCTGGCTTAGTCTTTAGACCCGGTAATTGTATTCCAACCTCAACTATACCTGCTACAACAACTTCTACTACAACTCCAACTACAACTACAACTACAACTACAACTACAACTACAACTACAACTACAACTACAACTACAACTACAACTACAGCTACAACAAGGCCCACTACAACTACAACAAGGCCCACTACAACTACAACAAGACCTACAACTACAACTACAACAAGACCTACAACTACAACTACAACAAGGCCCACTACAACTACAACAAGACCTACAACTACAACTACAACAAGGCCCACTACAACTACAACAAGACCTACTACCACAAGTACAGCTACAACTAGACCAACCACTTCACTAACTTTGCCAACATCTCCATCACGAACAACGCCTGTAATTTCAGAAGAAGATTCTCTATTGCGTTTGCCAAGATTCATTCAGCCCAAGAACTATAAACTTTTGATCAAGACCGATTTCGATCCTTACGGAACTAGAAAATCAGTGAATGGGTCGAAAAATCAATGGACTAGATATTTTGGCGAAGTAGAATTAACCCTTGATATTCAAAAAGAAACAAATAGAATAGAGACCCATGTAAACATCGGTATCAATGTAGAAACAGAAAGAACAGTTCTTACCCAAACATCAACTAATCAAGTCATAGTTTTGGAGAGTCAAAATTATTTGCCAAACGACCTCTTTGAATTTAAAACCCAAAATCAAATCCAGCCTGGTGAATACACTCTAAAGATCTATTTTAATGCAATTACTTCCTTTATCGGCTTTTACAAGGCCGACTATTTGGAAAACGGAGAAACTCGCTCTCTTTTGGCCACCAGATTTTTTCCAAACCTCGCCAGAACAGCTTTGTAAGATTAAAAATATTTAAATTGTAAAATTTTAGAAAAATTTCAAAAAAATTTACATCAAAATTTTTTGGAAATTTTCTGTAATTTTCCCAAAAAGTATAAAAATACAATTTATTTTCTAGTCCTTGTTTTGATGAACCCGGATTTAAAGCTGAGTATGAATTGACCATAGAACATCCAGCACGTTCAATTGCTCTTTCCAATTTTGATTCAATTAGCACTTCAGATTTTGACGACTCTGGTGTTCAAAAAAAAAGGACAATATTTGCCAAGACTTTTAAAATGAGCGCAAATTTGCTCGCTTGGGCCATTGTTCCAGATGATTATGACTCTAGTTCAATAGTAGATGGTAATACTGAGATTAGAGTGCATGGTCGAAAATCAGCAATTGACAATAACTTAGCTGATTATCCACTACGAGTCGCTAAAGATATCCTCAATTATTATAAGACAAAACTGGGAGTTTTAGATGCCATTCCGCCCAAAATTAACCTCATCGGTTTGCCGGGCTACCCGCAAAAGTCTTCTCCATCATGGGGTCTAACCGCTTTCCATGAAGACTACTTGTTCTACAATGATAAAATAAACTCAGTAGAAGATAAATTCAAAGTTGGCGAAATGATTGCCAAAGAGCTCGCTCATTATGTAAATTAAACTAAAACAGCCAAAAAAAATATTTTTGAAATTATTTATTTCAGTGGTTTGGTAATTATGTGACTTGTGAATGGTGGGATGAATTGTGGTTGAACGAAGCCTTGGCAATTTATTTCCAATACAAGTCAATTGGTTCTCTAGACGCTTCTTTTGATATTGTAAGAATTTTTTTAAATTAATTAAATTTTGTTGTATCAGGAATTATCAATTTATTTTAGGATTTTTAATATTCTATAAAAAAGTTAAGCAAATTTTTTAAAATTTAAATTTAGAAGGTAAAATACGAAAATTAATTTTTCAAGTAAAAAAATAATGATTCTAATTTTGAAAAAAATCAAGTTAAAATTTTTTTTTTTCGATTTAAAAAATTCAAAAAGTTTAATTCTAAATGAGACCAAAAATTAATGAAAAAACAATTTTTGAAATTTAATTTTTTTTTGAAAGAGAATGAGAATTCTATTAATACTAAAAAACAATTATTAAAAATTCCAATATTACTTCTCTGATTAATTATTTTTAAGGATAATCAATTTATAGTCGACAAAATCATTCCTTTAATGTGGGAAGATGGCTTTGCTAGCTCTAGGCCCATAATTATGAACATAACTCAACAATCCGATTTGGTGAAAGCTTTTGATGAGTCCATCTACAACAAAGGAGCTGCAGTGATTCGCATGCTAGAGTCCATTATTCAAGAGGATCAATTATTTCAAGGCTTAAAAGTATTATTTATTTTTAAAAAAAAATTGAAAAAAAAAATTTTAATTTTAGCAATATTTACAATCAAAACCATTCGGTCTTGTTACATCAAGCGATTTTTACAATTCCTTTACTTTGGTAATTGTTTTTTTTGTTTTTTTATTCAGATTTAAAATTAATGTTAAAGCCGGCTGAATTGTCAATTAGTGCCAAAGATTTGATTGAACCATGGTTGGTGCAAAAAAATTATCCAGAAGTTGCCGTCTTGCTCGACAATTCAAATGGACAAAATAGAGTTCGATTTATTCAGGACAGATTTTTGCTCTCCGAAATCAACGAAGATGAATTGACCGGTTTCAGATGGAATATTTATTTACAATGCAGAGCTGGAGGTCAGGTATCTAACGGTGTAGAAGATGACTTGTCCGGAGACATTTTTGAATTCAATCACCTTTTGACAGGAATTGAAGGTAAGATATTTAATCATTTTTTTAAATAAGAAAACATGCTCAAAAATAACTTAATGAAATTAAAATTTGGTTTTTTACCAAAAAAATATTTATTTTTTATAACAAATTTTCTTCACTGTTTTTCCTTAGACGAGATTTATGCAACAAAATCGAGGACCAGGATTTCACTCATGCATCACTATTCATCTTGTTTAGAATAATTTTTTTAATTTTTCGAAATAATTTTAGGAAGATAACAGTAATTTTTCATACTGAAAAAAATCTTAAATTTTTTTGCGAGGGATTTTGAATCGAAAATTAAAATTAAAGTAAATAAAAATTTTGGCAATTATTAAAAAAAATCAAGCTTAAAGTTATTAAAAAAAATGAAACTTTTAATTTAATGAAAAATAATATTTTGTTTGTTAACTTCTTAATTTTTTCATAAATAAAAAAATTGAATGAATTATTAAAATTGTCAAATAAAACTAAAAAAAGAAGATTGTTTATTTTGGCAAAATAAGTAAAAGTGCATTTTATTTTAAAAAAATTATATCTATACATTTCTTACCTTATCCGGCGTAATTTAACGTAAATGTAGACATTTTTTGTTTGAACGTATTTTTTTTTTATTTATTTATTTGTATTTATTAACCTTTATCTGTATCATAATCTCTTAAATATGACCAGATTGTTTGTTGTTGAATCCAATTGTCTATTGTCAAACTCCATTATATTAATCCAGGCTTTTTGTACCCTTTTTTGGGTTTTTCATTTCATCTTGTTGATTTTCTTCTTCAGTAGCCGAAGAATATGTGCTCAATTGCACGAATTCGTCTGACGATTCCATAGTTATTTTTTTGTTTGAATCAATATTAATTAAATTATTATTTATTTATTTAATTGTTTTCTGTACCGAGCTAGAGCTCCTTCAGAATAAATTAAAATAAAGTAAATAGGCTAAAAAAAATGAAAGTTAAGAAGACACATATTATTATTTTTTTATCTATTTATTTGTATATCTGTACCGAGCTAAGGCTCCTTCAGATTAAAAAAATAAATAAAAAAATAGATCAAAATAAATCAAAATAAAATAAAGTTAGAATAAGATAAAATAAAAAATTAGTCAGAAAAAAAAAAAAAAAAGGATAATTAGTTAAAATAAGTTAAATTAAAAGAAAATTGAAAACATATTGAAATAGATAAAAATAGGATACATATTTTAAATGTCTGATTTTTCGGGGAAAAAATACAAAATAGGAAGGTAGCAATTACACAATGGAATTGGGTATTCAATATATCTCGATTCGAAACCTTCTTTGTATTCCTCCACCAGTCTTACAACCAATTGAATAGAATGACTCAGTCCTGTCCCAACATATCTCTCACTCAACTCAAACATATATTATTATTAATTATTTATTTATTTGTTTTCTGTACCGAGCTAGAGCTCCTTCAGAATAAGTTAAAAATAAAATAAAATTAAAGTTAATAAAATTAGATAAAAAAAAAATTATCAAAATAGAGTAAATAAGCTAAAAAAATGAAAGTTGAAAAGACATAAATTAGAAAATATTGATTATCCAAGCAGAGCATATTTTAAATAAATTTTTTTGGTTAATTGATTTAATCAATCAAAAAATTAATTTTAAAATTAATTTAATTAATATTGATGACTAAAAGATTAATTTAAATAACCAAAAATGAGTGAATCTCATTTTAATTAGATATGTGTATTTTTATTAATTTTCAAAAAATTATTTTAGATGTTTTTTTTATTATTTTATATTATTCAATTAATTATTTATGTAGATCAAAAAAACATATCCCAATTACATATCCTTACCGACTAGAATTAGCGCAAGTTTAAGTTTGATTACTAAAAATAACGTAAACTTACCAAATTCTTGGCTTTTTGTAAAAAAATTTAAATCATTGAAAGGAACGACCAATTTTGAGTTAGCTGTTATGTCCAGAGGGTACAAAAAACTTTTAATATCAATAATTAAATTATAAGAAATTAAAAAAAAATTAAATAAAAATTATTTAAATCTTAAAAAAAATCTAAAATTTTGTTTATTCATTTTCTTCCATAAATTTCGTTTTCCATCGTCAAATTGCTTAGTGTATAATTTTTCCAGGATTTTTAATAAAGCTAAAATTTTATTTTTTCAAAGTTAATTAAAAAATTTATAAAAGAGTTTTTCACCTTGAGCCGACAATACACCTGGGTTAAGTGTAATACCGACTTTAAAGGCTACTATGTAACCGACTACACAAATGAACTGTTCCAAAAATTTGAGGCAATTCTTCTAAAAAATAGAACTGTAACTTTTTTCATTTTTTTCCGTTTTAAAAAATTAAATATTTTTTAAGATATTTTCAATCGGCGATCGTATAAATCTAATTCACAATGCATTTGAATTGGCATTCCTGGGCGCCAAATCCTACTCCATTCCAAACATGTTTGCTAATTATCTTACAGATACCGAAACAGATCTAAATCCATTCAGAGCTTTTATTTGGCATATAAACAAAGTGGCCAACATTATCGAGCACAGGTCATCCTTCAAAAATCTAAAAGTAGTAAAAATCTTTTTGAGTATTTATTTGTAGGCTTTTTTTTAATAAAGGGTTATATTGGTGAGATGATTAGAACTGTGGCTAATCGTTTGGGCTTGGATATCTGGGACGATGAAGGAAACGACTTGCTCCGTCTCTTAAAAGCAGACTTGGCCGAATTTCAATGCAGAATGCAAGAAGAAGTCTGTTTGAACAAAGCAACTGAGTTGTTTGAAACTATTCCCGAAGAATACTTTATATTCACATCTAATAACCAAAATTTGAATCCGTAATTTTAAATTTTTTTCAAAGTTTTAAACCAAGCCAGTATCTTGAGTTGAATGTGATCAAAATGGTCAAGTTTTAGGGGTTAATCAATTTATTAAGTTAAATGCTCTATTTGATGATGAATAATAGAGAGATATTAGAGGCATCTTTAAGTTGATGATCAGTTCTAAGAGTTTATCTTCAGATTTTAAAATTAATATTTGAATTAATTTAAATAGTTTTAATTTAGCATTCTATACATGTTATTTAGATTTAATAAATGCAATAGTTCAAAAAGATTTCAACTAATTGATAAAATGCTTTAAAAGGATAACATGCTATGTAGATTTTAAAGAATAAAATAAAAAAAAATACAAAAAAACCCATTGATAAAATCGATTTTTAATATTAAATGAATTAACTGGTTTTTTGTTAAGTTTATTTTGAAATTTTATATTTCAAAAATATTGACAGGAAAGGTCAATATTTTCATTTTATTACATTTTTAAAATTTAAAATGTGAATCTTATTTTTAAATTTTATTTTGAATGCAAATTCTTTAAGGAGAAAAAAATCAAAAATAACTTTACAAAAAATCAGTTAACATCGATTTTATCAATGGGTTTAAGCTATTTTTATTATTTTATTCTTTAAATCTAGATAGCATGCAAAGCATTTTACATTCAAATTATTTAAATAATTTCGAAGATTAATTTTAAAATCAAAAGATAAACTCTTTGAATTGATCATCAACTTTAAGATGCCTTTCATTTGAGATTTATTTTCAAATTCAAATCATCACTTTGACATTAAATCATATGGCTTTTATAATAAAAAAAAATCCAGTATTTAAATTATTATAAGCCTTCATAAAGCTAAGATTATAAAAATACATTTTTTATTAGGATGGGCTAAAAATCATCTTGTAAACGTATTTTTAATCTATAATATAAACTTAACCTTACTTTAAACTAATGAAAAACAAACAATTATCTAATTTATCATCTTTTTTATTTGATTTTATTAATATTATATGTTTAAAGTGAAAGAAAGCTTTTCTATTTGTTTTCTGCACCGAGCTAGAGCTCCTTCAGAAAAATTATAGAAAAAAAAACTAAAACTAAAAATAAAGTTAATAAAATAAGATCAAATAAAAAACAAATTAAAGTAAATAAGCTAAAAGAAATGTAAAGAAAGCTATAAAGACATATATTGAAAAAGGTTGTTACATGTGACCCATGTTAACATAGTTGAGGCTTCAGGAAAAAAAGAGGAAATAGTAACGAAAAAAATACTTGTTTATTTTATTATGCAAAAGTAAAATTTTTTTATTAGATTAAATTAACGCCAATTTTGGCGGTGTAAAATTATAAAAAATAATGTAAAAAAATAAAAATTTTTACCATAAAAAAAATAATTTGAAAAAATAAAAATCATAAATTAAGTGAAGTAAAAATTTTTTCAGAAACTATTTAGAAATAGTCTTCTAATAACTATTTTTGTTAATTTAAATTTTATAAAAAATAAATATTGAAAAATTGTAAACAAAAGAAAAACTGGATTTTTGCATAATTTTTAGCAAAAAAAATTTTGCCAATTGATTATTCCAAAGTTTAGAGAAAAAAACAGTTTAATATCTGGTTCAAAATATCTTCTATTTCAAATAGAAAACACTCATAGAATTAGTCACTTAGTTCATGGATAGTTTTAAAGTATAAATTTCAGTTCTGCGTGTGACGGCAGCGTAATAGTTTCACCATGACCATTCAAGTCTAATTACTTCTATGAATTTTGCACTGATGTTTCTTGAATTTAAATATGAGATTGGCAAACTTTGTTTAAGATTTTAGTTTATTTATTTTGGAAAATTTTATTTTTTATTTTCAGGGTTCGCGGTAATTACAGACCGGTAGTTTACAAATATCACTTGCAGAATACCTATGATATTTTTGATTGGATTCAAGTTTTCACATTTGCTGAGTTGACAAACAACGCCATAGAGCGTGAAATATCCTTCGACGCTCTTGGAAATTCAAGACAAGCATTTTTGCTTGATTTATTTCTGATGCAACTGCTTGAGGATGGAACAATAATCAAGATCGATGACTATACTAGAGTGCTGAACGCAGTGGGACTAAATCCTAATGGTCGATACTTTGCTTGGTATTTTGTAAGAGAATATTGGTATTACTTGGCTTTTGAGACTAGCAACCCCAGAGGTATTATTGAATCGATTAGGCAGATTACCGATAGCTTTGATAACTTATTTTTGTTAGAAGAAGTAACTTTTTATCTGTTTTTTGCTAGATAGAATTAAATCAAATTATTTAAGATATTGTTGTTTTTCTCTGATGCCTATGTTTTCCAAAATGATGATTTAATTGAAAAAGTATACGACATTGTGCTGAATAACATTTTTTGGGTGGCAAACAAAGAAAATGATTTTGAGAATTACTTCTTTGGTATTCAAAAACAAGCTGGACGACATTAAGATTAAAATAGATGGATAACGATATAAATAGGGATTGTTTCTAGAAATTTATATTTTTTGATCTTTAAATCATATTATAACAAATTAAAATAAATTTATTTAAAAAAAAATTTTCATTTGCGAATTTTTTTGAATAACTTTTTCGAGAATGACTACGGAAAGATATTTTATCTCTACGTAGACAATTCTTGTAATAGATAATTATCTATTATCCGAATTTAAAGTCTCGAGTTTGAACTTCAGGGATTTAAGCCAAGATGTAAAACAATTTAATTAAGTTTATAACTTGACAATATTTTCATCACAGAATTTATTTCAACACACTTTGATTGTAATTTACCGTTTCTTAATTTTAATATATTGTTTTCCATTTTATTTTGTTCGTTTCTAAGTGAATCCACTAACTGATATATTAAAGGGTGGTTGTTTAAGATACCTGAAAATGAGTTATGCCAAGACTCACAAAAATTGTTAGTTCTTGGTAAATCGTCTAACAAACGACTATTTATGTTCCACAATCCGATTGGAAACATAGGATCAATTTTTGCTTATTAAAACGAGCACGAGTTATTTTAATTTTCTCTAAATAGAATTCATTTAAATAATCATAAAATTTCGATATACGTTCATCAGTAACAGTACTTTCAACAAACAACCTAGTTTCTTTAAAAGCTTCCACCACATCATCAGCAGGCAGATATGCTAAACATTGTGGCATTACTAAAGCCTTATAAATTTACACATTCTTAACAAAATCAGTACTAAAACCCAATTCTTGAATTTTTCGCCACATGGACTGTTTAAAATGAAAATAGCAGCCGTAAATTTAAGTTTGCGGGAATATACCATTGACCGCATTTAAAAAAGCTTTTTCAAAATCACTCGTGATAGATTTCGGGTGAACCGTCGGATATTCACTTAATTTCTTTAGCATACGTGTATAAATACTTTGAGTTTTCCTTGTCAAAAATACATAAATGACCGGAATTGATAGCTTCTCTAACATGACATGAAATGTATATACTTGTACAAATGGTTTTGGAGCAACGCTAAATGTACCATCACAAAAAGTCTTTTTTTGCTCCCCTTGAATAACCTGTCTATCGGCACTTTAGGACGGCAAATGTACAACTACGTGATTATCGTGTGGCTTTTCAACTTAACTTAAAATTGACCTTGCTTTATCATCTGAATTTGCAGCCCTTTCTTTGATTTGACGTCGTCGTTCTAACAGCTCGAATTTAGTAACATCCGGTTGTTCAAAATGCTTACCATTTATTATGTAATAATCACATTTAATTCCAACTGTTTCTGTAAATGTATATCCAGCCGCTTTGCAGCTATTTACAATAAAACGCCAATAAATATTTACAATAAAGTTGTTGTTTCTTTGCAAGCATATGAACGTTTAAAATAATAACCAAGGTGATAAAGTTGTGGAGATTTTTTTTGAGAAAGAGTAATATCCGCTTTTTCATCGCTCGGCTCAATAGAGTGTTACTCTAATGAGTTTAAATTGCTAGCAAGTTCATCCATTACAAGAATGAGTAGGAAATAATAAATTTTGTTTGCTTTTTTACTGTTATGTTAATTTGATCATTTTAAAGTGATTCATGTCATTTTGAAACATTCAAATCAATTATGTTTTTTTTTCTATTTTTTTTTATTTTGATTATTTTATTTTGATTGTCTTATTTTGATCATTGCTATTTTAATACACAGTCTTATAAAATATGTAAAAATATACAATTTGCAAATTTCTCTTTACAAAAAACTAATTTATACCTTTCATATGCAAACTATAAACATTTATAAATTTTTTGTCAAATTCACAAATTGCATAATAACATTTGCAAATCAATTAGCAAATTTATAAAATAGTATGTTAATTTACAAATTATTTTTCTTCGAATTTAAAATCGCTTTAATTAGAAATTTAATCAACTCTTGGGATGGTAATTGTAAAATAATCTATGGAAGACCTCCTCATCCTCAGAGCCAAGGCTAAGTTGAACAATCAAATGGAAAATTGGAAAGTATGTTGGCAGCGATGATGGCTTAATTTAACACCAACGATTGGGTTAGTTTACTACCAAAAATCATGTTCAATTTAAATACACAACATAGTTCATGTTAGTAATTTTCAATTAGCAAATTATTCAATTAATCAAATAAAATTTGCATGTATTTTTTTATAGCAACTAATCATATGCAATATGAAATAGTTTTCAATTGTAAACCCAATTTAGCTAATGAAAAAAAGTTTGTTGAGACAAGTTATGAAAATGATAAATTAGAAAAATAAATTATTGTTATACAAGTAGTCCAACCGGCAGTCCAAAAAGTAGTCGATCCAATAGTCGAACCGGGAGTGGAACAAGTAGTCGAACCGATAGTTGAACAAGTAGTTGAACCGGTAGAGCCAACAACTAAGACCAGTAAATTAGTAAGTTTAAACCAAAAAAAAGCTGCAAAAAAATGGAGGAAAAACATAATAAGAAAAGAAATAAACGAACTTTAGAATTCGATGAAGGAGATAAGGTTAGTGTACTCAATCCTAGAATTGATCGTGGTGGCTCTGACTTACCTAGTCTGCCAGTTTTTATCGGTCGAAAATCTGGTGAATTTTATGAAATAGTTACCGAATTTGGTATCTTAAATGATTGTCTTAGAGCTGGTGATTTAAAAATTACTAGAAAACTAGAAACTTGGTTAAACTGTCGAAGAATATAGCACAACCTTTTTTCTACGATCTAATGATTCACTATTCTTCTGAATTAAGTAAATAAGGTTGTCTTTAGATTGTCGCTTTTTTCTAAAGTCTGATTGACCGTTAAGAATAATGTTGTTATCATAAAGGAAACTTAATTATACGAGAATATATAAGTTTTTCAGCGAGCTTTGCATAACAACTTGTAGCACTTTTTGGTCTATAATCTTTAGGATTCGGACTGTTTGTTTTTTTTTTGGGAATCATGGTAATGGTTGCCAATTTCCAGTCGTTTGGTATTATATTCGATACTAGATTTTGTTAAAAAGTTTTAGTTTTAGGTCTTAAAATTTTTTTGAAGTGTTTATCAGCATGAGGTTGTGAAGCTTATCATGGCCCGATGACGCCTTACGATAAAGCGATTTAAGTTGTTTGTTAAGTTCATCAATATTAAAAGGGCTAAATTTGTTATTTTTGATGTTTTCTGATAATTACGACCTTAATATGTCTTCTATTGAGCATTTAAATTAAATCGAACATTTGATCGTTACTGTCTTGAAAAGTACCCTCAAGAATCGATCCAAATGAATGGGCTTTGTCTTTATCGCATACAAAATTTTTATTTTCGTGAAAAAGAGTTGGAAATTCTTTAGCTTCATGCGAACTCGGATTTTTTACTTGTTTATAATGTTTACTTGTTAATTTTTTGCCTGAATGGCCTTGATGATTTTAATTTATTTCCAAGAGACGAAACTAAATCTAACCAGCTTTTGTTCTTAATCGCTTTAATTTCTTGATCAATCGTTCGCTTTAAAAAATTAATTTTTCTTTTTTTTGTCCTCTAACGTTTTAAATTTAATTTCATTTTTGATTTTTATTAGTTCGATTATGTCGGAAGTTACTCCGGTACCGACGGTTTTTTGATCGGAATACTAATATGAAAGGCTTCGATTAGAGAATTGGTTATAAATTTATTGATTTCTTCAATATTATTAACATCGATGTTGACTAGTTGTTCTGGTAGAATCTGCTTGAAGAGTTCCCCGTCGGCATTTTTTAAAATTGAATACGGGTTGTTTAGTACTCTCATTTTCAGTTTATATTAGTCTGTTTTTAAATTTTACAAGAATTGGAAAGTGGTTGCTACCCATACTTTCGTTATCCAATGATTCGAGCATGACGAACGTTTTGATAAATTTTTGTGTGTATTTGTATCTGAAAATTTAATAATTTCGATCATTGTCTTATAGTTAATTTTATATTCTTGGCATCCTTTATAAAAAGACTAATGATTTTTGTTACAATTTGCGCATTTTAGTTCACTACTTTCCGGACTATATTTTTGTGGACAATTATCATCAGTGTGGTCTAGACTTGAACATTTGCCACATACTTCGGGATTGTTGCAGTCCTAGCGCATGTGTCCAAATTTTTTGCATTTACTGCATCTTTGTGGTGGCTTGGCTACCTCTTCAATTTTGAACCTAAAGTAACCGACTTTAATGTACTTTTTGTTCAATAATTGATTGTATACTTCAAATGATTCAGCGTCAATCTTACTAATTTTGATGATCTTACCATCTATGTTTTTTATACCGTGTACATTTACAACACCTTGTTCTTCAAGATCACTACGATATACTATTAAATCATCGACGCTAGCACCTCTAAGTATTAATGTGTATATCTTATCTTCTTGAGTTTCAAAATCTAATTTTCTTAAATTAGGGAAAATCACACGATCGTCGACTAATAATTTCTTATCTTTGTCTGTTTCTGGATACACTAATTACCGTTAGCTGTTACTTTAAACTGATTGATACTTAATTCGTCTTGATTTTAATGGCTAAAAAATTCGTTTTGAATTTCTCGTTTATTATTTATAAATTTGTCGTCTAGCTTAAAATAGATTAACGGAGCAACTATCGGTTTGGATCGTTTAGTAATGTTTGTGTTGGGTGAGTTTTTATCAGTCGAACGTTTAGTTTTTGATTCCACCGAATATCGGCCATTTGGGAAGCTATTAAAAACGTTTAAAGGTGTATCAATTAATGTGTTTGCTTTATTGGATGTTTCTGTATTGGTTGTCTGGTCCATCTCCATCGAAGAACTCGATGGCGGCCCATATGAGGATGTACTCATTTGGGCTCCAAATGAATAGCCAACAAATATGGTGAATAAAAATTATGCACCAGAATTGAAAAAAGTAAAAAAAATTATGTTCTTAATTTTCTTAAATTAATTGTATATAAGGAAACAATTTGTAATATAGAGAAATTTACAAATTGTTTCCTTTTATACATTGTATAGAACCTATACAGTGGTTAAGTGTTAGCGTGCCCTGCCTGCAGTTATGAATTAACTAAATTTAAATAAGGACTAGCGAGAAAGATTAAGAGATGTCAAAACTCGGCTTTTAACACGAAGATAAATATCTAATTGAAAGTTTCTTCAAATTGTAAAGTCTCAGTTTTGGACTTCGGGGATTTAAGCCAATAAATAAAACAATTTAATTTAGTTTTGAAGTTTATCTAATCGAATCCGAAGCTATAACAAAAGAAGCAGTGGTTTATGTAGTGGTTAAGTGTTAGCGTGCTCTGCCCTGCTGTTTGAATTAACTACATTTAAATAAGGACTAGAGAGATAAAGAGTAAGAGATGTCAACACTTGGGTCTTAATAAAATTATTTCAAATTTTATTTTTACATATTCACCAAATCAGCAAACAAGTTCCTAAAACAAATTACTAACATTAGAGATGATTCCGTTGATGCGGACCACCAGTATAATAAAAAGGCATTTGACAGTCGTCCACATTGGTTCTTACAAAAGTGAAACGTTCCGTTCCTAAATTGAGAGGGAATGGAGACACATTCCAAAAAAAAATCCCATTCCATTCGAACCATTCAATCAACTCCATTTAAATTCGATTTCTTTCTGATCAAATTTCATTTTTCAAATTCACTTTTGAAAAAAAAAGGTCCGGACTTGGACCTGACTTGAGACTTGTGACTTTTAAGCAACTCTGAAATTATCTATTGAATTTTTAAAAGTATTTGTATTTTTCACCCTTTGAAATAAATGGAGCGAAAAAAATTGTTTGATTGCAAAAAAGAAATCAAACTTTAGTTTTATTGCATTTTGGATAGTGAGAAAGAGACAAAATTTTTTCAGAGCATCAAAAAACAAATCACTTATAAGCTAAAATGTATAATTTGATGACGGTCTGTCATTGAAGATAGTGAGCTTTATACAGCTCTTCTAAGATAAAGTGCAGTGTATAATTCTGATAAAGGGGCAATCTGAGAGCTTCAAAGTGTGCATAAGAGCTTGGCAAGGTTGCGTGCTCTCTCCAACTTGCTTCCGTAAAGCTTACAAAGTGAGCTGCAAACTTCCGACATGTCATTAATAAAATGAAATTGATGAGAAGGACAGTACCAAGCACTGATTTTTCAGGAACGCCACTAGTGACCGGTTCCCAATTCGAAACCAATTCACAAACCAAAACTCGCTGATTACGGTTACTAAGGAAAGATTGGATCCACTTAATGATTAAGCCTGGAAAACCAAATACAGCCAGTTTAATGAATAGCAGTTTATGTGAAACTTTATCAAATACTTTCTCAAAATCCAAAAAGATGACATTCATCGGCTGACTATGACACTCACAATTCGTCAAAAAGTCCTTCGTTTTTTTGAAGATTGGTAGTGCACGCTTCGTGAGCTAAAAGGAAGTGAAGAATCACCAAAATAAATAAAACATTAATTTCAGTAAATTAAATATAATGACCCAAAAAAGACAATCGGTCACTACGTCAAAACTATTCTAGAGAAATGCTTGAAATTGGAAGTAAGAACAAAATTAAATGCATTTAAATTTCATGTGGATGGCTTGGTAAAATTTTATTCTAAAGGTTCGACTTTTAAAGAATCGTGGGAATAGAACCGATAAGAAAAATTTATTTCAAAAATTATGTGAAAAAGACTTTGGCTTCTTAAAATTTTTATAATTTAAAAAAAAATTTAACATAATCTTTCGATGTTTTTTTGCTATTATTGAATTTTTGCTTTTTAATATTTTACGAAAATTAACGCAAATTATTTTAAAATCCTTTTATCGTTTTTTATCACCACTGTTGTTTTCAAAGTGTTAAAATTTGAATTTTCAAAAAAAATTGAAGAGCTTAATATTTTGTACTTAATCTACTATCAAGTGGAAAATTTTGAACCAAAAAGTATTGAATACATTAAACTGATAATTCTCAGGAAATAAAGTTCTTAATTTAAATATTTGAGTTTAAAAAAAAACTTTTTTTTTATTTAAACTTTTCGAAAATGTCCCAATATTTTATAATAATTATATTTTGGCCTAAAATTTTTTATTTATATAGCTGAGCTCAGAAATGGTGAAAAAAATGAAAATTAAATATAAGGCTTGACGAAATCATTCGATAACCTTAAGAAAAATTATTTCAATAAAAAAATATTGCCATTTTCCTTAAGATTCTTATATTTTTCAATAAAAATATTCTAAATTTGTTCAAAAATTTAAAAAATTAATCCTTAATTATTATTAAATTAACCATTCCGAACTCATTGCTAGATTTTCTTTTTTCTCTTGAAATCTAGATGGAAATTAAAATGAGTTTTACATTAGAAAAAATAAATAAATTTTTTTGTCTACTGAAATCATTTTAAATGAACAAATTAAGCTTTTTTACTTTACACAAACTAACTAAGTCAATTTTGCTGCCATATAAAAAATTAAACTTGCAATATTTCAAAATTTTAAATTAAAAAAAAATGATGAAACATTATTTCATATAGAAATTATAAAAAACCTGACTGTAAATGATTTGGATATATTATCTAGATTGATTTGAAATGTTGGTAAAAATATCGCGAAGTCTTTTAAGCGCTAGCCGTGGACGATGCGCCTCGATCTTGAATAAGTACACCACAGAAACTGTTCAGAATGAGCCCAGCAATGAGCAAAAAGCGCAAAAGACTGAAGAGACCAAAAATTTTGAAACCCAAATGAAGGAGTTTGAAGAAAGATTGACCAAAAGCGAGGAAGAAAAGCTCGAATTGAAGGACAAATTTTTAAGAGCAATGGCTGAAACCGAAAACACCAGAGTTCGAATGAGAAAACAAATTGATGATGCCAAGATTTTTGGCATCCAAGGTTTTTGTAAAGATCTACTTGAAGTAGCCGATATCCTCAAGCTTGCGATCGAAAATACAGATCCTAAAAAATCCACTGACCAGTTTGACAAGAATGTTGTCGATAGACTCAACTCAATGCACCAAGGTCTGGTGATGACCGAAAGTCGACTTCTGAAAATTTTTGAAAAACACGGTCTTGTGCAAATAAAGCCCACTTCGGGTGATAAATTTGATCCTAATCTACACGAAGCCATATTTCGCGTCCCAATACCCAATAAAGAGTCCGGCACTGTGGAAATTGTGAGCAAAATTGGCTTCAAACTGCATGAGAGAGTCATTAGAGCTGCTCAGGTTGGCGTTGTTCAATAGTTCATTTTATAAATTTTTATGTTTTTTCTTCCGTTATTTTGTTGTTAAAAAAAATAAAAAAAATTTGATTAAAAAATTTTTTTTAACTAAAAAGAAATATATTTTAGAGATTTTTTAATTAACTTTAAAACTATGTTTATACAATCAAAAAATTTAAAATAAACTAAGAATATTTTTTCATGGATAGGCAATGAGATTAAACCTTAAAAAAACCATTTTATTTTTTTTTTTACTTTTTGTACTTTATGACAATTTAAATTTATTTGGCCCTGTTCCTTTTTGTACTTTCTGTACTCCTTTTACTCAATGGAAATAAAAAAAGTTTTAATTAATCAATATTTTAAATATCAATTTTAAATTTAACTAATATTTTTCTTACCACAAGCATACCCGAATTCCTAAACCAGGGCTCCGCCGCCATTTAAATTGCCTTTAAGAACAGAAAATACAAAAAGGAACAGGGCAAAATAAATTTAAATTATGATTAAGTACAAAAAGTAAAAAAAGGAAAATGGTTTTTTAAAAGTTTAATTTCATTGTCTATCCATGAAAAATTTGTAATAAAGAATTAATTTTTTAAGAGATTTTTGTTTTTTAAATTTTATTTAAAAATCGATTTATCAAAGGGTTGAGAAAAATTTCATCTTTTAATTATTTTAACTTTTAAATCTTCATAGCATGGAAAAAACAAAAAATTTTTCTAAACAATAACAACAAAATTTCCTAAATTACATAAAAAATTGATAAAATTTCCCAAATTTTCTTTAAATCCTTGAATCGTAGAATCACAGTATAATTTGTAAATTTTCCATAATTAATAAATCAAATTATTAAATAGCTTTATAACTGGTAATAATGTCAACAAAGATTCATAAAAAATTTTTAAAATAAATTTAATTTCACAAAAAAATCCTCAATTATTATAATTAGATAAATTTTTTTATTGAAAAAATCAAAATTCCATGTCTACACTTAACTTTAACATTGGAGTTCTTGGCCACGTGGACAGCGGTAAAACAAGTCTAGCCAAAGCATTGAGCACAGTAGCCAGTACCGCATGCTTTGACAAGAATCCCCAGAGCAAACAGCGGGGCATTACCCTCGATCTGGGCTTCTCCTCATTCACAATTCCGTCCAACGAGTCATTGAAGTTGAAAGGCTACGACTTTGTTCAATACACCCTGGTGGATTGCCCGGGACATGCATCTCTGATCAGAACAATAATTGGCGGCGCCCAAATCATCGACATGATGGTCCTGGTCATTGACATCACCAAAGGCATCCAAACCCAAACAGCTGAATGCCTCATCATTGGCGAAATATGCTGCAATCAAATGCTCATTGTTCTGAACAAACTCGACCTTGTAGACGCTGACAAAAGGGACTCTACCATCGAAAAAATGTCCAAACGTTTACTTAAAACTCTAGAAAATACCAAATTTGCCAACTCGCCCATTATTCCAGTTGCTGCTAGTCTTCCAAATGAATCAATGCTCAACATTAACACTTTAATCGACAAGCTAAACCAGATGACTTTTTTGCCAAGTCGAAATGAACAAGATGGACCATTTTTGTACTCAGTGGATCATTGTTTCACAATCAAAGGTCAAGGAACTGTCATGACAGGCACAATCTTGAACGGAAACGTCAAAATAAATGATGTAAATTTTTAATTTTCAATTTTTTTTTATTTTTAACAGGTGCTCAAAAAATGTTTAAAATTTTGACAATTAAAAAAAATAAATAATAATTGTAAAAAAATGCAACTCAGAAATCAAATCATTTCTGTGATCCTATAGGAGTTCCAAAGGTTTAAGACAAGGGATTTTATCAGGTACTTTTAAAAGTCTGCGCTTCAGTTCTAGAGTAATAAAAGTAGAAAATGTAAAAAAGTTAAACCTTAATATTTATTTTTTTATTGCTTAATTAAGAATTTATTAGAAGATTTACTTACATAATTTAGTTAAGTAATTTTTAGGCTTTTATCTATTACGCTTTCTTCTTCCTTTCTCCTTCCTCTCTTCTTCCTCTCTTCTTTTAAAGGAGAGAAATTTTATAAAAAATTCTGAAATTTAAATTATTTCAAGTCAATTAAAAAAAAAAATTATAAAATATAATTATATTAAAATAAAATATTTTTTTTATCTTGTCATTCTTTTTTAAACACCAGTAAAATAAAATTTTTTTAATTATATCTTTAAAAGAATGTTGAAATTCCAGTCTTAAAAAGTAAAAATAAAGTAAAATCAATTCAAGTGTTTCGTAAGCCAGTGGAAAAAGCGATCCAGGGCGGTCGCTGTGGCATTTGTTTGGCCAACTTTGACTCGAAGCAATTTGAGCGCGGCTTTGTTTGCTCACCAGGCTATGTCAAAACAGCACACGCAGTAATTATCGAGTTGAATAAAATAAAACATTTCAAGTCAAAGATAGAGTCCAGATCTAAATTTCACATTTCAATTGGTCACGAGACAGTCTTGGCTAAAGTCGAGCTGTTTAGTGCCCAGAAAGAGTTCAGTTTTGAAAGTGAATTTCTGCATGTAGCAGAAGTAGATCAGGAATACTATGATCAGAGACTAAAAGAAACAAAAGTGTTTGCATTGATTGACTTTGGCTGCGAGTCTACCAGTGAGCACGGAGTGCTTTGTGTGGAAAATAGTCTTTTGATAGGATCAAAATTGGACACTGACATCCATTTGAATCAGTGCCGTATTGCCTTTTATGGACGAGTCTTGCACTCGTTTGGAAGCAAAGATTTCAAAGAAAATGAGCTGTTGACACTGAAAGTTTATAAAGAAAAGTCGAGAGAAGGTGTTGTTGAGAGAAAACACGATGAGTTTACAGTGATTGGAAAGTCCTTGTTTAAAAAAGAGACCAACATTGATCTTTTTGTTGGCCTGCGCGTTCAGTTGTCCACAGGAGATGAGGGAGTAATTGAGTCCGGGTTTGGACAGAGTGGAAAATTTAAAGTCCGCATTGCCAATGGACTGTCACAAAAGTTAAAAGATTGTTTGGATAAAAAAGGTGCAGTACAACAGCAATATGGTCCTGTGAAAATTATACTCAATTTCAAAAGGTTTATTTATGATGATAAGAAAAAGATGACTCAGTAGATTTTTTATTAATATTTTTTAGTATCTTATTTTAGTTTTGTATTTTTTGTTTTTTTTTCTTTTCTAGCAATAAAGATTTTACTCAAAAGAAGTTATTTAAAAAATTCCTTGTAATTGCCATTAGTTATTTGGCAAATATCTAAATTTTTAACTAAAAGAAAATTAAAAAATTAAAAAATTTATTAAATTGCATGGCATACATATTTGAAATTCCATTTATGAAAAAGTCAAATTCAAATAAAAAAGTTTAGCTTAACGTCTAGGATTAGGTTAAAGAATCATCTTTGTAGAGAAATTCAGTTCGAATACGACAAATTTTTAATAAACCACCCCGAATTTTTAAGTATTGTAATACTGATGGATGGGTTTTTACCTGACAATGAGACAGAGAAGTGAATAATAAATGAATGTTATTATGCGGCCGCTTTCCCTAAATACCTTAATAAATTCCTATGAGACTTGTGCAGTCCCGTATGGATGAATTATTCAGCCAGAGCCTAGAACCAATCAGTTAGTTCCGTTTATAGTCTGTTGGTCAGCAACCGACTTGAACTAGCTTTTCCAGTTGGTTCCGATTATAGAGTCACCTATTCGGTAGCTCTTCGAAGCAGTAAGCCTACTACTTCTATCCTCTGGTATTTATTGAAATACCCAAAAGATTCGAGTTCTTGTTCAGAACTCTGGATGACTTATTCAGTCTTCCTTTAGTTTAACGAGAGACTTAAACTTAAGCCGTTCGGATATTATAGGTAAAAGAAAAAGTAAAGTTTATTTTGAATAATCTTTATTTCAAATACTATATATTATATAATGGCTGTCAGTATCGAACACAATAAATTTAGTAAAAATTACCATATAAAGTAACAACAAAAATTTTATACTTTTATCTCTTTATTTTTTTTCCGAACATATTATAAATAATATAATTAAATCAATGAAAATTTAAACAAAACTATTGAATTTACAACTTTTATCAAATAAATTGCTACTAAAATCTTAAACGCTCCATATTTTTTTTAATTGACCAAATAGTTAATCTCATCCAAATAGTTAATGGCTTGAAGTTTAAAAAAAAGTGAACATTTTAATGCAATCGTCGATCAGACCAAATCTATTGAAAGGGTATCACTCAATCCTGAAGACGAAACTCTTAATGATGAGGAATCATTTCTATCAAAAAGTCTTGCAAAAGTCTAAAAAAAGGATAAGCAGCAAGAATTTTCAATTTAAACTACCTGAATTTCTCGATTATTTTTAAGGAAATGGAATCGAAAGTTCAAAACGGTGAGATAAAAAGGAATTTTTGAGAGTTGAAGAGTTCTTAATATTAAACAAGATGGGATTAGTCGATGTTATTGTCGGTTCATGAATCAGCTTTGGTTTTAGAATAGATCAATTAAAATCGATGCAAATTCAAAGAATCAGAGGAGATTCATTCGAATCATCCCGTAATGAAGGCAAGAAATATTTATCGATTTTAGAATCAAAAACTTGGACAACATTGGATGAGATGATCTCTTCGTTAAACTCAATTAGAATAGTCAAAGTCAATCGTGAAAATTGGAAACTAAGTTCGTGCACTTGTTCATACTGGCTAAAAAATTATTATTGTTGTGATTCTATAGCATGTTATAACAGGCTTAGTAAGTATTTTTAAAATAAAAAAAAAAATTCCTTCAAATATATTTATATTAATTTTTTTTGAATTGATGAACTTCAATGATATTGGCATGGATATACCATTGAACAACAAGCCAAAGCGAGGATCAAAAACGAAAACAAGGCCATGTCTACAACATCAACCAGCGGATTGTACTCAGAACGAAGAAAATGCCTTACTCGAATCTGAAGAAGATTCGGATAATGAACTTGAACAAGCTCCAACATCATCTAAAAGTGACAAGCCGAATGATGCAGCTTTATCAATAGAGAATATTTGTAAAACTTGTAAAAACCAAATGAAGAAAATAGAGGTTTTTATTGCCCAAATGGTCGTAATAGGAATAAAAATTAAATTTTTAGTTTTATTTTTTTTATTTTTTTTTACTATAAAAATTTTTTTTATTGAGAAAATGGAAAAAATAATTTTTTTTTTGGAATTCTTACTATTTATGTTAATTTAAAAAAAGAATTGACACAAAATTAATTGTATAATTTTTTAAATATTTATGGGTTTTTTATTATTTCTGTGGAATTTTTACTAAAAATATTGTGCACAAATATTAAGAGTCTTATATAATTTAAAAATTTAAAGTTATATTTATGTTAAAATATTAAAATAACAAATGAAGTAGTTTTCTTCAACTTCATAACAAATAAAATTAAAATAAATTAAAACAAATAAAATGTCGGGGAACATCTTCATTACAGTATTTCTCCCAATTTTATTAAAAAAGCATTTGACACCAATTTTTTTCATTTGAAAAAAATTATAGGTATAATATAATTTTACCTATAATTTCCTATAATATATTTATCAAAACGGTGAGATAAACAGGAATAGATCAATTATAATCGATGCAAATTGTACTCGATTTGTCTAGGATTAGGTTAAAGAATAATCTTAGACAAATCAAATAACTGTTTAAGGATATTCTTTAAGATTGTGCAATTCTCAATGGCAATAAAAATGAAAAATAAAATTTTTTTTACAAGCCTAGTAGCGTTTTTTCTTGATCTGTGCGCCACATTAATCATACAATTTTGCTTGTTTGTCAATTACTTCTACATTGCATGCCTCCAATCTTGCTTCTTTTGTAACATCGAACGCTCAAGACTTAATGCCTTTAGGAAGTTAAAAGCTTGTGTTTCATTCGGTCAAGGGTTTTTGTAACGCTTCAATCGGCAGCATCATTAAATTATTTTTCTAAAATGGTGACTGAACTAGAAACGCGTGGAAAAGGAAAGGTTGGAAGGGATAAGGAAATTGGAAAGAGAAAAGATGAAGGTAGAGGCAACGAAATTACGAGATAAACAAGTGGAGGAAAGAAGATTCGCCGCTTAAAGCTTGTTAGCTTAGATACCGCCGCTTAAACTTGTTTACTATGCTCTTCAGCAATTGAAACCATAATACCCAGATCTTTCTCAACCTCTGATTCCTGCAAGCATACTTTTTCTTCTCCATGTTGAATGTAATATTTGTTTGTTGGGTTCTTCTTCCCGAAATGCATGATTTTGCATTTCTTACTGTTTAAGGACATTGACCACTTCTTGCACCAATTATCTATTTCATTTATATCTGCTTGTAATTCTGATTGTGACATTTCATTCCCCTCTGAAATCATCTTATGATTTATTCTGAAAGAGCTCTAGCTCGGTACAGAAAGCAAATAAGTTTACATTTGAAAGAAAAATTAAGCATTCTTTCTAAAAAAGCTAAATTTTTCTAAACAATAATTAATTTCATTACTACTATTCACTTAAAGCTATAAATTTAAAAGTTTTATGATTTTTAAAAGATTTTAAAAGGTTTTTGCTAATTTAAAAATAGCTTCTTTCAAAAAAAAGCATAAAAGCGTAGTGCAATTCTCAAAATACGGTAAAATAAAGGTGTAAAAAATAATACTTTTACTGAAGTAGAACGATATAATTTGATATAAAACTCTTTTGAAAAAAAAATTAAAATTGGACAAAATCAAATAACTTTTGAACTAAATGCCACAAAAAAATGGTTAAGGTCTCATTTGAATTATTTTTTATTGCTTTTTGAAATAAAGTAATAAATATTTATATTTCCTTGATTAAAATTGGAAGAATGGTGTGATTTAAAGGTAAAGGTGTTCTTGGTGGCTTTTTTCTTTTAGTAAATTATGGGATAAATATATTTTTTGATTTTCTTAATTGTTGAAGTCTATTAAATACAATTTTGTCAAAATTTTGAATTTTTATCTCCAAATAAGAAAAATTACTGATTTTTGTTGAAATTTTTATTAAACATCTTAAATAAAATATTGTTTTGTGAAATTCAGTGCAAAATACCAGAACAAATTGATTAAAAATTGAACACCTATTTTACATAAGTTCAAAATTTATAGGCATTTAGCACATCATTTGCAGACTTTGTCAGTTGATGCAACAATGTATGCTTTATTTGCATTCACAGATCTAATTTTGAACATAGAGAAAAAAGCAAGTTTAAAAAGCAAATTTTTACCATTTTGTCTCGGTATTTGGTGCTGAATTTCAGAAAACCAGAAAAAATTTAAATCTTAAAAATTATATTTTAACTTTGTATTTGCATAAAATACTATAACTGTTTCCATATTCAAATTTAACGCACAGATTCAAGTCACCAGATTGATGAGGTTGAAAATCAACTTCAAATAAATTCGACTCATCTTCACATTCATCTAAATAGATCTCCTTTTTTCCCAGGCTTAAAAAAACCACCTTGGCATTTTCAATGTAATACCTGAATGTGTATTTGGTTCCTATTTTAAGATTAAAATAAATAGGAGCATACACAAAAAAAAAGCGCTCTGAACCACATTTGGTCAAAAAAGCAATCTTTTCAGTAATCCCTTTTTTCATTACATTTAAATTAGCAAACTCATAAAATAAATTATTATTAAAATTTTTCGAGTAAAGTGTAAGGTAATAGATTCTGTCCGCCTCATAGCAAGAAACATAAACTTTGATTCGGGACTTTTTCGGATCTTTTTGTACCAAAGTTAAACCCTCTATCTCATTTGGATCACCAATTCTCTTCAATGTTGCCATCATTTCAACAGACTTGTCAACTTCGAACTCTATTTCGAGTACTTTTGAATCAAACGAAATAAAGACACGGTTGTGTGAGACCAGTCTTATTTTATTATCTAAAAATGTCAAGTTGTAAGCTGGAATCAAAAATTCTATTTCTTTGCAGCTCAGCTTCCTTGGCACTTCTTCCAAGATCAACTTAAATTCTGTGATAAGAGGAAAGGATTTTTGTTCTGAATTTGAATGCTTGGCATAAAGTTGAAGAAGAAATTCTTTTTTGTGACAAGGAAAAAAAATAATCAAACAATATTTATCTGTGTTTGTTCGACTTTCTTTTTGAATCAAAACTGCATCTTTTATTATCTGTTTGGCTTGAAGAGTTTTTAGTTCGAATAAAGGCTCTACCAATTTATCCATTTCAAATTCCATAACCAATTTGTCTGTGTCCAAGTAAATCAGCGACCTTTTGTGTGACATCAATTTGATTTTGTTTTCCATAAAAGTCAAATTGTAAGCAGGAATCGATTCTTCTAGTTCATGCCTGGTCATCACTTTGCTCTTGTCCGATGGTATTAGAATCAACTCTGTGAGGAAACTGTAGGATGTTGACTGAGAATTTGCTTTTTTCGCAAAAATTTTTAGACAATACTTTCTATACTTTGATTCAGTAGAAATAACTAGGCAGTATCTAAAAGAAGAGGGTGCCGAGTCTTTTTGTACAATGACTGCATCATTAATTTTGTTCTTTGTTTCAAAATCCTCTAGATTGACCAAAAGGTCACAATTCTCGACACTAGTGAATTCAAGACAAAATGGATTGCTGGTTGCCCAAACAGACGAACTTTCTATTTGATCACTCTTGAATCCGTAGACGTGATAGAGCAATTGAAAGAAGTGCATTCTTTCAAATTCTTCCTTCGAAGTTTTTCTGTGAAGCTTAATTTCAGGTGAAAAGTGTGATTCTAGGAATATGTTTGGAGGAGTCATGAACCAGTACGGATTCCATTCTTTTTCAGCTCCTTCAAGATTATTATGCCGACAGGACCAAGTTGAATCAACATAATAGGACTTAGCTTCCACTTTGATTACATTCCAAGCATGATTTGTATTATCAAATGTGTCTCCTATTTTGTAGCTTACTCCTTTGGCAAATCCACTTATCACTTTGCATTCAAGACCAATGCACTCGCAAATAGCTCTGTATAAATTTGAAAATCCTTCACATACTGCCAAACCACTTTGGAAAACATAATTTGCACTGTTATCTCCAAGATTACCACTTCTGTAACCAATGGTATTGTAGGCAATGTTCTCAGTAATCCATAAAAATATCATCCAATATTTTTCCAAACTACTCTTAGCTGGTCCATGATTTATGTGTTCAGCTAGTCCTTGTACTGTTTTGACATTACTTTTTTTAATTGAAAATACATAGGATTCTAATTCTTTTCTGGAAGATAAAAAGTCTATTAATTTTACCCATTCATTTATTTCAAAGCGTTCATTAATATCTTGCTGCTTTAATTCCTTAGTAAATTTATCATAGTTATTCCTCTCAAAATACTTTTTCAAATAACTGTTTATTTCTTTTTCTTCTGATTCTTCATCTGATTCCTTTTTAAATTCCTCCGGTTTCTCTATTCCCAATCTTTTGTCAAATTTTTCATGGTTATTTCTCTCAAAATCCTTTTTCAAATAACTTTTTATTTCTTTTTCTTCTGATTCTTCTCCTGATTCCTTTTTTACATCTTTTATTGGTCTATGTAATTTTGATTTTTTTGAACTCTTACATTCGGAAAAATCTAAAACTTCAGGCTCGGGCTCAGGAACAACTGGCTTCGATCCACAGCATCCCATTTTTCACCAAATTTTTAAATAGTAAGCTTAATTTCAAAAAAAAATTTTCAAGTCAATTAATTTATCTTTGAAGTTTTTTAAAGTTATTTATTAGTAAATGTTTTTGATATACTCTTTTAGATAAAAATTTATTTAGCAACAAAACAAAAATAAAATTGCTTTCCTCCGTTTTTTAAGACAATTTCTGTGATAAATACTTAATTTCTTTTTCAATTGCATCACTCCTTTTTTTTTTAATTTTTTCTTATTTTTGTTACGAAATAATTACTGTATTTTTATCATTAAAAAATTCTTTAAGATTATAAAATTTAAATTATCAAATTTATTTAAATTTAAAAATAGATAAAAACACTCATACACCCAATTTTTTTATTACGTTGAGAACCAAAGACGTCCAAAAAAACCCTGAAATAAAAAATTTGTTTTTTAAATAAAATCAATTAATTTTTCAGGCTCGAAAAAAAAAGAAATAAAAAACATGAAATATTGTCTTATTTTTGTAAAAAAAAGAAAATATTTCTGTTAGGTCCAAAAAAACCCTCTTGGGCCTTAACTTAAATATATTTTTTGTTTCAGAAAAATAAACTTGTTTCAGAAATATTATAAATAAATAATTTATTGTTGAAGAATAATTTATTTTCAAAAAAAAATAAATTAATTATTTCTTTGATTTTAGATTTGTTGAATAAATAAAATTGTCAAAATTTATAAAAAATATTGAACAAAGAGCAAAAAAAGCATCAAAAAGGGTCCTTGGGCCTTAAAGTGTTACAATTCAGTTCAATTTCAAGGTGATTTTTTATAAATTTATGCAGTTCCTTTTTTACTAAATAACAATATAAAATCGATTAGACTTTACGCTTCAACAGCTTTCTTAGTTTAGCTCAGGTCTTAGAGAAAGTGTGATTCTATTGAATTAATTTTTACTTTACATCAAAGAACAACTCAAGATCCAGCCAAATACCGACCGATTAGTATGACAAGCTGGCTAGGAGAGGTTAGAAAGACACCTATTAGAATAATATTTACAAGCCTTATGTGGTATATTCTTTCATATTTCACTTCATACTCCAGATTGAGTCCAATTTTATTAACCATCCAATTCCTCCAAATCTTCTTTCTTCTTTTACTTTATTTTCCATTGCAGATCTAAAAAATGCTTTTGATTTTAACTCAAATTTTTTAAGAATCGATTCATTTTCGTAATGCCAGTGTTCAAATAAAGACATTGCGATCTCCAGATAAGAAAACTTTAAATCAAATTGATCATAAAATGATCAATAAGAGATGTCATATTATAAGTTGATGACTTGAATATTTTATCAACTAGAACTTATTTAAATTCATTTTACCTTATTTGGTAATTTGCAATAGCATCTTTATTCTTTTTAAGAATCTTGTCACGTACATAATTCAATATATAAGCAACTCTTTTTATTATAGCCATCTTATCTTTTATAAAGAATTAGTTATAACAATCTTTTTATTGTCCCATATTATATTACATGGTAGCAGCGATAAGGGATGGCCACCACAAGTCAGAGAGAAGCAATTAAAACGGTTGATCAGAGTTGGACAGCTGAGGTGAAAAGCAAGCTATTGATGGAGTTCGACGCAAATGTGAAGAAGATAAAAGATCTTTAACTAGAGATAGCAAGGAAAGGTTACGTGCTAGACTCTAATACACCTGTGTACTATGGAAGGAGTACAGAAAACGTCGAAAATTGGATTTCGATAGTATCTAATGGAATTAAAGCCGCTGGTGTCCCTGAAGACAAAAAACTTGCAGTAATCACTCCTTACGTGAAGGAGACGGCGTTAAGTACCTTGCTTAATTACCAGAAGAATTCAACAATTAAGACAATTGAAGGATATTTAAAGTTACTATTAGAAAGAGATAATTCAAAGCAAGGAAAGGAAAAATAAAATTGGAACTTTTTAAATTCAAACAAACAGGAGAGTTTGATAGTTTTTTATCCAAATTTCAGGAACTGGCTAATGAATCAAGTATGGCTCAGGAGGATCTCATACTAATTTTTTTTCATGCTTTAAATCCGAAGTGTGCACTACAAGTTTAAATAAGAGAACCTAAGACTATAGAAGAAGCTTACAAGATAGCAACAAAATTTGAAAAAAATTTGAAATTTATAAGTGACTCCTTTAAGGAACATAAAGTAAATTATACAAGGAATTCTTTTAATAAGTATCAAAGTTTTGAGCCAAGAAATAATTTGAAAAGTTTCAAAAATGGGACAAGTAAAATAAACGAAAAGTCCAAAAGATTTTATAATTGCAATAAGGTAGGCATTTTGCTAAAGAATGCTGGAAAAATAAAAGAAAAATTTATAAGAAAATAAATTATGCAAGAATAAACGACGAAGAAACTAATAATTTACCATATGATACTAATGATGAAAAGATAAATTGTGTATCACTCTTAGCAGAATCAACAAGTTTATTAATGACCAATGGTCTAATAAATAAGAAAAATGTTGATAGAATAGTTTTTGTTATAGGGGCCACAATGTCAATAATAGCAGAAGATTGCGCAATAAAAAATGGAATAAGATTTTGGCCTGATGAAACTAAGGTCAGACTTGCGGATGATAGGATAGTTGATGTGTGTGGGTAAACTGAAGCACTAGAAGTAAATATCGGAGGAATAATATGCGAATTACCTATGTTAATACTTAAGCACAAAGAATACAATATTCTCTTAGGCATTGACTATTTCAACTTAACTGGAACAGGAGTTTTTCCAAAACAACGTTTGATTAAATACGATAAACACGAGTTAAATTTAAATAATTATGAAAAGATAGAAAATGAAATATTATTTGTCGAGAATGATGAAGAATTAGATGATAGTTTTAGCTTTGAATTTAAAAATTTACAATTAAAAGTAAAACCTGAGATAAATATCACAAAGAAATTTGCAAAAGATTTTAAAGACTTAAGCTTATTGATTAAAGAGAATCTTGCAAAAAATTATGAAGATTTTAGAGGTGGTTGTAAAATTGGTCAATTTAAGACAAGATTAAAAGAAGATAAGATAGTATTTAAACAACCTTACAGACATTCAGAAACAGAGAAAATAGACTCATTAAATCTGGCATTATAAGGATTTCAGATTCTCCTTATTGTTCGCCATTCTTCATGGTAAAGAAAAAAGACGGAGGATTCAGAACGGTTGTCTATTTTAAGTAATTAAACAAATTAACAGTTAGAGAAGACTGGCCAATACCAAGAGTTGAAGAATTATTGCACAGATTAAGAAATGCAAAAATATTTAGTATATGTGATGCGAAATCAGGATTTTTTCAAATTCATATCGAAGAGAAGTCAAAAAAATATACAGCTTTTAGTGATGGAACAAGGAAACTCGAATGGAACATGATGCTAATGGGAGTAACAAATGCCCCTATGGTTTTCTCACGAATCATGCATCAAATTCTGGGTGATCTGGAATTTGTGATTATATTTGTTGATGACATTTGCTATTGGTGTTCGCTATTGGTGTTGTCCTTGGACAAAAAGATGCAATTGAATATGTTGTTGAATATTCTTCTAGACTTTTTAAAGGATATGAATTTCATATGAGCATTTCGGAAAAAGAAATGGCTTCAGCTGTTCATGGAATTAAAGAATTTCGACACTTTATAATAGGTGTACCATTTATTTTGGTTACTGATCATAGTGCAATCACATTTTTAATGAAAATTAAAGATCCAATGGGCCGCTTAGCAAGATGGAGTATTAAATTTGTCACAATTTGATTTTGAAATTGTGCATCGAAAAGGAAGATTGCATAATAATGCTGATTATTTAAGCCGACCAGTTTTGATAAGTAAAATATATGTTGAAGAAAAAAGTCAAAAATGTTTGGAACCGTGGGAAGATAGTTCACTTATACATTTTCTTAGGTATGGAAATTTTAAAAATGGAACAGAAAAGAAACAAGTTAAACTTATTGAATCGATTGCAACAAAATACGAATTAGATTATATAAGTGATATTCTTTACTTTTTTAAAGGAGAAAATCGACTAATCGTTCCTAAAATTGAAGAGAGACATGATGTAATTGACCGTGCACATTCAGCCCCAGCACATTTCGGAATTAATACAACATATCAAAAGCTTTCCCAAGCATACTATTGGCCTAGATGTATAATGATGTTGAAAAATTTAACAAAAATACTAAAGTCTGTATTAGGAATGATAGATATTTAACAAAACATCATCCAGCATTTTGCAATCATGTTACAGGACTCCAAGATGAAATAAGTATTGATTTTGTGTGGGGTCTAGATGAGACCAAAGAAGGTTATAAAGGAGCTATGATCATAGAAGAACATATAAGTAAATATGTTGAAATATTCTGTCTAAAGACGAAAGAAAAAGAAGAGATCGCTTCTTCACTTTTAAATTATTTTTGCACATACGGACCGGCATTAAGAATAATGAGTGACAATGAACTTTCATTAATTTCAGAATCAATCAATCGCCTTAAAAATAGCATAGGGGTTGAATGGCACAAAACAGTAGCCGCATATAGTCCCCAACATAACGGTCTAATCGAAAGATTTGTGCAGACATTTTCGAACACCTTAAGAAAACTTTCAGAAAAAGACTCAAGAAATTGGAATTCTTGGGTACCATTTGTAAAATTGGCATACAACACTAAGATACATTCTTCAACGAAAATAACACCATTTGAGGTCGTGTATTCAAAGAAATGCAATAAATTTGAAGACTGGTTGTCTATTAATTAATCAATGGAAGAGGAGAGCCTAATAAAGAGAATTGTAGAAATAAGAGAATCAATTGAAAATACAAGACGTAAAACACTAGATAATATTGAGGCAGCACAAGAAAAACAAATGCAATTAACAAATAGCAAAAATAAACGAATTGAAAGAAAATTTTAACAAAATGGAACAATTGTTTATAAAAGAAATGATGGCATTATATCAAAACTAGCTCCAAGATGGTTGGGATCATACAAAATTTTCGATCATGATGAGCGTGGAAACTATTTCCTACAAGATGAAACTGGATCTAGACTGACTCAAAAATTTTCTTTAGAAAAATTAAAGATAGTTGAAAAGGAAGTTTTTGACACAAATGTTGGTGAAGTTGAATGTATTCTTGACGATAGAACAAAAAATAATAAAATAGAATATTTAATAAAATGGAAAGAGAATAAAAAAAAATAATTAATAATAAGAAAATTTCCGGAAATGCATGGTAATAGCGATAATTTATCAATATTGAATAAGATTCATCATTTAATATTTGGAATAGGATATAACTGTAAAGTAGATAGAATTGACATGAATTGTACTGAAAATATTTTAGGGTCAAAATATTGTAAAAAATCTGATTGGCAGCCTATTGCTTTAAATCAAGAAGAGTGCTGGTATATGGTTGAAAAAAAGAGATGAAGAATTGAAACATATGATTATATTTTTGACAAAACAATGAAATGTAGCGAAATAATTTGCTCATTCTATGAATACCCAAATCCAAAGTTCAATTGGCTTGATACGAATTATATGCATGGATATAAACGCTAAATGACTAAAAAAGATATTATTGCTGATGACATAGAATCATCGTTATACATTAATCGAAATTGCTTCGCAAAAAAATTTCAATGTTCAATTGATAACTCAATTCTTGTTTGGAAAAAAGAAATTTTTCATGAATGCCCATTTATAACTTAAATCGACTTAAATCAAAAGGAAGATTTAAGATGGATAAATTTATTGAAAGATCAAGCATGTTTTAATTTGAAATTAAGGTTAAAACTTTTCTCGATGTTGGATAAGCAATATTTAAGACTGAACAAAAATTGGCTTAAAATATTATATGTAGAAAACGGAATTATATATATTCCTGAATGTTACAATGCCAGCAACATAAAAATAAAACGATCAAATATAAAGCATTGCTATAAAGAAATCGTAGTAAGTTTTAAATTAAGAGAAAATAAAATTAATGGTTTCCTACATAATAACGGTATTATTAGTTTGCATGGTACTGAGATAACGTGTGAGAGGGATTCTGTTTATATCAAAATAGATGATCCTTTTAAAGGTGAGATTATAAAAAGGCAAAATATGGAAATATTATCTTACAAACATGGATATTTTAAACAGCAAAAAATAAACATTTTTAACTCGAAAGTCAAACTAATAAATACTCACCATTCAAATATATTGATGTCTAATTTAGACGAAATAAAAGTCTTCAGCGAAATAATCGGTTTCAATGTTGACGATAAACATTTAAGACCAATAGAAGATAAATATTCAAAAGGAATTTATGGCAAATATTTTAATGAATTAAAGAATAAAGTGACCAGTATTTTGGAATATTTTTCAAATTATTTTAAATATATTATTTACTCATTATTATTTATTATTGTAGTGAGCTTTTGTCTATTCACTCTGATTTAATGTTTTCTACTAAATAGCAATAAAAGAAGTTGTAATTTAATTCAAGCAAGACCTGAAAACAATGGAGAAGAATTAAATTCAATAGATTCAATTGATATTCGATTGAGAGAAATAATGTGATTATCGAGACGAAAACATTTTAAAGAAGGGGGATGCCATATCATAAGTTGATGACTTGAATATTATATCAACTAGAACTTATTTAAATTCATTTTACCTTATTTGGTAATTTGCAATAGCATCTTTATTCTTTTTAAGAATCTTGTCACGTACATAATTCAATATATAAGCAACTCTTTTTATTATTATAGCCATCTTATCTTTAATAAAGAATTAGTTATAACAATCTTTTTATTGTCCCATATATTACAGAGATGGAAGTCTTCCTTAAATGACCCCAAAGTTTTTAGAGGAACCGCCATTTATAGTGATCACTATCTGGTAGGAGCATGTATAAAGTTGAATCTAAGTAAAGCCTTTCAGAGAAATGCAGCAAAGAAATACGATATTGGACACCTTGCTAATCCCAAACGCAAAGCAGAATACAGCACAGAGCTAAGAAAGAGTCTCCAAAAATTTGAAAACCAAGAGGAGTCGGATATACAGAAAAGATTGTTAGAAATTCGGTAGGCCTATTGCAAAACAGTAGGAGACGTTGAAGGATTTGTAAAACACAAAAGAAAAAGATGGATATCCGATGAGACATGAACATTGATAGCTTAAAGAAGGAAAATCAAAGAGAAAATGCTTCAAGCAAAATCGAAGCGCATTCGCGAGAAATTTGAAATATCATATGAAATGAACAGGCTTGTGAAAAAAGGGCAAAGCGTGATTAAAAAGATAATATAAACCAGCGTGCTAGCGAAGCGGTAGAAGCCAGCTCAAAAGGGGACCTACATATGCTACACAAGATCACAAATGCGATATGTGGAACCTCCCAGAAAGGAACAACATTAGTGTAAGACAAAGAAGGTCGTAACGTATACAACTGAAAGAGAGCAAGGACAAAGATGAGTTGAGCACTTTAGAGAAGTTCCTAAATAGACCTAAACCTAAAGAATCTGTACAACCTGAACCAGCTAGCAATGACCTCGATATTGAACAAGAGGTGCCTAGCAATAAAGAAAAAGAATCTGCGATAAAGACCCTGAAGAACAGAAAAGTCCCAGGTATTGATGGAGTCACACAGAAATGTTGAAAACTGACGGGAGGGTCACAATAGGGATATTGAAAGACCTCTTCAGCAAGAAATGGCGGCAAGAAATCATACCAGAGGACTAGTCCAAACGCCTAATATTTAAGCTCCCTAAGAAAGGTAACAAAACAATCTATGACAATTGGCGAGGAATAACACTGCTACCAATAGCAAGCAAGGCGTTCTGCAGCATAATTCTAGAAAGATAAAACTCTTCAATGAGAAATTCGAGTGTAGCGTGATTCTAGAAAAAGGACAATCTGAGCTTCAATGTGTGTACAGGAGTCAGAAAAGGGTCCGTTCTCTATCCGACACTATTCTTAATACTGATTGACTATGTAATGAAGAAAACAACTGCCAGTGCGAGGGGTATTCAATGGGGATTAACAGCAAAGCTTGAAGAATTAGACTTTGCAGACGATCTGGTACTAATATCTAATACAGAAGCACATATGCATCTTAAAACGGAAGAGTTGACGTACAATGCTAAACCAACCGGACTCGAAATAAATGAGGCCAAAACGAAAGTTATGTGCATCAACACTAAATTTGACACCCCGATGCCGCAGAAATCGAATGTGTAAGCGAATTCACATATTTAGGAAGTACCATCAGTACAACGATGAGAACACACAGAGACATTAAGAATAGACTTGCTTAAGCAAAGAGTGCCTTCGCTAGACTCAGACCAGCATAGAAATCAAACAGCTACAACAAGGAAACAAAACTTAAACAATACAACAGTGTAGTAAAAGAAACACTGGTGTACAGAAGTGAATGTAAGGAGATGTGTTAATTTTACAGAAAAAGCCTGAACACCTTCCACACTGGAAGATTTCAGAGGATCCTCGGGATACACTGGCCCGAGAAATTGTCGAATGCTGACCTATACAGAAGAACAAATTCAGAGCCATTAAGTCAATGCATTAAGAACAAAAGACTGCGATGGCCTGGGCATGCACTTAGAATGAAAAAAACACGGATACCAAAAAGAGCCCTTTAATAGACACCGCAAGGGCGACGTAAGATAGGACGACCAGCATTAACATGGAGGTCAACAATCACGAAAGGGCTCATCGAAATCGGTATGACATGGGGAGAAGCGAGAATAAAAATAAAAAGAACGACTTGAGTGGAAATCAAAAGAAATGACCATATGCTCCACAAGGAGTAAATAAGGAAAAAAAAGTGTTCAAATAAGAAGATTATATCGTTTGAGTTTAGTAAACCATAAATATATAAGTAGTTTGTAATTATACTTTTACAGTTTAAAGTCAATATTCTAATTTCTGGTTGATTATCTTTTTGTCATTCATTGTTTGTTCTATTCTTTTCATCTTGTTGATAATCTTCATTTTCACTCGGGTTCATATCGTCTTTACAAAGACGTCATTATTCTATTTGTCTTGATCTAAATTGTATCATAAATTTCTTCTTTATTCGGTTCTCTCTTGATAGATTATACAATTTTACTTTACAGCAATTTTCCTAGATTCTTTTCTACAATTACTAGTACAGTTTCACGACAGGCTCTACTTCCACAAAGTTGTTCAATACTGTTGCAGTTTCCACATTTCACTATTTCTTTATTATTTTTATTATTATGTTCACAGTTCTTATTCATTATAGTTTTAAGCAATAAATCCAGGTTTTAGAGAGTTAAAGCATTTTTTGTTTCGAAAAATATATTTTTCTGTACTATGAAGCCAGTTCTTAAAGTATATGCCATGTTTTAGTTTTGTGTGTGTTCTTCTTCCTCTGTTTCAATTCTAACTAGTGTCTTTATTTCTTTGTTTTTATTCAGCATTCTAAAAACGTTTTTTCATATAATTCGTTGTATACTTCGTCTTACTTGAGTCTTCTCGAGTTTGTTTGGAAATTTTAATTAGTTCTTTTTTTCTCGTTTTTTCACCATTAGATTAATATTGATTGATTATTTTCACTTAAGTTTCTTTTTCACTCCCTCCTCTTGATGCATTTCTTTCATTTACAAAAAGAGATTTAATGGCTTTATCGGCATCTTTTATGCAAGAAGTGTTTAATGCCCAAATGTTCCTCTCAAAGCCATGTATAAAGTTCAATTTCTTTCCGTATTGGAAACAAATCGAGCTTTAATTGTGACAAATTGTTAAGAACTAGCTACGAATACGAATTTAAAAAAAAAATTTAATTTATTTTAAAATTGTATTTGTGTCAAACTTATTTTATGAATATTTTTAAGTTCTAACTTAAAAATATGTATAATATTTTTTTAAATCAAATAAAAAATTAATAAGAGACATTCTTATATTCAGTATATATTTTTAAAATATTTTGAATAATTATGGTGCTTGATGTTATCAAAAAAGCATATTTTTAAAAGGGTTTTTTGACTCTTTTAGCACGTATAAAAAAAAATTCGGTTTTTGAGTGTTAAGAAGATCAATGAGAAATAAAAAATCAAAAATGAATTAGATTTTCGAACAGAATAAACATCAATACTTAAAAGTTGTACTTTTTGGTCACCAAAAAGTGTTCCTTTAAATTATTTTAAATTTATGTCGATGAGAAAAACACATATTTTAGTTACAGAATTATTTTTGTCTTTAATTATTCATTTATATGTGTAACATTCGTTTTTAAAGAAAACTTTTTAATTTGTTTAATTCATTAAGCTGGGAACAATTAAACTAATTTTGAACTTAAATTTAAAAAAACAAAAATTATCATTAATCAACTTTTTTATTATTTATTATTTAAGAAAAAAAAAATAAAAACTTAAAAACAAAACTCATCACTTTTTCTTATTTACACATAACTTGATTCACACTTATTTGAACACGAGCATCGTCTCACTAGCTCAATGGTCTTTAGATATGTGCTGCCATCCTCACAAAACAATTTGACGCGCCTATTTCTTGTCTTAACCGGCACACAGCACTCACTGGCCGAGCGAACACCTTGTCTATTATTGGTACCAATCACATATCCGAATGTACTGATTGACTTGAACTGCCTGAGCTCGCTTCTAGCACACTTGCCCTCACATCTAAGCATTCGAATCCTGCGCTTGGTCCGGCACCCAGTGGCCGAGTCCGCGTAATAATCAAAAAACACTTTTACTGAACAACCAGTCTCTTTTTTCACGTTTTTCCTCGGGCCTTTTCTGCCGAACAGCGGCGCAGCCCTGTACTTCACACTGTTCATTTTTCTCCTCTCACAAAACCTTCCTCCAAACTCATGTCCACACTCGCACCTAAAATCACTGTTCAGGCCAAAAATAGGTCTGCACTGGGCTCCATTCTGGCACGGGTTCTCAAAGCACGCCTCCTTAAACCCACAACCAGGCTTTACCTTGTGCGCATACTCCACCAATGCGATGTTCTTCAGCTCCGAATTCACATACAGACTGGTGATGCATCCGCTCAGACTCGATGTGTTCTTCACATGGCCTAATTGGACTATTCTCTTCTGGACAGAGTTTGGCACACCACCAACATAGACCGGCTCATAGCCCACGTTCAAGTAGGGACTAGGTCCGCCCGAGTCCGACATGAACTTGTTCTCGTTTTTGTCCACAATGGTCAGACTTAAATTTCGTCCTGACAAAACCAGCTGAATGGTGTGCTCTTTGGCATCGTTTAGTTGCGAGTAGCTCATCAAAGTGTTGGTCTGCGAGTCGCCTAGGTCAAAGCTGACCCTTAGTCGGCCATCGCTGAGCTCCAGGGACACATGCTTTTTGGCCTTGGATCCGTGATAGAGCAATATGCAGTGTTGGTTCAAAGTCACAAAGCTTAGTGTGATGTTAAGAGTGTTTTCTGTGTCCTGAGAGTCTAATTCGACATACGAGTCCTCGTAGTCGAATTTTACACTCTTGAGTATCTCACACTTTTGACCGATGTAGCCTGGTTTGCATTTGCACCAAGTTCTGGGGTCGATGCGGCCATTTGTGGTCGTCCTGAAGCAGATGCCTCCGTTTAGACAGTCGTTGAAAGTGCAGCCGATTAGCTGGTCTTTGTGGGAGGATTGAAGGGGAAGAGCGATGGGCTTTGGTTGGTCACAGTGACGGCTAGTGTAGCCTGGATGGCACTTGCAAGTGTAATTGTTCGAGTTGTTGAGGCAAATTCCATTTTTGCACTGGTGATTCAGACACCAGTTGAATTTGGTTTGGCAGTGTTGGCCGTCAAAGCCGACCGGACATTTGCACCGATAGGAGTCTGCGCTTCGGATGCAAATGCCCTTGTTTAGACAAGGATTTGATTGGGCAGAAGAGCACCAGTCTTGTTTGGTTTGGCAATTTTTGCCTGTGTACGGAGTTGGACAGTCACATTGGTAGTCGGCCAGCTTGTCAATGCAGGTGGCGTTGTTCAAGCATGGCGACGATCTGCAGTCGTTGGTGTTTATTTCGCAATTGGCGCCTTCCCAACCAACTGTGCACTCGCATTTGTATTTTTTTCCCATGGCACTGCACTTTCCATTGTTCATGCAAGGCTCGCCATAGCACGAGTCAATCAGCTTCTCACATTTTTGTCCATAAAAACCACTAGTGCACTGGCACTTGTATCCCTTGGTCACCAGGTCCGGCACACAGGTGGCATTGTTCTGGCACGAGTTCTGGTAGCATGAATTAAGACAATTAATTGGCGCCTTGTGTTCATCTAATTAAGGGAAAAAAGGGTGAAGAATTTTTTTTTTTATTTATTGAAAATATAGGGTGTTTACGTGAACAAGTGAACATATGTGTGGGGGTGGTGAGGACAAGTTTGTTGGATAGCAGGGCTGGTCCAGTGCACCGAGCTATTCCGGGCTCTACATAATCGCTTTTGATCCATGTCGATAGCCAAGCAAGATTGCAGTCACAGAACAACGGGTTCAGGCCCAGGGCTCTTCAATATCAAACAAGAATTATTAACTCAAAGTATTGTTAATGAATTATTAAATATCGGCTAGGTTTTGTACTTAAGATCAAAATTGCATAACATGAAAATTTAATTTTCTATTTTTTTTTTTTTTTTTATTAGGCCTTCAATTTTCTTTATTTTTTGACCAAGTACTAAACAAGTATTATAATAATATTGACACAAAAGTATCATAAAAGAAAAAAAAATCTTGAACCATGGAAAATTTTATTTTATAGCTTTTGAATCGATTTTTATTCCTATTTGACGAATTTAACCATGGCGTGATATGTTAGTGACTAGTGTATATATTATACTTTTATTGATAACTTGACTTTCAATAACAATCTCTTTTTCAAAAAATGTTTTTAATTTTGCGTTCTTTTTGTTTTATTTTATTTAACATTTATTTGATTTTCTTAATTTCAAATTTAAATCTGCCCAGAAACCAAAAATACTGATCAAGGAGAGAAGCGCTACTTCAAATGTTCACGTTGTAACAAAAGAGCGTACATTCTTGTCCATCGAAATAGCCTTCAAGTATCTTTGTATTTACAAGCGATTGAGCACAACAATTTCAACAACTTCAACTGATGCTGAAACTCCTATTACGACCGTAGTTAACACAATTGAGTCAATTGCTAGCGAATTTGTAGTTACTCAATCGACTTCTAATACTAATGCGTCGCTAAAAAGAGGACGATGTCGTCCAAAAAAACAGTTTCTGTTCAATAAGAAAGTGAGAAATCAAAAAATAAAACAAATAAACTAAATTAGTTAATTGAATAATTGGAATTTGCCTTTTTATATTATATTTGTTTCTTCTATTAATAAAAATATTTTTGCTCCTAATTGATATAATAATTGCTTCTTTTTTTTGCTAAAAAATAATAATAAATCTGCTCCTCGAAAATATAAAATTGCTTCTACAATAATCATTTTCCAATTTAATGATTATTTAAAGATATTGGACTCAATTTCATTAAGATTTCTAAAAAGATTCATTAAAAATCATCTAATAATCATCATATAAAATTTTTTTATTTTTTTTTTCAATTTTTATATTGAAGGAATCTTGAACATTGAACATTTTTATCAAAATTTAATTTTTCATGCATGCAAGAACTTTTTTTTTGTATTTAAATTTCAGATTTTTTGAAGAATTAACTTTGTTATTTAGGATACAAAAGGACATGAACCACCCCAAAATTGATTTTTTTTTTAATGAATATAACAAAATAGATATCCATATAATTGACATAATCAGATCATTGTTTAAAATTCTGTTCCTTTGGAAAATAACAAAGTAAGACACTTTTAAATTATTTTGCACTTGAAGCCTAATAACTCAGGATCGGAATAATTTTATGATATCGCAGACCCCTCTTTAGTGAGCTAAAAAGTTAGAGAACAAAAGTCAAAAAATTTTAAATTTTAAATTTGAAACACTTAAATTAGCATACTCGATAGTCTTAGATAAAGTAACAATGTAAAAAAGAAAAAAATTGAAACTTGATGATTTAAAACATTAACTTTTTTTAAAAGTTATAAAAAATAAATCTTTAAACTCTAATAACTTTTGTATTTCCAGACGGAAACGGCTGAAATTTTGGAATCTATTTCAGTTTTTACGAGCTTACAGAATTTCTGGTCTAATTCAATTCAATTCTAATCAATTTTCTTATTTTCCTAAAAAAAATTCAATTTTGGGATGATTCAATTCCTTTAAGTAATTATGTAAATGAAAAAAAAAGTTGACATAATTTATTTTTATATTCACTAAAATTAACTTTAAAATTTAAATTTTAAATAAATTGTATTAGAAATAAATTTTAAAATAAAAATAAATATTAAGAAACTAAATTTTCTATTTGTTTGTGACAATATAATTTTTTTATTGGAACTATGATAATTTATGGAAAATGGTAAGAGCTAAAGTTCACGAAATTCAAAACTTTAGTGCTATCTGAATTTCAAATTTTTGACTCAAAATTCGTAATCTACGCCCTCAAAAACCCCAAAAAAAAATTATTTGAAGGGGGCAAAAAAAAAAATTTTTACACCCAGGGTTCCAAAAATAGCAAACCCTTTAAAAAGTTGTTGTTCTTTAAGACTCAAAATCTCAAAGATAAAACTTAAATATACTAAAAAAATATATATATTCTGAAAGAGCATAAAGTTCTCTACATGCTAATGTAATTTAGAAAAAAAAAGGGTGTGGTGGTTTTTGTTGGCTAAAAAAAGGAATAAAATGTGTTTTTTCTGGTTTAAATCGTATCTCCTCCGAGGGATCAACTATGACCCGATTTTTTTTTTTTTTTAAAAAAACATTAGCATGTAGAGAATTTTATGCTCTTTCAGAATATATATACTTTTTTAGTATATTTAAGTTTTATCTTTGAGATTTTGAGTCTTAAAGAACAACAACTTTTTAAAGGGTTTGCTATTTTTGGAACCCTGGGTGTAAAAATTTTTTTTTTTGCCCCCTTCAAATAATTTTTTTTTGGGGTTTTGAGGGCGTAGATTACGAATTTTGAGTCAAAAATTTGAAATTCAGATAGCACTAAAGTTTTGAATTTCGTGAACTTTATAATCAAAAAAATATTCTAAAGTGACTATAATGTTCTTAAAAAATTAATCAAAGAATATGATGAATAATTATTGGTTTTTAACAAAATCAGTTAATCGTTTAATTATTAACTTAATAGTGATTACAATACAATTTTTATGAAAGTGTATGTCTGCTTTTATAATTAATTATTTATCTTGATATTTAAAAAATCTTTTTAACATCTTAAAGCTCTTTTTAAAATAAACTTTTATTTAATAGATTGTAACAAAATTTTTATTGTTTATTGTTTTTTCAGTCTTTTCAAAAAAGATTCAATATCAATCTAATAGAACTCTAAATTCTTAATATTATAATGAAGGTGAACGGCTAATATTATGCTGAAAAAAAAATAATTTTTTACTTATTAGGCCATGAAATGCTACAATAAAGTCAATACCTAAACATTTATAAGGCGCTTGAAATATTTAAAAACATCATTTTCTCCTGGAAAGGATATCTTAAAAAACGAATATCCATTAATGAAAATTTGATCAAGATATTTTTTTCTTTTATTATAAATTTGGGACTTCACACCAGTCCAGTTGATTTTTTTACTTTTTTGATAGGTGTTTATTTTTAAAAGATACCATTTGAAAATGCTTTATATTTGTAAAATTTTCATCTTTTCTAAAGAAATTTATTTTCTTAATTTTATATAAAAAAAATATAAAAAAATTATGAAGAAGCTTTAGCCCGATACAGATTAACAAATAAATAATAATAATTAAGAAGATAAAAAGAGTTTATTGCTTGATAAAAATAAGAACTATTTAAAAAATTACAAAAAATTATATTTGTCTTATTTAATTTTGTTTAATTTTGTTTTATTTGTATATAATTAGTAAATAAACTAAATAAAGAACTAATTAATGAGGCTTGACTATAACCTACAACAGCACTATCATTTATTTATTTGTTTATCTATGACTATTTAAAACTCCTTCAGATGAAAAACCAATATGGTTAAATAAAAAAACATTAATAAAAAAATTTGAATAAAATTTAAAAAATGAAAAATTAAGAATTTCCTTAATAGAATCTCACAAAATAAATCAATTTGTTCTCTTATGGAGTAAGCCTCTTTGGTTGTGACTAAGGGATGATTTGGAAGTTAAAGAAAATTCAAAAAAAAATAATCAGGATGTCTGTATCCGATGTATAAATCTTAATAATTAATTAACTTATTCCATTTAAATCACTGAAAGCACGCAAATATCACATTCGCACAAAAAAAGATAAATATGTGAAATTTTATTAAAAAAAGCTTTTACATTAATTGATAATTTAATTTTTTACTTACATATGAGATAACGATTTAAGGTCTTTGAATGCACCATCAGGAATTAGGGTCAGCTTGTTGGCATACAATGAAAGCAGTCTTAATTTAAAAAGACCTGCAAATGACTCTGCACCGACACATTCAATTGAATTAAAACTCAAAATTCTTTTTTGTAAATTAAAAAAAATAGAAAAAATTAATTTTAAATTAATGAATTTACAATGTGTCCAACTGAGTTAGTCTTTCGAATACTCGACTAGGAATTTCCTTAATTCTATTCGAGCTCAAGTCTCTAAAAGGTTGAAAAATAATCAAAAATTAATCTCAATTTAATTTTAATTTTACAATTTTTCCAGATATAAAAACTTATTCAAAAATTCAGGTATCTCTTCAATTTCATTCGAATCCAAATACCTTGGAAAAAAAAAATTGCAATTTTTCCAAAAACCACTTTGAGACAATCTTACAGTTCTTTTACATCCAAGGGTATATCTTGAGGCATCATGGCCAATTTTAGGTGACTACAGCGCACTTTTTTGTCCGAACAGCTACAATTGAGCGGGCATGATGAAGCCTTATTTATGGCTGTCAAAGGAACCAAAATATTACCACACTCGTCAAATTGTGCATGATTTAAATGGCATTCAAAGCTGCGATCATCCAAATTGACCAAAGAATGGTCTTTTAAGTGAGCTGGAGCACTGCACTTGGGGTTTCCAGTCGCAATGTTCGCATGCTTCAGCCAATCTTTCAGCCATTTCAGACCGCAATTACACACAAATGGATTTGACATTAAATTTCTTTTGAAAATAAAAAATTTAAAAAAATTTTTTTTAATTTTTTCTCTTATTTACAGAGTAGATAATGATTTCAAGTTTTCAAAAGCTCCTCTTTGTATGCAGCTTATTTGGTTGTCGTAGAGCGAAAGCAAACGCAGTTGTTCAAGATTTTCAAATGAACTGTTGGTCAAAAAATGTAACCTATTTGACCTAAGGAGAAGAGTCTTTAAATTTTGTAGACCGCGGAACATGTTGGGACTGATATTCGACAAAAAATTGTCATTCAAAAACAACTCGCTCAGCTGGTCAGCGCCTTGGAAAGCATTTTCTTCAATCAAATAAATTTTATTGTTTCTCAAGTCAAGTCTTTGTAAATTTTTTAATTTTTTAAAAGCTCCATTTGATTTAATCACTCTTAAATTGTTGTCTTGAAGATGCAGTTCGGTAGTTGAGGCGGGAATATCTTCGGGTAGGTGATCTAGACCTAGACTGCGGCAATCAACAATACTTCCTTGACAGTTACAATTTACTGGGCACTTGTCAAATTGATCACATGTTCTGTCAAAATTTTGTTTAACACTGCACCTAAACCTTGAATTTGGAATGAGACCGATGCTTTTTTTTGCCAGCCGTCTCGGCATGTTGCAAGCAATGCCGCTTTTTTCCACTGGATGCGTGTGAAAGTATTCGTTCAGCCATTTCAGGCGGCAGTCACATATCAAAGGATTCCGACCCAAATGTCTTAAAAAATAAAAAGATGTGTTTTTTTAGAAAATTTAGTTAAAATTTTTTTGTCAAATTTAGAGTCATCTCTTATGAGTAATCAAAATTTTTTTTTATAAATTGAAGTATTCTTGAGGAGTTTGGAACGATGTTGGACACAATTTTTTAATTTTCAAAATTTTTTTATTATATTTAAAAAAAAATTAACCTTCTTTGAGCTTAACCCTAAAAATAACCCTTTCATGAAACAAGCCGAGTTCTAATACTTAATCATTCCAGCGAATTCAAGCTTTAAGTTCAATTTTTTAAATTTTTTCTTCTTCAAAGATAAGTCTCGCATCTTTGAAAGCTTCATTAGAAGTTGTTATTTTTCTTAATGTTAACTCTTTACTAACCCAGTGCGGTAAAACATCGATTTGTAAATTTAGCTCTCAGTTTTCTTTGAATATTGCCGTGATTTTATATTTTTTGCAAATTATTTTTTAATTAGTTCCGTAAAAGATTTTCATTTGAACTTTTTACTTTTTGCCTCTTAAAAATGACTTCTTTACCAAATCTTCTAATGGAATATTAGATATTGGGTCTATAGCCATATGTGACCAATTATGTGAAAAAACTTGGTCACAAAATTATGGGGGGTATTAGCTGACCAAAAACTGGACACATAAAATACAAAAGTTTGAAGTCAAGAAAATATTGAGCAATAAGTGTAGCCCAGTAGATGTCCAATTTGCGAAAATTACTCTGAAGGAAGAGGTCTAAAGTCAATATATATAGAAAAATTTTTAATATTTTTTCTTAAATTTTTTTGGTCACGTAAATATATTTTTGTTTGCAAAGAATTTTCTTTGGTCACTAAAATATAACTTTGACTTAAATTTTTGTGACTTAGACTTAAAACTGTGACTTATAAACAAGTCTGAAAAGTCCGATTTTTTTTTTATTTTAGAATGCCTTTATAAGTAGGTTAAGAAGGGTTTTTCAATTTTGATCATTACTGTTTATCATTGCAAAACATGTTTTGATTGAGTCACTTATACCATTCTTTGCCATTATCTTTTTTTCTTCCTGTGTTTCCTTGATTACTCTATTTATTTTTTCGGTTTCTAGTTTTTCTTGAGTTTTTAAAATTTCTTTCATCTCATTTAGAAATTTATTCTTGAACTTATTTTCGTCTCGTTCATTATTCTCGATCGATTGTAGCAATTCGTGAATGTAGCCATTCTCATGCAATCGTCTCGCAAATTTCGTCTTGATTTTTTTAATTTTCAATTCAACCGGTTCAACGTCTAATGCATAAAGTAGATTAGTTGTATGTGTCCTTTTATTCACTCCTATGATTCTTTTCATCATGCCCTCCATTGTTTGAATTTTTTTATTTCAGTCTTGTTTAGGTAACAGTTTTCTAAGCCGTAGTACATAATTGGTCTAATGTAAGTTTTAAAAAGTTGACTCTTTTTAAAACTTTCTTTTTTAAAACTTCGTTGGTCTAGGTCTTTTCCTTCAATTTCGATTTGTGACTTAAATGCATGATATGCTTTCCAGCTTGCCAATCTTCTCTCTTGAAGGTGTGTATTGCTTTTGTTATTTTGTGTAACTGTAACACCAAGGTATTTGAGTTTTTGTACCCACTCAATCTCTTGATTGCAGAGAGTACATTTTTCTTTTTTCTTGTTGTTGATTGCCATTGTTTGTGTTTTTTTTGGATTGAATTTAATTTCTTTTTCTTGACCTAATTTTTTCAATCAATTGTTCGACATAAATTGAGAATAATTTATCTGAAAATATTATCTGAATATTTGAATGGTGTAATTGGTGAAGTTTTGAATTAAACTTTTGAGTGATTTTCTTGTAAATAAATTTGAAAGACGAATTTGTCAAATTTTTTTTGTTTTTTTTAAATAAAAAGTTCAGGAAAATTTTTTTTTAAGATATAACTTTACTTATTTTTAAATATAACTTTAAATGTGAATGACTCCAAAATTTTTCAATGTTTCTGAAATAATAATTAAAATTATATTTACATTGTTTGTACTGATTTTAGGGGTTCGAATAGACCCTCTGGAAGTGTCTTGAGCTGGTTGTCGAACAAAGAAAGCAGGTTCAGTTGTGCTAGTCCTGTAAATGTGTTTTTGTGAAGACAGCTGATTTTGTTGGCATTTAAAAGTCTAAAAAAAAATGGATTAGTACCCAAAAATTGGTGAAACAGAGAGGTAGCGTGCTGTTAGGATTAGTAAAGCCCAAAAAACTTACAAAAATTGTAATTTAGGAAGACTATGGAATAAAAGTGGAGGCATGTAATTTATTTCATTACGAAATAAAATCCTTAAATGTTGATTTAGATAAAATGGAAATTATTTTTGAAAGGACTCTTACAAGGTGTTTAATGATTCCAAGTCTTTGAGAGACTCAGCCGATATGTTTTGTATGCGGTTGTAGCTGAGATCGAGCAGGCGAAGGTTCTTTAGGCCCTTGAATACTTCGCTTGGAATATTGGAGATAAAATTTCGCTTCAAATGACTTGGAAAAATAAAATTTTTAAATCTCAATTTATTTATTTATTTAAATTTACAGTTCAATTGTTGATTTTGGCAAATTCTTTGGTATTTCTGTCAAAGATCGGTCCTTGCAATCTACTATATTATTTTCACATACACATGGAATTGGACATTCAGTCTCTGGTTCACAGTGACCATCAATATCGTCATTTTCTAAATGGAAAATAATTTAAAATTCTATTTAATTTTTTTAAAAGTTGAAAAATATGCAAAACTCAGTCGTGATTCTTTTCAAATTTAAATTTTTTCAAAATAAAAAAAAATCAGGTTTAAAATTTTGAATATTTTGAATACACTTTTATTTTTTTTATAAATAAATTGAGTTTTTTATTCTAATCTAAATATTTAAGTAAACCTGAATTAAAATCACTTATTATTATTAAAAAAACTTATTTAGTTTACAGCAGTTTTAAAAATGTCTAGTAAGCTTAGTATCTTGTCATATACAGCAATGATTGATTTTAATATTTTTTATCTTTTTTTACTTGGAACTATATGTCTTGTGTATCACAATCATATTGAAGAAACAAAAAGTATTTGTATTCTGAAAAATTATACAACATCATCCAAATCTACAGAAGCTATTGGAATTTCAACATTACAACAGAGTACACAGACTGAAACTTTGGATACTGCAGCTCAAGTTACAATTAAAATTTGTGAATTTATGTTTTTCATTGCTATTTAAAATTATATTTTTTTATAGTAAGCCAAGTTGGAGGTCCGTGTTCAATTGATTCAGATTGTGATGGATCAGCAGTAAATGGTAAAAATCAAAATTTAACAGCTATTTTTCAAACTACCAATTGTAATGGTACAATATGCGAGTATCTCTTTTTTAAATTAATTAATATTCTAAGATTGATGTTATTATTTTAAGATGCAATTCTACAGATTTTTATAAGGTTATAGTTGATGCTAATGCTCCATACAGATGTGTTAGAGCTCGGAATGAACTTTGTGATGATGATGTTCAATGTTTTACGAATTGTAAAGACACATGCGTTGGTAACGCCGCTAAGATTATTTAAAAAACTTATGACAAACCATAATAATATAGAACATTATCTAAAGAATACAAGAATAAATAATACCCAAGAATTTAAAAATAAAGAATTCATCTAAATTTAAATATTTTTAAAAACCTAAAGAATCTTGTGGAAATGTGAACAGTTATTCACCAAAAAATGTGATAATGGGTATCAAGTCCAAAATTTTAAAACTTTGTTCACATAAAAAAAGTTTGTTTAATGTAAGGAATTAATAAAAATCGTCATAAATAGATAGAAGATAAGAAAGAAAAAGAAGCATAAAAATTCTAAAAAGATTTTGTTTTTTTTTTCCTTATTTGAATTTAAAACTTTTATTCTAAATTTTCACAAAAAGTAAAAACTGATTTCGAAAAATTTTTAATCCTTATTTATAAATTTATTTTATTAAAAAGTTATTTTTTTTTTAAATTAATGCAACATTTCCGCTTGAAGTTCTGGGGAAAAATTAAATATTATTAAAAAGTATTTGAATCTAGAATTCAAAATTAAATTACAAATAAGCAATCAAACTTTCTAGAATTAAACAATACTTTTAAGATAAAAAATATAAAAAAAAGAGTTAATGCATTTAAATTAAGTTAAAAAAGAAGAGAGGAAAAGCTATAATGTACGATATGCATTGTGAATTCGAAAATTTCAAAGACATGGAACGAGATGTACTTGACGGGAAAGTGAATGGAGACACGTGGATATTTAAAAAACAAGACGGAGACAAATATAGATATTAAGCTGGTGGTTCTTTAAAAAATAAATCCGCTTGATTACTCAACAATCTGATTTATTCGAAACAATCGAGGCTGGTATTGAAGAAGAAGACGAAGAAGAAGAATTAATTCAGCCACCAACTAAAAGAATTAATAGGACTATCTCACAAAACGTTGCTCATGAAAAAGTTAGATGTAAAACATGCGGCGGTGAAATAAAAAAAAGGAAATATTTTTATTGTGTCAACAAATGTAAACAAGATAATTAGTACTCTAATTATTATTTTTTTCTTCAATTTGTGATGAGAATTAAAAAAAAATTATTAGTCTAATGAATTTGTTTGTATTTTTCTTTTTTTTTTTACTTCTTTCTAATAAAAATTCTATTTTCTTAATATGTGTTCAACATTTCTTTAAATTGTTCTTATTCTAATAAATCAGTTCTTATTTATTAAATTTGTGGTATATTTAAAATTTTTGTGGTTGAAAAATATTCATCGTCTAATTCAAATTACTTCAATCAATACAAACCTTTTAAACTGCACTCGAAACCAAGCTCATTTAGGTTGTTCAAAAGTATGAATTTTTTTTGTTTAGCAGAAAAACATTTGACTTCATTTGCTAAATTTGCATGTTTTTTCAACCATTTACTAAACCACAGGATTTTGCACCCACATTCCAATAAATTGTTATTGATTGCCCTTTAACAAAAAAAAAATTGGATAAAAATAATTTTTTAACAATTCAAATTGAGCTTACAAATTATTTAAATTATTCAAGTTAGTAAATAAATGGTCATGGAGCAATTTTAGTTTGTTATTGTTCAAAGTTCTAAAAATTAATTATCGAACAGTGTAAAGAATTATCAATAAAATAAAAACTTACAAAATGTTTAGATTGATTAAATTGTTGAATGCGCCTTTTTCGATGCATTTTACTTGATTGCTGTCTAATTGTAGATTATTTAAAGCGTGAAGTCCGCTCAAAAGTTCTTTGGATATTAATTTTATTTTATTAAAACTCAAATCGCTTTAAAAATAAATTTGTTTATAAATTTTAGGGAATTAAAATTTAAAGGTAAATTTACAGTGATTTTAAATTTTTCAAATTGGAAAATAAATCGTGCGGAAAATACGAAAGTTCGTTGTTGTTCAGTGATCTTTAAAAAAAAATTATTTTTTTATTTTTGAATTCAATAATTATTTAATATTTTTACATAATATATATTCATTTTTTTATTTAAACAAATTATTTCCTGTTTTATGGCATAAAGATAGAACAAGGAATAAAAATGTATTTTATATTCCATAATTACTAAGATTATACATAAGAAAATATTTTGACCCAGAATTTAGTAGAAATTCCTTTTTTTATTTTTATTTTTAACACTTCTATTTCTCGTGAAAACTAATTAATTAAAAAGTATATCAATACTTGATTAAAAAAAAATTAAAATTTTCATTTTTTTTCTATTCTTTTTTTGCGTTTTTCTAAATAAAATTGAGTTTAAAAAACTTAAAAAATCTTTGATCTAAATATCTAATAAAATAAATGAACATCAATTTAAAATTAAATTCTTCAATGCGTTTAAATATAAATAAAAAACAAAAATTATTAATTATAAAACAAAAAAACTGAAAATAGGGTTATATTTTATTAACAATTACATGATATATATTGTTTGAAATGAAAAGATGATTAAGTCAAGTCCAAGTCCGGACTTTTTTTACCCCAAAGGTTTTTATTTTTTTCCAAAAAAAAATCCAAGTTGAATGCATTTACTTTAATGGATAATATTAAATTATTTAAAATGAAAATAAAAATATACAGGCAATTATTTTGAATAAGCATCTTTAATAAAAAAGTATTCAAATTTACATCGAGAATCCATCAATTAGAATCAAGGACAAAAGATATTATAAAGAAACTCAGTATTTTGGTTTTTTCATGCATGACTTTAACAAAGATAATAATTAAATTCAATTCTTTAAAAATAAAAATTTAATTTTTTTTAATGATTATTGGTCTGTAAAAGCATTTTTAAAACATTTAAAAAAAATCTTTAAATTTAAAAAAGAAAAGAGAAAGCATGTTCAGCAATCTTAAACAAATTAACCTTAAATTAATTTTTAATATTATAGATGAGCTATAAAGAAAGCCTTTTTTTACAGTGTTCTATGATTTTTGATTCGAATAATACGAAATTTTCAAAATAATAATGATTAAAAGATTCTAACGAAATTTAGAGAGCCTTGTTATTTCAAAATTTTGTTTTTTAATTTATATTTATTAAAATAAAAAAGCATGTTTTTCTAAAAAACTAATTATTTTAAAAATAATATTTAAATTAATTTTTTTATTTTGTGACCAAATTTTTTAGATTGCTTGAAAGCTTACAATCATAAATTTCCATGTGAAACTAATTTTTTATTTCTTCAGTATGAATCAGTCATTGAGTTGTAACATTAAGGGTTTTGTGAAATTCAGTACAATATGATAAAAAAATAAAAAATATTTTAAAAAAATTTAATAACTTTTTTCCTAAAGGTTGAGATATTTTTCTGAATCTATTAGTTAATTTATTAATTTTTTTTTAGTTTTTTCCAAGGTAAAATTTCTTAATGTTCATTTTTTTCATTTTGCTCATTCTGCTCTTTTGTCTATTTATTTATTTTTGAGACTTTAAGAATAGGTAGAAAAAAAAATCAAATTTTTGATTCCCAAAATGATCAAACCGATGTTTTAATTATTAAATAAATTGTTATTATTAAAAACTAATTGCATAGGTACATTTTTGTATTAAACATACTTTGTTAAATCTAATGTTAAACGCTGCACAATCAAAATAAACATTGCAGAGTGCACACCATCTAAATGATAGAATTTTAAGTGAGTTGTTTTTTGCAGACTTTTGCAGAGTTTACCTCTAGATTTAACAAAGAATGTTTAATACAAGAATGCACCTCTGCACCAATTCTATCATGAAATAACAATATCATTTTGAGCATCAAAAATTGAACTTTAACTTCAAAATAACATTTTAACAGAGTTGTTTTTAAGTCACAAGTCATTAGTCAAGTCTTGTTTTTTTTTTTTTAAAGTCAAGTCATGACTTACACTTAAAAACAAGTCTGTATTTTAATATAATAAATGGAATTTCATTAATAGATTTTTTACCTTAGATTTGTACCTTACTTTATATTTTAAAGTAAAAATTATTTTTTTGGCGGCATCAATCTTTTCTTTCACTAAAATTTTTTTAAAATTTTTAATTATTATTCATTTTTTAATAATCTTTTTATAATCAAAATACAAAGTAAGCATAATTTTTCTAATTATTATTTCAAGGATAAAATAAATCTAAATATGACTTTAAAAAATACAATTTAAATTTAAAATAAAAATCTTGCCATAAATTTAGAAAAATCTTTAATTTTTTGTTGCCAAAATATGGTTTATTTAACTAAGAAATAGCCTCATTTTAAAATTTTTTTGAATTTTCTAGAGGTTATTTGTTACTGTCAAAATCAATCAAACATTATAAATTTTTACTTAATTACAGTAATAGTTTAATTTCCTGTGTTTGAATTTCAAAATGTGAAAATTGCAGGCTTTTTCATATTTGAGATTAAATAATTAAATAATTGTGAAATAGTACGAGTTTAATTTATATTTGAAAAATTTTTAAAAAATATTGAAAATTCTTTATTAAACTTTAAACTTTATTTTAATTAAGAAATTAAAATTTGATCATTGAGTTGAATGATTGATAATTAAATCATTGATGAATTTTTCAACAATTTAAAATCCTAAATCAAATAACTGAAAAAATGAGCCATAAAGAACCCAATGTAATCAAATTTTTATTTTTTAATTGAAAAACTTAAGTCTGCTTCATCCTCTTACACAAATTATGAAAATTATGAAAAGAAATTCAACAGGACGTCAGTAAACGTCACCACAAATTTAGAAAAAAAAATCACAAATTCAGTAAAAATATATCTATTTCATTAAAAAAAAAACTAATTTGGTTTTTTATTCACAAAATCAATAAAACGTATCTAATAAAGCGAAACTCTCACAAATTAATATATTAATTCACCAATTAGATAAAACCTGCACTAAGTTTATTATTATTTATTAAAAAAATAATTTAGGAAAAGTTTTTTCCAGGGCAGTTCCGAATGGCAGAGCCTTCTTTTCAGCCCACATGGTTGCAATATGATTAAGATATGTATTAATTATATGTTTATAATTATTTATATGTTTATAATTAATATCTAGATTATATATAAATTGTTAAATTAAATTTTTGCTAAGAGTTTGGCGTGTTAATGATTGAATCAAAGGGTGTTTTGTACTTTAAATTGTTTCTGGAGGAGTTTTGAAGCAGAAAGTTTTGAATGCACTAAGTTGATAAATATACAACTAAAACAATTAACTTATAATTAATTTTTAAAAATAACAGTACACGATTAAACTCGAGTTAAAGCCATGGTCGAATTTTGATACAATGATCCTTGAAATGAACCAAATTCGCATTATTGACATCAACAAGGAAAACATATGGTTACATATGGTTGTGCTTTTAGATTGAAATTAATGAATTTTGATAAGATAGGTCTGGATATTCCGATAAGCAACAAGCGCAAAAGAGGAGCTCCTATCAAAACAAAATCTGCACTCGAATCTCAACCATCTGAGTTAATCTCAAACAAAGAAATTGGCATTGAATCATTCGAAGACGATGACTAAGAAGATGATGTTGTCAAAACGACGACCAAGAGAGCAATTATGGAGGAAACAAATGAAATCAAAAGCTCAAGCATTCAAAAAACTTGTGAGAAGTGTAATGCAAAAATGTTAAAAAAAGAGGTTTTTATTATCCAAATGGCTGTACAAAATTTTTTTTTACTTAATTAGTGAATAAAATTAAAATAAAGTTTTGATTTGATTGAATTAGTGTTTTTTCATCTTATTTGTGATATTTTTTTATTTTTTGTGTTCTTTTTCTGAAATAAATATTATAAACTGCATTAGTTAATTGTTTATTGATTGTGTTATTTTTTTACTAAATTAGTGAAGATTTTTACTGGATTTGTCGATAGATATTATTTATGCTCAATTCAACACAGAGCAAAAAATGATAAATTATTTAAGCTGATGTTATTTTTTTACTCTTATGTTAATCTTAGTTAAACTGTAATGTAAAATCTTACTTTTATGTAGGATGTAAGATGGTCTAACCGGGTGACTTATTTTTTAAAAAATTTAAATTTAAGCAAACTAAGGTGAGAAAATTTAAGTTTTGTTATAAAGTTTGTTCTATTTATATTCAAAAGAAATAAGAAAATTAATTTCATCAATAAATTTATATAAAATCTATATGGATTTAACTACTTTACAATTAATTTTTACAAATTTTTAAAAATAACTTTTGAATATGAGATTTAATTTTTGATAGTTTATTCTAATTTAAAAAAAAAGACATTGACAAAATTCGAGAACAAACATATCTCACAAAACTGACTATACCCAGTTTTTCAATTATTGAATTTAAATTTAAAAATCAAAAAGAATTATTTAATTTTTTTCATATATTTTTATTCTGGAGGACAATTAGCTGGTTACAGATAAACAAATAAAAAAATAAATTATTTAAAAGATAAAAAAAGAATTTTCAATATTTTTTTCAAATTTCTAAATAAAAATTAACCTCAAGATTTACTTAAGACTTTTATTTGATTGAGAAATTAAAAATGTAGGGAATAATTTTTCAAAAAATAAAATTTACTTAAATCCAGGATTTAACAAAATTAATGCGATATTTTGGGGCAAACGGGTTAAAATCGGTTAGAGCCCTAAACCCTAACATCGACCCTTGTTAGGCCCCCACAATAACTACCTGGAATGGCAGAAATTTTATTTATCCGTGTTTCTGACTAATGAATTGCCGGTGCTATTTATTTGACTCAGTTTAATTTTAAAAAAAAATTATTTCTTTTTAAAAAAAATAAAAATCTCTGTCTCCGGCTTTTGAGGAAAAAAAATTCCGGACTTGAGACTTGTAACTTTTAAACAACTCTGCTTTTTTCTGTCATGCCTAGCTAACAGTGTCGGAAAATTAATTTCTTTTAATTTGAATGCTAAAAAACGTTTTTTTTAAAAATTTTTTATTTAAATCAACCTCAATAAAGATTAAAAAATTATTTTTTATCCTTTTTTTAACGCGATTAAATTAAAGAATTAAAAAGCTTTAATTTTTAATATTAATTTTTTTATTCAATTTTTTTGTTCTGTTCTGTTATGCCAAATATTACAAAGCCAAAAAATGACTCGAAAGAGCAAATTCCCTCTCATTTATTTAAAAAAACATGTTCAAAAACAAAATGAGAATTTAAATGCCATAAACAAGTCAGCAAATTTTACTTACAATCTTTCCAAATTGGTCATGGTGTCCAACGATCCGCGTTCAATTGTTTCAATTTGATTGTTGTTCAAAAGAAGAATTCTCAGCGACTTGAGATAGGACAAGTCTTCATATTTTATAACTCTGATTTTGTTTCCTTGCAGATCTCTGCGACAAATAAAAAAATAAAAATTTTATTTATAAAAAAATTAATTACATTTTCAAAATGTTGGCCGGTAAGCTCCTAGGTACGTGGACAAGGTTGCGGTTTGAGCAGTCGGCCGAAAATCCCTGGCAAACACATTCAATCGGACAGCTAGTGCCGACTACTGTCTGAGACAAAAAGCCGAAAAAAATTGCATACAAAACTAAACTCATTTTTGATCTCTAATTAGAAAATTTCCACAAACAAACTAATAATTCTAGGATCTCATTTTTTGTTTCTCAAACGTCAAACAAATAAATCTAAGACAAAAATTAAAAAGTTAATTTCGAAAAATAATAGAAGTCTAAATTGCTCTAATTAGACAAGAAAATCAAAAAAAGAAAAAAAAAAGAAAAAAAAGAAAGAAAGAGGGCTTAAGATAATTTACAATTATCCGATATTATGCTTTATTTAAATTTCATACTCAAAATGATAAAATAATTAAAACAAATTAACAAACGCCAACCAGGCCCTGGTCAATCAAATTCATTCAGTCATTTCTCACTTAGAATTAATCATGTCTTTTCTAACAAACAATTTTTCGACTTGGTTCATTTGAAATAACTCGCGGCTCTAATTTTTCGAAATCACCTGTTCAAAATAGATAAAAATAATTCTCATCGCCGAGTCTAGTCTTAAGAAAACAATTAGAAACTCAATATTCGAGCTGATAATTTTCAAAACGCTCCAAGCCCTATCTCAACAAAATCACCTTTTTCGGCCTAATCGATTTTGAGCTCAAACACTCAACCACAACAACAACATCACAAAAAAGCACTGAGATCCTCTCATCAAAAACAATAGGCCTTGCAGCAATTAGCATAGATTCTAAGCAAACAATGCAAAATGATTAATAGCCTTGACTAAACAAATTAAGATTGACGATGGATTCAAGTGGATTAATTGAGAACAAAGATGTCTTGATCTTTGCATAATCCCAACGGAGTTATTGTTTTTGTTGTTGTTGTTGCTGTATTGTCCATTTGTTTAATCACTTAATATGCTCTCTCGCTTTTGGTAATTTTATTTATTTGATACAATTTACCTCTTTTAGGAAAAAATAAAGAATCATTTTTTTTCTAAATTAAAAAAAAATTAACAAAAAAGAAATGAACAAGAGAAAGAAAATTAAGAAAAAAATTAAATCAGATATCAATTGCAAAAGATTATTTATAAAATATAATCAAACATTTTAAACGTACTAAATCAAAATGATTTGATTAAGCACAAATTGACAGAGTCAGCTAATCCATCTCTAGATTTTAGTTGTAGTTTTAGATTCGTTTAAAGTACTTCAATGTTCTTGTCTTCGTAAACTGCTTTAATTCTCTCAATAACTACAAGACCGCCTCTAGTCAACTTAGAGGTCTATAGTTTCACAGTGCAAAACAATGATCTCATGCGTTCAGCAAGTCGCTAGTATTTAACACTGTGTAAAATATTGAAGAAATTATTTTCTTTTGTTCTGTTATTTCCTTTATTAATTGTCTAGGCTAAAAGTGACCATTTATTAATAAAATAATAATATTATTTAAACCTTTTTTCTGTATTTTTGTGTTATAAGCGCGAACCAAAGGATCCTAACAGACCAGCAAAATAAGCTCTTAACTTTCAGGTTTATAACATAGCTATGTCCATTAAAAAAAATCTTAAGTAATTATATCGTGATCGAATGATTTTTATCTAGATCCGGTGTCTGTAATTGATTTAGTTAGTTAGATCATGAAATGTGTCATATGAAAGCTTATTAAATATCAAGGTTTAGGGTTAGCAGAGTTCAGATTGAATGTTTAATTTATATATAAGCAGTTTTAAAAATTTTAACACTTCTTTCATCCGAAATCTACATTTTTTTACAAGACAAAATTCATCGCATCGCTATTTGTTCATAGCTGGTGATTATTGCAAACCAAGAAAATATTCAAAGCAAGTTTTTTTTTCCTATTTTGACTTAGAACATGAATCACAAACCTAACCCATTATCCACTAGGATAGAATAGGAACAATTATTAGTCAAAAATATAATTTATTAAATAGTTATTTTTCGATTTGGAAAAATCGCTTGGTGATTTAAATATTGAACAAAATCATGTATATGTTTACGATTAAATCAATCAAGAAGCCAATGGTCAATATTGAGAATTTGATTTTGAATTTTGAAGATTAAACATAAAAATTAACTTTATTAAATTTTTTTATTCTATTAATCAATAAAACATTTTTTAATTTGTAATAAATTTCTAATTAATTTAATTAAATTGTTTGATTGCTATGAAACGTTCTGAAAAAAGAGCCTAATGGACACCACAATGGCAACGTAATCTAGGACGACCAGCAGCAAAAACCACGAAAGAGCTAGCTGAAATTGGGATGGCACGGAGAGAAGCGAGAGAAAGATTGACTAAAGTGTAAATCAAAAGTAATGACTCTATGGTTCACAAGGAGTGGATAAGGAAAAAAAAAATATTCCCACTGATTATTAAAAACTTAAATAATGCATTGAGGTTCAATTATTATGGTTTAGAAACAATAAATCGCTATACTAGCTCTCTTTAATCAAAGTTGCTTTCAAGTCACTAAATTAAAGTCATTAACTTGAATTTTTTTGTTGACCAAAATTCATGTAGCCGCTATGATAACTGCCTTAAGCGGCTAGAAATTCAATCTGATGTGATCTCCAATTTTTACTAAATACTGACTTTTTTCAATACTTTTGTTGAAATTTTTGTGACCAAAGTTCTGTTTAAAATAAATAGATTGAAAACCTGCTATTCTGTCTTTACTACTAGTGGACTCAGAAATAATCGATGGTCCTTCAAATTGAAAATGAGTCTATCCCATTAGAGACGTAACAAACGCTCCTCAAAACTAATAGTTGCAAACAATTTTAAAGAATTTATTAGAAAAGTATCACTAAAAATGGAATAACTTAATTTCTTTTGATAATTCTTTTATTAAACCTAGCACCATTGAGAAAATTTTTTTATTGTTTTTTTTTAAATAGATTTTTTTACCTTTTCAATAAAAAAAGTCAGCCAAAATAAAACAAACATCACAGAATTTTTTTTCCAAAAAAAAGCAAAAATCTTTAAATCAAAATTAAATAAAAAGAAATTAAAAATGAAAAAATTTTTTCATTTTGATTTAAAAATTCCTTTTTTATTCAATAAACAGTTTTTTCTCTAGTTAAAGTTGTAATTCAATATAAGTATTTAAATTAAAATTTTAATTTTTTTGGCTTTATTTGATTGCTTTCAACACTGAAAAATTATTAAACAAATACATATATTAGTATTTGTACTTTTAATTAAATTTTACTTATTTTATAAAACTCAATATCACTTAGATTAAACGTACTTAACAATTTTTTTTTCAGAACACGAGTCATTCGAGTAGACTGTAGATATTCCTTATTCAGTATTTTGATCAACCAGAGGATATTTTTTGGATTTTGCTCATGACCTGATAAATATTTTATTTTTTTGAAAAATCAAAATTAACTAATATCGATTTGTGTAAATAAAAATTGGAAATAAAAAAGTTACATATTTATGAATGAGAAAAAATTAACCTTGGATAATAAATCACCCAAGATAAACTTTTATTTTATGATTTAAATTTTTATGTAATAAAAAAATTCAATAATTTAATCAAATAAGCAGAACAAAAAAAACAATGCAATCACATATCAAGCTTATTTAATCCTGCTTTTTAACCAGACAAGACCTTAAGTGCAAATTTTTGTCAACATCTACATTTAGTTGTGTATCTTAAAAAATATATTAATGCAAAAATTAATATAAATCAATGATGCTTTAGAGATGATAAATTAATTAAAATTTTAATATTATTTAAAAATGATGATTAAAAAAGTTTGATTAAAAATAAGCGAATAATTCGTCTTTATCTTAGTAAGAAATTGTTAATAATTAATTTTAAATATTTAAAAAAAGAAAAAATTTAAATTCTACTACTTTGTTACTACTTTGTTCAGGTGAGAAAAAAAAAATTTTACACATTTTTAGTAAAAACTACACAATATTTGACTGTCTGTGAAGGTAGTTGCGATTGAAACCACATCATTTTGTTAAAAAAAGAAAAATATTAAATGATGGCTCAAAAAATTAAATCTAAGAAATTTCTTAATCGTGAGTTCTGCGAAGAATCTTGTGCAGAAAGGAAACTGTACACGAAGCTTAATTTGATTACTTGTAGCTCAAGGACAAAAGCACTCCTAAAAATCAATGTTTAAGTGAGAAGAGCAAAAATTAAAATAATTAGTATTTTTATGTATTTTAATAATTCTTTTTGAATTAAAAAAATATTATTATTTGAGAGAATTGTAAATTGTTATTTTATTAGTCATATCCTGCTATTCTATTAATCATTAATTTTCTCTACTAAAATTTTAAAATGTTTTATACGGGTGAAGACAAAGTTTCCGGACTAAGTTTGTGTTGTCATAACTTCCTATGTTTAAATAAATTGTCTCCTAGCTTTTTTTTTTAAAAGCTCATAGCTGAAAACTATTAAAAAAAATAGCAAAAAATTTATTTTTTGGTAAAATTCTTCTTATTACTGAATAAATATAATAATAATAATAATATTATCTAAATTTTTGATATCGTAAATTTTAATTTAATTAAGTCAACAAATTCTGTTTATATTTTTGCTAAAAACAATTAATTAAATTAAATATTTGAAAAGTCAGAGAAGCTCAACAACAAACCGTTTTCTAATTTTTAATAAAATAGAATAACTCAATTTTTTTTTAAAATATTTTTAAAAATATAAAATTATAAAATTTTTGAAAAATTTAAAAACAATTTTTTAAAAAAATGCATTGATCACTTTTCGGTGCACAATTTAATGCAAAAAGTATCCCAGCATTTGGCATGACTCTTTCTTTTTGCTGTAAAGCTTTAAATTCTCTCTCTAAATCACTTGGCCATAGTCTTCATTCTTTTAAAATGAAGGGGTTTTGACCTTTTGAAAAAAACTGCGGAAAATTTGTCTTCACCCGTTATTTATAGCGACAACTTAAGATAACTAAGAAACTGATGATAACGTTGATGATGATCTTCAAATTTAAAACAAAGTTTATATTTTAAAAAAGTCTCATAATAACTGGGCACAAAAAAATACTCACAAACAAAAGCTGCCAATTAATTACCGCATTTTTTAAACTATAACTTTAAATTCTATTTTATTTTGTCACATATTAATTTTTTATGATTTTATTTTAAAAAAAGTTTGTCTCAATTAAATTTTTAATTTTTTATTATTTCAATAACAAAAAAGTTTTAAGCTTTATTTAATCCACTTCGAGAGTAAAGGACAATAATGGGCCAAATGATACCCTTAACTTTAATCTCACAAAATCTCAAAAAAAAATTTTAAAATTAAAAGAAAATTGCTTCGATTTATTTTTAAATTAACTTTTAACCTTAATTTTTATATTTAATTAATTAATATTTTAGAACTTCAAATTCTCGAAATTTGGTTAAAAAAAAATCTTTAACCATAATAAATCTATAAAATCCCCTGATCACTTTCACCTCATAAAAAAATACTTGGATCCCAAAATAGCAAAATGGACTACAAGGCTGGTGATGTCCTGGCCACCAAAAAAAAGAAGAATAGTGCTCTTATTCTTTAATTGATCTTTTTTAAAGAAATTATTTTTAAAAAAAATTTAATAATTCCCACTGAAGTTCTAAGAACATTGGTAATCAATTCGTACCAACTTTGATATTTGAGGCATCGCATGGCAGTGAAAGCATGCGGTTGTTTTGTGTGTGACAAACATTCAGCCTGGGCTGATATTCTTAGAACAAAACTAGGTCTATAGTTGACAAAGGAACACACTGAGAATTGAAGTAGTTAGATAAATAAAAAAGACCTTATTTTTTTGAAACAAATAGAACGAATGTTTGATAGCGATTTTCTGCTTATTGGATATATTGGTCAACAATCAATTTGTTATTTTTGAATGCGTCTACTTAACCGAATCACTTGATCATTTTGCAAGAGTCCAAAACAAAAAAAATGTAATTTTTTCCATTTTTCTCAATCTAGACAAAATTAAATATTTGAGCTTATGACCCAAATTTTGTGTGAGGTCTTATTCCACAATTGACTGCATGTTTTAGCTCTGAATTGTCGCCATTTTACAATCATAAGTGAAAATTAAAAAAAAAAAAGAAAAAGACTAATCACCTTGATCCCAAGATTGCTTTTTTTTAGCCTCATTTTGCTATTTTTCTCCACTATTAAACAAATTTTTTAATCAAACAAAAAAAATTTCTCTCCAAGCGATAAGCGAATATTTCGGTCACTAATCTTATTTTGGACCAGGTTCGCTAATTGATTTCGAATCAAACATTAAAGTTTAATTCTAAGTTAGTACAACGCTGTTAATATTTGCGGTCATTTGATGAAAATATTTAAATTTTTTAAACAGACCCCTCAATTAATCAAATTAATAATTTTTTTTTAATCTTTTTTTTTTATATCGCCAAAAAAATCGCCAAGATTAAAATATTTATTAAAAATTGTCTAAAATATTTACCTTGAATAAATACATTGAATTGATTGAAATAAAATTTTAAAATTTAATTTTTTCTTTAACAATTTTTTTTGAACCTCACAATTACTCAAATTCTTAATTTTTTACTCTTTTTTTTTTATTAATTAGCCAAGAAAAATCGCAAAAATTCAAATAAATAAATAAAATTTTTTAAAAGGATTAAGTATTTAAAAAAGTAGAGAAAAATCTTTTATCTTAATTATTCTTATTACTTAATGAACTTGGTTATAGACTAAAGTGTGAAATTAACAACTACCCCTCTCAAAAAAATCCCACAAAAGCTTTGTGATATTAATCCAGTCGAGTTTGTTTTTCATATTTAATTAAATTCATAAAATTTGTTTATCGTAGTTATATCTAAATTTATCTAAAATTTCAACTTCCAATTGAACAAAATCGATTCATCAAAAACAACATGAAACTCTATCTTTGTATTTTAATGACAATTTAATAAAAAAAAATAACTAAACAAATTTTTCATTATTATTTAAATGCAAATCTTTTCATGGCTCTAGCGTGGGGCTGAAAGAAAGCCTTTTCATTCCCAACTGGTCTGAAAAATTTCCCAATTTGTTTCTCAACAAAAAAAATAAAAACTTGGACTAAATTTTGAAATGAAAATAATGTTAATAATCACTAAATGTTTTTGAAAAAAAATAAAAAATGTCAGATTGAAAAATTTGAAAAATATTTTGAACCGAACTAAAATTTAATTATGAAAGCTGGAACCATCTTCAAATTCATTAATTCCACTAGAATAAGGAGCTAAATTTTAAGAAATATTAAAATTAAAAAACGAAAATAATTATTTTGTAAAATAATATTTTTTTTATTTTTTTCTATATCTTAAAAAATTATTAGATAATAAACTTAATTTTTTTTTCTACTCAAAATAATGTAAAAAAATGTAAAAAAATTAATTAAAAATTGAAAATATAAAGTGCATTCAAAATTGTAAACAAAATATTCCATCAGATGTGAAAATTTTGATCTTAAACACAAAAGTTTATTTTATTTAAAAAAAGAAAAATTTTTATTTGAATTATTTATCTTAGTCTAAATGAGAATTTGATATTTTTTTTTAATCACTAGTAAAAAACATAAATATCGATGTGTATTATCAAAAAGACGATAACATAATCATCGCTAAATTAGGCTCTCTTTTTTTTCTGATGGTAGTAAAATATAAACCTCTCATTCAAAAATTAATTAACTATGCGTTGATGTGTTTTAATTACAATAAAAAAATTAATAAATTTTATTAACTCAAAATTTAAAAAAAAAATTTTTCTTTAACTTTTTTCTCCCAGTCACTCCAAATAAAAAGAAAAAAAATTTTTTTATGACAAAAGCTATTGATTTTAATTGAGAGAAAAAATATTTTTTTTCAATCAAGAAAAAAAAAACAAACCACTCAATAATTCGCATTGTAAAAAAAAAGATAAATAGTTACTAAAACATATAGATTACACTCGAAAATTCATTTGTAATTAGGATTTATCCAAAACGCAAATTGATCGAGAGATGCTCTTATGTAATCCTAAATGAAGTTTTATCTTCATTGAGTTGATTAGATCCAACTAAAAAGTTGGAATAAAAAATTCCAAGAATATTTCAAAAATCATTAATCGGAAATAATTTAAAATGCTTTTTATTTTTTTAATCACTATTCAAATTATACTCATCTCAAAGAGATTTCTTTTTAATAGAAAAAATCAAATCCAAAAATCTGACTGAAAGAAGAGAAAAAATTCTAAGAAAAAAATTGACTTTTAATTATTAAAAATTAATTATTTATTATCTTCTACTTTTAAAAATCTCTTTAAATTTATTAATTTAACTTTACTCATCTCAAAAAGAATTCTTTTTTAATTTAAAAAAAATAAAATCCAAATTACGACTAAAAGAATGGAAAAAAAATTAATTTTTTATTATTAAAAATTAATTATTAAGGATTTTTAATCCAAAAGGTCATTTAAATTTTTTAATCATATTTTAATTTAATTTATCTTCTGCAATTCTGTTTATCTAGCACCGAGTCAAATGGAGCTAAAATTTGACCCGTAGAACTCACCGAGCTTCTTCTCGGCGCTCAAAGATTACGGCTTAGTTCAAGTGACCACAAATTGAGCTATTCTAATCAAGACTCTTGAACTTTTCAAAATTTATGGACAATTTAAGCAATTAGATTAGAAAAAATTGCCCAATTTCCACATTTTTATTTACATTTGACCGGTTTTAAAATTTTATTACCTCGAAATCTCTTATCTAAAAATTGTTCAATTTCAGATTAAAACTAGTTCGGATTCGTGGCTTAATTGAGTTATAAAAAGTTAATGGTTTTTGTTTTTTTTGTTTTGTTTTTACGGATTTAGCAAGAGGTTTTGTGCAGATTTTTTATTTTTTTTACCTGGTAAATAATTGAAACTGAAAAGCCTCTCGTTTTGTTTTCAATTACTTATCCCAAATTGGCTAACTTGTAGCCCTTCAATGATATTGACGGTTTTCTCTCTCTCTGCTAATACAATTTAGGTATTTGTCTCGACTAACTGGTTAATAGCAGCGAAAGCTGAGCAATTCAGAAAAAACTATTCAGGTTTAATTGAGTTTTAGTCGAAAATAAATTCTCGACAGGTTATGTAACTGCACTGAACAGAACACAACTTAACATTATCTCAATTATAATTTCTTTCATCAGCTTTGAGCATTTTCACATTTTTTGGTTCAGCAAAAATTTTTATTTTATTTTTTAACAAAACTAATTTACACTTGAAAGATCAAACTTCATTTTTTTATTGATTTCAACAATTTTTATTTAATCTTTTAGATTTTTAAATGAACAAAATAATGTGAACTTCCTTAAGATATTTACAATTAAAGACACCGGGACCTTCCAATTGTTTCCATCATGACATTTACAATCAGAAAGAGGTATTAGGATAGAACGCAAACTTGACCAACTCTTGTGCACTCCTTGAAGCTCTCAGATTGTTCCTTTTCCAGAATTATGTTTTTCCTTTCCCTCTTCAAGTAAAAAGAAATTAAATAAATCGAGTTCCAATAAGTTAAATTTTTTGCAGACAATAACCCCTGCCTTTTAAGAATTAAATTTTTTTTTTTAAATTCCAATTTTATTTAGAACATTTAAAAAAGGTTTTATAAAATGCTATTCCTCATTAAAATTTAAGTATTCAAAAAAAGGGAATCAAAATAGTAATTGAAAAAAATGGTCAATTCACTAAAAAAAATTTAACCAAACATGACACAAAACATATATCATAAATTTACATATACTGACGTTTTTTTACAATATTTTACATAAATTTACGTAAAATAACGTTTTTTTTTTTAAACAAAAAATTCTAAAAAAATTTTGAAAATGTTTATTTTTTAAAAAATTGCAAGAAATTAAGAAAAACAGCAGCTTTTTTGGTCATTTCAGGATTTAAAGTAAATTGGGTAAACTTGCGTAAAACTACAGAAATTATCGTTTAATTATTGTTAATTTACGTAAAATCATCATGACGCAGCAGGACTGTAACTATCATTATTAATTTGAAAATTAATAAATTGACACAGTCTAAAAAGAAGGGTCTTGCCTGTTATGTGACAAGGTATTTTTTTTTGGTCACATTTCAATTCTTCCAGAAGCATTTTTACAACCAAGAAGATAATTATTACCTTTTATAAATTTTAAAATAACTCCGCCAATTTTGTTAATTTTTGTTGATAGAATTCAAATGTACATATTCAGGCTACTGTCAAGACCCAAAAAAAATAAAGACAAAGAAAAATAAAAAAAACTATGTAATTCGGAAACAAAAAAATAATTTTCATTAGTTTTTATTTTTCAGGATGCTTATTTTTTGTGTAGTTAAATATCGGAATTGATTATATATTTATCTGATCTTAAATAACAACAATGAAGCAACATTGGAAATAATTGTCGACTTATAAATACGCAAATTTATTCGGTCAGAACTGTCAAGGGGAAAAAATTTGTATTTGAGACATATCTTTCCATAATCTCCCTCAGTCTATCTTCAACTTTGCTGATTTTCAAATTTTTTTCTTTAAAGATTAAACAAGTGGTAAATCTTGCATAAATATCCTTGACTTGAAGGACAAAATGAATGCAAAATTTTAATAATATGGCAACTTTTTTTTTCATTTGGATATTTTTTGAGATATTTTAATTAAATGGACAAGGAATTTGACTCAAAATTTTGAAAAATAAATTGTTAAATAAAATAAATGTCATAATAAAAAATTTTGAAATAATTAAGAAACGCTTTTTCTTTCATTATCCTTAAAATTAAAATAAAAAATTAGAAAAAAATTTAAATATTTTTAATTCTTTTCTTCATTGGAATTGCAGATTCCAATTATTGGCTTTTTTGCCAAAAAATTGCATTAAAAAAATCTGTCTAATAATAAAGACTGCTAATGAATTTTCCTTCCGCTTTAAAAAACAGAGTCTTTCTTTAAAAAAAAACCTCAAAAACTTATCAAAAATTGCGTGAAGAACTGTGTCCCTAAATAATAAAAGTTTATAAAAAATAAAGACTCTACAATTAGGTAGATTTTCGTCAATCAACAGTATTCGGTCTTTGAACTTGAATTTTATGTAATTTTTAACATTTTTTTATTTATTTAGGTTCTTTTTTAAAATTCAATTCACTTTTTCCTTATTATAACCCATAAAAAAATTTTTATTCTAATCAACGATTTTTTAATTAATATCAAATAATTTTAAGTTTAAATTAATATGATAATAGAATAATAATTATTTATTAGTTATTCCCAAAAATTTTGCCATGTCATTCAAAAATCTCTTTTTACTTGACCTGTCTTTAAAATTCAAATCGTCAATTCCAAAAGTAGGTGAAACTATTTATTTGAAAAAAATAAATAGTTTAGCTAAAAATAAATAAATAATAAATTAAATTGAAAAAAATCGAGAAAATTGATTTCATAATGTCTATTCGGATAAAATCTTTTAAAATAAGACCGGAAATAATCAAAAAGTAGAGGAAAAAAATTAAAAAATGGAAAACTCAAAATTTTTTTAACATATCAATAACTGTCTTAAAAAAATTCCGATTTTTTTTAAGAATTTTGTTTGTTTTTAAAACAAAAAATATTTCAAAAAATTGTAAAAAAAAATTTTAGGACTTTTTTACTTGATTAAACATTTTTTATGAGTCTTATTGAATTTTAGGAATAATTTTAGATCGTTGAAATTACTTGGCGACTTCAATTTTTAAGCTTTTCGCACACCTATTTTCAGAATCTGTTTCCCAATTCGGAAAAAGTCAAAAGATGAATTTTTACAAAAGTTGGCAGCTTCTAAATTTTAATAAAATTTTTTTTTAATTTCAAAATTTTGAAAATTCTTTTAAAAGATTATTAAATTATTTAATAATTACAATATTATTTTTTAAAGCTATTAATAGCTTTACCATAATTTTTTGGTGTTTACACACTAATTTAATTGATTTATTTATTAAAAATTATCTCTAGTGAAAAAACTGATATAAATCAATTTTTTTTTATTTAAATCTTTTTTATTTTTTTTTAAACTAAGACCTTGAAGTAAATAAAAAAATAATTTTACTGTTTAATCTTCATAAAAATCTTCAAATTGAATTTAATGTTATCATGCTTCTAAAGAAAAAAATCTAAATTTTTAATAATCTATTCAATGCATTTTTATCTAAAAAGAACTTTAATCGTTCTTTAATCAATAAATTTAAAACTGTTACCAACTTAAACAACTCTCGAAAGATAAAATCACTGAAATATTTATGAAAGAATTGATAAAATAAGCTGAGAGTCAAAGTCAATTGAACATAATATTAAAGCATTTAGACAAAGTTTTTTTTAAACTAAGAATGGTAAAAATGACCATAATAAAATTAAAAAAAAAATTTCGATGAAAATTAAGAGAGTCAAGTCATTTAGGAAGTAGAGGAAAAAATTAAAAAATTTGCTATTATTCTTTAAATTTTTTAATAAAAAATGCTAAATTTCTTCTTTATTTTTTTTTACAAATTTCTAAAAACCTAAAAGTATAAAAACCTTCAAAAGCATTAAATAAAGTTCAATTTTTTTTAATTGTTTATTTGATTTTTTTTGATTTTTTAAATGAGAAGATAAAACATTGAATGATTATGTTCATTGATTAATACTTTAATATCTTGTTTAAAAAATCAAAAAATCAAAATATATTGAACATTGTTTGGTTCAATTTCAAAAAATCCAGTTCGGTAATTTTGTAAAAAAGATAACCGAAAAAACTACCAAGTGATAAAAATTTGTTAAAATAAATTATTTTGAATTTATTTTTGTTTGATTTTTGATTAAATCAATTCATTTTTTTACTTTTAAGTCTATAGAAAAATAGAAAAAAAAATTCCATTTATTTGATGATCTTTAAGATTTTTTATTTTAAATGTGTCCAATTTTACTTTAATTATGAGAGAAAATCAAAAGAAAACCTCAGATAATACAAATGCTGTGAAGTTTTTCCAGGGTAAAATTATCTTTAATTACAAAAAATGCCAAAAAAATTTGCCAGTGTAATAAAAATTACCTCTAGCAATTTATTGTATATAAAAAATCCAAACTAATTAAAATATTTTATATCTATAGCTGAAAATTTTTTTATCTGAAGATTATATAACATATATAATATTAATTTGCATAAAAATAGCCATGAAATGTCGGTTCATTCAATACATACTGCAGGGAAAAATCAAATTAGCTGTTAAAGATTAATTTTAATAAATAAAAAGCATTTTTTTTTATTTAGAAATTTTTGTTACAATCATTATAATTTGAATCTCAAACTAAAATAATCCTTCATTATTTTCTCCAGTAAAAACTATTCTTTTTTATAAATTTTGAATAAGAAAATAAAAGAAAAATGAGAAAAAATTGTCAGATTCCCCTTGACTTCCATTCCCTCATTCCAATTTCTGTAAAATTAGATCATAAAATCAACTAAAAGGAACAATTAAAAGTTATCAATTTAAAACAAATCAAAAATATAAGAATTTTAACTTCAGCCAGAATTGATAGAATTTTATTCATGTAGCTCAGTAGATCATCATTTGATTACTCAAAAGGGTGAGCAGTTTTTTTAGCAGAAATATTATTCCAGGTGGTCTATAAAGAAAGTTTATACCTCTGGAGTGCCGGGTACCTCAAGGATTGCCTTTTGTCAACCATATTCATAATATTTTTCGGTGCTATAACAAAAAATCTTGCGTAGAGTTTTAAAATAGCCCTTTTTGTCGATGACTTTAAAAACAATAAAAGAGCTTGGATCAAATATGCAGCGTGAAATTGACCAAATTAAAGAATTTTGCAGAGCCTGAGGGTTCTATGTAAACTTGACAAAAATAAGCTACAAAACTTTTTGTTGACTGTAGCGGAACTTTTTGAGGTATTAAGCTTGATTCAAAATTCTGTTTCAAACCCCGTCAAGCAAAACTTGAAAAAAATTAATTCCTAAAATGAATTTACTCTGGCGACCCAAAGACCCAAAGAGCTAAGGGGGTCGTTTAAATCAAAGTTTTGAAAAGTAAGTCAAAAAAATTTTTTCTAATTATCTTGGTACTGTATCTGCATCTAAAATACAAACTATGATTTTTTATTTTGATATAAAAAACAAAAAATAAACAATTAAAATCATAATTTTCAATCTAAAAACTAAGACCGGTGTTTTAATAATTTCAATAAAAATTTTTTAATTTTTTAATTTTTTTTTAATTCCGATTCATGTGTGTCGGACTTATTTAACTGTTTTAACATGGAAAAGTCTATGTCTTTGCATTCGCTGAACATTTTTCTTTGAGTTTTTGTTGTTTTAGTCATGGAAATAGGGTAACACTATCCAGTTCTAGACTTAATCCTATTATTTAATTTATTTAAAATATTTAAATATATTATTATTTAAATATATTTAATAAAATCATGAGGGTTTAAAAGAAGAATGTTGCTTTTCAAAGAATCAGCGGGATTTTGCCAAATTTATTTAAAAAAAAAACAAATCTTCAATTTCAATCAAATAAATTGAGAGTTTAAACTTGGTATATTCATCCAAAATTAATATAATTTTAAATAAGATCTTTATTTGATTACTGTTTTATAATAATTCAACCGAGTACCCAGAATACAAAATCCAAAATTAAAAGAAAGAGTTTTGAAACTCATCAAATATTTTCCATTTAAGACAAGTATCCAAACAATCCACAAAGACCTAGGAATCGGTCTGACCGATGACAGAGCAAAGAACCATCTGCAGTGTGTCTATGTTTTCTAAATCCTGATTGCTCTTAAATAAGTAATTTATTGTTCTCAAGAAAATTATATATTCTAGTGTAAATAATACGTTCAAGTAACTTGCCAAGGCAACTTGTCATACTAATTGGACCATAGTTATTAGGGTCCTGAGTTGGAGAAGATTTCTTAGGGATCATAGCTATACTTGCTTTTTTCCATGATTATGCCAAGTTCCATGTTAAAGAGCTGACTTATTTCAAATAAATTCTCTGAGGGTAAATTTTATAACATTAGGTTTCGGAAACGATCTAGACCAGAAGCCGATAGTTCTTTTAGTTTTTTCAAATCATTTTATTTTTTGAAAGAGTGATAGGCTCGTTTAAATTATTTTGTACCTTATTTTTTAAGAAATCTCTGATTTCTTGTGATACTTGATTCTTATGCTCGGATTTTACAAATCGAGGTGAGGATCTTTACTCTCTGTAAATAGTGATGGAATTTGTCTTGAACATTTTTTTGATCTAAACTTATTTATTTTCCTCCAAAAAGGCTCACTTGGCAGTGGACTTTTATATCCTGTTTTTTAACAGGCAAATACTTTTCTAAAGCTACCAATATATACAACTTAGCTGGAAATGAACTAAGAGCATATGACATTGCATAGCAGATTAATGATAAGATTCATAAAATTTAGACCAACTGTTTTTTCGGAAAAAATGATCTAAAGAATTGTAAAATATTCTTTGAATAAAATAAGTCTCTTTGTCAGCCTAGAAGAGTACCATCAACACAATATTATTATTTTTATTTTTTTTTGAAAGTTTTACTTTTAGGAGTTGTCTAAGTTCAAAGCAACGTAAAATAATACATGAACTTTGCGATTTACATTGCTTAAAGCACGAAACTAAGGGCACTCGATTTAAAAAGTTAACTATTTATTTTTCCTCAATTGTTGTTCCTTCTGAATGCGATGAATTAAGCCAGAAATTATCTAGTATAAGATTGGCAAGTGTTCCTAGAGACAATCATGTTGAAGACGTAATTAATATCCCAATTAAAAGAACTAGAGACCGTCCGAAACAAAATCAAGAATAAGAAGAATAAACGAATTTTTTAATTAAACTAATTTACTCGAAATTTCGAAAAAAATATAGAAAACTACTTTAATTTTTCATTAAGAAATAAATATCAATTAATTTGATAATTTATTTTTTCGTCCAGGTAAAAATTTTCACGATCAGTTCTTTTTTTTAAGAACAGTAATTAATTAACCTGGTAGTCAAATTGACTGTTGGTGAAATGTTTTTATGATATATTAGATAAATTAGTAAAAATAAGATCTTAAATTTTCCAGCCATTTAAAAATCCATGCCAAAAAAGCAACTGCCATATTAGTATACCTGAAAAACTATGTACTGAGCATTTATAAGACCTGATCTAGAATTTGCTGCAGCTGTCTGGTCAGCCTGAAACAAGAAGGACACAAAAGGTCCAAGAAGGGCTTCCAAACTCGCTAGTAGAATTAGAAACAGGAAGAAAGAGGGTCACATTGCAGTCTTGACCTAGCATCGCTCCATCAACATCGAATAAGAGGTAAATTGATCCAATTATTCAAATTCAACAATTTCAAGCAACTCACTATCCCAAACCGGGCCGTCTTGGAGAATCAGAGGTAACAGGAGACGATTTACTGACCAGGTGTGAGTCAAATGCGTGCAAAGTTCTTAACAGAGTCTTCAAAGAGAGTCATTAAAGCCACAACAGTCAGCCAATTCAAGAATAAATATTAATATTATTATTAGAAAAGCGCTTGTTTTTAAACTGCCTAGAGTATGAATCCAAAATTGTGAAAGCCTTGATTTCATTTAGTTTTAGAAGTCTCAAAGTGGGCCTTGTAGACTCTGTAAAATTTGTTTTATCAAATATAACTTATTATATGGAAATAAATCAAGAGTTTTTTTATCTATATAGCGTATTAAATAATTTATTAAAAGCTAATTATGACTTTGGATGACTAATCGTGTAAATTCTTTGAAAATTAGGAATATTTTTATAACTAATTTATTTTGTAATTTGAATTTTTTAATTTTTATAATATAAATGTCAATGTGACTTAAACTTAAATAAATAAAAATAAAAATAATAATAATAATAGAAGTATTTCGTGTGATACATCTCCGCAAGCTTTCTTGCTAAAGTCTTAACATGCTTCTACTTATTAATTTTAAACTGTTTAATCTTAGATAAACTGCAGACAAAACTCACGTTTTAACTTCTTTATAGATGAACGCCTGGTTGACGTCTCACCTTTCTCTATATACAATCTTGTAACTATATATTCGAAATTTTCTATCTATATTTAAATTTGTAACTATATTTTCTGTAAATTATTTTCTATTTATCTTTTTCTTTACCTGTAATAATCTTTATAATCTTATGTAGTATCTGTAATGTCTCTATAAATTCTTTTTTCTTAATCAATTGTCCCTTTATATGTAATTACTCATCTCTTATTAGTTTTTGGCTTAAATTTTTTGGGGGTGACAAATTTAATTTTTTTAAGATGACAAAAATAACTAAAAGTGGTGACTAATTTAATCTATTTTACCTGACAATAAAAAAACTAATTATTCTGACAAAAAAACTAAACGACTGACAAATATATATATATTGAGATGACTATTTAATAATTTTGCACTGACAAAATTTTATTCATTTTTATTTTATATTATTTTAGTTCTAATTAAGCTATTTAGGTGGACTTGAGTGGAAATCAAAAGTAATGACCCTATGCTTCACAAGGAGTGAATAAGGAAAAAAAAGAAAAGCTATATAGTAATTTAGTTCTCTAAGATTGTAAGGAATGAACTAAAATTGTGACGTTTTCTCATAGTCGTTTTCTCATAGCTTGATGATGAGATTTGGACAAAACGGTTTGTCATAATCGTCTGGAGGTTCCTTCCGATTTTGGTGCTATAGTTCAAGATTTTGATTTTTATTGTGACCTCAAATCATTAATTTGCTGTAAAAAATAATTAGTTAGTCAAAAAGTATTTTTGTCACTAAAATCATTATTTTATCAGTCAATTAATTTATTTGTCATCATATGTAGTTTTTTTGTCAGTAGATTTAGTCTTTTTTGTCAGTAAAATTTAATTTTTTTTGTCAGTCCATTAATTGATGGCCTAAGTTTTTTATACTATTATACCATTACTTTATTTATTTTTTATTCATTTCTTATTAATGACAAATTTTTTGAATTACTACAAATCTACTTAACACATCAATCTGTATAATCTCTCGTATTCGTCTTGTACCTCAGTTTACAAGACGTTTACAGGTTTACAAGATAGATGGCTTCCGAGTAAGCCATCTGCGCAAGCTCGCTTGCTCTAGCTTTTTAATATTATTATTATTATAATATCTACCTTTTCCTGTCCTAGCGGACAATGGGGAGGCGCACTTCTTTTTCTCTAGTACCTTTTTACCGAGGTTACTGCATCCAGTTGATCATCTACACCGCAATTATTACCCAGTCGAAACTGGTCCCCCTATTTTTATGATGAAAGCGGTTAAAACATTCGTCCCGTATTGCAGAGATATTTTGAAGACTTCTTCACTCTCAGCGGGTTTTGACCCCTCGATCCTCTGCTAACATGACCAACACGCAAGTCATTCGGCTATATGGACTTTAGCTACTTTATAAACCGCTAACTTTTTGTTACAACTTCGGATTCCATTTTATAAACTTTAATCTAAATTAAATTGTTTTATTTATTACTTGACTTGAAGTCTAAAAACTGAGACTTTACAGCTTAGTCACAATTGAAAAAAGTTTCATCTTTTTTTTTAGCAATAACATTAATTTTAATAAATAGTTTGTTCAATATATATTCCTTATTTTATAAATTTATATAAAAAAAAATCCGTAATTCACTATTTGAGTGAAGACGGACAGTCAGCAATAAAAGCGGTCAGATTTACACAGCGGAGGGTCCCTGGGATACACTGACCTGAGACATTGTAAAATACTGGCCTAAACACATGAAAAAATTCAGAGCCATTAAGTCGATGCATTAGGAACAAAAGACTGCGATGGCCCGGACATGTACTTAGAAACGCGGATACCAAAAAGAGCCCTTCAATAACCAGCATTAACATGGAGGTCAACAATCTCGAAAGAGCTCATCGAAATGAGAATGACATGGAGAGAAGCGAGGATAAAGGAAAAAGAACGACCTGAGTGGAAATCAAAAGTAATGACCCTATGCTCCAGAAAAAAAGGAAAAAACAGCAAATATAGCTGAGACTAATGTTTTATTAGCACTTTACATGTCTTATCTTTTGTTCTTTTTTTCTTAAAAAATTTATTCGCAAAAATATTAGCACTCGATCTAGCTTAGAGTAAAACCTAAGAACGTTTGAATCTCTTTTTTTTTGGACTAAAATAGAAAAAATTAAAAAAAATGCTTCAATTTTTAACTTTTAACTAATTGAGTCTTACAAATTTAGAATTATTAAAAAAATTACCTAGACTAAACGACCAACTTTTCGGGCATCTTGAAGTTCATGATCATGATCACATGATTAAAACTTAATTAATTTAAATCTTAATAGAAACTATGATATTTGTTTTTTTTAATTAAACATAAGATGTTTATTATTTTAATTAAAAATAAATCTTTTTTTTTTCTAATTGATCTTTAATTAATTCTTCTAAAATCTTTATTTGAAAACTTTAAAAGCAAATCTAAAATTCACATCCAAATTATGGCTTTAAATGATTTTTAGTATTAACTAAAATATATTACAGTGAAACAAAGTTATTAATTTAAAAACATTAATTAATATTTTATTTTTACTTCAGATAAAAATGTTTATAATTTCCTAAAGTTTATTAAAAACATCTAAGAGGTGCTGGAACGGGTGCTGCGGACCTCTCTCCTTTGACGACAACTTTGAAATTTAATGTGTCTAAAAGAAGGAAAAAGAAAAAAAATTAAATAAATAAACAAACATAACAAGTTGAAAATGAAATAATTTTTAATTTTAAAAAAAGAAATTATGTAATTTAAATTAAAATAATTTTTTCTTTTTTTTTTAAATTTTTTATCATCGCCAAATTTGGCGTAATTTTGAAATAAATTAAAAAACAAAAAAAAAAATTACCAAAAAAAATGATAATAAAATACCTTTTTCAAAATCAAAAACTATCATCAAAATTAAATAAATTAAGAAAATCTATTTCCTTTTTTTATTTTCAATAAAAGCATTTGCCTGGTCCAAGACCTTTGTAAATATTTTCAAAAAATTTGATAGAAAAAAAACACAAATTTGATTAAATGAAAATATTGTTGTAATTAGAAAAAAAAATAAATTTAATTAAGACATGAAATTTTAAATAAAAGACCTTAAGGATAAAAATAATAAACCATGTGAGAGAGAGAGATAGAGAGAGAGTACCAATCCAGAGTCCAATTTGGCCGAGTCGAGATCTAAAAAGGCCCAAATGAATAAAACTAGTCTTGATAATCCCCCAGCTCTTTATTCAAAAATCTCGGTTTATAATTATTTTAGTTTTATAGATGCAAATTTACAGATAAACAAAAAACATGCTAATCTTTAAACCATATCGATTATCATACTCAAAAAACAACTAATTTATCACAGTGCTTTAACTTAGGCTATTAGCATTCTATTTTGCAATATCAGCTCGGGATTTGCAATGCAAATTCTGGGCCGCCTAGTCTTAAGCTCTAAGTTGATCAGCGCCTTTTTGGCCCAACAACAATATGCTCCTAGAAATTAAGCGATTTTGTATCTGTCAGAACAAATGAAACACAAACCTTATGATCACTCAGCAAAATGATTTATTTGGAACAATTTTTCTGGCTTCTGAATTAAATTACGTAAGTTGTTTAACACAAAATCTTAATTAATATCTTATGTTTTGTTTGCCAAGATTAAATAATTAATTACTTTAGTAGTAAAAATTCCCAACTACTTGACCCAAAATTTGATCTAGTCTCTCTCTCTTTTTTTTCAAGCAAGCAATTTCGTGTTGACCAAAGCAACCTGAACACCACCTAGCTAAAACAACATGGCTAACCTGAAGCCAAACATGCATATCAAACAGAGACGCCCAGCGATTTAATTACTGGACATGAATTTGGCTTAAAGACAAGTTGGCCTCTGTTTGTCGTCATTGTGTCGGTGCGAAGCTCATCTAAATAAAATAGTTTTTTAAGATATTTTTAAGAGCTGAAATTAATTTGTAATTAGACTTAAATTAGAAGAAAATTAGTCTAATTGTATGTCAGAATTAAAAGGCCAACAAAGCCTATCAAATATCCAGATTTGATGCTTATTTGGCGCTTCAAGCAGTTAGCAGACGGCTTGGCACAGCAAATGTCTAAATAATTTGAATTAGATAATTTAGAGCTTGGCCCCAATCATCAAAATGCCTATAAATCAATTTTTTTGTTGAATAAAATACTTTGGGGGGTATTAACCTGATTTATTCTTGAGTATAAATAATCGATCATCAACTAACGGTTCTATTGTGCGCAGATTTATATAGTTAATGATTTTTTTTCTTCATTTTAGATAAACTTTTTGCTACCTATTGATGAATGATATGATACTTTATTTAAATATTGCTTTTTTGTTGTTTAGTTTCTATATTAATTTATCTTAAATGCGTCTACTATTTTATTTTGCACTTGTACTACTTGGAAAAGGGAAAAAGTTTACCAGAGAGGTGATAGTTTTGAGTAAAAAATTTAGGCTAATTTTCAGTGAAATAAATTTTTTCAAATGATTTGGAACAAACACGTAAATTTTCATAAAAGTGAAAGGTATTTTTTTTCAATTTTTCTCTCAATAAAATTTGCTTAAAAAATAAAATTTTTTTGAACAAAATTCTTTTTTTTTAATCCAGATTAAGTATTAAACATTTATTGCAATGGATATGTTTAAGCTAGAATTTTGAATTTTTGACCACTTTTAAAAAGGATATTCAATATTCATTCAAAAAAATTACGTATCCCAAATATAAATTTTAACCCCAATTTACAAAATATAAGTATAATCCTAAAAATCTGTGAGAACTATACTAATTACTGAAAGATGGAATCTAATGCTACCAGATCGGCATTAATCTTTTTTTGCAAAAAAAATTAAATTTTAAAATTAATTCATATTAACTGGATTTACGATTCCTCAAGTATTTAGATTGATTGATCTTGGTCTGCCTGATGCTCAAAATTTAAAATATAATGTAAAGAAGCTCATAGTCTCTAAAAAAATAAATAAATAAAAAATAACTTTTGGGCAGGCTATCGTATCTGGGCACAGACTTGTTTATAAGTCACAGTTTTAAGTCCAAGTCACAAAAATTTAAGTTAAAGTTATGACTTGACTTTTTTTTATAATTAAAAATCACAAAAATCACAAAATTCATAAAATTTAAAAAAATTAAATTCTATCTCTTTAAGAAAGGTATCACCTATTTATATATGTAGCCCGTATAGCCGAATGACTTGCGTGTTGGTCATGTAAGCAGAGGATAGAGGGGTCAAAACCCGCTGAGAGTGAAAAAGTCTTCAAAATATCTCTGCAATACGGGATGAATGTTTTAACCGCTTTCATCATAAAAATAGGGGGACCAGTTTCGACTGGGTAATAATTGCGGTGTAGATGATCATCTCGATGCAGTAGCCTCTGTGTCAGATCGTAGCCGTTGCTCAAAAATGTACATGAAAAGGAGATGAGCGCCTCCCCATTATCCACTAGGATAGAATAGGGACAATTATTATTTATATATGTGCGTTATTCAACGAAATATATTCTTTGTCTGAAGGCTGAACCTTATGGATAAATGCAGATAACTCTGACCGATATGATTTTAAGATTTTGGTTTTTTTTAAAATTTATTTCTTTAAAAAAAAATTTAAGTTATTGACTTGACTTAAGACTTGTGACTTAAAAACAAGTCTGTCTGGGCACTCAAAAACTTTGCATGAATGATAATATTTGTGTGATAATATTTCGAAATTCGTCCTGTAGCTTTCAAATCATGTGAAACATCTAGAGGAAAGCGAAATGGAGAAAGACATTGAAATAAATAAACTGAAAATTGAATTGGCATCAGCAAATAAAACAGCAAACTCATCCAACATCAATAGTCAGTGGATTCTAGAGTTAAAACAAGGACCAAAAATTCTAAAAAACCAGCTTACCACATAGTTGTAGCATATGCAACCATCAGCGAAATGAATGAAAGAATTAGAAAAAAAAATGTGATTATTCATGGTGTGCCAGAATTAAAGAAAAAGATTATAACAGACGGGAGAGCAGAAGATGAAGAAAAAATCTAAGAAATTCTGACCACTATTGGGAAAAGTGATGTCAAGCCAGTGTATTCGAGATGCTTGAGATCTAAAGAACATAGTAAACCAGTCTCAATTCGAGTAGAACTCAAACTTCTTTGGACAATAAACTAGATGAATTCAGTGTTGTTTTTGAAATATATAGCTCACAAATTGTGGCAGTTAGTGATACTTGGTTCAAGAGCATCTCAATTACAAGCGTTAAAGGATAAAATTTGTACAGAAAGGCGGTAGTGTATGTCTCTACAATGATGAATTATAGAATTATTTGAATTAGAATGATACAGGTTTATATTTAACTAAAAAAGAACAAATTTTGGTAGTAGTTGACTTTGAAAAGTATTTAGTTGGCTGTCTTTTTAGGCAAAACGATTTTGTTGATTCAAACTAGCTAAATACTATGTGAATGAAAGAGGTTTAAAGGATATTCAAATAATGGGTGACTTTAACTTTCCATCAATCGTCTACTCAAATGGCTGTGTGTCAGATATCTTAAACGAAAATGGCATCGAACATAAATTCAGGGAGACGCAAGGCGATACTTTTCTACAAAATTTGTACCTGGTAACATAAATAAAAGACATCTGGTTATCCTTTTAAATTTTATTCTTAAAAACAAGATTAGTAATGAATCATATACCGGTTAAAAATTTATTTTTAGTAAAGCTGACTTTGAAAAAATTTCTCATTTTCTATCAAATATTGATTCAGTTCACTTATTTGAGTATTTAAATACTCAGGAAATGAACAAAAAGTTTTTTTTCTATGTCAGTGAAGGTAGTAATCGATTCATTCCAGTGAAGGATGGCTCTAGAAAGAAAAGTATCTCAAAACCTTGGATAAAAGATGATCTCAAGATCTTAATTAAGAATAAAAAAATCTAAGATCATGTAACATGTAGTTCATGTAACTGGAAGGATATGAATCTATATAATGATTACAAACGTATCTGTAAATTAGTTTCATCAGAAATAAAAAGAGCCAGACTAACTTATCAACAAATTTAGTGGAAAAAGCTAAGAAGAATCCAAAATTATTATACAAATATCTAAATGATCAACAAGTAATCAGAGAATCATTCAAAGCATTAAAAAAGTCAAACAATGAATTAACGCAAGAACCGAAAGAGATATCAAATATCCTGAATAAATGTTATCAAGATGTTTTTGTTATTGAACAAGACGGTGAGCTTCCACCTTTTGCAGTTGAATCTAATGAAAACGGGTCAGAATATATTGACATTGAACCAAATGATATTAGTAATGAACAGGTTTAAAATAAACCATGGGGCGTTGACAAGCTTCATCACTTACTGCTTAAAAACTGTGCAGAAGTCTTAATTTTTCCAAGTCAGCTTCCAATACAATACAGATCAGTAAATATTACTCCATTGTTTAAAAAGATGATAAATCAACGGCCAGCAATTATTGTCCTGTGTCTTTAACTTTAATTTCGTGCAAAAAAATGAATGCATAATTAGAATCAAAATGGAAGACTTTATAAGAATAATATTATTTCCAAAGAATAGCATGGATTTCTCAAGAAAAGCTCATGTTCATCTAATCTTCTAGAGACACTAGATTTCACCACAATGAGTCTAGACAAAAGTATTCCTGTTGATGTAATTCTGCTAGATTTTGCGAGAATTGAAACAGCATTCAAATTATTCTAAAAAAAATGCGAAATAAATAAAAGAAAACAAAATCTTAAAATTTTTTCATTCCAACGCTGAATAATTATGTTCCTTTTTCCAATTAAATTCTAAATAAAAATTCTAAACAAATATTTTTATAAAATAAAAAAGATATTGTGATAAAAATATCAAAATGTTTTTTTTAGTGTAATAAAGTTAGGAAATTAATAAAAAAAAATAAATTTTTTTATTAAATTTTTTAAAATTTAATTTAATTTAAAAAAAATTTAATTTTTTTAATAATTTACTTTTCACTTTTTACATAAAAATTTATTTAAGTTAACAATTTTTGATTTAAAACAACAAAATCAATCCCGTGTAATCGATTTAATTTCAATGTAAAAAGATTGTAAAAGTAGTTTCAAAAATTTTGAAGCTTTATTAAAGAATTCTATATAAGTACACCAAATGTATACAGTATTTAATTTTCATGTTCATTATATTTCTAAAAAAAAATAAAAAAATAAAAAAAAATTTACACTTTTAAATAAATAGAATGATTAATTAAATAATTTAATATTTTATTAATGATTATACAAAAATTAAAAATGTGAATATGAATTGCTATGAAAATATGAATCTTATATTTTCTAAATTTAAACATATTTGAAAAATTATTAAAAAAATAATTTTATAAAAATGACTATTTTTTTAGATGAAAATAATAGACTTTATAGACAGAGAAAAAAAATCAGCTTTCTTTATTACCAATAAAGTGTTTAAGTCGTTTTACATTCATTTTTTTAACTAACATCTTCGTCATCCACAAAATTTTTTAAAAATAAAAAGTTAATAAAAAAATTTCCTGGCCAAAATTTTTTGTTTCCGTAAATTAGCTTTTGAAAAAGTCACATTGTAGCCCAGTGTTCTGAGCATTGGAGCGACCAAAGCGGTAGCAATCGGGTCATAATTTACGATTTTCTTCTCAAAATTATGACTTGAAGAATTTTGGTAAATCGATTTTTTTATCTGATCCGATGACCACTCTAGCCTGGATATCCTGACTGAACCCAAATGTTTTTCATGCTCGAGCATCTTGTCACTCCAGTCTTCTTCCAAAAATTTCACCAAATCTCTCAGCACCATTTCAGGCTGTTCAATCAACTTTTCATACTTGACTCGAAAGCACTTGTCCGAACCATGACAGTTAACCACAATAAAGTGATTGTACTTGTTCCACAAGCTCAAATAATACCTGAACCTAATAAAATCCATTTTTTCGCCCATTTTTTTCATGAATGAAAAAGCCGCAGCTCTGCCATCTCGAACAACATGGACAAATTTGGCTTTTGGAAACAAGTCTCGCAAAAACTGCATGTGATACAAAATATCAGGGTCCTTAAGACAGAGTCGCTTGGAAGAGCGCAAGCCGCGATTCTTGAGAATGTGATGAATAAACTTGACAGCTGCTTCATCGATCAATGACTTATCGATTCCGGCTTCTCTCAAATCATCTAGTACTTTTCCTTCGTACGCTTTCAAAAAAGCGGCAAAACGTGGAATTATTTTGGTTTCAGGGCCGCATTGTATGCTCGGATGGGTGTCTAGCATTGTACGAACCAAGGTAGTGCCTGATCGGCCGAAGCCGCCTATGATTATTATGGGCAACGATCGGAGGTACTCAGTGTCGGATTTATTTTTTTTTAAAACTAAGCTTTTGTTTAGTAAAATTATGATTACAATTAATAACAGTAAAAAAAACTTTTTTCTTTTGTGTTTTAGGACCATTTTTTTTAATTTAATGAGAAATGCAAAATTAAAAGTGTTTATAAATTTGGGGAAGAAAATATTTCTGAGAAATATTATTATTTAATTTAGAATTGATTTTTTGAATGCTTTAAAGTTAATGAATAAAAAGTATTTTTGCTATAAAAATTGTTTTTTTTCCCGATAAAAAAAATTTAAGTTTGTCAATGACGAAAAGAAAAATCTAGTTACATTCAATGAATGAATCAAAAAAATTTAAAATAAATTCTTTTATTTTTTTTATTAAAATAATTATTTTAAAAAAATTCAACCAGGCTTCCATCAAACTCAAAAATAATCACTAGTCTTGTTGCAAAAGAGGGGTCATTTTCAATAAGGTGTTGGCAAAAAATAATGTGAAAATAAGAGCTTGTAATGCTTTTATTAGCACCCTTGTGATCGTCTATTTGATCTTTCGTATTAAAGCTCTGGAAGAAATATGGATGCTTTGGAAGACTTATTGGAGCAGCTATTTATGTTCCTTCTTAGTTTAAACGCTCATGGTCATGTTAAGCAACTTTCCAGTAATATCGACAATTATGCTCCTGTATCACAAAGATATAGCACATTTAAAGCAAACATTCAAATTTTAAAATGACTAAATCATTGATATAAATAATAATTTTTTTAATAATAAAATTTCAATTTAAAAAATTTTAATTAATTGTTTAGATTTATGAGGTGGAAAAATTATGAAAATTTTGGAGAAAATTTGAAAAGTTGGAATAAAGGGCTGAAAATTAGTCAGTAAAAAGAAAAAATACGATATAAAATTTTCTTCTATTTTCCTGCTTTTAAATTTATCTATTCCCACTCATTCCAACTCATGTCAATAAAATTTCTCTTCCCTGATGATCTCTCAATATGGTACAGTAGCTACAACTTTAAAAATATTTAAAAATCAAGCAAATTATTCGCCAAGTTATCCTTGATTACAATTCAAGTCTAGATGGTATCTCAACCCCATTAAAGTTTGATAGTTTTGAAAACTATCAAACTTCAAGATCCTCTAGTCAAAAATCTTCTTTTTTTTTCCCCCAAAAGGTTTTCATATACGTAGATTACGAATATGCTATCGAAAATTGTCGATTAAGATAGCTGTTCGTGTTGCTACGCGCGAACCTTAACTTTATGACACTTTTTCTGAGAAAAATGAAAACTAAATTTAAAAAAAGGGAGAGAGTGTTTATTAGAAAAAAGTAGCTTTTTCAAAAGTTTTATGCTGAAAATCATATACATGTAAGGCATATTTTCTAGATAGTTGATTATGTCATTGAAGTATTTAGCTTCAAATGGAAAAATGTGAATAATTTTAAATTTTTACTTTTTCTTATTTTTATACTTCTAATTCTTCTTCTAATATTTTTGTGCAATATTTTAGCAAATTTATAAAAAAAAAATTTAAATCGATTTTTGAAATTTATTATTATTAAGTTTATTGAACTTCATAATATAAATTGAATTAGTTTTTGAAAAATTGAATATTTAAATAATTAAAATGCCAACAAAAAAAACAAAAATCAAATAACCAAACTTCAAAACTTACATTATTCATAAATAATGTAAGTTTCACCAAAACAACCAGAACACCATGAAATCAATCAAGTTTTGAAGTTTGGTTATTTGATTTTTGTTTCTTTTGTTGGAATTTTAAATTATTTTAATATTCAAATCCAACAAAAAATTATTATTTTCAGATTATGACGTAAAATTTTGTGCTCTTTCAGAAAATATGCCGGTTTAAGGGGGTTTATGAAGTGGTTAGTAAGATATACCTCTCAGAAGACATCCTACCTTGCTTACCGCAATTCCGTGTTGGGGAACGCGTGCATTAATACCCAAAGTCATATGTGAAGTGCATGCACAGACATTAACCCCTTCCATGTTAAAAAAATACTATTAAAGGTTCGACGCACTACATGTGCAACTTTGGGTATTAATGTGTGATACTAATAAAAAAACCAAGTTTAAATGTCGAGTTAATAATCAAAAAATCTTTTTTAGAGCATCATTTTTATTTGAAATTTTCTGAAATATTAAAAAAATAATTTTTTATATTTCAACTTTTAGTGCGACCATTCAAACAAAATTATGAAAATGTTTTTTAATATTAAAAATTATTTTTTTTATGCTTTTCTAGTTATAGATGCAGCTTTTTTAAAATAATATAAAAATTAAAATATTAAAATAATATGACAAAGTCTTGAATTAATTATACGAGCGGCGTTTAAAGACAAAATTAAAATGAAAAAAATACTATTTGAAAATCTTATTTTGATGATTTGTTTTTTGAGCCCTTTTTCCTACCTAGAGGCTTTCGAACACTCCCATCTTTGTTTAAAACTACAACTGGAGTAATATCAACTCTATTAAAGTTTAAACTTTAAAGAGGTCGACGCATAACTTCCTCATTCTGGTTTGAAATTGTAATGTTTGAACAATTTGTTCCTTTTTGTACTGGATTATTATTTTCATCATTGAACAATGGTGAAAAAAGAAAAAAAATATCGTATGATTTTTTAAATCTTTAAAAAAAAGCTGCATCTATAACTAGAAAAGCATAAAAAAAATAATTTTTAATATTAAAAAACATTTTCATAATTTTGTTTGAATGGTCGCACTAAAAGTTGAAATATAAAAAATTATTTTTTTAATATTTCAGAAAATTTCAAATAAAAATGATGCTCTAAAAAAGATTTTTTGATTATTAACTCGACATTTAAACTTGGTTTTTTTATTAGTATCACACATTAATACCCAAAGTTGCACATGTAGTGCGTCGAACCTTTAATAGTATTTTTTTAACATGGAAGGGGTTAATGTCTGTGCATGCACTTCACATATGACTTTGGGTATTAATGCACGCGTTCCCTAACACGGAATTACGGTAAGTTATGGTGGCTTTAGACTCCTAGCACTGAAGTTTTTTTTTCTAAATTAAGCCCGTCAAGTTTATTTTTAAAATCTCTCTTGGCATGAGAACATGCCAATTGACTGGATCCAAAGTCAAAACTTCTAAAAAATTTTTTTCAAGTATAATGAATAATTTTGGAAGATGGTCTAACGTCTTAACTTAATGATTAATGCAAAAATAAATCTAAAATATTTTCCTGATTAAAGGATAACAATTTTCCAATCAATTTTATTTGATATAATTTTATAAATATCAAATAAAAAAATAACTGAAATAAATTTTGCTAAAATTTTTATTTTTTAAAACAAAAAAATTGAAATTTTTCGCTTGCAAATTTAGTTAAAGAAACAAAATTTTTTAGGATTTTTTTGTTCAAATGAATTAGACACTCAGCAGGGCAAAAAATAAAATATGAATTTGACCGATTGCCCTTTTTTTTTAAGATTCCTTACTCAATGCTGAGCATTTTGATTCAGTCTAATTAGCTTCAAAAACAACTGAGTTTCGGTTATTTGACTTAAATCATTAGTGAAAAAATACGGAACAATTTAAAACATTAAAATAGATTATCTTTTATAAAATTAAAGATGTAAAATTTAATTGCTGATTTTTTTAATCATACGATTACCCCATATCCTTTGGTAAATTTTCGTAATTTTTCATAATTTTACGTTTATTTTGAAACTGTACAATTATTAAAAAATCTTTTGAAAACAAAGCAGTGGACCACCATTAGCAAATATTTGATGCATTCTCTTTAAAAACTTTACTCATTTTGTGATCAATTTACTTAAAAAATTTTTGATCATTGATCAAATTTTAAAAATTATCTTTTTTAGATTGCCTGAACTCGATACAGTTTTAAAACACAAAAAACTAATGAAAAACTGGCAATTTTTTAATTAATTCTTAAAAGCGTTGCCATTTTTTTAGCTCTCATTATTTTCTCATATAAAAAGAATGCATTTTTTTTAAAATAAATCAACTTCAATTAAAATTATAATTTCTTAAATAAATTTTAATCTAAATGGCATTTTAATCAGTTGCTATTAACAGCCTATTTTGCAACAAGAACATTTCTAAAAATACTAAAAATCTATTATGCAAAAATATTAGATAAAAAAATCTGTAATTAAAATTTTTTTTTATTTTTTTAAATTTTTTTCTAAATTTCAAAAACCGTATTCCCGACAAAAAAAATTCTTTTATTTTTATCATAATTATTTCTTGTGAATCATATGAATTTCACAATTCTGCGCAATTTCAACTTTATTATAATTATAAATACTTTAATTTAATATTTAGAATCATCCTAAACTAGAAATGATAAACAATTTTCAAACTTCCTTATTCCATGAATCCAGGAAGACACTTAGGGGCAACAAACTCCAAAAATTCATTTCCCAAATTGATCCGATTCCCAAGCACCACTACGAAGATACCTTCTTGTCCGACCTGTCTCTTTCCATCTCACCACCATCCTCTCCTTGCTCAGTCGAAAGAAAAGGACCCACAAAATGGATCAATGTGACACAGCAACTGGCCTTGTTTACTGTTAGGAAACCCGAGCGGCCAATCGACCCCGATGAGTCTCTCAGGACGACTTGGGCGTCCGACACCCCCTCGGACTGTGAGTTCGAGTTTGTGGCCAAAAAAAGAAAAAAAGCCAAAGTCAAAAAGCTCATCAAAAGCAATCAGCTTAAGTCGGCCAGAAGTGCCTCTGTTTTGCTCGGCTCCGACTTGAATAGAAAAAAAAATTGTAAATATCTGTACCTCAAACACAATTTGTACAAAAAACAATTTGTCGACTACTACTACAACTTTTACGTGGCTAAATTGGACCGCGCTCGACACTTGTACGCCAAAAAAAGAACAAAAAGCCTCGATCAAAGTTTTTTGATTGAGAATAAGAAAATTTTCAAAAGTTTAAATTTGGTCGAAAAAATCATTCAAAAAACAAAAAAAGAATCTAGGATTAATAATTTTGTGGTGGATGTGAACCAAGTTGACCAAGAGCTGGAGCAGAACCTTGACGAAGTGTACTTGAATTTTTTGATACAACTACAGCACAGGGAAATAACGCCAGAGGATTACGAGCATTTGACGCGGCTCGATGAGTTTGTGAAAAAAAAATCCTTGTCGGATAAAATTTTGAAAAGTTTAAAAACCGAGCCGGTGGATGACTGGATGACCGGCGAAAAGTGTGGAATCTGCTATGAAGAGTATGAGTTTGGCCAGTTGTGTAAATATTTGCCTTGTGGCCACATGTTTCACTCGGATTGTGTTGATAGCTGGCTGAAGCAATCGGTCAACTGTCCCATGGACAATTTGTCAGTGGAAGAGGTCTGGCAGCAAATGTTGGACATCGAAAAAAGTGTGAAAGATGTACTGAGAGATTTAGTTAAAGAAATTGAGCGAGGTGATAGCTAACAATTAATTGTTTCCGCAAGACTAGAACCTCAATGTATTTTTTTTTATTCTTTTATTCTATTCAAAGCCAAAAAATAAACTTAAAAATAAATTTTTGATTTGAATTTCTTTTGATTTTTTTATTTGACTTGTATTTATTTCAAGCCAAGTCAAGTCTTTTGCTCAAAAAAATATTGTTTAAAATGAAGCAAATATTATTGACTTAAATATAATGCTTATTTTCCGGACCTGGTTATAACATCAAATAATAAAGAAAGAAATTAAATACTGGCATAGTTTTTCGTTAGGAGATAAAAAACTTTTTTTAGTAGATCATTTTATTTTAAAAAAATAGATAAATCATTTTTGTAATAGGGATCGAAGGAAATGCAAAATGAAGCCGAAAAAAAAGTCAGCTTTAGAGAGAAATTCAAAAAAAATTTTTTGAGTAAATTTATCACAAAATGAGTAAAGTTTTTAAAGAGAATGCATCAAATATTTGCTAATGGTGGTCCACCGCTTTGTTTTCAAAGGATTTTTTAATAATTGTACAGTTTCAAAATAAACGTAAAATTTTGAAAAATTACGAAAATTTACCAAAGGATATGGGGTAATCGTATGATTAAAAAAATCAGCAATTAAATTTTACATCTTTAATTTTATAAAAGATAATCTATTTTAATTTTTTAAATTTGTTTTGTATTTTTTCACTAATGATTTAAGTCAAATAACCGAAACTCAGTTGTTTTTGAAGCTAATTAGACTGAATCAAAATGCTCAGCATTGAGTAAGGAGTCTTAAAAAAAAAGGGCAATCGGTCAAATTTATATTTTATTTTTTGCCCTGCTGAGTGTCTAAATAATATGAACAAAAAAATCCTAAAAAATTTTGTTTCTTTAACTAAATTTGCAAGCGAAAAATTTCAATTTTTTTGTTTTAAAAAATAAAAATTTTAGCAAAATTTATTTCAGTTATTTTTTTTTTAAATAAACCAAAAATTTATTGAAAAATTGTTATCCATTAATCAGAAAAATATTTTAGATTTATTTTTGCATTAATCATTAAGTTAAGACGTTAGACCTTCTTCCAAAACTATTCATTATACTTGAAAAAAATATTCAAAAGTTTAATTTTGGATCCAGTTAAGAGTGTTATCTGGTATTTAGATGTAAGACTCTAGATCAACGTCATAATTTTTTTAAAAACAGAGTACCAATCGTTTGGAACAATCTCCCAAAGGAAGTAGTCCTATCAAATGACAAAAACTTAACAAACTTAACAGACTTAATTTAGAAAGCTTTTACTTAAACTCTATTTCATGGGGTGAACCACATTAAAGCTTTTTATCTATTTACATTTATTTTTATTAATAGCTGGTTCAATTTTTTGTGTTTGAATTACAAAATGTATCCAATGTTGAAATTACATTTAAAAAGTGCGATGTTTCAAATATTTTTTTCAGTCTCAAATAAAAAAAATAATTTTAAGTTAATATTGCAAGCATTTTCGTATTTGAAATTAAACTCTTTAGTGAAATAAAAAGAGTTTAAATTTTATTTAGAATATTGAAAATATTTTTTTTTAACTTTTAGATAATTTATTTAGTTATTTGTTTATCTGTACCGAGCTAATGCTCCTTCAGAATATAAAAAATGAAAATAAAGTTAAATTTAGATGAAATAAAACAAAAAGAAATAAAAAAAAAGAAAAATAATTCATGAAATCAGTTTTTCAACTATTGAAAACTTATTTTCAGGTTTGATCCTTTGATCTGGTTGATCTGGACCCCTTCAAAAATCGCAAATACTCAAATACACTCTCTACTTAATTTTTTGTCTTTAAATATAAATAAAAAAATTAAAGAAAATTGCATTAATTTTTCACCCTTCAAATGTTTGACTTTGGGGATTCATCTATTTCGCGAATTTTACCTATTCCACCCAGCTTAAAAATTGTAATCTAAATATTAATTTTTTTTTTTTTTAATATTTTATTTTACTTTTTTTTCCAAACTGTGAACTTTTTAGAAAAAAAGTTAAAAAGTTTAGTTAAAAAAGTTTTTCGGGACTAGGCCCGAAAAATTGTTTTAAAATTTTTGGCTTTTTTTCTAAAAAGTGATAATTTACGTTTGTTTGATGCATTTTACATAAACTCGATTTATATAAAATGGAAAACAGAGCCTAGATAATTTTTTAAACCAAAAATATAATCTTAAGAATCATCATATCACAATTCTAAAGTCAAAATTTATGAAAAAAAACAAGGTTTTCCATTTCTGCAATATTGATCTATCCTTTCTAAAAATTGTCTTAAATTGTCTTATTCAGCTGAGTTTGTTAATCTGGTTGAAAACAATCTACTTAACGATTTTTCAAGACTGAGCTATGATTTTATCTTAGAAAATATAACATTTGGATCTGAGATCCAAATGTTATAATACTGATCGACACAAATAAATAAACAAAAAATCCCGAAAATCTTTCTAAAATTTATTCCATTCTTAAAAAATTTTATTTATTTAATTTAATCATATTCAAAATTTGAAATTTTTTTCCCATATCAACAAAACTTTCCACTTAACTCATTTACTCTTTTAGAAAAAAATTAAATAAACTGGCCAAATTTGGAGACGAACTCGATCTCCGAAGCACAACTTTTTTACACGCTTCACGATCTCTCTAAATCGATCTCAAGCGTAACTATGTCAATCATTTTCACTCTTTTTGAAAAATAAAAAAATATAACAAATAATAAAAATTTCATTAATTTTATATTTTTGATTAAATTTTAGATACTTAAAATTCAAGCTTTGGCCAAATTTGGAAACTCTTTAAAAATTAAAATGTGCAAGAATTGAAATAATGTTTTCTTTCTTTCATTTTCTGTCTCAGTGAAATCTTTTTTTTTTAATAATAAGTTTAATAATTAAATGGAATCAAGTACGTGACAAGATTTTTAAAAAGAATAAAGATAAATTTATAAACTATCAAATAAGGTAAAATGTATTCTAACAAGTTCCAGTTAATAAATTATTTAAGACTCAACGAATAATATGACAATGATGTCTACAAAATATTTCTGTTGAAAATTAAGATTGCTAAATAAATAATGTGTTACAACATATGTCTTCATCGATCACTCATGTTCTGATTTAAATGGAAAATTTTAAAAAAGTAATAAAACTAAATGTTAATTAAAACAAGATAAAAAAATAATTAAAAGCTTTAAATCACTATCAATATTAAGATAAATGATTCCCTCTTCGGTTTTTTCATGGTATCAAAGTGAAAAAACCGAAGAGGCAAAAGACTTGGGCAAAAGTCAAAAAAAAAAGTCATTTTAAAGTCTTTTAAAAGTCAAGTCAGTGGCTTTGAATTTTTTTCAAAAAAAGTCATTTGACTTGACTTTAAATTTTTTTTTTAATTTTGTTTTTAAATATCAAAAAAAGAAAAAATTAAAATTAAGTGTTCGACATCAACATTTAATTAAAAAGCGACATCTTTCGAAAAAAAATTCTCTAAATTTTTCAATTTTAGTGACTTTTAAAAAAAAAAATTCGACTTTGACTTGATGACTTTTGCCCAAGTCTGGTATTCAGCTAATTGAAATTTTCAAATTCAACATAATCATTTAAATAAACATCAGTTGAAATTAATCTATAAATCGAAATTGTAGAAAATGATTCTATAAAGTTCGATATGATCCTGGTAGAGTTCAATGAGGAATTCATCAAGCAAACGGCGCTACGCAACGCCAGGAACCTTAGAAAATTGGAAATAGCAAGCTCTACTGCATGGCCCAAGGAGGTGGTGTAGCTATCAATGTGCGCTGTGATGTAGTGAGCTTCGATGTCAGTGACGAGATCCTGTGCAACACTAAGCGCGAACAGAAATGGTGCAACGTCAAGATCAACGACGAAACTATAACGCCGATGGAGAGCTCAACTTTGAGATCAACAAGTGCATCGGTCATGCGAGTTTCCTGTGCAGCTCATCGTGGTCAAAAAGTCTTCTAGTGGCTGGAGACTTCAATTTCTTAGATATCAGCTTGACCCAAGATGGAGTTTCTGTGTCAACAAAGGACGTCCATGCAGCCTGAAGTATTTGGACACTCTTGACCCAGCACGCTCTCCATCCAACGCTAGGGACCACATCCTGGATCTTGTGGTCACGAGCGATCCTACCAGAGTCGTCCGAGTGGCACAAAACGCAGCACTACTGACATATTCACTCTTCAACACGACCTCGACGCACTCTGAGTAATCGCAAGCTTGGCGTATGCTCTTCATGGTAAACAAATGCAAAGCAGTGGAGTTCAGCAGGTCCGGCAAGAACATGTACACCCAATATGAACTACTGATGGGAAAGACGAGTCCAGGAATGCAATAGCTTTCGTCGACACAGAAAAGGATCTGGAAGTCACGTTTTCACTAACTTGAAATTTTCTATTCACATTAAAAATCAATTGAACAGAGCTACAGGAATTCTCGGCCAGTTGAAAAGATCCTTAAGATATTGGACCATAGATCCCTGAAGGACCCTTTACTGTGCCTACGTAAGACCCGGTAAACAAATTCAAAAACCGATGTGACGCCTTCCGGTCTAGTCAACAGTCTTGAACATGAGAATTTATTAATAAATTTTTTTTTTTTTTTTTTTTATTCAATTATTGCGCTTTTTATTTTAACGCAAATTTATCTGTGTCCTCTAAATTTATTTGAAGATAAAGATAGTTTCCATTGATGTTGGACAGCTGATTTTTACTCGTTATTCGATTTGAGTAAGTGGAAACTTTTGTAAATAAAAAAAAAGAAAAATTCAGAAAAAAATTAATAATAATTATCAAAATTAAAAGTAAATATTTCAAAATAGATCTTGATTTTTTTAAATAGTTTAAATTTTTTCCTCCTCTTTAGATGAAAAAATATGTTGGATTTTTTTTTATAATAAATATTTTAATTTTAATTTATTTTAAAAATTTGATAAAAATTAAACTATTTTACGAGAATGAACAACCGCAAACTATTAGTACAGTAAAGTATCTCCAGTATGAATGTTTTGAGACGGAAAATTGTGGCGGATGGGCAGATCGCTTAAAAGGCCTTCTCTCAGTCTTTGCCATTTCTTTAATAACAGACCGCAAATTCACAATCAAAATGACCAAAAATTGTGATCTTAGAAAATTGCTTGACTCAAATCTAATCAATTGGGATCAAGATCAAATACCAGAAAATCAAACAAGTGAAAATTTGAACATTCAATACAATTGGGATTATATGAAGATTTTTGAAAGAAAAATCTATGTTTTTTAAAAAAGTTCTCAAGTTGTTAAAGTAAGAGCGGCAATAATGTTCGTGAATGCATTTAGTAAAAATAAAAATTTAAAATCAAAAATAGAATCACTTGGTTATGACCAGTCAAAATTTCTTTTTCATTACCAGCTTCACAAATGGTACAATCAACTGTTCAAATTAAACAAGCGCCTTCAAAAAAAGTTTAATATTTACTTCAGTCGTCTAAAGCCAAATAACAACACAAAAATAATTTGCGCCCAAATAAGAAAAGGCGACAGCGGTCAAAAAATGTACAGGGATAAAGATTCGCAAGTTGATTTTTTCAACTTTATAAAATTAAATTTTTTGAACTCAACCAGTTTAAACTACACAATATTCATAACAACTGATGAAGAAAGTGTAAAGGAAGAGGCTAAACGTTATTTTGTAAATAACGAAGTAGTTTATGTTCAAAATTCAAGTTATCATGTCGATTTGAAGGCGAAAGAAGATGGATGTGAACAAATGGGAAATGTTTTGCTTGATTTTCACATAATGCAATTGTGTGACATAGGTGTTGTGAGTCATTCAGGTTTCGGAATTTTGGGTCTTTGGAATCGACCAAAACCCTTTAAAGACTTGTATGTTTATACTAAAAAAGATCAAAAAAAAATGAAAAATGATTACTGGGTGAGAAAGAACTTGACTTTTTTGAAGTTTTCAAAAACCGAAGATATTTATTTTTCTTGATAGAGGAGTGTTCTCTAAAGCTTTAAAAAAAATTTTGTTTTTTAAGTTATTTAAATATTTGAAAAATTTGAATAATATTTTTTGAAAATTTTTTTAAAAAAATTTTTAATATCGAATTAATGTACAAAAAAAGAAAATTTAATTTTTTAATAAATTAAAAAATGGAAATTTTTAAATTGCTTATTAATTCAGATTTTAAATTTAAGAACTTTGTTTATTTTTCTCTTTTGAATGCCTCTATTAGTTTGTAAAAAGTATTGGATGCAATTGAATTTTAAAAAAATTTTGTGCTACAAAAAACCTTCATAGGAAAGACCCTGGTTTTAATTAAATTAATATCTGCGCTGGGCAGTGTGACATAATGAAGAAAGTAAAAATATAGAAAAAAATATTTTTTTAGATAATATAGAATTTACCTGAAAAAAAAATCAAATTTACATGGATAAAATAATGTAGAAAAAAAATATAGAAAGAAAATAACAAGGTGCTGACTAAAAAAAGGTTGAAAAATTTCAGTTTAAAAATATTAAAAAAATATTCATTATTTAAATAGATTATAATAATATTAACTAACTCGTCTCGATGTTGGGGTTCCTATAGGGAGGCATCTTGGAGATGAAAAAAACGAGATCAACTATCAGTCAACATCTCAATAAAACAAGAAGTGAGCATTGCTAAACGAACAAATAGTGTTTATTTTTAATAATGCTGCATCTCTGATAAAATACCAGATCTTTAGTGAAGAATCTATAATGATTGACCAAAATTCATTTTTATTTATGAAACTTGGTTCATAGAATCGAATTCCCTTCAGATTGATTTGATTTTTACATATGCATGGTGGTATACGTTTAATCAAGTAATCAAATTATTTGATATTTATTAAATTATTTAATCTTTGGTGTTTGGCTTGTAAACTCAACCGCAAGGCAGCTGTCTTTCACCAACTCTTTTCATTGCATATTTCAGCGACGTTGTCAAACAATTAGATAAGGATGTAAACGTAGCGCTCTTTGCCGACGATTCATGTATCTGGACAAAAAAAAACAAGAAAAAACTAGAAGTCACTCTTCAAAAAGCAATAAACAAATTAAATCAGTTTTGCAACGATTGGAGCTTTAAAATAAACAAAAGCAAAACTTGCTACACCGTTTTCACCCCAGCTGGCCAGAGAAAAGAATATGAGCAAAAATACAGCCTAAATCTAATTATTGACAATGCATTTCTACGGTCTGGGTTACTTTTGTTACACCACGAAAATTCTTAACGTAACAAAATTATCTTTTGTTTGTGTCCAAAATTATAACGAAAAAAGCAATCGTAATAAAAGTATATTTTATTTATTCAATATGTGTAATAAAAATAATTAAATATCTGATATTAGTTTTCTAAATAAACTTAAATAAAAATCTTTAACTTTAATAAACTTTAATAAATAATCTACTCATCATCTGAACTTGATAATTCATCACTATCTGATTTATCACTTGAATCCTCGTCAATTTTTTTGTCCTTTAATTTTTTTTCTAGCATTGAGAAGTCAAGTACTTAACATGTGTATCGATCGAAATGTCCTTATCGAGTAGCATTTTCTTTTGATTTAACAAAAGAGCGTCTTTTATAATGTAAAGTTTCTTTCTCGGTGGTGGTCAGAGGTAGGGAATCGCAAATTTGACTCAAGTCATACATGACTCAGAGTCAGACTCGAGTCATTTTCGAGTGACTTGAGTCCGAGTCAAACCGAATTTGACTGACTCAGACTCGAGTCGAGTCATTTATAAAAAAAATGACTCTAAATTTAAGATTTTCAATTATTTTTTAAATTTAATTTAAATTACTTATGAATTTGCACTTTTTTTCAACTAATTTATTTATTTGGTCTTAGTATTCATGAATATAAAGACTAAAAAAATAAATTAGTGAAAAAAAAGAGAACATAAAAAAGCGCTTTGAATAAAATTCAATTAAATTTCTTAAAAAAATCATGTGTTAATTTGTAAAAAAATTTCTTTTTTTTTCTATCTTTATAATTTTTCAACTTTCTTTATTTCTCTTTGATATTTTCGGCTAAACAATTATATACGCAAAAAAAATAAGAACTTATTTTTGAAAAATTATTTAGATATAAAGAGGCTTTTAATTAAAAAATTGTAAAAATAAAATTTGATGTCAGAATTAGCCGATCAAGATCAAACGATTACGACTCCGTCTTTTCTTTTTGATTCAACTAATATGTCTAATCAAGACACCCCGCATGAAAAATCGACAGAACCAAAAACTCCAACTGCAAAAACACTATTACCGCTTATTTTGAATTGTTACAACTATAATGTAGACAATTTAAATTCACCCGATAATATGGTTTCTTGCAAAGAATGTAGCAAAAACATCACCTATAAACTAGGAGATCCAACTTCAAATTTATCAAGACACATCAAAAACTCGAATTCGCTTATTCTTAAAAATGAAGAGTTGCTTAAAGAAATTTGTCAAAAACCGTCACCAGTTCGGTCAGCAAAACGAAAACTTAGCGAAATCGAGCCTAATCCAATCTTTAGCCCGTTAAAAGGCATTAAAAATTTTGAAGAGTACAGACCGAGCGACCCGAAAAAAATTAGGTTGGACTTAAAATTATGTCATTTAATTGTCTCAAAGTCATTACCAATAACTCTGGTAGACGCTAAAGAGTTTCGCGACTATTCAAATAAATTAGATCCAAGGTACAAACCGCCCAATTCACAAACACTAAAAAGCTCTATTTTACCGAAATGTAAAATAGAATTAAGAGAATTCTTAATTAAAGAATTCGTAAAAATCGATAGTTTGAATGTGGTGACTGACATTTGGACTGATCCTTAAATGAGATCGTTTATTGGTTTTGAAGTTACAGGAATCAATCCTAAATGGGAGCGAGTTAAATTCAACATTTGTTCAAAACAATTAAAGGGTTCGCATAATAACGAAAGAATATTTAACACTTTTATAGATGTGGTAAATGAGTACAAAATTGGAGAGAAAATTTTTAAGATCGTGAGCGATGGGGCTTCTAATATGGTTAAAGCTTTTAACAAAGAGCATATTGACGAGTATATTGAAAACTTTTTGGAATTGTGTGAAACAAGTGAAACATATCAATTTTTAATTGATAATCTTTTTAGAAAATATTAAAATTTGTTTAAGTTTAAAATTGCAAGTTGATTTTGATTGGTCGAAAATATTCTATTTTCTCTTTAATTTTTTTGTTAAACAATAACGTTTGATGTGAAAAAAATCGTTCTTTTTTAAGATTTGACAATGACAATCTGGCGACAGTTTTAAACTGTTAATAATAGAACAATAAATTTCATTAGTTTAATTCGACTGTTGCGAATAGATGATTATTTGTATCAGTAAAATTGTGAGAAAAAATATAACTCAAACCGCATTTTTTTTTAACTGACAAGTTTTTTTTTCTCTTTTAGTGCTTTTTCTGAATTTTATATCTTTTAAACTGTAAAATCTTGCAATTAAACGAAAGCTTTAAAAAAATTAAATCGTAAAATGCAAACAAAAAGAAAGATAGAATTATTACCGAAAAGTATTTTTTAAGATTTAATATTGATATCTTCTAAAATACAAGTCTTTCAAAAATTAAAAATCTTTATTGGAACATAAAACGTTTAGACTTGTATTTTAGAAGAAATCAATATTAAATCTTAAAAAATACTTTTCGGTAATAATTCTATTTTTCTTTTTGTTTGTATTTTACGATTTATTTTTTTTAATTTTGTTTTTAAATACAAAATTATACAGCTTAAAATATCTAAAATATTCAAAAAATCATTAAAAAAGAAAAAAAAACTTGCCAATTTATTCCGCTTTTAATTTTTTTTCCAAAATTTCTCATTAAAAAGGATAAAGTTTTTTTAATATCTTTTTTCAAATAAAGTTTAAAAAAACAACCAACAGTATATAATTCAACAAATAATTATGGATCTAATTATAATAAAATATTTTCTGAAGTTTCACCAATTTTTTATATAGCCTCGGTTCGATATGGAGTCTGGGGAAGGAATGGCAGAAGAAATTTGAAATTTGTGATGAGCTGAATAACGTTTCGCGAATCAACTGTACTGCTTATCGATTACAATTAGCAATTAAAGACGCGCTAAAGCTAAACGAAGCGAGCGATCTTATTAAAAAAATTAGTACAATTGTTAACAGAGGACGCCATTCAACACATGTGATGGACTTATTGAGAGAAGCCAAAAAATGTTTGAAAACAAGAAATGAAACTCGTTGGAATTCAGTTTTTTACATGCTTAAAAGTTTTTCGAAATTAACGAATTTAGAGATAGATACGATACTAAACTGTGGTAAAAAAGGCAAATATATATATCAAGCTTAATAGATTCGATTAAATCAAGATTTCAAGATGTATTTACAGAACCTCTTTTTGCAATTTCGTCTATGCTCGACATAAATTATGGTACATCTTGGATAAAACCTGAAGATAAATCGTATCGGATTAATAGGCTTAAAAAAATGGTTGAAGAGTTAGACGAAAATGAAACTTTAGAATCGATTTCGAATACGAAAAAGAAAAATAAAGCGAGTTCCGATTGGGTTTTAGTTTATGATGATGAAAACAGTTTTACTGAACAAAATTTTGAATACGATTTAATGTTAAAAAAATTTTTTGAATTCCAGCGGCAGTGTCGGCTTATTAATAGAGAGAAAGGTAATTCTTATATTGAGCCGCTAGTTCGGTGGAAAGAAAATGAAAAACTTTTCCCAACACTTGCTAAGCTTGCTAAAAAATTTTTAGGGATTCCGGCATCGAGTGGTTCAATTGAGAGATTTTTTAGCAAGACTGGTTACATATTGCGTCAACACAGACGTCAAATGACAAATGTATTAGCCGAAAGTTTATTTTTTTTGAAAGAAAATGATGATTCATTTAAAAAATTGTATAATTTAAATTAGATCTTTTTTAAACTTTTAATTGAATGAAAAAACTCAATAATTAATAAAAAATCTTTTTTGTAATTAAATTTTTTCGAATAAAAAATCTTTTTTTTTTGACTTTAAGACTTGAAATGGCTTAGACTTTGACTCATAAGTCATGACTCAGACTCGGACTCGTAAGTCACCACAAAAAAATGGACTGACTCAGACTCGAGTCGAGTCACTAAAAATCAAAAGATTCTGACTCCGACTCAGTCATCACGAATTTGCTGAGTCCCTATCTCTGGTGGTGGTCGCTCATTATTGAGTGCTTTAATATATTTCAAACTTGATTCTACTTCTTCAGCTTTGAACTAAGCTACAACTTTGTAAATGTCAGGTCTAGCAATACTAAGATGAGAATTTTGTTTATAGTTGTACCCCTCTAAATTGTTATTCGTTGTATCTTTTGTATTAAAATGGTTCCACATTGCTAAATCAAACGAGCCTTCAAAATAAGTCCCAAAAAAATAATCCATAAACATCTCAGTGTTAGGATTATCTGGTCTCAGCGAAAGTACTTTCTCAAAATACTCATTAACTTCATCAGTTGGGATTAATGCTAAGCTACATACTATTTTAAACCATTTAGTCATATTTTCGTCGTTTTGGTAAGAAGTTTTTAAACCCAAATAGTTGATTTTTTTCATCCAAGACTGCACAAAATGGAACAAACAACCCTTAGACTCAGTGTCAATGAAATTTTATTTAAAAGAGTTGATCGATGCTAACTCAAAGTCGGTCATAACAAATTTTGGATCAAGTACTAGATTCAATCATTTTGATTCCGATTTGATCGATTTTAGTACGGCATTATGTTGTTTTATAGAAAGAAGACAAAAATAATGTCGAAACCTCAAATAGAAATTTTTTTCATAGAATACTTATATTGAAATATTCTTTTCATAGAAAATTTATTTAGAAAATGTTCAAATTGAAAATACGAATAGAAAAATTTCAAATCTTATTCTTTTCAATTTTGCTTATTAATTCTTACTTGAAACTAGTTTTTTAAAATTTATTTCAAATTTAGAATATTAACAGCTATGATTTCGTCCTTATCCAAGTCGTCTTCATTAGTTTCCGTTGTCAATTATTCCGATACTGAATCGGAATGCACTTCAATATACGAAGGACAAAGTGATCGCGATTTTTTTAATGAAGACGAACTTGACATTGAAGACTTAGCTACTGATTTCGCCAAATATTTAACTAAATTTGAATCCGAATCTGACAATGAGGATTCGGAAGAGCAAAATTTTATCGTATCAAAAACAAAAAAAAATAAACATAAATTAATTTATGATTATAATGAATACCTTTTTGAAAAAGAGTATGGTGAAAAAATTTACTGGCGGTGCCTAGTGTCGAAACCGGTCCAGTGTCGAGCTCGGATTCATACAAATCTAGAAAAAACTAAGATTGTATATAAAAATTTGGTACATTTTCATGAACCAGATCCAGATGGTATTAAGGGCCGAATGGTGTTAAATAATATCAAAGAACGTGCTGTTAGAACTATCGAAAAACCCAGAAGAATAATAAATGAGTGTTTAACTGAGTTACCTGTTTCTTCAGCTCCTTATTTGACAAATTCTAAAAACCTGACTCAAATGATTAATAGACTTAGACGTCAAGCGAATGGATTTGGTGGTGATCCAAAGCAAAGAGAAAAAATTTTAATAAATGATAAGTATAAGCAAACAGTGTCTGGTAAAAATTTTCTCTTATTTGATAGCGGCGAAGAAGCGGATCGCATAATAATTCTTGGTACACAAGAAAATTTGGAATTGTTAAGTCGTGAGTCTATTTGGTACGTGGATGGTACATTCGATGTGAGCCCTAAACTCTTTAAGCAAATTTTCACTATCAACGTAATCATTAACAACAAAAATTTAGCTTGTATTTACGCACTTTTGCCAGATAAACAGCAAATAACTTATACAAGAGTCTTTGAATTTATAGTAAAAAATGTGTCAAAACATCCGAAATTCATTTTATCGGATTTTGAAAAAGGAATTATTAATTCAATCAAACTAAATTTCCCAAAAACAAGCGTTTGTGGATGCTATTTTCATTTTACTGCAAATATTTGGAAAAAAGTGGTAAATAGTGGCTTGAAAAAGATGTTTTCTGAAGACGAAAATTTTAGGAAGAGTTATCGATATTTAAAAGTGCTGCCGTTTTGTCCAGTTAAAGATATTATTTATGTTTTCAATGAAATTAAGACAAATGCCCCAGTAGAATTCAATAAAGTGTCAGAATATTTTGAGAAATATTACGTTGGTTTGCCAAATCCTGATAATCCAAAATTACGTGAAGTTCCACTTTTTCCAATTAAACTCTGGTGTCTTCAACAAAGAGTGCTTAAAGATATGCCCAGGTCAAATTACAGTCTTGAGGCCTGGCACAAGTCCTTTTCACAAGACATCGCCTCTCATCCATGTGTCAATAAGCTTATAAAGAATTTTATTATAGAACAACATGCTGTTGAGTGTAGTTTGGAACAAATTAAGAGTCATTTTTTAAAAAGATAAGCGAGAAATGGATAGAGATGACAAAATTGTAGAATTATACAAGTCGTATGAAAGAAAAAATTTTCATTTATTTTTTGATAAATTGATAAATGTGTTAAAAAATTAAAGCATTATTAACTTGTTAACGATTATCACTTTACTTTTTTTCTGTTTAATGAATTCTATAAAATCATTTCAATAAATTGTGCATTCTATGAAATTGAACTTATTCTTTCTACATAATCATTCTATAAAAAAAATTTCTATAAAATTGATTGGTCCCTTTAGTACTATATTGTAATCACATTTTCGACGTCTATTCATTAAAGCAAAGCGAAACGGGACCATGTGTTCGTTTACATAAGCGTGAATTATGTAAAGTTGGTAGTAATGTTTAGCAGCTGTTCTAAAGGTCCCGTCAGCGAACCAATGACTGGCTTTGGACAAAGCTTCAAGTTGAGTTGGAGAAGAAAAAACCAAGATTTTATTATTCTTGTAATTTTTAATTAAAAATTTTTGCCCTCTTGAAGTTTGAGTAAAATCAACTGGAATTGTCAAATCTCTTAAACTTTTTGGTAGTTTAGGACATCCTTTTTTTTTTCGCTTTTGTAATGTAGGCTTGATTGAATTGTATGAAAACAATGCTTAAGCCAAATCTTGAACTTCACGCAAAAAAAAAAGTCAAATAATATTCTAATTGACGAAGTAAAACAATTTCTAAATCATAATCCACCAACCTCAAGATTTAGCAATCGCTTCACCACACCTTTCGAAAAATGGAACAAAATCCTAATACAGCCCGCAATCGCCTAAACAAACACAAAAAATCTACAATTTCTTCTTTTTTCTTAATTTTTTTTACTTTTATTTTTTCTTAAAAATTCTAATTCTATTTTTATAACAATTTTTATATCATATTCAAATATTTTCCATAACTAGATTAAACTATAATTCAAATTTCTATGTAAAAATATTCATAATTATTGTATTCGTTTTTAAAATCATGCTCAATTAAAATAAATGTTTTTTTAAATTTTTTATTCGTCTTATAAATTGGTTTAATTTTTTGTGTTTGAATTACTAAATGTATCCAATGTTGAAATAACATCAAAAAAGTGCGATGTTTCAAATTATTTTTTCAGTCTCAAATAAAAAAATAATTTTAAGTTTATATTGCAAGCATTTTCATATATGAAATTAAACTCTTAAGTGAAATAGAATGAGTTTAATTTTTATTTTGAAATTTGAAAAAAATATTGAAAATTCTTTTTTAACTTTTAGATAATTTATTTTTTTTTTCCCGAGCAAATGCTCATTTAGACTAAAAACAAATGAAAATACTAAAAATTAAATAAAATAAATAAAAACAATAAAAATGGGCATTTAAATGAAAAAAAATAGATAAATAAATCATTAAGATTAAATTTTATATTCAATCCAGACTTGTTTTTAAGTCACAGTTTTAAGTCTAAGTCACAAAAATTTAAGTCAAAGTTATGACTTGACTTATCGCTTAAAGTCATTGACTTGACTTAAAAAAAAAAAAAAATCTAAGTCAAGTCATTGACTTGACTTGACTTAAGACTTGTGACTTAAAAACAACTCTGATTCAATCATTAAAAATCTGGATCTTGTCATAGTTCACCATAATTCACTTATTTTTCGAAAAATTCTTGTTCTTAGGTTTTCTGATTTATTGGTTAGCCAAATTTTTTTGTTCAAAATAGAATTAGACGAACAATTTTTAGATTATGTGAACAAATTGAATAAAGCTATTTAATAAAATGCCTAATTCTCGAAACTGACATAAAAATTAGTAATTAATTTTTTTGTTTTTTTTTAATTAGAAGGAGCTTTAGAAATAGCATTTGCTCTAATCTGTTTGACTTGGTATTACCCTTTCAACAATCCCAAATACCCAAATGCACTAGAAATATCTTTGCGCAGAATTGTCTTACTACAGATAATTATCTCTACCTAGTATGGTTAATTTTTTGAAGATAAAATATCTTTCACAAGAAAGCACTACAAAAAGATAATTAATTGATTACTTTGAATTTTGTTATTATTGACAAATTAATTAGAAAAAAGTCAATTATTGAATCTTTATAATTCCTCTTATAAAAAGATAAAAAATTCTTTCCAATTGCTCTAAAAACTACCATGTCCACCAAAATTGCTTTGAATGAAAAATTCTCATTTTTTGCTGAATTCGATGAAGAATTCAAGACTTATTGTGATAATAAATTCAAAGTATTTTCCAAAGCTGCAAGTAGATTTGTCAAAGACGAACTCACGTAAAATGAATATGTTTAGTACAAATGTTTACACTGGAGAAAACCAGAGGCCATTCAATCAAGATCAACCGGAGTTCGACCAATTCAATTATACCACGCGTTTAATTGTTCAGCAGAAATTCGAATAACTCGTAAAAAAAGAGAATTAATCTTAATCACTATTTAATCTATATCACTTTTTTCATTTGTTTTTTGATTAGTTTAAAAATAAAATTTTGCACTTAATTATCTTTTTATAGTCTTTTAATCCCTTCTAAGATATTTTATATCCCTCTAGATTAATTTTTTTTAAGATAATTATCTGTAGTAAGACAATTCGGCGCAAAGATATTTTATCTTTACGCAGTCATACCTATAAAACAAAATATTATTTACATTGGGCTGAAAAGAAGGACTTTGATCCATTCTGAACTGACCCGAATCTGTTTTTTCTTTAAAAATTTTTTTTTTTACATTTTCAAACAATAAAGAATTAATATTATTATTATTATATAAACTTTAGCATGCCAAACTAAATGTGAATCTAAAACACAAATAAAAAAAGGACAATTAAAATCGATGCCACAAAATTTGAATAAAATACAAATAAAAATCAATTAATTAGATTTTTTAGTTACTATTGATGTTAATTATTATAATAATGTTGAAAATCTAATTAACACTAAATTAAATAGAAGCCCAATATTTTAACTTACTGACACTTATTCTTAAAAAATTCATTAAATATTTGAGACAATCGATTTCCTAAACAAATAGAATTTTCATCTCTTAAACTTTTTTTTCAATTTACCTTAACAAATTTTTTTTTCTCGAACCAAATTACCGAAGACAAAAAATTTGGTCCTTTGAAATCCTTTGTTGCCTTGGTAGCAAGATAAAAAAAAATTTTCTTTTTATTAAATTTTAAATAAATATTTGTGACTAAAAAAATTCTTTAATTAAAATGCCGACCGACCCAGATCGTGCCTATGCCAAAAAGCACAAACTCAATGATTTACTTAACGAATTATATCTAGAGCTGACCAAAAATAAACCAGAAAATCCGGTCGAATTTGCCATCAAGCATCTAGAGACAAAGCTTCCGCCCAAGGAACAAAGTCAGCTGAGCTTTAAAATCAGCCCCTTCGAGTCTGAACCGACCAAGGATCTCTTCAAGACACTAATTAACCAAACCAACAATAAAATTGGAACCGACACCAAATTTGTCTCACCGATAAGCACTTTTAACATTTTGAACCGAATCAATCAATCAATTGTCAAAGCAAATAAGGAACTCACAAATGAGGAATTGTTAGAAAAAGAGAATATCGTCTATCAGTCAAAAAATGACGAAGAGAGCAACGAGCAGCCAGCAAACGTTGCCATTAAGTACAAAAATTACCTCAAGAGCCGTAAATTGGTAGACCAGCACAGAGAAGATATCAAACGACTAGTAGAGAGTGAATTATACGCTGACAAAGATGATTATGAAAATAAAACTCTTAAGCAAAAATCTGAACAATACAGCGAAGAGCTGATGCATGAGATCATAACTGCTGATAATCCCTACCATTTGGAGGAAAAGAAACCAAAAAAAAAACAACAAAAGTTAAGGCCTGTTAAAAGCAATGCGGATCTTGCTGCACCATTAATTAAATTGATTGTTTGTCAATTTTGTTCAAAGTGAGTAATTTTTTAAAGTTTTTTTTTTTTCATAATTTTTTTTGTTAAGGCTTCAAAATAAATTAGATGAAAAAAATGCCAAAGATAGTTTGATCAAAGAAGATGAAGCCGAAGGTGGTGTCAAAAATGAGGAAAATATTTTTGATTTTTTTCCTAGAGCATCTGTGGCCAGAGAAGAAAATTTAGATGGTAATTTATGTTGGATATTTTATCTTTATGCAGCTAAGTCTTAGAACAGAAAATTATCTTTATTGAGAAATAAAGAAAATTTCAAATAATTTATCTTCTTGAAGAATTAACTATGAAAAGATTCTTTGATAATTCTAGGCTTTATTTATTTGATTATTTAATTATTTAAATTGAATTAACCTCCTATTAGGAGAAGTAAATGTAAAAATTTTAAATTTGAAAAATTAAAGAAAAATTATTATTTATTTGTATGTCTGTACCGAGCTAAAGCTCCTTCAGATTAAATAAATAAAAAATAAAGATAAAAAATTAAAATAAGGTTAAATAAAATAAAATAAAAATTAAAAATTAAAAACTAGTAAGTTGAGTAGAATAAAATCAAGAAATAAAAATATGAAAAAAAATATGTAAAAAAAAAAAAAAAAAAAAAATTTGTGAGAGTTAGAATCGATACGTGTTTACAAAATTGAAACATAAGGAAAGCAAGACAAAAAAAAAAAAGAAATGATTACAAGTAAAACCAAATAAGACAAAATTAATGCAATAGAATTTTTTTTTTTTTTTTTTTTAAATCTCCTTTAAAATGTTAATTTTTTTTAATTTCAATAATTAATGTTAATTTTTTTTCCTTTTTTAAACTCAAATAGACACCAACCGATCAAAAAACAAACTCAAACCAACTAAAAGATAAAGATTTAAATAGAAAAAAAAAATTAAATACAGATAAAAATACATGTAAAAAAACATAAATTTTTTTGATTACATAAAATAATCCAAAAAGAAAGTTAAAAACGTTAAGTTATCATTATTATTTATTTTTTATCTGTGCAGAGCTAAAGCTTCATCAAATTTAAAATAAACATAAAAATTAAAAATCAAGAAAAAATAATAGCAAATATATTAAAATATGATGCAAACAGCAATTAATGATTATTATTTATTTGTTTTCTGTAATGATTAGTTTTTAGTTTAGTTTTATAGTTTATTTCTTTTTAAAGAAAGGCTACGAGCAGGGCTCCTTCAGCCAGTTATATGATTTTTATGTTTTTTTATAAACAAAATTTATACTAAATAAACATAAAATGAACAAAAAAAATAGTAACTTAGTTTTTTTTTAAATTGATACTAGAGTCAAAATTAAAGAAAAAAAAAAAAAAATTGCAACATGTTTAAGAATTGAACAGATCAAGAAAACTCAGATGCTAACTGAACTTCTACTTTTTCAACAATTTTTTAAGTTAAGTAGGATTTTTCGTCCTAATGAGAAGCTAAAATGTAAGCACACGGTATCATAGTGTACTTGATTGAATCCTTTATGGCTACGTGAATTATAAACAGCTGGGTGAGTTGTATAGGCGATTTTTTAAAAGTGTCGTTCATGAACCATTTATTTATTTATTTGTTTTCTGTACCAAGCTAGAGCTTCTTCATAATAAATTATAAAAAAATAAAAAAAACATTAAGTAAAATAACCTACAGTACTGCTACGATAAACTGTTTTTACGTGATTTTACGTAAATTTACGTGAAAAAAGTAAATTTCAGAAAAATTACGAAAAATTACGTAACTTTACGAAAAATTTAGTAAATTTTAGTAAATATAAAAAGGGCCAAAAAAAACTGAAAAATGGCGAATTTTAGGAATTTTACTTTTTTTTTTTTAGAAAATTAAAATGAAAATTGAAAAAAAAAAATTTGAAATTCTACGTAAATTTTTATTAAATTAAATGGGAAAAATGGTAAATTTTAGTAAATTATAGTAAATTTTAGTAAAAAAACGAGCAAAAAAAAATTATTAAAAAAAACACAACTACAATGCAATTACTAATGATCCGACCAGTCACCGTTTTTCTCAATGACTATTTTAATTACCTTAGAATCAATAACTTTTAAAGGAATATAAAATGAATATCTTTTTTATTAAATAATACCTTTTTTAAGTGATCAATATATCTTTTACATTTAAATGGCGGAAGTTTTTTCAAATTCTCCGAGAATTAATAGCTGTAACGGGATCTCAATAGGATAAGACCATTTTTTTCTTAAAAAAACCTTTAGCTCATTCCATAATAATTCAAATGGGTTAATATCTGGTGATTTCAGAGGTGACTTAATATTTTTAATACTAGATTTTTTTATAATGATGAATTTTAGTAAATAAAGTATCAAAGAGTCATGAAAAAAAGCCGCAGATAGTCTCAAAACAGATAAAAATAAAAAATCGAAATAAACAGTTAACTTTTGTAAATATTTACATAAAAAATTAAACTAAAAATTAAATTAAACTATTCAAAATTTACTATTTTTCCCGATTTTCGTTTTCTTGTTTTTTTACTAAAATTTACTACAATCTACTAAAATTTACCATTTTCCCATTTAATTAAATAAAAATTTACGCATAATTTGATAATTTATTTTTTTTCAATTTTCATTTTAATTTTCTATAAAAAAAAGAAAAATTCCTAAAAATCGCCATTTTTTCAGCTTTTTTGGCCCTTTTTATATTTACTAAAATTTACTAAAATTTTCGTAAAATTACGTAATTTTTCGGAAATTTACTTTTTTTGTATAATTTCGTAAAAACAGTTTATCGTAGCACTACTGTAAAATAAAATGTAAAGTATATTTTTTTGTAAAGTAAAGTAAGCTGAATTTGTATTTTTTCTAATTATTATTTTCACTTTTAATATAATTTTTCACATATATTTATTTTTTCTAGCTCAATTATTATTTGACAGATGTTTTATCTTTCTGAAGATAATTTAATTTTTATATAATTATCTTTCACCAGACATTGCTGAATAAAGATATTTTATCTTAATTTTTTTAATTTATTTTTTTTCAATGACTGTTTTTTGTTTAGATGAAATTATCGAAAGTGCAAGTCAGGTTTCAGGACCGGTAAGTTGCAAACAGAGTTGTTCCTCAAGTCAAGTCCAAGTCACGTTTTCTTTTCAAAGTCAAATTAAGGCTTGAGCTGATGTTTCGTTATGTTTTATTTTTATTAAATTATTATGGTAAATGAGCCTAACCGGGTGACCTATTTTTTTTTATTTCATATTTCGCACTGATTTTATTCAGAAACTCCAAAAATGCTCACCGAATTAGACCAGTTTTTTCTAGTCACCCCTTAACCTCCTTCGGTTAATTGGGAGAGGCCTTATTGGGTGAATTAAGTTAACCCAGTTACCCCTGATTTTGTAAATATTTAGCCCGAGAACTAACCTCTTTTTCAGGATATTCACCGAATTCACCCAATTAGCCCAAAAAGAATTAAAAAAAGGATTTTTTGTTATTTTTAAAAATATAAATATTTAAAATATTCTTTATTATTATCATTTTAAATATACGCTACAACATAACTATTTAGAAAAAAATTTTAACGAATTTTTAACGAATTCAAAATAAATTTTATGTTTGATATTTTTTAGTTAAAAAATCTAAGATAAAAAGATCTGTCTCGGAATGTTGTATAATTTTGAAGCTTGAGTAGTGTTCAATTTTTTTCAAAACATCTTTTTATGCGTTATCAAGATCTTCCATCGAATACTTTATTTTTAACTTCTTTTTGTTTGTTCTGATTCATTTTTATAATATATTGACGATTTTTGATAATACCGAATGAATATTTTTATCAAACAAAATCAAATTATTTTTGTAAAAAAAGGAGAAACAAAATTTAAAATTTTTCATAAAAAATTGCGTCATTGTGATCATTTTTGTCAATTCAGTCGAATTATGTTAAATATTTTATTTTTAGGGGTAAATGGGTAGGATTTTTGGGTATTGAGGTGATATCTCATTAACCTCTTAACCTATAAAAAACAACAACATTAGACAGCGGGCCCATCGGCTATCTTAAAATTCTAGTAAAATTATTTTCTACTTATAAAGAGTCACTGAAAACGATAAGCAAATAAGGTCAGTTCAAACTTGTTCCGTCATCGGATCAAAAATTGTCAAACCTAATTACTAATTTGAAAAATTCTACCGAATAAGCCGAAAAAAACTTTGAATTAAAAAAAAAAGGTTAAAAGTTTTTTAAAAATATTTCATATATATATTTGGATTCCTCTCTTCAAGATTTACAAGAATATGTGGGTTTTAAAAAAAAAAAAAACGACTGATATATTTCGGTTTTTCAAATTACTTCACTGAATTTACATAAAATACATTTAGGCTGTGTTACCATATAATACTTGAATTTGAATTTTTTTTTCTCTAAAATGTCTAAAACCTTTACATTTTTATTTGAATCGCTTAGTAAAAATTTTACGAATTATCTTTATAAAAATATAAAGTCTGTAAATCACTTAAAAAATTGATCAACTTGAGGATCAACTCTAATTTTGAAAAAATATTTTTGGAATCTTTTTTTACATTTTTTAGAGAAAAATTGAGCCCTATGAAGCACAGACAAGCCGGGTAGATAAGCAAGAAAATGCGGATAATGGAAATCAGAATATATTAGCGTGGGTCTTGAAGAATAAGCTCAAAAGTGAGATTAAAGAAGTGGATTTAAAATCCGAATCGACTTTGGTCGGTTCTAAGGCAGCTAGAAATGAAGCTTCACCGAAGCCTGCTCCAAGACAACCAAGCGCAGCTTCAGTAAGGAAGAAATCTAACGGATCGGTCTCTTCAGCTAGAAGTGAGAATAACGATTCGTCTAGACAACAGTGGAGAATAAATTCTCATTCATCAAATAGCGATTTGTCAGACCTTAGAAAATAATATAGTTAAAAATATTTTCAGCACTTGTTTAATTTTATTAATAAAGGCATATTTTAGATTAATTTAAAATATTTTTTTTGTTCAATAATTTTATTTCTAATAGTTTAAAATCGCGTAGAATATTTTTTAAATAACAATCATTTGTAATCAAAAAAATAAAATATTGAATTTATCACTATTTTACTATTTTATTGGTACTAATCACTTATGTTTACTTTAGTACCCTTGGGCATGTCTATCCGATCTCTTCGTGAGACGAATCGGAGCAGCTATTCATGCTCCTTGTTAAGTTAGTCAACTTACCACTGATACCGACTATGTCGATATCAGTTTAGCCGATATCAGTGGTAAGAACATAACATATCATATCCGCCGCTAAAACCACTTGTAAATGAGTGAAACTTATTACGAAATCATTCATTATCTTTATTTGCAAAATAAAATAAATTAGAAAATTATTAAAAAACAAAAACTCTAAAACTGTTTTGCTTATACAGTCGTACCTCGGTATAGCGAGCAAGTTGGGCGAAGATTTTTGTGCTCGTTGTATCGAAACTCGTTTTATCGAAATCCCAATGAAAAGGATGGGCATTTTTTATTTTTTTATTAAAATTTTTATTGAAAAAGTTAAAAAAAAAAGATAAATAAAACTAAAAATTAAGCTTTTTTTACAAAATCTGTAATACTGGATTGTTTGGTTTTACATTTTTCTAGTACAATGTTTTCAGGGTTAGGGTTAGTTTGAGCAAGTTTATCTGTCATTTTATTTCAATTAGATTAGACAATCTTTTTTTTTTTTTAATAGTTATTTTTATTTAAAAATTAATTTAAAAAGGCTTCGAGCTAACATTCGAAAAGAGCGCAAACTGCACATTCGAAGTGAAGCTCCTTCTGCCCAGTGAAAAAATAAAACAATAATAAACAAACAAACATATTTTAAATTACATCATTAAAAATAAATTTTTTCTTTTTTAAAAAAGAAAAAAGAAAGACAGCAGAAAAGAAAGAAGACAAAAAATTGATAGATTCTAAATAACTATATAAGAGAATCCTGTTCTCATATCAGATCTTAAAAAAGCTAAGAAACAAATATAAACTAATTAGGACAGTACACGCATACGCAATTCGAATTATTGAGAAAAAGGCTCCTACCGGAGTAGAGGTAACCGATACTTTAGCTGTGTTTTCAGACCACGACCCACTATATTCCTCAACAAGTAGCTTAATGAATCTGTTTTTATAAGAGAAACATTTTAGCATATATCTAGCACCCATTTGTAAGAATCTTTCTTTAATAAACAAAATGTTACTAACTGAAAAGAGACTCCTAGTTGGGCTGTCCCATCTTAACTTATAGATACACCTAATAGCTCTGTTTTGAACTGTTTGAACAAGTTTTAAGTTGGTCTTAGAAATACATGCTACGGTAAAGAAAGAGTAATCAAACATGGAACCAATTAAGGCTCTGTAGATACTAGTGAGGGTAGTTTTCAAAAATTTTTATTATGTTGAGCCTTTTTAGGGCTCTTACTCTCAAGTTTTGAAATTGCTTATTAAAACATAAGTACTCATCGAAAGTCACTCCTAAAAAGGGAGGATTAGGATAAGGACAAGGTATCAGGTCTCCAGACAATTTTAAATCCATTTTCAGTCGACCACCTCCTGAAAAAATAGTATAGCAACATTCTGAGGCATTCATTTTCAGACGCCAAGCAGACAGCCAATTCTTAAGCCCACTTAGGTGCTTATTAATTACTTTGATGACTTTTCCTGTCTTTCTAAAGAAAAATATCGCCCCCAGGTCATCAGCAAAAAGTGCTGAGTAACTATAGTGCTTTGAGTTTGAGAGATGAATATCACCTATGTACACTAAAAAAAGCAGTGGACCTAAAACTGATCCTTGAGGAACAGAACAAGTAATGGGATACATCCTACTAAACTTATTATTAATCTAGACTTTAAAAATCTGCCCGATAAAAAGTTCTTAACGAACCTGACTAGATAAATAGGTACACCCAGGTAGACTAGTTTATAGATTAGTCCAGCATGCCAGACTTTATCAAAGGCTTTTGAAATATCAAAAAAGATACCACATACCTTGCTGCCATTATGTTTTTTTAGTCGTTCTTGTATCTTTTGGCTCATGAATAAAAGATTATCAGCAGAGCCTCTATTATTTCTAAATCCAGACTGCTCGTCAATAATGAGTTTTCTACTTTCTAAAAAGTAATATAAACGATTTCATATAACTCTTTCAGCTAGTTTACCAAGACAACTAAGAAGACTGATTCCTCTATAATCAACAGGATCAGTAGAGTAACCAGCCTTCTTTGGAATCATCGTAATCACTGCAATTTTCCAGGACTCAGGTATTCCGACACTTAAAGAGAGATTTATCAAATCAAGGAGGAGACTAATTGCCTTGAGTGAAAGCTTTTGAGAAATCTGTTGTGAATGCCATCTTCACCAGGCGAAGAGTCAACTTTTAATTTGTCAATAATGTTCACTAGCTCTAAGAATGACACTTTTGAAAATTGGTCGTCACTGTAATCCAACTTTGACACAAATTCCTCTACAAAGTTGTAACAATTTGTATCAAAGTCCGTACAATCGCTACCCGACTCAGAAAAGGTCTTACTTAATATTGAAGCAAATAAATTTGCTTTATCTTCATTGATAGTCAACTCATAAAGAATTTAGCAATTCTCGTCAAGTCTCTGTATTTCCTATTATTTTGAGCCAAACTTAAGAGCTTTGTACTTTAATGACGTTTGGTGGTTTATTGTATTTGTGTCTATTTTTGATTTACTAAAACATATCATAAATATATGATCACTGTTCAGGAGTTTAATCAACAGTTACTCTGATTGAATCATCTGGTTTTGAAACCAATATTTACGGTTATGCGAAACACGAATCTTTTTCCTGAATGAATTCGGCGCTTAACATTCCTTTCACCATCTTTTTGAAGTTGTCCATCTTTCTGTATTGTGCTTAACTTATGTTTGCATGATTGATGGCAAACTAAGATCTAAAAGTTTTAGCAGATGCTCAAAATATCGGTATGGTCTTTACTCTTTTAAATATTTCGCTTAAATATTCGTGATAATTAACTTAAGCTTTGATTTGCAATGCAAAATATGCAGTCAAGTTTTATAATTTATTACCAAATATTTTATCACTAAATTAATTTATACAAGGCGAAATCACAGTCTAGGGCAGATCAATGCATTAAGTCAAAGCATTAAGAACAAAAGACTGCGATGGCTCGGGCATTTTCTTAGAATGAAAGAAACACGAATACCGAAAAGAGCCCTTCAAAGGAAACCTCAAGGGCGTCGTAGGACGAACAGCAGTAACATGGAAGGCAACAATCACGAAAGAACACATCAAAATGGGAATGACATGGGAGAAGCAAGGATAAAGGCAAAAGATCGACTTGAGTAGAAATCAAAAAGTAATGACCGTATGCTCCCTTTGATTTTGATATTTGCTCCAAAATTCACCATGTCTATTAATTGAAAAAATAAAAAAAAAATACTTTTGTTCCATAAAAAAAATAAGAATACATTTTTTGACGAAAATTTCCTTTTATTACGTAAAATAAACAAAAATAAAAAACTAATTTTAATTATTAATTTTTTGGTGTTAAATGTTGGATTAATGAATAAATAATTTAATTTTTTATAGAATTTTACTTAAACAACTCTTTAAAAAATTCCAATGATTGTCAAACTTCTAAAACCTAAAATAATTTTTGTTTTTTTTTAGACTAAAAAAATACTAAAATAATAAATTAAAGTTATTGGAGTCGTTTGGCAAATTTACAAGACACGCTTTCTTGATAAATATTAGCTTAAAAAAAGTAAAACTATTGATTTTTTAGTTAATTAGATTTAAACCAAAAAAAGGAAAAATTTTGTTCTTGGAATTGACTACATTAAAAAAAAATTTAAAATGAAAGATAAATTTTGCGTAAAGCTTTTGTTAATTTTGTTTTTTGTTTATTGCCTTAAGCTCGAAGAAATATGTGATCAGAATTCTGAAACATTGGAAGCTAAAGATATATTGCCAAATTTGTTCAATATATCATACATAATAGAAAACACTCATAACTATAATTTTTTCCAAGTGGGCTTAAAAGAGACTCTTCAGAAAGGCATTGGAGTATTCTCGACTAGAAGAATACCTGCAAACAGAACCATTTTGTACTACAAGCTAAAAATTTTTGATGGAAAAAATTACACAGCCTTTAATAATTTTAAATACAGTTTTATTGTAATTGACAATAAAACTGGACAGCATGATAGCACAAGGGTTGCAGATATTTTCAACGATTCCAATCAAAGACCGAGAGGAAGAAAACCTTTTTGGGTATTGAAAATTTTTTTAAGTACAATTAAATTTTAAAACAAATTTTTAATAAGGGCTATTTGATAAATGAACCAGACGAAAATCAGAATGAGAATGTAAAGGTTTTTCTAGACCAAAATAAATACGATACAGAAATTGGAAAAATTCTTGTTTACAAAATGGTTACCAAAGCTATTATTGAACCAGGAGAAGAAATCACATGGTAATATATATCTTTTTTGAAGTCAAAATTATTTTTTAACATAGGTTTAATTTATAAGGTGTTATGGAGACAGCTATAAAAGAAATTACAAAACCAATTGTATTTTTTAAATTATTTGAAAAAAGCAAAGCTTAGCTAAGTTATCAATCTTTGCAGCAATAAAAAAAATTCAAATAAGAAAATTTCGATCACTTTTTTGTAATTTTATAATTTAAATTTAGTTGAAAATTTTTTTAGCGGAGTGAAGTCATGTAGCGAGTTATTAGAGTGAATTAATAAAAAAATTAAATTTTTTTTTTTAATTTCAATGTTAATCAACAGGCTTGTGACCCATAGCTCAAGGGACTAACTAAAAATTCATTTATCTAAATTCATTAAAAATTAAGGCATTGTGAATTTTGGAACAAAAATCAAATTTCAAAATTTAAAAATGTAAGAACTTTTTTACTATGAATCTAAAAATTGTTCTACAAAATGTATCAGGTGACACAAACTTTGTGCCACCAAAATTAAGTTTTTGCAAGTCTCCAAAGCACTAAATGTATTTGAAAATCATTAAAATTAAATTGAAGAATTTTCGCGAAGACTTTGGGTTGTCCAATGTTTTTTAAGCTGATACATTTTAAAGAAAAATTTTTAGATTCATAGTAAAATATTTTTTCATTTAAAATTTTGTTTTTCTTTGTTCAAAAATTCACAGTGCCTAAAAATGATTAAAAAATATAAAATAATTCAATTCCAAAAAGTTTTTGATAACAAAATTTAGCGACTTTTGATCATTTTGAAAAAGCTATACTTTTACGTAAAAAAAGTCGTTTTCCGAATTTATTGCAAAATTACGTTAATTTACGCAAAAATATCGTCAAATCCTCGTAGAAAATCAGTGCTGTATATTTTTCTTTGAATAATTACTTAATTAAAAATTTTGTCTCTATTTTTCGTGATTAAGCAAAATATAATATAATATTAAAATTGTTAATGAAAAGCAAAATTCTAAAATTTTCTTTTTATAAAATAAAAAAATTTTTAAAAAATTAATTTTTTAATTTATACGTTTAGCAATTTAATTTATTTTTAAAAGTCTAAAATAATTTAAAATAAATTTCGTTACTTGTATTTTAATATTTAATCAATTATTTTGTTAGAATTGTCACATTTAATACTGATATAGATACAAATGAAAGAATTGCTGTAAATACTTTACGTGGTTAAATGCTGTAAAAATTTAATTGTAAGATATTTACATGTTCAAACGCGGAAGTAGACTGAGTTTAACTAGAGATGAATTCAAAGAGTATTTAAAAAAATTGGAAAAAAGACAGAATATTATTAAAAAGAAGTATTTTATTTGACTGAATTTCCTTAAATTATTTCAAAGTGCTTACTTTTCATAATTAAATTTAAACTAAATTTGTTTATTTTTTTTTCATTTTTACTGGGCAAAAATAGCTTCACTTCGCTTTTTCTAATGTTAGCTCGAAGCCTTTTTTTAAATTAATTTTTAAAAATATTATTAAAAATTAACAAGAATTGTTTTTTTTTAATTCCATGTTTTTTTTTTTTAATTATTATTCCATCATTCTAAAAAAAAACATGGAATAATTTTGATAAAATGATTCAAGATATATTTATAATGAGTATTATCGAAATTTAAAAAAATAATTGGAAACCTAGAAAATGCACATGTTAATTTTGGTTGAAAAATTATCATTGTGATCACATTATTAGATGCTCATTTAGATTTAACCTCATGGAATTCAATAGTATTGGTATGAACATTCCTTTTTGTAATAAAAGGAAGAGGCGCACAATGAATAGCAGCCATCAGATATTCGCAAAACTTGGTTGTTAGTATTGAATCAGATGAAGATGTCAATTCGAGTAAGAGACAAGTTATTTAAGAAGAAAGTCAAGTTTTACGGTCCACAACCAATTTGTTTTTGCCTGAGTGATTGAAGCAAAACATAATAGTATCTGTGTTTTTTTTTAAATTAAATTTTCCCATTTTTTTATTAAAAAAATTGTTTTTTTTATTATATTAGTTATGTTAACTCTTATTGAATAAATTACATTATGTTCAAATTAGATATTTTTTTAATAACTTGGTTATTTTTTATTCAATTTATGGTAGCTTTTATTAAATCTGTTATTGAAAAATATTAAGGTTCATCTATTATTAGCTTTGATTATACATCATCCATTGTTCATGCTCAATTATTCACGAATGAGGACACATTTTTAATTTAATTTTTTTTAATTTTCTCAAAAACTTAATCAGAGACCAGATTGATGAGAAAAAAAAATTTTTTGGTTAATTTTATTCTTTTATTGTACAATTTTAAGTTATTAAGCAAATGATGTTAATTAATAAATTAACTTATTCAAATATTTAAAAAATTGCTGACTCAGAAAAAAATTCATTTACTTCATTTAAAGTTAAAATCTGAAAAAAAAGATATTGTACAATTTTTGATCATTTTTTTTTTCTTTTTTAAAAAAAAAATTTTCATTCTTAATAAATTTCAATTTTAATTTTGATCAAAAAAACAAAACAAACCGAAAATGATACCACTGCTAGTATCATCAGAGCTATGTTGACACCGATTAAGTTCGAGCAAGTTGAGCATGATTCATACAATCTGATACAAATGCTGTTTATAACAGCCAGTGCAATAAAAACACATATGCCGACACAATTAAAAATAATTGATAAAATGAATAAAATAAATTTTCTCCTCAAAACTAAGAAAAAAACAAAAATTTATTTTTTTATTAAAAAATAAAAACAACTTACTGATCAAAATGTTACTAAAAAAAACCATTAGACCAATAAAGCCTGACCACACACCAGCACTGACCGAGTTAAGCGGCGTTTCGTTCATCATTAGAACCAACTGAAGCACAATCTGGACCACGCTAGACAAAAACAAAAAAATACTAAGTATTACCCCTATTCTAGAAGGATAATAGAGCTCGAGCTTTTTTTCTATCAATATTTTATTGTCGTCAAAATCAGCTGACTTTGTGTCATCACTGGCATCTTTGGCAACAATTCTGCAATTTTCAGTTCCATCAGCCTTTTTTTGATCATCATTTTTAATTAACTTGGACAAACTTTTCTCCTTCTCCACTTTTTCTGTCTCAGTCGAAGCATGCTTGAGCTCTCTGTCAATCGTTTGTGTTGACCTATTGCTAGTCTTTACTCTAGCTGCCTTTATAGGTGGCCTACTCTCTTGGGCCGTCAGATCAACAGGTATTTTTTCAATCTCATTAAACTGAATGGGCTGGCAAATCTGGATTGCTAATTGTTGGTGCATCTGGGAGCTATTGACACAAAATTTTGACTGAGAGTCTTTGCTGCGGTACAAGGCTTTGGGTTTGTTTACCGAAAAGCTCGCTGGTCTGATTATCTGAAAGGTGTCGTTCTCAAGACTGATAATTGAATTGCGATCAGCGTCAATCAGATCGTTGTCCATGGCTGGCACTCGGGAGAATAATTCTTGTTGGTATGTGTTAGAGCTGTCTGCCAGCAAGTCCAATTGGTTCAAGTTGAATGTGTCAATGCTAAGTCTGAGTGCTTTTTGGTGCTGTTTGTACAGTGACCTTGGTCTCTTTGGATAGGAGTATGGTTCGGCACAACGCTTTTGGCTTAGAGCCGTACTTTCTCTAGACAAATCCATAAAAATAAGCTTAGAAACAATCGTCAAAGAGAAAAAGAAATAAAAATAAGCTTGAAAAGTCAAGCGTTTAAGCTTAAACGTTGACTACGTGCCGGAAATTGAAAATACCATAGCAATTTAGTGTTCATACTCAGACTCGGAGTTGAAGACATGTTTGAATTATGTAAACATCGTGGCTGTTTTGAGTTGCTATTTGGATCAATTAGTTAATTGGAAATTTAATTTATATTAATTATTTTAGAATGCTGTTTTTTAGACCATATTTGTTTTAAAGCCAAACAATCGATCAAATAAATTTTGTTATTTATTAAGATTTTTCAAGATTTTTAAAAACAAAAAAATTTTGGAAAAATGTTTAGCCGAATGGTATAATAAATTTTGAAATAAAAACAATTCAAATTTTGTTTTTAAAATTTGAAAAATTCGTAAAAAAATATATCTATAATATTTAGACAAAATGATATTTTGTCAATTAATATAAATAAATGTCAATTAAAACGAGATAATTCGTCAGTTATACTAGAGTCAATTTGAAAAAATAAACGTCATTTAAATAAATGTTTTGTAAAATATTTTTTATTTTTGTCAATTTAAAAAAATATTAGTCAATGTAATAAGAAAGAAAATATAAAAAAAGTTTTTAAATATAGCAAGGTTTTAGCTTCTTATTTTTGCAACGTTTTTTACATATTTCGTGGTCGGCCAATACTGGCAACTTGACAAAGACTTTTTTTACAGGCTTTTTTTGGAAATTCTGTAAGTTAACTTTCTCGATATGCAATTCCTATGATGTGCTTGCAAATGTAATGTTTTAACCACGATGGACCATCAAACCAACCATTTAACGAATAATTTATCCACGTAGTCTCAAAAAATGAAGACAATTATTAAATTATTAATTGTCATTTTTTTTTTATTGGCAAATATTTTTTTTAAATCACAAAATCCTTAGTAATAGATTTAATTTACAATAACTTAATTTAATTGACAAAAGTTAAATTTATTTCACAATTGTTTATTTTAAGTTACAAATATTTAATATTATTGACAAGCGAGTATTGACGAAAATATAATTGAAATTTCTCTAAATTAATTGACAGCTTCTCTCCCTGCCTAATATTTATTTAATTTTTTACCAAAAAAGTGCCCATTAATCATACTTTTCTGTAGGCTTTTTTAATTTTCTTATTCAAATTTAAATAGCCAAAATTTTGAAAAAATTAAATAAAATATTTTTTACTTTAATTATTAAAAGCTAAACATATTGTAATTATAAGAATTCTTTTACTGTAATCTTTTATTATGTAATTCTATTTCGGTATTCTTGCATATTTTTCCTTTTTAAAATTCTTGTCCAAAATACTTACTTAATTCCACACAATACTTTCTTAGATTAAATTAAACAATGACTCTTACTGAATTAAAAAAAAATAAAATAATGTATTTGTCTGTTATTTTCCATCTTTTCTGCACAATTTCGGCTACCATAGATGTCCTCCTAGTAGGTCATCTCCGCAAGCTTGCTTGCTGTAGCTTATTCTTCTTCTTATTATTATTATTAATATCAAGTTTTGATATTATTAGAATGAATTCTAATAAATGATAATTTTTAATTAGGATTTATGTTCATATTTATACTAATGAGTATTACTACATTATTCAAAAACTTTAACTTAAGATTTTATAAAATAAATTTTTAAAAGCAAAATTAATTAATTTTTATTTCATTTTAAACAGCAAAACATCTGAAAAATAGCTGTAAGGGCATATATTTTTTTGAGTAGCTAATTTATTTTTTTCGAGTTGCTAATTTATTTTTGAAAAAAATATTATAAAAGTAGCAAAAAATAATTTTTTTTCGTAGCTAAAATATTCAAAATAGTAGCAAAAAAAGAAAACAAAAACTCGAAAAAAAAACAAAAAAATACACAAAAATTAATTTTTATTTTTTCTTGGGCGACCTCTTGGGTGCTTTGTTGGGGCTGATTGATTTGTTAATTCATTTATGACTGGCAGAGAATCATTTGTTTCACTATTTGAGACTAATTGTGTAGGCATATTGAATGCGTCCCGATTCAAAAGGCCAGTTGAGTTTCTCTGTAGTGCAGAAATAGCTTTTTTGCGTCTACCTCTCTTCGCGTTTTGATCAATATTCAAGTCCAAAGCTTGAAAGGTATCAAACTTAGACAGTTCATAGCTTATACCTATAACATGTTTGCAAATGTAATTTTTTTTCCAATACTGACAACAACATTCACTTAATTCCTATACTGGTTCATTGATTGCGATTATCTTGTAAGAATCGTTCCACGACAAATAGTCTTTAAAAGAAGCCCAAGGTCCTGTTGAGTTAAAATAATTTCGACAGCCTTCTTTTGTCGCTTCATAATTTACATCAGTTGAAGTTACCATGTAAATAACCGTATTTTAATGTCTTAATTTAACGATTCGTTTGTTTTTTTTTACCCAATCATGACCAAGTGTATATTCATGAGTGGATATAACTGGTTTTTGATGAAATCGAGTTGTCGTTCTAAAGTCTGGATGTCGGTCTTCGGACCAAGTTGATAAAAGTTCATCCATGCATTTCAAAAAATCTCTAACCGGAAGTCTATCTCTAAGAGTAGCTTTATTCTTGATAACGTCATTTGTCGCTTCTAGAGCATTATTTGTACTCGGAAAACCGTTTGCATAAATTTCATGCCATCCAATATTGGATTGGCATATATTTGTTCGAATTGACTCGAAGAAAGTTCTCTTATACACTCTTCTAGATTCTAATACGTTTTGTAAGAATCATAGGGTTTAGAAGAGCCACGAAACTTTTTGGTAGGCAATTTATCGGCGTCGTCGTCAGTTTGATTCGCTTCATCATATTCATCCTCTCGTCGAACAAGTGAAGTCGTTGATGATTCAGAATTATCTTGGCTCATTTTTTTTTTACTTTAAATTTTTTGTTTCGAAATTACTCAAAAGTCTGTTAATTTTATACTCATAATAATAAAACATTATAATAACCATTATAAAAATTAAAGAATTCTGACTTCTTATCTAATTGTCCTTTATATGATGTCAATTAAGTCCTATTTTAGATTAACATTAGTTTTTTATCAGTTGCTACTTCAAAAAATAAGCTATTATCGCAAATAATTTAGCTACTGTCGAAAAATACTTTTTTTTTATTTAATTAGCTATTTTGAAAAGTAAATTAGCTACTCGAAAAAATATATGCCTTTTTAAAGTATTTTTATTTGTTAATACTCTAGGAAACTCTTAAAATTAAGACACTTTAAAATAAAAACAAATTAAAATAGAATGTATTTGATTATTTTGTTTCATAAAAATATGGTAAAAAATATATTAAACCGTAAGTTCATTATATTTACCAAAACAGGAGCAATTTTTTGCATTTTTGACATAATAGTTAGCGATGTTGGTTTTGCCTGGTTTTGTGGTTAGCTAATTATGGTTGCCAAAATTCTATAAACCAAAAATTCGGTAAGCTTAAAATGGCAAACGATTATTGTTAACCAATAATATTTTTTTTATTCACCGAAAAAATATAATCTAAGGCGAAACTCGATTACCAAAATTTAACACCTAATTGGTTTAATTTGGTGCAAATTTATTCTTAATTGACACCAAAAAAATCACAATGACCTGTGAAAATTAAACCACCAATTCAAAATAGGTTTCTAAACCTATTAATATTAATTTAACCAAATTAATTTATACTTCAACATTTAAATTTTTCATTCACCAAAAATATTTTAAATAGTATTTTTCGTTATGTTATTTTACCGCAAATCCTTAAAAAATCAATTGAAACTCGATCGATACGATGACAACAGCAGTAATTCAAGATAACACGGTATCGTCATCAAGTGAAAACGTACTTGTTTATCAAGATACTAGTGATGATGTCTACTTTCAAAGATCGACTCCTGTACCGAGATTTATATCAGTTGTAGATGAACGAATTATTCATTTTTGGCAAACCAATAGAGATCCAGCTGAAAAAAATACCAAAGCATTTAAGACTCAAGTCGAGATAACACTTGCAGATTTGACAGCCGCTTCACAATGGTAACAAAGAAAACAACCGGTCTTTAAGCATAAAATAAACAACTACTTAAAATTATATTTTGTCGGCAATAAAAATAATCAACAAATCGATCAAACATATGTTGACAACTAGATGACTGTTCACCTTAATTGTGATTGGGATGAATTCGAGGATTACAAAAAGCACGAACCTTTACTACAGTACAGTCCGCTTATAACGAAAACGCTTATAGTGAAAATTCGTTTTTAACGAAAATAAATTCTATATTTGGCAGAACAAGAATCTTTTCAATGTAATTTCTTATGGATATAACGAAGTTCGGATATTACGAAAATTCGGTTATTACGAATCACTTTTTAACAAATATTAGTTAATTTCTCTTGGCTTATAACTTAGTTAGGAAAATAAATATTTTTGGTTTCTTTGTTTTTGTTTGATTTTAAAGAATAAGTAAAACGCATATATACAATTTCATGATTATGCGAATATTTATCAAGATTTGGCCATACATCAAGAAAAAACAGACAACAAAATAATCAATTTAATTAATAAAAAAAACGTACAAGCGGACGAAGTTGTAAATGAGTCAAGTGATGACGAATCAGATAACGAATCTTCAAATGTTATCGAATTATTTCAGGGCGAAAATATATCAAATCAACAAGCTTTAAAATTAATTGATCAATTTAGAAAACATCTTTCAAAATCTAGTCTATCACTAAAAGTTTTTTTTTTTTCTTTAATTCAACAAAATTATTATTAATTTTTTCAATTTTCAATTAAAATAAAAATAAAGCAACACAAAATGCGATTCAACATCGATGGATTTCCAAAAAGTATTTTTTTTTTTTTTCCAACTACAATTTCTAGAACGATTTAGTTATTCTTACCAGCATCTTTCTGTATACGTCATTTTCTATATTTTCTATGCATATTTTAATTGAATCGCTAATTCCATTTCTTTCTATAGTTTTTAATTATTTCATCCTTATTTTAATTTGTTGAATTAAGTCACCAAAGCTTATATCTTCCTTTTCCAAGTTGTCAAATACCTCTTTTACTATTGATTTTTTACTAAGTTCTTTTGTTTGTTTGGTATTTTTTTCCATTTCTCTTAGGACACCTAGTGTTAAGTTATTATTTAAAACTCCTTTGATGAAGGCCAACTTCTCCTTTAATAATTTATTTTCCATCTTATCCAGCCTTAGTGCATTTAACAGGCTCGTCGTACGTGAAGTTTTTTTGAGATTCAAAATTTTTTTTAATGATTGTCACCTCAGTTGCTGGCATTTTTTTTATTTGTTGTTTTATTAGGACGTAGTTTTCGAAATCATATGTTAATGTTGGTCTTACATACTTTGTAGAGGTGTATTTTAATCTTAGTTGTCAAGGAATAATTGTCCGTTTGTAAGTTTCTTAAGCTAGAGTATGATCGAAATACCGCTTTTATCCTTGTTTCAACTTGAATCTTTGTTGTTGTTATTTCTGTTAAAAGAACTACAAGATATCTTAGTTTATCAACACGCTCTTTTTCTTGGTTATACATTCTTGGTTTATGATCGCCTAGTTTCATTTTATCACCAAAAACAATAAACTGTGTTGTTCCAATATTGAAAATTTGGGTACTTGTCCAAATTGAATTATTTTTTCTATTATTGTATTAGAGTATCACACATTCCATACTTGTACATCTCGTTTGTTACATCATTAAAACCAGCACTTTTACCATTTTTTAAATTTTGCAATATATTTTTGATATCTTCTTCTGGTATAAAGAATGGGTCTTTATTATCCTTTATCTTTTTTTCGTAGTCAAGAACCTCACATTTAATCATGTTAAGATATTCTTCATGTTGTTGATTTCCTTTGATTATCTTATTATTGAAAAGCTTTTTAAAGCTTGATTCTAAAATATCACATGCTAATCCTATTTTATCCTTTTTTTACGGTATTTTTGTACTAACTTCCAAAATTTGTTCCTATCTTTGTATGAAAGATAGACATCCAGGCCTTTTTATCATTTTTCGTTTTAATACTTTCTTTGTTCACTCGGGAATCGTTTTTTGAACATCTTATAGTTGAAATTCGAGTTTTGGTCTTCACAATTACTATTTTTGTAGAGTTTCAAAAAATAGCGCATTTTTACGAGCAGGTCTTTAATCTCTTTGTCCCACCAGGAGTTTTCTTTAATTTTTTTAACTATTAGATTGATGTTTTTGTTAGTATTTCTTGCCGTGTTCAACATCTCGCAGTGTTCATTATTCAGTAATTCTGTTAGTAAAATTACCGAGTTGTTTTCGTTCACAGAATTTAGCTTATTAAAAAATTTCAGTTCTATGAGCCTCTTCTCCAGGAAAGATTGTTATTCGATTTGCATGTTCAGATTGTACCAATTTAATTTTGGTATTGTATCTTTTGTTTTAACTTTATTCTGCTCAATCTTTTTTTTAAATAAGTTTTTAGATATTCGTAATATTGTGCAAATCGGTAGATGGTCGCTTAAGTTCAAGTAGCAGGGTTTCGATATTCTAACATCATCAATTTTCAACTTCGTTGATTTTTTTGCTAGGACGTGATCAATCCAGGATTTTTTTCTTACATTATGGTAAGTGAAGTCAACACTTTGATTGAACTTAAGATCTAACACTTCAAGATCCTGGTCTATCATTAATTCCAATAATTGTCTATCGAATTTTTTACTTCTAAGTGGGTTTGAATTAAAGTCACCAATAATCAAAATCTTTTTTCCTTTATTCGATAAGCTTATTATAAGATTTTCGAGAGTCACTAAGTCGTAAATATGTTCATTTAAAAAATTTCTGGCTCGAATCATTAGAGGTTAGAAAGAAACCGATCACTATAATATTTTCAAGCTCTAAATGGCTTATTCTTTAATTTTTAAACTCCACTTCATGTTAAATATTGTATCCACTTTTATTAACCATCCATTTCCTCCATATCTCCTTACTTCTTTTACTTTATTTTCCATTGCATATCGAAAATTTGCTTTTGTTTTTAGTTAAAACTCTTTAAGTTTTGTTTCATTTTCATAATGCCAGGTTTCACATAAGAAGATAATATCATTTGAGTTAAGTAACAATAACATAATAGAAGTAGTTTTTAATTATATTTTTACAGTTAAAATTCACTATTCTAATTTCTCTTTCATCATCTTCTTGTCATTCATTGTTTGTACTGTTCTTTTCATTTTGTCGACAGTCTTGTTATTCTTATCCTTGTGTTCACAATTCTTAAAATAATGTTCAGTTTTACCACATATTGAGCATATTTCTTTTTCATATCTACAGTCCATAGCAATGTGTCCAGATTTCAGACACTTAAAACATGTTCTGATATGAAAAACATATTCTTCTGTACTATGATTAATACAGAAGAATACGTATTAATCATAGTATTAATACATATTATATTAATATTATTCTTAGTATATTTGTGTGGTGCTCTTCTTCCTTTGTTTCAATTCTCACTAGTGTCGTTATTTCTTTCTTTTTATTCAAAATTCTTATAACTTTAGTTACATTATACTCTTTGCTAAGCTCGTAGTATATATCATCTTCCTTGAGCCTTTTTCTAACGCCTCTGACTATGGCAAAGTATTTTTTTTTCTTAGTTTCCTGTTTCTCAATCAACTTAATTCCTGTTTCAAATGATTTATTTGGCCATTCACTTCTTAAGTTTTATAATTAATTCATTTTTTCCATTTATGTAGGCATTTTTTACGTAGACATTTTTCCATTTTTTTATTTCCATTATCAGTTTTTTACCTTTAAACTTCTCAAGACTTTGACCCTCAAATTTTGCTACAAAGTATTTTTCTAATTTTTGTCTTTTTCATCCCATTTTCTTGTCGGTGTTGATTTGCTCATGTGATCTTTATTTCCATTCGATTTTTCGATCTCAAAGACTTCATCATTTTCAATATCATTTTCAATTTCATTCTCGTAATTTTGTTTATTTTCAGAATGTGGATGGTTAATTTCCATTGAGTGATCTACGTTTGGCCGCTGCGAGTCCAGTTGTTGGTATTGATATGACGAATTGATGTATGTATTGAAAGCATTAAATTGTTTATGTTGTTGTTCACAATTTTGCACAAAATTAAACTCAGGTATTTTTCCATTGTTTTGGTACTTTATATATTCTTCATATCTCCTTCCATATTCTTCGTATTGCTTTTGTTGTTGTCGGTAGAACGATGCATTTTTACCTAGCTGGGAGATCCAACCTTTGATTTTGCTTAGTGCGTCTCCAACAGTGTTGCTGACACTTTTCACCGAAGAAGCAGATTCCTCCGATATATGGCTAATATCCAAGAGTCGTTTATTGTCAAATTCGTTGTTACGAATTTGTTTGGAAAGTTGAATTTGGTCTTTTTTCCTCGTTTTTTCACCATTTGATTTATATTGATCTATTCTTTTCATTGTAGTTCCATTTTCACTCTCTCTTCTCGATGCATTTCTATTCTGATGGTCTTACACGGCTGAACATGTGACCAACCAGGTTGAACCGGAGGATCAGTCCCTCTAACGGATGACATTTGTCAAAAAGGTAAGAAGATTATCCAAAAGAGAACAAAGTTTTGCACAAAAATTTTCAAATTTCAATTTCAATCTTATGCTAGACAATATTCTGATAATTATTAAATAAATTTCCTGAATTTTGTTTTCAATACAAGCTTCAAGCGCTTTTTTTGAAGGGTATTTAGTATCTGCGGAATTGGAACTAGTGAAATTTTGTGTACATTAATCCACAAAATTTAATGTCGAAAACATTATTAAAAAACATAATTAAAATTATTGTTAATGTTAATGTTGATATTTTAAACTAAAAAGTTTTTTTAAAAATAATTCATTTTTTTGTTAAAGCGTTTAACTTTCATTTATTCTTAATGAAGGTTTTAAAATTTTTTGATTTAATTTGAATTGAATATAAAAATTTTCTCATAATTTAGCAAAAGGTACCAGCTCTAAAGGAAATTTTTTTACAAGCAAACCTTTGTAAAATCACTCAAGTGTTCAAGTGTAAGTGTAAAGGCGTTTTGGAATTGAATAATTTTATTGATATATCTTTCTAGTTTTAATGAATTTAAACAAATGAAGTGTTAAACAGTCTCTTGGGGCATGGGCCTGTTGATTAACTTCGAAATCAAAAGTATTTCTCAAAAATTAAGCCCAGAGTCTTAAGTTATGCCTATTTTATCTATATTATTTTTTCCGTATGATCAAACCCTTTATGTTAAAAAGCCCAGTTAAGAGTGAACTAATTTTTCTTAAAAATTGATCAGGAAGACCTTTAAAAAAAAAATTAAACACAACGAATAACTATTTATTTGATTAACTAAGAGCTTGTAGTTTATGATTGATTGCTAAATGAATAATTTAAGAACAAAAATTATTGATCATGTAGCTAAAATGTGTCTATCCAAAGCCAAATGGACATTTTTTTGCTCCTCCAGATCTTTCAATAAATTTTCTAAACTCATCAAAATTGTATCCTTTTGGACATTTGGTTGCGACATTGCCAGCTCTAAATTCATGCACAAAGCCTTGGGCATCTTTGTGCGTAAACCCGAGTGGACACATGCTCGGTGCATTTTTGACATAACCAAGCGGACATTTGCTTCCTTTGCCAACAAATTTCCTGTAATCAGCCAAATTGTACTGCTTAGGACACTTAGTATCTCCACCAGAAGGTTTATTATCATTCATAAACTTTTCAGCTTGAGCTTCAGTGTACCCCAGAGGGCACTTGTTCAAATCACATCCTTCTCTAGCATAGCCAAACGGACACTTGGCAGGACCATGCGAATTTTTGTTCTCCTTTGCATAGTCTACCAAATCATTCAAGTTGTATTCTCTGGGACATTTTGTGTTGCCACCAGATGGCTTGTGATGCGACATAAATTTATCCGCTTCCACTTCAGTGTACCCTAAGGGGCATTTTGATTTTTTGCCTGAAACAAATTTGCTAAAATCTTTCTGATTGTACTCTTTGGGACATTTTGTGTTACCACCTGATGGTTTATTGTCAGCCATGAATTTGTCAGCCTCAGTTTTGGTGTAGCCAAGCGGGCACTTGCTTTCCGAAGCCTCTTTGCTAAATCCAAGCGGACAAGCTTTAGACTCACTAGGAACTTTAATGTACCCGAGTGGACATTTACCTGTGCCCGATGTTTCCTTTTGTTTGGCCACAAATCTAAACAAGTCAGCTATGGAATATCCCAATGGACATTTGTTGGACTCATTTAAATCTTGGACAAATTTGAAAAAATCCTCCATAGTGTATCCTTTTGGACATTTAGTTTGACCGCCTGATGGCTTGTGCTTGTCTGCAAAGACCTCAACATCCGCTTGACAAAAACCAAGCGGACATTTAGTGCTTGAATTTTTTTTTTCATTTTTGAGCGCCTCTAAATCAGCATGAGTAAATCCAAGTGGACATTTGGTCTCTTCGCCAGATGAACACTTTAGTCCAGTGGTGGCTTTCTTCCTGGAAATGAATCTGTAAAAGTCAGCCATGGTGAATCCCTCGGGACATTTGCTAGACGTGTTTTTCTCAGTAACAAATTTTTTCACGTCCTCGACGGTAAATTTGTGCGGACATTTACTCGGTCCGTCCGAGGGCTTGTTGTTGCTCATGAATTGATCACCATCCGAATTAGAGAAACCAAGTGGACATCCAGATTTTTTCGCATATCCAAACGGGCATTTATCAGAACTGGGTGCAGTTGGCTTTGTGTAGCCGAGTGGACATTGGCCAGCAGGAGTGGCCTCTTTGACATAGCCTAGAGGACATTTGCTTGAGCCAGTAGAGTCTTTGGCGTATCCAAGAGGACACTTTCCAGACTCAGAGGACTTCTTGTTGTATCCGAGGGGACACTCGCCAGATTTGACTGATTCCTTCGAAAATCCAAATGGGCATCTTGCTGTACCAGACGATTTTGCTTCGTCAATGAATTTTCGCAAGTCGACCAAAGTGTAGCCTAGCGGACACTTGCTTTGATCGCTAGGAGACGCTTCATGCTTAGCAATAAACGCTTCAGCATCAATTGCAGAGTAGCCTAATGGGCATTTAGTCATTATTATAAATTTATCTTAAGTTTAAAAAATTTTTCAAATAAAAAAATGAATATTTATAAATTTATTTTAAAAGACTTTTATAAAATTGCGCTTTTTAAAAAGCATAATTTATTATATTCCTTATCCTAATAGATTTTTTCTCGAAACTTTCTCTTTGGTAAAAGAAAATTTTACATAAGCATCGAATATACGTATTTTTGAATAGACTTTTTAGTCTACTTTACCTATTGCGAATTTAAATAGTAAGCTTAGTAATTTTTTCTAAACTTAGAAAAAATTTTAAAAAGCGTTTCATTTTTTTTGGCACGTTTTAAAAAATCTTTAAAAATCTTAACCAAATTATTATCTAAGTTCGACTCACATCTAGGAACTTTCTTAAACTTTTTATGTTTCTGAAACAAAAAAAATTTTCAAAGCATTTTGTAATTCAATTTTTGTTTGCAGTAAAAAAATAATTTTCACTAAGCTCTTAAAAATATTTTATTATAATTTCTTCTCTCAAGACTAAACTTCTATGAACTCCGTTGCCTTCATTGTTAAAACAAATATTTCAGTTTAATTCACATATTAATAAATTATGGCTAGTCTAAATTTAATTGAGCTAAAAAATAAAATCCCTCAAATTTCTTCAAAAAAAAAATATTTTCTAGATCATTTTAAATTTATATCTTTTAACAGATTATCTTGTTGAAAAATTTTTAAACAAAATTTATTATTCTATCAGTTTTTAATGAAATTGTTAATTTTCATGCAAGCCTTCTAAAAATTACAAAAATAAATTTCTTTTTCATTTATTTAAATTGACCAAATTGACCAAATTGGGTTTTATTAACTTTAATGATGAAAGAACACAAACAAAATATGTTTCAATGAATTCAAAAAATAAAATTAATTAACTGAGAAATATTAATGATCAAATAAAATATCAATATTTTGAGATAAATTTTTTTTTATTATAATTTGTAAATTCATTTTATTTAAATGCTAAAATTCTGTCATCGCTACTTGAACAATTTTGAATTAAGTGGTTATAACTGTAAAAATTTATATTTCAATTCTAAATTAACATACAATTTGATTAAAAACAATCAATTTATTGGAAAATATTTCTTTTAATTTTTTTCTAAAACTTTATTGTTTAATACCTTTTAAAACTTACAGAAAAAATCATTGTACAAAATCCATATTTTTTTTTAAATTTAAATTTTGTATTGAAATTTTTGTATAAAAATTCAGAGTGGTTTCCAAAAAATAATTCATTCGAATCAAAATAAAGCTCAAGAGTCAACAAGTCAAAGTAATATTTGCCTTTTATAATGTTTTAACCAAAGTCAAAGTTAAACTTTAATCAACACTTAAAAATTGGATTTATTATAAATTTAATAAATAAAATTTTATGTGGTTTTTCAAATTAAAAAAAAAAATAATTTTTTGAAATTTGGTTGGTAATTAGAAATAAATTACAGCCGAGTCTGGATAATACGATGTTTTTGAGCGGAAAAAATGGACATTGTATTAACCAATATCGTATTAATCAAATTTGCATGTTAAAGGATGGGAAGAAAAAAATTGAAAAAAAATTTTTTTTAAGGAATTATTGTTTATTTAAAAATAAAAAATAGATTAAAAAGAAAAATTTTTATCAATTTTACTTTAAGAATGATCGACGCTACAAAATTGATCCATTTTAGACAACTGATCAATGAATAAAGAACAGTCTTCGTTCTTTTGGGCAAAATACAATCGTAGTTTATCTATTCAGTCCATTGCTTCTTTTTTTGAAATTTTCAATGCGTTTTCTATTGGCTCAACATGTTATCATTTTATCTTTTCTTGATTCTCTGCCTTAAGAATAGAAGAAACAGTACTCTGAGGTCTATTATATTTTTTCAAAAGTTCAGTAACAGTGAGATTATTTTTATTAAAATCATTCGAAATTTCAAGTTTTTCGTCTAATGACAAATGTTTTCTTTTAATTTTAGTGGACATTTTTTATTTATTCATTGAGCTAAGATTATTTGAGCAGTAAATAAAATTATTTTACCCATAAAAAATTTTTTAAAAAGCAGTAAAATTAATAAATGTGCAGGAATAAAAAATAAAAGATATAATAACCTTAAGTTATCCGCTAAAAGAATGAAATGAACAGAAACTATACTTAATTGAACCCAATAAAATGTATTTTTATCAGTTAATTGAATTATTAAACCCAATAAAATGAATCTTGATCAGTAAATTGAATTATTATTGAATTATTTGTGGTTAAAAAATGAAACAAAATGATCAAAAGAAGATACCTATAGCACAAATGATGGGGACAAAATTATATATCGCTGAAATTTAGTAAAACGTCGTGGTCCACAATGCGATGCAAAACTTATGCTTTTATTCAATGCTGATAATCTTAAAGCTACAAGATTTGAAAGCGGCAATCACACACATGACAAGATAAATGAAGGTGTTATCAAGCGTGGCATAGTTGACGAGACTAAAAAACTTATTGAAAGGTATTTGGAATTAGGCATTCACCATCCAATCAAAACCCTTGCAAACCTTGAAAAGGACAAACGTCAAAATGAAGATATTATTGTACCAACAAAAGCCTAATTGAAAAATTATTTAGGTGCAAAATCAAGAGGATCAAATAATATCACATTTGCTGATGTACTTGAATGGTGTGATGAACACAAGAATATTCCACATGAAGCGCATGATAATAATGATGCGTATGTCGTATCTTATAATATTCAAGTTGATGATAATGATGATGTACAATATTATCCCAATGAACCTGACAATAGAATTTCAATGTCTGATAAATCAATTAGGTTTTTTGTGAGTTCAAAAAGATTATTATCAATAGCCAATCACACAGCAACAATACAAGCCGATTCAACTTATAAACTCAACTGGCATAACTTCCCAGTATTAATAATTTGTACAAGTGATAGTGATCACAAATTTCATCCTTTAGAGGTTGCGATATGTACAACTGAAAACTCAGAAGATTATAATTTTGTTTTCAATTCAGTACAAATTGGATTGCGTTAATTAAAGTTGGAACCTTTAAAACAAATAAATTTATTGGCTGATGCTGCTGGTGCCAAAAACAATGAGTTCATCAGTACATTCTACAAGGAACATATGTTGGATAACGAGAATGAGAATGATGTAATAGAGGAGGAGATTAACTTTGCCAGGTACTCATTCAAAAGAGACATGTGTTGGTTTCACATGCGAAAAGCAGTTGATCAAAAGATATCAATATTAGGTGATTTCAAGCTTCAACAAACTATGCTTGCAGATATTGGTGTTTTACAAGTTTCATCATTCATGTTTAAGGTTGCAAACACCTTGTTCAAAAAACGTTATTTGATTGAGAAGGTGTTTGCCGCTAAATTTTTTTATGGAAAAAATGTTTGGGTTGATAGAATCATGGTCATTAGAACGTGATCTAGACACGGTTAATGAAAATTTTTTTTTAAATGAACCAACAATGACAACTGAACAATATCGCACTGCATTTGATTGGTTATAACGCAAAGATAATGTCATAACTTCAGCTAAAAATGGCTTTACAAGTTGTTTCTTTAAATCAGGCCCTTCTCAACATCCAGTAACGAATCAAATGATAAAAAAATACAATGAATCCAATTCAAATCTACAATCGAATCTCGAATCATTTGATCATTATCATTCAATTCTGTTTTCCATGTGGAAAATGACATTAAACTCTGATAATTGGAAGAAAAGTCAATGAAATTGTCCAGCATTTTTAAAAAGAAACATGTGCAAACATATAATTGAAATTGCAGCAATGAAACACAAGCAACAACAAGTACTCCAGCAACGAGTAAACCAACCGCTAAGCCTGCTCGCAAACGAAAACAGACTGAAGTTACTGAAAATGAAATCAGTAATAAAAAGCCTAAAATAGGCGAAAATCAGGTAAGTGATTTAATTCTTAAAGCTAAAAGAGTACGTGGTAGACCTCGCAAAAATTAATATTACTTCTACATCTTACACTTATTTTTTTTTTAAATGTTACTTGATTTAAAAACTTTTTCTTTTAATAAAAAATACTTTTCTGTTCAATAAAAAATACTTTTTCTGTTCAATAAAATTTATTTTTACTACCGCTTTTATTTTTTATTCCCACAAATATAACTATTTTTTGGGTCATATTAATTATTTATTTTCTGTTCATATAATTAAATATCCGTTTAAGATTATCTACTGCTCAATTAATACCCGTCCTTATTTATTTGTATATCTGTATCGAGCATTTGCTGCTTCAGATAAAAAAAAAAAAGAAAAAAAAAGGGAAATAATATAAAATTAAAAGTTTGGTTAAAATAAGTTTTGAAATAGATAAATAAAAAATTGATAGAATAGGAAAGTTTAAATGAATAAAGGTACATGAGGTAGTTTAAGGAATTTAAAAATTGGACAGTTAAAGAACAAAAGAAGGAATTTCAAGATAGCAATTACACAAAGGAGTTGAGTAATCGATGAAACGAGATTCGAAACCTTCTCGCTATTCATTTACCATTCTGATTACCAATGAGACATGACTCAGTCCAGCCCTTACATACCTCTCACTCAACTGAAAAAGCCGATTCGAGACTGTTAGAAGTCTTAATTTGTTAAAAGCCTCGTGATGTGAGATGTTAGAGGTAGTATCAAATTTAAGTATAAGAATGGATCGAACAGCTGAGTTTTGAATTACTTGTAGTCTTTTAATGTTTGTTTCAGAAAAAGAATTTAGGCAAGGGAAAGAATAGTCTAAAATAGACCCAATTAAGGATTTATAGAGGTTACCGAGTGTTTTAGAAATAAGACCCCATTATTTATTTGAAAGGATTTTTATTAAGTTAAGCCTTGAACTACAACGTTCTTTTATTTCCTCTACCATCGGAGAAAAGGTTAAACCTGAGTGAAACTTAACGCAGAGAAATTTTACTTCTTTCTGATTATCGAGTTTATTCCTATTAATTTCGAGGTTAAGGTGATTTTTTTTTGTATATTTTGAAAATACCATATAACAAGACTTTTCAACTGAAATTTTCATTTTCCATCTGTAAAGCCATTCTTTTAATTCTTTGAGGTATTTATTAATCTTGTCTTCAATGTTGCCCTTCTTATTTAAAAATAAAAAATGTAACCAGATCGTCTGCAAAAAGTAAAGAATAGTCGTTATTTGTTTTGTTCCGTTTTGGAACATTATTTATAAAAATACTGAACAGAAGAGGACTAATTACTGAACCTTGAAGGACTACCGCAGTTATTTGATATTCTTCACTAACATATCATATTGATCTCTCGTTCAAGTAACTTCCCAAGGCACCTTGTGATACTGATAGGTCGATAATTTAATGGGTCTTGTGTTGGAGATGATTTCTTTGGGATCATTGTTATGTATGTTTTCCAAGCACTAGGAGCTCTACATTGTTCTAGACTTGTGTTAAAAAGGAACGTAATTTCGTTCAAAGTATTTTGAGGCAGATTTTTAGCATTATGTTATGAATTTGGTCAGGACCTTCAGCAGCTTCTTCGCGAAGTTTTTTTAGTGCTAAAATTAGTTCTGTCATCTTTATTGGTTCATAAGATTGGTCTCGGTCATTTTTAAACAAGAAATTGTTAATTAAATCATTTTCTTCACGGTCTTTATTCGGGTTAGTTAAGTCAGCGTTAGGGCTAAAGGTAGAGGCCAAGAAATCTCCGAAAATTTTCCCTTTTTCTCTATTGGTTTTGTGTTCTGTGTTATTCAAGATTAACGCAGGTATTAATCCTGACCCTTTTTTATTTCTAAATTTATTAATTTTCTTCCAAAATAGCCTGCTTGACAGGGTATTTTGCCCATTTTATTAATGAACTGGAGCCAATTTTGGTTCCAAAATTTCTTGAGTCTAATACGAAGCTCTGAAGTAAGCTGATTAATTTTATTTTCAGTATTTGACAGCGAGTTTTTTGGAAATTTCTCCTAGTTTTTCTTCGTTCTTTAATCAATATTATTATGTTCTTTGGCAAACTTGATTTGAAAATTTTTTGTGTTTGATAAGGGACTCTTTTGTGAGCTACATTTAGGATCTTTTGAGTAATATGTTCATTGAGCTCGTCTTTGTCTTGGGCTAGAGATCTAAAATGGTAATTGGGTAAACTAAATTAGTAGGATTTCGTTAGTTCTTGTTGGATTTTTCTGTAAATTTCATTTTCAATATTTTCTAGGCATGTTCTTTTTGAATCACTTATACCATTGTTACTTTTTTTCGAAATTTTTTTCAATTTTAAGTTAAGCAGTGGTATTAGGACATCAAAATTAAGCTCATCACATTCTACATACTCAGCTATCTTCTTTAAGCTTGATTTATTACTTAATTTTTTAGTCGCACTTTCCCATTTTTCTAGGACTTCCAAAATTTTTTTCGTTAAATCATTATTAGTAAGTCTTTTAAGGAATCGTAATTTTTCTTTCATCAGCTTCTGTTCCATTTTTTCAAGACCAAAAGCCGAAATGAGTTTTTTAGAGCATGAGTTTTTTTTTTAATTTATCATTCGTGTGTAGAGTTTATGTATTTTTGTAACCAGAGACTGGACGGTAGTTACTTGCCTTCGTTCTACTGCCCTTTTTATGAATTGGCGATACATTAGCAATTTTTCATTCATTAGGTAGTTTTGACAACATCAAGGACTGCTCGAACATGTACGAGAGAGGCGAAGCAAGCGACTCAGCACACATCTTAAGTGGGTGTGTGCCTATCTGGTCGACTCCAGCTGACTTATTACTGCTAAGTTTTTGAGTTTCGCCAAAACCTTCTCCGGAGTTACGACATCCTCAATTGTAAAACATGGATCGGCTCTTGCTCTTACTTTAAAACTAGCTTCCGCACTGACAACGACTTCTCTCGAGGGAGGCGGCTCAAATACCGAGAAGAAGAAAGCATTCAGTATTTCGCAGATGCTCACTTTGACTGTGACGATTTTGTTATTGATGAACGCCAAAGCTGCTATGCTTTCTCTTGACGAGTAGTGCCGGTTCATGTAGGAATAAATTAGCTTTGAATTTATTTTTGCCGCCTGAACTAGCTTCATCTCGTATTCGATAATGCTTTTTTTTATCACGTGCTTACTCTCTTGCATAAATCTTTGTGCTTGCTTCCCAGCTGCTGATTGCGACTGTCGATACGCTTGCGGATAAAGGAACGTCTCTTCTGGCGAACGAGTGAAGCAACTTCGTAATTCCACCATGGTGTTGCGTTGAGAGGCTTCTTTCGTCGCCTTTTGACGAAAAACTGCGCGGCATCGCCGAAGATGCCTAGAAAATTCTAATAAAAATTTCGCAGCGACCCTTTCTGTACTGCTCCTTGCCATTGTAATTTCTAAAATACTCACTCATTGTCGAAGGCTTGCAACCGCGCAGCTCTGGAGTGAAGTTGGAAGTTCAAGCTACAGTGGTATCTAGAAGAATTTTCGTCTAGAGGAGGGCCTCTCTTAACATCCGTCACACGGTTTGGATCGCTAACCAGCACAAGATCCAACAGACAAGACGGATGTTCGTAAGAAAAGAACATCTCTTTTTTAACCATCTGCACGAGACTTGAGTTGCTAATTGCATTACCAACAAGGCACAACTAATGAGAATTGGTGCGCCGTCTTCATTCTACTCGACATGCGGCAAAATGAAGTCGCCAATAGGAATGATGCCAGAATACTTTCCGCTTCTTAGCAAGTTTGAGGTAGATTCAAGTGAGGCCGATATGGCAATATCTGAATCGCACGGACAATTGGTGACGTTTTGCGGTGGAGGCCTGTACATGCAGCCAATAAGTAGTGGTTTTTCATACTCTATCTTGATAGCTACCCATATCTGCTCCCAAAAAAGTATAAGAAAACTTACCTCCGACGTCCTGTAGACTTCATAGCACGACTTAACGTATAACCATACTCCTCCACCTTTCTTGTCACCGTTGCGGTCTTTTCTCAGTAACTGATAACCATCAAGCTAGGCAACTGAGCTCTGATCAAACCAGGTCTCGGTGATGCCGATAATGCTTGGAGACGAACTAGCTGCTATTAACTCAAGTGAGTTCATTTTGTTATTTAGACTGCATGCATTCGTGTACCAAAATCTGATACCATCTACATAACTTGATTCTGGTTTGAGACAAGACATTTGCGAAGATAAGCTGTTGAAGGAGGATAGTGACGACGAGGATGAAGACGAAGGCGAAGATTGCGATGAGAGCGCTGAGCTGTAGTTCAATTCATCAGTTTTTTGGTTTTGGTACATAAATGTTTCATATATCGGCGAAAAGTGTTCTGGAGCCTATCAAACTATTTCAACTGGACCCCGTGTATCATTAAAATAGACGAGCGAAACATCATTCATCGTAGAGTTTGCCAAGGATCTAGGTGTTTTTGTTTTGACAAGTGCTGGAACCTTGATAAAGGCATTTTTTGACCAAATGAGTCAATGGTCGAATCTTACAGCGCCGAGAGTTATCTGGGACTACTAGAGGTTATCTGGGACTGAAACAATTAGCCTAAGCTCACCATTTCTGATTCTCCAGAACCTCTTCTTGATGTCGTCGCACTCTTTTACCTTAACTATTCACCAATTAATTGTTGCTGTTGCAATTAGTTCATTGTTTCTCCAAGCCCGCTCTTCCCTGAGTTTTTAATGGGCGATTCTCTCGCTCGGCGTAAGACATTCATTAATATAGACTCCTTTTAATTCCTCAGAATTTCATAGTTTTTTGCTATTGGCAAGCATGTCCAACTTGGAACTGACACTGTCCATTTCAATGACGAATACGTCTCGCTCGATTTTGGATCCCGTGGCTCCACTGCCCGAACTGGCGTTTTTTTAGTGATACATCTTGCTTTCTTTACTCTAGCCTCTGGTACTCCAATTGTTAAGGCCAGTTTTTTTGCCAGAATCATCTCTTCATTCTCCTTGAACATGCTCACTGGGATTGCAGCTATAATGTTCTGAGCTCTTTCCTCCTTCTTCCTAAGCTCTGTAGCCACAGTTGGAATCATCGCGGCGGCCTTGTCATTCTTCTGGGCATTACCCGCAACTATATTAACCCAGTCTTTTGTTACCTCTTTGCTACTTTTTTTCATCTCGCCCATTTCTTTCTTTAGCGCTTCGTTCTGCTCTTTTAATTCTAGGATACCATCGACGAAGCCTTTGATCCAGGCGTGTTGCCTCCGAATAACCGATGCATGTTCAGTGATCTAAGGATTATCTGATAAGGTTTCCGGCCAATTTGCTTCTATCGACCAGTTACGTCGGATTTCAGCAAGAATCTCTGCTGACATTATTTTTAGTTAAAATGTTAATTATTTTGAATTAAAACTTTATTTTCAATATATCAGAATTAAATCTAAATTTTTTTTCTTTTTTTAAGAAATAAAACTTTAATGTAGGTAAACAAAGGCTGTTCCCATTTTTTTTAAAGATTGTTCACTTTAATTTAACAAGGTTAACCAATCTTTATAATTTGCCATAAAGTTAATTTTTTACTGTTCTTTGTAAAATTTATATCAATATAGGAAAAATAATTTTAGAATACAAATTTGTAAAAATGATACTTCAAATTTAGATTTAAATATATTTATTCTATTTTTAAAATCCAAAATATTTTTTAAAAAAAGTACAACGTAGAATTAGATAAAGTACAACGTAGAGCTCCCCAGTTGATTCCAGCCTTTAAGAATCATGAGTATGAAGAAAGATTGAATTGAAAAGAACTTACCACTTTGGATACGAGAAGAAGAAGAGGCGATTTGATTCAGTTTTTCAAAATTTTAAACAGTCTTCAAACTGTTAAATTAGTAAGTGAAATCAGGTACGTTCATAGAAATAATTATATTTTAAGGGGTCTTTTAGAATTTTATATCTATCCTTTTACAGTGGTTTAAATAAAATAAACATTATAAAACTATAATCTATTGATAACTGCTTTTTCAACTTTACAACTTTCTGTAGACATCTCAAAAATTAAGTTTGTTTAGCACAACTAAAAGCTTGTATTCACATGCACAATATATAGTTTTTTGAATTACTAATTTTTATTATTTTAATTTCTGTTATTGTTTTGGTCTTGGATTATGAACTCGTATCCCAATAAAAATGTTTTTAAACGTTCGGAACGAACTCACGAGACGGAAAAAACTTAGATAGTAGTGTAATTTAGGTTGCTAAAGCAGCGATTGAATTTGTGTGGACTAAAGACGAAGTAACAAGACGTCTAACAATCAAAGAAGTTGTGCAATACAGCAATATAAAATATTAGTACACTAATTACAGTACAAAAAGTAAAAACGCTAAATTTTTTTTCTACATGTGCAAAAATGCTTACAGTACGATCTTGCACAAATATGTTCAAACAAATACTTAGATCTACAAAAACTCTGTATTTTTCTGTAAATTGCACACCATCAAAAAATATTTGATTAATATTATTCAATAAATTGCAGAGTTTTTCAAGAGCTTAGTATTCGTTTGAAAAAAATTTGTACAAGATTGTATTGTTTACAGAACTATTTTTTCACAATTAGATGAAAAATTAAAGCGCTTAAACAAAAAGTAAAAACGAAGTTGGAAATCAGTAAGACTAGGGACGCAGCGAAGAGACGATCGGTTTAGTGTAGCAAGTACGAGTGAAAAGACAACAAGAAAAAGACTGAATCTTTAATTTTTTTTTTGCAACGGGATGTCATTGTAATTCAAACCGTGTATTTATTATAATATTCTATTTAATCGGTGAATTATTAAAGCATACTTTAAAAATAACCATTCAAATGAACAAAACAGTGGAACTCCTGTCGATCACAGCAACGACTTTGTTCGGAATACAGAGGTTCATTGAAGAGGTCATAGTCTGGATTCCAAAAACGTGATTTGAACACTTTTTAGATTTAATGGTAACTACGTGGACCAATCTTTACATCGTGTTCATAAGTATACAAGTAAGCATCATAGTGATCCGCACGTGGTATGGAACTAGACATCGAAAAAAAACTTTAGACAAGTTCAACAGAATTGACGCAAGACTCGATCAATTGATTGGCAAAATCAATAATAAAGTCCATGAATAAAATATGCTAAAATATTAACACAAGTTAAACAATAAAAACGCAATGGAGACTACAAGGAAATCATCTAAGAAACTATGATACAAACAAAGCAGGAAAGTGCAGACGGTGTGATGTCTTACTTTTATTTATCTTTACTTGAAGGTTAATCATGTGATTCTTTTATACATTTTCTTATCAATCGTTTTTCTAAAACACAAAATGAAGATATTTACAGTATATACTTAAAAATACGCGCTTATAAGATTCCACAGAAGTGAGTATAGAGACCAGAACAGAAACATTTTTCGGTAAAAACAATAGAACCCGACTGAGTTGAAGTTGTTGGTATTGAAAAAAGTTCTTGATTTAAAGTTCCAATTGAATTTCTTCAAAAGCTGGTAAAGATTTTTTACGGCGACCTCTTGAAGCAGTTTTTTCGATTCTCAAAAAGTGTTGGGAAAGTTAATAATTCAATATTGTATGAGATACAAATTAAATGATTGCACACGAAATTTTTTTTCCAATATTGACAAGAAAATTTACTCAACTGTCAACACTCATTGTTGATTTCTATAATTTTATGTGAGTCACTCCATTTTATGAATTCATCGAACCAATTCCAATTGCTTGTGTTTAAATAAATACGACAACTTTCTTCCGTAGCTTCACATTACTCTTCCCAGACGCCATCATGCATGTTACTACCTCTTCTGTTTTATTTTAACAATTCGTTTTTTCGTTTTCCACCAATTGAAGCCAAGTGTCCATTCATGAGTTGATATCTCTGGTATTGTGTTGAACTTCGTCGTCCTTTCAAAACTTGGATTTCTATCTTTTGACAACGTTTCTATTGTTAATAGATCCATAAATCTAACAAAGTCTCAAAGTGGTAAACAATCTTGTAAAGTTGTATATTTCTTGATAGTGTTGTTCATCAATTCTATCCCGTTGTTTGTTCTTGGAAAACCTTCAGCATACCCCTTGAGCCATCCGATCATTGGTTCTTCTGTCAGTAATAGATGTAGACGATGACTCATCTGATTCAACTATTTAAGACATTTCTTTTCAAAAAGCAATTGTGTTTTTATTTGGATAAGCCTTTATTCGAAAAACTCCAGAATTTATAAAAATATAATATTTGCTGATAGCATGTTAATTAGTTGATGTAAAAAATTAATTAATTAGCGGACTAATTAGTAAAATCTTGTCAATTTAACTTCCTTTATACACTTCAGCTTTTCAATGGACTTCAAACATCATAACCGATAATACAATCATATAGCTAGCACAACCAATAAATAGTGCTACAGCTTTTAAAAGAGTTCGCGATAGACCTCCAAAAAAATAAATTTGTATGAATTGTTTTTAATCATTTTTTTGTTATTTAATCATAAATTTTATCAAAAATAATAATAAGTTTTTATTATTTTCGTCAAATGAAATAAAATAATTTTTAGGACAATATATTATTTTTGCTCTTTCTTCATTTGATTTAGTCATTTGTTGTTGTTTTTTTGTCATCCCAAAAAAAAATTAGTCACTAAATAATTTATTTTTTGGCCAGTAAAATAAAAATAAGCGATTCTAGAAAGCAATTAAAAATCATAAAATATACTGTGATTCTACAAATTTTTAGGCGAAACTCATTAATTAAGCTGGTCAAATTTAGATTAATATAGAACATAACATAAAAATCCCATTCAAGCTAAAATCGATATCGAAATAATGAGAAAAAAATAAAGAAAATTATAAAATCAGCTGAAAAGAAAAACAGAAAAAAATTTTTTATTAAATTTTTACTTATTATTATCTTAAAAATTATTCAAAAAATAAAAAAATTATCATTTAACAATTAAATAAATAATGATGCTCTAAAAAAATTCCAATAATTATTTTAGATGAAATGTACTTCGATGAATTTAGTCATCGTTTTCTTTGTGACTGGGATATAAAATATTTTTATTTTAAATTTCGAGGTATAGACAATGAAAATATTTAAAAATAAAAATCCTTTCTGTACTTTTTGTACTTTTTCAGAATATTATTTTATTTGGCCCTGTTCCTTTTTGTACTTTCTTTACTTTTTGTACTTTTTCAGAATATTATTTTATTTGGCCCTGTTACTTTTTGTACTTTCTGTACTTTTTGTACTTTTTCAGAATATTATTTTATTTGGCCCTGTTACTTTTTGTACTTTCTGTACTTTTTGTACTTTTGGTTCTTAATGGTAATAAAAAAACCTTTTATTAATATTTATCTAATATTTTTCAGCATACCCGAATCCCTAAACCAGGGCTCCGCCCCGGACCCCGTTTAAGTTTTAATAAAATTATTAAAATTATCACAGAAACAGGGCCAAATAAAATAATATTCTGAAAAAGTACAAAAAGTACAGAAAGTACAAAAAGGAACAGGGCCAAATAAAATAATATTTTGAAAAAGTACAAAAAGTAAAGAAAGGAAAATGTTTTTTTAAAAGTTTGATCTCATTGTCTATCCATGTAAATTTCTTAGGCAGCATGTTGATTTAATGACCGATTGTTTCACAGTAAATATGTTCAGCTAAGTTTAGACCCATTATTTTAAATAAAAAAAATACAAAGATAAAAACTAATCTAAAACAGAGCTGCATCGTCTCCCAATATGATTAAATTTTGATTTTGAATAAAAATTTAAATTAAAAAAAAATTTTCTAAAAAGACAAAGATACCTTTATTTGTAAATATTATTTTATTTGCAAGAAAATTTACATTTAAACAATAAAAAAAATGTTAGGATTAAAAGAATACTTATGCCAACATTCGCTCTCTATTCTTTTACTCGAATTATTTAAATTTAAAAAATTTAATTACTTCTAAACATGATAAAAATATATATGATAACCTCGAAAACAATCAATAAGATTTTACGCATTCTATTAGTAATAACTAATGTTATTTTTATACTACTAGGACTAGGCCTTATAACGACCACATGTGTGCTCAGATGGGGCAACATTATCAACATATCCTCACTAGAAGAGATCAAAGATATTCAAAATTTGAATTTAGTGCTAAACGGCATCCCAGTCGCCCTAATTGTCTATGGCTTAGTGGTTTTTTTGGTCGGAGTTTTTGGGTTCTTCGCAGTTTGGACTAGCAATAGACTCTTGCTTATTATTCAGGAAATAATCGTGATTATAATATTTTTGATTCACATAGGTGCAATAATAGCTATTTTGGTGGCATGGCCTACCATCGAGTCTCAATTTCAAAAGGAATTTAACAAAACATTGGAAGATGTAAACAACAAAGTTGATATTTTTAATTTTTCCGAGTTGCTCAGTTTAGAAAAGCAGTGCAATTCTTTGCTTGAAGTGTCCAAACAAAACGATTGCTGTGGCATTATGTCTCCAAATGATTTTAATTTTTTAATCAAGCTTACGTGCTGCAAAGTTCCAACTCCAAAACAAGGATGTTTAGACCTTTTGATCAACAAGACGAAGGAATATTCTATAGGTTTAATTGTGGTACCTATGAGTGCTATTTTTCTAATGGTTATTTTAAGCATTATTTTGGTTCCTATTTTCGTTCATCAATTGAGAAATAATATTCATGGATTTTAGGAATATTTTATTTTTACTGATTTTAAAGAATTTTCAGAATGTATTCTAATAAACTCTATTTTCAATTTAATTTGTTTTCCACAATAGAGCCCATCTGATCCTTGAATTAAAATTAAATGTTAGTTCAAATTTTGAATTAAAAAAAATTAGTGTTTTGGTTCTCTAAATAACTACTACACTGACTCTAGCCAACTTAAAATCGATTTTTATTAAATAAATTTATTTTTTGTAAAAGTTATTTCAAAAGCATTCGTATCTAGCATTCAAGTTAAATTAAAAAAATTCAAATATTAGATTCCAAATAAGTTTTAAAATGAAAATAAAATTTACAAAAAATCAGTTTATTAAATTAAAAATTGATTTTATCAATAGATTGAGTTTTTTTTTGAATTATGAAATTATTTTTATTTTTTAAATCTACATTACGTGTAAATTATGTTACATTAAAATTATTTAAATTAAATCATATTTCATTTTCTTTTACAATTCGAGAAAACTTAGCTTTTATTCACCTTTTTTCAATATGTAACATTTAAATTTAATCAAAGATTAATTTTAATATCTAAAGATAAACTTTTTGAATTGATCATCAGAATCAAAATTCCTAATTATCCAGCATGAAATCATCAAACAAATTAAATTAATTCTTATTTATTCACAGGAAATAAGAGATGTCTTAAAAAATAAGGTTCAAAACAATTTAAACGAGCCTATCACTCTAATAGAAATTTCACATTCCTTAAAAAAACAAAAAGAACTTGCGGGTTATTTACACTAGAATATTAAATTTTCTTGAGAACACTTAATTACTTATTCAAGCGCAATCAGGATTTAGAAAACATAGACGCACTGCAGATAATCTTTATTTTTTAATTCAAAAACTTGTACAGAAATAGAAAGAAAAAAGTCTGATGTCTTTATTTTGATATTTCTAAAGCTTTTGGTAGAGTTTGGCACGATGGACTAATTTACAAGCTAATTAGAATTAATCTACCTCCTTATGCAGTATGTATAGAAAATTTAGAGCATTTAAATTTTTTCTTATGCAAGGTTTGTTTGAAAGCTGTGCGGCTTTAAAAAAAATAAAAAGATATTTTTTTTTTGAAATTTATTTTAAAAAATTTTTTTTTTGGAAAAGTACAAAAACTAGGATAGAAAAAAAAATCGAAGTAAAAAAACCGCAAAACAAAAGGAGTGAAATTTTTTAACAAAAAAAATTGTGTACAAATTTAGAACATTTATTTTTTAATATTTAAAATGCCCATCCTTAGCTTTAATACACTCAGCGACAGGAACTTTCAACCATTCATCAAAAAGAACACTTTTTAAATGCTCTACTGACGTAATTTTTATATTGACCATTTTGTGGTCAATATATGACCATTAATTCTCTATTGGATTGAGATCAGGTGATCTTGGGCACCAAATGAGAACTGTTATTTGTTTTTCTTGAAACCAATCTCGAACGAAATGAGCAGTATGTGTACTAGCGCCATCCTGCTGAAAAATCCAGTCTTGACTCTGATTAAAAAATATCAATTTGTAGGTAATAAGTTATTTTCCAGAGTGTCCATGTACATAGATTGAAAATTCTTCCTGTATAAATGGAGCAGCATCCAGTACCTTTATAATTAATACATCCCCAAATACCAACCGAACCTCCACCATTTTGTAATTTTGGTAAACAAAACTTGAGGTGATACTTTTCGTTTGCAAAACGTTTTACAAACACTCTAGATTTTCTGTTTAATACTTCGAAATTAGACTCGTCACTAAAAACAACTTTTGACCAGTCATTAACAGTCCATCTTTGTCGTTCTTTGCATCATTTGAGCTTTTCGATCGATCCAATACAGTCAAAAGAGGTTTTTTAAATGCAGTATACGACTGTATTTTTTTGTTTAATAGAACTTTTCTTACAGTGTCTTTTCTAACAGTAACATTTGGAAATTTAGAACTAAAATCAGAGGCTAGCTGTCTATAGCTTGTTGTAGGATTGATTCTTACCTTTCTAAAAATGTTCGACTCATCTCGACTGTTAAGCTTTCGGGGTCTACCACACCATGGTAATTCTTTGACCACGGATGTCTTCTCATAATTACGCTTTGTAGTAATCACACATTTTCTCGAAACTGCTTCTAGATTAGCAATTTCTTGTTGAGTTTTGGGCTTTTCCTTCAAAAGACCAATTATTTGCCACCTTTGAGCTCAGTTGAGTAAATGTTCTTGTCAATATTGGAAAAAAAATTTCGTGTGCAATCATTTAATTTGTATCGCATACAATATTGAATTATTAACTTTCCCAAAACTTTTTGAGAATCGAAAAAACTGCTTCAAGAGGTCACCGTAAAAAATCTTTACCAGCTTTTGAAGAAATTCAATTGGAACTTTAAATCATGAACTTTTTTCAATACCAACTTTTTTCAACTCAGTCGGGCTCGAATGTTTTTACGAGAGGTCTTTCTGTTCTGGTCTGTATAATTATCTCGGTGGACCAACCCGTCCTCTCTTAATATGTCATATATCCTTACTTCGTTATCGGGAAACTCAAACTCAAGATACAAATGGATGTAAAAGTTGATCTTGAGTTGGATTCGGTGAAACGGGTCGTCCGGGAAGTCCACTTTTTCGTATGATTGGCGCCGAAACACCCCTCTCAGAAATGACCAACCAAACAAGTAATTTCTGCTCAAATGGTGTTGCAGCAATGTTTCTTGAGTAAAATATATCATTTTCATTGATTTTACCATGACTAAGAGTAAATCAAAATTGTCTTCATCAATTTTGAGACCAGCTGGCTTATATCAAACTTTTTGGCTGCTTGACGCAGACTTATGTTGTCTTTGTGATCAAAAGCCTTTTTTAGCTTGTTGATTTGTACTTTAGTTATTTTTTCAGTGTTTGACCAGATCTTTGTTTCCTTTCTAGTGAAAAATATTCACTAAGTTTTAAAAATCGGTAAAGAGTACTCCTTAGAATTTTTTCTGCCATAAAATGCCTCACAGTGAATATCTTTCCAAGTAATCGATTTTCGTTAAAAAACGCGTACACGTGAATTCTTAGGGCCTCTTCTTTAGATGAATTTATTTTGGTCATTTTTAATTCAAATTGAATAATTTTTTTATCGTATTTAAAATTAAATTTACTACAATAAAATGGAAAGAGATTTAAAAAAATTAAAATAGCATTGCAAATGATACTTAAAGTTCGTCTTGATTTTAAGTTGTCACCCGTTATCTAACTCCATTGTCTAATTGCTACCTGACAATTTCTTCTTTTTTTCCTGAACTATCAAATATTTAAACATGTCTAACCTCTAGCTATTTAAACTTATCGAATTTAATTTTCCTTTCATAATTTTATCCTTTTTTTTTCTTATTTAACCTTATTTTTAATTTTATTTATTTAATTTTTTTAGTTTTTTATTCTGAAGGAGAATTAGCTCGGTATAGATTTAAAATAAATTCTAGAAAACATAAAATGGACAACAAGTTCGACATTATCTTAATCCTCTAGTGTCTCTTTTGTTATTTGACGAAAAGAAGAGTAAAGAGTTAAAGAGTATGATATTCACAAGACTTACGAATCGTTAGACTTAGCAATAAACGTAGTCAACAATATCAGCGAAAAATGGAAGAGGTTGTGCAAGATAAACTCAAGAAAAAGACTTACACTTGAACAATTTATAAATGTAATGGAAAATGCACAAGAACATCCGGTAACATCCCAAAATGCTGATAATAATGATGATAATATAATCGAGAAGAAAAACTCGATTAAAAAATCGAGCTGCAACCGGTAACAAGTTCAATAACAATCGTAAATCGAGTCACAAACTAATGTTACAACAAGATCGTCGAAGCGTTAAAAAATATAATAATCATTTTTTTATTAATTAATTATATTTAAAAAAAAATTTTAATACTAAAAAATATAAATTTAAATCGAATAAATCAATTATGTATTCATCAAATCTTTTTAAATAGTGAAAATAATTTTTTTATTCAGCAATAAAATTAGATAGTGGCATGTATCTTTTTTGATAGTATAAAAAATCTTATGCCAAATAAAAAGTGCTTAAAAATTTTCTTTTCAAAATAATTTTTGAGCATCATCATGAAAATTTGATCATAAACCTTAATTAAAAAGCCTCAATTGAAAAAAAAATAAATTATTTTTTATATATTTTATTTCTAATTTAAAATTAAACATTTTAAAAACAGTCGCATCAAATTTTGATAAGTTAAGCTTTAGATGCTCTAAATTTTAATACCAAGTATGCTAGAATTCTGAGAAAAACTAAAATTAAAAAGGTAAGTATGATGTTTCTTGCCAATCCATTCTTTTAATTAAAATTAGAAAATAAAAATCTAAAATGTTCAAACAAAGTTACATCTGTTATATCAAAGCGTTCTAGGACATCATTTCCGTCCGAGTAGCACTGAGGATTTGGGCAAATTTCCGTTGATCCATTGGAAGTAAAAGTGACGCTTGGCTGAGTACAAGGAATGCTGCCATACGAGTTGTAGACCAAATACATTACTGAATCATACATATAATAGAGCCATGATGTATATTTTAGCCATTTCAAAGGTGACTCACTAAATGATAATTAGTAATTTTTTTTTCCATAGGACAAAAAGCTTACTGTCCGATAAGAATACAAAATGATGCTGATGAGATAACAAAACTTGCTGCTATTTCCACTGAAAGTCTAATATCGGCAGTAGCTATTGAAACAAAATAAGCTTAAAAAAATAATTATTTCCCTTTACTTAATTTTAATTTGAATAAAAAATCTAACCAAAACTAAATGAGCATTCCATTGCCAAATAAGAAACAAACAAAACTGCAAAAAAAACTCCAGCGTCGTTTCTCAGGTTACTCAACCAGTATATAATGGTCAATACAATGATGCCGAGAGAAAAAAATTTGGGAAACTTAATTTCAAAATATAATTTCAATTAAATAAATAAAATAATTAAAAAGTGTCTACATCGGCTATTTGTTTTGTTATGAAATAAATTGCAGTCGAATACAAATTATCTTTGTAGTCACGAAAAAAAATTGGCATGTCTTTGATATAATTGTTCATGATCGGATTGAAATAAATGTATCCAAAAACCAAGACCAGCAGCAAAATAAGACCATTGATGTTTTTTTCATTAAGCGAAATTTGAAAAAAAGCGAATCCAATAAATACACCACAAAATATAAGAGTAAACCAAATGAAAAAAAATGCGTAAAAATTCCGAAAATCAACCAGAAAATTCCTCCACAAAAGCCACTTAAATTGTTCACTGTAGGACGCATTTTGCCTAAAAATTAGCATCAAATAATTAAATTCAAACATTTGTCTTTAATTTCTTTAAAACTGTTTATCTCATTTATTTTTTTTGTTTTTTTAACATCGCCTTAAAGGCGTTCATTGAAATAAATAATAATAAAAAATCTTTCACAAGCATGTTCCTATTTGGTATTTTTACCAATGATTTACCTAAAAAAGATAAAACAAATAGTGAATATTCACTTTTTTTTTGCTGAAAACTTGGTTACATTCTACATTTTTAAGAAAAAGGAAATCTAGAAAATAAGATAAATAAATACTCAAATGTATTAGTAAAATGCCTTTTCAAGTGGAAGATGAAAATATCTTTTGAAAAGTCCTGCTTGATTGTCTTCACTAAATCTAATAAAGAAAATATTGACTTAAAATTAAAGATATTTGAAAATAAAATTCAGAGTCAAAAGTAATTCAAGTTCTTAGGTGTAAAATTTTAATTGAAATTTTAATGTCTTAGTTTCTTGGTTAATTTGTAATATTAAAATGTTTAATTCTATATCGGAATAACACTCAGTGGCATTTTTTCAAATTTTTTTTTGCCTTGCATTTTATTATAATTTATTTTACTTTTTATCTTTTTTTCAGTTTTTTAAATTTTATTTTATTTTTTAATATATAGAAGCTTTAGCTTTAAAAATTAAAACAAACAAATAAATAAATTTGTAGTAAACTAACCAAAAGAAAAAAATTAATTAAAAATTTAAAAAGTTAAAAATTTGTAGTAAATTTGTAAATAAACCCAAATTTTGAAATTTTTTTCAAATTAAATTTTAGTTGTAAATCTTTACCCTTCAATCAAACTTTCATCATCATAATCTTGATTTCGAAACGAATGTAATTCGTTCAGATAATGCAGCATTTCATAATTAAACTCGCTCTTTGAAAAATTGTCCATTATGTACTTAAACAAATTTGAAAAAAATTTAAATATTTTATAAAAAAAAAATTCAAGGAAAGAAATCCTATTTCCGGTCATTTAAAACCGAAAAATACATAATATTTAAAAAATATATTGCTAATTTGTTTTAAATAAAACTGTAATACTGTGACTTGACTTTGAAAAAACTTCATAATGAGTTTTTTCAGATATTTGCTTAAGTCTCATTTGTGTGAGTGTCAAAAATATTCTGAAGGATCAAAATATTGTCTATACTATTTTTAGAATAGAAAATTTTCATTCATCTGATCTAAAGATATCTGATTAATGACTAAATCTTATCTGAGTCAATACTCGTGGAAACAAAAAACTTGAAAACTTGGATTTTAAATCAACAAATATATTACTTTAATAAATTCTAAGTGAAATAAGTTAAATACAATTAAAATTAAAAATAGTAACTTAAATATTTACAAATAAATTCAGTTACTTATTCTCTAAATGCATTTTACTTGCTAGTCATCTAGGAAAAAAAAAATCCTACTTGAACCCGAGCCAAATCTTGCTGACGATTTTCAACGCTAACATGCAGTGCTGAAATAAACATGTCCGGAGGATTGAAATCAAATGGACAATAAAATCCAACTCTAAATGAAAAAAAATAAAAATAAAATTTTTATTTAAGAGTAGCATTTTTGCCGAAGACATTCATATTAAAAGACCCCCTCATGATATTAAATTAAAAATGGAAAAAATTAGTTCAAAAATTTACACCACCTAGTCTTTTAGCCATAAGTCTATTGAAAATCGAGGACTGAAAGAAGAATAAAAATCCTTGTGTTAAATATTTATTTAAATTGATTTAATAAGAATTTTATATTGTATTTAATTATAAATTAAAACATTTGAATTTTTAATATTTTTAAAAATTACGGCTGAAAAAATAAATAATTTTCTTCAATTTTTACGCCAAGATGATAGAAATCAACTAACCTTTGAAAAAATTTAAGAGCATTCGTTCTTGGTCCAAAATAAGTCAGTTTTCCCTCTGAAATCAAGCATAATCTAAATTGAATTAATATAATTAAATTAAATCTAATGTGCGTCAATAGTTTTCAATTTTTTTACGTGGTAAACTTTTGGAACATTTGACTTGAAGGCTGATGAATTGAACAAAGTATTATTTTGCCTGCTTTAGCCTGAGATTCAAGGATATCAACGATCATTGAGGCTGTGTAAGTATCTATTAAATTTGATCAAAATTTACTGTAAATTAATTTGGAACTTTAAAATTTACCTAGCCCAGTAGTCGGTTCATCACAAAAAAGAATCTCAGGATTTGTTAGAATCTATGATTTAAACATAGATGGATTCTGATTTTTTTGAAAAATTACTTGTGTGGCAAAACTCAAAAGTCTTTTTTCGCCTCCTGAAATTCCCTTGGTAAATTCTAGACCGCCAATAAAATTGTCTTTTATCTTTTCCAAATTGCATTCAACCAAAACTTCGTCTATTCGGTCATATTTTTGCTCATATGACCAAGCATCTCCAATTCTCATAAACGCCTTTTAAATTAGGAAATTTACATTTTTTACAAAATCAATTCCTTTATTGTACAGTACAATCCAAAACAGAGTTAACGAAAACTTGCTCAATGTTTACATATTGTACAAGAAGATTATAAACTGTTTCGGAGCAAAACCAAAGCAGAACATGAACAAAACCGAAGCAGCACAAAAACAAAACAAAACATATTTAAAAATCAAATCAAAACAAAACAAAACATAACACACTATACAAAACAAAAAATTAGAAGATAGTTTTGATTTGTGCTTCAAAAAAGAAATTATTAACACGAGACTTTTAATTTTTTTTTTTGCATTTTGAAGTCTTTTTAAAATTTTTAAGTTTTATAAAAAGTATGTATAACCCAAACTCTCTTGTTCAAGTGTAATGTCACGATTATAAGTTATTAATTCGTTAAGATAGTTGTAATGCGGCTCCTGAAAAATTGTTTTCTACCGGTCCTCTTAAAATCAGCAACTATTCGTGTTTCTTTGAATTTTTTGCAAATTTTATAAATGGCAACTTGGGTAATGGATAATCCTTCAATTTCCATTTGTTTGGAAATTTTCCGAAAGCTTAAGCCTTCATTCCTCAAAAGTATAATCCGATGCCTATAACATTCAGGTACTCTCATTTTAAAAAATGAAGTAAAAAAATTTATTTGAACTTTTCAATTTTTCAATGTAATTTTATAATTTTATTTGCATAAATTATTTGATTTTTATTTGTTAAACAGTAAAAAGCAATCAAAACATCTAAAACTAGTTGAAAATCATTTCGAAACATGTTTTGAAAAATTTTTTGAACCGAGTTTTGAAACATGTTTCAAAATGTTCATGTGTGTATGTTTTAAAATGTTTTGTAAACTGATTCGTTTTGTGCATACTCCGATCAAGCAATGCTTAAACGGAACGTTAACTTTGTTTTGGATTGTACTGTATTTAAATATTTTTCTAGAGTAAATATGCATATTAAAAAATAATAAGTCAATTTACACTTGAATGTGTCAGAAAATGAAGCTAAAATAAAAAAAGAACTCTGTGTAAGAGAGTTGATTAATTAATTTATTTTTAAAAAATATAATGTTTAGATTTATATCAACTGAAAAGTCATTAGTATTGGTAAATATTAGAAAATTTATAGTTATGGCACTCTTCCTCTGTTTCATACTCATATTAAAAAATTGGCTTCGTTCCTGTGAGGTATCTAAAGGAAAGATTTTGAAAATTACGATCTAGAATACGATCTAGACCAGGTTCTGATACCTCTTTTAGCTTTTTTAAAGCACTTGTAATTTCTAATCGAGTAATTGACTCATTTGTATTATTTTGTCTCATATTATTTAAGAAATCTGAAATTTTTTTATAGCTTTTTCAGGATCATTCTTTCATTCAACAGCATCAAAGTGAGGACTATAAGTTTTGACTAAGAGATTTCCAAAGATTTCTTCTTTATCTGATAAAATGTGCTTGGGAAAAATTATTTAAAAAAATATTTGAGATTGGATAAAAACACATTTTTAAACAGCATGAATGATCTTTCCTAAAATTTGTCCATTTACCTAATCAACATTTTTTAAAGAAGATATGTCTCTGCATGAAAAATTAATTGAATCACAATAAAGTCTAAAATTGGCTTTTTTGAAATCAAAATAAAAAAAGATGACTTGGCTATAGTAAAATGTCAAATAAATATATGTTCTTCAATTTGTAATGTTTACATTAGTACCCTTGGGACCGTGTAGCCGATCTTGTCGCAAGGTTTTTTTTTTTTATTTGATTGTTTTTTTTTTACATTATTTCTTTTTTTTTTTTTTTAGTTTATTTAATAAATTTAATAATTTTTTTTTTAATTGGCTTTGAGTAATTAAACTCCTTTGTATTAGAGCAGCTATTTATGCTCCTTGTTAACTTAAACGCTCATGGTTAAGTTAATTAACTTTCCAGTGATATCGACAAAGATGTCGCTATATCACACCTTCCCCCGCTTTTATAAGGTGAATGCTAGAGAACTGTCGACTATTGTGACCACTGCCGGATCACCAATGACCGGGACCAGCCATAGACTATTGTTTTTCCCAGGTACTAACTGAAACTAGTCAGATAGCCGTTGCACGCACTATAAACATTACTGCCACTGAGAAGCACTTTATTAGTCTTCTGGAGTGCAAATGCAATTAATCATATTGTTTACCAAGATGAATTACTGAGCAGGAGATTTTTTTCATTCATCAATAAGTATCCTTCGAACAAAAATTTTATATTCTGACCTTACTTGGCCAGCACTTTTTAAGCAAGAGCGCTTATAACTTATTAGGCACTTGTAACCCTGCAAATTTGCCTGAACCTAAACCTATTGAAGATTTTTGATCAATATTGAAAGTCTGGGAAGCAAAAACACTTCATCAATTTAGGCTAAGGACCTAAAATGTCTGCGTGAAATCATCAATACAGGCACTAATAGAAAGTTTCATTAGGCGGATTGACAAAATTCGAAGAAATGATATGATATTAAAGCCTTAAAGCTTTTTAGCTTAAATTCTCTTCCTAAATCCCTCGGACTTAGTCTTAATTCTTCATTTATACAAAATATCGTACCATTGTGCGTACAAATTTTAAAATATGTAGGTTCAGAAAAAGATTATGAATAAATTGGAAAATTTTGCTCGAATACAACCGACATTCTTGTACACCAAAGCTACCAAGGAATCTTTATGCACAAAAACTTGTTAAATCGAATTAAAATAATGATTGAGCAAAAACAAAGTGCACATCTATATATCGAGTGATGGCAAAAGCCCTTGTTCCTGATACTGATGTTTGGACAAAAAGTACTGGAGCAAGAATGGATCAAAACAATCCAGCTCTAAGGGCTGCAAAAGGTAAGAGTTTTATTCAATTTAAAAAATAATTTTTTTATTCATTTTTTCTTTTAAGATTTTCTGTAAGACCAGAACATTGAATTCAATGAATCAATGCACAAGCTTGAATACGCGGTATATGCTCGGAATGTAAGAGCGATGCAAAAAAAAATTAATTTATATTTTTATTTATGATATTAATAATTTTGTAAAAAATTTCCAAATTTTAATTATAATAAATAGTTTTATTTATAAATCACCTTTAATTTTTAATTCTAAATAAAGAAAATATTCAGCTCCATTACAAAAAATTTCTGAAAAACAATTATGAAAAATTTTCGAAAAATTTGATATTTATATATGATATTTTTTTTTCGAAATTAATTTTCGAAAATTTTTCTTTTTTTTTATTTATGGGTAAGATGGACAAGAACATTTTAAAAGACTCTTCAAATTTATTATCATTCGATGGGTCAGAAAGTTTGATGACTTTGAAGAGAACAAAAAAAAATTAATTAATTTTTTAAAGAATTTGGAAATCATTTTACATTTTTCAATCTATTATTTAATCCATTAAATTGTCAAAATAACTAGTTAGCAGCATTTACTAACTTAATCACTAATAGCTTTAAATTTACATGCCAATTTATACTCAAAAATTCCTGATTTAAATTGTTGAAAATTAAAACTAAAATTTTTAGTTAGTATGGTTTATTTTTTGATTTTTGATTTCTAATAAATTTCCAATGATTTAAGACGATTTATAAAATAAAAATAATAATAATAAGCTACAGCAGGAGACCAGTGGAGCGAGACTAGATGTAGTTTCGCTGTGGTAGCTATCTTTCTGCGGCAAAAGAAAAAAAAGAAATTTCATCATAAAAAATATATCAATTTAATTTGATTAACTTTTTAAAAAGAGACGCTGAGTGGCAACAAAAACTGTTAAAGAGATAAAGAGAGAATGGTCAGCAAATCCATTTAAAGAAATTTGAATTTTTCATTTTGGCCTTAAAATTTTAAGGTTTTTTTAAAATAATTAATCGAATCAGGTAATACATAAATTCTCAAAAATTGTCCTAAAGGAAATATTCAAATTTTCTCAATTAATTAATTAATGGATAAGTGGGAATTTTTTAAAACCATCATTTGCAAAGTGTCAATTGTCCTTTTGTATTGAAATATTTTAATGAAAATTTACAATGCCTTCAAAATGCTGGAAAAATCAAATATTCTCAAATTTAAAAAGATAAAGCATATAAAGAAGATTAAAATGCCATAGTAAAATAAATTAAAAATAATATGTACCTGAAAAGTGAGCCATTCTTTTACCGTAAGGACATCAATAAATAGATCATTTTGCTTCACAAAACCGGAACGATGTGTCAGCTGTGAAAAGTCAACACTTTTTCCATTTATTCGAATATCGCTTTCAACATTTAAATATTTTTCGCGTAAAGTCAGACAATTGAGCAGTGTTGTCTTGCCTGATCCACTTGATCCCATGATTGCACAAAAATTTCCCGATTGTAAATAGCCACATACTAAATTATTTTATTTCATTTTAATAAAAATTTTAAGAATCCATTTACCATTGTCTAAAATTTTTTCCTTCTCTAATTCATCAGTTGAATCATGTCGAAGAATAAATGTTTTGAAGTTATCTATTAAACTGGACTTTTGGTTCAAATTAGCATTAACAACCCAAGAGAAAACCAAACGAGTTGAATGAACTTCATTATCATGCACAAACTCGGGTTCTACATTTTGTCGAGAATGATTTTTTTTTCGGTAGAAATCACTTGGAAAAATATCATATTCATCTTCACATACCATATAACAATTAAAAGGATAGTTCCAGTACAAAGCCTTTAAATTAATTTTAAAATTTTTGCCTTAATTTTAGTCTTTTTGAAAAATTTTTGTATCAAAAAGTTTTCTTAAAACTAGAAGGTCAAAATGGCGACAATCAAGATTAGAGCAAAAACTTTTACAAAATTAAATTGAGTCCCAACTATATTTAGAATTTTTTTCTAAAAATAGCTATTTAACATTTTTACAGAAAAATATTTAAAACCTAAATAAAAAAAGCATAATCTGATCGAATCCGTGAGAAATTAGAAGTAGCATATGGAAAAAAGAACAGGCTTTTGAAGAAAGGAGCAAAGCGTGATAAGAGGAACTATATAAACCAGTGTGCTAGCGAAGCCAGCTCAAAAGGGGACCATAAGCTACACAAGATCACTAATTTGATATGTGGCTCTTTACAGAAAAAAAAACATTAGTGAAAGAAAAAGTCTGAAAGTCTGAAAGGAATAGAATCTGCGATAAAGGCCCTGAAGAACAGAAAAGCCCCGATTATTGATAGAGATACAGCAGAAACGTTGAAAGCTGAAGGTAGTCAAGCTCCATAAGAAAGGCAACAAAACGATTTGTGACAATTGGCGAAGAATAACACTGCTACCAAAAGCGAGAAAGGAGATCTGCAGCATAATTCTGGGAAGAATCAGCAACTCCTTTGATGTTATACTCAGAGAAGACCAAGCAGTATTTAGACGAGGTAGAGGATGCATAGACCAGATATTTTCACTAAAGAACATCATAGAACAAAGTCTGAAATGGAATAGCCCCCTGTATCTTAACTTCATCGACTTCAAGAAAACCTTTGATAGCATACACAGAGAAACCCTGTGGGCCATTTTAGGATCTTATGGCCTACCACAGAAGATAGTTAACTTGATAAAACTCTTCTACGAGAAATTCGAGTGGAGTGTGATTCTGGAAAAAGGACAATCTGAGAGCTTCAAAGTGTGTACAGGAGTTAGACAAGGATGCGTTCTCTCTCCGACACTATTCTTAATACTGATTGACAATGTCATGAAGAAAACAACTGTTAGTGCGAGGGTTTTTCAATGGGGATTAGCAGCAAAACTTGAAGATTAAAACTTGGTGGATGATCTCGTGCTGATATCTAATACAGAAGCACAAATGCATTCGAAGAGGATTTGGTGAACAACTTTAAAACCAACTGGACTCGAAATAAATGGGGCTAAAACGAAAGTTATTTACAAAAAAACTAAATTGGATAGCCCGATCACCACTGATGGATCGAGTGTGTCAGTGAATTCTCATAATCAGGAAGCACTATCAGTGCAGCTCTGTGAACACACAGAAACATAAAGAATGGACTTTCAAAAGCAGAGATTGTCTTTGCTAGACTCCGACCAGCATGGAAATCAAACAGCTCCAGATGAATACATCAATGTAGTAAAAGCAACACTGATATACGGAAGTGAATGTTGGGGGATGTGTGAATCTGACAGGGAAAGTCTTAACACCTTCCACACTGGAATCCTGCGGAGGATTCTCGGGATACACTGGCCTGAGACATTGTAGAATGCTGACCTATACAAAAGAACAAATTCAGAGCCACTAAGTCATTGCATTAAGAACAAAAGACTGCGATGCCTCGGGCACTTGTAATGAAAGAAACACGATTACCAAAATGAGCCATTCAATGGAAACCTCAACCAGCAGTAACATGGAGGTCAACAATCACGAAAGAGCTCATAGAATGAATGGGAATGACATGAGTGGAAGCAAGGGTAATGACTCTATGCTTCATATTTTTATTTAAAAATAATTTATTTTGATCTAATTTTTTTCTCCAAACGCTCAAAATGAAAGCTTTTAAGTAGTTTGAGTCTATTAAAATGTTTAGTTTAAAATAAAAGAAATTAGAAAAAAAAATTTTATTTACCATTTTAAATAAATTATTTCGATATGCCAAATGACTTGAAGTTTTAAATGAATATAAAAAATTGTTTGTTTGAATTTAAAATTATGTAATATTTAAAAAAACCATGGAATAAACATTATCATTTAGTCATGTTAAGAAAACAAAAAAGCTGATCATCAGAGCATAAATTGTTCAATAATGTATTAAAATTCCACTCATAGATTCTAAAACTAGTAAATTTGGAATCGAAATTATTCTGACTATTTAAGTGTATTTTTTTTAAATGGTTTGTATTTTTTAACTTTTTAATTATGTAATACAAACTTGTCTTTATTATGTGGTTGAATGCTTTTATAAACACAATTTTTATGTTTTATAGTCTACTGAAAATCAGATTTGATTTAAATTTTAAGTATTCTAATTTTAATATTTGTTGACCTTTATTTGTAATTTCAATTGATACTTCGAAATTGATAAGATACTAATTTTTTCTCATCCAACATTTAATCTAACAATTTCAGAATCAAGACACCGGTATGTGATTAAGCCAACAAAAAAAGCATTGTAAGTATTTAAAAAGTTTAAAACAATTATACCAACTATAAATTCATTATGAAATTATGTCAAGAAAAGTTCCGTGGACTTTTTTCATTTATCTTACTTTCAATAAATTATTTTAACATTCATTATTACATTGCTAGATAAGGCAAATTTTAACAATTTGAATTATTTTTTAATATTTTTTTGCAATTTTTCAGAAAATTTTCAAAAACTTTCCGGCTCGTAAGAAAATCAGCAAAAACTTCAATTTTTTAAATAAGTAGCTTAATTGTTTTTCTAAGCTCAGTACAAAAGAACGGAAAAAATTGATAAAAATTTTTGAATTTTTTATTAAGTTTAAAATTAGTTCTGAGAATGGAACATGATGCAACATACATAGTTGGATAAAATGTATTAGTCTGCTAATTTTGTTCAAAATCAACTATGATTGTTGTTCCATGTTCCATTCACAGAACTTTTTCGCCCTTTTTTGGATTCCCTCCAGCTTATTTATTTCACTTCTAGTCATAGAATTCCATACCGCCGAAGCGAATTCTAAATGCGTTCTGACGAAAGCTGGATACAGCTTTTTGAACAATTCTATATTAAAAAATTTAAGGACATTGACCACTTCTTGCACCAATTATCTATTTCATTTATATCTGCTTTTAATTCTGATTGTGACATTTCATTCCCTATGAAATCAGCGAACATCTGCATTTATTTTGTCTGGCAAGTCATTGATATATATCACGAAAAGTATTGACGATCAAGTTTAATAAGATCACACATTTGTACCTCATAGCTATGTTCTTTATAGGTGCCGACTGCGCTCTCTGGTAGAGCTTTTCTATCGTCAAGCTCACTCTTCTCGGGCCCGTTACAAGTCCATGTCTCAGCTCCATAGAAGATAGTAGACAGCACGGTCGCCTTTTAAATCTTGACTTTTTTTCTTTTATTAAGCGATGTCTGGTCCCACACAGTCTTCCTAAGCTGATGGAATTTGAAGGCTCCGAGACTTATCCTACTTCGCGTCTCCTCGACGCTGGTGCTTTTGCTTGACACCATGCTTGCCAGGTAAACAAACTTGTCGACTCTTTGCAACGGGTCTCCACCGATCTCACGATGGCGCCCTCAGCATCTCAGTTGGCAGTCATCCACTTGATCTTACCAATGTAAATCGTCAGTTCCCACTTCCGGGTCTTAATCTCAAATTTCCTAACTCATTGTGGAGTACCTCTATGCTCTCACAGATGAGCACCAAGTCATCGGCATTCAAAAGTCCAAAGAATTAAACTGCTAACCTGAGTGCCCCCCGTTTTTCTTCCATTTTGTAGCACGAAATCTACTTGCAAACCATTTCTGTTCATACCCTTCATTGTATCACATGATCGATGTAGACGTTTAAAAGTGCCGGTAATAGCAAGCAGCCGTGTCGAAACCCGGTTAAGACTCCAAAAAAACTTTTGAGGTCTCCGCCGAAACGCATCGTAGCTTCCGATTTACTTAGCAGTTATACCTCTATAGTTCTCACACTCATTGCTGTTACCTTTTTGGTGCAAACGTACCATCACGGCTTTATTAACTTTTCTTGTTTTCATACCATTTAGTAGAGCTTATGCAACTCCTCAACTAGTGGATCATGTTTCATAAGATCACATATTTCGTAAGTTGTATAACAAATCATAAATATAATAAATTTAAGTTATATTTAATTTGAGAAAAAATTTTGAAGAAATTTTTATTGGCAATTGAGAAATTATTTAGGATTTTAAAATTTGTTTGAAAGAAAATTATATACTGATTTTAGACTGTTTTTTTTTGATAATATTTAAAATCCAGAAATGGTGTTTCAACAAGAAAGTTACACTACTGATTATGAGGACATAGATCATCGTTTTTATACTCATGAACAAAATTCTCCCTCAACAATATGTCAAAGCAATGGTAACAAAATAACACTTTCTTGGAATGTAAATGCCTGGGTTAAAATTAAACAGAGCTTTACAAAATCAATTAGATCAAGGTTTTCTTCATGCTATATAGATGAAGCATACAAGCAACTTTTGACAGATGGTAAATAATGGGTTTCTTTTTTGTTCTCTCAAAGCCCTTTTTTCAAAGTAATTGGGATTGTAAGGCCAGGTGAATTGTGTGCAATTATGGGAGCAAGTGGTGCAGGAAAAACGACCCTTTTAAACATTTTGAATTTTCGTAATAATCAAAAAGTCAAAACAAGAGCAAGTGTTAAAATAAACGGAATAGAGGCTAACTGGGATGTGATTAGCAAATATTCCGGTTTTGTTCAACAAGAAGATCTATTCAACGGAGTTTTGACTGTAAGAGAGCATCTTACATTTGTGGTGGGATTTATGACTAATAAATTAAAGAAAAATTTAATTTTGATTAATTATTAAAAAGACTATGCTGAAACTTGGAAATGATTATACTAAGGAAGAACGATTTCAACGTGTAGATGAACTAATTCAACAAGTGATTTTTTGAAATAAAATTTCCAAAATTTATTGACCTAAAATGATGCAAAAATAGTATTGAGTAACAGTTAAATTATCACTGTTATAAATTAAACTTATTGCTGCTGCACATTGAGGACCTTTTCGTTTGACTAGATTACAACGACATTCTATTTTCAAGCCTTGATTTGTTTCATAATCTTTTTAATATGACTATACTTTTTCATTTTTGATCCATCCTTTTGCTAATTGACCATTTTTAAATGAATCAGCATATATCCAATCTCGCTTTTGTCTCTTTTTTGGTTCTTGTTGCTCTTCTTCTATATCTGAGCTTTCGGTATCACTTTCCGAATGGTAAGGTTGAATAAGAATGTAATCAGTGCCTGATTTCATAGTTTAGAAGTAAAAATTAAAAATTAAATAGAAAGTATTATTTATTTATTTGTTTTCTGTAACGAGCTAGGGCTCCTTCAGAATAAGTTAAAAAAAAAATCAAAATCAAAATCAAAATAAAAAAAAAATGAATGTTAAAAAGACAAAGATAAGAAAAACATTTTATTTTTACTACAGTTTGAATTAATTTAACTGAATTAAACTGAATTAACAAAAAAATCTATATTTTGTTTTTATTTCTAATTTGTATCATTATTTTTGTCTTACATTTAAATTATAAATTTTTTAATTTTAATACATCGCCAGAATTGGCGCTAAATGAAATAAATAATTAATTAAATATTTTTATTTTTTTTAAATGACTAAAAAATTCTTACAAACCACCTTACATAATTATTTTCTAATAGTTGTCGCTTTTCTATCCTAGCGGATAATGGGTAGGCGCTCATCTTCTTTTTCAATACTATTCTGATCAACGGCTCGGATAAATCACAGAGGTCCCCTTTTTTATCTGAAAGGGTTCTCTACATGCACACTACAGAGATAATTTCAATACTTTTTCTCTCATGGAAGGGTTCAACCCATAGATCTGTAAGGCGGGTTAATGAATGATATATAAAAGTTTTCTTTTTCAATAATTTATTGAATATTTTTGAGCCCTAGCAATTTATTTACATGGTATAATAACTAAAAAATAACCTCTTTGGTACTTAGAATAGAATCATTATTTTTAAAGATGAGTTTGTGCCAAGAATACGGGCTTGTACTTAAGACAAGATGTGAGCTAAGATACAAATAGATTTTTATTTTAGCATCTAGAAGAGTCTATCTTCTGAGATACGTGACAAGCATATTAATTCTTACTTATTATTGAGCACCAGTTGAGAAGCTGATAATTAATTGATACGTGGGGTGTATTACAGATCCTCTACTTGTTTGACTAACACACAAACCATTCGGCCATACGGGCTTATTAAACAACCTTAAATGATTTTAATAAATTTCATTAAAATTATTTAGCATTAACTTAATTTTTGCAGCATTCTGTGGATTTAAATTTTTTTAATGTAACAAGATGAAAAAAATATTTGTTTTTTATTATATTTTTAGGTAAATTTAATCAAATCTGAGAATACAATTATTGGTAAGAAATTTCCAAGAATTTTAAAAAATTTAAAAGAATAAAAATTTTTTTTCCTAGGAGTAGGAGATAAAGTTAAAGGCTTGTCAGGAGGAGAAAAACGAAGATTATCTTACGCGTCCGAAATTGTAAATTTACCACCATTGTTGTTTTGTGATGAACCCACATCAGGCTTAGACTCTTCAATGGCTCAATCTCTAGTTGAATCGATGAGAAAATTAGCTGATCACGGAAAAACAATCATCTGTACTATACATCAGCCTTCATCCCAAACATTCCAACTATTTGACAGTTTGATTCTGCTAACAGAAGGGAGATTAGCATATATTGGTCCAAGATATCATGCGCCTGATTTTTTTGCAAGGTATTTATAATTCTAGTTTTATCTTGGGAAGATAGAAAAAATTTCAATTTTTAACTCATAATTTTTTTCTAAAAAGAAGATTTTTTTGCAAAGTTCAACATGATTTTTTTTACAACCTTCGAACAAACTAATTATTGAATATTTGAATAATTTTTTTTTATCTGGCCAATATTCTAGTGAATTTGGCTTTCAGTTTTATCACAATCTATCTGTTCATATTGATTGAGTAATTAAATTTGGTCTTTTTTTATGAAGTTCTCTTAAGTCAGTTTTTTCCTCTTCAGTGATCTCAGTACTTGGCAATCGAGCGTATTTGAGTCAAGAATCCTTTTTACTAGCAACTTTCATCAAGTGAATCATTAACTGGACATTTCACTATGTTCTTCGTAACAAAAAGGACTTTTTATCCGGTTTAAATATTGATTATTGTCAAACAAGACAAACTTCTAATGATTTTGTCTAATTCTTTTGGTGGAACCTATTAAAATAGCAGCAATTGAAATAAAAAATATCAAGAAGCAAGCCATTTTTTATCTTTAGCAGTCTATTGTAAGTTAAAATTTGTTCTTTTTTGAAAGCGTCTACTAAGGCATAAACTAATGGATGACACACGAGCATTGATGAGAAAGCATTATGCCAGGATTCTACAAATTTATTTGTTTTCGGAATGCAATTAGAAATCCTATCACTTACATTCCAAAAATCAATACAATTTAGAGGCTTCTTTCTTATGACTTTCGACCTCGAGTCTTTTTCAGCTCACCAATGTAGGTACATTCAAAATATTCATAAAATAGTTCTAGTTTTGGGTCATTAATTTTTTTATTCTATTTTTCAACATCAAACACTGGGATAACATCTTTCTTGGGCAAATAAGCTAATCCTTGTGTTTAATTCCTGGCGAATGATTTCATCGTCTTTATATTTTTCAACAAGACCTAAATTTTGAATTTCTCGGAATAAATTTTGCTTAAAATTAAAATAACATCCATAAAAAGAAACACCCTAAAAACCTTTTTTGCAGCATTAATAAATGCAATTTCGAAGTCAGAGCTAACACTCAGAATTGGACGTGTCAAAAATCATTTGTCTTAAAGCATCATAAGACGAAGGCATTGCAATTGCTTCTTCATCATCACCTAGTTCCTTTTCACACTGAGAGATGATTTTTCGTGGAGTTTCATCAGTCACTGCAGCCTTTTCTTTCAATTTTCTGCCATGCTCTAAGTTGATGATCTTTATTAGATCAGGATTGTCCAAATGAACTTCATTTAAGAGCCAAACTTCACATTTTTCACCTACAGTTTCTGTATATGTATAACAAGATCCATGACATTTTGCTGCCACACAGCACCAGGTACTTTTTCCTTGGAGATTTTTTGATGCCAAACGGTAATAATGGAAATCGAAATATAAATGTGGTCATTTTTTTTTGAGATGGAGTGTTTACACCTCTTTTTGGATTCAGGCTAAGAGTCAGACTTTCTAGGTTTAAATTTAATTCACTAGTACTTGAAGACGCCATTTAAAATAGAATCTTTCAAATTTATTTTTTAATATTACATGCTTCTAAGATAATTGTTTTTTTAAAATTAAGCTAATTTGAATTAAAAAGCGCGCTGTTTTGAATATTGCTAATTTAATCATAATATTCTGATATATGCCTTTTTAAACGAGCTATAATGAATTTGCTGAGTTAATCTTAGCTATTTTGAAACAGAGCCTTCTTTTGGATAAGAAAATTTACTCTTTTCACTTCATTCTTTATCTTGGGTTTTTATTTTTTTTCTGAAATGCGTAAAATTTGGAACCCATTAATAATGCTATTGTTAAAAAAGTTCCTAAGCTAGGGATTATGGAAGTCAATGGGATAGAAGTGAAAACAAAAGAGACATTCTGAGATCCGGGAGTTAATTCATATCTTCAAGGTTGAAAAAGGTTGCATTTATGGTGATTTCCAGAGTTTTTTTAAAGTCCCAAATTAAATTCCAAGTCAAAGACTCTTTAAACAACTCTGTTTATTGCTCGATTTTAATTTTGTCTAAATTTAAAATCATTATTAAATTCTTTTGTCCATTGCTTGCTTGATAAGAAATTGTGAAATTACGTGATTGTGTCGTTCTCAAAATGGCTAAAGATGATATCAAGTGCACCAAAAATATTTTTTATGGCTAATAGGTTTGTCTAAATTCTTCAGATTAAATGATAGAAATTTTAAATATTCAATGTCTGATTTTTTTTGAATAAGTTCACATTGCCAACAGGGTTTGATTGATCATGCAACCATGCTAAAAGATTAATTTGCAAAGCCAAAAGTCAATTTTACAATCTTTTAAAAATATTAAATAAACATTTATTTAAGCATTGGATACAGAGTTCCTAATTTTTTCAATCCAGGTAATTATTATTTGTCATAGTTATTAACACTCAACTAACTGAGCTAATTAAACTTAAGTATGAAAAACAACATGATATTTGGAATTAAAAAACACTTTTCATTTTGATTTTCTTGAATCTGACGATAATTGTTAAGTATCACAATAAATAAGTGATTTCCTAAATAATAAGGTACAAAATAATTTAAACGAGCCTATTACTCTATTAAAAATCTCAAATGCCTTAATAATAATAATATAATAATATATATAAGCTACAGACTAGCTTGCGGAGATGACCTACTAGGAGGTCACCTATGGTAGCTCCTTGCACATAACACATAGAAAGTACTGAAAAAAGAAATCCTGTTTAAAATTTTTAGGTCAAAGTAAGAGTTAAGATTCTCGATAGAAAAGAAAAAGAAAAATTTTATAAATAAATAAATAAAAAAACTAAAAGAACTATCGGTTTCTGGTCTAGACCGTTTCCACAACCTAATGTTAAAAAAATTAACTTTAGAGACTTAACTTGAAATTAGTTTATTCTTCAACATGAGTTTGGAATGACAAGTTGCCTACTTACTTGAACGCATTATTTACACTAGAATATTTAATTTTCTTGAAAGCAATAAATTACTTATTCAAGATCAATCAGGATTTAGAAAACATAGACGCACAGATAATCTTTATTTTCTTATTCAAAAAGTTGTACAGTGGTAGAGCTACGTAATGGCGAAGTGTGGCGATCGCCACACCATCTTTAGTAGTATTGTGGCGCCACCATAGGAGAAAATTGTTAAAAATTTTAATTAAGAAAAAAATACTTGCTTTAATCTCTCATTCTTAATATTTTGGACAGATAAAAAAATTATTTAGTTAACTTAACTGCTTTTAAAAAAGTTAATTTCAAATGCGGACGCAGAGAGAACATTTTCTGCTTTAAAAAGAATAAAAAAATTGTCTCCGAAACAGGACATGTCAAGAAAGATTAAATAAAATAAGCCTCATGAATATTGAGTCATCTGAATTTCAAGAAATTGACGTTTACAAAATTGTTGATATTTTTGCTAGGCAAAAGAATGGAAGACTGGCATGTTGAAGTTTATGATCAAATGATCAAATGCTCAATTAAAAAGTAAGCATAATAATTTCTTAAATTAACGAAATGATTTTTTTTTTATTGGTAATGATTTAACATATTATGCTACAGTCTCAAAAAATTATTTTAAGTTGATCATAAAAAAAATGGATTAACAATCGATTTTTAGAATTAAAAAGAGTACAAAATCCGAAAGACAAAAAACTTAACTTCGCAAAGATAATAAAATTAAAAAAACAAATAACTGTACCATTATTTTATGTTAAGAAAAAATTTATTTATTTGCATTATTAACTTTACTAAAAAATAAAAAATAATCGATCATTTTAGTTAATTTTGAACAAACTATTAATTTAAATTTTTTTGAATTTTAATTTAACAAACTATGTTAATCAATGTTACATCAAGAATTTTATAAAATTCTACCTGAATCTTCAGGAAATATATTATTAAATAAAAAATGAGCAATTTGATTTAAAGTTTTGATCATAAACTTGAACATGCCGGAAGACTTAAATTTTTTAAAATATTTTATTTAATTTTGTTAAATTAGTTAAATTTTTCCAATGAATTTAATTTTTTGCTCTTCTATGTTTTGAATTTTGTAAAAAAAATAACATTTTTTTAAAAGACAGATTTTAAAATTTTCAATTGTTCGCCATACCATTTTCAACTTTCTGACTCTGCTACTGATGTTATCTTTATTAAAACTTTTGATAGAGTTTGGCGCGATGGACTAATTTACAAGCTAATTAGAATTAATCTACCTTCTTATATTGTTTATTGGATAAGATCGTTTCTCCATTTGAGATCTTTTAGAGTAAATGTAAATTTTATAATTCAGGAAGAATCAAAAGCACATAGCATTTCTTTAAATTTTTAGATGTCAGATTGACATCTACTGATGCTTTTCATATGAAAAAAAATTTGCAAAATTTAACCTTTTTTCGCCGTAATATATTTTAATTATTTATTTATTTATTTTAATTAATATCTAAAAATCATTTAAAGCCATAATTTGATGTGGATTTTAAAATTGTCTTTACAATTTTCAAATAAATATTTTATAAAAATCAATTAAAGATCATTTGGAAAAAAAGATTTTTTTATTTAATTAAAATAATAAACATTTTGTGGATAATTAAAAAAAAAATTAAAAAAAAGCTTTTTCATCATTTTTATTAAGATTTTAATCTTTTAAGCTTTGATCATGTGATCATGACCATGAACTTCAAGGCGCCGCTTTATGCTATTTATTTTCAACTAATATTATTTTTATATAATTTAAGCTGACCATTACATCCAAACATTAGCAGTATCACCAAAAAACAAACAAAGTGATTCTATGAGAACTGAAGTAGGAAAATATTTTTTTTTTAGGCAACATAAATAATAAATGTTATCAAGTATATTGTTGATCGATTTGGGAAGAGCGAAGATTACTCTCGAATCGTTCATGATATCTATTGGACCGAGAGTTGGCCAACATACGTGGAACAAGATATTCCAAAATACAACGCAAGATATTTGAGCCAGTTTGGCTGGCTCTTTTGGAGGCAAATAAAACTGGATTTAAAAAATCCAATTGCTACAACTGTCACAATTGTACAAGCAATAGTATATTTTGCATTTAATTATTGTCAAACGTGACTAATCTAATCAATGCTTCAAGATTGTCTCAATTTTTTTGGGTTTGATATTTTTTAGATTAGATAAAAATGAAAAAGGTGTTCAAAATAGATCTGGAGCCCTGTTTGTCATCATAATGCAGTCGTCTTTTGGATTCTTATTTGCAGTTGTTAATGTACTATTTTTGTTTATTTAATTTAATTTTAATTTAATTTTAAATTTTAAGACATTTCCATCCGATTTGACTCTTGTTTATAGGGAAAGTAAAAATCGCCTATATTCAATAACTATTTATTATTTGGTCAAGCAAATAGCTGAAGTAGAAATTAATTTTAGATCTTAAATTTTGATTTAAAATTTTTAAGATGCCTAAATTTGTCATCACCGCAGCCATATTCGTCACAATTAGCTATTGGATGATAGGTCTAAATGACAACTTTGGAGTGTTTGTTCAGGTTTTGTTGACAATAATTCTTTGCAGCCAAGTAGCCATTTCTTGTGGTCTTTTGTTATCAGCCGCATCACCTAATATAGAAGTAGCCATCGCTTTGGTTGCACCAGTAGTCATGCCCTTGCTTATTTTCTCAGGATTTTTTTTAAATGATATGTAAGTTATTGAGCTTAATGAAAAAATTTGGGTGTCAATGCTCGCCAAATTCAGAAATCTTCTTAACACAGACTTTTGTGCTAAAAAAGATTTGTGTGTATTTGTGTCAGATTTTTCTATGTGACAACATAATATTCCCCAAAAATTAAATTTATTAATATATGAAATTATTATAATTATTATATAAATCTCAAGATCTTAGATCCAAGTATTTGTATCTGTCGATTTAAGTAAATACAGCAATCCCCTTGGTTTGATGCTGAGTTAAGATCATTAAGAAATTTTAGGGATTATCGCTATCAGAATTATATGATGGACAAAACAGAACAGAATCTATCCCAGTATAGGGATGCAAGAAGGGAGTATAAAAAACTAAATCGTCAAAAAATAAAATTATATTTAGAGACCAAAAAGTCAAATGACTTCAAAAATTCTAAGAAATTCTGGAATTTTTATAAAACATCCATAAAACTGAGAGGAGATGCTGAATTTGACAGCTTTCCAGAAGAACTTTGTTGGGATGTTAAAAAAGCCTCTACTCCTGTTGATCAAGTGGAAATGTTTAATAACTGCTTTGATTCTATTGAATCTTCCTCTTTGTCCAGTGAAAGTGAATCAGCCAAATACATTTTTGAAACTTTTAGAGAATTAAAACTCAATGAAAATCTACTAACTCCAGGATTTTCATTTTGTAAATTCTCTTTAGATGAAATTAAAAAGGCTGCTGACGAACTCCCTTCATCAAGCTCCCCTTTTTTTTTAATCATTCAGACCAAAATTATTCAAAATCTTAACGAATTTTTTGTTCCATTATTATATGAGCTCTTTAATTAATGTTTACTTTTTAAAAATACTCCGGAAGACTGGAAAATTGCCAATGTTAACCCTTTATTTAAAAATTAAGGTGACAGGTCAGATATAAACAATTATCGAAAGATATCTATCCTATCACCAATAGCAAAAATATTTGAAAAACTTTTGGCAAAACAGATATCTTATTATTTCGAATCGAATATGATTTTATTTAATGGACAACATGGTTTTAGAAATGGACATTCATGTCAAATTCATTCATTTAATCCATGAGTATATAAGTGAAATAAATGAAGCTAAAGAAAAAAAACAAACAACTGTTTCTCTGTTTATTGACTTTAGGAAAGCATTTGATGTTATTGATTCAAATTTATTACTTTTAAAAATTTTTCACGATGGTTTTGATAATTCTTCTTTGGGTCTTCTTTCAGACTATTTTGAAAATAGATCCCAGATAGTTAGAATTGGATGTGAAATGTCTAATCCAGTAAAACTAAAGCTAGGTGTCCAGCAAAGATTTGTCCTGGGTCCACTGCTATTTCTTATTTTTTTAATGATTTACCATTTTTATTTAAAAATTTAAGTAGCAAAATGTTTGCTGATGATACAATAATAAGTATCTCTGAAAAAGACCTTGAAAAAGCTTTGATAAAATTGAATGTTACAACAAAAAATTTAAATGAATGGTGTATTTTTAACAGAATTGATATAAATTTTTAACAGATTTGCATGATTTTTGAAAATAGGAAAAAATATTATCCTGAAAAGATAAGAGTAGGTAATGAAGACATATTAGTTGTAAAGGAAATCTGTTTATTAGATTTCATAATTGATCAAGATCTTAACTTTACTAATTTGCATCTAATCTATCAATTCAAGTTAATAGGAAATTATTTTCTATTAAGAGAATTTTCTATCTTGCTACTTCAGTAAAGATCCAGTTTTTTAAGACCTTTATCCTCCCGTGATCCTCCATTTTGACTATTGCTCTACGCTTTTATGCTATTTTTCAAAAGAAGCAATAAATAAATTAGCTAATAGTATATCTCAATCATAAAACTTTTAAATGTTAAGATTGAAGCAAACTGTTTTAATGAAATAAATAACGCATTAGAAAAGTATGGTCTTAATTCATTTCAACATCGAATTTTTGAAATGCTAACTTTCTCTTATAAATGTCTATTATTTTTCAATATTCCGCTAAATCTAAAAGAAAGATTAAAGAAAAATGACTCAAGAAATTTGAATTATATTTTAAGGAACAATAACAACATTATTGAACTAATGGTCAAGTCAAAAAGCGGAGAAAAAACATTTGAAAATTCTTATTCAAGATTAATAAATTGCTTTGTGATTAAGAGATCAATGTTGAAGTTTTCAACGTTTAAGCTTTCAATTTTCAATTACATAAATTTGATTTACACAGATTTTGTTTCTAAATTTGAATTATTTAACTTAAATAGCTTGTTGTTAAATTTTTTCAAATGACTATTAAATCAATAACTCTAATCAATTTTTTTTAAAATTTTATGTATTTTTATTTTAATATTTTATTTATTAATAATGAATTTAAATAAATGAAGTGTTAATCGGTCTCATAAGGCATGGACACTAGCCTGTTGATTAACCTTGAAATTGATTTGAAAGGTTTTTTAAGTTGGTGAAGGAGCTTTAAGTTGCCCATAAGAACCAAAATTTTGGATTCGATTAAGCTCTTATATGTTCTTTTTAGGCATAATTAAGTATTAAGTATTTAAGAAAAAATGAAGGATAAAAAAATTTTATCAGTTTTTTTCAAATTTTCAATTGTCATATTTTTGTTTTAAAATAATACTTATACAAATTAACATTTGATTAAAAACTTCAAAAAACTTAGTTTTTTCAATTTTTTTGAAAATGCTTCATTTTGAACACATTTTTAAGAGAAATAAAAGAGAAAATAAAAAAAGTAAAAACTTCAATTTGTTCAGAATTTTCTCTAGTTTCAGAATTTGTATGTCTCATTTGAGGTCAAGGGGTCCCCTGGGACTAGATACAAAAAAATGGTTAAAATTTCGGCTTTTTTGAAAAAATCTTGAGACTAAATTTTTTTTGGAAGAAAAAAAAAATTAATTTCTTGTAGAGAATTTTTAGCTCTACAAGATGGTATTTGAATTATTTTAATATATCTTTTGTATGAGTTTGCAAAAGATATTCTCATCGGACTGAAGCATACTTTTGACAATTAAAAAAACTCTTTGAGCCCCTGTAGCAGAAAAATTTTTTTTTTCAAATTTTAATTTAATTTTTTGTCCATTTGATACATGAAAAATTTTTAAAAATGTTCAGTTTAAAAAGGTGAAATTTAGAATATTGCACCATGAATCATATTTTTTGCCAGATTTTCTTTTATTTTTAATATTAATTTTTCAAAAAAAAAATGTTTTTGTTCAATTTGAACTGAATTTCACAACACCTTCATAATTTAATTCACAAATTACAGCACTATCTTAATATAACTTTTTCAACCTCAAATTTTAATTCTGCATTTGTAGAAATCTAGGAAAGTCCTATAAAGGGTTGGATTTTTCATTATTTTTCTATTTCTTTCTTGATTTACCCCTTAACCGATTTTTTCTGCAGAATAAGAAACTTCACTAAATTTTGAAAAAATTGTTGAGCTCATTTTTTTAAAATTTTTGCAATTTAAATCCAAAAAAATTTTAACAATTGTTGTCAAGGTTCATACCGGACTATTTCGTTTGGTTGAAATACATCTCTTGGTTTTTTTATGTAAATGAAGCATGTAATGTTTTTATTTGGAGAGATGTCACCAATATTGAATGCACACAGACAGCAGCAAATGATGTGTGTAGTGGAGCAGGTTGTTACAGCACAGGAAAGCAATTTTTGGATCAATACAATTTTAAAGAAGTAGTTAACTTTAATTCACGTTTAATCAAAGTTAATTTTTTTTTACTAGAGCATGCTTCCTCTTGATTTTTGTATTTTAATTTTGATGTTTTTTGTGCTAAGATTTATTGCTTTTTTGATTCTGAGATTTAAATTAAAAAGAAAATAGAGTAAATTATTTTATTTTTTTCCTTAAATTAGAAAAATCAGTATTGTATTGTAAATTTTGAAATAAAATTAAAACTCAAAATGGGTCGCCTTTATCAGAGTTCTATTCTCAATTCCATTTTAAACTGGACCAAGCTCGAATTTTTTAATAAACTGAAGTCGATTGTAAAACTTTTGATACAATCTTCTAATCTACTAATTCTTGAACATAATCAAGTAATCCACGGAGAAACAATTTCAAACTTTCAGTCATCTAAATTTTTAGACAAATGGTATAATGAGCAAATAAATTTATTTTTTAATTTTACCAAAATAAAAAATAAACTATTTTTTAAATATTGAAAATTGATTGTGAAAACTTTATTTATTTATTTAATATTTTATTATAAATAAATGAACAAGCCAGTTATTAGTAGGAGAAGTATAATCTACTTGGACTCACTGGCAAGTGAATAAAATATTCTTTTATTTATCCTAGCTTGTGCACCCATTTATTGACGTAACAAATTATGAAGTTGAAATTGTTTGGTTCCAAAATAAATCTGGTGTCAACTTAATTTGGTCTACTTCTTTTTTGCCAATTTTTGAAAATAGTTTTTTAACATCTGTTAAAATGTTTTAAGTTGTAAGGACTTAAAATAAGTTAAAATCTCGGTATTCAAGTGTGAATATTTAAATTTCTCTCTAAATATAAATAATAGCTAAAAAAAAAAGCAAAAAGATTATTTATTTGATTAACTTCAAAAAGGAGAGAAGACAATTTCTAAAATTTTTGTTTAAAAGAATATAAAAAAATATCATCAAACTTGATGAAATCAAATAAATAAAATTTCCGGTTAAATAATAATTAGTACAAATCTTATTAATGTGATCACAATTTCGCTCGAATACATTGTCAAAAAAACCTTGATGTTAAAAAAAAGTTCAATACTTCTAAAAAAAAGCAACAAACTGATATAGATTAAAATAACAATTGTCATTCTGATTGTTGTTCCATTGTTTTTTTTCAGTTTGTACTTATCATTCGCAAAAACATTTTTTATCAATTGTTTTTTTTTGTCTAGATCTGATCTGAACTTAAACATTAAAAGCAAGTCGAATATCATGAGCAAAAAAACCAAAACAAAATCATTCATCAATATATTCAGACTAAAAACAGAAAAATACACAGGATTTCTTTGCTTTAAAATTAGTGCCCTATAATGCCTAATTACTTCGGGGTCGAATATTCCCTTAAATGTATTTCTTGATGGAAATTCAGGATAATCATCATAATTTTCCACATAAGGATTAAAATTGATTTCACTAGTCAGCACTTTGTCTATATTGAACAAAACTCCAAAGCAAGCAATCAAACAGAGTGCCATTATGGCATATTTTTCTTGCTCAATAAAATACTTGATTTTGAATTTATATTTTTGTACCTTTCGAATGAAATAAATAAAGACAAAACATTTGAAAAGGTTTTTAATATTCCACCTATAAAATCAACTACAAAGACTTCATAATACTGAATGAAAACAGAACGACTGACTGTTGAACAAAATTCACCGCTGAGAAAAGCGCAAATATTCAAGGTATGGAAGGAGTAGATTAAGGCAAAAATAAAATTAAACACACTATTTAAATACATGCATTGGTAGACTCTTAGGCAAATGACATTTTTTGATTTTATAAGCTTTGATAAAATGACTATGCTTAAAAAATTGGTTATCAGACCGAATACACTGAAAAAAGGGGTGAATAAAAATAGCATTACCGACAACAATTCTGTTTGATAAAACAAATCCACATAATTGTATTTTATTTTATAGAAATTGTTAGAACTGCATTTGTTCAACATTGATTTAAAATCACAAATTTGGTTTTCAGAATAAAAACAGTATTTTTTGGCTGTGTTCCGGACAAAATTCAAATCGCTGTAGGATCGGTTGATCAGCCATAGATATAAACATGAACAGTTAAAGTTACCAATTTCGGTAATGGGTAAAATAAAGCGCTTGCTTGGAAAATCTTTGAATAGACAAAAATCCCGATCTGGATAACTGTAATAATATATAACTAGAATGACAGTGGGATTATTTGATTTGATGCTTGTCAAAAATTTGAGGCCATTTTTAACATAGTAAATATCAAATTTTTTTTTCAAACGAATTTCTTTCAAAAAGCTCAAATTTTGAAAAATGTTTTTGCTAATCATTTTTAGTCGTCCATCTATTGAAATAAAACTGACTCTTTTAAAAATATTTTTATTTAATAATTGTTCATCAAATGATACTTGATAAAACCTGAGACTCAGGTTATTTATTGTTGAATCAATATCTTCTGACACATTGCCGAAACCTAGAAGATTCTTTTTCAAGATTGTGTCAACTATTCCATTGAAAAAAAGATTGCTGATTTTACTTTTAGAAAACATCCATGGGCTTGTGTTTAAGTTAAATTCACAATCATTTAGAAAAAATATTTTATCAATTTTTTTGAATATGGATATTGAATCTTTTGATTGATTGTGAGTATTTGAAAATTTTAAATTTATGTCAGATAAACTGAAAACTATGTGAACAGAATCACCGTTGTCAACCAAAATATTGAAAATGTTCAAGTCACTCATGAAACCCTTTAATTTCGAAAATTGGATACTAAGTAAACCATAATTTGGATAAAGTGAGCTGAATTTAAGTGAATTATCTAGGAATAAAGGAAACATGGGATAAAAAAAAATGACTTTGCTGTAAATGAAAAATTTTTGCATACAGTTAAATTTTATCTCAGAAAATGTGATGAAATTTTTTAACTGTATTTCAATGTAAAAATATTTTGATTTAAAGCTGTATATTTTATTGAAAAGCCCACATTCATTTTTGATATTTTTTCTTAAGGTGCTAGCCTTATTCGAGTGTTGACCATAAAACCACATAAAAATCATCAAAATAAATTTAATTTTCATTTTGAACATTTTGAAAATGTTGTGTGTTTAAATTCTTAATATACACCTAAAATTGTAAATTAATATTTTAATGCTTATGAAAATTAGTGAAATTTTTAGTATGCTTTTAACTACTTAATTTAAATCATACGGATTTGAATGAAATTTTAATAACAAATTTTTAACTAGATATACAATGTCTTTCTACATTTTAAAATTTTAATTACTATACCAAATACTATTTTAAATTTTAAAAATATTTATTTTTAGATTTAACTGTTGATAAACCCATTTGAATAGTTTATTTCCGTTATCAATATTTGAAAAATATGTGGGATTCAATTTTTGATTTGGTTGTTCCTATGAAGCATTAATCATATTGAAAGAAAAAGAAAAAATTAGAAAGAATTTTTCTATAAATAATGTCTGTATAATTTTTTTTTTATTTTTACTTTATGTGTGTGAGTAAGTGTAAATTATTCTGAAAGGAAATTTAAAATTTCATTTTTAAATTTGAATTAAATTCTCCCCAGAAAATCCGCCCAAAATCACACCATATCATATTCTTGGCCAGGTTGAACATCAAACCAAGACGACCTAAACGAGTCACTTCTTGTACCAATTTTTAAAATTTTGAAAACTACCTTAAAAAAGCAGAGAAAAATTTTAAAACCTCGTATATCGAAAATTTCAAGAAAATAAAGTTAGTTCTTACACCATCCTCAGTAAAAAATTTGGTAAGGAAATATTTGACCCGTTCGATTGGATTAAAAACCTCAGCACTATTTCTCTAGCAATTGACGACGCGGAGAAAAATAAAATTTTTAAAAACGCCCTTGCATCAGCTACTAAATATATTATATTTAGTAGCTGATGCATTTTGAAATCCCAAAACTTCTAAAGATTGTTCTTTTAAATCTTGTTGATTTGGATTAAGCTCAAAAATTATTTTATGAATAGACTGAATCATCTATGAATTCATAATAATATGATAAGTTAAACTTGACAAATTATTTTCAATAAATTAAAAAAATTTTGAATATTCTTTTAAAATATTTTGTAATTACCAGACATAATTTTTCCTGAATAATCTATTAGAAATTTTTTTATTTTGTTATTTTGGTTGATTTCTATCAAATAATTCATCAATTAAATCAACAATTTTTTTTTTTTTTTAATCTCACAGCACTTTTTTTTTCGATTTTTTAATTATGTATCACTTTATCTTTATTTTAAAACTTTACTCTTTTATCAAAATATATCCAAAATATGTAATTTTCAATGGGATTTTTACTCAAGAAAAGTCAAAAATTAATCTTTAAAAAAAATAATTAAAAAAAATCCAATTTTAGATAAAAATTATTTTAATTTTTTAAAAAAAGTCATTGTGCATTAAACTATTGTTAATAGGTAATAATTGTCCCAAAATATTAGCATGTCTAAAATGCTAATATTTTCTTGCTCCATTTAATATAATCGAGATATCAATATTTGGAATTTATCAATTAAATTGATCACAATCTATTTTTAGTCTACATGATTCTATAAAAACTGCATCGAATCTGTTTAAGTAATTTTTATCGGCTAAATTATCGAAATAAAATAGTGAGAAATAACAAAAATAACATTAATTTAATTTAAAAAAAAACTAACCTAGGAAATTTTTTATAAAGCATTATTTATAAAATAATAAAAAATATTTGAACAGGATTTTAAATTGTCAAGTCGGGGTTCTCAAAATAAAATTTTAAATATTTTATTTCGCTTTAAAAAAAAAAATTTAATGTGAATCTCAAAATCAAATTTGATTATCCTTTTTATTTTTATTGTTTTAGGTTCACTTCCTAAACCTAAAACCTAGCCCTAACCCTTTTTTGAAAGTTTTGTAAAACAAAACATTATTTCCATTGAAAATATGTTACTTTATGCTTTATTTAAAAAAAAGGAAGCATTGATTAATTTATAGAAATTAAGGTTTTTTTCTCATTTTTCGGAAAAATTTTTATACTTCGTTTAACACCCCCTCCAGCTGACTCTTGTCTTCTGGGGCCTTGCTGGATTTCTTTATATATGTTTGTATTTTTTCCCTTTTGTTGTTGAATAATAAAGAAGTTAGGGAAGAATTAAACTTCTCTCCCTCTCTCTCTTAATTTTCTTTAAAAGCACACGCTATTAAATTGGTGGCAGCGGTTAAGCTTACAAAAAAAGATTAAAGTACACGATGTTGGATGAACACGTGTTTTTGCTTGTACAGCTGTGTTTTAGCATAGCTGTGCTGGCTTTAACTATGATTGTTGTAACGAGTGCTTTTAAATTTTTAAAAACTTCTGGACTGGTCAGAATAAAAATTCAAATGCTGGTCTTTAATTCGCCAACACTCTGGAAAATATTCGCCAAGAATATTTGGAAAAGTCAGCGATCAAAACCGAACCGAGAAACAAATGGCGTAATGATGATTAAATAGGATTCAATGGGAATAGTCGGCGACGTTTTTTTCCTAATACAGGTAATCCTTGATAATAATAGGAGTTATCAAAACCTTCATTAACTAAATTTTGATTTTTAGATGTCGATGGCTCTATATTTAGATTAATTAAATCATTAATCGACATAAAATGATTGAATTTTAACGATTCGACTTCACTAGTGATGCTATTTACTGATATTAAATTATCGGATTTCACCCAAGTAATTCCATTTTTATCAATTCATATTGTTTTATTATTAATTTTTCTAACCCAATGTCTCGAGCTGTATAAGTTTTGAGTTCGATTCCGTCACTTTCTGCCAAGATAAGGTTGTGAATTGTTACAAAATCAGCATTGATTTTAGGCAAATTTGTAGGATTACAAGTAAAAAATATACCTTCCGTAGAACCATAAAGTTTCATACCAGATTCGTTTAAGGTTTGGTTTAATTTAAAAATCTGATCGCCATTCGTATTACTAAAAACATTATTAAACGGTAAATTTAAACCAATTGTCATATAAAGTCCAGTAAACAAATGACGAATTAAGTTTACATTCCAATTGTTTAATATCACGGGTATCGAAAATTAAGTTTGATTTGCTTTTCAAGGTAACTCTCTTAGCAGTACAGACAAATCCATAACTCATTACAGGGTTAAGCCACTTGAATATTTCTTTAGGCGTACCATCAAATATACAATCATCATTCTCACAGGACATTTTTGATCCTTCACATGTCCTTAAACTTACCATATTTTCACATTCTTTCTTACCAATTTCCGCCTTATGAATACTTTTAGATGAGCTTCTTGAACCAAACAGGTTAACGTATGCCTTAAGTATAATATTCTGTTTACTACATTTGTATCCATTTCCATCTATGGTTAGTATTTTTTTGAATAGCAAGTCCACTCTCCTCCGATGGCAGGGTGTTTTCAATATTAGTTTGGTCCGGTGTTCCACAGACAGTAAAACTTCCGTTAATTCTTACTGTTGAAAAGGTTTTATGAGGAAGAATAAAATTGTTATTAAAATATTCAACATTTTCGGAATGTCACATGATTGGCATTTGTTTTTCTTGGTCGTCCAACTTTTTTTGGTTTGTTTAATTTTTGACCAAAAATCTTCAATTGGTTTCTTTCCCAAGAAACTGTCCAAAGGTTCCCAAGAATTATGTTTAAGTAAATAGTTTTTCCATTTGACTAAAAATTCATACTTTTTTTTTATTTAGTCGATTATTTATTATTTTTTCGACTTCAAATATAGCTTCGTCTTTACCCCGTTAGTAGAAGGCGACTTATCTAATTTTAATCTCTGAAGTGGATATGTGTCAGGAAGTTTTTGTTTGAAGACATCTTCGACAATTTAGTTACCATTTCTTGTTTGACCTAGAACGGTGAACGGGACACGATATTAGGGTGTAATTTTCCATTCAGTACCATGATGCGGATCCAGACCGTTTTGATCCGGTAGATATTACTGTCTTTGTAACAGGTCTTTTATTATTTTGAGCCTTAATTTGTGAGGATTTCGGCTATGTCGGCCAAGTTGTTAGGCTATATCGGCGATTTCGGCCAAGTTGTTCGGCTTTATCGGCCATTTCGGCCAAGGGGTTCGGCCATGTCGGCCATGGTTTTCGGCCATGTCTACCATTTCACATTTTATTAAAACTTTAATATTTTTATCTTAAAATTTTTTTTTAATTCAAAAAATTTTAATTACTTTTGTTAATTTAATTTTGATACCGCTATTAAATTTTAAATTTTAAATTTTATTCGTGGAGTGTTTTACTCTTTTTTGTATCTTCAAATAAAATTTAATTTTCCAAATTTATTCTTATTTTTTATTTAAGCCAACTCTTCAGAGCAATAAATGAATTTTTTTTCTTTTTTTTCCTTAAGCAAAGAAATTAAAAATTTTTTATTTTTAGCTCGATTTGTCAGCAACACAGTCTGCCATTCCACTCGTCTGATCATGTCCACTATTTCAGACAACCAGTTCGAACCATCCGACTCATATAACTTTCTCAGTGAACCCGTCCAAACCATCCGAGTCATCACTTTCTCAATCAACCCGTCCGACTCCTCCGACTCATCACTTTCTCAATCAACCCGTCCGACCCCTCCAACTCATCATTAAAAAAAATATTTTTAACTTTAATTGTTTTTTAAATAAAGAAAAAAATTAAAGTTATTTTTCAATTTTATTTATTTAGAAATATACAAAAAAAAATTAAAAAAAATATTTTTAAAATTAATTTTTTTCTTTATTTAAATCTTCTTTTTTATCTATCTTTTTTTTTTTTTAAACTATCATCATTAAAAAAAATATTTTTAACTTTAATTGTTTTTTAAATAAAGAAAAAAATTAAATTTGTTTATTTTTTCCTTTTTTTCTTGCGTCGACGCTGTACGCCCACATCTTCTTCCAGTCTGACACGTGTTTTAAGATACATTCTTTCATAAAAATATCTTAAAAATAAAATTAATTTTTTAATTAATAAAGATTTAAAATAGATGGTAACTTTTTTTTTTAATATTGAAAATCTTCTCTTTGCCTCTTTTTCATTTGATTTAAATTTGTCCTTCCCCGCGCTCTTCTATATACATAACCCAGTTCTATTAGTCAAAAAGAATAATTTTTTTTTAAAGTATATCATCTCAATAAATTATCAACAATGCCACCAAAGAAACATGAAACCAAAAATTGCATTCAAGTACGCATAATGAAAAATCAGGCAAATATAGAAAAAGCTCCAAGTAGTATTACAAATTATCTTGGAGCAGTTTGTAATATTCCAATAGAAGACTGTATAGATTTTAGAAATTTTGAAAAAGTTAGTATTTTATTAATTTTATTAATGCTAATTTATTTAATTTAATTTTTTAAAAAAGTTTGAAATCAATGGCATGGTTTCGGTTTTTTTATACAGCCGGAAAAAAAAATTCGAAGTTCTGGCTGAGCTTTTAAATAAAACCGTACAAAGCGAAAAGCCAGGAATTGTGTTAATGGAGGCCGATGAATTTCGACCCGGGCACCAGGTCAATTCCGACCCAAGCATACAAGAATCTGCTGTTGTGGAGCAATCGGAACTAATTGTGGATGAAAATTCTGCCCAAGGTTCAGAGACAGAAATTCAGGCTGGACCATCGGATCAAACCAGGAAAAGAAAAAGAAAGCTGACATTATCAAAATCATTTGATAATCTTTCTTTTGCTGATGATCAGGAGTGGTCAAGCAAAAATAGCAGGAAAAATTCCCACGATCTAATAAATAGGATCGCTGGTGACTTTCTTGCTAATCAGCAAAAAGTAATTTCTGATTTTTTAATTTAAATTTAAAATTTTATGATAAATTTTATAAGTTAATTCATCAAATGGAAAAAATGCAGCAGACAATGAGGGAAATGAGTAAAAAAACTTGACTCATTAGAGCATAATCCTAAAGTCATAAATGTAAGTTAAAAAGATATATAATTTTATCCATTAATTTTTTAATTTAAGTGTTCTGAAATTCTACAGAAAAGAGCACCGGAAGATCCTCTTGAAAAAGTGAGCCAGCGCACAGAAAGTGTTGAATCATCAAATAAAAGTGATGACGACATATTTGCTGAAGATGAATCACTTAAAGTAATTTTAAAAAAAATTAAAAAATCATTCCTAAATTTATATTTTTTAAAGGATAATAAGCACAGGTAATATTTTAAAAACCTTTTAATAAAATATATCGAATGTGAGATTCCGGAAAGATTAAAAAATCTAGGCCTGGACAATTTAAAAATTGAATTTCCAAATTCAATATTAAAAATAAAAGGTAACATCTATTTTAAATCTTTATTAATTAAAGAATTAATTTTATTTTTAAGATATTTTTATGAAAGAATGTATCTTAAAACACGTGTCAGACTGGAAGAAGATGTGGGCGTACAGCGTCGACGCAAGAAAAAAAGGAAAAAATAAACAAAGAACAATACACTGTTTCCATTGAAATTTTGCCCTTTTATATTTTATTTAAAAAAAGAGGGTTCAACTTAATTTTTATATCAAAATAAAGGTTTTTTACTCATCTTTCGGCAAAATTATCTAATTTTTTTAGATTTCCAAAAAAAATGTCAATTTTGGCAAGATGAAAATCTACATTTTTTCATAATAAACTTTACAATTTTACTTGCAAGCAGTCGTTGTTTCTTTTTTTTCTTGGTGAAAAAGAATAATTCTCTATTAAGGATTTATTTTGCTTAGAATTGAATTAAATAACAATTTAAAAATAATAAAAAATATCTTTTGATAAAAGTTAGATAATTTTTAAATAAAAATTCAGATTAAAGATGCAGAAAACTTAATGAACCTTATTAAATACTTAAAATCTTCAAGAATACAACGAAAATTTTAGCGTTTGAGAGTTATTTTTCTAAAGATTTAAGTTGTAATTTTTATTTCATTTAACAAAAAATAATTTTAGTTACAAAAAGTTTTTAAATAAGATTACATAAATATCTATTTAAAAAAGAGGATAATTTTTGAGTCATCTTCTTCGTATTTTTCAATAATCAAATTTTTTTCCAATTGAAAATAGAGCATTACATATTAAATTGGACATAGCATATTTTTTAAAAATTGCACATAAATTAATTTATATATAAATTCATTTTAAAAATTTTAGACAAAGTTTAACTGAAGCTAAAAAATGAATTTAAAAATCAATGATAAAGTTTCATTTAAAAGATCAAATGGTATAAAATTAATATCATGCATTATAATTAAATATTGTTTAAAATTTTTTTAAGGATTAATTCAAATAGGATTTATTAAGAGTATAAATCAAGAAAAATTAGAGCTGGTATGGAATAGTAATCAGAGGACTTTTGCAAAAAATCTTCGAATTGAGGACGTCAAGCTTGTTAAAAATAAATATTTTTCCCTTAAAACATTCTTAATATCATTGATGGTTGTCATTTTTAGTTTGTTTGGAATTTTGATTGGGGAAGGTGTTTATGTTAACTATGTTGAACAAGAAATAGCATATAATAAGTGCTTGCCGTATAAAGATTTAAGTTTTTTTGTTTTTTTTTTCACAGACTTTTGTTCAAAGAGTCCTTCTTTTCTAAGAGCAATCCTTGTTACTTTTTCTGATATAGCTTCTAGTATAGGGCATTGTGGTGGTCTCTACTTAAATTTTTTTTAAAGGATTATTTACAAATGTTGGAATTTTTGGATTTTTTCAAATTGTTATTTGTGTGATCACCTTTGTTATAATTTTTTTAACTTTAATTTTTTTTATATGTTTATATGCTAGAAAAAAATTAGTGTAATATTATTGTTTTTTCTTTAAAAAATAAAATTTTTTTAAAATTTAAATAAGAAAAATATTATTTTATGGACCTTGTTAATGCAGAGAAGTCCGCTATGGGTCTTACTTTCGTCCTGGGTCTCGAGACCAGCAAAAAAGTTCCGCAATATCGTTCCTATTTGATCGTTCCGCAATATCGGGATGATTCGACTATTCTGGCCTTTTAAAGAGAGACCAGCACGAGTCCTTATCCTTATCGCTGGACTAATTTTGTGCTAATAGCTCTTAATACGAGCGCAACCAGCTGCCGACCGAATCATGAGACCGTTTTGTAGATTGGCAAAGAGCGCGTGAGTGATTGGAAATTCCTAATGGAAAGATATCTGTGGGTAGAGCGAAGTAGGCGTCCACCTTTACTTTTCCCTAGATATAGAGCTGTGAGCTGTGAGACCCTTGGCCTGAATCTGACAATCATCGAACTGGGCGAAAATTCTTTCGACCTGGTTGCAAAGAAGCTGGTGGTAGTAGGTGGAGGAGGCTGTTGGAGATCCCTCGCCTATTTGATCATTTTCCTTATCATTTTGCTCTTGAAGCTCGTCTTCCGAGCTTTCTGGATTGTCCATGTACCTCCACGATTCCATAAGGAATTATGGAACATTACTAATTAATTCCATAATTAATTAATAATGTTCGTGTCTTTGTCCCAGAAGTATTTACTAATTACCGGGCGACCGAACTTCCACTTATGAATTAATGAATAATTAGGGTGATTAGTGGTGGGTGAAAGGATATTGTTGACTAAATCGATCCCCGGTGTGAGCTTTGCTAGTTCCTTAAAACCGCATCCTGCTTTTTGAGCGAGTGCGAGACTTAGCTGTAGCTGTCTTGTTGCCTCCTGTTTTAGGAAGCCTTCCTGAGGAGCTAGCAGGCTTTGTGGCTACCACTACTACGTTGTCCCTCTGTGGGATGTAGCTTGCCTTATCTAATGAGAATATCATGATCTTCAAAAAATTTAGGGTCCTATCCCAGCTTCCTTTAGAGACTACTTAACTACCAAAACAAAAAACTTCAATTGAATTAGAATAAAGTCTTTTAAAGTTTATAATAGTTTTTAACCACAATTATAAAAAACGATTAAAAAATTAAATATTAATTATTAAATTTTTCTAATCAATAAGTGGCTCAAGGATACGAGGTCAGCTTTTTTAATGACAATTGGTGCTATTTGTAGAGTACCACAAGTAAAATTGTGATTAATTTGCAGGAGCATTAGGACTTAAAACAGTCAGCATAAAAAAATGAATAAGTCTTAGATTTGCAGGTTAAATAAAATTATGAAAGTTTTTAAGTTTTTTAAAGTTATTAAATTCAAATGATTATTGATAATTCATTGCATATGTAAATGAGTAAAAAGAGATAATATTTTTTTATTAAGAATTCGAATCCAAATCATGTCACAAAAATATAACATTAAAAAAAACCTATTTATTCTTCAGCTCAGATTTGGGCTCTTTTTGACATTTGATTTGATTTTTTGGGGTGTTGTGAATTTCAAAAACAAATAGAAAAAAAATTCATCATGTTTTGATAAATCAAAATTAGAGTTAATAAAAAATATTAGAAAAAATAAGGCCACAAACTGCAACAAAGTATGTTACACTTTATCGCCTTAAATAAAATTTTTTTATTCTATTTTCTGTTTTTTAAATTCACAATACCATTAATGGTAAATAATTTATTTGTTTATTTGTAATTTTATATTTTTGTTAAATAAATGTGAATATTAAATATCTTATAAAAAATTCCAATAAAATGATGATTCGTTCGAATTTATCCATCTATTTTCCTGAATCAAAAACCAAGTTCAGATGCAAAAATTAAGATTTTATCATTCAAGTGAAATTTAAAATTAAACATTGTTTTTTGAAATAAAAGTGATATTCTAAAAAAATGATATTTTTCCTTTTCTCTAAATTTTTTTATCGCTATTAATAATCTAATAAAATATACACTATGTTTAAAAAGTTAATTATTGTATTTAGCAAGTAAAAATTTATTTAAAAAAAATTTACATAAAATTAAATTGATTTATTTTTTTTTAATTCTTTTCTTCTTTTTCTGTAAAACCATTGACTGATTTGTCTTCTTGTGATCTCGAGATTCTCTGCCAATTCAGATATTTGTTCTTTTTGTGGATATGCACACACATTTTCAAAAAATTCATTCAGTTTTATTTCTTCGTTTAATGATATGCGTTTAGACGAATTAAATTTTTTATTTCTTGAATTTGAAATCCATCTTGATATTTGACGGACCGACAAATTTGTTTTTTTAGCTAATTGAATCTTTTCATTTCGAGAAAATCTTTTTGGTATATGAGTGCATCGTAAAGAATCCTGCGATTTTTAAAATTTATTCGTTTTTTTGAATTTTTCTTAATAGGCTGATTATCATTTTTCTTGGACTGTTTTTTATTGATAAATGTATTGAAAACTTTCGATAAACTTCGAAAAGAGACTTTCGAAGAATTAAAAAACATTTTAAAAGCATTGGTAGAAAATCTCCAGCTTAAGTTAGCTGAAGCTCTAAGTGAAGTGAGTAAAATGTTTGAATAACGAATTAATGCCATTTTAAAAATAATCTTAAACATCAAGATAAAAAGATTAAAATAAAATATTGGAATAATAATTATATCAAAAAAATCTAAAATTAAAATACTAACGACAAGAAAAAATTTTTAAGGTAAAAGATATAGAATTTGGAAGAAAAAACCATAATTTTTATCTTTTCTAAAGATATGTTTTCTGCCTTAAAATAAGTTTTTTAGTATAAAAATCTTTATTGAGGTCAATATCGATTTTTTATGTTAAAAAAATAGAATTTGGAAGAAAAAACTATAATTTTTATCTTTTTTAAAGATATGTTTTCTGCCTTAAAATAAGTTTTTTTAGTATAAAAATCTTTATTGAGGTCAATATCGATTTTTTATGTTAAAAAAATAGAATTTGGAAGAAAAAACTATAATTTTTATCTTTTCTAAAGATATGTTTTCTGCCTTAAAATAAGTTTTTTTAGTATAAAAATCTTTATTGAGGTCAATATCGATTTTTTATGTTAAAAATATAGAATTTGGAAGAAAAAACTATAATTTTTATCTTTTTTAAAGATATGTTTTCTGCCTTAAAATAAGTTTTTTTAGTATAAAAATCTTTATTGAGGTCAATATCGATTTTTTATGTTAAAAAAATAGAATTTGGAAGAAAAAACTATAATTTTTATCTTTTTTAAAGATATGTTTTCTGCCTTAAAATAAGTTTTTTTTAGTATAAAAATCTTTATTGAGGTCAATATCGATTTTTTATGTTAAAAAAATAGAATTTGGAAGAAAAAACTATAATTTTTATCTTTTTTAAAGATATGTTTTCTGCCTTAAAATAAGTTTTTTTAGTATAAAAATCTTTATTGAGGTCAATATCGATTTTTTATGTTAAAAAGTAAGAATTTTCGCTGAAACTTGATTCAAAAAAGATATTCTTAAAAATATAATATTTTTTTATTTCGATAAAAAAGTTGTAGTAAAATAATTTTTTTTCAAACAAAATCTAAAAGGAGATGCAATTATATATTTTTTTTCTTTTTTTATTTTGTTTAAATTTCAAAAAAAGTAAAACTTTATCATCTGCCCATATAATTTCTAATAAAAAAAATGTAAACACTGAAACATTTTCTAGTCATTTTCCTCCAAACACTTTTCATGGTGTAAGCAACGCTGTGGCATGTGATGATAAACTTCGTTGCCTAAAAATTATTGAATTTTCAATATCTCCAAATCATTCATTGAATTGTTTCGACAAATATCTACCAATTATTTTTGGCGATTCTCAGATTGGTTTTTATCCACGGGATGGAGGCATTTTATTTTACCATCAAAAAATTCAGAAACATGTCAAAAAATTAAAAGGTAATTTTTTGATTGCAGTAAATTTTAATTTTCTTACTCTAATTTCTTTTGTTAGGTTTAAAATAAATGAAGAACAAGTTCTAATTATAATTAGGGAAACAATAGCAATTAGCGACATAAAAAATGTAGAAGAGACAATTGAATGGCTCTTATTTAAAAATAATGAGTTCGCTTGTTGGCTTATGTTCTCATTTGGATTATACGATGAAGAAAAAAACAGAATTTTTTATTTTGTTGGATTAAAAGTATTTTTTTATTTGAAGATTTGAATTTAAAATTTGTTATCTATTTAGGATCTAGTGTTTATCGGAGCTTGTCTTCTTACAGTGAAATCTATTTATACAAAACTGTGCATAATTTACATTTGTATTAAAGTTTTAACAGAAGAATCAAGAGTAAAATGTCAGATAAAAAAAGTTAATGAAACCAAAAAATCAAAGTAGATTTTTCAATTTTTTTTGTATTTTTTTCAAATAAAAGTTTAAACTATATTTATTATATCACTCTAATCGATAATAACACAAAATATTATTTTTATGAAATTTTTAAGAACTCAATCTTCATTTTTTAGATAAAAAAATAAATTAAAATGTCCACGAAAAAGATAGAAACAGCTATAAATTCGCATAATTGCTGTTTTATTTGTAGACGGAAGCGTTCTGATAGGATTAAACTGCGAACAATTAATAAAAATTCAATTATTCATGCATTCAAAATGAAAAGAATAATTATTGATGAAAATGCAAGATGCTGCAGAAACCATCTTGATAATAATGGTTGTATTAAAGAGGAACTTTATGGTCAAATTCGTACAAAAAAAAAATTATAAGAATCAATTAATAAAAATGTTTGATATGTTTGAAGTCGGTGAAAAAAGTGTGTTTGAAAAATTTAAAGATATTTCTTCTGTTCAAGACTCACATTGTATTGAAATTACAGGTTGGACAAAAAAACAATTTTTAGACTTTTCTAAATTCATCACTAGCATAAAAAATAGTAAAAATCGTTCGAAAGAACAGCTGATTGCTCTTTATCGATACTGGTTAAGAACAGGAACAAACCAATCAGTACTTGCTAAAATTTTTAAAAAGGGATGTTCTCAACAAGCCATTAGTAAATACTTGTCTCAAATACGAAAGGCAATAAACGATGATTTTGTTCCATTTTTTCTTGGAGCTGATAGAAAAAGAGAATTTTTTTTGAAACACAACAATGAAATGGTAACAGAACTTCTATCAATTAAGAATGAAGAACTTGTTATTGTTTGTGATGGTACCTATACTCGCATTGAAAAAAGTCAGAATAATAACTTCCAGTATAAAAGTTGGAGTGTTCAAAAATCAACATCATTACTTAAGCCTTTTATTATATGCTGTAGTGATGGATATATTATTGACTGTTATGGATCATTTTCTGCAAATATGAACGATGCTTGTATATTTGAATATATATTGAAGACAGACTTAGCTCTAAAAGAAAAGATTCTTCTTCCTGGAAAAACAATTATCTTTCTCGATAGAGGTTTGTAAAAATTTATAATTTGCACTAAAGAATTTTATTATGTGAATTGTTAAAAATAAAAGATTTATTTAAAAGGATTTAGAGATGTCGTATTACAACTTAGAGAAAAATACGATTTTGATGTAAAAATTCCAACTTGTCAGCAGTTTTTAAATAATGATTTGGATGAGTCTAATTTAAAATCTAAACAGCTTTCTACCAAACAGGCTAATGAAACACGAATGGTAACAAAGGTAAATTAAATTATGTTTTTTATTAAAATTTTATTTGATTAATTAAGTGTCGATTCATAGTTGAAAAAAAAATCGGCGAAATTAAAAAATTTAGGGCTTTAGAAAATGTTCGAAATACAGCTATTGGTCATATTCAAATTGACTATCGAATAGCATCAGCAATGATTAATTTCAGCCATATTAGTTGTTCCCCTGATGGAAATCATGGAAAAAAAATTGCGCGAAGAATGATTAGAAAATCAAAAATAACCAAGAATGAATTAGAGTTTTTAATAGGAAAACATTTGGAAACAAAATTGATAGCATCTATTTCGATTTCAAGTATTGTTGATTTTCCAATTCTAAGACCAAAACAAATGATGAGAAAGTTATTTCTTGGATCATATCAGTTAAAGCAAGCTAGAGCCTACGCTGATGACCTTTTATTTAATAAAACAGCTTACATTGTTAGCTCAAGATTGATGAAGAATATGTCAAATAGGGTTTTAACTGATGAATATGAAAATTCAAAAATCCTTGCATTTGAAATAATTTCACGTCATAGAAGATCTAAAAAAATCTAAAAGATATTGGGCAAACCAGCTATGTTAAACAGTTTAAAAATACATACAAAGTTTTTATCAAATATATACCTGGATTAAATCATTCGAAGTCAATTCAAGGTAAATTCAAAATTTTACACTATTTACTAGGTAATCTTTTGATTTTAATTTTTATTTAAGCTCATATATGCACATGTTTGTCAGGTCGTCGAATAGTCGGATGCTGTAGCCATGTCGCAACTGTGATTTATTATTTAAGCTATTTAAAATATAGAACACCTGGTATCATATCAAAAGGAAGACATTTAAACGAAATTCCTATCGATATACAGAATCAACAGTTGCCTAACAAACCGAAAAATATTAAAGGAAAGAGAAGTAGAAAAGAAAGTTCAAGTGATTCGGAATATACTACTAGTTGTTCAGATTCAAGTGATATTGAAATTGAAATCCTTCAAAAGGAATTGAATCAAACTCATGAAATATCATCAAACGATTTAACAAGTATTGAATCATTCAAAAATCACATACCAAAGTGGGGAGCTTTCATTGAATACAAAGGGGAAAAAAACGTTTTTGTTTCAAAAACTTGCTCAATTGATTATATTCTTTTAGCATTCTGGTATCTTTATAAAAAAATTCTTCTTATTTTCAAAATATAATAAGTAACAAGTTGACTATAGTTATAAAAGACATTATAGATGAAGTGGATAAAAAGAATTTCGATAAAGCTAAAGAATTATGGATTAAACAAATAATGAGCTATGATACAAAATTAAATTTTTCTGAAAATTTTATTGAAATATCACTTGATAATAATGAAGAAGATAATTTTTCAAAGAATTTAAAAGAATTTCAAAAGTATGTATTTATTCAACAAAGTTGTTCAAGATGTGAAAAAATGAGAGAAATATTCCCAAAGAATCTGATGTCATACTTTTTAAAAAATCTAATTCAAAAATTAAGTTATCAGCTGAAAATGAAGAAAGATGCAAGTCATGCAAGTTGACTTTTGAATTCAACGTTAAATTTTTTAATCAGCCTACATTTTTGTTTATAAAATCAGCAGAGAAGAACATTTTTATCCATGAATTACCAGATGTTATAACATGTGATAATAGAAACTATAATTTTCTTTGTGCAACTTTAAACAAACCAGGCCATACTGTTTCAATTTTTAAGCTAAAAAATGATTTTTATGTGGTTGATGACATATATAAAACTGTCAAAAAATTATCTAAATATGGAAAAAATCTGAAAAAGAAGAGAGATCATTTTTATTTTCAAAAAGCAACCATCAGTTATTCATTTTATTATTTAATCAATAGTTTTTAATTTTTTTAAAATTTTTTTGAATAAACAAATTATTAATTCATTTTCTATTTACTAACATTTAAACGTTATAACAAAAAAAAAATTTAGACGTATGTTGATTTTTTAAATATATGTTGATAAGTAAAAAAATTAAATATTAATTACAACTAATATATTTACAAAATTTTAATGGATCGCAGCAAATTTTTTACAATTAAATTATACAAAAAGCAACAAAGACAATTAACCAGAACAAGTTAGAAGGAAATATTAATACAAAAACAATGGATCAGAAACATGAAACAGGATGAGAAACTAATTCTCTTGTTCTGGTTGAATCAGTATCATTTAGTTTTTCTAATTTAAAATGTTCCCTTAAAAATTGAGAATTTTCATATTGGTTTTCATAAATACAAACATCCTTTTAATGAAATTGTGTAAAAAAATGCCATTTTTTTATCTTTGTAAATTACTTCGAAGCTATCGTCATTTGTCTGATTATACACTTCTTCAGAAACGATTGCAGATTGAAGCTTAAAAAAAATTTTGCTTATTCTTTTATAAGATATTTTTGAAAAAACCTCGTTAAGATCTCTCAAAAATGCTTTGGCAAATTTTGGTTGTGCGCACAGACAAGGCTGTCGATCAATTATAGGAACATTTTGGTCCTGGCCCTTTAAAAATATTTAAAAGGAAAATGCAAGACAATTTATTACCAAAATCTGATTCCGATTATCAGCTGAAAAACGTGAGACACCATTTTGACCAATACTTAAGTTCAAATCTGAATTTGGGTTCTTAATTTAAAAATAAAAAAATTGCTCAGCTTTTAGAAAAAGAAATTACATTTTTTTGAAAAATAATTTTTTTTCAGTAATGATACAGATAAGCAAATTAAAAATACAGTCAAAAGAACTATAAAAAATCTGGTCATTGATATCATATTTATATCAATTCTGATATCTATTGAATTTTTAGAATTGTTCAAAAAGTTTGAAACTGTCAAATTCGTTGAAATCGAAGACTTTTTAGCTGCAATTTTTGTACTTGACCAAAATTTCTCCAAAAACGCATTGAACGAACTCACTTTATAAAAGAAATATTAATGAAAAAAAACAAGTTGAAACCGGATGGTAAAGAAAAGCTTAAAGAAACTTTTTGAGTAAAAAAAATAGATTAGAAAAGAAGATCAAAATACAAAGAAATCGGTTCAAACTTCTTTTAAAACAGATTTCATAAGGCCATTAAAATTTTGAGCTAGGTTAAAAAGAGACTGACTGAAATTTCAAAATCAAAAAATTCATTTTTTAAAATGACTAATCATTTTTGAAAATTTTGTTTCAATAAACAATTAAAAAAATTTTTCTTGAGATGTATGCTATAATTTTTTATTAATTTTAAATCATTAATATGGAAAAAATAAATTGAAAATAATATTTCAAAATGAATATTGACAAATGAAACAAAATAAAACTTAACAAAAAGTTTAAATATTTTAGATTATATTAAATTTTTAATTGCTTTTGCTTTCCTCTGCGTTACTGGTTTAAATTCATTTTTTTTCATTTTTATTTCTTTTTAAAAAGTAGTCGATAATTGATGAAAAAAAATTTATGATCAAAAATAAGTAAATTATTGATAATCCAAAATACTTTAAATTATTTACCTTTTTATTTTGGTAAAGCCTTTAAAGGGAAATAATCATTTAGATAAAAAAATTTTTCAAATCATGAATATCATCCCAAATAAAATAAATCATTGTTTTTTAAAAATAAATTAAATAAATATAAAATAAGATTTTAAGTATTTAATAAGGTTCATTAAGTTTTCTGCATCTTTAATCTGAATTTTTATTTAAAAATTACATAACTTTTATCAAAAGATATTTTTTATTATTTTTAAATTGTTATTTAATTCAATTCTAAGCAAAATAAATCCTTAATAGAGAATTATTCTTTTTCACCAAGAAAAAAAAGAAACAACGACTGCTTGCAAGTAAAATTGTAAAGTTTATTATGAAAAAATGTAGATTTTCATCTTGCCAAAATTGACATTTTTTTGGAAATCTAAAAAAATTAGATAATTTTGCCGAAAGATGAGTAAAAAACCTTTATTTTGATATAAAAATTAAGTTGAACCCTCTTTTTTTAAATAAAATATAAAAGGGCAAAATTTCAATGGAAACAGTGTATTGTTCTTTAATTTCTTTTTGTATATTTCTAAATAAATAAAATTGAAAAGTAACTTTAATTTTTTTCTTTATTTAAAAAACAATTAAAGTTAAAAAATTTTTTTTAATGATGAGTTGGAGGGGTCGGACGGGTTGATTGAGAAAGTGATGACTCGGATGGTTTGGGCGGGTTCACTGAGAAAGTTATATGAGTCGGATGGTTCGAACTGGTTGTCTGAAATAGTGGACATGATCAGACGAGTGGAATGGCAGACTGTGTTGCTGACAAATCGAGCTAAAAATAAAAAATTTTTAATTTCTTTGCTTAAGGAAAAAAAAGAAAAAAAATTCATTTATTGCTCTGAAGAGTTGGCTTAAATAAAAAAATAAGAATAAATTTGGAAAATTAAATTTTATTTGAAGATACAAAAAAGAGTAAAACACTCCACGAATAAAATTTAAAATTTAAAATTTAATAGCGGTATCAAAATTAAATTAACAAAAGTAATTAAAATTTTTTGAATTAAAAAAAAATTTTAAGATAAAAATATTAAAGTTTTAATAAAATGTGAAATGGTAGACATGGCCGAAAACCATGGCCGACATGGCCGAAAACCATGGCCGACATGGCCGAAAACCATGGCCGACATGGCCGAACAACTTGGCCGACATGGCCGAAACCCTTGGCCGAAATCGCCGATATAGCCGAACAACTTGGTCGACATGGCCGAACAATTTGGCTGACATGGCCGATCAACTTGGCCGACTAGGCCGGCCGCGCCGACGCCATCGAAAGGCCGGGCCGACAAAATGGCCGAGGCCGTGCCGGCCGACCGAACTGCGTTACGATTTTTTCAGAAGCGCTGTACATATGAATTTCCATAAAATATTAGCAATTTGTTCGTCTGATTTACTTTTTATAAGTTCGGCATATGGGAACTTGGTTAAGTATTCGGTAATTACCATTATTCCAGTGAAGCCTTCCTCTGTTACTGGTATGCTAAATACCAAATCTTTTCCGATTCTATCAAAGACACCATTAATGGTAATTGCTTTCGCAGGATGTTCCTTTGCAGGGGCTAAATTATTTCTCTTACACACTTCGCAACTTTGTACAAAAGCTTCAATGTTTTTTTCCAAGTCTTTCCAAAAGTAATCCTCTTTAATTCGTTTTGTTGTTGACACTACTTGAAAATGACCCAAAAAATGTGCTTTTAAAATAATACCGCTTCTGTTACTAGGTTTTGGTACCAAGCGTGATATATTATCTCGTCCCATTTTAAAAATTTTATCTTTTTCTCTATCGTTGTAATACTGAGTTGCTGCTTTCTTAATTCTTTTAATTTGCTTTTTGGACAATCCATTTTGAAATCGACCATTTTTTGGAAAATAAAGTCTTGATATCATCTACATAGACATCAAGACTTTTACGTGCAGTTGTGTCAATATAATCGTTATCAGTAATAGTTTTTAGTTAAAGCACTGGCCGACTAACAGCATCCGCGTTTAAATGTTGGGTTCCTTTCCTTTGGACTATCTCAAAGTAATAAGCTTGTGAATAGATAGCCCAACGGGCTTATTTTCCCGTAGGTTCATTGAAGTTCATAAGCCACATCAACGTGTAGTGATCCGTATTCACTAGAAATTTGAATCCATACAGCTCGTTGCGAAATTCTTTAATTGCTGACATAACTGCCAATATTCTCTTTTAGTGCTGCTGTAATGAATTTCGGCACCTTTGAGTAGTCGTGACGCGTAAGTGCATACATATTCGTTTCCATTTTGCAACAATTTGTGCTAGAATAGCGCCAATCCAATAGCCTGAAGCGTCGCAATGAAGTATAAATTTTCGTTTCCAATCAGGTTGTCTAAGGACAGGTTCTGACGTCATGATCAATTTTAGATTTTCGAACGATTCATGTTGAGGTTTTCCCCATTCAAATTTAACATCTTTTTTTACTATGTCGTTCAATGTTTTTGCAATTTTCGCAAAATCTTTTACAAAAATTCTATAATAACCACATAAACCTATGAAACATTGAACATGCTTAACATTTTTGGGAGCTATTCTTTTATTGATAGTCTCAAGTTTAGCTGGATCCATTTCTACTGTGGATCTTGATACAAAATGACCAAGAACCTTTACTTTTTTGGCGAACTAAGTGCATTTGTTTGGTTTTACCTTAAGTTCTGCTTTTCTAAGAATGTTTCCTACTTCTATCAGATGCTCTAGATGTTCTTCTATTGCTTTCGAGTGAATAATGATATCGTCAAGGTATACATCTACAAACATTTTATTGCCAAATAACCTGTGCATTAATCTGCTGAATTTAGCTGGGGCATTTTTTAATCCAAAAGGTAACCTTTTCAATTGGTAATATCCGTCTGGAGTGGAGAATGCTGTTTTATCCTTTGAATTTGGGTGCATTTCTACTTGTCAGTAGCCAGACGTCAAGTCAAGTGTGGAGAAATATACTGAGCCACTTAAACGTCTGAGAATGTCGTCAATTCTTGGAAGAGGCCAATTTCAGTAACCGTCTTATGGTTTCACTCTCTGTAATCGACACAAAATCTTTATGAGCCGTCCTTTTTGGGCATCAAGACATCTGGTGCCGACCACGGTGAGCTTGATTCTTCAATGATATCTTTTTCGAGCATGGACTGAACTTCTTTCCCAATATATACTCTTTCCATAACAGACTTTCTGTATGGTCTGATAAAGATTGGTGTGTATTCCGTTAGCTTAATGAAATGCTTGTCGACATTAGATTTTTTAAGATGACTTACTCCTGCTGCGAATCTATCTTTTAGAGCATTAATAGCTTGCCTAAAGTGGTTGAAATCATTATCTTTTAGGTCCTCTTGTGGTTTAATAACGAATTTAGTTTTTGATTTTTCTAGAGGCCATTCGTCCTCGGACAGTTCAAAATCATCAGCGAATTTGGTACTACACGCTTCTTCCGTGAGCAGTGTGTCCATTTCGTCTTCATCCGAGTTCATCAAGATTAAATCGCTAGGAAATTTTATCAATTTTTAACTAGGATTTAGACTAGCAACTGTTTGCATAAACCAATCGAGACCTAGAAGTCAATCGTTACCCTCGTTGTCTATTATCAAAAACTCCATAAAGCATACATGACCCCGAATGTCCAGATTTATTTTTTCTGTTTTGCCGACAACCATGCTTATTGTATTATCAACTGTTTTAATTTTCGAACTGGATGGTAAAATTCTTAATCCAAAATTATTTACAGTTTTGCTTGAAATAATAGAGCTTGTGCATCCGCTGTCTATAGCGAACTTAACTGGTCTACCGTCTACAAGACCATTTATTCTCAGTAAGTTACCTGTTATGCAAACGTCCAATTTGATTGCCTTTAATTCGGAGCTTAAAGTTCTTTGAACATCGTCTGGCTTATAAGTGGCTAACAAGTGAGATTTAACTCAACCCATGTCAGGTTTTCTTTCTTTTTCTTAAGATTCCTGACCAATTGCAAAGCATTTCCTCTTAAAAATTTGTTAACTGCAGTGACAAATCTATTTTTATCAAATCCCTGGTTTTCCGCCTCTGTTTCGACAAGGTAGATCCATTCCTCAATTTTATCCTTGTCGTTACCATGTAGTTTTGGGATATCATCCATCTTAAACTGTGGACGTCTATTGGAAACCCTATTTTCTATTGGCGACATGTCTGGTTCAGTAATTTGCTGTTGTTGAAGAGTACTTTCCGTTGAAGTTGATAAGCTTGATTGGGGTGTTGATTTGTTGTGATGGCTTGCATTTGGCTGTTCCTTTTTCTTTGCTACAAGTACCGCTCTTTGGGTCAGAAGAGTAATTAAAAGTTTCTTAGGAGCCGTAGTAGCCGTTATTTTTTCTAACCAATCAGCTTGTCCTACTTCTGAACCATTTACTAATGTTCCATTTTCCTCAAGCTAGTGAAAATCGGTTTCCAAGTGGTTCTGAGCTTTTATCATGTGTACAAGTGCCTGAACGGGTAAACTTTCGCAATATTCCATGGATATTGGCAATGAAAAGAAACTCATTTTGGACATTATTACTTATCGCTGCTACCAAGATGTGAATGACAAAACAAGTATACTTTTGAAAAGTTTATTAAATAATTGTTGAGCTCTAACAATTAATATATTTAGTGTGATCCTAAAATATCTCCCTCAGCACTGAGAATGGAATCATTATTTATACCCATGGGTTCGTGTCAAGAACACGGGCTTATAATCAAGACAAGATGTGAGCTATTATGTAAATGTTTATATCAGCATCTAGAAGCGTCTATCTTCTGAGATACGTGACAAGTGTATTAATTCTTACTTATCTTTGCGCATCAGTTGAGAAGCTGATGATCAAGTGATACGTAGGGTGTATTACACCCAGCATACCTTTCCACTCAATAACTTGGGACATTAACTTGGCTCAATAATTTAGTTCGGTTACCTCGGACAGATAGCGATTTTCTTTACATTGTGGTGATTGTCTGCCATTTTTCGAAATTTGTGGAGTTGTTTCCGCTAAAGTCTCATAAAGCGGAAGAAGTGGCGGATTATTTGATTCAATTTATCAGTCGGCACAGAAAACCGGAAGCTACGCCGTCGGACCGAGGAACCATCTATGGTCGAAAACCAAAGTTATCCATGGATCTGTTGTTCACTGCCCCAGACTTGGATTTGAATTTAGATGTACTGTCATATGCAAGTAAATCCCAAGCCAATCTGCTCAGATGTTATGACACCGTAGCCCTAAATGGAGGCGTCAAGTTGAGCAAATTTAAATTCAACGCGGACAGAAATGTAAGACATTTTGGCTACTCCCTCGGGGACCGGGTATACTTGCTAAACAGGCGAGCAAAAAAGGTGTGTCAAAGAAACTGAGCCATAAATAGAAAAAATGAAGAAACAGTTGGTCCACGCAAATAGGTTAAAAAGGTGTATTAAAACCCCTAGTAAAACTTGCTATAAAACAATTATCGAAAAATCGATGACCAGTCAAGGTGGCGGCCAAGTCGAATGGTCGCCAGACGCCGAAAATCAAGTAACCGAAACAAACGAGGTACAGAGCAGCGCTGCTGAAGGGGACTATGGCAGTTACTGGATGGATCCAAATTTCCTGGATCTGCACGAAAACAAGAGCCAGCCAGTAGCCTGTCCCAAATCGGATGATACGGATATCTCCGTTTTCGAGCCTAACCAAGTGGAGGTTGCAAAAAAAGAATTTGACGGGGGTAAACCGGAAGAAACCGTGGGTTTCAAAAGATCTAGAAGGCCATCAGATCGGTTGCTATATACCTAATTACATTAGACAATTTAAAAAAAAAAAAAAAACTTTTATTAAGATAGTTATGCTTTTATGCTTTCTATAGCTCGTTAAAAAAAAAAAGAAAAAAGAGTGGATCTGGACTAATGGTGGTAGCCAACGTTGTGGACTGCTGAGATGCCGCATTGTTGAAAGGCGTCCACATCCACTTTTTCTCTTGACCATGAACAAGATTCAGGAGAAACGATGGCTCTTAAAAATGATCCGGTCCACACCCTTTGGAAGGCAGTTAATTACTTGCGGACCGGAAAACTAAATTTCCGTACCCTCAGAGCCCACTGATCGGTGGGATCAGACCACTCCCGCAAAGACAACAACCAGCAATACAACCAACAGTGAGACGGAGAAGACGACCGACATCATACCCATTACCACACCAGGTCGGTTTTAGGTGTGGAGAAGGGTATGTTGTCCTCTAACCCCGAATCACAGATCAGTGTTCGCCTGGACACCCTGATCGTAGCGGTCATCGGACGAGGTAGAGGCAACGACTTTGGCCAAAGCTCAGAGCTCAAGGGGACCCACTAACCAGATTAGATTTCTTAAATCTTTTTATTATTTAATTTTGCTTCTTCTTATCTTCTTTTTGTCTTTTTTCTTTCAAAATGATTTTTCTTTTGAGACCGATTTATAATCAGCTGAGAAATTTCTGGAGTCGGACGATTCATAACTAGATAGAGCTTGAAAACATCTACAAGAATAATACGGGTTTTTCATACTTTTATTTTACAGGAGCGAGATTTTTGAAGGGTCCAAAAGTTTTCACCAAATTAACTTTTAATTAAGCGGGTTTACAATATTTGACAAAAAAATCACTATTATTCCCAAAGTATCAAAAATCAAGACATTTTTCAAACCGATTGGGGACAGGCTACATTTGAAAAGCAAGACAGTTGAGAAAATAACTGCGCTTGACGCGCTTTTCATTTGGTGTAGGGATAATAAGGTTATCCCAAATGATCCAAATGTAATGTTTTGTCCAATTCATCAAACCGATGGTGACCGTGGAACAATAACAGCATTGAGTATTTTCTTGACTACAATCAAGCTGATATCTTAAGTAGAAGAAGATGGTAAGTTTCAAAATTTATTTTAAATTTCTTGTATATAAAAATTATTTTTAAATTATTTGTAAGCAACCGATTCTACATGCAAATTGGTTTGGAATGGATATAAGACTCCGTTAGTTGACTAATGCGAAAGAGGTAAAAAATTCCATCTTTTTGGAATTGCTGTCACAATGTGCGAATAAAATAATGACTTTGAATTTCTATTTCAAGCTCTCAAATAGAGAGTAAAGAAATTATTTGAGCGACTAATTCAACCAACAGTTTTACACGCAGATAATGCAGAAGGTGTTTGATGGTAGATCACAAAGTCATTCAGTAACAAACAATGCACTTGAAATCCACAACAAATTAATCAAAGATTTGGTCGAGAGAAAGTCTATGCCATTAGCTGATTTTCTTATGAAAAAAATCAATGCTGTTCTTTAATTTTATGTCGTTTCAGAGTAATGACATCAGTCCGGGTCTGTAAGAATTTTTAAAAGCGCTCAATGTCACTATAGACTACTTCAAAAAAGGTTTTGCATGGCAGATACTTAAAATTGTTAAGACAAAATTTGGTGGTAAAACTTACTTTTTCGTCCAACGCACACCGAAGGCCAACCAGACATCCACATCAACCCAAGCTTCAACATCGACCCAAGCATCAACAAGCAGAAAAAAGACAAAGACCTCCAAAAAAAATGTAAAGAAAGTAGAAAATACATTACAGGAATAAGAAACATTCAAACCAAAAGACAAGGAACGCTGTTAGAATTATATTCAGTAATAAGTCAATGTGAGTGGAACAGCTTTCAACATTTCGTAGATACTTTCAAGAATTAAGCATTATTCGTCGAAATGAAGACAATTTGTATTTAAGCACAAATTCTTGTCTTTATTGGTTTCAACATAACATAAATAAAGGCTTAAAATTTTCTTTATGAAAAAATTCACAAATAAGTTTTTTTGATACAAAAAACATTTCAGAATTTATTTAAATCTCTTTATCATAGAGTTTTAGATTATTTTTAAATGGCATCAATTCGTTTAAATTCGAATGTTTTATTTACAGTTCTAAGAGCCTCAGCTAAATATTAGAATTTCTACCGATGCTTCAAAATGATCTTAAATTCTTTAAAAATCTTTTTTCGATGTCTTTTGAAAGTTAAGAAAAAAGAGAACTTAGGAAAGATGATAATGAACCTTTTAAGAAAAATTAAAATTAAATGATAAATATTAAAAATTTGTGCTTATCAACAAAGAATCCAAATGCCTGAATTGGCGGAAAATCTCTAACTGAACCAAACGCGAAATTCGTTTAAAAATTGGCATGTTTCGGATTCATGCTGAATACGATGCTTCAGGATGAATGGTTTTCTGTAGAACCTTTTCTGGTTTAAATAAAGAAGAAAATAAAAAAAATCAATCAATTGAATTCGATGTAAAATTCTTTTATTAGTAAACTTTAACTTACTGATTGCATAAATTAATTTTTTATTTCTCGTGTTTATTTTATAAGATTGTTAATTGCTTTAAAAAAATTAAAAATATCATTGGGAAAAACTTTAATAGAGAAATGGAATCATTTAAATTTTTATTTTATTTCCTAATTTAACTTATTAATTAAAATAGACTTTTGAATTTTTGAATTTTTTTCAAAAAAAAAATTGAAAAGAACGCACCAAAATATAAGCACACGTAAGCCAAAAGTAAGGAAAAAAGCACAAGTAAGCCAAAATAAAATAAAAAGCACGCAGTATTTGTCAAATGGACTCAAATTTTATGCTTGAAACAAACTGGCCAACGTTTGGACAGGGAACCGTATCTGGGCATTCAAAAACTTTGCATGAATGGTGCGGTAATATTTCGAAATTCGTCCTGGAGCTTTCAAATCATGTGAAACATCTAGAGGAAAGAGAAATTGAGAAAGACATTGAAATAAACAAACTGAAATTTGAATTAGCAGCAGCAAATAAAACTGCAAACTCATCCAACATCAGTAGTCAGTGGGTTCAAGTTGTAAAACAAGGGACAAAAAATGCAAAAAAACCAGCCGACCAGATAGCTGTAGCAAATGCAACCATCAGCGAAATGAATGAAAGAATCAAAAGAAAAAAAAATGTGATCATTTATGGTGTGCCAGAATCAAAGAAAGAGATTCTAACAGACAGGAGGGCAGAAGATGAAGAAAAAATCAAACAAATTTTGACCACTATTGGAAAAGGTGATGTCAAGCCAGCGTATTCAAGAAGCTTGAGATCGAAAGACCAAAGTAAACCAGGCCCAATTCTAGTAGAACTCAAAGAAGAAGCAAACAGAAATCCACTACTCCTAGCAGCCAAAAAGTTGCGAGATTCAAATAATTTCAAATCTATTTATCTTAGTCCAGATTTGACTGAAACCGAAAGAGCTTTAGACTATGAATTGAGGAAACAAAGAAACGAAGCAAATAATGGTCTTTCACAAGACTCGCCCTTTCGATATGGCATCGGTGGAAATCAGATCGTCAAATTCAAGAAGCAATAATCGTTCATCAAAAGCGTCATCACATGTGGATAATCTCGAATCTTTAAAATGTATGTGTTTAAATACTACTTCCTTGGACAATAAACTTGATTAATTCAGTGTTGTTATTGAAACATATAGCCCACAAATTGTGGCAGTTAGTGAGACTTGGTTAAGAGGAACTCAAACGCAAACATTAAAGGATACAATTTGTACAGAAAGGACAGAAGTGATGGACGCAGAGGCGGGGGTGTATGTCTCTACATTGATGAAAATATCGATTCATTTGAATTAAATGATGCAAGTTTTAATTTAAGTAAAATAGAACAAATTTGGGTAGTTGTTAACTTTAACTGTGAAAAGTATTTAGTTGGCTGTCTTTATAGGCCAAACGATTTTGTTGATATGAACGATTTTGATTTAGTCTTCAAACAAGCTAAAGACTATGTGGATGAAAGAGGTTTTAAGGATATTCTAATAATGGGTGACTTTAACTTTCCATCAATCATTTGGTCAAATGGCTGTGTTTCAGAAATCTTAAACGAAAATGGCATCGAACATAAGTTCAGCGAGACGCTAAGCGACACTTTTTTATATCAGCATGTAAATGTTCCAACATTTCAAATGTCAAACGAAAAAGCTGTCAACACTTTGGGTTTGATTTTCAAGACTCAGTCTGGCAGTGTGTATGCAATCGATACAACATTTGTGCTTGGTAACATTAATAAAGGACATCTGGTTATCGTTTTCAATTTTGTACTTAAAAACAAGGTTAGTAAGGAATCATATATTATTGAAAAATTTTTTTATAGTAAAGCTGACTTTGAAAAATTTCTGATTTTTTATCAAATATTGATTGGGTGCACTTATTTGAGAATTTAAATATTCAGGAAATGTACAATGAGTTTATTTTCTATGTCAGCGAAGCTAGTCATCGATTCATTCCAGTGACGGATGGCTCTAAAAGAAAAGTATCTCAAAACCTTGGATAAAAGATGATCTCAAGATCTTAATTAGGAATAAGAAAAATCTTAGATACAGGAACTGTTCATGTAACTGGAAGGATATGAATCTTTATAATGATTACAAAAGTATCTGTAAATTAGTTTCTTCGGAAATAAAAAGAGCCAGACTAACTTATGAACAAAATTTAGTAGATAAAGCTAAGAAGAATCCAAAATTATTATACAAATATCTAAATGATCAACAAGTAATCAGAGAATCAATCAAAGCATTAAAGAAGTCAAACAATGAATTAACGCAAGAACCGAAAGAGATATCAAATCTACTAAATAAATGTTTTCAAGATGTTTTTGTTACTGAACAAGATGGGGAGCTTCCACCTTTTGTAGCTGAACTAAATGAAAACTGTTCAGAATATATTGACATTGAACCAAATGATATTAGTTATGAATTGGTTTATAAAAAATTACAAGACCTTAATCAAAATAAATCATGTGGTGTAGACAAGCTTCATCTGCTATTGCTAAAAAACTGTGCAGAAGCCTTTACTGTTCCTTTAACTTTAATTTTCAGAAAGTCTTTATCTAATAGTCAGCTTCCAATACAATTCAGATCAGCAAATATTACTCCATTTTTTAAAAAAGGTGATAAATCAACGGCCAGCAATTATCGTCCCGTGTCTTTAACTTCAATTCCGTGCAAAATAATGGAAAGCATAATAAGAACCAAAATGGAAGACTATCTTTATATGAACAATATTTTATCTAAAGAACAGCATGGATTTGTCAGGAAAAAGTCATGTACATCTAATCTTATGGAAACTCTAGATTTCATCTCAATGAGTCTAGACAAAAAATTCCTGTTGATGTAATTCTGCTAGATTTTGCGAAAGCATTTGAAACTGTTCCGCACAGACGACTAATAGCTAAATTGAAAGCGTATGGCTTTGATGGTCTGACACTAAAATGGATTGAAGCTTTTTTAAAAAATAGAAGACAACGAGTTGTTCAAGGTGAAATTTTGTCGGATTGGGTTGAGATTTTTAGCGGTGTACCACAAGGATCAGTGATTGGTCCACTTTTGTTCGTTTTGTATATCAATGATCTACCAAAAGGAATAGAGAATATTGTCAAAATGTTTGCAGATGATACAAAAATATTCTCGCAAACGGTATCAGAAATGTGCGCAGTGAAACTTCAATCAGATTTAGATTTAATTTTCAAGTGGACTCAAGATTGGCTTCTTCTCTTCAACACATCAAAATGTGTGGTTATGCATTACGGTCATAAAAACAAAGAATTCACTTATTCTATTAATGGTAAACAGTTATCAACGTCTGAAACCGAAAGAGATCTTGGAGTTATCTTCAATACAAATCTCAAATGGAAAAACCAAGTGATAGAGGCTACAAACAAAGCAAATCAAATGTTGGGTCGCATCAGGAAATCATTCGCTCGTTTTGATTGTAAGTTATTTAGATCATTGTATTTAACTTTTGTTCGTCCTCTTTTGGAATTTGCTGTGCCTGTATGGTCTCCATTTCTTAAGTCGGATTGTGAGAATCTTGAGAGGATTCAACGCAGAGCTACGAAATTTGTTTCTTCAATTAGAAACAAACCGTATGAAAGCAGATTGAAGGCTTTAAACATTCCAAATCTGGTGGAAAGAAAAAAAAGAGGTGATCTAATTCAATTATACAAGTTCATGCATGGAATAGAATTGGTTGAAAAAAGCAACAATTTTAATGTCACCAAAATCCAAGGAAGAGGTCACTGCTTCAAATATCACAAAGAAATTTCGAGGCTCCAACATAGAGATAACTTTTTTTCAACAGAACCGCTAACATATGGAACTCACTGCCAAATCAATTAGTTGAAGCCCCTAATGTTAACAGCTTTAAAGTAGGCATTGATTGCTGGATGAGCAGCAATCAATCACATCAGCTGTCATAGTGTGCCTTATCAGCACACTCGCTGGCTAGCCAGCTACAGTCAAAACTACTACTACTACTACTACTACTATTTTTAAAAGATATTTGGAATTATCACCTTTATTTCAAAAAAAATTTTTGAATAAAAATTTGACTTAATTGATAAAATCTTAACAATTTTTGCATTTGAGCTTCGTCTTTGATCAAGGAAAATAGATGGATGAATTGGAGCCAATCATCAATATATTGGATTTTTTTAAAAGATATTAATTTTTCAAATTTGATCAAAAAAATATAAAATCAATTAATCAAAAATTAATTTAATAAAACATAAACAAATAAACAAAAAAATATTAAAAAAAATTACTTTTAAAATATAAAGTTTTATAAAGTAATAAATTACTTTTTAATATTAATTTTACTGAATATTTTTCGATTCTATTTTTTATAGTCCTTTGACTAGCTAGTCCTTACACAAACTAAAAGGAAGAGAAAATTGTAATTGCTGAAGGTTTTCAGGGAGGCCTCCTAAAACCGGAAGCAAATAGACAGCTACAGCTAAGTCCGGCACCCGCTCAAAAAGCAGGATGCGGTTTTAAGGAGCTATCAAGGCTGTCACCGGGGATCAGGAAGGATTTAGTCAATAATATTCTTACACCCACCACTGATCATCTTAATTCAAAAATTCAAAAGTGGGAGTTCGATCACCTAGTCTTTTGTAATTTTTTCTGGGACAACAACACGAGCAAATATTTCTTTGTTGTGGAATCGGGAGGTACGATGAAATTCCAGAAAGCTCAAAAACTAACTTCAGGAACAAAATGATCAGGAAAATGACCAAAAAGGCGAGGGATCTCCTACAGCCTCCTCCACTACTTTCACCAGTTCCAGTGCAACCGGAACGGCAGAATTCTCGCTTGGTACGATGCTTATCAGATTCAGGACAGAGCATCTCACATATCAATCTAGGGAAAGATTAGAGATGGACGCCTACTTCGCTCCCTCCACCGATATTCTCACCTTCCACTATGAATTCCTTGTCCCTCACGCGCTCTTTGCCAAGTTATGTTAATGTATTTTTGAAAAAAAAAGAGTTATTTTAAATGACAAAATGATTAAGAAAATAATTTTATTAAATTTTTAATTAATTCCAATTTTAGCTAAAAAGAAAAATTATTTAATTAAAATAATTTCACTTTTGATTGTATTTCGTAGATAAACTGTGATCCATTTTTTGAAATCCTAAAAAAAATAGTTTAAAATTAAAAACGGAAAGAAGACAATTTTTAAAATTTTTGTTTAAAAGAATATAAAAAAATATCATCAAACTTGATGAAATCAAATAAATAAAATTTCCGGTTAAATAATAATTAGTACAAATCTTATTAATGTGATCACAATTTCGCTCGAATACATTGTCAAAAAAAACCTTGATGTTAAAAAAAAGTTCAATACTTCTAAAAAAAAGCAACAAACTGATATAGATTAAAATAACAATTGTCATTCTGATTGTTGTTCCATTGTTCTTTTTCAGTTTGTACTTATCATTCGCAAAAACATTTTTTATCAATTGTTTTTTTGTCTAGATCTGATCTGAACTTAAACATTAAAAGCAAGTCGAATATCATGAGCAAAAAAACCAAAACAAAATCATTCATCAATATATTCAGACTAAAAACAGAAAAATACACAGGATTTCTTTGCTTTAAAATTAGTGCCCTATAATGCCTAATTACTTCGGGGTCGAATATTCCCTTAAATGTATTTCTTGATGGAAATTCAGGATAATCATCATAATTTTCCACATAAGGATTAAAATTGATTTCACTAGTCAGCACTTTGTCTATATTGAACAAAACTCCAAAGCAAGCAATCAAACAGAGTGCCATTATGGCATATTTTTTCTTGCTCAATAAAATACTTGATTTTGAATTTATATTTTTGTACCTTTCGAATGAAATAAATAAAGACAAAACATTTGAAAAGGTTTTTAATATTCCACCTATAAAATCAACTACAAAGACTTCATAATACTGAATGAAAACAGAACGACTGACTGTTGAACAAAATTCACCGCTGAGAAAAGCGCAAATATTCAAGGTATGGAAGGAGTAGATTAAGGCAAAAATAAAATTAAAAACACTATTTAAATACATGCATTGGTAGACTCTTAGGCAAATGACATTTTTTGATTTTATAAGCTTTGATAAAATGACTATGCTTAAAAAATTGGTTATCAGACCGAATACACTGAAAAAAGGGGTGAATAAAAATAGCATTACCGACAACAATTCTGTTTGATAAAACAAATCCACATAATTGTATTTTATTTTATAGAAATTGTTAGAACTGCATTTGTTCAACATTGATTTAAAATCACAAATTTGGTTTTCAGAATAAAAACAGTATTTTTTGGCTGTGTTCCGGACAAAATTCAGATCGCTGTAGGATCGGTTGATCAGCCATAGATATAAACATGAACAGTTAAATTCATCGACTTCGGGAACTGGCAAAATAAAGCGCTTGCTTGGAAAATCTTTGAATAGACAAAAATCTTGATCAGGATAACTGTAAAAATATATTCTTAATTTGACAGTAAAATTATTTTGAAAATTGATATTTTTTGATTTAATGCTAGTCAAAAATTTGAGACCACTTTTAACATAGTAGATATCAAAATTTTTTTTTAAATAAATTTCTTTTAAAAAGCTCAAATTTTGAAAAATGTTTTTGCTAATCATTTTTAGTCGTCCATCTATTGAAATAAAACTGACACTTTTAAAAATATTTTTATTTAATAATTGTTCATCAAATGATACTTGATAAAACCTGAGACTCAGGTTATCTATTGTTGAATCAATATCTTCTGACACATTGCCGAAACCTAGAAGATTTTTTTTCAAGATTGTGTCAACTATTCCATTGAAAAAAAGATTGCTGATTTTACTTTTAGAAAACATCCATGGGCTTGTGTTTAAATAAAATGAACAATCATTTAAGAAATAAACTTTATCAATTTTTTTGAATATGGATATTGAATCTTTTGATTGATTGTGAGTATTGGAATACTTTAATTTTATGTCAGATAAACTGAAAACTATTTGAACAGAATCACCGTTGTCAACCAAAATATTGAAAATGTTCAAGTCACTTATGAAACCCTTTAATTTGGAAAACTGAATGTGTACTGAACCATGTTTTGGAGAAACGAGGCTGAAATTAAGGGAATTATCTAAGAATAAAGGAAACTTGGGATAAAAAATAATAACTTTGCCGTAATTGAAAAATTTTTGCAAACAGTTAAATTTTATCTCAGTAAATGTGATGAAATTTTTTAACTGTATTTCAATGTAAAAATATTTTAATTTAAAGCTGTATATTTTGTTGAAAAGCCCACATTCATTTTTTATATTTTTTCTTAAGGTGCTAGCCATATACGAATGTTGACCATAAAACCACATAAAAATCATCAAAATAAATTTAATTTTCATTTTAAAACTGTCAAAAATAAGATTCTATAAAATATTTTTATAAGTCTAAGATTGTAAATGAATATTTTAATGTAGATAAAAATTCGCTTATTTTAAATTGGAATTTAAAATCATTTTTAATTTTAAATTAATTTTTTTTCTCCGATAATTGATGGTATGGCACTGATGTTTAAAATTAACGATTTAAAAACAAACTATTATAATTTATTCTATTTCTTTTATTTAGATTATGAAGATTATTTCAAATCATGAATCAAATAATTTTTCTAGATGATGTTTACAGATATTGACAATTTTAATCAATTTAAATTTTTTTTAATTTTTATCTTAACAATTAAATAAATGTAGTATCAATAAGTCTTTTATGACATGTTGATTGAAATTGAAATATTTAGCTTTATCATTTATACTGAAAAAAAAAAGGAAATAATTAATTTTTACTCAAACTTTTTCGTGTAACACAAACAATGAATTCTGAATCATAAATTTTTTGGTTTTTGAAAAAAATTCCCAAAGAGAAAGATTAAATTCATAGTTTTGCAAAGGCTTTAAAAATGAACTTTTAAGGTGTTGGTTATTATGGTATTTTTTAAACTAAAGTTAAAGTATTAAACTTAAAATCTTCCAATTGATAAGCCTAAAAATATAAACTGTCGGATATGAACCCTTCAAAGAATATCTAAATAATTATTTTAAAATTTTTTTATCGTCAAACTACGGGTGTAAAACTAAACTCAACCCTAAGGGACACCAATTCCTATTCAAAAATATTTTATTTATAGTTGGTTAGTAAGAAATCACTTTAAAAAAAAATTTAAGTTCTGAAAGGAGTTAAATTAATTAGAAATATCTAAAAACTTTGAAACATGATATAAAAAAGATTTATTTGAAATTGGTAAATAAATTTTCCATTTAATATTTTGAAAACTCTATGATTTTTTTATTGATTTTTACAAAATTTACTAATTTTTGGTGCTAAAAAAATTTTATGCCATTTTAAATAATTTAATTGAAAAAATTAAAAAAAAAGGAAACAGCCTCTTTAAGTAAGTGACGTTTTTAGTTTCAAATTTAAGCAATTTTTTCACGGACGCATGTTAGTCTAAGGGATTTGGCGTGAATACTAGTGTTGGAAACCATACAAGTGGTCGTCAATGGGTCCAAAAATTTTTATTTACGCGAACAAAACCGCGTAGACGAACGCCCAAAAAAAAATTTCCGAAGAAATTTGTTGATGTTCTCTGAAAGTTTTAAAGAAATAAATAAAAAAATTTTTAATAAATTTTCTACCAAAAAATTAAAATGTATTTTTTTTTATTTAAAAAAATTCTCATAAGATTTACGTTTATTGAAAAATTTTGAATTTAGATTTATGAGTTAATTAAAAACCCTAAAGTTTAAAAATCGGTTTATATCATTAGACTTTATTTAAATTAAAAAATTAAAAAAGAATATTAAAAATTTAATCTATAAGAAATTTTCACGTAAATAACTTTCGAAAGCTGGATAATGTAATAAGTTGTAATAACATCGTCACTGCGGCTGTCGAACAAAAAGTAAACTCCACCTGGACACTGTGCACCTCTCAATTTAGCTTTATTACATCTATAATAAATCTTTTTTCCATCTTGAGTTTTATTTTCATAATGGTAGCTCCACGTTCTTTCTTCGTTTATTTTTGTCAATGCTGCTTCCCTGTTTGGGTACTTTTCCTCCATTATCCAAATGTGACTTCGTTTTGCTCTTCGTTGAGAAAGACAATCTTCTTCAACTTCCATCTCAACTTCATCATCCAACACATACTCTGGAATACTTGATGCCATAATAAAATTTTTATGTTGAAAATTTTAATTTGCAAAATTGGTTATGTTTGAATGATTCATACATTTTATTTTTGGCATTATAAATTTTTCTTATCTTTAAATATCATTTTCATTTAAATACTAATCAGTTCTAGTAAATTACCGATAAATCAAATTTAAACCGATCATGTCAATTAAATACTGATCGACACTATTATTTACTAATCAACCGGATATTGATCAAAAAATTATTAACTTTCATTTTTTATTAAAAACTGATCATATATATATTATACTGGTAAATTTACTGATCAAAATATTTACTGATCTTTTAAATACAAGCCTATCTTAAATTTATTAAAAAAGTTACTAATTAGAATTTTGACAGATTTCTGATCTACGAATTGGAAATTTTAATAAAGATAAAAGAGAAATAATTTTCTATTAAAGCTCTTCTTTATCTAAAAAAATAGCTTTATTTATTAATAAAACAGTGCTGCTTTTTTGCTTTAATTAAAATTTATATTCTATAATGAAAATATTAAAAATATTTTGTTTAAATAAATTTTTCTCTAATCAATAAAATTCATTATCTCTAAATTTAATAAAAATTTGATTAAAAACTCATATTAAAATTATGCCAAAATTTTTTGAAAAATTCCTTTTTCTTGAAAAACTTAAATTTTCAAATTTTTTTTTTTAAATAATATGACAAAAAATTAAGCAAAATTTGATAAATTTTCTTAAAAAAAGTTAATTTTAAGTAAAACATTTTTTACACAAAATCAGGTAAATCTGCTAAATATTTTTAAAATTTTTAGTTTTAACCAAAAACTCTTTTGATTTAAGTTATCTGAATTTGGCCCAAATCTGTTCATGAAAAATTTATCTAACAAAAAAATAATATAACATATTATCATACGTTTAATCAAATTAATATCATTGCAATATACCACAGTTTGAGGGTGATATTTGCAAAAATTTAAATAAAAAAAGATCAATTTAATTTCAAGGTTAATCAAGAGGCTATAGCCAATGTCTAAAAAGACTTCATTTATTTACATTCATTATAAAATATTAATAATATTTAAAAATTTAAAATCTTAAAATATCTAATTTTTTTAATTACATAATTATTTGAAAAAAAATTAGCAACAAGCTATTCAAGTTGAATAATTCAAATTTTGAAACAAACTCTAAAAAAACTAAGTTTTGAAACATTGATCTCTTTAATCTTGAATAAAAATATTCGAATGATTTAAACTTATTTAAACTTAAGAGTTTTATGACAGATAAATAATAAGTTGGTCTAAATTTTTGGCTGACACCCAACACAAGTGAATTCCTTAGAGCAACCTAGATTTATAAGAAAAAAATTGAAAATTTTTTTAGAGTTTATTAGCGTTTATTTTACAAATTCTTTTAGCATCAGTAAAAAAAAAATTACGTCATATTTTTTATCCAAAATAAAAAGTTATCTAAAAGCTGTTAATATTATTTCTCAATTGATGGATCAAAATAGGCACCAAAATAATGTTTAAAATAACCATTAAAAAAATAGCACTCATAGGTACCACAATTAAACCTATAGAATATTCCTTCGTCTTGTTGATCAAAAGGTCTAAACATCCCTGTTTTGGAGTTGGAACTTTGCAACACTTGAGCCTGATTAAAAAATTGAAATCATTTGGAGACATAATGCCACAACAATCGTATTGTTTGGACACTTCAAGCAAAGAATTGCACTGCTTTTCTAAACTGAGCAGCTCGGACAAATTAAAAATATCAACTTTGTTGTTTACATCTTCCAATGTTTTGTTTAATTCCTTTTGAAATTGAGACTCGATGGTAGGCCATGCCACCAAAATAGCTATTATTGCACCTATGTGAATCAAAAATATTATAATCACGATTATTTCCTGAATAATAAGCAAGAGTCTATTGCTAGTCCAAACTGCGAAGAACCCAAAAACTCCGACCAAAAAAACCACTAAGCCATAGACAATTAGAGCGATTGGGATGCCGTTTAGCACTAAATTCAAATTTTGAATATCTTTAATCTCTTCTAGCGAGGATATGTTGATAATGTTGCCCCATCTGAGCACACATGTGGTCGTTATAAGGCCTAGTCCTAATAGTATAAAAATAACATTAATTATAATTAATAAAATGCGTAGAATCCTATGGATTTTATTTGAGGTTATCATTTTTAGAAGTAATTAAAAATTTTAAATTTAAATAATTTGAGCAAAAGAAAAAAATAGTAAATATTGGCATTAGTATTCTTTAAATTTGTTTTTAGATGAGTATTAGTCATCTTGGATTTTGCCATTTAGACTTAACTCAAGTATTTATTCTAAAGATCAAAACAAATTGAGATTATTTTAATCATTTGAAAGTTTTTATTTTGTAATTTTTTTCAATTTAATAGCTTGGTTTAAATTGAAAAAAAAAATTTTAATTTCAACTTTTTTTTTTAATTATTCAAATGAATATTTTCAAGCAGATAAAATGATAATTACTTAACTGCAATTTTTGCCTCTTAATTATTTTCTAATTTAAATTTTTATTTATTATTGAAATTCAATTTATATTATGAAGTAAGATTTTTGAAAATTTTTTAATTTTTAAATGTTTAATTTTTCTGTCGAAAATTATATGCAGTGAAAAGGTTTAAAACTCAAAAAATATAAATTTGTTTTTAGACAAATTATCTTTATACATTTTCAAAATTTAAAAAAAATTACATCGATTTTTGAAATATTTTTTTGCAAAAATATTTATTAACAATAAATTATTTATCCCAAAATAAATTTCAGAATATTTATATAATAGGTCGTTAAGCCATTCAAAAATGGTAACTTTGCAGATACCGTTTACTCAAAGAACAAAACAAAAATAAAAATTTGCTCTGAAATTTTTCTTTATTAATAAAAAAAATAACAAATTATTAAATAAAAGAAATATTTTTGATTTACTTCCGTCAAGATGGAATCACCATCTTCACCTAAACATGAAAATAAAAGAAAGAAAATATTGCAGTATTTTTTAGCTTCGTTTTAAGAATTTTCATTATGAAAAAAAATTAGATCGCCAATTTGATTATTTCAAAAAAATATTCTTTTTTTTTGAAAAATATAAATAGATTTCTAAAATTCGGCCAATGCTCCACTTGGCAACTTTTTTTATTAGAAATCATTTTTGCAAGCGATTTTGTCACGTCTAACAAATTATTAAAAAAATTTCAATTCCTTTATTGTGGAGAAATTTTCTCATTTATTTGAATTATTAAAATAAAAATTGTAAAAATCTAAGGCAAAAATAATTTGCAATGTTATTTAAAAATTTTGAAAAAATTTAAAAACTCCATCTACTGAGAATTTTCAGTTAAATAAACTTTAACGATTTTATGACTTTTTTTAGAAAATTATCTTCTTAAAATAAACTAAGTATAAAAGATTAAAAATCTCTTCAATATTTATTGAATATTTCTACTAAAAAAAACGTTTTGATATTTTTTTAATTCCATTTTCAAATTTATTTTTTAAGTTTGTTACTGGAAGAATAACAAGAATAGTTGTTTAATAGTTTATTGCAATAATATAATATAAATATAATGTAACATCATTTCACGTCTTATAAAGGGTAGTGTTCGTTTCTTATATATAGCATTGACATCTGTATCTCGTTAGAAATAATGAGTCTTCTAGAATTGAATTCTATTCTGATTCTAGAAGTATTGCGGGGCGTGTTAATCAATAACATAGTCACGTATTCTGTAAATATGATCTAAACAGGAGTTGATCATCAAGTAAGTGAGTGCTTAAAGTGTGGGTAATAAGTTTCTACTTAGTAATTATTGGGATAGCCCACATATGCCAATAATTAAAAATTTAGGGCAAATAAGTATAGAACTTAAATAGAATACTGAACCAAAAATTAGTGCAAATAATATATGAAAATTTCATTCAAAGGATTGGCACAATCATTTTTAAGTCATTAAAAAAATAAATGTTTAGCTGTTATATCAATGATTAAATCGTCATATAAAAAAAAATTTATTGTCATATAACGGAGTCCGGGTTAGAGCCCTCGTTTAGGGATTCGGGTTAAGACGATTTCATTTATTTTCAAATGAAAATTTAATTATTGATATGACTGATAAATGCCCCTAATAAAATGATAAAAAAAAATAACCATTTTTCCTGATCCAATTTTTTTCAGAAAATCCTTGTTTTAAAATAATCGAAATTACAAAGAATCATGTCACTTGATTAAATCTAAAAAAAGTACAAAAAATTCAGAATTTAACTCCAGTTAAAATTAAATAATCTATTAACTTTTAAAGAAATATGGTCAAAATTGATATCAAACAAAAACAAAATTTAAATTAACAACGATCTTACTTTGACACAATTGGAAAAATAAGTGAAGCTAATTTAAAATTCATTTATTTCTTCAAAAGAAGTACAATTAAGAATTAAGATTAAGAATAAGAATATCAATTCAAGTGAGAGACAAGTAATTATAGAAGAAAGCCAAATTTTACCGTCCACAACCAATTTTTCTATTGTCTGGGTGATTGAAGCAAAACAAAAAACTATTCATCTGTGTTTTTTTTTTTAATTAAATTGTTCAATTTGTAATAAAAAAATTATTTTTTTTAATATTAGGAATGAATTCTTTCTTTTTTTACAATTCTATTAGTTATGTTAAATTTTATTGAATTATATTACATTAATAATGGTACATAAATAAAAAAAGAAATACAATTTATATTAAATTAGAACAAAAATAATTAAACATAGACAAAAATAATATTATTTTTTTTTTTTTATTGATCCTACTGGTCTACCGCGTTTTTTTTTAACTTGGGGCTTTGGAGTACCTATTATCTCTTCAAGGCGAATTTTTTTTGATATTGGTCCTTGTACAGGCGGATCGTCCGAATCTGATTCTTTATATACGCTGATACCCAAATCATTTACATTTTGAGATTCATTTAGCTGACGAGTTAAGACATTGGTTGTAGCTTTAGGGCAACCTGGACGACACTTTCTTTCAAGTGGAATGCTCATTGCTAATTCTTTAATATGACAAAGTTCTTAAAATAAAATTAAGTAAAAGTTTTAGAGGATTGTTAGGTGAATAAAAACTTACTTAGCCGAGAACAGACTGCAATCACATAAGTTGTTTGGAATTTCTTCGATAAAAGACATTTTTTTGAATTGTGAGTATTGTCTAGCTCAATAATTTCCTTTATGTATAACACCAAAAAACTCATCTTGTCGGAATCAGCTTTAGAAGGTCTTAAATTAATTTTTTGAAATAAAAAGTTTTTTTAGATATATATTTATTTCAATTAGATCAAATTAGCTATCAAAGAAATAAAATAGTTACTAACTCAATCATATTTGACATTATTTAATTTAATTGTACTAACAAAAAATAATGACTTAAAAAAATAAAATGATATAAAAATTAACGGAAATGATATAAACTAAAAAATAAAATTGATATATTATTTATTTATTTATTTGTTTTCTGTACCGAGCTAAAGCTCCTTCAAAATAAATTAAAAATAAAATAAAAAAATAAAATAAAAATAAAATTAAAATTATTAAAATTAGATAAAAAAAAAAGAATCAAAATAGAGTAAATAAGCTAAAAAAAATGAAAGCTGAAAATTGACACAATCTGATATAATAAATAATACCTGTGATATAAAATAAAAATACCGATGCTATAAAATTATATGTAATGACAATATATTAATTTAGCATTAACTAATTAGTGAATTTTGGTTTCAATGTTGAATTAATTGATAAATTAAGCTGAGTAGAAATTTTTATATATAAGATACATGCATAAGTTTCTTACCTATAATAAAAATTTAACTTACTAAACTATGACAGATACATCAACTAGCTATGGGTTTGTTGTAACAGTATCAGATAATGAAGAAAATATTGATCCTATTGTAGTTGCAAAAAAAAGAGGAAGACCAGCTGGCTCAAAAAATAAACCAAAAGATCAATCAACCGGGTCTAATACTCATAAAAGACCAAAAAGAAAATAGTTGACCTTTTTTTCTTTGTTTTTTTTTATTTTTATATCATTTGTATTTTTATTATACTAGAAAAATAAAGAATTATAGCAGAAAATAATAAAATAAAAATAATATTCTTATAGCATTATTTTTTTATAGCAAACAATTAAATTATTATAGCACGAAAAATAAGACCCAAAAATAATTGACACTAACATCAGTATTTTTGTTCTAGAAAATTTTATTTTTGTTTTTTAATATATTATACGCGAATCTTTTATTGAAAAATATAAAGAGTCATAAAATAAATGATGAAAAAAAAGTGAAATCTAAATTTTCCATTCATTTTTGGTGCCAATAAAGAGCAAACGGACAATATACTAAAAATATTCATCATTAATTAAATAGTTATCATTTTGTTTCAAACTTAACTTTTTGATGAATCATCCTCATTTACTGCAATCGTCTCTTGCTTTGTGGTATTGCACACTGCTCAAAGCAAAGTCCAGATCTTTCATTAGGCCACTCAATTCCGCAATGTAAATTTTCACTCTATTTTATAAAATTAATGGCCATTTTCTAAATTCAGAAGTTATTGCAACTGCTATTTAAATTTAACAGAATATTTAAAAGCATACTTTTGAATAATATATACTGATTGAAATTATATCATATCATGATTAATTTATTTTCTCAAAGCGACTAATTCTCTAGATTTAAACATTCCAAAAAAAGTAACTTTGAATTTCTTGTTAAGGAAAGTATAAATAAAAATAGTGAAGCAGGATGAAACTAAATAGATGAAGTTTCCGGTTAGGTAATAATTGGTGCATGTCTTATTAATGCGGTCACAATTTCCTTCAATTATTTTGTTACCGACAACCAAAAAGTTCATGTATAGTTCTGCACTTCGCAATATAAGTAGTATAGAAATGTAAGCAATAATAAATTTTAACTTTCTCAAAAACATTCTATCAAAATTTTTCAATTTTTTTTTGTTTTGGGAAAAAATTTCATTTGTAATCTTTTTTTTTTTCATGAGCTCACCTTTGAACTTAACCATCAGCAATAAATCACAAGTTATTAGGAATAGTACTAAAACAATGTCATTGAAAAGTATGTTTAGGCAAAAAACAGAATAATAAAGTGGATTCTTTTTTTTGAATGCAAAATTTCTGTATTCGTGCGCAATTTCTTGGTCCGATATTCCCTTAAAAGTGTTCCTGACGGGAAATTCTGGATAATCACCATAATTTAATTTGAAAGAATCCGAATTCACTTTACTGGTAAGAATTTTATCTATGTTGACCACAAGACCAAAGGAAAGTGCAAAAAAAAATGCCAAATAAATGATTTTTTTCTTTTTGAAAACTGTGTTCGATTTTAAATTTTTAAATCGCTCAATTGAAATTATAAAATTCAAAATATTTGAGCAACTTTTGATAATTCCACCTAAATAGTCCACCACATAAATTTCAAAATATTGAACAATTAAATAAGTGTTAAAAGGCGAGCAGGAGCTGCCGCTTTGAAAGGCGCAAATGCTCGCCGGATGAAAAAAATAAATAAAAGCGAAAATAAGATTCAGAGAGCAATTGATGTACATGAGTTGATAAATAATTTGTTTAGTGTGGATTTTATCGGATAGTTTAATTTTTTTTAATATAATCAGGCAAGTGGTGTTGGTAATTGAACCAAAAATGCAAAATAATGGAGTCAGGTAAAGCAAGAATACTGACAAAATTTCGGACTTATAATAAACATCAATGTAATCATGCTCTTTTATAATTTCGGTAAAATTTTCTGAATTACACCTATTGACCATTGATGCAAACCCACAAGACTTATTTTCAAAATTAAAGCAAAATTTCTCCAATTTTTTAAGTCCAAAATCATAAAAGTATAGCTTGATAAGCCAAATGTACAGGCATGTGCATTCGAAGGAACCTGTGGGAATAGTTGGCCATATAAGGCGATTTTTCGGAAATGCTCTAAAAAGACAAAAATCTTTGTCTGGATATTCATAGTTTTCAAGTATCAGATTAATGGTAAACTTGTCTATTTGAGTATGATCATTTTTTCCAATAAATGAATTAAGACTGCTCAAAAATTTCATTCCATTTTTTAAATAAAATGAATCAAAATTAATAGTTATTTGTTTAATGTGGTGGAAATTTTCAAAAATAAAATGGTCTATTTTTTTCAGCCGACCATTAATTGACAATGAATTTAAATTTTTAAAAATATTTCTTTTAAGAAGATTGTTGTCAAAACTTGCCAGATAAAATCTCAATTCCAGTGACTCAATAAAGCTGCTCATGTCTGCTGAACCATTATTGAAGCCGAGTAGGTTTTTTTTGAAAATTGTGTCCACTAAGCCATCTATTTTTACAAATTTAATGTAACTTTTAGAAAATAGTCCAGAGTTTGTATACAAACTGTATTTACAGTCATTAAAAAACCTGACATGGTTTATATGATTGAATGTAGCCGTGGCACCTTTTGCAGATTTGTAATAAATGACTGAATTGTAAAAAGAAAGTGATATATCATCGTTATCTGCTATTAATGAATCAAAAATGGCTAAATCGCTGTTGATTCCTTTTAAATTGGTAAACATAAAAAATAGTAAGCTAGACTTAGGAAAAACTGATGGAAGATTGAGTGAATTGTCCAAATAGAGATCAGAAAGTGGCTCGAACAGTATGTATACAATATCTATTCTCCTTATTGGCAAACACTCAAAATTTATTTCTCCAAAAGAAGCAAACTTTCTTAAATAAATTTTCATTAATATATTGGTTATGTGAAATTCAGCTAAATGATTGAATACTTCACATTGGTAGGATCCATTCATATCTAGTGATGGAGCCGGCTGAAAAAATTTAAACAAAAAAAACAAAAAAGGAAATTTAAGAATCATTTAGTTTTTTTTAGCAATTGCAATGAAAATTCTAACTAAATAAAATTTAAATACCAAATATAATGAAATTTAATTCTTTTTATTTTTAAACGCAAAAATTATATCTGGTCCTTTTAAAGTATTCTTTTTCTTTGTCTTCAGTTTTTGCTAAAATTATCTCAAATTAAAAAAACCTAATTTTTTATATCATATTTTTTAGCATTCGAAAATTATAAATTATTTTTATTTATATAAATTTATTTAAATGGAAAAATTGCATTAAAAATCAAAAACCTTTTCTTCTTTCCTGTATTAAATTTAATTTAGAAAGGAATATGGTAAATGAGCCTAACCGGGCGACCTATTTTTTTTTATTGCATAAAACGATCCCATTTTGTTCGAAAACTCCAAAAATTGTCACCGAATTAGACCTATTTTTTTGACTCACCCATTTACCTCCTGCGGTTAATTATGTTAGGGCTAATAGGGATAATTGGGTTAACCGAAATACCCCGAAAACCATATATATTTTGCCCCAAAACTAACCTCTTTTCCAGAATATTCACCGAATTCACCCAATTAGCCCGATAATAATTAAAAAAAGGATTTTAAGTGTTATTTTTAAAAATATAAATATTTAAAATATTCTTTATAATTATTCTTTTAAATATACGCTACAACATAACTATTTAGAAAAAAATTTTAACGAATTTTAACGGATTCAAAATAAATTTTATGTTTTATTTTTTTTTAGTTAAAAAGATTAGATAAAAAGATCTGTCTCGGAATGTTGTATAATTTTGAAGCTTGAGTAGTGTTCAATTTTTTTTCAAAACATCTTTTTTTGCGTTATCAAGATCTTCCATCGAATACTTTTTTTTAACTTCTTTTTGCTTGTTCTGATTCATTTTTATAATATATTGACGATTTTTGATAATACAGAATGAACATTTTTATCAAACAAAATCAAATTATTTTTGTAAAAAAAGGAGAAACAAAATTTTAAATTTTTCATAAAAAATGACGTCATTGTGATCATTTTTGTCAATTCAGTCTAATTATGTTAAATATTTTATTTTTAGGGGCAAATGGGTGGGATTTTTGGGTATTGAGGTGATACCTCATTAACCTCTTAACCCATAAAAAATAACAACATTAGACAACGGACCCATCGGCTATCTTAAAATTCTAGTAAAATTATTTTCTACTTATAAAGAGCCACTGTAAAAGATAAGCAAATAAGGTCAGTTCAAACTTGTTCCGTCATCGGATCAAAAATTGTCAAACATAATTACTAATTTGAAAAATTCTACCGAATAAGCCGAAAAAAACTCTAAATTAAAAAAAAAAGGTTAAAAATTTTTTAAAAATATTTCATATATATATCTCTTCAAGATTTACAAGAATATGTGGGTTTTAAAAAAAAAAATAAAACGACTGATATATTTCGGTTTTTCAAATTACGTCACCGAATTTACATTAAACACATTTAGGCTGTCTTACCATATGTATAACTAATATTGTTAATTATTAGTGTTGAATTACTTTGTTTTTAGATTATTTTTAAACATGACTGTTTTTTTAGTCACTTATCAATTATAAATAAAAAAACCTCCAAATTTATAAAATTTTGAATTTACCGAAGAATTAAAAAAATGCGCTATGCTTCTGTAATTCATTGCTTGATTAAAGATATTAGCGAGTAAATAAGCATTTTCAAATATAAAATAAACATATTGAAAATAAAAAATTTGAAAACACAGTTCATTTATTGAAAAAAAATTTAAATCGAGAAAAAGACAAAATTCTCTTCCTTTTTTCAATAATTTGATTAAAAAAATAAATAATATTTATGTTTGTCCAGAAAATTGAATATTTTTAATGCTTATTTAGTGAGTTATTTATAAAATGTAAGTTTAATTAATCCTTTCTGATTTATTAATTATAAAATTATAACATTAATTATAACTTAATTAATAATTATATTACTGCATTAATTATTTAATTTAATTCAAAAAATTACGCCAGGCCTGGCGATGTTTAACAAAAAAATATAATAAAAATAGAAATAGCTGCATTACAAAGAGTGACGCAATAATTTATTTATAAATATTTCTAAAATCAATATCATATTATGAAAAAATAATGTAATGCAGGAACGTATAAAACAACAGCTAATGTCATCCTAGCTTAGTCCTATGGTAAATACCATACTTGGAGTGGGCAACAATTCGCCGAAAAAGATGTTTTAAAATATGATGACGCTGCCAGAGCGCAGATAGATCAGATAGTTGTCGAAGAGATGCAATGGACATCTCTTTTACATAAAAGAATACTTGAGGACACCCTTGGTTCAAAGAACAGTTAAGTGGTGCTGGTCTAAATATCAGACTGGCAAAAAATAAAACTTCTTGAAGGATTAGAGCTTAAGATTAGGAGATTTTTTCTGCTTACATGACTACATGACTATCACGCAAACCATTCGGCCATACGGGCTCCAAAACTGACATGACATGCAAAATGTATTGCCATGTCAGTAATATATACAAATAAATTAAATAATATACAATTAGATATAAAACGTCTAAAATATCCGATTTTTTTGCATTTTTTGTCATAAAATGTCTTCCTGACTTGGTCATGTCTCGAAAATGATGAAATTGTTTTTTGTTGTAATCGTCATACCCACTAGGCTGTTCAGTGGGTAGAATAAGTTTGACTAACTTCAGCATTAAACTCTGATAAATTTGAAAAATAGGGATCTCCTTTTAAAGTTAATTCTCTAGTTGCTGGGACAGTAAATGTTCCTCCTTGGTAATCAACTCCTAATCAATAACCAGTAGTACGTACATGTACTTCTGTGTAAATGGCTGGAGTTACTAAAGCTCTTCTGTTTGCACCAGTAGCATTTAATCTTACATTTTTAAATGGTAGAGCTAAAGGTGCAAATAAAAATGAAAAACATTCTGGACATTTTGATTAACTTCCAGAAGCGCCTGCTGATTGTCCTTCGATTTCATTAATTATATGTGATATTGGTAATTCTCTTATATTCGATTTTCAAATGCATTGTTTCTTGAAGTTTGGCCTGGAAACATACCTCTGTATCCCATAGTTTGATTCATACCTACTCTTGCTGCAGCACCTGCTACAGTTGCTGTTTCCATTGTAACTGGTTCATCTACTTGATCATCAGTATCCATTTTTTTCTTTGGAGTTTCTTTCAATTTAGTTTGTGGTGGTCTTTTATTAAGGAGCTTGACTAGCATCATCTCCTGTATTTATAACCAAATCAAATCCACTTGCTCTTGGTGGTTTTACACCAACATTCACTGGTTTACTACCGCCAGACACTTCTCCTTGAATTGAATGTATTTGCGGTAATGAATGAGATTTTTATGATTAAGATTATGATTAAGATTTCTGTAAATTTTAAATAAACCTATTTCTTAAAAGAAAACATCAAGATTTTAAATTACCAAAGAAACAAAAAAGACACATTAGCTGTTAAATCTTTTGACATTTTTGTTTTTACCAAAATTTGAAAATTTATTATTTTCTACTTTTGCAAATTAACTTCTTTTTACAGAACATATTTTGAAAATAAAAAAGGGGAACATCACTGTAAATAAGATAAATTAAATCGAAAAAAAGATAAACTACAGTGATGTTGCTCATCTTGTTTCTTCCAAAATTTATGTAAAATAAAGTTAATTTAGTAAATTTTCAATCTTTGCGATTTGATCGCAAAGGATAAAGACAACTCTTCTCTTTATAAAACAATGCTTAACAAGGTTCTTGAATACGGTCAACTCGAATTCGGTAACTTAGTTTAATTTTAACTAACTTTGATTAGGGTTTAAGTTAATATTTATTATTTTGAATGTATTTTTTTATGTAGCTTTTTTTTCAAATCGTCTCTGTGGCGTGAATTGTATCATTAAATAATTTATTTATTTATTTGTTTTCTGTACCGAGCTAGAGCTCCTTCAGAATAAGTTAAAAAAAAAAAAAAAAAAAAAATAAAATTAAAATTAAAGTTAATAAAATTAGATAAAAAAAAGAATCAAAATAGAGTAAATAAGCTAAAAAAAATGAAAGTTGAAAAGACATAAATTGGAAAAGATTGTTACATGTAATAAATAAATAAATGAAAATAAATAGTGGCGCACGTAGACGCGTGAAATTTAACTCGCATCAAACAAAGAGTTTTTATAAAATATTTTATCTCAGTAACTTGTCAATTCTTTTTTAAAAATGTTCGTATTAGTAACGCTCTTAGTCTCCGCATCTAGAGTGTTCAAATTTCCCGCTTTACGGTCTGTAAAAAAGTTGTGTCTCACTCCACAATTTTGGATAAGTTGTCGCACGATCGCTTTATGACAAGTTCTTGTATTTCCTGCCGGGCTATCAAAATCGTCCGAAGCCAGCTTTTGATCCCCATTAATGAATGTCACCCTATCATGACCATGTTGTATTTTGTGTAACTGAATGAGATCACCTCGCCCGCACCTCTCTTTAAGTGTGCTTCAGCCTAGAGCCTCTCTTCTCTCGAGGAATGGTTTTGTTTACAGTTCAGGCACCATTTTAGCAAATCTACGCTGAACTTGCTCGTAGACCTCAACATGACTTCGTCGATACGGGTTCCAGGCCACTTTTAGATCGGGTCAAGTTCTGGCCGTACTCATGTTCGTTGATCTCGTTCTGATCGCATAGCTTGGCAAGCAGAATCGCCTTATGGAACGGTCAGTCGCAGTGGCGGAGCCAGAAAGTTGAAAATGGTGTGGCGAACTTCAAGACCAAATAAGAGTGGATAGAATTGGTGCGTTGAGGGAGATTAAATTTTAAAATCTGTCTTTTAAAAAAATGTTATTTTTTTTACAAAATTCAAAACATAGAAGAGCAAAAAATTAAATTCATTGGAAAAATTTAACTAATTTAACAAAATTAAATAAAATATTTTAAAAAATTTAAGTCTTCCATTCTTTTGCCTAGCAAAAATATCAACAATTTTGTAAACGTCAATTTCTTGAAATTCAGATGACTCAATATTCATGAGGCTTACTTTGTTTAATCTTTCTTGACCTGTCCTGTTTCGGAGACAATTTTTTTATTCTTTTTAAAGCAGAAAATGTTCTCTCTGCGTCCGCATTTGAAATTAACTTTTTTAAAAGCAGTTAAGTTAACTAAATAATTTTTTTATCTGTCCAAAATATTAAGAATGAGAGATTAAAGCAAGTATTTTTTTCTTAATTAAAATTTTTAACAATTTTCTCCTATGGTGGCGCCACAATACCACTAAAGATGGTGTGGCGATCGCCACACTTCGCCAAAACGTAGCTCCGCAACTGGTCAATCATATGAAGTCAATTAATGACACCTGGATATTGTGAGCACTGTTAAAAAACACTGTTAAAAAAATTACTTTCAAAAAAAGTTATGTAAATCGTAAAAACCTTTCACCAAATAAACCGTTTAGGTCTTCTCGCGTCCAATACTTATTTTTATCAATTTATTTAAATAAATGAAATAACTTTACTAAACATGATTTTTTAATCTTTAATTAGGAGGATAATTATATCAATTTTTATCTTGAGAAAAAACAAAACCTAAATCAATATTTTGAAATTTTTCAGTCCAAAATTTAACTTTGCTACGTTGTAAAGCCATAATTTGGATACCTTAATTTGGATTTTAAATTTGTCTTTAATTTTAAAATAAAGACTTTAGAAGAATCAATTAAAGATCAATTAAAAAAAAATTTGCTTTCTCAGTTAAAATAATAAACATTTAATGTTCAATTTAAAAAATTAAAAATAAATTAAATTAAAAATTACTCTGGTATCTAATTTGTCCTTTTTATATCCTAGCGGATAATGGGGAGGCGCTCATCTCATTTTCTTGTATCTTTTTTTTGAGCAACGACTCCGATCTGATATAGAGGCTACTGCATCGTGTTGACCATCTACACCACAATAATTACCCAGTCGAAACCGACCCCCCTTGTTTAAACATGGGTCCTGTACAGCAAAGATTTTAAGATTTTTACTCATTCAACCAGTTTAATTAACAAAAATTATTTTAGTTAAATTGAACCATGGTTTTACTGGCTTTAAGTTGGTAGCTTAGACAAAATTTTAATTTTTATTCAATTTAAAAAAAAAAAGTCATTCAGATCAATCAAAAAATGTGTAAGTTTAATTAGAAAAAGACTTTTCTAATTTTGTTTTGTTAAAGATTATCAAAGAAACAATCAGATTCCTCCACCACAAATCAAATATCCAAGTAATTTCCAACATGAATTTAAGGCACAGATACCTCAGCCATCGGCCCCACTTGCCGGTTTTTCAAATCCCAGCTTACATTATCAGCCACCCATGGCAATGAATCTTCCTTTCAATTCGGGTGATAGCCCAATGCAAATGACGTGTCCGAATTGTCGCGCAAACGTGGTTACTTATGTCGTTCACGAATCTGGTCTATTGACTTGGCTGCTAGCCGGCGCACTTTGTTTTTTTGGATTTTGTCTGATTCCTTTTTTAGTTAATGGTTAGTTTTTTTATTTAAGAAAAAAAGCTTGATTTTAATTAAACTTTCTATTTAAAAGCTTGTAAGGACGTTGAGCACTTTTGTCCTAATTGTAAATTGGCTGTCTTCAAGAAGAAAAAATTGTAGATATTTTTACATTCAAATAGATTAATTTTTTAAATAAAACATTTTATGAAAGTCATTTTTCAAAATGCATCAGTTGATGCAAACTTTGTATCACCCAAATTGACACAATATATCTATCAGCTGATGCTATTTGCAGAACGAGTTTTAAGCCTAAAAAATTTTTTTTATTTAAATCCAAAATTTAAATTTGCTTCAAAGTTACAAAATTCTCAATTTAAAATTTTTTTCTTAATTTTAAAGAGTTTTAGCTTGATACAGACAAACAAATAAATGGAATAAAAATCTTATCCAAAATTTCTTTAGTATTTGAAATGACTTATTTCAGTTTTTATAAATAATTTTTTTACTTTTTTCAGATTTAATTTTAATTAATATTTAATTAAAAGGCCATCATTTAATGGGCTCACAAAAATAACTGCATTAGATGACAAATTAGTTTTCTAGCAAATATTTCCGGGTTGACAAATTTAATTAATGTAGATGACAAAAGTAATACCTGACACAAATTCAAAAAATTTATTTCAATCGAAAAGGTGAAGAAAGAACTTATTGGGTGCTAGCCATAAATCAGGTTTGCCCAAAAACTCTATGATATTACGGCAAATTGAAGTTTCAAATTTTAAGATCAAAACGATCATTTAAAATTTTTTAAATTAATTAATCTAATGATTTTGAAAATTTTTAAGAAATAAATAATAAACATTACTTGACATGTCTAATAATGTCTAATAATGGTTCATTATCAAATTAAAAATAAAATAAATGATCTCTAATTTATTTAACAAAAGCAATCAACAATTTAAATAATTCAGGTTAAGTTAATTCAAAAATTCAAATTTATCACTTTTATATCCACTCATTCAAACTAAAATAGTGTTATTTTTCCATTTAAATAAATAATAATTTTTAAAACAGTAAATTTTTTTGTCTTTAAAAGTAAGTTTTCAATAAAATCAATTAAAATATTCAAACTTATAAAAGTTCGATCAAAAGGGACATTTTAAAATTTCAAAAATGAAAATAAACTTGACATGACATATCAAGTAATTGCTTTTAAAAAAATTTTTTTCTTTTCTATTTATAAAAAAAATATTAAAATTTATATTTTGATCTTTTGTTCTTGATCTTAAACTTCAATTTGCCGATATTACCTAATCCATTTGTCAATGGATCAAAGAATTTTTATGTCATTTAAGGTAAATGTAATAGTAATATAAGTGATGATAACATATGATAATGATGAAAATACATTACTGCAGGTTTCTATGAAGGCTTGTGAATAAATCCTTTATTTAGTATATAAATTAATAATAAAAAAAAATATAGTAAGACGGCCTAAGCGTTTTTTTGATAATTTTCCTAAAACGCAAAATTTAATCACCCATTTAGTCCGAAATTTTTGGGTCACTCGGTTAGCTGCTGGGGTTAATGGAATGAGGGGTAATTCGGTTAATCCTCTTAACCCAATTGGACAATTTTTTCAACCGGTTAGCCCTGAAAATCACACAGATGGGGTGGTCATGTATTTTTTAAAGGTTAATATGAGTTAAAGTCGTATCTTCGTATAACGAACCTCAATTTAACGAAATTCTTGAATTAACGAAATGAAAACTAAGAACCGGAAATAACTATTTTAAATTCTATACAAAAAATTTTCGATATAACGAAATTTTGATGCAACGAAATAAAACAATGTACAAATAAATAGGTTTCTTTTAAAAATTAACTTCTTATAACGAAATAAAAAATCAATTTTTTTCACACGTTTTTGTTAATTTTCAGTTCTATAAAAAAAGGAAAATTATTTAAAAATGAAAAAACATTAAATAAAAACGAATAAAAAATCAGTTTCAAAAGTCTCTACGTCTAAATCATCAGATACAGACTCGAAAAAACGTAAATCTTTTACACTTGAAACGAAGTTTGAAATAATTAAAAAACAGGAAAAAAATATTTCATCTACAGAACTGGCGAAACAATACAACTGTAGTCCATCTACAATTTCAACTATATTAAAATCAGAAGCCAAAATTATGGAATATTATGAAAAACTACATACGATTGAGCACGGATCAACAATTCCAAGTATTGACGTTTTATCAGCAATTTATAAAATCAAGCGTGCATGGGACAGCGTTTCAGTATCAACAATACAAAATTGTTTCAGAAAAGCTGGATTCAACGGCGCCTTTTATTCGGTCAAGACTCTAACGACGAAGAAGAATAAGAATATCGAGAAATTTCAAATTATGAAAAAAAAATCGATTTTGATAAATACGCATATGTTTCTATTGACGCAGAACTTCCAGCTTTTGGGACATTAAGCGACGAAGTAATAGTTAAAAAAAGTTGCTCTAGTTTATCAATGATTTGTTTAGTATGGAAAACTTTTTGATTGATAATGCTTTTACTAAACAACCTTCTTTGAATGAGTTTTTGTCTAATAAAAAAAATTAATTTTTCCATTTTATTTTGTTTTATTTTTTCTTTTTTTTAAAACATTATTTTTTCAAAAATCACCTTTAAAAAAAAAATTTTTCTCTTAATCCTTTAACATGTAAATTTTGATATAACGAATTTCGATATAACGAATACCAAAATTTCGAACCGACCCTTTCGTTATACCGAGGTACGACTGTAAATGAGTTATTTTCAAGGTTTATTATGTGAATTTTAACAGTAATTGGGTGAATTTTGGTCCTAATGGGGTGATATCCTATTAACCGAATTGGCCCAAAAATTCACCACTTTAAAAAATTCCGTCTAAAGATTAGAAAAAAATTTTTTTTCTACAAGCGGTTTTATTATTTAAATTCTCTGGACACTCAATTACTTATTTTTAGAGATTTCTAATTAGCTTAGAAAATTAACAATTTTCTAAGCTAATTTAAAAGTTGTCATCCCGTTCACACATAAAATAGGCTGTCTTACTATAAATGAAAACAATCATTTTCCTTTTTAAGACGACTTGGTTCAATTGTTAAGACCCAAGTCCTGACTTGTCTCTATATATATTTACAGCTGCACAATCGAAGATTAAATGCAGTTGAAGTACGTATCTTTTGTTCGGCATTTTACTACAATCCTTATTAGAGGCAATTAAAAAGCTTATTCAAATTAATGATTTATTCAAAATTTAGTATAATAAAGTTAAAAGAAGGTGATAATTGAATATTTTTAAACTTTATTTGTAAATTTATTTTGATAATTCTTAATTAAAAAAAATATATTTTTTTTTGGTTAATTTTTAATCTTTTAGATTGTTTTTGATTAATTTTTTTATTTGTAAATCTGCACTGAGCTAATGCTCCTTCAGAATAAAAATATATACAAAAAATGAAAATAAAAACAAAAAAAACTTAAGTTAGATAAAATAAAAAAAAAAGGATAAATTAAAAAAAAAATAAAAATGTTAAGTTGAAATAGAAATTACACATGTTTAAATATTTGATAGTTCAGCAGAAAAAAAGAAATTTTTAGGTATTAATTACACAATAGAGTTGGATATTCGATATATCTTGACTCAAAACCTTCTCTATATTCGTCCACCAGTCTGACCAAAAATGAAACTAAATGACTCAATCAACACTCAACTCAAATAGTCGATTATAGATTTCAGCTTCAAAAAAGATTGAACTATTCAATTTTAAATAACTTGTATTTTTTTAATATTATTTTCTGTAGGTGAATTTAAACAAGGAGAATAGAGATTTGCAAGGGTAATCAAATTGTTTTGATTTTAGACCCCATTTTTTGTTTGAGAGATTTTTGAAAGCTAAGCCTTGAATTACAGCACTCTTTTTATTTTAACGTATTTGCTCTTATTACTAAATAGAAAAACAGCAGCTTCACAAAAATGTTCAATAATGCCGGTTTTCCGGGATTTCAATAGCGAATGGTTTGTAAAATTTAATTTTGAAATGTTTAATAATGCAGCTAGCAAATATATGTTTGAATTAAATTCATATTCTAATCCTTTGTTTAACTCTTTAATAACCTATTCAACAAGATTTTTATATTCACCTTGTTCATTATATTCCGATAAAGTCCCGTTTATTATTTCAATAAAACTTGGTACTCCCTGTTTCTGCGGTAACAGGGAGAGCGAATACAAGAGATTTAAAATCTTAAGATGGTTAACTAACGTAACTCTTGAAATTGGACATTCATTCCTTTTGCAAAGTTTTCTTAGGCCGAATAAAACGATCCAAGCATTAAATAAGTTGAGAACTATCTTGTTCCATTTTCGCTTCTCAATTTTGCTATATTTAATTAAAAATCATTCGAAAGAACTGTGTATAATCAAACACTACCAGCTTTGATTATACCCAGAGAGATATAAGAATTGGTAGATTACGCCCATTAACTAAGACATTTGTTGTAAATAATTGCCTTTATAAAGATGGGCTAATGTCAAACGTTTCATATATGCACCACAACCATGATAAATTTAAAAACTGAGATTTTCATCTGTTGCTAATATTATTGGCCGTTCAGGATCATTTTCTCAAATATATATGGCCATCATTCTCAACAACACATAACTAGAATTGAATTATTCATTAATATTATAAAAAGTTTTTGTAGCAGTTGTTTTTTCACTATCAGCATTTCCAATTCGATCTGAGTCACTTGACGAATAGTTGACAATTAACTTTCTGAAATTAAAAGCCAAATCGTTATATCAATTCTTCAGAAGATTCCAGATTCAAAATGTCGCCAGGTATAACGCTTTGGACCCCTTGTCTTTGTCAGGTCTTGATTTGTTCAGCATTTCTTCGTGGTCCTCTTCGTCTTGTTCGTCCTCTTGTCTTCTAATTTCATTAAAAAATGATCGAAGATAATTTTTGGTATTTCTACTTATAAGCCTAATTGAAAAATTAATTTTTTTATTCCTAATTTATTTCTTAATGAAAAAAGCGCTATTATTAATTATTGTTTATAATTAATATTGAATTAAAATACACATTAATTATTTCTCATAAGTTATTTCACTTTCATATTCATTTTTTTTCTCATAAATCAATTTCGCATAAACTTTTCAACAAAAAATTTGTCTTCTTCACATAATATTTTTCACATATCCAAAATAGAGCCGTTAATCTAACTATGGGTAAAAACGTAAAAATTGCAATCTTCACAATTAATAGTTGTCCATCTACTTTAGTGAACGATAAAAGACTTGATTTTATCAAAAGCCTCTTTCAAAATTCATTATTTTTGGAGATCTCAATAGCAAAGGTAAAATTTGGCATTGCAAATAAGAAAATACAAATGGTGAAATACTTGAGAATTTAATAAATGGATCAAACAGTCATGCCATAAATTCTGAGAAACCGAGCTTTCTCAGAGGCAAGACCATTATCGATTTGACAATCGGTTCATTAAGTTTGTGCAATTTATTTAACTCATACAAAGTACTCGCTGACAAAATAAGCGATCACCACCTGACAATTACCTCATTCAAAAACCTAACACCAAAAAAAAAAGCATTTACAATTAAGAAAATTGACTGGTTAAAATTTTGACAAAATTTTGAAAGTAAAAAAAGGTAGTAGGGACCGTCACTAGATTAGATACCCCCTTAGACATTGACACAGAAGCCGACAATATAATAGCTAAAATTGTAGATGTATTTACCAACGCAATCAAACTTTTTGTCTTACCACCACACCAACGAAAACAAAACCTATTACAGAAGAGCTTTTTAAAAAAAATTAAAATTCAAAAAAAACTCTCTCGTCTGAACCAAAATATTAAAGCCGAATCAACAACAAGGCTCTTAAACTTAATAAGTCGATAAATAAGCAATGATATAAAAGCTTTTAAAGGTTTTTTTTAAGTAAAAAATTTTCAACCTTAAATCAATTCATCATATCCGTTTCGAAATGTTGGAATTTACTCAATAATTTCTTTGATCCCAACAAGAATTCACTCAACAAACAAACTGAACTTCGTAAAAACGAAAATACCTCAGAAGACCCGAAAAAGTAGCTAATCTTTCTGATGAGCATCTAGAAAGAATTTTTACCGCCGATCAAAGTTCCATTAACATACCAAAAATGAACAGTTTCAGTGGAAAAGATAAAAAAAGAAGAGTTTCTCTCTTTCCTCAAAGAACTCAAAAATAGTTAAATAAAAAAAATGTATACATAATAAAATTATTCAATTTAAAAAAAAAGTTATTGTTTAAAAAAAGTTATGGGCCTGTTATGTGACCAGCGAATTTATGTTACTTTTGTAATCATACTATTTGTTGACAGGTAACCTATTCGCCGGCCACCAAATATATGCCCAGTTTAAGTATTTTCTGATTTTAACTAGTAATTATTTTTTTTTTATGATTTTTTTAATTAGGTGACCATTAATTAAATTTATGTGAATAAATAAAAAATTTTTTTAGATACTTGATTACAAAAAAATAAAAAAAAAGTACTATTTATGCATCTTTGAGATGTGTTGCTTTATACTACGCTCATTTTTCATTAATTTACTGCACTCTGGACAAGCTATTGGGTTTGTTTGTTTGTTCAGGGCTCTTTTGGCTGCAAATTGTGTTTTTTCAAAAGCAATTAGAACTTTTGATGCAATTTTTGAATACTTCTCTAACGATTTAATATAAATTTTAATCTAAATGAATTATTTATCTTTTTTTTTATCTTATTCAAGTTTATCTTTATTTTTTTCATATATTTCTATTCTGAAGAAGCATTACCTCGGTACAAATAAACAAATAATTAAATAAATTATTTAATTTACAGTATTTTTTTCAAATTTCCATTAAATTAAATTCATTCTTTTTCACTAAAAAGTCTAATTTAAAATATCTAAACGCTTGAAATATTCACTTTAAATTTTTTTTTAATTGAAACGCACTTTTTCAATTTTATTTCAACATTAGATACATTTTGTAATTCAAACACAAAAAAATAAACCAAATTATTTTTACATTAAAATTCAAATTGCAAATTTTCGTGACCAATATTTTTATTTATGTGACCTGGTTAAAACAGAAAAATACTTTTACTGGTCACATATTAGGTTACTAGTCATAAAAAAAAATCTGGACACAAAAGCGACATAAAGTTACTGGTCACATGTGCGGAGAAGACCCAAATGTCTTTATAAGTTCTTACCTAATGTTTGTATCTATCCTAATTCTTTTCTAGTAAAAATTTAATATGACGATATTTAAACTAAAGAATTAAGTGCTATTAATACTGAGACAAGTTCATACTAATTTAAATTCAATTTTTTTATTTATTGCAAATTTTCTCTCACAAAAAATATTTATTTTTATTAATAGTCAAATTATCCCCCGTCTTTTTTGATTACTATTTCGAATACCTTATGGATTAAATTTTTTTCATTCCATTCAATTTCAATAAGGTTCAGGTCTGGAAAAATTAATTATCTAAATGAATTATTATTCAAAAGTCATTTAGTCGAAGTAAAGTCATTCAACTTGAATTGAGAAATTTTTAAAAATTAAAAAAAATCATAATTTAGCCATTTCAAGGAACTAAATCATTTTAATATTTTGTCTTGAATTTAATATTCTATTTGTTGCAAAAGACTTTCAGAAAATAAAATAAACAAAAATAAAATTAGAAAAAAAATTCCAAGAGCTTCAGTCAAAACCTATTTTTTTAGGAGATAAATTATTCAGGTACTTGTGTTAGCAAAAATTTGCAAGCAAGTCAAAATTATAATTTGCAATCAAATAAATTTCAACATATTTAACAAAATTTTCCATAAACAATTTTTTTATAAATAAAAAAATGTGTAAGCCTAGTTAACAAAAAAAAAGTCAAATCCTCTAAAAATTTGTATTCTGTAGCAGATTTCGATAAAGAAAATGATTTACCTCCACCATATGCAGATGGAGGCTACACTGGCAGTCAAAGTCAAAGTGAGCAAAAAACCCAAGGCAGCCTTCCGCAGCCATCAGCGCCAGATACCGGACTTGCAACTGAGACCTTAATTTATCAACAACCGCAACCTAGCATTGTCTATGTAGGGCTTCCTATTAGACTAGGCGACAGTCCAGCTCAAGTAATGTGTCCAAATTGTCGCGCAAACGTGCTAACCAATGTCAGATATCAGTCCGGAGTTTTGACATGGCTCATAGCCGGAGGTCTATGCTTTATCGGGCTCTGGGCTGGATGCTGTCTAGTTCCCTTTTGTGTTGATTGTAAGCTTTTTTTCTCTAAAATAATAAAATAAATTTAGTTAAATTTTTATTTTTAGCATGTAAAGATGCGGAGCATTATTGTCCGAATTGTAGATACATGATCGGCAGAAATAAAAAATTGTAGATCTGATTTTAGCCGAATAAAATAACCCATAATGTTGATATTTTGTTATGATTTAATTTTTCTCATAAAATTTTAGTTTTCTTTAGAAAAATTTTCCAAGTTTTTGAATAAAATTTAAAAATTCTAAATCATGAATATTATTTTATAATTATTATTTCCCAAGTTTTATGGATCATTTTAAAATTTTAGAATGCTGAGCGCTGTGGATTAAATATTCGATCAGAAAGAAGGTTCCCTCAAAATAGAAGCATTGTGTTCATCAGTATTTTGCCAGAAAAAAAATTAAATTTTTAATAAATTAAATATTTTCCAGAAATAAAATTTTTAATTTTTTTTAATTATTTTTTGATTGGAATTTTAAAAATTAAAAAGACAGAAAAACCTACTGATCTTATAGAACGAGTATTTAAAATAAAGAATTAGTTGAGTAGTTCAAATGGTTAACGAAGGTCCAGCATACCTAGTAAAACTCTTCTTTAACTAAACAAAAATAGCACGGCAAAACAATAAAAATATTATTAACCGATTTTAAAATAAAATTTGAAAGAGCTTTAGGGCTAATTGAAGTTCATGATCAGATGTAAATTTTAAATAGAATTTTTAGTTTTAGATTAATTTAAAAAGGTATTTTTTTTATCAATTTTTGAATAAAAATATACTAAACTCTGATTAACATGATTTTTTTAATATTTAATTAAGAAGAAAATTTTTTGAATTTTTATCTTAAGTAAAATTAAAATATTAAATCACTTTTTTCTATAAAAATAAAATGCTAACAAGATCTTCTTAAGATAGTTGACTGGTTCAATAAAACCAGTTTAAAGAACCGAATCGATTTTTTAAAATCAATTTCAAACTTGCTCTTAGGTAAAATGGTTTCTGAAACCGATTAAAGAATCGACTTGGTTTCAAAACCTGTTTCACATGAATAGGAAAAAAAATTATTATTTGGTATATTATTTATAAAACTATTGTTCTTTTCGCAATAAATATGAAGTAGGCATCTTGAAGTTTAGGATCAAAAAAATTAGATCAAAAAGTATTTTTTTTTAAACTTTAATTTAACTGCGCAAATTAATTGCAGAGTTTTTGCAGAGCCTTATTTAGCATGTTTTTTGCATCAGTAAGTATTATGCAGAGATATTTAATCAAATACAATTCAAAAGTTATAAATAAAATTCTTTTTGATCTGATTTTTTTGATCCTAAACTTCAAGATGCCTATCAAGTAACGATTATCTTTAAAAGGATAAATTTGGACAAAAAAAAAGATTTTTAAAATTTTTAAATTTTTAAATTTTTTATTCAATAATATGATCATAATAAGAGTATAAGATTATACAGCATTGTGAAAATCAGTGCTTTTTTTTTATTTTTGTGCATCTGAAGCATCTTTTGCAATCTCTTTATCGAGCCAACTCTATCAATTTTCAATGTAATTCAGATATGGGCTGTTCACAGACCAAGATAAGACTTCATGATGACAAGAGGCATTGTCTTGCCGAAAGTTAGGGGACTCATCTTCTCTCAATAAATTATTATTTATTTGTTTTATCTGTGCCGAGCTAAAGCTCCTTCAGATTAAAAAAAATAAATAAAATAAAAATAAAAGAAAAATGTAAAGAAAAATTATAAGAAAAATTAAAAATAAGTTAAAATATAATAAAAAGACAATTAAAAATTGATAAATTGTAAGAGGTTGCATGTGCAAAGAATTTAAGTATTGAACAGTTCATGAAAGAAAGAAGAAATAGTAAAATAGCAATTACACAATGGAGTCGGGTATTCAACATACCTTGATTCTAAATCCGCTTTATATTCATCAACCAGCTTGACAACCAATGGAACAGAATGACGCAGTCCTCCAGCTACATATCTTTCGCTCAATTCAAAAAATCGATTCGAGACCGTTAAGAATTTAAGTTTTTTAAAGGCCATATGATGCAAAATATTGGAAGGAGTATCATATTTTAGTTTAAGTATAAAACGAACTGCTGAGTTTTGTAAGACTTGAATTTTTTTAATGTTTGTCTCTGAAAATGAATTTAGACACAGAAAAGAGTAATCAATTATAGATCCGATTAAAGATTCTAGTTTGACAATATTTTTATTAAGTTCAACAGTGAACTACAACGCTGTTTTATTTCATCAACCATTGGGGTAAAGGTTAATTTTGAATCAAATTTTATACCTAAAAACTTGATTTCCTTTTGACTCTCAATTTTGTTTTCATATATTTTTAATTTTAAGTCAATATTTTCCTTATTATATTTAGTGAAGACAATGAAGCAAGACTTTTCAACAGATATTTTCATCTTCCACTTGTAGAGCCATTTTCTAGTTCATCTAAGTATTTGTGTATCTTTTTTTCTAGATTTCCTTTTTTCTTAAAAATATAAAATGTGACCAAGTCATCAGCAAAAAGAAGAAAGTATTCACTATTTGTTTTATTTCTTTTCTTTTAGTCCATTACTTTTTAGTAGTTTTATTTCATTGATAAAAATACTAAAAAGTAATGGACTAATTACCGAGCCTTGAGGAACACCTGCAGTAATGTGGTATTCATCACTTATGTGACCATTTACATTTACTTTAAATGATCTTGAGTCTAAAAAAGAATTAATCCAATGTATTAGGTAAGAGGGAAGGTTCATTTTAATTAGTTTATAAATAAAACCATCATGCCAAACCCTATCGAAGACTTTGGAGATATCAAAAAATAGGGAACAAGCTTTCTTCTTTCTATTAAATGATTCTTCAATTTTTTGAATAAGGAAGAAGAGATTATCAGCGGTTCGTCGATTTTTTCTAAAATCTGATTGCTCTTGAATTAGTAATGAGTTTTGTTCTAAATAACAATATAATCTTGAGTAGACGATACGTTCTAAAAGTTTCCCTAGACAGCTTGTCATACTGATTGGTCGGTAGTTAGCTGGGTCTTGTGTTAAAATTGACTTTTTAGGTATCATAGTAATGTTGGCAGATTTCCATGCATTCGGTATTTTACTTTCTCTTAGACTTAAACTAAAAAGATACATAATGTCTTTTGGAATATTTTGAGGTACAGTCGTTCCTCGGTATAACGAGCAAGTTGGGCGAAAATTTTTGTGTTCGTTGTATCGAAACTCGTTTTATCGAAATCCCATTAAAAAGGATGAGCAATTTTTATTTTTTTATTAAAATTTTTATTGAAAAAGTTAAAAAAAAAAGATAAATAACACTAAAAATTAAGCTTTTTTTTTACAAAATCTGTAATACTGGATTGTTTGGTTTTACAATTTTCTAGTACAATATTTTCAGTATTAAAGAAAATCTTGTTCTAATATTTTTGCCTTCGACGAGAGAATTGATGATATTGTCGATATATTTACGCCGTATTCTTTAGAAAGTTTAGTGGTATTTATTTTTTGACCCCAATGTTTATTTATAATTTCTATTTTAGTCTCAAGCGTGATACACTTTCTTTTTTATTGAGCAAGTTTATCTGTCATTTTTTTCAATTAGATTATTTATTTATTTATTTAAAAAATAATTTATGGGTGACCCCAGAGTACGTCCGAATGGTTCAAGACCTTCGTTTGAGCCCGCATTAAAAACTAAAATCAGATAAAAGTGATTCAATTAAAGCTAAGTTTATCGAATGAAGTTGAAAATCTAATCAAATTAGGGCGTTCTGACAGCATGAATTGTTCGATCTCTTTTGCGATCAGCACTTGCTTTGATTTGTTAGACAAAAACTTAAGAAATAAGTTGTTGACTCTTTCTTCAATGGTTTCTAGCTTAAGTATTTTGTGCATGGAACGAATCGGTATTTTGAGAGGAAAATACTTAATAATACGAAAGAATTTGTTTTGAGTTTTTTGGAGAGAAGAACTTATTTTTCGGTCCCACTGTTTAGTATCACGAAGCAGTAATCGAATAAGGATCGGATGAGAGATTTGTACAGCACAAGATTGATTGATAGTGAGTTTGACCATTTGAAAAGTTAGTTTTAGACGTTAGTTTGTTTTCAAGATCTTGTAGATGTGGTTTTAACGATAATTTGGGGTCAAGCTTGATATCAAGAAAGGTTGGATTTGCGTCTAAGGGAATCTCTGAGTTAAGTACTGTGAGTTTAAGTTTGTAGTTTTTGTGGTAGTTTTTGCGTTGACCAGCGGTTGTGAATGTCGTGTAGCACATTTTGGAGACGTTAATGGCAAAACCCATGTTTTGCAAAAGTCAATTATTTTATCGATTGCTGGTTGAAGATTTTTTACGATCAGTCTGGTTGTTTTACACGTAATCCAAATTTTTGCAGAGATTATCTGCAAAAATGGCGTCTTTGAATTGTTTCGGCAGACTATTTACAACGTTGCTAAATTATACACTCCCGTTCTGTTCACTTATTTTTACCAAATTTTACGTAATTTTACGTAAATTTGCGTAAATTTACGTAAAATTACGTAAAATTTCGTAAATTGACAAATGTAAAAAATGGTAATTTTACGAAAAATTACGTAAAATCAAAAAGGGACAAAAAAGTTATGATTTTTTGAAAAAGGTTACAATTCTGCTTTTTCATCGACTTTCTACTTTTTACCATGTAAATAAAAATTTACGTAAAATTTAGTAAATTTTTTTATTTTTTAATGTAAAATTGTGTAAATTTACGGAAATTTTTAACTTTTTTAGGATAATCTAGTAGTTAGCGAGGCGTCAGAAGCCGAATCCGATGTTGAGTTTGCCGTAAAAAAAAAAAAATGAAGGATGAAGATATTAAAATGGTAGCAATTGAATATTTTAATCAGAATAATAAGCATCCATTTCATCATCTTCATCAAGTTACGGGGAGCATTTCTTTAGAAAAAATAATTGAGCCTACAGACACACAAGAAGTTGGATTCTAAAATACTGTACTGCTTCTGAAAAATGGTGAATGGTACCACCCTGATGTGAAAAAATTAATTAATTTTATTTAAAACTCAACAGCAGTAAAATACTGTGTGATTAAATGGCTACCCATTTTTCAGGAGAGTATAATGAAGTTTTTTATCTTATTTTTTTAAGTTTGTTAAAGGTGCTATGGTAAAATTTGTACACGAAATCGAAAATAATCATTTAATTGTCGAGGCTTCTATACAATCAACTAAAATTTTCTTAGTACCTAAAAATAAAGTAAAGATTTATATTTTAAGGTGTATTATATATCATCTCTTTATTTAATTTATTTTTAAGACAGGCAAACTAAAAGGAAATTTAGGAACTGTCCCGCTTGATAGAGCCTTATTGCAATTAAATGAAAATTTGCAAAATTTGAACTCAAGCATAAAAGAGATTATGAGCCAAAATAGAGAAATTAAAAATGTTTTAGTTGAAAACAGCTCCTTAGAAAAAAATAAAAGTTCGAGTTCAAAATCAAGTGATGATAATAGTGACTTTGAGGATCAGAATTTTGTTGGAAATGATTCTATAAGTAAATGTATTTGAATAATAAATAAACTTTTATCTTAATTTTTTTCTTCAAAGCGAGCAATAAAGATTTTACTAACTCATTAAGAGGCTTAATTACTAAAAGATTTAAGGACGATCCTGGTCAAACTTTGGGACATTACCAGAAAACCTATCCTAATAGTATGCTCGAGATAAAAAGAAATTTTATTTTTTAAAGTTCAGAATTGAAATTTAGAACAATTATAAAAAGACGAATTACAAAAATATGTGCCAAAAAACTCGACGTTTAAAGAAGCTTGGGAGAAGGCAGCTAATAGCTTTAAGATGGACAAGAGCTCAAAAAAAACAAACTAAATTTAACTATTCTTTCTAAAACTTTATTACAATTAAATTGTTTTTCAAAATTTGTAAATATTTAAATAAAAATTAAAAAAATACATTTTCTGAAAATTTTTGATTTTACGTAAATTTACGTAAAATTACGTAAAATTTGGTAAAAACAAGTGAACAGAACGGGACTGTATAATAAAAAGCGTGGGGGGAGATGCAGCTACCTTGAGGTACGCCACACTTGATTGGTTTGGTGCTTGAATGGTGATTATCAATTTCAATTAGAATAGACAATCAAGTATTTTCAGTTATTTATATTCAATTATAAAAAGAAAATTAATTGTTTTATTTTTATTCTTTTTAATCTTTTTTCTTAATACACAAGTGTGAAAGTTTTTTTTCAAGCTCGTTTTTTTTTCAAAGCAAGTTTTTTTTCTTAAGAAAATGATTAAGCGGTCTTTCAAAATAAGCTCGTTTTATCAAGTTTTCGTTCTATAGAAACTCGTTCTATCGAAAAAATTTTTATATTTTTTTGTATTACTCGTAATCGGTTCCAGGTAAAATGTTCGTTATAAGGAGTTTCTCGTTTTATGGGGTCTCGTTATTCGGAGGAACGACTGTAGAAATATTAGTTCTTCCAGATCTCGGACGATCGTCAGATAAATTTGTTTGATTATATCAATCAATTAACACTAGCAAGCCCAGGGGTTTTTTAAACCCCTTTTTGATTTAAAAATTTTAAAACCTGTTTTTAATTTATATTTAATTGTTAAATTTATTTCTAAAATTAATAAATTTTTAAAATTTAATGTCAAAAAAAAATTGTACATTAAGTCCCGGAGGGGTTTTTTGAACCCATTTTAAAAAATTAAGCTATTTTACTGTTATTTGATTGCTAAAGCATCTAACAAAAAAAAAAAAAATTTAGGCTAAATTATATATTTAGGATAAATTAAAATGACAAGACGAGTGTCAGCTTTATGTGCATTGGAACTCTTTTTGATTTGACAGTATCTTAATAATATTTAGCCTTTTATTGCAGCGTTCTTTAAATTCGTATATCAATATATTAAAATTTAATTTTGAATCAAATTTAATACGATAAATCCCATTTATGTTTGGATGTTAATTCACTGGTATTTGGTATAACCTTTTCTTGAATCGATCCTTGGTAAGGTATGGAAAAAAGATTTTGTTTTGGTTTGTTCAAACCAATCTTGTATATATCTACTAGAACGAAACTCTATGTGATGCTGTGTCATCTACTTAAATTCTAAATTTAATAATATTCTCCTAAAACATAATGAATGTTGTCGCTTGCAGTATTCATATTCTGTTTTGAAGTATTAATCCTAACTTTAAGTTTATTTGCAAAAAACTTAGTTCATTTTTGATTTTTGCCATATTTTTAGGTGATTTGAACTAAAATTTTTCTGGGACTTTATTTTGAGACTTTTAAACAAATTTGATTCAATCATTTGACAACGCCGGCGATGCAGAAAACAGTATTGGAAAGAAAGGGTGAAAATGCACCAAATATGATGCAGCTTTAAAGATGCTAAATTTTCTGTTTTTCTCTAATCAACAAGATTATAAAATAACTATTTGATAACTACTCATTTTCATGCAGATGCAATTTACAAGCTAGTTTGTAAAGAATTCCCTATACTAATTGTATAAACTATTGATAAAGAAAGAATTTTCCATCCTTTTGGATTAGGAGTAAGTTCAAGTTGAAAAATGGAGGATTTTGAATTTTTATTTTCAATTGTTCGGATTTTTCCTATACCCAAAAAAAATCTTATACTACTCAATCAACATTTTTATAATACTCAACAACAATTTTTCTGTACCCAGATTTTATTTCTTTTGCAATAATTTTGACAAAAAATAAATAACCAAAAAATATTTATTTTTACACTCTAATAATTAATACAAATACCCATTTAGTAATAATCCATTTGTAAAACTTGTGAAAAAATTGACTCTGAGATCTCGGCACATCGAGTGATCAAGATTAAGACAATTAATTATTTTAAAATACTTTAAGAATTTTCTAGACATGATATTCATCGTGAAAAAAAATTGAGAAGTTTTTGAAATTTTTATTCAAAAAAAATACAAGTCGTTGACTCGGACTTTTGAAAAAAAAAAGGTCCGGACTTGGACTTGACTTGAGAGTTGTGACTTTTAAACAACTCTGTTATAAAACGTAATAAATTATTTTTTATTTAATAATCAACGATTTTTTGTATAATTATAAAAAAAATTAATCAGAAAACATTTTGCCAAAAAGATATGCTATGGATGAAAAAAAAAATACCATCATGATACATAACAACAAAAATAATCATCATTTACATGAAGAAACAACTAGTATGAAAATTCTAAAAACAAAAATTAAAAACAAAAATTAGGAGCTGATGTCTGCTAAAATTCTGGCAGTAAAATGAGCATTTTGCATGAAATACTCTGCACCACAATCGTTCTCATTGCACTCATAGACACTTCCATTGTTAATCATTTTGCTTCTCTCCGACACCATATACCTATTTATTTGTTTCTCATACAAACAGTACCTTGAGTTTGCTTTTTGTTTCTTGGGAGCACACAATTGATCATAAATTTGATCATTTGATTTTTTTGTAATCACGTGACTGACTCTTACATCGAAACCACCAAAATCAAAAAACTTGTCATCCGAGCTTTCCAGCTGTTCGAGATACATTTTCTCACTTAGCCAAATTTTTTCATTAAGCCAAAGCAAATTATTTTCCATGCCAAAATCAAAGCTTAGCCTCTGTACCACACTTGGAACCAGTCCGAAGGGCACCGCGAACGCGTTCACAAGTCTAATAAACGAAATTTTTTTGTCAACAAAATTTCCAATTTGTTCCTGCAGCTTGTTCTGACTCCAATTGCGCACTTGCGATTCGGCCTGCCATCTGAGCCGAGTGGGCAACGCATCAAACAAAACAACCCTTTCCAAATTGTCAAGTTTGCCAGCGTTGGCAAGCACCAAATCAGCGCCATCTCCCACAGCCACCAGCACCACTCTGGACTCGTTTATAGTTCTTAAAAAATTGGAATAATACAAAGCATGATTGCGCATGTCCGAGTAGAAAAAATCCGAGTAGCCCAATCCGGCCTTGTCCCAAACACACACCCGTCTGTTCATTTTGACCAGCTCTCTCTGAATGCCCAAAAAATCCACATGACTCGACCTGCAATCGCCTTCGATAAGAAAGCTTGATCTATTGCCACTTTTGGGTCCGTCACAAACAAGGTGAATTTTAATGAAGCGGTTGGACTTGTCCGACAATGGAACACTGACAAATGTGCCTTTGGCACCGAACTTTATTCTCGCCATGCTGTTCATCAGTGCTCCATTTGAAATTAAAATTAAACTTAGGAGAAAGAAAATTTTTAGTAAAAAATTTATAAAGCGAAATGTTTTTTTCAAAAGACCATCTTTTAGAGTAATAAAAGAACTTGTTTGTATGAAGTCAATGTAGTCAATGTATTTTTTTTGGGTCTTGGTTTCGAAGCGCCTGTTGATGATGAGCAAAAAATTCAGCAGATTGATGAGGACAATGAGACTGGAGAAGACACATGAGTCCGCTCGGTTGGCCAAGACATGGAAAAGAGCGGACAGACTAGAGAAAACTATGGCCAAAGTGAAGTAGATGAGATCGGCAAAGACCGATGGCTTGAGGAAACGCTGTGCACTTTTGTAGCATAGATACAAAGTTTGTAGGGAGTAGAAAAGCAGCTGGACAGACAGGTATAGGCCGATGAATTGGTTGCGTATGAGTTTAGGTCCTGGTTTCACTGTGTAGCTTGAGTAGATTGCGATGGCGGTCAGACTGGTCAAAATGATGACCAGGACAAAAATGGTTGAGCAAAATTTTCCAATCGAGAGCATTTTGTTCGAGCTTAGAGCAAAATTTGTCAAATAAAAAAATATTTTTTTCGCTTGTGTTTGTATTTAATTAGAGCGAATTTAAAGCAGTTTATTTTGTGTATGACTTGGGATTAGGTTTAGCAATTGTGTTTACCTTGAGATTGGTATTTTTGTAAAGTGTAAATATGGACAATTCAGTTGGCTTTGGATGACGAAGCCTAGTTACAACACAAGTATTTTAATTAAAATTTTAATTCTCACGCCAAGTTATTCTGCCACAATTGCTTAATCTACTTTTAATTGTTCAAATTTTTTTTTTAAAATATAGTCGTTGCCTTGGAGGATTACAAATCTACAATTTAATATTAAAGATATTCTTATTGATGACATATTGAATTTTAATCAATCCAAAAGATATATCTGGATTCAAAACTTTGACATCATGACTTTAATTTTTGGAATTAAACACTTTAAAAGGCAAATTTACTTAAATAATGGTAAAACCAGAGTTGTTTAAAAGTCACAAGTATCAAGTCATATCCAAGTCGGGACTTTTTTTTTTCTAAAGTCCGAAGTAAAGACTTTTATTTTTTTTATGACTCCACGTTCCGAGACTCAAGAGAACAAAAAAAGTCCGGACTTGGACTTTAATTTAGGACTTTTGAACAACTCTGGGTAAAACATTAAAATCTAAAAATAAAAATATTTTTTATTTATTTTTGAAAAAAAATTTTTTTTTAAATTTATTAATTTTAGCAAAGATTTACATGAGTGATTTGACATTTGTGTTTTTACGTAAATTTACGCAATTTTACGAAAAATTGCATAAATACCCCACTAATTAATTATAAGTTTCAAATTTGAAATATTATAATTTGTTCTTCTATTATTTTTATTTTTAAATTTTCCAAAATTTCCGAAATGTCGCAAAAGTTTCAAAAAAAGCTAATGAATTTTTCTAAAAATAAAATGTGAAGTTTCATTACTTAATCAAAGCTAAGTGCCTTTTAATTTTAATTTTTTTTTAAAATAAGCTTATTTTTGAAAGTCATCTTATTAGAGAGTCTAAAATTTTGAATTGAAATTATAAAAATTAAAACATAAAAATTTATGATTAAAATCAAAAAATGTCAAAAAGGAAAATGTGGATAACAGACACTGGAAAGAAGCTTTTTTTTCTAGAAAACGAAAATCGTCTTTTTAATTATTTTATTTATTAGTAAATCTGTATCCTTCAGGATAAAAATAATAAATAGTCTTTGCTATATGAATTTTTAAACACTGCTTTAACAACGCCCTGAAAACTTAGATGCATATAATCGAGTATGCAATCATCTGGTAAATTTAGTCAATTAATTGAATTTAATTGAATTAACTTCAATGTCATTGCTAAAAGATTTTGGTTTACGTGTTTGGGTCTCCCCCAATAGGTGACCAAGCGGTCACGAAATATGTGACCAATTCAATTTCTCTCATTTGGTGACCAACAGTGGTCACGTATATTTGACCATGGAAATAGGTGACCAATATTTAAAAAAATTTTAAAATTAAATTATTTAGGTGACCACTTAAACTCATTATGTGACCATCGACGTCATTTCGTGACCACTTAAATTTAAAAAAAAAAGAAAAAAAAAATTTTTAATTAAGTTTATTATGAAAATCGAAGCAAATCAATGTTTATAAAAATGTATTTTCAATGTTTAAAAATACATTTTTATTAATAAATAAAATAAAAAAATTAATTTTTATGTTTTCTACTTTTATGAATCTTTAGACCTAACTCTCCATTCATGTATTCACCACATAAGTCACATTTTATAGGATTTTTTTTTACCGCTTAAGTTCCTTTTAACTAAATCCTCTGTTTCTTTTGAACATGTTGGTACAGTTTTTGACAATTTTTCATAAATTTGTGATTTGAACAGACTTGTGAAACATGCACTGCACCAATTTCGCGTAACATATTAAAAATATTAAATTCTTCGGAATCTTTAAATTGTTCATTCATTTTTGATTTTTAATTTTTAGAATAGTTTTAATAAAATTTGCTGTTTCATCAAAAAAATGATTATAATAAAAATTTGAAATTAATAATAATAAGTAAATAAAATTCATTTTATAAAATTAACTTAAATTTTGTAATAATATTTTATTAAATTCATGTGACCATTGTCATTCATTTGGTGACCTATGTACTCATTACGTGACCGTTGTCTTCAAAATATTGGTCACCTATTTCCATGGTCAAATATACGTGACCACTGTTGGTCACCAAATGAGAGAAATTGAATTGGTCACATATTTCGTGACCGCTTGGACACATATTGGGGGAGACCCACGTGTTTACTGAGAGAAATAATAATTCTTGAAAAAATTACTACAAGTGCATCTAATACTTGACTAAACTGTACTATTAAATTGTATCTTTTTTAAAGTGTATTGAAATGAAATCAATTTATCAAAATTAACTTTTTTATCTAATTCTAGTTTATTGTATCTTGAGTTAATGTAGTCGAGATTGAAAAATTGTTAAACTTTTTATCAAAACGGATTTCTTTCCAGCGTACGACAATTTTTATTTCTTGCACTCAGTTTGCAAATCAACAACTTTTCACGACATACTAAACATTGTTAATTAATTTTATTTCAAATTTTTTTAGACTCCAAACTAAACATTGTATAAAATAATAAATTATTATGAACAAAAACTAATTAATTTCAACTTGTTAAGTATATTTTTTTGCCCAAAATAAAATTTTTATTTTTTCAACAAAAAGTAATTAATCTCAACAGACAGTAATTATATACGAAATATAGGTAATTAACAGCCCTAAATAAATCTTACTCTTACTCCTGATACGGTTTGTTCCATACTGATTTCAAGCACTGAAACCTGTAAGCTCGAAGTCCTATTCTTCTCTGGGTTTTACATTAGATTTTGAATAATTTCCACACGACATCCTAGGTATATAAAATGGTCAACTTGTTCAACCTCTTCACCCCTGGTTCGCAAAGTCTCGAGTACTGCATCTTTAACATTAATTGACATCTTTTTTCATCATTGACGCTATGATGTAATCAAAACAAAAGTTGACAAGCGTTCATCTTTATTTCAAATGAATCATCGTTACTTAAATATGATGGAAAATTGATAAACGCTCTTCTGCTGTACGGGATGGTTCAGTTTTGGTAAAAAATGATGAGACAGTAGACGGAAGAAGCTCTGCATTCATAAGTTTTTTTTAAGAATTTAGATCAAGTAAATTAATTTTCTAAAAAGTATAAAACATTTTCGTAAAAATAAAATTTTCTTGTATTTACCATCATTTTTGATAACTGTAAATCATACAATCATAACCTTAATTCAATTAAACATGTATCATCTCATCAAAGAACAAGAACAGGAAACAACTTATAACAGGAATAAATAAGCCATGCTAAATAGCTTTCATTTGTATAATATTTTATTTATTTTATCTTGTAATTTTATTACTCTATTTTTTTTTAATTTTATACAATAAAATCTTTAATAAAAAAAATTTTTTGTAGTTTTTTGGTACACTTACAACAACAATCTGTTTGACTAAATAAATTTTTTTTTGGTAAAAGGAAAATATTAATTTTTTTTAGGTTACCATCGAGATGCGGGATCTCTATTTTTTTCAAAAATTTCCGATTGTCATCAGCACAAGCCTTAATGATATTTTAATAAACAAAATTAAGATGATGAATAAAATGGAATAGAAAAAAAATTTATTTCATTAAAATAACAACAAAAAATTGTATAAATAAATAAACAACAAAAAATTAATGAACATTAATTTATACTTTGGCCAAATCATTCTTGGAAAAAAAGGAAAAATTTATTCTAGCGCATATTAATGTGCACTGGATGAGATGGACTGCGAAAGAGCTTTGATTTTTTTGGTATTCCACGAAAAGTTTCGAGTAATCGCGAAAAATCAGGCCTATTCGACGGATCCTTGGACCAACATTTCAACAATATTATCTTAAAAAAAAATTAAATTAGCTTAAATTTAAAAAGAGACTTGTAATTTAATTATCTTATTAGTACATACACAAAAAAATAAAAAAATAAAGAGTAATTTTGATAGATTAATACTCTATAAAACATTATAAAATCAATTTTTTTTTAATCTTTTTTAGTTATTGACAATGTTGCATTTTTTGACCTAAATTAACTAATTAGCCCAATGCTGCTTTAAGCTCGTCTACAGAAACACGAAAAAGCTTCAAGTGTTTTATTTTTTTAGGTGAAAGTTGAATTCATAGATTTTTTTTCGTCGAAAATTATTTCATAGAGTTATTTTCATAGAATTGAAAATATATTTAAAATTTTCATTTAATCTACTAATAGCGAAAATTTAAATTGAAAAAAAATATAATTTTCTATGAAAAAAAAATTCAATGAATATGTTTCTATGAAATGTTTTTCTACCAAAATCTCTTCTATCAGTTTTGTTTAAATATTTTAATTTTATATAATTTGTCTAATGACCATTTTTAATGAAAATATTTTAATTTTGACTTTGTTTTAATTACTTACTACGACTGTCTATTTTATTTTTTTTAATATTATATTTTAACTTATATTACTTTAACTTTTGTATTTTATCTTATTTGTTTTTAATTTTTTGATCTTTTATACAGTACCGCTACAACACTTGTCTTTTTGATTAATTTACGTTAATGGGCTAATTTTACCGTAAAACTGAAAAGGGTCAAAATTTCTTGTATCATGTGTTAATTTTAGTGAAATAGCATCAAAAATCAATATTAATGATTTATAAGTAGATTCAATAAGTTATTCAATATAATAAATCTACGTTAATTAACGTAAATTTCTATTTATGGTAAAAAATTAATTTTTAAATTAAATGGCAATAATCTCTCATTAAAAAAATTTTTGCAGAAAAAAAATTTAAACATTTTAAATAAAAAAAGGGGCAAATTTTTAAAAACTCAAAAGTCAAGACATTTTTTAATAGTTGGACCCAAAAAGGGTTAAGCTTTTACAAGCTATATCAGTAAATATAATTTTTTTTAAAGCCATCTATCTAGTTTAGTTTTAAAAATATTTTTTGTTTTAGAACTAAATACACTTATTTTGTTAATGGTAAGCAGTTATCAACGTCAGAAACTGAAAGAGATCTTGGAGTTATTTCCAATACAAATCTTAATTGGAAAAATCAAGTGATAGAGACTACAAACAAAGCAAATCAAATGTTGGATCGCATCAGGAAATCTCGTTTTGATTGTAAGTTATTTAGAGCAATGTTTTTAACTTTTGTTCGTCCTCTTTTGGAATTTGCTGTGCCTGTATAGTCTCCAATTCTTAAGTCGGACTGTGAGAATGTTGAAAGGATTCAACGCAGAGCTACGAAATTTGTTTCTTCAATTAGAAACAAGAAAAAAAAGCAGAAAGCAGATTGAAGGCTTAGAACATTCCAAATCTGGTTGAAAGAAAAAAAAGAGGTGATCTAATTCAATTATACAAGTTCATGCATGGAATAGAATTGGTTTAAAAAGAAAAAATTTTAATGTCACAAAATCCAAGGAAGAGGTCACTAATTCAAACATCACAAAGAAATTTCGAGGCTTCAACATAGAGATAACTTTTTTCTCAACATAACCGCTAACATATGGAACTCGCTGCCAAATCAATTAGTTGAAGCCACCAATGTTAACAGCTTTAAAGCAGGCATTGATTGCTGGATGAGCAGCAATCAATCGAAATCACCCCTCGTTCTTCTTACTTTGAGGTTAGTTAACTCTAACAACCCAAGTCTTTTGTCATATTCGTAATTTCGAAGGAAAGGAATGAACTTTTTCACGTTGAACGATTTCCTTTTTTAAATATGGGCACTAAGAACTTATTGCAAACTCTAAGTGTGGCCCTACAAGCGCTGTACATAACATTCTTAAAGAGTCTGTATTTAAATATCTGAAATTCTTTGCTATCATTCATAGCATTCGGTTTGCACGATTTGTACAATACCGGACTTGGTTTCTCCATTTAAGGTCATCTTGAATACAGATACCTAAATCCTTTTCTAGAGTCGTTTTAGATAGTTTTATAGTTCCGTATGTATTAAAAATCGCATAATCATATTTTGGATTTTTTGAACCAATATGCATTACAAGATATTTTTCAAAGTTTAAATCAACAGCCCAGGTGAGAAACCAGCTTGAATTATGATCTATATCTTGTTGAAATAAAATATGGTCTTTTACATTATTAACAGTTGACAACATTTTTGTATCATCAGCATATTTTTCACATTTATTTTTTACAACATTTGAAAGATCATTAATCAAAAAAAGAGGAGGTCCTAAGACTGACCCTTGTGGGACTCCACTAGTAACTTCCAACCATTTGGAAATAGAGCCTAAAACAGTTATAGAAGATAAAATATAAAATGAGGAACACAACTGTAATTGACTAATAATTTTATCCCAGATTTTTTTTAAAAATATTTGAATTTAATAAATGATAATGACATTGACCATTTAAATTGGGAGGTAGTTACAAGCGAAGTACGACAAGGATCCGTTCTTGGTCAAATCTTATTCATAATTTAAATCAATGATCTCCTTGAGAGTTTCAACAATTTCTGTTCTGGATATGAGTTGAAATTAAGTGAATCTCTCTGAATTTCCGGACGTAGGATCATTGGAACGCCTCTTTCTATTAATGGAATGAACTGATAATTTCTGAGAGCCATGGAAAACTTGATGGAAAATTGAAAACAAAGAAACGAACTGTGAAAATAAAAGAAGAAGATTTTTAGGCTTTAAATAAATGTTCGTATTTAAATAGGGAAAGTAATTATTATTATATATTGATTTAAGCCTTATAAGCAAATGAAAAGAAATATTGATGATACTTTCCTTAAACTCACGTGAGAAAAGCTGTTTCATGAAAAAGGTGATTGATTGCCTTTCCTTTTTTTTTCAAATTATTTTTTATTCTACCAAAAAAAAAATTTTATGCTCCTTTTTGATATAATATTTACTATGAAACTAAAAAAAATACGGCCAAATTTTTGGCGGTTGGTCACTTAAATTGTAATTATTTTCGAAAAAATGTTTTAAAAAAAACATAACTAATTAAAATGATAAAAAAAAAGTAAAAAAAGATTCTCTCAATTTATTTTAAAAACTTTTTTAAGATTTTTTTTTATTTTTCAAAATTTTACAAAAAATTCAGTGGCAGTGCGCAATAATTGCCGCCCGCTTAAAGGTTGTCCGGCTTATGCGGACACGGTCACGGTTTTCTGAAAATTTTGGCCGGTTAAGTGTCCGCTTGTGCGGATCCCAACACTAATAAAAATCATCATCAAAATGATACAAAATAAATTGAAGAAAAGAAAAACAAATTCTAATTCAACGAAGATCAATCATTTAAGTTTTTTATACAAGAAATTGTGTTTATACAGGCATTTAATTTAATTATTTAAATTCTTTTGTATATCTATTTTTAATAAGAATTTTTCATTAAAATTAATAAATTTATTAATAATATTTTTTTTTGATCAATTAATATAATAATCAAAAAAAAATTCTCTTTTTTTAATTTCATTATTCCGACAGCATTACAAAAAATGTTACAAAAAATTGAAGAAATTTTGTTCCTTTTTAGTTTTACGGCAAAATAAACGTAAATTTTCCATTTTTTACGTAACTTTACGTAAATTAACCCAAAAGACAAGACATGTCTTTTTTTTTTAACCTGAAGGAGCTTAACCCCTGTACAGATATAATCCAAATAAATAATGCTAAGTCCCATTCAAAAAATCAATTTCTAATCAAACTATTCGATTTGATTTAAATCGGCCTTTTAAAAGCCAAAAATTTCTAAACAAAAAAAAAAAGGAAAAAAATCTTCTCTAAAATGTCAAAAACTCAAAAAAAAATATTTTTTTTCATTCAACTCACCTTAAATTCCTTGCTTAATTGAATATTTGGCGACAAATTCTTCAGTCCATTGCCGACCAAATACAAGACCGAATCGGCACTGTACGACGAAAAGGGAAACTCATGACAAAACATCTCGTACCATATGGTTCCGAACGCGTACACATCGGACGCCTGCGAAAATCCGGCCTCGATGCGACCAGTGCCGATCAGTTTGACGAGCTCGGGCGCCATATAGTACAAGCATTCTTTGGTTATGGGCAGCAGGTCATCTCTCTTGAGCCTATTGCACAGTCGCCTAATCGAGTACAGACCAAAGTCGGTGATGACAGCTTTATTTCCGTCAATGAACACATTCTTGGACCTGAGGTCCTTGTGTATCATTTGCTTGTTGTGCAAGTAGCCCATGGCCTGCGCTATCTGAGTGCAAATGTCGATGATCCAGTCCAGGTTGACTTTGTTCGCAGACGAGACCGTTTCGGTGTGCAGGTACTTGTACAGCGACGGACTTCGGCACAGACTCATTACTATGGCACACTTGGGCGGCTTTATGTACGCGCCAATGAACAAGATCAGATTTGAATGGCGCGTTTTTCTCAAGTTGGACACTTCGTCCTTAAAGTGCATGAGTTCCTCTGAGTCCTCGCTAATGTTTTCGTTGAATGTGACTTCTTTGCTGGCGATCTCGCCGTGCCAGTAGGCTTTGTACACAATGCCGAATCGACCACGGCCAATCTCCGTTTTTTGTGTGATCTCGTCATACTGAATGTTGAACTGCTGAAGCTCGGAGTTTTGTGAGAAGTTTTTCGAGTCTTCGATCACAGTTTCGTCCTCGTCTTCGGCGGCGTTTTCCGACTCGGTTTTGGGCGAGTCCTGAGCGTTGTCCGCCGCTGTCAACGTGTTCTGGGTGGTCGTTGAGGTGACCGATGAGACCAGTTGGTTGGGCGCCTGGGTGGTGTTGAAAAATCCCATCGAAGCGTTGGATATGGACGAAAACGATGGCTTTTTGTCTGACGTGTTCAGTTTGTGAGGATTGAATTGCTGATTGTGAATTTGTTTGAAGTAATTTGGTGAATTTGGCTCGGAGCTATTGCAAGAAGAGCTGGATCGTGAGTCTTTAAATTAAAAAGTAATTAGACATGGTGGTCCGACCAAATGGAATCTTTGACTTTTTAAATAAAGAGATTTTGTGGCATTGTACAATCTAGTAATTTTTAGAAATGAGTTCGAAAAAAACAAAATTCCTATTTACAGTGCCGATTTGACACCTGGATTTATGAGTTAACAAAAAGTAAATTTTCCGGATTTTTATTCAATTTCTTAAATAAATTTTTCTCTTTAGTTATCATTTATAAATTAAAAAGGTATTTAAAGAAAATATGGATCAATTTTGGCATAGAGATATTTTGGCAGAATGTTTATTTCCGTATGCTGCTTCTAATTTAAATGAAAATTTAAACTTCATCAAGATCAATGATCCTAAACAAAAGTCATACATGTGTACAATCTTTTTAGATACAAAAAACGTTAACTGGGTTAAATATAGTTTAGTAAATAACAATTAGATATAATAGCAAAATTTTAATTTAATATCAAGGTTAGAGCGCCTGCTTACTCACCATTCTAAACTTGATAGAAATGGGTTTAATAATTAGACAACTTGAAGTTCATGATCATAATCAAATGATCAAAATTTAAATGATTAAAATCCTAATAAAAATGACAAAATTAGATATTTTTAATTTTTTTTAAAATTAAACATAAGATGCTTATTATTTTAATTAAAAAAAAACAAATCAATTTAGGTATTTTTGTGTTTTTTATTTAAATCAAAAACCAAAAATTTTGATTTGAAATTTACATTTGATCATCAAATTCAATTTGCCCTAAATTTACGTAAAAATTAGTAAAAACAAAAGTAACTTTTGCTATAAATATAAACAAATAAATAGAAGCTACTTTTTTATTATTTATTAGAAAAAGTCAAATGGTCTTAAATTTTAATTTATTTTCTCCCATCCAAAAATACATGAGGCTCTCACTTTACGAGCTATGAACGGCCTAAAATACATGTGGCTGCCACTTAATCACCTTTGAACGGCCTAAAATAAATTGTTCTCACCACGAAAAAAAGTTTTTCCCTTCACATTATATTTGGACTTTGTTCATTAAAATTAAAAATTGTCTTATTTGTATGAGAAATTAACTAGATTGATTATTTTATTTTTGAATTAGATGCTCTTAGGTTTTTTTGACTATTAGAATTTAAAAAAAATAAAAAAATTGAAGAAAACCATTTATTAGAGGAACCAAATAATATCAGATTCTTTTTAAAAAAAGAAACAAAAATTTATTACTAATCTTTAATTTATATCAAGAAAAGAAGCAACTCAACTGGCCTTAAATTTTTTTTTAATCTAAAAATTGTTTAGCCATTTAGGAAGGGTTCTACTAAAACACTGACCCACACTTTTTTTTCCAGCGCAAAAATATTTTTAAAAGTTTAAACACTAATTGATAAAAATTTATTCTTTTGATAAATTTATTCAAAGCTTAATTCAAAAACACAATTTTGGCTCAAGAAGTATCTGGAAAAAATTTTATCTTCTAATGAATTCATTTCTTTTTGAACCAATTCTTCGTCTCACATGTAAAATACGCAAACTATAATTTTTGCATTTTTTAATTTTGCTTATCTTCGTTCAAGTATTAGGATTTGAGCAAGTTTTCAAACGATTTGTATACTTTTTATTAATATTTTATGACTCATCTATTAATTTTGTAGATAAATTCAAAATTTTAATTAAAAATTGGTGCTTCTAGGGCACTTTGAAGTTTATGATCAAAATTTGATGCTCAAAATGATCATACTTAGTTTTAATTATGAAATGAATTGTTATTTCTTAATATAATTAATGCAGAAGTACATTTTTGGATTTAACATACTTTGTTAAATTTAAAGCTAAATTCTGCAAAAAAATATTCAATTAAAAATAGCATCTTTTAAATGGTGTGCACTCTGCAATGTGCGTTTTGTTATTGCACAAGTTACCTTTAGATTTAACAAAAAATGTTACATCCAAAAATGAACCTCTGCATTAATTATATTAAGAAATAACAATTCATTTCATAATTAAAACTAAGTATGATCATTTTGAGCATCAAATTTTGATCATAAACTTCAAAATGCCGCTTCTAGTGGTTTCGTACAAAGGAAATTTTTTTTTTTATTTTTTATTTTTATGCTGAAAAAAAAATAATTCTCAAATAGCAAAAATTGACTAAGATCGAAAAAGAGTCGTTTTGACTCGTTGGTGCTTCTAGTGTTTAAAACTTAAACTCCTTCTGACCCCCAGCCTATTTTTCTTGAAGAGAACTTAACAAGCTTTGTAGCAATGTGCTTAGTTTTTGTCCAGAAGGTATAGATTTTGAGATATTTAGCTTAAAATAAAAGACCTTGGTTATTTTGAGAATCGGATTTGAAAATTCTATCAAAAATTTAATTTATTTAAAAAAAAAATTGGTATTTTTAATTAAAAAATTTAAATTTAAATGAAAAAATTTTATATCTGCAAAACGGATTTTTTAAATTAAATAAATTTATTTACCTATAAAGTGTGGATCCTTGACAGACTTGACCGGTTTATGATTTGTGATCGGAGTCGAATTTTTCGAATTGACTATTTTGTTGGCAAAGCCAAACACTGCTGAAGTCAAGCTGTTCGATGGACTGTAGTTAAAAGTGGAAGATTCGCTGAGCTGTGACTGGTTCAAATTATGCAAGGCTGGTGAGGCGGTTGTGGAAGAGGCCGCCGATGAAGTGTTCGAGTACTGAACAAACTTTGGCTGTTCAGTATTGTCGGCCACGCTGATCAGAGGCAAATCGTTAGTAAAGTAGGACATGCTGTTCACGCTGCAAAATTGTGCAACCTTTTTTTCACAATCCTTGTGACACCGAAACCTTTAAAAATCATTTTAAAAATAATAAAAAAATAAAAAATAAATTTTTCTCTAAAATCGAATTTTATTCTTCTTTTTTACTTGCAGTATTTGCACTTGAGGCCGTGCCAGACTGGCTTGTGGCAGACCAGACACTTTTTAATGTTTCTAATGCGAACATATTTTATAAATCTTTAATAGAATGACTTAATTAAGCTGAATTTAAATGGGAAAAACTCGATTTAAATCACAAAATAAAATTCAGGCTCACTCACTTGCAGTTCTTGCATTTAACTCCAAAAATAAGTTTTTTGCCACACACACTGCAGTTGGTCACTTTAAATGCATTCGTCCAACTAGGGTTAACTCAAAACTCAAGCCATGCATTAAAAAAGGGTAAAACACAGTACTTACCGGTGCTCGCGGTTCACTTTGGGAGACTTTGACTCAATTGAGTTGGTCATTGAATTGGAGTTTTTTGAAAATCGGCCCGGACTTTGCAGACTTGGCGACGCTTGTCCACTAGGACAGCGACTGCTGAGCTCAGAGCCGCACCTTTCCGAATTTGACAATCTCCGGTCCCCGGTTGCCAAAAAACAGTTGTCATCTGCTTTGTTCTCCAAAATGGAGCCGGCTGTTTGCAGTGCTGACGATTGAGCATCATTTTGGTGCACTATTTGAATTTTGTTGCGCAAATGGGACTCGTGTGACGAGCTTCTCTGCATGTTCGTTGAGCTTTCACTTGCTGGGTTCTTGTTCTGAGTATTTGTTTTGGCCAAGACTGCGGCCAAAGCTGCCAATTGAGGATTGTTCAAGTTTACTTGGTTTATCGGGTTGCCGGTCGAGTTTTTTCGAAAAGGCGGTGGTGTTGTCACTTTATTACCTTCTTTGTTTAGAAAGAAATTTTATACTAAATTTTAAAATATTTTATTTAAATCAAAAAATTTTAAAAATAATAATTAAAAAAAAATAATTTTGATTGATTTTTTTTAATTAATTCGCGTCATCCTCTGGGCTCTAAAAAATTTTATTTGAATTATGAATTTTACTCCCAACAAGTTATATAAAAATATTTAAAATAATAGAAATTTTTTTTTAATGAATTTTTTTCTTTTGATTAAATTTAAGTCTTTTCTTTTTTAAATTTTTTTTGCCAAGTTAAGCTAAAAGCTTAAAAATTTGATTTATAAACAGTGTAAAATATAGTTTAATCGAAATTAGAATAATTTTGGTTTCAAAATTGATTAGAAGATTTTTTTACAAAAAAAAACTATTTTCCGACAATAATTTTTTAATTTGATAGTTATTGAGTCAAATGTTTGATGATTGAACTGTTGAATTTTAATAAGATAAAAGGCTCTAAAATAAATTTCAATCAAATGTAGCAAAAAAGTTTTTGGTATTTGATTTTTCTAAATGTTATTGAGCCCCTTTTTTTTTTTGGAAATTTTTTCCTAAACTGTAATTGCCAGTGACTCTCCAGAATTGTCTTTTCGAAAATTTTCAAAAAAATTTTCTGTTGATTTTAGGCATCTTAAAGTTGATAATCAATTCATAATATCATTTCAATCCAAAGAGTTTATCTTTAGATATGAAATTTAATCTTTGAATTAATAAAATAATTTCAATGTAAAATGATTTGCATGTCATGAAGATTTTAAAAATTGAAATAATAAAAAAATAAAATTAACCCATTGATAAAATTGATTTTTATAAATGTGAAAAAAAACAACATTTTGATTTTTATTTACTTCAGACAATTAAGTTTAAGATACTTAATATTAAATATTTAAAACTAAATAAAATAGAAACAAAATACATAACTTCCTAAAAAAAAGAATATATTTGCCTGGTAAGGAGTGAGGAAAAATATAAAAATAAAGCATAAGCATAATTTTATTTTTTATTAAACTGTTACCAAACACTTAAATGCTAATAACGTAAACTTTTTTTAGTGAAAAGTCAATTGAAACATTAGAAAAGTGTTTTTTAATTAAAAAAAAAAAGTATTCAGGTTCGACTTCTCGATCAAGTTTTGTTTTTAAATATTTAACTTTATGTTTTAGTTCACTTTTTTCTGTTGTTTTCAAGATTCACAATTTATATGTTTTCTTAACCTCCCACCATGTTTGCTGAATTATAATTAAATTTTGAATTTAAATTTTTCAGTGAGGATAAATTTTTTAAATTATTCAAAATTATGACATCAAGAGGTGGCTAACGTAATTTCTGCAAAAAAAATTATAAAACTTCTATAGAACAATAAATTAAATAAATTTGAATAAAATTTTTTAATTTTAGATGCTATGTAATTTGGTGATCTAGATTACAAATTTTTAATTTTTTTTTTGCTATCTACAAATGTTAATGAAATGAAATGAAATTTTAATGTCCTCAAAAATGCCTTTATAATTGAAAAGTAATACTATGAAAAAGATGCTATTATTAAACAAGCTAAGCAAGTGGTTAATAAATTATTATACCCTGAAGTAAACCATTTGAACGTGTTCTGGGGTCTAGCCCTAAATTTTATTTTGTAAAAAAAAATTTCTTTGATTGATTAATTGATTGTTTTTTATTGTCACCAAACTAAATTATTATATTCAATTTACTGTTTTTTAAATTAGATTTGTCTTAAATTTTTTAAAATCTTTTGAATGTATTTTAATAAATTTTATAGAAATTGTTATAATTTAGTTCAGAAAAACTTTGGAAATTATTTTGGAAAAAAAATAATTTAATAATATCTAATTAATAAATGGAAAACAAAAAAGCATACAAATTCTACATGGCAGATCCAAAAATTATTAAGTTAACAATAGACAACTGTGAACTGTTCTGTTCTTCAAGTGAAAGTACAACCATCTACATCATCTATACAACCATTTACAGTGGTATTCTGAATTTAATAATTTACCGAATTCTACGTAAAATATTTTTAAATTTACCAAATTTTAATTTTGTAAATTTAAAGATTTTACATAAAATTTGGTAAATTTCGAACATTTACGTAAATTTATGTAAAAAAAAATGTCCAAAAAATTGAAATAATTTGGCACTTTTTTTAAAAAAATTAATTTTTTTTATCCTTCAATATTTATTTTCTAAATTATGCTTAAATCTTTTTAAATTTAATCAATTCAATAGTAAAAAAAGTGAAAACTGATTAATTAAATTAAAATTTTCGCTATTAAATTTAAATTGGAAAAAATTTTTTATTTATTTTTTTTAAGGTTGAAAAAAAATATCTTAAATAGTTTTAATACTTTTTAATTATTTGAATAACCTCCTTGATTTTCTATTACTTTAATTTATTACTTGAATTTAATTTAAATTAAATTCTAGATAATAATTAAAAAAGTTAAGTTAACTTTTTTTAATTGTTTAATGTAATTTTGACATTTTACCAAAATTTACGTAAAATATGGTAAAATTTTTTTAAACATAATTTTGAACATAAATAACGATTTACATAACTCAACCCTGAAATCATGAACCGCCACCAGCACAATTTTTAAACTGTATTGAAGGATAAAAAAAAATCAGTTTTCTTTAAAAAAATTGCCAAATTATTTCAATTTTTGGACATTTTTTTACATAAATTTACGTAAGATCTAGAAAATTTACGTTTTTTTACTTTTGTAAATTTACGTAAATTTACAAAAATTAAAATTCGGTAAATTTACAATATTTTACGTAAATTATCGTAAATTACTAAATCCGGAACACCACTGTACACCACTGAACAGCTATCAGACCCATTAGAACAGCCACCACAATCACAAGAAGTATCACAACCAAAAACAAAGTAAAAAAAAAGTAAAAATAAAGATGTTAATGTTAAAAGATAAGCTAGATTGGCTCAAAAGATTTAAATCTTTAATTTTTTCTTATATTTTCGTTAAAAAATTTTTTCGTTTCCTTTTTATTATTAAATTAAACGTCATAAATTACATTTTTTTCTAATTTTTTTCTAAAATTTAAATTTAATTAGGTGCGACTAAAATTTATTTGGTATTTCTAAATTATTTTTGGCACTTGATAAAATATAAGCCAAAAAAATCCCATTTGAGAAAAAATTAATTTTATTAGAAAAAAGAACAAAAAAACAAACTCACTTTTGGATTTGGCTGGAAGAGTGGGCGAAAAAGTGAAATTGTTCTTTGCATTTTTATTCGAACAACTTGAGCTTGTAGAGGATGAGGAAAGATTGGAAAAATTGTTTGTTGATGTACTGTATTGATTGTTAGTGAGGGGCTTGAGCTGTTTTTGGCCATTGGAGTTGTTCACCGAGTTGAACTGGACATCGGACTCGGACTTTCGTTGCTGTTTGACGCGCACTGAATTCGAGCTGTTTATCTCGGGCACAGATTGCTTGCCGTGTGAGGACTGCTGCGCTGTGAGAACCGAAGAGGTCGACGAGGACGTCGACGAAACCGACTGTGAAATGGAGTTGTTAGTAGATGAATTGGCCATGTTTTGCGCGGACTCGGAGTCCGGGTTTGACAGTTGACGCAAGCATTGGAACCCGTTGAACACCTTGTTTATCTCTTTGTCGTCCAGACTGGGACCGCAGTCGCTCAAACGCGCTCTCACCTCATCCACTCTCTCCTTGCAGAACAGGTCGTGAAAAGTGACCCGCGAGAAGTCCATCTCGCTGAGCAAACTCTCCGGCACGTTCACCAACTGAAGCCATTTTTTCAAATTGGGATACTTGCTGTACAAATAGGCATGGCTGTCTTTTGAGTGCTCCTTGAGCAGGGTAAGTTGCTTGGCAAAAAGTTTAAACACTGCGGTCTAGAAAAAGAAAAGAAAAGAGTCAGAGAAATATTTATTTTTTTCAATTGGGAAAAAAAGTACATTGTTGGACTCGGGTGAGCACGGGTTGTTGTTCTGGTCCTTGCCAAGCTGGGTCACAGACGACTGCAGGCATATCCTTATGATTTTGTCGATCTGCTCGAGCTTTTGCTCGATGGTCTCCTTGCTATCCATTAGACTCGAAATCTCATAATTGCCAAATAGTGAATTCAAAAAATATGGATTTAAAATTAATAATAATAATTAATTTCTAAAATAATATTTTTAAATTATTGCAACAAAAAAATCAAAAAAATCCCAACAAGCTACATATATTGCAAAAAATGAGAAAAAAAAAGCAATGAATGAACAAGACTCATTCAATTGAATATTATTCGTTGCCTCTCGCCGTATTACTTCATTAATAAATTATGAACTATTTTGAATTATTTAATTTATGATAAAATGACGCAATTGCTGCATTGCTTTCTGACAGGTGCACTCGCTGGATTGAATGTGGAGCCGAGCTGGGCTTTTATAGCGCTCGCGTCCGAGTCCATTAGACGCACACACGCGTCCGAAACAGCGTGAAGCAAAAACGCTTAGCCCAGGAAGTGTAAACACATTTAGCATTTGTTTAGCAAGCGAAATAATTAGAACTTGATTTAATTTATTTATTTATTCTATTAAAAAATAATCAATGATTATGTAATAGAAGTGAGATTAGAATATCCAGGCACTCACTCAGTGTAAAAAAAATCTAACTCAGTCCACAAATGCACATTTTTTCATTTCGTTTTTTCAAAATTCAAAGCCACTGACACAACTCATTTTACTTTCATATTTTGCCTAATTTCTCAGTCCTCAGTCACATTTGAAGCGCATGGCTCCTAGTGTTGGAAATCGATTATATTTCTAGTTGACTATAGAGTTTCTAATATATCTCGAATTGAAAAATTAAGAATTAGCAATAGATGTTTTTTTTTTTTTTAATAAAGTTATTTAAATTGATATAAAATTTCAAGTTTAAAGCAAAATTACAATTTAACGATTTACTTTAAAAAAATTTTATTCTGTAATTAAAAAAAAATTCCAATTTAATTTTTTATAAATTTTCTGAAACTACCATCATTTTGTGAATTTTTAGTGGATTTAATTTACTTCTTCTTTCCAAGACTGTATAGCCTGTGGAAAGAAATGTCAAATTAAATTTGAAATGGATTTAGTGAGCTAAGTTATTCAGAAAGACTCAAAAAACTGAATCTTACAACACTTTCGACAAGAAGGAGGCGCGGAGATCTAATACAAATGTACAAGATCATGAATGGACTTGACGAGATAAGTTGGTATAGTGAACATTTGGTAGGTGTAAGTACATATAATACAAGAGGTAATCGATACAAACTAAGAAGAGAACTCACAAAAAATTGTTTACCGAGGTATAATTTTTTTACTAACAGAGTTGTTAGCGATTGGAACAAACTGACAAATGTGGTAATCGAATCTAAAACAATTGACTTATTCAAAAACAAACTAGATAACATATTGAGTGACTAATATTGCTTACAGTCTGATTAATTCAGACTTCACGCATAAGCGTAGCAATTATCATTATTATTATTATTATTATAAATTTGAAATCTATTCAAAAATCTTTATTAAAAAAAAAAACTTTTATTGCTAATTCTTAATTTTTCATTTCGAGATATATTAGAATCTTTATAGTCAATTAGAAAAAATCAATCGATTTTTAAATCGATTTAATAGTTGACTATAAAAAATGAATCGATTTTTTAAATTTGTCAATAGATTGGAGTCGATTGCCAACACTAATGGCTCCTTTTCAAACAGAGCAAACAGTGTTCATCTATAGTTTAGAAAGCAAATCGTATCCTTGGTCAGGTAAATACTTTATTTAAGTATCTTAGGAAAGTCCGGTCTCACTTAGAGTGCCATGTCAGTGCATGGTCTTTATCTGCATCATCTAAATGATCGTTGAAGAAGAATTTTGTCGAGGAGAAATGCTGAACAAAGAGTTGAATTTTATTTGAAAAAGAAGATGTTTCATCTTGCGGCATGGGTGAGGAAGAAAAAAACACAAACGAAAAATAAAAAAATTTAAGACATTTACTTTGAGTCAAACTAACAGTGCTCATCTGATGAAAGATTTTCAATAAATCTTAAAGCAAAAAAAGCTCAAAAAAGAGTTCAATTCCAAGAGAATAACATTCAAACAGATTTTATTTGAATTTTTGATCTAATTAAGTTCAATTTTAAATATTTTGTTGGATTTTGATTTTTAAAAAATAAAAAAGTCCATCAAAGATATTTAATTTTTTAAAAAAGATGACGGAAAAGGCTTTCAAATGATTAGATATTCTGAAATTTTTCGCCTCATTTTAATTATTTTAATTTTTTTTAATTAATTTTTGTAATATATTAAAAATTAATACTATTGTAATCAATTACATATGTATTGATGCTAATTATATACTGCTTAGCATTCAAAAAATAATTTACTTGAATCGATAAAATTTGAGCGTTGGCCTCACCTTAAATCATTTATTTATTTATTTGTAAATCTATACCGAGCTAATGCTCCTTCAGAATAAAAGTATATCAAAAAAAAATAAATAAAAACATGACATGATTAAATATTTGATAGTTAAAAAAAAAAGAAGAAATTGTTAGGTAGCAATTACACAATGGAGTTGGATATTCGATAAATCTTGATTCAAAACCTTCTTTATATTCTTTCACCAGTCTGACTACCAATGGAGCATAATGACTCAAACCTGCCTTGGCATATCTCTCACTCAACTCAAAAAGTCGATTTGAGACTGTTAGTAGTTTAAGTTTATTGAAAGCCTCTTGGTGCATAATATTGGAGGGGTAATCATATTTCAGCTTCCAAATAGATCGAACTGCTGAATTTTGAATAACTTGTGTTTTTTTTATGTTAGTTTCTGAGAATGAATTTAAACAAGGAAAAGAATAATCCAAAATTGATCTTTACAGAATTTTGTAAAGATTGCCCAATTTTTTTTGTTTCAACCCCATTTCCTATTTAAGAAATATTTTATTATATTAAACCTTGAATTACAGCGCTCTTTTAATTCATCTACCATTGGACCAAAGGTAAGTTTTGAGTCCAATGTGATGCCTAAGAATTTGACTTTTTCCTCATTATTTAATTTGTAACCATTAATTTTAAGGTCAAGATTGATTTTAATTTTAAGTTTTTTCTCAAGGATCATGTGACGAAACTTAGCAATAGAAATTTTCATTTTCCATTTAAAAAGCCATCTTTCGATTTCTTTAAGGTACTTATTGATCATGTTCTCAAGATTTCAAATGTTACTTATTGTTTTAATCTTTACTTTTACCCATCTAATTATTCAACTAATAAAGATAAAAAAATTGTGATTAAGTACCTGTAAAATTACGTGAAAAAGTTAATTCATCTATTTGCGCATCAAAAAAATTACTGAATCTGGAACTGATTTAAATGATAATGGTAATATTATTTTAGCAATGACAATCTTTATCAAGCCACTGTAAGCAATGAATATTTTGCTTAGAAAAAAATTAAATAATAGAATTCATTTAATAAATTAAAAATGGATTTTAAAATTGGTCAAATCGTAGACTCAAATATAAAAATTAAAATAATTTTATTTATTATATTTTGTAAGGCAGAAGAATTCTTAATAATGGAATAACCTTTTTTATGCACTTTTGTATGCAAGCAGAATTTTTAAAGGTTAATTTAATTTTGGTTTATAAAAATAAAATTTTAAATAAACTGTCATTTTTATGATAATTAAATAAATGGTCAAAAAAATAATAATATAAAAATTCCAGCCACATGAATTTTTAGCCGTTCTTGGTAGTTATTGTGGCTACTTAGTTAAAGTCAAAGCCCGGACCTTAAAAAAAATTTTTAGGCCTTTGATTTGACTTGAGACCTGTAACTTTTAAACAACTCTTTATCTAAAATTCTAGATAATATTGATAAACCATTCTTAGTAAAATTCATATACTTTCATAACGAAAACAAAGTTTTTCTTGGAATTTTTAGCATTAACTGGTTCGGGGTGAACCCAGACTGCTTGGAACGAAACTTGATTATTTCCCTTTTACCAATTCTACAAATTTTTATTATTTTTAATAAAATAGTTTCGAATATTTTATTTCTTTTATTTTCTTATAAACATTTTGACTCTTAATAGTTACAATGAAAAAGCATTCAAGTGAAAAAGTACGAAAGCTTATTCATTTATTTATTTATTTATTCAAAAACACCTCTTGAGGGTTATTTAAAAAAAAAACAAATTAAGAAAAAAATTAAGCCAATTTCAGCATGATTTTGTTTTTAAATTAAGTGGAAAAATGTGTCACATTTTAAAATTTTTTTTTTGATTTTAAAATAATACTTGCTTTGAAAATCTTGTGAATTTGAGAAAAAATGTATTTATTAAATTTAATAATTAAAACAAAAAATAAATTTTGTTTAGATATGTTACTTTTTAGAATTCTTGTAGAAAAAACGTAATAAAACCTCTTAAAAAATTTTAAGAAACCTTTTAATGATTCAGTAAAATTTTTGAATATTTTTTTTGCTGGGAAATTTTTTAAAAATAAATCCTGAAAATTTAGCGCTGGACATCTTTCTTTTCAGGAAATTTTTTCAGCAAATGTCTTTATTATGCCCTCAAGAACGCAAGACCCTAGTTCTCAAAAAAAAATTTATTAATTAACTTGTAAAGAAGACTTTCGAAGCTTTTTTTTTCGAACTTTATTAAATTCTGAAAAAATATATTTTCAAGTAGACTTTGAAGGCAATTAAAAAATAAATAAAGATTCTCTTTAAAAGATAAAAGAATTAAAAGAATTAATTAATAGAATATAATTTGTTTGCATTAAAAATTTAAATGGAAAAAAATTCAAAGTAATCCACTACAATAATTAATTAATTATAAAAAATAAATTAAAAAAAAGATCGATAATCATTAGGGAAAAAATCAAAACTAAAACTTGATCTTATTTTTGTATTTGTTTTGAATTAAAAAAAAAAAAAATTTAGCACTTAAAAATTAAAGAATGTTTTATGCTAGTTAGATCTAGTTTAAATCAGTGGTAAAGAAAATCAATACAATTAATTTTAACCAGCTTTAATTTACTCTAATCAAAAAAATAAAGTAGAAAAACAATTTTGAGAACCTTTAAAAAATTAAAAAACTTATTTTTAAAAATAAAAATTTCACATTAATTTAAATCGTTTACGTTTTTTTTATAAATTATATGTTATGTAATAATATTCCACAAATTAGACCTAATTTATATATATTGAGAAAGTAGGGCTCTTGATTCAAGTATTGTCATAATTTAGCAAGGTTTAATGAATTTCTTAAATAAGATTATTTTAACTGACTTAAATACCATAGCTCCGTTTGGTTCTTTTGAATATTCAAAAATTAATTTAAAATTCATTTTGTTAAATATTTTAAAATAATTTCAATAAAAAGGACTATTTAAACAGCATTTTTTTTTAATTTAGAAAATCAAAAATCTCTCCCACAACAAATCAAATATTCATTAAATCTCAAAAATAATTTAAATCAAGTGCTTGGCTTAGAAATACCATTTTTTAGCACATTAATATTTTTTTTCAACAAGAGACTCCTCTCCATAAAACGACCTTTTAGCTATCAAATTTTATAAAATTGAATTTTCAATTCAATTAATTTACCTGACTTTGGCTTCTGTTTTATTTATAAAGAAGATAGCAATTATAAAAAAGCTTATTAAGATAAAATGAAATTTAAAAAATTAAAATTTATTCTTAGTTTCATTTAATTATGTTTTACCGTTTATTAAAAGTAGTGGTCCAACTTTACAGTCTCAAAATTGCACCATGTATACAACGTGAAGGCCAAATTAGAAGAAAACTAAATTTTTCACAAAATCAATATATTTTATGGCTTTAAATGAAAAAAATTAAAAAATCGGAGATTTCGAAGCTTCTTGAAGATTCGAAAATATCAAGAAATGTAAAATTTGTGACACGCAGTTTAAAAAAAAAAAAATTAATTTTTTTACTTGAATAAATAAAGCAATAGTTTTTTTCTTCTTTAGACATTTTTCTATTAAATTTTTTATTCAATTTATTTATAGTAGTGGTAGTGTGAGCTATAACACATAAGTGTGAGTGGAGTTTATAACGCTGCACTTTATCAGCTTGCAACCTAGGTTTCATTAAGTCAAAGTTCCTCAGTATCAGATTCTGTAAACAGATCTTATCCAAATTTTCGACTTCATGTGTTCATCAATTTTGGCCTTAAACTGATTGACCGTATCAGTCTCTACTATTTCCGAGGGTAAAAGGTTCCAGGTTGTAGCTGTTCGGTTAACCAAGAACTTATTCCTCATGGTCCTTCCTTGCTTTTCCCTTGTTATTTGGTTATTGTTATTTGCTTTTCCCTTCATTTACTCCCTCATTCTCTCTGATATCCAAATCTACCCATTCGAACCCTTTCCTTATCTTATATATTTGTAATAAGTCCCCTCTTTTCCTTCTTGCTTCCAGGTCTGTAAACCCAAGCTCCCTAAGTCTATCTTCGTACTCTAATCCTCTTAATTCTTTTACCATCTTAGTCGCCCTTTTCTAGATTTCCTCCAGCTTATTAATTTCAATTCTAGTCATAGAATTCCATACCGCCGAAGCGAATTCTAAATGCGTTCTGACGAAAGCTGGATACAGCTTTTTGAACAATTCTATATTAAAAAATTTTAACGTTTTCCTCATTCTACCTAAAGCACTGTTAGCTTTAGATACCGCCGTTTCTACTTGTTTACAATGCTTTCCATCACTTGAAACCATAATACCCAGATCTTTCTCAACCTCCGATTCCTGCAAGCATACTTTTGCTTCTCCATGTTGAATGTAATATTTGTTTGTTGGGTTCTTCTTCCCGAAATGCATGATTTTGCATTTCTTACTGTTTAAGGACATTGACCACTTCTTGCACCAATTATCTATTTCATTTATATCTGCTTGTAATTCTGATTGTGACATTTCATTCCCCTCTGAAATCACCTAACTATCATCAGCGTACATCTGCATTATGTTATTTATTTTGTCTGGCAAGTCATTGATATATATCACGAAAAGAAAGGGACCTAATACTGATCCTCGAGGAACACAACTTGTTTTATTTCTCCACCTTGACTCCGACCTGCCCATAACCACCTTTTGCCTTCTATAGCTCAAGAATACTTTAATCCAGTCAAGCAATTTACCACATATTCCATTTAACTTGATGAGTAGTTTCCTATGTGAAACCTTATCAAACGCCTTCTCAAAGTCCGTGTATAGTACATCCACCCACTTAATATTACCCACGCTCATCGACACTTTATGCTGGCATTCCAAAAGGTTAGTTACACATGCTTTTAGTTGAACAAAACCATTTAATTAATTATAGTAATAAAAATATGGTCAAAAAAAAAAATAGTGGTAAAAAACTGAATCTGTGATTGGAAATTTAATTTGTGGCTATTTTATTAAATTAGTGGTATAATTCACTATTTATGTGATTACAGTTTACTATGGTCCTTAAAAATAAGTTAAAAATTGTAATTTAAAAATGCTGATCAATTAATACTTTAAAAAATTTAAAAAAAGATAAAGATACTATTGAAAAAATACAACGCCGTTCCACCAAATTGGTGCCTCAGATTAACAGGTTAAGAAAAAGTTTCTGGACTTAGTTTATATTATCATTTGGATGTTAAATATAGTTAAAATGTCAAGTTGGTGAAAAAACTTTTAGTTTACGAAAGAAGTCCCAGAGCCATATATCGATGAAAGTGCCAATGCAATCGTTTACCAAGATGAATGTCTGAACAGGAGATTGCTTACCTTCATCAAATAGTATCATTCAGACAAAATTTTTATATTCTGGCCCTTTTTGACGAGCTCTCATTACGCAGAATGAAAGAGCTATGGCGTTTTGAAAAATCTACGGAAGCTTTGTCTTCACCTGTAAAAGAGAAAAGAGGAGATCAAATAGAATTTTTTAAATGTATTAAACAGCTAAATTTGTGGACGTGCCAAATTCTTTTACTTAAATGTAGCTCCCTTAGAACTGACGGTCCTGCAAGCAATATCCGAGGACACAAACAAAAGTCTAGTAAATAACTAACCAAAACAAGACAATGGGAAATTTTATTGACTAATAGAGTAGTCATGTAATGGAATGAGTTATTCAGGGAAATAAAAAATGCGTCTTTAACAGTTTTATTTACCAGTTTGACAGCCACATGGAGAAATAAAGATTAATTATTTTTTTAAGAGAAGACAGCTATTCGCAGGTCTCCTGTTAATATAATAAAAAGAGTAGAAAAAAACCCTCAATCCTTTGAACTCTAATAAATAACATTTAAAATTTAAATATTTTTTATTAATTTATTTTACTTAAATTTTAAAATTTTATAATATCTTTACCATTTGAAGTTCATAAATGCTATCATTATTTTTTTAAGAAAAAAATGCTTAATAAATAAGATGATCGATAAAAATTTTAGATTTATCACCGGTCACAAGAACATTTTGTCACCTTAGACTTTTCAGGAATATCTAGATTTTGAAAGGACCATTCTAAATTGAATATTTTATTTAATATTTATTAATCTATAAAAAAATGATCAATTTATTAAATAAACTTGATTTCATCTTCTTTTATTTTAAAATTGAAAAATTTTACATTGTCCATAGAGCTGAATAAATAGTGTTTAAAAACAATTCCATAAAATGCGCGCGCAAAAAAAACATAGCAAAATCTGTAACAAAACTAAATGCGTTCAAAAAGTCTTTTTGTGCAGCACTTTTACACCTTCACTCTCATACTCTCTTTTCGAAATCCACAGCTTTTTAAATGTATCCAAAGATGCCAATATCGAACCCCTATTCAAAAAGAATTTAATTCAAAAATTTTCATTTTTTTAAATTTTAAAAACCAACCCAATCCATGTAGAGTAAAGTCTTTCCTTTGGTGAGGCTATCTTAATCTTGCACTCCTTCATATTGAATGAATTGAACACAATTCGTTTTAGGTCATTAAGCAGTCTGTCGCCGAAGCCCTTAAACAATGTGGAACCTCCGGACAGCACAATGTTCTGATACATAGTCTTTCTCAAGTCCATGTCCGATCTTTGGATAGAATTGGCCAGAATTTCTACTATACCTTCGGACTCATCACCGACCAAGTCCGGTCTGAACAAAAGCTCTGCTGCCCTATACCTACATGGTCCAAGCTAGAAGAAAAAAATTTAAAAAAAAATTTTTTAATTAGAAAATTTTTTGTTTTTTAAATTTTTAGTTTACATCAATGACAGACCCGTCTGGTAAGACAAACACCTGTTTTTCGTTTTGACTCGAATCCTCTTTGACTGGATTCGAGGACAAATAGCAAGCTCGTTCCTTAATACTTTTCACAATTTCAAACTCGGCCGTGGTGCTGAAGTTAAAGCCTTCTTTTTTGAGCAACAGCTTTAGATACTTGGTAACCTCTCGACCTGCAATGTCATTTCTCATGACCGAGTGTGGCAACGCGAAACCTTCGAAAATGGGCACAGAATGAGTGACTCCGTCGCCGGAGTCGAGAACAACTCCGGTGGTGCGGCCAGTAGAATACAAACTGAGCACGGCCTGCATGGAAATGTACAAGGCAGGCACATTAAAAGTCTCGAAGAATATCTCAGCTGCCTTTTCGCGGTTTCGCCTCGGATTCAACGGTGCCTCTGTCAACAGCACAGGGTGTTCCTCAGAATTCGAATTAAGCTGGCTTTTTGAGTACAGGTGTTGCCAAATTTTCTCCATATCATTCCAGTTGTTGACTATGCCGTGCTCCATTGGATACGCAATGTTCAACAGGCCCCGGTATTCTTCAGCCATTTTGCCAAATAAAATATCTGCCTCAAGACCCCCGGTCATCACTCTGGTGTGCTTTGGTCGACCAATGCTGCAAAAAAAAATTAATAACCACTATTTGCTTAAAAGAGTGCTTACTAATTGGAAAAGTTGATCTTGGGAACCTGGTCTCCGGCGAAGCCGGCTTTTAACATTCCCGAGCCCTTAAAAGAATTAATTTATTTGTAAAAAATTTCTTTGAAAAATTTGAAATTTTTTTTATTTATTCTAAAATTACATTGTCGATCACAATGGGCTGATTGGCAATTACTATATCAGTATCCATTTCAAAGAGGGTTTTTGAAACTTTAAGATTTTTATGTATCGAAAAAATTTATTTTACTCAAATGTATGTACATTAAAAGGATTCTTTCCAAATTTTTTCTTTTTTTTTTTGTTGATAAAAAACTGAGTTTGCAATTTGCATTTTTGTCAGCGATTCAAAGACAATTTGCTGAACGATGTCATTTTAAAAAAAAAACTAGTTCTAAAAAATTTTTGAGTGGCATTTTAATTTAAAATATTCAATTTTTTCTAAAAAAAATTATGTTTATTTCCTAAAAAAAAAAAGAAATTTGCCATTTAAAAGGAATTTTATTTAGAATTTCTTTTTTAAATTTTTATTTGGCTACTTTTATGAACATTCACCGTTTTGATAGTGCGAATTTTTAAGACCTAATCTTTAATAAACATAATATTTAATTAAACTCAAATTTTTTTGTTTTAGATTTTAATTTTGAAATCACATTTATAATAGTTACAATTATGATGAATCTTTTATTTTTTTTAATGTTAACACTAGAACACCTGAGAAGTTTATTAGACTTTTTTTCACTATTAAAAGTTAAATTAAATAAAAAGAATTTCCACCCCCTAATTTAATATAAAAAAAATTTAATTGTATTAATAATTAAACAGCATTTAAAAAAAATATTAACTAAAAGACCCGTGAGGTTTTTTAGACTGGTAAAAATTTTGTAATTTTTTTCACTCTTCTTGTTTTTGGATTCAGTAATTTTTCAAATATTTAAATTAACAAATTAATTTTAGACTCATAATAAAATAGAATTGTTGAATAAAAGATAAAAAAAGTAGCCTTAAAAATCAATAAATAAATAGAATTTTTAAGATTTAAAAAAAGTAGTGAAAGCCATGTAGTCTTTTGTTGACAAAATTAAACTAAAAATTTGATCAGATCCGCTTTTTGAATTCACGCTTGAAGAGTTTTTAAGTCTAATAATCCATCTCTTCGCATCAAATGAATTTTTTTTTTTAAATCCGAAAATTAGATTGATTTAATATAATTTATAATAATTTAAATTATTAAAATTATTTTAATTTGAAAGCATTATCTTTATAAATGAATGTAATAATTTATTTTTGGATTTTTTTTTCCATGAAACTAAATTTATCAATTGAACATCTTTTTATTTAAATAAGTAAGAAAATGTAAATGCGGTTTAAAAAGAATACCTAGATTATTTTTCTAAAACTTGGAATTAAAAACAATAAAAATAAAAAATATTCATTTTTAGTTCAAGTCGGTGATTATGACTCATCGACTAAATCATCAAGCATGAAAAAGTATCTGTATAAAAATCAATTGATTTTTCATAATTTTTAGCAATCCGAAATGAAATTCAATCTTAAAAATTTATTTAAACAATTACTTTTAATATCAGGTGAGTTAAGCTAAAAAAAAACCTACATGCAAAAGCAAACTTTTCATTCAAGTGGCAATAATTGTTTCGCTTTTGCTAATTGCCTCAATATCAGCCTTACAGATATCTCAAATGAAAGCTAGTCGCACTAAAATGGGCACTGTTGAGCCAGTTTTTCCAGAATGGCTAAAAATTGGTGGTCCAATCTCGCTTTTTGCCATATTTTTTTCCACAATTTCTGCCTACCACGACAATTTGGGACAAAAATCAAAATTAAAATTTACCAGCATTGTCTTTTCTACTCTCACGGCTTCTATTCTTTTTTTTGCTCTATCTCTAACAATTGCAGGTTTGGAAAATTTGAAAAAATATTTAACAAACTAATTATTCTTTTTCAGCAAGTCTTTGGACTCATAGCCAAATAAACAACAAAGATACTGTTATGGAACATTTTTGCCATTATGAATTATTTTCTTATAATTTCTCGAGTTTTGTGATTTTTTATGGCATGATTTTTGTATCTTTGGTAGTAATTGTTGTAAGTACAATTCGCTTCCTTGGTCAATCAACAAATCAGCACCAAAAAATTAAAATCCAATAAATAAAATATTGAATTTTCAGGATTTTTTAAAATCTTTTATCATTAATATTCAAATAAAAACATCAAAATAAAAGTATTTAATAAAGAATTTAAAGTAGCATCAATAATTTACTATATTATATTAATTTTGATGTTAAAATTTTTATTTAAAGATCAAGTGCAAAAATAATTTTAAATTAAACAATTTTTTTCATCTGATTTTCTAAAACACATAATTAACTTAAAATACATTAAGACTCCTACTACTATCATGGATAGGCAATGAAATTAAACTTTTAAAAATCATTTTCCTTATGGTACTTTTTGAATTTCTTCCTAATTTTATTTTATTTGGCCCTGTATCTTTTTCTACTTTATGGTAATTTTAATCATTATAATAAAAATTGGGGCCCGAGACGGAACCCTGGTTTAGGGATTAGGGAATGCTGAAAGAAAGATGAATAATAATAATATTAAGCAAGGGCAAGCAGACTTGCGAAGACGTCCTACTATTAAGACATCTATGGTAGTTAGATGCATAGAAATTTTGTTACAAATACATTAATAGTTTTCTATTAAATAATTTCTTTGCTGCTTTGTAAATCTTTTACTCAAATAAGCAATAGGCCTGCACGCTCCCTTGGGATTCTGAATAAATATTGCTTCGGCCCTGTGTTCGCTAGCATCGGTTTCCAATCTAAAATCTTCTTCAGAATTCGGTTGTTTTAGAACACCCTTTTTCCCATTGCCTGGCGTTGTTAGACATGTTCGGATATCTTTTCTATCATCCTCTGAAATGTCCCTGGTACATTTGTCAATCTGAATGACACAAGTCTTAAGTCAAGTTATGACTTAAAAATTTTTTTAATTTTTTTGTGAAGTTTGGTCAAATCAACTAATTTTCTGATTTTTAAACTAAAAAATAAATATGATTTTTTATTTTAATCCAAAAAAAGTTTAGTTTTAAAATCAGAAAATTAGTTGACTTGACTAAACTTCACAAAAAAATGAAAAAAATTTTTAAGTCATAACTTGACTCAAATTTTTCTGACTTAGACTTAAAACTGTGACTTAAAAACAAGTCTGCATTAGGCCCATAGATGAGAAAGATGAGTTGACCACCACATCAAAAAATTAAAAAAAAATATCCATAAAATCCCTCAACTATATACCTTAAAAAATGATAAAATGTATTATATTTAAATTATCATTATTTAAAGATTTATATTTGAGGAATTTTTATTATAGGTTTGCAATGGCTTATTCTAAAACACGGATCGCGGTCGGATGGTATTAGGAATAATCCAAAAACTTCCGACCACTACCCATTTTGTAGAGAATTTGATGAACTTTTAGGCAATCGAGTTGAATAGAATCAGTTGGATCATAAGGCCTAGTTTTTGACTTGTAAAACTAGGAATAACGAGTAAAATCCTGAGTTGCTATTAAAAGACCATATGTTTTCCAGATAATGATAATACCTTGACCTTCCGACCACTTACTTATGAAAGAGAATAGCCTCAGCATTATTGCAGAAAGATAAATTGTCTCCTAGCTCTTTTTTTTAAAAGCTCATAGCTGAAAAACCAAAAAAAACACCAAAAAATGGACAAATTGAAGTTTATGATCAAATTAAATTTCAGATCAAAATTTTTAGTTTTTGGTTTAAGAAAAAAGGTAATTTTTATCAATTTTTTAAATACTAAATTTTTAAACTTTATTAAACATAATTTGTATAATTTGTATAATCTTTAATTGGGAAGAAAATTATATGAATTTTTTTTCTAATATAAAATAAAATCTAAATCAATATTTTTAAAATTTGCAATACTAAATTTTACTTTGTTTCGCTGTAAAATACTTTAATAAATATTAAAATAACATTTGAAGCCATTATTTGAATGTTTTAATATCGATTTTAAATTTGTCTTTAAAATTTTCAAATAAATATTTTAAAGATTGAAAAAAAATCTATTTTTTCTCGATTGATCTTTAATTAATTAAATTAAATTAATTAAAGATCAATCGGGAATTTTCGAGATTTTTTTAATTGAATAAAGATAATAAACATTTTGTGTTTAATTAAAAAGTATTTAAAAAAAGCTTTTCCATTATTTTTATTAACATTTTAATCTATTAATTTTTGATCATGTTATCATCATCATTAACAATGTGCCCAATAAATTAATTTTTTTGCTAAAATTATTTAATTTTAAAAACTGAAAATTGTTTGCATATTGTATTGAAGATAATTAAAATCTCTTCATTCTTATATAAAAAAAGAATATTTTTTTGGAGCTCTGTCAAAATTTGTCCAAAAGTAAACATAGCTTGTTTTATTAAGTTCTAGAATTAAGTAACTTTATTATGGTTTTGTTTGTCCTTTTTTGATATAAAGATTTATTTTTTACACATAATACTTTTTCAACTTTACACTATAAATCAAGCAAATGTATTTTTCTTACTATAAATTTTTAATTTGAATGTGTTAACTGATTTTTTCTTAAGTTTATTTTGATTTTTATTTCAAAAGTATTTGTATCTAGCACTCGAAATTATATTTAAAAAAGAAATTTAAATATTTAATATTTAATTCCAAATAAGTGATAAAATGGAAATAAACTCTACAAAATTTAAATTGTCTCTTAATAAAATTTAAATAGTGCTTTTTTTTTCTTGAAATAATTAAATAAAAATTTCCTAAGTAAAAAGCAAAGATAAATTAAGAGAAATTCTGACAAAGAGCTCCGAAATAAATATTCATTTTTTATAAAAGAATGAAGATATTTTAATTATCTTCAAAACGGTATGCAATTAAGTTTTAAATTTTTTAATATTAAGGAATTTTACCTTTGCAATAAGGATTCGTTCAAAAATTATTTTTATGTGTTATAAGAGAGTAATGATAAGTTTTTTTAAGTAGAAAAAAGTGGGTCTAATGAAACCTGACGATCAGTGTTCGTTACATTTCACGAACAGTCAATTTGACGACCAGGTAAATTAATTACTGTTCGTAAAAAAAAAGAACTGATCGTGAAAATTTTTACCTGGACGAAAAAATAAATTATCAAATTAATTAATATTTATTTCTAAATGAAAAATTAAAGTATTTTTCTATATTTTTTTCGAAATTTCGAGTAAATTAGTTTAATTAAAAAATTCGTTTATTCTTCTTATTCTTGATTTTTTTTCGCAGTGGCTTTTGGTTCTTTTAATTGGGATATTAATTACGTCTTCAACATGATTATCTCTAGGAACACTTTCTAATCTAATACTAGATAATTTCTGGCTTAATTCATCGCATTCATAAGGAACAACAATTGAAGAAAAATAAATAGTTAACTTTTTAAATCGAGTGCCCTTAGTTTCGTGCTTTAAGCAATGTAAATCGCAAAGTTCATGTATTATTTTACGTTGTTTTGAACTTAGACAACACCTAGCTTTAGCAGGTGCAGCCATCTAAATACTCTTAAACAAAATCATTTATATCCCCATCTTGTTAATCGGGATGCAAATTGTCTACCATATCATCATCATCTTTCTCTAATTTGTCGTCTGAGTCTTCTGTCTCTTTAAACTCGAAATCCTTTAAGTTTTTTCCATCTATTTCCGGTGAAAATTCGACTGAAATCGCCTCTAATATTGCTTCAAAAGCACCATGTCTAAAGCTATTCGTTCTTAAACTAAAGTGTGTAGTACAAGATCCACATCTCCAACTTTATTTATCTGAAACATCCTTTCTTTCACTCCAATATGTAGAACGTTTGCATTTTGAACAAATAAGTGACTTGTTTTTCAAGATATTTTTTTCTTTTAAGTAATTAATTAAGCCTATAACTGCTCCGTTATTTATCTGTAAAAGATTATTTGATTCAAATTCTTGCGTCATCATTCAAATCAAGTTTCTCAAAAAAAAATTAAATCAAAGTTGCAACAAATAAAATAAAATAATTTGAAAAAATGAAACTTTGATTTGTTTTTTTTTACAGTTTTTTTTCACTGTTGGTCAAGCAAAAATTACTGTTCATAAAAATTGACGATCAGATAAATTAATTAATTTACCTGGTCGTCAAATTGACTGTTCGTGAAATGTAACGAACACTGATCGTCAGGTTTATAAGACCCAAAAAAGTATCATCCTTTTCTGATTTATACGAAATTTCGATGAAGGTAAAAGTAAAGAATTAGAGACAATAATTAATTAGCAAGATTATTTTAATGTCAATAATCAAAATAAATAATTAATAATTTAAAACCAAACAATTTGAAAAAAATTAAATATGATATTAATTAAAAAAAAAGGTCTAAAAAAATTAAAGAATGTCCAAATATACATGAAATCTTTTAAAGTACTACATTTGAGTAAAATAAATTTTTTCGATACAAAAAAATCTTCAATAATTATAGGTTTTTATTTTTTTTACAGCATTGGTCGAACAACGGACGTTTTTTTTCAATTAAAAATAGGTAAAAGCTCGATTGTTTATTAGATCTTTTTTTAAAAAATATTATTTATTGTTAATAAAAAAATTAAAAAAGAAATTAATTTAAAGAAAAATATTTTCGTTCAGAAAAAATTTATAATTTTTAATACCAGTCTTGTCAATTTGACACGTCTTAAATTTTTACAAAATTAAAAAATTCAAATAACGTAGTTATCCGAATTGAGTAACATGACTTTAGGATAGAGTATTCTATTTTAGTGACACATTGTAATTTATTATTTATTTGTTTTCTGTACCAAGCTAGGGCTCTTTCAGATTAAATCAAAAAAATCAAAATAAAAATCAAAAATTAAATTAGTTAATAAAATGAGATAAAAAAAATCAAAATAAGGTAAATAAGTTTAGTGACATGTCACTAAATTCGGATAATTACGTTAATTAAATATTTGAGAAGATCAGATTCGCTCGTCGTATGATGATTGTGGAAAAATTATTAGCGAATTTGTGTCTTAAAAAAGGTTTTTCAATATAACATATGAATTTTTAAAACGACGGCTAACTTTGAACTAAGTAATACTGAAGAAACTCAGATTAAAAAAAGGAGGTGGGCGACCACCAAAGACAAAGTCAACTTTGAAAATTGATTAAGTTATGATTTTTTATTCTATAGTTTTTTTTTATAGTTAACTTGTTTTATCATGTGCGAGACTGATTTTTATATGCTATAATGACTAAATCTTTATACTTTACTTAATGGGAATATTTTTTTTGATTAACATAAAAAATATTTATGATAGCCGAAAATAATGTTTTTTTAACTTAAAAATTTAAAAAATTTGCTTTCATTGTATACTATTAAATAAAGTAAATGATTTCTTAAGGTGCCCCAAATGATAAACCGTAGTTAGTCAAAAAGGTTTAAATATTTAAAAAAAAACTCATTTTAGGGTTTTTCATGATGAAAAATTTGAATTTTTCAAAAAAAAAACGATGGGTAAGCTTATATTTTTGAGCTGGAGGGGGTCCTTTTTTCAAGGATTTTCGCCAGTTTTCGGATCGACATGAACCGTAATTTTTTTTTTAGCTTTTTCTGAATATTTGCATCAAATTACACTACAAAAATAATTTTCTTTAATAGAAATAATTTTTTTGAGTAATTGATTGATGAAAAAAGAAGAAAAAATCGAAACTTTGCAATTTTGGTCTTTAAAATCTATTCCGACTAGGCGACACTTATGTTAAGCCGAAATTTATTTTAATTTTATTATTTCACCAATTTGAAACAAAATTTAATTTTTTTTTTGTTTGTTTAAAATTTCAGTAATAAAACGCGCTAAACAAAATCATTTTTTTAAGGTTTAAAATTTTTATTAAGTATTTTTGACATTTTCATAGAAAATAATTAAAATACATCAAAACTAAGTTTCTTTATTTTATTTTTTTTTTTAAATCTTTATTTTTTTATGGGTTTGAGGGCAACTACTATATTTAGCCTCGAATAATTACGTTAAAACTTCTTGATTACTCGAGTCATTATCATACATATCTAATGCGACCCAAAATCTATTCCAAAGTTTTACATTTAACTTTTTATCTTTAAATAGTCTTAATCCATTTTTAAAAAGATCTAAAAGCTTACTAAAATCTTGTTCATTGTTTTTTCTTACATATGATTTTAAGTAACACCATAGGCCTTCAATTGGGTTCAACTCACAGTGGTATTTAGGAGAAAATAACACTTTAAAGTCATAATCGGTAGCCAGTTTTTGAAGATGTGTATTCTCGTTATTAAAAGCTTGATGTTCTTGCATTTTTGCTCTCAGCTCATCCAATGTTATATCACTAGATTTAATATTCTCATCGATTAATCCAAGTTCTTTACATATATAAATTAAACCTTTATAATTTCCATTTTCATCTCGGCAAGATAGACTTTAATGATAAATTAAAAAAAAAATTCAATTAATTTAAATTAAAATTACATTTATTCTTGATCACCTTCCATCCTTTTAATTTCGTCATAAATGCAATTAGTACCTGGAAATTTATTAAACATTCTTACATCGTGGATTTTTGCCGAATCAGTTCACGCGTTGTCGACAATCACCTCAACTTGATAGTTTAAAAACGATCGTTTAAAGCGCATCAAAATAAAGAGTTTTTTGAATTGTTTCAAAATTATATCATTATCAAAATACATGTCTTTTTTTGGCTCAATCCATGCAGTGTCTAATCGGGGCAAATAGTTCACAAAGCCATGATCATCTTCTAATTCTGGAAATTTTCAGACTGCTTCATCATACTCTTCTTGATTAAGTTCAAAAACATCTGTTTGATCATAACACACCATAAAAAACGATACCATAACACTCCGACCTTTGCCTTTGTTATAAAATGGAGCCTTTTCCGGAAAAGACCATCTAAATTTTGAAATTTTACCAGAACGAAAAATAGACTCGTCATGACAAGTAAGAATTTTTTGTTTTCTAATTGGTTTTATCCATGAATATTCACCGTTTTCGTTTTTTTGGAATATAAAAATAATCTTTGAATCGAGTTAATAAGTGATAAATTCTTTCCGATTTTAAAACGTCCTCGCGTTCATGGCCTTCAAAATATGGTCGATTAGTAATACTATCATATTTTGCTTCCCATTTTAGCAAATATGCTAGGCAACTTTCTTCTGATCTTACCAACTCGTCTTGTTCAATTTCAACCTTGGATACAGTTCTCTAAATCTTCTGTCGATGAAATTAGCCAAACTTTGAACATTAAAAACACATTGTTTTAAAGAAGCTTGTGATCTTGTGTCCCCTATATTGTTCCAATTAAAATTTTTTAAACCATTGTTAAACGATTTGTAGTACCAATTTCTGAAGTTTGCGTCGATGCATTCCTTACTTCAACGTTGGTTATACATCCAAAATTTGATTGATTTTTTTTTATTTAATCATTCAAAAATCATATAAATCGTCAGTAACCTCTTGTTGTTGAATACTCATGTATTCAGTAGACTCTTCATTAACAACTGCTTCATTAAAAACTTCATTCTCATTATTTTTCAGTTTTTTTGGCATTTTTCTTACTAGATATTTTTCTTTTACTAACTCTTCCTATTTTTTTTAATAAAAAAGTTGGTAGTTTTTCTTAAATCTGGATAAAAAAATAAAATTTTTTATCAAAAAAGAAAAGCTAAATTTTGAAGGGAAAAGTTTAAACTTTCTAAAATCAATTTATTTTTTTCATTTTAAAAAGAATCAAGCGAGAAATAGGATTTGTTTTCCATTTTTAAGAAAATGTGTTAGATATTTGTCTTCATTTTTTGAAAAAAGGTTAAGCGTCGATTTAAAATTTAAACATTCATTAAAAAGCTTTTAATTTTTTTGTTTTATATCTTCGAAAACTCTATAGTCATTGTCAGCAAGTAATTCTTTCATTTCCTCAACAGTAGAACTCTGAGGTACTTTGATATTTATATCTTGGGTAATTTTTCTACACAGATATATTCCTTCAACTGTTGTTAAGACTGAGATATTACAAATTAATTGATTCCGGAAGCTTGAACTGCTAAATGTGATTCACTTATTAAAATATCGCTATCTTTTTCAAATTTGAAATCTTCCAAAGTAATTTTGTATAGTGGGCATTCGTGATAAACAGTTTTATCCCATATTATAATGGAATCATGAAGATAACAAAAAAGATCTTTAGCTTGACATTTTAAACCGAATAAATGATCAAATTGATTTTTGGCTGTTATTAATTTTGGTGAGAAAGAACAAGAAAATGTTTCGCTTTTTCTTTCATTTAACAATGAAAATATTGCTTTTGAATTAGCAGAATAAGTACAATATTCAGCATCACAATTCATAGGCGATTCTCTGCATTTTCTAGTAAGAACCATTATTTTGCATTCATCGTTAGTTAGTTTCACAGGTTCTGTTCTGAGTGATTCAAATTTTTCACCCCAAAACGACATTGATGTAACTAAAATATGTTTTTTCATCAAGCAATGATATCCATTTCCATAAACTTGATGTTCCAATTTTCCCTAAAACATTTAGTTTTATTTTCGAACTGACAACATTTTGGTTAGATTTCAATTCAAAATACTTATTCAATATGTGATTTGTATTTTTGGGTTTAGTTTTACATAGTGAATTTAGATCAATAATCTTTCTATGATAAGAATGCGAACATAACATAAAACTACCGTTTACATTTATCCCTTTTATTTTATTTACATTTTCAGTGAATATTGAAGGGATAATGCTAAACAAAAGTAAAAAACTTACAAAAAATGCTTTGTTTAATGTACATTTTCGCTGTGGACGTTGAGATTTAGCGAATTGTAATCCTGATTTATAATCGTTTATTAGTTTGTTAAAATACTTTTTAGGAATCCAAGATGATTCCGAAAATGGAAGATTTTTCCATTTTACAAGATAAGATTATCGTTATCGATTATTTTATGTTTTTGAATTCTTTCAATTTCGGCACTCTCTACTGGAAGAGACGAATCGTCTTCCACCAATTTAATTTTATGTCTCGGATAAGAGTCATTTAATTTTATGTCTCGGATAAGAGTCATTTAAAGTTTCGTTAAGAGCATTCTTAATAATATAATTACCACGTGTGGTTTGACCTGATACTTTATATGGTCCCTTGAACCTTGGTTCTAATTTATTAAGAAGTCCTTCGCATTTTAAGAATACAGTTTTTCCAATGTCAATTCGTTTCTCAACAATATTAGTAGATTTATTTTGTGTTTTAATTTGGCGTTCTTGAAATGCATTTAAATTTTTTAGCGCTAACGGACGTGTACTTTCAAATAGCTGTTTAATTTCTTTACTTCTTTCCAAGATAGCATTTGAATCTTCTTTTTCAGTTGAATAATCATTAAATGGGATCATGTTCCTTCCGAACATTAGTTCAAAAGGTGTGTGACCCGTAGCCTAATGAACTCTCGATTGGTATGCGATTAAAACAAACGGTAGGAACTTATGCCAGTTATTGATATTGGCTTCAGCATGTTTTCTTAAACAATTTGCTAAAGTCTGATTAAATCTCTCTGTTATCCCATTAGTTCTTGGATTATAAGCTGAGGTTGTGATATGTTTAAAACCTAAATTTGTTTTTAAACTTTCTAATACATTGTTACAAAATTCCCTTCCTTGGTCGGATAAAAGTTCCTCAAATGGACCAAACATACTAATATATTTAGTTAATATAGAAGCTACTTCATTAGCCGATTTTGATCGTATTGGTTTAGCAAACGAAAATCTTGTTACAAATTCAATTATTACTAATATACCATTGAAGCCTTCATCAGTTTCAGGAAGACCAAGAATAAGGTCTATCATAACACGTTTAAAAATTTTGCTAATGCAACTTGTTTGTGCAGGATGGTATTTTACAATTTCTTTGTTATTTCGATTGCAAACAGTGCACTTTTTTACCAATTTTTTTATATCATCAAATATATTCTTCCAATAAAATGTGTCTTTCAGTCTCTGATATGTGGATTCAGTTTGAAAGTATCCGAAATTGTGTGCCTTTTCAATAATTTCTGCCCGCAATTCTGGCTTAGGTACTTGTAAATATTTTCCAGTTTTATGGATAAAAAGTTTATTGTTTTCAAAACGATAATTTTTTGCCAAATTTTGAATATTTGTTGCTAATTTTTTTGAAATACCTGGTACAAGCTTTCCAAATTGGATGAAGTGGATTTTCCCACACGTCTAATTTAATTTTATCATTTAAAACTTGTGTTGTTGTCATACAAATTAAAGTCAATTACAGGTCTACTGATTGCATCCACATTTCCATGTTAAGATCCTTTTCTATAAACAACGTCAAAGTCGTACTCCTGAAGAAATATTGACCATCGGGTTAATTTTCCTGTCATTTTTTTAATGTTCTTAAGCCATACAAGTGCTGAGTTGTCTATTATAACTGTAAATTTTATTCCATACAGGTACTTTCTGAATTGTGTTATACCATAGATAACAGCTAAGCATTCTTTTTCTGAAATACCGTATTTTATTTCTGTTTTTGAGAGTGTTCGTGAAGCACAAGCAACAATGAATTCCTCTCCGTTTTCATCTTTTTGAGTTAATATTGCTCCAAGTGCGTACCCAGAAGCATCGACATAGAGTCTGTAATTGGAATTAGGATTTGTTATTCTTAATATTGGATATGAGGAACATTTTTTCTTAAGCATGTTAAAAGCTTCTTCACATTCACTACTCCATTCAAATACTGAATCTTTCGCACACAAAGCAAAAAGTGGATGGGCAATTTTTGAATAATCCTTAATAAAGCGTCGATAAAAGTTAGGTAGTCCAAGAAAACTTTGTAGTTCCTTTAAATTTTTTGGTCGAGCTCTTTCAACAATTGCTTTGATTTTTTCAGGATCCATTTTAACTTGATTATGAGACACAATGTGACCAAGCACTTTAATTTCATTTGCAAACCAGCTACATTTAGTTGGGTTTATTTTTAAATTTGCTTCCTTTAATTTTTTAAAAACTTGTCTTATGTGAGAGATGTGTTCGTGAAAGGATTTTGAATGTATAGTAATATCATCCATATAAACTTCAACGAAAGGAATGTCACCTAGGGTCATCTGCATAATCCTACAGAAGTCTGTTTGCGCATTCTTTAAGCCAAAAGGTAGTCTTAAAAATTCAAAATGACCATCTGGAGTGGAAAAAGCAGTTTTATGAATTGAACTTTCATCCATTTTTAATTGCCAGTAGCCTGACTTTAAATCAAGTGCAGTGAACAAATTCGAGTCCCTCATTCTATCAATTACATCTGAAATATTTGGAAGTGGCCATCTTTATGTTAAAGTATTTTCGTTAAACTTTCTATAATCTATACAAATTCGTTTATTTCCGTCTTTTTTTGGAACAACAATTACAGGGGAAGACCAAGCCGATTTAGATGTTCGAATGATTCCTGCTTTTATCATCTTACTGATTTCGGTTTTTAAAAATTGGCGTTCGTTTTCTGACATTCTATATGGTCGTTTATAAATAGGAGCTACATTTTCATCAATCAACCTAATTACGTGTTTATACACCTCACAGCTCCCTAATTCTTCTATAGAATTAGCAAATAAACATTTTGCTTCTGTTAAAATTTTATCAAAAGCTTTTTGCTGATTGAATGATAAAGGACTTAAAGGGTTAACCTTATATGATTTGTTTTCCCAAAAATAATCATCTGAGGTTTCTGGATTAACATCAGATAGAAAAATATCAAAAATATTTTCTTCTTTATTACTTTCGCTACTTTCTAATTTAAAATATGAACCTGGGAATTTTATAAGTCCTTGGGATGGAAAAATTCCTGAATTTGTTTTTTGAAACCAATCAAGACCTAACAAAACATCATGGTCTTCATGATCGAAAACAATAAATTCGATTAAACATAAACTGTTACCTAGCTTAATTTCAATTGGTTTCGTTTTGCCAGAAGCATGAGTAATTATGCCTGTTGCAGTCTTTATTTTTTTTTCACATGCTAAAATATCAATATTATATTGAACTGCTGTCATATGGTTCATAATTGAATGGGTAGCCCCGCAATCTATTACTATTTTCATAAATTTACCTCCTACATTACCTGTAGTTGATGGTATACAATTAATATTTTTCGAGAGAGAAGAAACCATACAAATCTTTTCTTCCGAATCAGAAACAATTTCTAAAGAATTTATCTTTTTTAATATTACCCTGCACTTATTAGCATAATGTCCTTTCTTTTTACATCTAAGACATGTAATATCATGTGATTTATTGTTTCTTTGATTTAAATATTTATTAGATACAGATTTTTGTTTTTGTAAATCTTTGAAAGTATCTTTTTTATATGAATTATTATTTTTCTTTTTTACATTAGTTTTAACAAAGTTAACTTTAGATATGCAGCTAGCCGCTGATTCTAATTGAATCGCAAGTGGGATAGCCTCCGACAGCTTAACGATTTTTCTACAAATAATTTCTCTTTTTGTATTTTCTTTTAAAACTTCTCTAAAGTAAAACATTTTTTCTTCCTCAGCCATAAAGCCTAACTTATTGGTCAAAGTCAAAAATCTGTTTACAAAATGTTCAACATTCAATTCCTTGTGTTTTAAATTAGAGAGTTCGCTTCTTATCTTATGTTCTCTAATGATGTTTCTAAAGGTATCTTTGAGCTCTTTTTCAAATTTGAACCAGTTACTTTTTGACTCAATATGTTTTTATAATATTAACAATGGTAACTCAGCCACAAAATTGACGACTGCATTCAGTCGGTCTTCATCAGATTTTCATTTCTTAATAATAATTCTTCATTAGTCAGACGAAGTCTGTCAATTTCTAAAGATACATCATCTTTCTGCTCATCTACGTCATCAGCGTCCAGTTTTATTTGTTTTATTTTGTTAACTTTGCTTTCAAAATTACTAAGGCATTCTATGCACTTTGATTTCCTTGTATCAGTGGCATCATTGCTTTCCGCAATATCCTTTAATTCTGCTACAGTAGCCCTGTAAGCAGCTACTACCTTATCCAGGGAGTAAGCTAAGGATTTAGCCTTGCAAATATTAAGAGCTTTTATTTTTTTCCACTTTTTTGAATCGATATCCTCGATTATAGAGCCTATTTCACTCATTGCACAATTAATAATTAGTACTAATATAAAATTATCGCGCGGAACAATCTGCTTTTGTCTATTATCTATCTGTTTATATCGGTCTTTATCGCTGCTACCATTTATGTTAGTCTAGGGAATTTGGCCTGAATACCTTCGATTAACTTCAGAGGAGATAGAATGAAGACAAAGAACAAAATCGTGTTGAATAAACGTTTATTATTAAATTAAAGTAAATAGGAAAAAAAACAAGTTATAAAGCTCTCCTTTTTAAGAATTACAACTTCTATTTATATTCAGTAGTTGTATCTTAAAAAGGTCATTAATCATAAAGAATCTAAATAAAGATAAGTTGTGAATTGAATCGGTCATAAAGATTTATGACATGATAAATGATTCATAAAAACATAAAGATAAAATCTAGATAAGTTGTGAAAATTGATAAGGTTAATTTAAATAATTGAAACGGTTATTTTCACACTGTAAAAGATTTATAAAAGTGTGTTTTTTCTGTTTTTTATCAAATTAGAAAAACTCAGTTCAAAAGACATTTCAATTTTATAAAATTAATTCAAATATGATTTTAAAAATAATTTTTGGAATTTTATCAAATTATTTTTCGGTTTTTAAATTCTTACCAAAATAATAAGAATAAGAATATTAGCAAATTTATGTTGTCTTTTGCACGAAAACTAAAAGTTCTGTATAAAAACTAACTAGAAATTCGACTTCAGCATAAAAAAAAGCTCTATGTTTCAAATTTAAAATAATTCTTAAAATTTATTTAGATAAACTACGGTTTATCATTTGGGGCACCTAAAAAAAATAAAATTTTTATTATTTATTGAAATTAATATAGGAAAAAAATACAGAATTAATATTTTTTTAACCTTTTGGTCTACTTGGTCTTTTTTTAAAAATTAGCTGAGTGACTGAAGACTCTTGTGCTGACGATTCCATAGTTATTTTTTTTGTTTGAATCAATTTAAATTAAATTCAAGACAAGGTTAATCGATCTAATCTCTAGGTCAAATTAAACCCGCGGTCCTGTTTGGGATAATGAATTACTATCAGGAGTCACTGATGCTGGTACAGAACGATCTTGACTTTTAGAAACTTTTTAGAACTAGGCGTTCACTTGAGGCTGGGCGTCGGTCAAGGTGGTAAAATGTCATCTAAATTATTTTCAGTTAACATCGACAATCTGCTAAAGGATATTGAGAACTGTCCATCCGGCCTTAAACTAGACAACTCGACTAAGATTCATGTAATTGCATATGCGGATGACATTATTCTTATTAGCACCTCTAAATACGATCTTCAAAAGCAAATAGACATAGTTGAACAGTTCGGAGCTCGTAATGAAATAGTTTTAATCCTGAGAAGACAATGTATAAGGTATTTAATTCAAAAATTTATCGAAGTGCTGATGAGAGACGGTGTGATCTTAGGCGAGATGACCTTTAATTGTATCGAAAACACCAATTAAACAAATGAACTCCATGAAATATCTAGGCATCACACTCTCTGACGATGATAAGAACTCAGAACACATAAATAAAAGAAAAAAGGCAGTTTATGCATCTAAGGCTAAATTTAAGGTCCTTGGTATTGTTAGCAATATTGCACATTCAAACATGAAAGGGCAATTATATAAGACGTACTTACGACCAATCTTTCTTTTGGATTAGAGAACCACAATCTAGGTTCAACAGAAAAACTAAAAATTAAGCGAATAGAGGGTATAAGAGCCAACCATTATTAGTATCACCACTTTAAAATGTGATTTCTATCAGAGATTCATCCGAAATACCTACACCAGGGAAATATTAAGAATCTTCGAAACAATTGAAGTCAATCAAAGTTTTATTAATGAAATAGACAAATTAAAAATCTTAGTAAGAGATGACAGCTCTTTGGAACCGAGTGAAGTTTTTAGTGTCTACAAATACATAGTAAATACTGACCTGAGGGCTTCAAAAGAAGATCATGTAGTCCTGAAAATTAGAGAGTCATTTAGCCACATCAATAGAGAGGAGATACCAAAAATGCTTTTTGAGTTCACCACATTTGTTCGACAGAACTAAAACTAAAACTGCAAAAAAAAAAATTCAATATTATATTCTTATATTTAATGTTTGTCCTCTTCTTTTTATCTTTAGAATTCAAAATGACTCTTCTGTTTTTTTATTACAAAGTATTTTTATGCTTTTTATTACTAACGGGTGCCCAATAATGCTTGTCCGAAACTTCAATTAGAAAAAAATTGATGATTAATTGATAATATTAAGAAAATTTACAGTTTGATACAAAATTTTGTCTATTTTTGCTCTATGCTCAGGTGTTACACATAGCCTGACCTAAAATTGTCCTCGGTGATCAAGATAATTCGAATACAAGTTAATAAATAAAAACCCTATAAACCTTAATTAATTTAAGATTTCAAACTAAGATTTTTTAAAATTTAATTTTTTTAGAAAATTAAGTTAACCTCTTTTTAAATCAGCTTCCTCTTGTGAAATGGCGTAAACTCTCTGATTTTGTTTATTCAGACCCCCGTCAACAGCGAACAATTTCTCATCCGAAAACATTATCGGTAATTTTTAGAACTCTTTGTTTTTATTTTTTCGCTAAATTGAGAAAAGCGCAATCTTTTGACTACATCGACAATTTTTCTCTTTTTAAAGGCCTTAATTTAATCATTTTAAAAAAATCTTTAAATTTTACTATGAGGTTAAGTTCTTTAAAAATGTTCACTACAGATCCTTTTGAAATATTCAATTTCGCCGCGATTTGTCTGCCAGAATGATTATTGGTTAATCGTTTAACTTAACGTCTGTTAATTTGTGTGACTGCTGACCGAGGTCTACCCGATGATTTTTTTGAAGTAGTTTTGCCATTCTCTTTAAAATCTTTTATCCAACGAGAGAGTGTTCTTTGAGAAACTTTTCCGCAAAGCATTTGAAAAATTCCAATATTGGGTATTCCATTTTGACGGTGTTGAATAACCAATTCACATAAGGCTTGTTTCTTGGGACGTCCCATATTTATAATTTTCGAGTATAAATTTGTAAAAATATCCAAATATGATCAAAAAATATTAATTAAATTTTAGGATTTATGCAATAAATTTAAATAAGAAAAGCAAAACAAAATTTAATAAAAAATAAAATTCTTATTAATCATAATTCAATTATTTTTCATCAAATCCTTGTACAACTATTAAGAATTATATATTTTATTGTAGCTTAGGATCTTAGCTTTTAAATGATATACTTTTTTTAGCGGCATTATATTAAAATCGTTAAAATATTTATCAAAGAGGGGGACCATACCTTTAATGTGAAAAATCTCTTAAAAAGGTGCTTTAAATCAAACAAAAATATGAATTAGCTATTCATTCAATAGCTAATTCTCTATTTAACATGTGTGTAAAATTTCAGGTCAATATCTAATTCTAGTCGAAAGAAATTGAAAAAAGCGATCATTTAACTGAATTTTCACTTTTTCATAAAATCTAAAGGTTTTTATGTTTTTTTAACATAACTCCTTCAAAAATCATCCGATTAAAACAAATAATAGCTCATTTTAATCAAGATAAAATTCTCTACAAATATATATTATACTATATTATACTTGTATTGGAATTATCTTGATCACCGAGGACAATTTTAGGTCAGGCTATGTGTCACACCTGAGCATAGAGCATGCGAAAAAATAAAAAATTTTAAAAACCACTTTTATTTTCGAAAATTGACAAAATTTTGTATCAAACTGTATATTTTCATAATATTATCATTATCTAATCATCAATTTTTTTCTAATTGAAGTTTCGGACAAGCATTATTGGGCAACCGTTAATTTTTATTGACACGCTTTATTTTACAGCGTATCGATAGTGGCCCAACTGGTGGCCTCTGCTCAGTAGATAAATTAATTAATTAAATTCTCCAAAGCAGAACATTTTATAAATACATTTTTGGTTAATTGGTTTAATCGGCACTATCATCTTTGTTCAAGATAACAACCGGCGTTCCACAAGGAAGCAGCCTTTCCCCCACATTATTTTCAGTATTCTTCAGTGATATCGTTAAGAAACTACCTTTTAACATTCAAAAGGCCTTATTCGCCGACGATCTTACAATATGGATTAGTGACTCAAACCTTAAATCCTTGGAAAAAAAGATCCAGAAAGCAATAAACATAATATATAACTTCTGTGAAAAATGGGGTTTGAAGATAAACAAATCGAAAACCGTGTATTCAGTCTTCACCACAGCTGGTTATAGGAAAAATTATACAAAAACTTACCGTTTAAACCTGACACTTGGTAACTCAACGATTCCAATGAACCCATTTCCGACGTTCCTTGGTCACAACTTAGATCCGAAACTCTCGTTCCAAAAGCATCTTGAATCAATCACAGATAAAACCCTAAAAAAAATAAATATAATTCGTAAAATCAAAAGTTTAAACATTAAAAACAAAACAATACTGTCCTTAACAATATTTAAAAGTTTTATTCGATCAAACTTCGACTACGCATTCATACCATTGCTCGTAGCAACACAAAAAATCTCTGACGAAATTCAAAAGATTCAAAATCGGATACTGAAGACGATTCACTTTTTCCTAATCAGGACCAAAATCAACTCTATCCATGACAAACTAAAATTAGACAAAGTATTAGTTAGAGCTAACAAATTATTCGACAAATTTGTGGAAAGCAAATTAACCCACACACTTATCGTAAAAGAAACAGAGGAGTATCAAAAAAGTTCTAATCAAAAATGGAAAAATTAAATCAAAATTAATTCAAAATTATTCAATTCTTTTGTTTAACATTTACTTTTTGCTCTAATTTATGTGTTTTTTCAATTTTTAAAATAATCAAAAATAACTTTTACAAATTCCAAAATTAACGCTAATGTGGCTGAAAGGGAGAATTAATATTCATTCCAAACAGCTAGGGAATTTTCCCAAATTATTTTTTAAATAAATAAATAAAAAATAATTGGTTTAATCGGCACTATATCAAAATATAGAAAATGATAATATAGACTGGCTTTATAGATACATATTATATAATATGTAGCTTTTACTTGCTTTTCTATATAGAAACTTAGAATTTTTTTGAGCTTTATTTCTATGTGACAAAAAAATTTAATTTATACAAAAATATAAAAATATGATACAAAAATACAAATTTGATTTTTAATTAAAAATAATAAATATAAGCTCCATTCTCTCTGCCTCAGGGTTTTATCAAAATTTCTATAATATTAGCTGGAAAATCTCTAAATTCTTGCCGTATAACAGACCTTTCTTCACTTTGACAACCTTCGTTTTCATATCTCTTAAACTCGGCTTTCAAAAGATTATTTTTTTTTATTATTTTAAAAAAAAATTGATGTGCATAAAAAAAGGCTTTTAAAAGTTAATTTAATTTTGAAATTTATAATTAATCATTTTATAATTTGAATAAAATTTTTGAAAAAAACTTGAAACTTTTAACTCTATTACACTCATGATTTTGACTTTTAACAGGCTTTTTTTAATTCGAGTTGTTAAGCTTTCGATTGGTATGTTTATCTTCAAAATATTATCATGTTTTGAGCTAAATAAGTATGGAAAGCAAATTCCAAGTATTATTAGCTATCTGCCTCCATGACAACTCAGCTTCTTTTGGTAGAACCAACTCGAACACACCGCTTTGTACATGACGAGTAATATCCAAGACAACCCCAGATTTAAAAAAAAAGATAAAAATTAAGCCTGGTAAACATTAGAAAAATGATATTTTTGACCAGTGAAAACATAAAGATACAAATTTAATTGCTGAAAAGAACTAATTAATTGAAATTTTACAAATTATTTTTTATGCTGAAAGGAAAGTGCTCTTTTTTCAAGCAGCAGACCGTAGGTCACATTTTAATTTAATTAAATAAATAAACTAATGAATTACTAATTTTTGATAATTTATTTGATGAATTAATATAAATTTATTTTTTACTTTTAAAAATTGACTTTAAATATATAAAGGAAAATTTTTAAACAAAAATTAATAAATTTTTTATAAGAATTTTTAAAGAAATTAAAAATTTAGATGCTTTCGGAAGTGTTTTTGGTCATTGATGTTGGTCATTGATATCGTGACCGTTGGTATTTTAAAAGACTTTTTTTTTTACAAATCATACAAGTTTGTTGATTTCATTGTCCTTTGTTTATGTTAAAATTCGAATTTGGTTGCCATTATAGGTGTTATTGGTGTGATGATGGTTCGTATGATGTTGATATTTGATGTGGTGATTGTTGATGTTGATCGCTGCTGATGAACCGTTTGCTTACAGTTCTTCGTAATTTCGTAAAAACCAAAAGGGCCAAAAAAATCCAAATTTTTGCAATTTTTCACTTTTTTTAGTTTTTTTTCAAAATTAATAAAAAAATTTGTATTTTTGTACGCAAATTTTCGTAAATTTTTATTGATTTTAGTGAAAAATAGTAAAAAAAAGAAAAATTTAAATTAAGTTTTTTTAATATTGAAATTATTAGATACATATATTTTAGTAATTTGACCAGTCGCTATTTTTCTCAATTACAATTTCAATTACCTAATTTAACAAAGTTAATATTTAAAAAGCCAAAAACTTTAATTTAAATTTCAACCTTATTCAGATGATTTATATTTATACTTCATTTTGCAACTGTTAGTGATTTTTCAGATTCTCTTAAAGCCCTATTTACATAATTTCTTTTTATTATTTTTAAAGCTGCCCGCAGCTTTTTTCCAAGCTTCTTTAAAAGTTGAATGCGCCGGCACTAATTTCAGCACATCCTCTAATAAAATTTATTTTATATTTAACCTATAAATAAATAAAAATTTGTTTTTAATTTCATCCATTTCTACTGAATATTTTTTCTCATAATAACTTAACGTTTCGCCGACATCATTCTTAATCTTAGTCTGTATAAAATATCGAAGCTGTTTATTGTTTGTTAAAAAAGTTAAAAAATTGCAAAAATTTGGATTTTTTTGGCCCTTTTGGTTTTTACGAAATTTTCTAAAACCCGTTAAATTCCGGCAAATTTACTGTTTTTCACTTTTGCGATTTTAAGTAAAATTACCGGAATTAAAAAAATCATAAAAACTTTTCTAAAATAAATTAAGAAATTTCTTTTTCCTTTTTTTATCAGTTTAATAAGCTATTTTTTTAAAATTAAAAACATTTTTTCGAAAAAAATATTAATTAAAGTGGCTAACCCCAAAAAACTTAGCCGTATTTTTTAGACCGTTTATTTTGGCGGTCTAAAAAATAGACCATCTGACTGACTGGCCAAATGACAGAAAAAAACCGTCCTTGTAATGGATCGGTTTGTCTTGACCGTATTCAACACTAATAATTATTTGTGTATATTTTCTTCAATTTTTTAATATTTTGATTTAAATAAATATGAATCTAACCACCAGTTCGACCGAATAATCAATCTCACTTATTGCCATATTTTTTTCCACAATTTCTGTCTACCACGACAATTTGGGACAAAAATCAAAATTAAAATTTATCAGCATTCTCTTTTCTACTCTCACGGCTTCTATTCTTTTTTTTGCTCTATCTCTAACAATTGCAGGTTTGGAAGATTTGAAAAAATATTTAACAAACTAATTATTCTTTTTAAGCAAGTCTTTGGACTCATGCTAAGCATAGCCAAATAAACAACAAAGATACTGTAATGGAACATTTATGCCATCATAAAATTTTTTCTTTTATTTTCTCGACTTTTTTTATTTTTGATGATTTAAAGATTTTAAAAAAGGTCGAAAGGAGTATGGATTTTAGATGTGTAAAAATTTAGGTACACAAAGCAATATGTCTTTTTATATTTTAAAATTTAAAACTTAGTGACAAAAAAATATCACTAAATTCACTAAAATATTATAACCTCTTATAGTTGTTCAAAACGAAATTTTGAAATGAATCAAAATAATATATGATTTTTTATTGTTTCAGATCCAGACAATGAAATTAAATGATAAAAAAATGAAAAGTAAATAAATAAATAATAAACGATCAGTAAATTTCAGATAAAATACCAGTAAAATAAAATACCTTTGTACGTCCTCACCTTGAGTATGGTGTAGTACTCTGGAGACCACACTGGAAGAAAGATATAAATGCGCTCGAGTCGGTACAAAGACGAGCTACAAAGCTTATACCAATTATTAATCGGTTAGAATACATGGATAGATTAAAAGAGCTTAATTTAACAACATTAGAAACTAGAAGATTGCGTGGTGATCTAATCCAAATGTTTAAAATTGTCAAAGGTTTTGATGAAGTGAACTGGTTTAATAAAGTTGTATTTAAAAATATGGGGTCAGATTCAATAGCACCACAATTGAGATCACATGAATTTGTAGTAGAAAGACAACTGGTTAAAAATTGCGATCAACGTCACAACTTTTTTATAAACAGAGTGTCAACATTTTGGAACCGTCAACCAAGAGATATTGTAGATTCAAAAGATATTAATAGTTTCAAAAACAAACTTGACAAACTAAATTTAGAAAGCTATTACAGTGAGCTTTAAACCTCATTTCATGTGGTAAATCCACATCATAGCTATTTATATTATTATTATTATATTATTATTATTAAAAATAAATAAATTATTATTAACAATGATTTTTATTAAATTGGATTTTTTTTAAATTTTATACAACTAAAATTAAAAAATAATTTTCAATAAGTTTTTAATTTTTTTCCAAACAAAATTACAAAAGCATGAAAAAATTTCAATTCATCTTTTAATGTTTTTAAATTAATCATATTCCTCCTTTTTTATTATTAACAAAAACGAAACAAAAATTTTTGTGTCACAGATTAAAAGGGGAAACAAACGATCATTTTATTCATCAAGTTCGAGCCTTTTTTATCGAAAAATTTAGAACCCTTTTTTCAATAAAAAGCGCCTATTTTTACTAGTATCAGTTGTATAATACAAATAAAAATAAAATAACATTTTTTTCTTATATTTTCTATATCATTTTTCAAAATTTTAAACACAAAATTTGAAATTTAAACCCAAATGCCACTGAAAATACAAACAGACATAACATTTTTAAGTAAATTCTATTTTATCAAGATACCTAAAAGTTATTCTCAATTTCGAAGCGAAACAATCAACCATCTAAAATTGATAAAGGTGTAGCATGTTGAAATTTCATCCGTGTGCATATTTTAAATTAGACGCCAATCTAAATTACTTAATTCAAATGTCAAAGCGAAAAAAAATTTGTTTTCACTAACTTAAAAATGCTTATTAACTTTTATTAATCATTTTTTAATGTTAAACAAAAACTCAAACCCCCAAATGATAATGTGACTTCGTCAAATATGAACTTGGATGCGAACAGCATCATTAAAAAATCTGATAGCTCTAAATCATGTGATTGTTGCTTAAAAACAACAACAAAATTTAAAATAGAAACGAAACTTAAAATTGTTATTTCTTTTTAAAAATATTAATTTTTGCAATATTTATTTTTGAGAAAAAAAAATTATTTTTGAAATTTTATTCTATTTTTTGTGTAGAAAATGGCCGATGACTTGATGCAAAAAGGCGCTGAGATCGTCAAAAATGTGATTGCCACAACGACCAAATGTTCCAAGCACGAAGCAGTCGACCATTCTGCTCACATGGCTCACGAGTCCAGTCACTCACTACACGATGGCATGATTGTAAACTTAATAAAATTGTTTAGCCAAGTCTTTTCATTTTCTGTGTGTAGATGACATTCCATGGCGGCTATGATGAGGTGATACTGTTCGACTTTTGGAAAACAACTGACTCGGTGTCCCTGTTCATTGTTTCGTGTCTGATTTTGTTCGTGATGGCCGCTTTGTACGAAGGCCTTAAGCTGCTTCGTGAGGGCATGCTACGCGCAGAAATAGCCAGCAGAAGAGAGGCTAATGCACCACAAAGCAAAGCCATCAGGTAACTTAACTATGCTGATTGTGCTCTTGGCTAAAAGCTGCTGATTTAAAGCGAAAATCAAAATTTAATAGAAAATAATAATCAAGGGGTAGCGGTAAGGATAAATCAACAAGATCCCGAAATTAAAAGCTATAGGTGACCAGGCAATTTTCCAAGAACTTTAATTAATTAAATTTTTGTTTAGTTCCAAGTTGCTGAGTAAAGGCCACATAATACAGTCGTTCATGCACATGCTGCAGATAACTGTGAGCTATTTATTAATGTTGGTGTTCATGACCTACAACAGTTGGCTGTGCCTTAGTGTAGTTCTGGGAGCTGGCCTTGGCTACTTTTTGTTCGGACTCAAGCGCATTACTGCAGTCGATCTAAATGAACATTGTCACTAAAGTTAATTTTGATTCTTTTTTTAGGCTTTGCTTTGTTAGCTACAAATTTTTTAATTAATTAATAAAAAATTGTTTATTTTAAAATAAAAAAATTGAAAATTGCTTAATTAAAGCATTTATTTTAATTTGAAAATTAAATAATTGTTCTTCTTTTGCCAGCTAAATAAAAGCAACATTTTTTTAAGAGAAATTTAGTTCGAATACCACAAAAATTAAATAGAATACCCCAAATTTTTAAGTTTTTCCCCCAATTTTTTAACCACAAAAAATAAAAAATTACATAAAAATATAAAAAAACACTTTATTTATTGTTTGACACCAATTTGATTAAAAAGACAACTTCTTTTTACTTGTGACACTAAATTTTTTAATTTTTCCCACATTTGTTTGGAAAAGCCCAGTAGCGTTTTTTCTTCATTTGCGCGCCACATTGATCACACAATTTTGTTTGTTTGACAATTACTTCTTCATTGTTTGCCTCCAATCTTGCTCTTTTTGAAACTGGTTCCTCTTCTTCAACGTCAGAATCACTAGACTCGATGCCTTTTGGAACAGCGTTAAAAGCTTGTTTCATTCGGTTGTTTTTTCAGTGCGCTAGCAGTCTTTAACGGTCTGCCTTTTTTACGGTTCGATTGAATTGGAACGTCCATTCCTCCTGTGTCGAAATTGCACTTTTTTTTCCGAGCTGCTATTGCTATTTGTTGATGACACTTGTAATTTTTGGTTGTTGACAAAGAATTTGATTTTAAAACTATGGGTAATAGTAAGACCTACCGTTAATCCTTGTTAATTATCCCGTGGGTCTGGTGTATAAATTGCCATAAGCCCAGTACCTAAGGTCCGGTAACAACCAAATTTTTTTCAATTTAATTTTCACTTTAACTACTTAGCTTATAAAGAAAATTAAAAACAAAACTTTTAATTATCAACATATAAGATAGTTTCGACTGTTAGTCTGCTTTTTTTTTAATTTATCATATAGTCTCATAGAACGAAAATATTAAAAAATAAATAAGCTTATACAAAATGATTTTTTTTTCAGATTTTAATCCATGCCAAAAATTGCTTTTTAAGCTTATTTAATTTCCATTAATTCTTATTGTTATAATTTTAGAAATCAAAATACTATTAAATATTAAAATATTAAATTAAGAGTTTTGACATTATCCAGAGTTGAATTTTATCTATTTACAAAAAAAATTTGAAAAATTTTAATTAACTTATTATCTCAATCATTTTTCACTAGAACCCAATAGGTAAGTTTGCAAGGTTCAACGCAATTATCAAAGAAATTTTACAATCTAAAGTTACAATAATGCAGTTGAAAAATTACTTTAGTTTTTTTTATCGAATTTTATAAAAATTTTAAAAGATAGATATTCAAATTAAAAGAATCATTTCCAGATTTTTTTAGCTTAGGATTAGTTATATAATTTTATTTAATTAAAATAAAAAAAATTGAATTTTTTAAATTTATTTTTTAGATATTTTTCTCAAGGCATTTTAAAATCTAATTTTTAAATCTTTAATAAAACTGTTAAGACCCAAGTCTTGAAATGTCTCTATATTTGCTGAGCTGCACGTTCTACGATTAACTGAAGTTGGGAATATATGTTCTAACTACTATTAAAACCACTTCTTTATTGTTATAAATCCGGATTCCTTTAAATAAACTTTTAACTAAATTAAATAGTCTTATTTATTTCTTGGCTTAAATCCCTTTCAAAATCTTTCAAAAATACGAGACTTAACAAAAAAAAAGATTTTTTTTAAGTCTCTTTTTTATTAATTAAGTTTTTAATTTTTGAAAGATCAATTTTTAGAATTAAAATATCTTATAGATATTTAAAAAGAATTCTGTTTTTTTATTAAAAAATTTTGAGTAATGAAACACTTATTGGTATTGTTCATATAATAGTAAAAAAAATTTACACAGATATCAAGTTGAGAATTTTTATTGTATTTTAATGAACCGTTAAAAGGTCAAGAAATGATTTTTTAATTTGAATTTTTTTATCAAGTTTATTTCTTAAATATATACCAATCAACGTGATTTCTTAAAAGAAAGCGAGGTATCTTTTAAATGCCTACAAACTACACCAAAAAAAAAAAGCGGTGAAGGCTATTTTTATAATTTTATAATTTATTTTTTTAGTTTTATCTTCATTTATTGAAAAAATTATTTTATTTATTTATTATTTATTTATTTGTTAACTGTACTGAGCTAAAGCTCCTTCAGAATAAAAATAAAAAATAAAAATTAAGTTAAGTAAAATTAAATCAAAAAATAAAAACATTTATTTATTTATTTGTTTTCTGTACGGAGCAAAAGCTCCTTCAGATTAAAAAAAAAAATCAAAATAAAATAAAGTTAAATAAGATAGAATAAAAATTTTAAAAAAAAATGTAATAAAATGATTTAAAATAGAGGAAAATTAAGGAAATTGAACTAGAGAGTTAAAGGATACATATTTTTAAAAAATTGATTGTTCAGGGAAAAAAGAAGAAATTGTAAGGGAGCAATTACACAATGAAGTTGGGTATTCAATAAATCTTGATTCGAAACCTTCTTTGTATTCTTTCACCAGTCTTTCAACAAATGGAATAGAATGACTTAGTCCTGTCCCAACATATCTCTCACTCAACTCAAAAAGCCGATTTGAGACTGTTAGTAATTTAAGTTTATTTAAAGCTTCATGATGCGAGATGTTGGAGGGAGTATGATATTTTAACTCAAGAATAGATCTGACTTCTGTTTTCTGAATTGCTTGTAGTTTTTTGATATAATTTTCTGAAAATGAATTCAAGCAAGGAAAAGAATAGTCTAAGATTGATCCGACCATTAAATTTGATTCTAAGTTAAACTTTTATGTACTGGTAGACGAAATCAAAGAACGCTGCAATAAAAGGTTAAATATTATTAAGATATTGTCAATTAAAAAATGGGGTCTTAATCAAAACACACTAGGAAATTTATATAAATCTTTGCAAGGAAAAGAATAGTCTAAGATTGATCCGACAAAAGATTTATATAAATTTCCTAGTGTGTTTTGATTAAGACCCCATTTTTTAATTGACAATATCTTAATAATATGTAACTAGATAGATCTTGAAGAGATCTACAAAAATAATATAGGTTTGAATAGGTTTGGGCCCTCGTTCATGAGATATTTGAGCATCCCAAAGTTTCTCACTTAATTATCTTATAATATAATTACCCCTGTTTACTATAGATCTTTTAATCATCATTTTAAATTTATTTTTATTTATTTGTTTTCTGTACCGAGCAAAAGCTCCTTCAGATAAAAAAAAAAATAAAAAAAAATAAAGTTAAATAAGATAGAATAAAAAATTTAAAAAAATAAAATGTAATAAAATGATTTAAAATAGAGGAAAATCATTTTATTAATGATGATTAAAAGATCTATAGTAAACAGGGGTAATTATATTATAAGATAATTAAGTGAGAAACTTTGGGATGCTCAAATATCTCATGAACGAGGGCCCAAACCTATTCAAACCTATATTATTTTTGTAGATCTCTTCAAGATCTATCTAGTTACATACTCTGTTTTAAGATATAATAAGTCGCCAAGTAGATATTAAGCGAAAACGTCTAATTGGGTAAATTTCTGTGATTTTCGATCAAAGTATCACTTTGAATTTAGCCAAATAAAACAAAAACAGATCAAAAACCCTTATCTCCATTTTAGTTTTTTTAATAGAATAGAAGGTCAGGAGTCAGAAAAAAAAAATTCATAAAACTAATTTTTCATAGATTTAGCTAATTATATTAAAAACGGGGTTAAATGGTAAATTTTGTTACACCATTTCACCCCATAAATCACCAAATCTACCCCAATTTTCACATTTTTAGACCATAAACAAAAAAAAGAAAAGGAAACAAAAATAAAACAAAAAAATTAAAAAATAAGAGACAAAATTTAAAATTTTCTAATTTTTAAAAGTACATGTATAAAATTTGATTTGTGACGCTATGCTTTTTTTAATCATATTTACTTAAAGTTTTCTTTATTTTTGTGAAATACGATTAAGATTTTCTTAGAGCTTTAAATATGCCGAGAATTTATAAACCGGTAACTACCAAAAGTTATACGACAGAAGATTTTAAAAAAGCATTGAAATATTGTGAGGACCAATCATTAAATCCTACTAAGGCATCAACGATTTATAATATTCCTCGTCAAACGATAGTAAATCATTTATATGGAAAAGTCCAAAATTTAAAGCCTGGTAGGCCCACTACTTTTACCGAAGAAGAAGAAGAGTTACTTGTAGGTATGGTTGAGACGCTTGCTGATTGGGGCTATGGTTTTAACTAATATTTAAATCGTTAACTAATGTTTAAATGTATTATTTTTAGTTTAAAATATATTTTTAATTGATTTTTTTAGGTTTAAATATCGCTGGAAACACAGAATGAGCTTTCGACTAGCACAAAATATTAGCAAAAATAGAGCAATAGTACAGTAGATGTTGTTAATGACTATTACGATCTTTTGGAATCAAAAATTGAAATTCTAAAATTACAAGATAAGCCCCAAAATATTTTTAATGTAGACGAAACTGGCTTTTGTTGTTCACTGGGTCAAAGAAAATTTTTTTGCCGAAGCGGAGAAAATAATGTTTTTGCATTGAATGTCAATAATGACAAGACAATGTACACTGTTCAAGTAAATCTAAAAAGTTTTTTAAAACTTTTTGTTGTCTTTTTGTAACTTTTTTTTCACCAGGTGTGTATTGATGCTACTGGAAACTATTTTCCTTTAATGATTGTATACAAAGCAGTTAACCTATATCATTCTTGGAGCATTGGGGGACCAGATAATTGTCATTATACAACATCACCTAGCGGCTGGATGGAAAAACCACAATTTAAAGAATGGTTTGAAACTATTTTTATTAAGCACGCTAAAAAATATTACAGGCCCCAAGCTTCTCGTTCTTGATGGCCATAATTCACACATAAACATTGATATAATCAACCCTGCGAAAAATAAAGACATTGATATTCTTTGTCTTCCAGCACACACATCACATTTACTACAACCATTGGATGTAGGTGTATTTGCGCATGTGAAAAGAGAGTGGAAAAAGTTTGTCGCTGAATATGCAAAAAGTTCTGGAAAAGAAATAATTAGCAAAGAAAAATTCCCGCCTTTAATTAGAAAGCTAAAAGAAATATCATTTAAGCGGTCCCATGCAGTTGCTGGCTTTGAAGGTACAGGAGTCTACCCTGTTAATCGAAAAGTCATTAAAAATTCTGATTTATTCATTACGTCCACTTTTGAATTAGAAGATGATGAAATTTCAATGTTTAATGAACCATCAAACCAGAATGTTGAAACGGTACCTCAAGTTTCATCCCATTCATCGAGTGATGTTTCAAATTCACACACTAGTGAGGTTTCAACTCAACCGTCTGGTCATATTAATACAAACCAAAACGAACATCAAGAATCTTAAAAAATTCAATTCTTAGCTTTCTAAAAACAAATAATTCATCAAATGCGGCTACTAAAAAGGATAAAGTAAAACGTAAATATGCTGAATGTATTACAGAAGCTAGCAAAAGAAAGAATTGAAGAAGAGCTTAAAATAAAAAAACAAAAGCAAATTGATGCAGAAGAGAAAAAAAAAGAGAGAGAAGAAAAAAAGAAGCAATCTGAAGAAATAAAGGAACAGAAAAGACTTGAGAGAGAGGCAAAAAAGAACTTAAGAGAACAGGACAAAAAAGAAAAAGCGAAAAATAAAGTTAATAAAGGAAAAAATAATAAAATGTATGATTCAAATTGAAGAAGATAAAGAAAATTCTAATAAATGGCTTTCATGCTAAAACTGTGATTGTTGGTCTTGTTTTGAATGCTTACCAGAAAAATACAAAAACTCAGCTTACAATGAATACAAATGCAATTCGTGTTATTTGGTGAGTTATGGGCTAATGTGGTGAGAAAACGGGGTAATTAGACACAAATTTGGGGTAACTATGTTAACCATTTTAACCATTTTACACCTCACATAATTACCTGTACGAGGTTTTTTGGTGAGAAAAAAAATTGGGGTAAATTCTGTGACTATTTTTGGAATTTTCTAGTGGTCATTAGTCAAAATCAGCAATTAAAAAAAAGAGGTCACCAGATTAGGCCGGTTTACTATATTCATGATTCTCATAATTTACTAAATAAAAATATGACGATAAAAAACTTTTTTCAATCTTTTTTTTTCTTTTTGGAATCTTATAAGCACATTTACTGAACTTAAAAAAAATCGTAACATGAACTCAATTAGATTCTCATGAAGAAATTTAGTAAGTGGCAATCGAAAGTTCTTAATCAGATCGTGTTTTAGATCTTGATCTGAATCGAATTATAGGCTACTACGTTGAAAATGAACCAATAATCATTAAAGGTAACATATGGCTCTATGTTTTTCTGTCAATTAATTTTACAAAAATCAATTAATATTTTATTCAAAACGTCAATTAAAATAAATAAAAATCAATTGATAATTTGAATGTCCATTAAAAAAACAAAAATCAATAAAATAGTTCAAAAATCAATTAATTAAACAAGAGTCAATTTTAAATAAAAGAAATACATAAAATTGAAGATTTGTCAATAGAATATTCTTATGTCAATTTAATAAATTATTGTCAATTAATTATATTATGGAATCAATGAAAATAATATTAATGTAAATAAAATTTACATGGAACTTTCAATCTCATTTTGAATTATATTAAAACCTTTTTTTTCAACACTCAAAAATCTAAAAAAAATCTAAAATGAACCTAGTTCCAGATATAATCGAGTTTGAGGATTATCCAGACCAAGCTATAGACGTTCCTTTAGGAAAAACAAGACCTGCCGGATGACCAAAAAAAATAAACCACAAATAAATAAAAAAATAATAGACCAAGTGCTTTAATGCTCAATTAATTTTTTGTTAAATTTTTCTCTAATAAATGCTGTTTTTTTTTAATCTGATTAAACTTTTTTTTTATTGATAAATAAAATTTTAATTGATAAAATCAAAATTAATGGACTTTTGTTTTTTTAATTGACGACTTATTTATTGACGTTTTTTTTTTAAATTAATTGATTTTTGAAAAATTAATTTACGGAAAATCATAATGCCGTAACATATTACGATTTAATTTAAAAATTATTCAGATCAAACAGAAGAGGTTATAAGCTTAGTTTATCATAATTTGGGGAAGAGTAAAGTAGCACTTTAAGGGTTTAATGCCAGATGTTTAAAACAATTGATAATCCCAGACTTTTTATTAAAAACGTATAGAGACAAGAAATTTTATTATTATGATTCGGGTCGCTTGGATAAAAATCGGATTATAAAATTCACAACATTAGATAATTTGAGATTATTAAGTAAATACAGAAATTAGTATGCTGAAGGGACGTATTACATATCACGAACTCTTATTAAACAAGTATATTCAAAACACATTATTATTAATGAAACTGTTTTTCCAGTGTTGTACGCTTTGCTAACTAATAAAAAAAAACAACTTAAAAAAAATTTTTTCGATCAATTATGGAACTTAAAGTGAGAGTTCCTAATTAAAAAAATGTCGACTTTGAACTGGCTGCAATAATGCAATTTGCATTTTATTTTCACTTGTGACAATCGATATGGCCTAGAATTCAGAAAATTGGTCTAGTCAAAATTTGGTTTGAAAAGAAGTTCAGGCTTAGTTTTCGACGACTTCAAGCTTTAGTCTTTATGTAAATATCAGACGTTCCTTTAGCTTTAGATTTTATTAAACAAAATTCAAGTAACAGTTTTTTTGACCATCTTGAATTATTTTGAAAAAAATTATAATGGACGGGCTGGTGAAAAATCACGTTTTGGAATGGAACTTGTAAATCTATTTGAGCAATATTTCAAAAAACAACAATGATGTTGAAAGTTTTCACTCAAGCTTAAAATATGATGAATCTTCTCTTTTTTATTGTAATTTTTATTTTACTTATTATGAATAGATAAACAATTATGTATTTGTTTAAATAAAAAAATTTTATGCATCTAGCTACCATAGATGTCTTCCTAGTAAGACGTCTTCGCAAGCCTGCTTGTCGTAGCTCAAAATTATTATTATTATTATTATTATAATCTTACAAACATATCAAACAGTGTCTATCATTTTGATGAGCATCCTAACTCATTTATGAAAGAAGGATTGTGTGGAAAATTATGAGCTCGGTTTTTAGGATTTTGTGAAATTCAGAACAAGCGTAGTGCATTTTGCATGCTGCATTCACAAAACTAATTTTAAACTTTAAAAAAAAAACTTTTTTTTCATTTCAATTACACTTTGTTATGTCTTTTTGTACCGAACCTCACAAAACCGGTTTTTAGCCATTGGTGCATTGAACACTCTGTTGGAACACTTGTAACTTAAGCTGTCTGCAACACAGTCCTGTTCTCTAGATTTTCTTTATTCCTGATCACAAATCTATGTTCATGGGCATAATCTCTCCGGTATATTAATCATTAATTGAATTGTTAAATATCGGTATGCTTTATTTGTCTCTGGTACAAATGACTTAAACTGCACATGTCACTCAATTGCATTTATGCTTAATTCACATTCACAGCAAAAATATTTCAATTTTGTGTGAAAATATTTGTCGTCATCTATTCAAAAAAGGGTATATTTAAAATTACCCTTTTTTTGCAAAATGATTTAAAAAAACATAATTTTAATTTAAATTTTTTTAAAATAATTCGCCAATTTTTCTAAACTTTAAGAAATAATTATTTATGCTCAACAAAAAGTTTTATTATCAAATTTAAATTATTAAAAAATTTTAAATTTTTCAAATATTCTTCCAACAAATGTCTCACTAAAGTTTTCTAATTCTAAAGTAGATGAGCCACCACCAAGCATTTGAATAGTATAGCAATTTTTCAGTGCATCGGTCAAGTCCTTATCATCTTTACTTACAATTTTTCTTGTCTTATCTAGATGATAAAAGCAAATTAATTCACGTTGAGGTATGAAGTTAATTTTGTCAAAGCTATTTTCAATCAATTCCATCATCATTATTGCTCCAGCTGGTGCATAGCCTTGATGCCTAATCCACCATATATCATAATATTCAACACAATCCTTCAAAAAAGGGTGATGTTTATCAAAGTGATAAACACTGTTCGATATGCACGTAAAGTTTTTAGCCTTTGGTGCATTGAACACTTTGTTGGAACACTTGTAACTAAAGTTGTCTGTAACACCAATGCTGTTCTCTAGATTTTCTAGATTTCTGATCACAAAACTGTCTATATCTATGTAAAAGCCTCCATATTTGTAAATTAGAAAGTATCGCAAAAAGTCGGACAAGTGAACCCGGGTCAATTGAAGGCCTTGGTATTTTTTTCCACTAAGAATTTCATTTGCTTTGAGAATGAACTGATTGCCTGGTTCATTTTGGCCAAGTTTTGTCAAGTTAAATCTCACAATTTGAACATTTGAGTGATTTTTTTTTCTAAAAGGGTCTAGCAAAGAGTCATTGAGGTCATTTGAAAATAAGAGAATGTCTGCTTTTGGGTGATGATAGACCACTGTTTGAAGACATTTGAGGTAAATGTCAGGTAAACTGCTTCCAAACCAAATCAAAAAAATTGTGAACTTATTCTTCTTTGGATGGTATGAAAGTCCACTCTCCGGTATATGAAAGTTACGTTCTGGAATAACGACCTCGTCTTTTATTTCGTATGGATGTAAAAATTTTGTAATGTATGTGTTTGAAAAATAAACTAGTGATATCAAACAAAAAGCTATAAAAATAAAACCTTTTTTTAAATAATTCATTTTTTTAATTGAATACTAGGTAATTTTGTTATTTTTATCATCGACACAATTTTTAATATTTTAGGAAATTTTTTTTTTATTTTAAATGCAAATGGTTATCAAGTGTAAAAAAATTTTAATTAAAAGATCTTTTTTTTTGCATTTTTAGATATTTCTTTTGTTTAAATTACTCATAAATTGAAAATCGTGTTAAATCAACCATTAATTACTTTTAACACGATGGTAAAATAAAGCAGAATTTTACAAGAATCATTGATTAAGAAAATATTTTTACTATCCAAACTTTTCTGAATCAAGCAGGCCCGTTCCAACTTAGCATCATTTTGATCACTTAGTTCAGCAGTTATTGCACAGCTCTCGGCTCCGGACAATTCCAGTTTAAGTGGATTATGGTCAAAATGTAAGTAGCTGGTGGAATGAGAGAGAAGCTTGAAGCCATGGCCAAAGTCCAAGCTGTATTGCGTCATCTTTCTGTTAATCTCATCCTTTTTTTAACCAAACAAATTCTCTTCTTTTTGCAGATGATTTGGCTACTTTATTTATTTTGGGTCTTATTCATTTAATAGAAAAATTTTTTTTTAGAAAAGTTTTATAGAAACTCATTTTATTGAAAAATATATAAATTTACCTGTATTAATTATTTAAAAAAAAGTCATTATTATAGAAAAAAAATCAATTAAATAATTAATTATTTTAAAACAAGAATTAATCTATCAAAAAAATTTGCCAATTTTTCTTTATAGTAAACACTAAACAAAGACATAATTTCATTATCTTTTTTAATTTCTGATTTTTCACATGGATAAACTATGCCGCTATTAATTTGTTCAATTAGTACATCTGTTAGATGCTGCTCATTTTTCAAATGTTTAGATAACTTATTTAAATCAGCATCTTGCGAAAGAGAGTTATGCCAAGCTTCCAAGCTATTATTTGACCTAGGTAGACCTTTTTGGATCCACTTCAAATAATGCAAAAAAAAATTGAAATTTAATATCATCATTTATACTTTCTTTAAAAATAGCGTACGTAATTATTATTCAGAATAATTTGCAAGAAATTTTCTATAATAATTTTCGATGAAAATTTTAGTGATGGGTCCTAACTTAACTAATTTAGTTTAGTCGGCTAAAATTAAGTCGACTAATTTTTAGTCGACTTATTTTTAGTCGACTAGTTTTTAGCTAACTAAAATGTTCCTTTTACCGTTCCAGGTAGTTATTGCTGCGGCCAAATGTTCCTTTTACCGTTCCAGGTAGTTATTGCTGCGGTCAAATGTTCCTTTTACCGTTTCAGGTAGTTATTGCTGCGGCCAAATGTTCCTTTTACCGTTCCAGGCAGTTATTGCTGCGGCCAAATGTTCCTTTTACCGTTCTAGGTAGTTATTGCTGCGGTCAAATGTTCTTTTTACCGTTCCAGGCAGTTATTGCTGCGGCCAAATGTTCCTTTTACCGTTCTAGGTAGTTATTGCTGCGGTCAAATGTTCCTTTTACCGTTTCAGGTAGTTATTGTGGCTGCCTAGTTAAAGTCAAAGTCACTAAAATTTAAGTCAAGTCATAACTTTTTACTTTAATTTTTGTGACTCAGACTTAAAACTCTGACTCATAAACAAGTCTGATATTAAGAAAAAAAAGTTGTAATAGAATAAGTGAGATATCTTTGAAATAGTGAGACAATTTAGGAATAGCGGGATATTATGCAGAAAGCGAGATATCTAAGGAATAGTGAGACAAGAAAATATTTAAAAACATTGATTTGACATTATATAATTTTTTTTTAATTTTTAGTTAATATCTTGGATTTGATTTTGATAATTAATCTATTGAATTTTAATTAAAAGAAACATTCCTTTATTTAGACATTTATACATTTTTTTTTGTGAAAATTTTTTAAGAGAGGATAGGTAACAAAACCAGATGTTATTCATTTAAGTCTTTATTTAATGTTATTTATTTATTCTATTGGTTGATTAATAAAATAAACATAACATTTTTTAATTTGTTGATTCCATAATTTATAATCAATTAAATTCAAAGGTTTAAAGAATCATTAATTGATAATTTACTCATATTTTAATTTATTTGAGTTTCTGCTACAGAAAAATAATGCTAATTGCTTTAGTTATAACTTTTATTTAGTAAAAATTTTCTTAAAAAAAATAGATTTTAAAAATTAAACTTTAGATAATAATTTTAGTTCAGTCGACTAAAAATAAGTCAACTAAAAATTAGTCAACTAAAATTAGTTAACTAAAAACTAGTCGACTAAATTTTAGTTAACTAAACTAAAGAGAAAACTCCCATCACTAGAAAATTTTCTATAATAATTTCTATGAATTAATTCTCTATAAAACATTTCGACAAAAAAATTGTCTTTTTCTATAAAAATTATTTCTATAAAATGATATAGAGCCTTTGTTTTCAAAAAGATAGGGAATATTGCTCGGTACAGATTAACGATTAAATAAAAATACATTAGTTAATAATAGGATTTTTAAAATATGTTATTTGTAAGTATTAAATTAAAAATTTTAAACAATATTTGAAACGGTTTAATATTTTTCCTTAAAAAAATACTTAATAAATATGTTTTTTTGTTTTAAGATTTATTTAAAAAAATTTTTTTTTTAAAAGATTAATTATTTTTTAGCCATTTCAAAATTTTGAATTTGCTCATATTTTCAAGATTGCATTTCAAGGTTATATGGTCATTTTTAAAATTTATATTAAAAAATAAATCCATCAACATTTTTGTAATAAAGTGCGTGGACACTTTCCTGGAGTAATTATGTACGCGGATGATATTTTACTTCTTACTCATAATTTGAATGAACTTCAAATATTTGTGAAAAATATGGGATCCAGCATGAAATAAAATTCAGTCAATTATTAAAAGGTACATAAACTAAACCACGAATGTATAATCAAGAGATAAAAAATGAAGACAAACTTAGATATCTCGTTGTAATACTGAACAGAAATAACAATAACAAGGATCAAGTAGAATCAAAAATAAAAACAGCTTTCAAATCATTCTTTAGCCAAAAGAATTTCCAAATCGACAATGATTTCCTAGAAATTAGAATTAAAATACACCTCTTTAAATTTTTTATAAGACCGACACTAACCTATGGACTAGAAAATTATGTTTTAAGCAGAGAACAATTAAAGAAATTACAAACGACAGAGGCAACTATGATAAAAAAGATGCAAAACTTAAAAAAAACATCAAGAACGACAAATCAGCTACTAGCACATTTGGTCTATTTAGAGAGTTTGGAAAAAGTCCCATCAAAAAAGAAGAGTTAAGCAACAAATCAATAACTAAGGAAATGTTTGAATGTTTAGAAGATGATAAATTTCAAGTTCAAAAAATACTGTAACTTGTTGAATTAAAAAAAAGGAATAAATGAAGAAAGAAACAAATGGTATAAGCGACTCAATAGAGGAATGTTTAAGAAAAATGGGAAATTATACCCACAAAAAAACATTAACTTTTATTATAAATATTTTATTTAATATTTTTTTTTTAGAAAACACTAATACTTTGTCTTATTTATAAAATTTTATTTTTTTTATTTTTACTTATTTTTACATCGCCTTTAAGGGGTTCATTGAAATAAATAAATAAATAAATAAATTAAAAAATTGAAACAACTAAAAAAAGGATGCATACTAATCCGTCAAATCAATAATTAAATAATTAAAAGATTAATTATTTTTTAGCCATTTCAAAATTTTGAATTTGCTCATATTTTCAAGATTGCATTTCAAGGTTATATGGTCATTTTTAAAATTTATATTAAAAAATAAATCCATCAACATTTTTGTAATAAAATGAAAAATAAAGTCAACAAATTTTGGAATAAAAGTTTTGACGAATTTGAAACTTGGACAAAAAATGAAATTTTTCATTTGCCAAAATTACTGATGTGTTAAAAATAAAATTTGCAAATTTTTAATTAAAATTTTTTGTCTTGATTTTTAAGCAAAATAGTTTTAAAAAAAATGATTTTAATGTTCTTTTGAACATTATTTCAATGTTTGTTGTGCTTTTAAATTTAAGTATTATCCTCAGTATTTTTAAGCTTGGAAGATATTTCAATTTACCTTTAAATATACTCATGCGTGGTTACAAAATTAAAAACTATTTCAACCATTACTTTATTTTGTATGAGGAATTTTATTTTTAATTTTACCCTAATTGTTTCGATATTTTTCTAGCTATTAAGTTAAATGTGAAAAAAATTATTATTAGCCAAAAATTTTAGAACAAATCTATTAAATAGATGAAAAATTTTTTTCTAGCTTTGATCATTTTTGCTGTTTTATTTTTTGTTTTTTTTTCTAAAAATCTTCTTAATCAAAATGAATTGGGAAAGATAGAGCTAAAAAACCATGATTTGCCAACTGTGATTTTAGTTATGGGCACTCGACCAGAGGCGGTCAAGTGTTCGCCTCTCATTTCAATGCTCAAAAACGACCATTTTAAATCAAGACTTGACTTGGTTATTTTGAGCACCGGGCAGCATCGAGAGATACTCAAAGAAACATTGAAGTCATTTAATCAATCAATTGATATCGATTTGAATTTGATGACTGCTAACCAGGATTTGAGTCGATTTTTTCAATTAGCTTTCACAAAAACCACGGACCAGTTTAAAAAAATCAAAAATATCAAGCTAGTTGTTGTACAGGGCGACACTACGACGGCTTTGGCAGCCAGTCTAGCTGCTGCCTATCTTCATATACCAGTGGCTCATGTCGAAGCTGGTCTAAGATCATATGACATGGAAAATCCATTTCCAGAAGAAGAAAATCGCCACATTATAGACTCAATTTCAACTCTTTTGTTTGCGCCAACTGCTTTTGCCAAAAAAGCACTGCAAAAAGAGTCCATTTGTGATTCAAATATTTTTGTGACAGGCAACACAGGCATTGATGCTTTTCTTCTATTTCAATCTAAAAAGAAAGCAGTCGAGTCACCAATTCTAAAAGAGCTAAACAATTTGAAGAAAAAATCAAAATCAAAAAAAATAATCATCCTAGCTACGATGCATAGGAGAGAAAATTATAAGAATGTAGAGTCTATGTGCTCGGCAATTAGGAACATAGGCACTAGATATTTAAATGATGTTGTGGTCATATTGCCTGTTCATCCAAATCCAAATTTTAGGCACAAAATAAAAAAAATTTTGAAGGATTTATCAAACATTTTGTTAGTTGAGCCCATTGCTTATGACACATTTCCTCAAATTTTGAATGCTTCAGACATTGTTCTAACTGACTCGGGCGGAATCCAAGAAGAAGCGTCAACTCTGGGAAAACCTATCATTTTGATGCGGGACACCACCGAAAGACCTGAGGGTATTTATCATGGAACGATACAACTTATTGGATCAGATACATCTAAAATTGAGCTAGCAGTTCAAAAATTAATCGAAAAAATTACAACTTCTGGTCTGAGTCATTTAAAAAGAGACATTTTTGGTGATGGTAAAGCCTCGGAAAGAATAGCTGGCATTATTGAACAATTTTTGTACAAAAAATTGCCACTTCAAAATCCACAATGTTCTACCAAAGCAAGACAAAATTTAATTGCAAAAGAAATTTATGAAAAATTTTCAAATTCTTCAAAAAATGAACTGTTCAATGAAGAATATAAAACTTTGTCAGAAAAAAATTTCAAACAAAATTTTCAACCTTACGAAATAAGAAAGAGTCAACTTAAAAGTGAGAGCATGCCACAGAAGCGTTTAACAATGGAGCAAATATTTTCATTGCCAAGCGAATATCACATATCCAAAAGAGATGAGGAGCAATTTTCAGTGACAAGTGTAGTCAGTTTGTACAGAAGAAAAGGCTTGGCAAAAAGATGGATCGATTCGTTGCTGAAGCAAACTCATCCTCCAAAAATAATCTGGGTTGTCTATTTTGCTTCGCCAATTTCCAACGAATTAGACCAAGAAATAGCCACAATCAGAAAAGAGTTGAATGAGAGTGGTGTCAAAATTCCAATCTATACCAATAGAGGTGACATGCAACTCAAGTATTTTGGACGATTCCAACTGGCACTTCAAACAAAGACTAATTTTGTTGTTGTTTTTGACGATGACTCAATACCACAAAGTCGCTTCATAGAAGCATGTTTGCACACAATTAACACTCAAAGCTACAGTGGAATTCTGGGCACAAAAGGAACGCCGTTCGAAGAGAACGCATTCTTTGGTCCCATTTCACAATCGAACACAATTGTGGAAGTGGACGTTGTTGGCGGAAGTTGGTTCATGAGAAACGAGTGGGTCAAATTGATGTTTAGAGATAAAATGTTCTCTTGGGATACTGGAGAAGATTGGCATTTGTGTGCGAATGCGAGAAAGTATGCAAATGTTAGATGTTTTGTGATGCCGGTGAACAACTTAGACAAAGCTACAAATGGATTTTCAGATGATTATTTGCAAGTAAGTCACAGTGGAGACACAAATGGTTTTGTTCAAAACCAAAGAAGATTTATTCGCATGCGGCAAAACACCAGAGGAGATAGACACATGAATTCTTACAAAAATGATGAAAAAAATTTACTAGTTTTTACTGAAGATAAAAGAGATGCAATTAATTTAATTTTACTCTTGGACAAGTTGCTTGACAAATCTGTCCAAATTGTGCTAGCTGTGCACAATAATGACGAGCTCAAGATCAAAGAGAGTGACTTGAAGAGAGTCAAAGTTGTAAAAGATTTCATGATTGCGAGAGACTACAACTCGAATGTGACACTTCTTTCACGTTCAGCTGAGAGTTTTTATCATTTTGAAATGATTATTCAACAAACACAAAGCACTGGCCTCATAGTGGTTGGTTCGTCTGGAAGCGCGGCTACTGTTGGTGCTGCAACAGCTGCTCGTTTACTCCAATTTCCAATAATTAACTTTAGCTTCAAAGACCAAGTCAAAAATATATTTATTAATCAAATTATCAAGGATTTATCGTCTGTTAATTTAGAAGTGCAAAAAGATTATTTTTTAAATGAAGAAAATGAAAAAACATTTTTAAACATTGTTAAATTAATATTTGAATTTTAATTAAATTTTCATTTTTTTTTTTAGCTTTTTATTTAGGTTTGATTATTCAGATTGCTCATTTTTCTCAGTTAATTGCTAATATTCATTTAACTTAAGTTTTATTTATATCAATTTCAAATAAATGTATAATAGGGCGAAATAGGAAGTTAATAATATTTTGATGATTTTTTAATCGAAAATTGACTTAAATTTCGAAAGGCCGGAGAGGCTTTTTGGATTTTTTTTCTTAGTTTTTTATTCTATAGATTTAATCTTTATGGACAAGTTCAAAACAAAGTTTGTGCTTTAATAAATAATGATAATCTGTATTTCTTCAAAATAACAAAAAAAAAATTTCAAAAATAAGAAATAAAAAAAGTAAACAAGTCTTAGTAATGAAAAAAAATTAAAAAATGATTAGTTGAAAATTTTCTTTGATGACGACAAAATGAATATACATTAATTTATTATTTATATATGTTGTTTGAGTTTAAATCTAAAACTAAAAAATTTTATTTGAAATTTACATTTGATCATGGATATCAATTTGCCGGAACATGGTTATTTTTTTTAAGAAAATTTGATCTTGACTTCAATTTCATTAAAAACTCTAAATTTTATTAAACTAAATTGCTGCACAGTGATTCATCCATGCAAAAGTTTTTGCCAAAATTCAAAAACGACATTTTCCCTATTCAAATCTAGATCTGTATAAAAAAAATCTTGCTATCAGAATATGAATTTATTTTTTGACTTAACTAAGTGAAAACTAAAAATAAATTTACTCAAAGTTGAAAACAAAAGTTATGAAAATTTGTATGGTAACACAGCCTAAATGTGTTTAATGTAAATTCGGTGACGTAATTTGAAAAACCGAAATAAATCAGTCGTTTTATTTTTTTAACAACCCACATATTCTTGTAAATCTTGAAGAGAGGAATCCAAATATATATGAGTATATTTTTTGTTAGGAGATAAATATTTTTTTTAGTGTATAATTTAATTCATAAAAAGTAGATAAAAAAAAAATAAAAGTGTATAAACATTTTTTGCAGAATATATTTATTTTTTAAGAAGAGACAATTAATTTAAAAAAATCAAAAAAATAAAATACAAAAAAAAAATACAAACAAAGTAATTAACACTTATTTTCTTACTCTTTTTGACAATTGCTCGTTTTCATTGCTTGATTTTTTTGGTCTTCCGCGTTTACGTTTCTCAGAAACTTGAATATTATTTTCGACTTGATCGTGAACTGCTACTGAACTTGAAGCCAAAACAAGTTGATTTTGATTAGAAACATTAACGATTGAATAATTTACAATTTGAATCGTACTTGCAACCTCTTGTAGAACTTCGTGTTGATTTAGATTGTCTATCTGCCTGTTAATCGGAACAATTGAATTTCTTTCTAATGCTGCTCTTGCCTTTTTTTTTCGACCTCGTTTTGCATTACCTTCGATTGCTAAGTCTAAACCCGGAAATTTGTTCAGGTTTAAAAAGTGCGAAATTCCGATTGTGTGCTTAAATTTGAAATTTTTTGCCAATAATGACATGAGCAAGCGCTAGATTCCCAATTCTCAGAATCGATTTTAACTGCAATGAATTTACTACTCCATTCCACCAACTCGTCAAAATCTTGCCAACCGTCTTCTTTTGTCCAAAACTCTTTGCACTGTGCCTTTGTAATATCGGATGTTGATTGGGAAGTTGTACACATGTATAATTGTTTATCTTCGTGCGAATACTTGACTATTCGCTTTCTCAATTTGATCCAATTGTAACCAAACGTCCATTCACGTGTTGAAATTTTCGGCCTTAACTCGAATTTTTTCGTTGTCGCAAACTCGGTGTCTCGATCAAGTGACCATTTTTGCAGCAAATCTTTCATTGCTTTCATAAAGTCGTTCAAACTTAATCTGTCTCGATTGGTACCCTCATCTTTGATTGTATTGTTTGTAGACTCAAGACCGTTGTTCGTGCTTGGATAACCATGTGCGTAAGTTTCATACCAGCCCAATGTGTACTCGCTCATCCATTGTGTTTTGAAATAGTCGAAAAACTTCTTGATGTTTTCGTCATTTCTCGTGCACCACTTTTGCTCTAAAAGATCGAACGCTGTACTAAAAAGCCGCTGTTGAACACCGCCTTGAATCGACTTGAAATCGGTCTTAATTTGAACTTTTGAATCTTTGTCGACTCCTTTAAGGTTTTCATCAATTTTTCTCTCAACGTGAGCCCAACATACAATTCGTTTTTCGAGACGAAAGACTGATTTAAAACCGTTCGTTATTGCGCCTGCTGCATCTGCTAATAAAACACTTGGATCCAAATCGTGTCCATAGAGTTCGAACGATAAGTTCTTACAAGTTCTAAACATATAAGCGAATTCTGACTCGGTTTCGTATCGTGACAATAAAACGCCGAACGGATGAAATGTATTGTCACTGTCATTTGTCCCACACAATAACACCGGAAAATTCAACCACAGCAACTTATAAGTAGCGTCTGTTGCAATGTGTTTACACTTAGTTGTAAAAGAAATTAAGCGTTTGGTGGTTAAAAAAATTTTGAAAGTAAGCTCGTCAGGTGTAATCTTGAACTCCGAGACCGCAAAAACTTCGTCAAGATCGTCCGGGATCGCATTGTGTGAATCACACCAGTTTTTCAGCATCTCAACTGTCATCGTCGGTTCATCATGTTTTTTTACTCTTTGGATGAGATTTGTAATTTGAGTTTGTGAAATCTCTACAAAGCCTTCCGATAAATGAAGACGTAACCATCGCGAGATTTCTTTCGGTTTTTTGCCCTCTTTTTGGTACATTTCTACGACTCGGTTTTTGCTTTTTTCCCAAAATTCTTTTGATGGTCCGTCGGTATGCAAGTGAAGACAATCTTCAATACAGACTTTAACGTCTTGACTTGTGCGAAGCTTAAGCGAAAACATTCTTATGGAACACGACGAACATTTGTAAAATTGCTTTTCACCTTCTTTTGTGACTCTTTTTGCCTTTTTTGCCCATCTATTTCCGTCGATCTGACCACCTTCAAGTGATTCAACAAATTCGGCAAAGTTGGAATAATTTGCGTATTCGTCGTAGACTGTGTTTGAACCACGTTTCGATTGCACTTGCTCTATCTCTTCAACATCATTATCAGTATTATCAAGTTGATTTTCTTGATTATTGACCGATAAAAGAACAGAAGTTGAAGAGGCTTCAGACATTTTTTTTAATCAGATTTAAAGTTAAAATTTTATTTATTTCAAAGTTTAATTTTCAAGCAGTTTCAAGGAATTCATTTTTATATAAATTATGTAACAAGCTGATTATTTACTCAATTAAGAAATTAATTTAATTGAAATTGATACATTTAAGTCAAATTGTCAAAAATCAAAAAATAAACACTTATATGATAAATATCTACTTCACAAATTAATTATCTACCTTTGAAAATAATTATCAATTTTAGTTTATATTTATCTCCTACAAAAATAATTTATCCACTTATTTTTTTATCTCCTTTTTATTAATAAGATTATACACTAAAAAAAATATTTATCTCCTAACGAAAAACTAAGCCAAATATATATATATAAAAAAATATTATTAAAAAATTTTTAACCTTTTTTTTTAATTTAAAGTTTTTTTCGGCTTATTCGGTAGAATTTTTCAAATTAGTAATTATGTTTGACAATTTTTGATCCGATGACGGAACAAGTTTGAACTGACCTTATTTGCTTATCGTTTTCAGTGGGTCTTAATTAGTAGAAAATAATTTTACTAGAATTTTAAGATAGCCGATGGGTCCGTTGTCTAATGTTGTTATTTTTTATGGGTTAATGAGGTATCACCTCAATACCCAAAAATCCCACCCATTTGCCCCTAAAAATAAAATATTTAACTTAATTAGACTGAATGGACAAAAATGATCACAATGACGTCATTTTTTATGAAAAATTTAAAATTTTGTTTCTCCTTTTTTTACAAAAATAATTTGATTTTGTTTGATAAAAATGTTCATTCTGTATTATCAAAAATCGTCAATATATTATAAAAATGAATCAGAACAAGGAAAAAGAAGTTAAAAAAAAAGTATTCGATGGAAGATCTTGATAACGCAAAAAAAGATGTTTTTGAAAAAAATTGAACAATACTCAAGCTTCAAAATTATACAACATTCCGAGACAGATCTTTTTATCTTAGATTTTTTAACTAAAAAATATCAAACATAAAATTTATTTTGAATTCGTTAAAAATTCGTTAAAATTTTTTTCTAAATAGTTATGTTGTAGCGTATATTTAAAAGAATAATTATAAAGAATATTTTAAATATTTATATTTTTAAAAGTAACATTTTAAATCCTTTTTTTAATTCTTATTGGGCTAATTGGGTGAATTCGGTGAATATCCTGAAAAAGAGGTAAGTTCTCGGGCTAAATATTTACAAAATCATGGGTAACTGGGTTAACCTAATTCACCCAATAAGTCCTCACCCAATTAACCGCAGGAGGTAAAAGGGTGACTAGGTAAAAGGGTGATTTTTTGTTTGAACTGATATGATTACTCTAGTTCATTTATATTTATTTATACAAAAATTTAAATTTGAAAACTTTAAAAAATTTTTAAAAATATGCACCGTAATCGACGATGTCCATACCAAGTCAATGGAAGGACGACCCGTTCGTTATCGCGCTGATTACAGCAAAAAATACCACCTCTGGTTTAAAAAAATCGTTCAAACAATTGATGGCATGCAAATCAAAATATCGCATTTGGAAGACGCAAATGAATCGTTGAAGGAGCAAAATAAAGCCTTGAAGGACCTACTCGACGCAAGTGAGGGAAGCCGAACAGCTGTCCCTGTTGAAGCTGCAACAAATAGTAACAACTGGTCCCAAGTGGTTAAAAGCCTTACTAAAAAAGGAACCAAACCGCATAACGAGCTATTAACCGCAATAGACTCACACATGAAGAAACAATCAAACCGAGCCAAAAATATCGTAGTTGTCGGGGTGCCGTTGTCGACAAAGAACACAGAGATAGCAAGGATGGCCGATGATGAGGCCTGGACTGATCGTATTCTCCACAAGCTTGGAGTCGATAAGAGCAGAAGGCGACGAATTCGACGATTGAGATCAACAAAGAAGAGGGACTCAAATGAGACGGTGCCCGGCGCAAAAGTCGTTGAGATGCAGGACGAGGAGGACAAAAGGACGCTACTGTCAGAGGCTAGGAAACTAAATGCCGATCCTGATCTAAACCGGATATACATCCGCCCAGACCGCACCCCAGCCGAGCAAGAGCAGTTCAGCAAGCTATTGAAAGAGCGCATACAAGCCAACAAGGACTTCAAACGACAAGCTTGACCAACCATACCGATTCGTCATACGAGGTGACAGGATACGTTGCTTGGACGTGTTAAGGGGGCAAGATGACGGCGGTAAGTATCCATATGCCAACTGGAGAGAAGCTTGCAAGGCGAGAGGGAGGCCTGCCACAGCAGCAACTACCAACAACCAGCCACTGGCTGAAACCGATAACACTGCCAGAGCCGAGGCAGTCGGCCAGGGAGCTACCAACGGTAGCTTCTAGCTCATCAGCCATCAACGAAGCACCCAGCGCGCAGTCAAGTCCACTAAAATTTCTTTATACAAATGCAACTTCATTGAACCAGGGGAAGTTAAGTGAGCTGGCTATAATAGCAGCATTAGAGTCGCCTCATCTGTTATGCATCACCGAGACATGGTTCGACGGAACATCAGCGACGCATTTGAGGAACTATGTGCTTTATAGGAGGGATAGAGGTGGAACAAGGAGATGCTGCGGCGGAGTGGCCATTTATGTGCGCTCAGACTTGAAGTCATCCGTGGTACTTGACGGCGTATTGATAGAACAACTGACGACTAATGACACAGAGCAAGTCTGGTGCGAAATAAATTTAGGTAAGGATAACATCCTTGTCGGCTGCATTTATCGTCCACCACTACTGAAATAATTCTCCATTAATACTGAGCGGCGAGAGCTCTCTCGGGTAAAAGTTCGTGGACGCTATCAACGACGGCGACTTGACGCAACTGGTCCGGTTTCCAACATTTATTAAGGCAGATGGCAAAACCATTAAGACCTTGGACCTGATTTTTACCGACGATACATCAAGAATCGACGAGGTGAAACAGGCCCCTCCACTTGGCCCAGTCATTAAAGGACACGTAGTGATGCAATGGGAGTTAGCCCTAGCATCAGCAAGCAAGCAGCAAGGCTCACCGCCTCGTCGTCGATTGGCTGTACACAAGGGAGACTTCATTGCGATGGAGAAAGAGCTCCGTAAATTTGACTGGCCCAGACTTTTCAAGGAACAGCGAGTCGACGTCATGTACAGTTTATTCCTTGACATCTACAGCCAGCAATGCACTGATTTCATCCCAATAGCACGAACCAGAAAGAGGACCGATGCCCCGTGAATGAACAACGAGCTAAAACGAATGGTAAAACGGAAGAGACAGTTGAAGTACATAAACGACAATAGGAGGAGCAAGTCCACAATTGCGGCATACCGAGCTATGAGTGCTAATGTTAAAAGAGCCTCAAACAAAGCCGTGAGGTCATTTGAATTAAGCCTCGATAATGACAAGAAGAATCCAAAACGATTATTCACCTACATCGGCTCAAAGCAGTCAGTCAATCAAGGAATCGCCAAAATCTCTTTAAATGGTATCGAGTACAGCGGTGGTAAGGAGATTGCTGACGCACTAAACGCCCATTTCTCTTCAGTTTTTGCAGACGAAAGAGAAGTCTTCCGGACTTCGAGGATAGGCCCGGCATTAAAACTCGCCTAGCGAATCTAGAAATAACAACTGCAGAAGAAGAAAAACGTATTTCGAGCTTGAAGGAAGATAAGTCGCTAGGTAATGACCTCGTTCACCCTCTAGTTCTCAAGAAATGTGCCGCCGATTGGGCAGTGCCATTGGCCATGATCTTCGAGCGCTCACTCGCGGAAGGAGAGGTACCGTCATACTGGAGGGATGCCAACGTGACTCCAATCTTCAAGAAAGGCTGTCGCAAGGACCCGGGTAATTACAGACCAGTTTCTCTAACCTCTGTGCCATGTAAGATCATGGAAAGCATGGTAAGGGACAGTTTGGTTGGACATTTAGTAGCCAAAGAACTGATTTGTAAGGAGCAACACGGTTTCCTCCCTAGAAAGGCCTGCGTGACGAACCTCTTAGAATCAGCCGATTTGACGACAAGAGCAATCGCAGACAAGTGCCCAGTAGATGTCATCTACACCAATTTTGCGAAGGCTTTTGACAAGGTTCCACATCAAAGACTGTTGCTCAAGCTTTCGGCTCACAGGGTAGAAGGAACCGTACACAGATGGATCAGGGCGTTCCTTTCGGGCAGGAGGCAAAGAGTTGTCCTCGGCGAGTATTGTTCGGAATGGGCACCAGTCACGAGCTCGGTCCCTCAGGGCTCAGTCATAGGTTCAACGCTCTTCGTGGTCTTCATAAACGACCTACCAGAACATATAAGCTTTCCATGTAAGCTGTATGCAGATGACTGCAAGATCATCGTGCGCTTACTCACGAGCAGCTGTAGTGAGCAACTGCAACGCGACTTGGAAGCCTTAGCAGCATGGTGCGACAAATGGCTGATGAAACTGAACCTCGGCAAATGTAAGGTCATGCATTACGGAAAGCGTAACCCGGGGGATAAAATACCACATCCTAGATAAGTCTACCGGTATACCACACGAGCTTGAGGTTACTAAAACGGAAAAAGACCTGGGAGTCCATGTGAGTGACACTTTGGGCACAAAGATTCAGGAGGATAAATCCGCGGCAAAAGCCAGCTCCATGCTCGGAGTGCTGCGAGGTTTCGAGGGATGCGTATATATGGAAACAAATGTACACTACGTACGTCAGACCGCATCTCGAGTATGCAATCCAAACATGGAGACCACACCGCCTCGGCGAGATAAACACACTGGAAAAAGTTCAGCGCCGTGCCACCAAAGTCCCAACTCAACTCCGAAGACATACATGACATACGAAGACAGGTGCCTAAAACTGAAGTTGACAATGCCGGAGGAAAGGAGAACCAGGGGTGATTTGATAGAAATGTTCAAAATTCAGAAAGGACTGGACACTTTCAAATGGCACTCCTCTCTACAAGTTGGACCGCCCAGAAGCGGGCATCGAGGGCACATCAGACCAGAGCTAGTGAAGGACTGTCTAATTAGACGTAACGCTTTCCGCAACAGGGTAGCAAGAATGTGGAGCAAGCTACCCGATTCAGTCATTGACGCACCAAGTGTCAACTCTCTCAAGAAGAGGATTGACGACCAAAGAACAGGCTGCTCATAGGACTCAGGTTCTCTTGCTGGAGGCATCCGGCAACTCGCAGTCATCCAACTACTCCTACTACTACTACTACTTCTACTAGAAAAAACTGGTCTAATTCGGTGAACATTTTTGGAGTTTTTCAATAAAATGAGTGCGAAATATTCAATAAAAAAAAATAGGCCACCCGGTTAGGCTCATTTACCATATGCTTTTTATGAATTAAATTATCTAACTTTTTTCGAATTAATATATTAGAATCTAGATTTTTTTTCGATTGTATCAAAATATTTGATTTAAACCAAGTGCAGGAAGACCCCTATTATCCTTTATGGAACAATAGGAACAAGAAGAAAATGATGAAACCCATACTAAAAAAAATGAAAATCAGAATTAGAAATTTTACACTCAAAAAAAGAAATTGTAGATAATCTCCCGGATATTGAACATGTAATTATAAACACTGAGATGGAACAATGCAGAAAGCGTCATACAATTGCCAGAATTTTACATCCAACTATTGAACCGTAGACAAATTTACTGAAAAAAACGAAATTATATTGTTGTGTGAACATTAGATATTATCATTTGAATTTATCTATATAAGTGAAAGATTCAAAAATTTTACTATTTTATTTTAATCAGATATGCAAGACGTTCATTCTTTTACTTCAAAAGGAATATTTTTTGATGATTGATTTCAAAGAAATTTACAATATTCAAAAGTTTAGTTTCCTTGATAGAAAGAAAGCTAGAATATCTATATATCTAATTAATTAGTTTTAAACTTTGAGGATTTGAACTGTTGTATTAAGAGTCATTTTATAAAATGCTTGAAAATTTGAGCATCTGAATTATATAGAAAATTTCAGATCAGAAGCCAATATTGAGTGATGACTGAGAGTTTTCGGAGTTAGATAAATGAAGTAGAATAAAACTTTTCCTATTTTTTGATTTGAATGAGCCTGAATTTGTTTTGAACTATCCAAATTCCTCTTAAGTAATGTAAAAGATTTTTTGAATGATATAAATGTTATCGTTTTTTTTGATAATATGTAAATATTAATAATAAAGTTACTTGACGTCTATTTTGAAATAAATAAAATTATAAATTTTTTGCTGTTTTTTCTATTTTTCTCGTAATTTACTGAAATTATAAAGATATAATAGTAATAATCTGAAATAAAGCGTAGATATTGATAAAAAGATTATTTATTTTTTATAACAATTTGTTAATTTAAATGTTAGACAAAATTCAGAAAGAAATTCCGAAAATTCTTCTTCACACTGCAAGGACTATAGAAAGTAAGTAATTAAAAAAAAAGTAACCAATGCTGTCAATTTTAACAATTAAATAGTAAATATAAACAACAAGAAAATAAGGTATTATGAAATTTCTGAAGTGATCATCAAGGTTGGTAAAGAAAAAAGGACTCCGTTTCCAATAACTGAAGAGGTCAAAAAAGGAGGAATATTATCTCAATGCTGATTTAATTTTTTCATCGGTCAAATGTTATCTCAATATACTGATTTGAAAGTTGGTGCAAAGATTTGTGAGATTAATTTGTCCCTACTGCGATGATATAGTCTTATTATCGCCCTTGGAAAAAAACAATAAAATTTAGCTAAGAAATTTTGAAGAGTATGCTAATGATTTGAAATTCGAATATAATGCCTTTAAATCGGTATCAGTCTTTTTTTAAAAAAAAGAACAAGCTTAAGAAACTATTTTATATTAAATGGATCTACGATTTCACAAGTTCAAATGTTGATCTTTCTGAGCCTACTTGGAAATCAAAAATCAAATAGATTGAAATAAAAATTAAATTATCAAAACACTTTTCACAAAAAGCTATTGTTTGTTGTTCTTTACCTCATTTTCCGCAACACAATTTTTGACAAGATACATAGGTATAGTTATTTTTTTGATTACAAAGCCTTATCTAAAAATTTTTTTTTCCTTTGATTGACCAAAATTTTTTTGATGGGGTTGAATTAGCATTCAAATGGACCGAAGCAAGTCTTTTTCTAAATGGTGGTGTTTAACACTCAAAGGCCCAATATTTTTTATTACGTTAAGGACCATAGGGTCCTAAGAACCCCTAAAATTAGATTTGCTTTTTAGATAGAATAAACTAGATTATTTATTCAAAAAATGTTAAAAAATGTCACAAATTGCAAAAATAAATGTCTTTTATCATTTTTGTTATACTTTCAAAAAAATTTATGTCTAGATTTAAGTAAAACCTAAAATTATGTATAAAAAAAAATTTGATAAAAATACAAGAGAAAATTTTTTTGAAGAATATTTATCATCGACAGGTCAAAAATCATAAAAAATGCTGAAAGTTTGGTCTCATTTATCTGACGTGTAGCATAGCTTGTTGGTTAAACTTTCTCATTAAAATTAATCTTTTTTCTAAGACTTGTCTATTCCCCATCTTTCAATCTAATCCATATCGTTCCATTTTTCGAAGTTTTGTCTATGTTAGTTTCTTCAGTTTCTTCATTATCAGAGTCTTCATCTGAATCATATTCAGCATTAGGCTGATTTGTTGTTTCCATTTCATCTTCAAAATCATTATCAAAATCATCATTACCCTCATAATCATTCTCATCATCATCAGAGGCTACTGATTGGGTATCATCCGCATTTCTAAGAAGTTCAAGGGCTTGTAAGGCAGCTTTTCGTCGAGACATGGTTCATAAATTGCAATTTATAAAAGGAATTAAGTAGATTTTGAAATTTAAAGCATAATTAGCTTAAGTTAAGTTAAAAATCCCTCTTGGGTCCAAAAAACCCCTCTTGGGCCTTAACGTATATATTTTTTTTTTTGCAGAAAAATAAAAAGATTTTAAAACAAAAATGAATTTATTATAATATTTTTTTGATTTTAGATTTGATGAAAAAAAAAAAAATTGTCAAAAATGATTAAAAATATTGAGCAAAGAGCAAAATAAGCATCAAAAAGGGTCTTTAAGACCCCTTGGTCCTTTGAGTGTTAATAGATATCTTAATTGTAAAATAGATATCTAATTGTTTTTTGAATTATAATTTCAATTAGTTCATGGGACTTAAAATGGGACTTAAACTTTAATAAAATATAAAAAAATAAATACTAAATCATTGGTTTCTTCAAAATAAATTGTCATTTTAAATGATTTTTCCAATGTCGTGTCAAAAATGTCAAATCTACGAGTAAGGTAATTTTGGTAGTTTGAGTGTTAAGTTAAAAATCGAAAACATAAAAACCAAAATCCTTTTTATAATTTGCTTTCTTTTCAGATCGTGCTTAAAGTAATAAATGGTTGATTTGAGACTACTTTCAATATTTTAGGAATTTTGGAAATCGATCAAAATGTGCAAACAAGCTAGGTAAAATACCAAATGAAAATATACTAGTGAAAATTTTGACACACTTGACTAATTTTCGTATTATTTAAAATACCATTTTGTCAAAAAAATGCCAATTGTAACTTTTGACTATTTTGAAATAAATAACAAAGTATTCAATCAAATTAAGAAATGAACAATTTTAAAAAACTTTTGTTATTAAAAGTCTTTTGCTTGCTATCAGTAGTCTATTTTTCTAAGACATTCATTTTTAATTTTTTGATGCAAATAAATCTAATCGCTAAAATAGACGAGATTATTATACTAGAAGCAAATGTCACTTTACCGGAGAGTGGACTTTCATACCATCCAAAGAAGAATAAGTTCACAATTTTTTTGATTTGGTTTGGAAGCAGTTTACCTGACATTTACCTCAAATGTCTTCAAACAGTGGTCTATCATCACCCAAAAGCAGACATTCTCTTATTTTCAAATGACCTCAATGACTCTTTGCTAGACCCTTTTAGAAAAAAAAATTACTCAAATGTTCACATTGTGAGATTTAACTTGACAAAACTGATTCAAAATGAACCAGGAAATCAGTTCGTTAGCACTGCAAATGAAGTTCTAAATGAAAAAAAAGGCCAATGGCTTCAACTGACCCGGGTCCACATGTCCGACTTTATGCGGTATTTTTTGGTTTACAAATATGGAGGCTTTTACATCGACACAGATAGTTTTGTGATCAGAAATCTAGAGAACTTAGGAAACAGTATTGGGGTTGCGGACGAGTCCAGTTTCAAATGCTCCAGTAAAAAGTTCAATGCACCGAAGGCCAAAAACTTTGCGTGCATATCAAACAGTGTTTATCATTTTGACAGGCATCATCCTTTTATGAAAGATTGTGTGGAAAATTATGAGAAATGGTGGGCCGAAAACCAAGGCTATGCGCCCGCTGGAGCAACAATGATGATGGAACTAATCGAAAATAGCTTTGATGAAATAAATTTCATCCCTCAGCGAGAATTGTTTTGTTTTAATCATCTGGACAAGGCAAGACAAATTGTGAGTGAAGATGATGAGGACTTGACCGATGCACTGAAAAATTGCTATACTATTCAAATGCTTGGTGGTGGCTCATCTACTTTAGAATTAGAAAACTTTAGTGAGACATTTGTTGGAAGAATATTTGAAAAGTTTAAAATTTTTTAATACTCTGTAATCATACTCTTTTTTGACTTTTAATTAATTAATTTTTTCGTATTCTCTTATACAGTGCTACTACGATACCTTGAATTCACCATATTTTACGTAAATTATGGTAAAATCACGATATTTTACCATATTTACCGTAAAATATGGTAATCTAAAATAGGGTAATTTTCGTAAAATAACGATGATAATCGTAAATTACCGATAATTATTGTAAAATTCAGTGAAAAAAAATATTTCCAAAATTTCTCGAAAAAAACCGATTTTCATGAAAAAAAATTTATTTTATGAATTTATGAAAAAGGAAAAAAAAAAATTTGATTGAATTTTGTGACAAAAATTGACGTAAATTTCGGTAAATTCTTGTAAAAAAAGGTAAAAAATGGTAAAAATTCAACAAAGAAAAAAATGGATTTTTTATTATTCCATTCAATTTTTTTTTAAACAAATTATGAAAATTAATATTTAAACATTATTTACAAAATAAATTTTATTTTCTAGCTTTTTTTGCTTTTAAGCTGACGATAACGATATTCTTTGAAAAATAGTATTTATTTTTTAAAGTAAAATGTTTAATTATAAGCAAATTTGCTTAATGCATTAAAATAAGTCTGCAAAATACTCTGCAATTTTCTGCAATTCTCTGCATTTTGAATGTCATTAAAAAGACGATGGAGGAAAATTTAAAAAAAAATTTACAGCATGAAAATGAAAAAAAAATATGAATTATCGAAATTAAAACAAAAAAACAATTTTTTTTTGCCTTTTTAATAAAACAAAACTTTTTTGGCAGATTGAAGTTCATTTCAAATCAAAATTTTTGGTTTATGATTTAAATAAAAGATATTTTTTATTAACTTATTAAATAATAAATGACTAAACTTTATTAAAAAATATTTTTTAATCCTTAATTAGGAAGAAAATTATAAATATTTTAGAAAAATCAAATGGAAAAAAAAGATTTGTTTTTTTTTAAATTAAAAACATTTTGTGTTTAATTAAAAAAAAATTAAAAATATTTTATTTTTTATAAAGGTTCTAGTCTATTAAATTTTGATCATGAGACCATGATCAAGTAGCTCTTATTTTACTTTGGCCAAAAAATGGCCGAATTTTTGTAAATTTTGGTAAATTTTCACTCAAAAAAAAATTTCAGAGTTTCTTTTGCTTTTTTTTGTCAAAAAGAAAATTTGCTTTTTTTCTTGTAAAAAATGGTAAAATTTTGTAAATTAATTTTATTTAATGAAAAGTCAATTTTAATTAATGAAAATTGGGAATATTATTTCAGCACAATCAATTTCTGATTAGCACAATGAAAAAAACATTCAACACAATGCGATTTCTTGTAATCACAAAAAATTGTATTTAAAAAAAAAAACATTTAACACAAAAAAATTGTGCTTGAAAATAATTCTTAAAAGAAATTTTTTTCAACACAAAAATATTTATAATAAAATAAGTTTTAAATTTAAATTTTTATTCAATGATAATAAAGTATATTTCGAAGCTTAAAAAAAGATATTAAAAAAACTGGTCCCTAGAAAACCATTTTTCCGCATTTTTTGCTCTACCTCTTTTAGGTTTATTGACAAATTGGTCCTTTTTTTAAAAAGTTCTTTTAATGCCAATATATGTGCACAATATCCTAATTCAGTGAAAAACTTGCAAGAACATTTCTTACTGTAGAGATTAACTTTATAAAAGCTTTTGAATAAATAAGTTCTTCAATAAATTTTTTTAAAATTTTCCCAACAAGCCTATTTTTTATCAAGTTTAATGTAACACTTTGAAGGCCTAAGAACCACGGCAAATTAGTCTTAATCGAATAAGACATTTCTAACATTGATGCAGATTCATTTTTTGATGGGCTTGAGTTTTTAGGACTCGAGTTAGTGCTTGAGGATTTGAAACTGGAACTAGGGCTTAAGGATTTGTGACTGGAATTAGTGCATGAGTTGGCGAAACTGAGATTTGGATTAGATATTTTTGGAGTGGAATTTTGACTAGATATTTTTGGACTGGGACTTGGACTAACGTCTTTTTTTTGCGATTTTTTGCTGTTGATGGCAAAGGGTCAGCATCCTCTAATGAGTTGTCAGAAACCTATGCGATCTTTTTATTACGCCTTTTTTTTGGTTTATCTTGGGTTAAGTAAGCAATTTGTTTATTATTTCTTAAATTTATTTCTAAATAAAAACATATTATTTCAATTAGAAAAAAAATTGAAATTAATTTTTGTTAAATTTCGGTCCATTCAGAGGATATATTCATTCAACTTTTTTTAAAATTTTTGAGGCTACTTAAAAAGCATTTTTGTGTTTAGTGTTTTTTTTTAAAATAATTTTCCGTGTTGAATGCATTTCTTCATTTTTAAAGCATTTTTGTGCCATAAGTTTTTTTTTCAAATTTTAACTTTTGTGTTGAGAAGAAATCATTTTGTGCTGAGCGTTTTGAAATTGTGTTGAATGGTTATTTTTTTGTGTTGAAAAGGTAGACCCATGAAAATTTAAATGATAATAATAATTGTTTGACATTAAAAATAGACCAATTGATTAGTAGTAGTAGTACTAAAAAAAACCGCGGTATGAAATTGATCATGCGGAGCGCGTCAACAGTAGATGACGCCCTGTAGCGGTGGCGAGATGCTTGTCGAGGTTGTTCTTGAATGAGTTGACTGTAGTTGAGTCGATGACTTAGTCTGGTAGGCCGTTCCAAAAGTTAACAATTCTATTATTGAAAAAATTGTGCCTTGGATTACAACATCTTACTATTTCACGCCTGAAAAGTCCTCTATGACCCCCTCGCGGCTCCGAGCATAGCGGTTTTGCGTACCAGTTTATGTGCTCTAAATTTGATTCAAGCTTAAATTTCTGTATTATGTCTCCGCGGATACGCCTTATTTTTAGTGTAGTTAGCCCTAATTTGCTGCATCGATCTTCGTAGTTTAAGCTTTTGAACTCATGTATGGTTTTCGTGGCTCTGTGTTGTACTTTTTCTAGCAATTTTATATCTTTCTGGGTGTATGGACTCCAGACCGAGCTTGAAAATTCCAAGTGCGGTCTAATATAACATGTGTAAAGCTTTTTCCAGAGTTTTGCGTCTCTTAGGGTAAAAGCGTTCTTTAATGAGCTGAGTATAAAGTTTGCGTTAGCAGCGGCTTTACAGACTTGGTGTGATGGCTTAAGATCATTAGAGATAAAAATGCCGAGGTCTCTTTCGCTTGTAGTTTCAGTTATTCTAATGTTTGTATTTGAGCTGTGGTCTGACATTGTGTAGGTTGCTTTTGGGTTGTTTTTGCCGATATGCATTACTTTGCATTTCGATATGTTTAATCTCATCAGCCACTTGTTTGACCAGTCGTTGATTGTGTTTATGTAGTTTTGTAAACTTGTGGTGCTGTTTTCAAGGTGGCTCGGGTCTATTTTGGCTAGAATTTTCGTGTCGTCGGCGTACATTTTCGGCTGATTGGTAATTCCATCACTGATGTCGTTGATGTAGATTACGAAGAGTGTAGGGCCGAGTACAGATCCTTGTGGGACACCGCTTAGTACCGGTAGCCAATCTGATTCGTGTTCGCCTAGAATTACTTTTTGCTTCCTGTTTTGTAAGAATCAGCGTATCCAGCATAGGAGTTTCATTTGATGCCATATTGTTCAAGCTTGTGTATGAGGCGAGCGTGTGGTACGGTGTCGAAAGCTTTGGCGAAATCGAGGAAACAGAATGTCCAGCGGGTGATTCGAGGCTGATGCTTTTGTTGCGTAGTCCATTGTTTCTAAAAGATTAGTTACGCATGCTTTTTTATTGACGAAGCCATGTTGATTTTCGGATATAAGCTTATTTTGTGACAAGAACGACATGATTTCTCTTTTAACAATTTTTTCAAGTACTTTGCATACAACTGATGTCAGTGAAATAGGCCTGTAGTTCGATGGGTCGGTATTGTTGCCTTTTTTTAGGATTGGAGTTACTAATGCTTCTCTCCATTTATCTGGAACACTTCCAGTGTCTAACGAGAGCTGGAAAATGCGTGTTAAGGGAAGGGCGAGATTAAAAACCAAAAGATTTATTTTTAATATAAGTGGTAGCGTAATTAGGAAATATAGATATAAAATGGGTACCTTAAAAATATATTAAATGATTTTTAAGACAAAAAAATAAAATTTTGTGTTAGGCTTACGAGTGCGTCGTTTAAGAAAATGCCCGAAGCTAAACGATTTTCAAAAATTGCAGCGCTTAATTTGGTGTCAACAGTTTAAGATTTCGACTTTAAAAATTATGTGTTTGTTGACGAGACAACACTAATTGTCCATGACAAGCCAAAATATCAACTAAGCTCCCTTCATCTCAACCAGAAGCTCTACCATGCTCCTCTAAATTTGAAAGTAAAATTCATATTTGGGGTGGTATATCTTTTTAAGAAGCTTCTGATTTTGCAGTAATTTTTTAAATTCTTTATAAAAAGTAATGCTTTATAATTAATAATTTTAGTTATTCAAATCAACAATGGATTCGAATCTTTATAGGGATATTTTAGCTGAATTTCTTTTAAAGTTTGGAATTAAAGAATATGGCTGTGTCTATAGGCTTCATCAGGATAATGATCCTAAACACAAATCAAACATTTGTGCCCAATTTTTGAAAAATAATGACATTAACTGGGTTTGAAAAAAAATCAAAGCTGTTTAATTTATTATATTTAAATAGGTAAAATCTCCTCCAAAGTCACCAGATTTGAATTCTATCGAAATGATTTGGAATGAATTGAAAGAATTTGTGAGAAAGAAAAATATTCAAAATGATGAGGAAGCAGTTGAGGCCATTTTAGAGTTTCAAAGAAATCTTACTCCAGCTAAATGCCAAGCATCCATAAATCATTTAAAAAAGGTATTTTTTTTTCAAATAAGATAATGATAATAAAGTAATAATACTAAAGGTAATAAAAATCGTGATAAAAAAAATGGAGATTGGCCAAACTGCTAAGTCAAACAATGTCTTTGAAAAGCTTTTTTTCATTAAATAAAATTAATTTACAAAATTTTACCATTTTTTACAAGAAAAAAAGTCAAAATTTACGTAAATTTACGTAAATTTTGGTAAATTTTCTTTTTGTCAAAAAAAAGCAATAGAAATTCTGAAATTTTTTTGAGTGAAAATTTACCAAAATTTACAAAAATTCGGCCATTTTTTGGCAAAAGTAAAATTTCGTAAATTTACCTTATTTTACGTAATTTTACGTAAATTCCACGTGATGAATCAGTACTGTATATAGATTTCACTGTACCATAAATCTTAACTTTTTTAAAAACGAATTTTTCATCCTCCCGATACTGTTACCTCATGCTTTTGACCCTTAGCTTTCATTTTAACGTGATATCTCATTGACCAAACATTTGTCCAAGAGAATTAGAAGAGGGGTCTCTTGGGGACAATTTTGTCGGATTCTGATGAAAAACGTTCCTTATACCTATTTTGACCCTTCAGGGTATTCAAGGGGGCTAAAAAATAATATCGACATGGTAAGTTTTTTTTTCTATTAAACTTTTTTGAAATTTTGAAATTACGTTGTTTCATTAAAACTCAATACTTAAGCATGTAAAAATTTGAAATATGTTACGGTGTGAAAATAACCGTTTCAATTATTTAAATTAACCTTATCAATTTTCTCAACTTATCTAGATTTTATCTTTATGTTTTTATGAATCATTTATCATATGTCATAAATCTTTATGAGCGATTTAATTCACAACTTATCTTTATTTAGATTCTTTATGATTAATGACCTTTTTAAGATACAACTACTGAATATAAATAGAAGTTGTAATTCTTAAAGAGGGGAGCTTTTTAACTTGTATTTTTCCTATTTACTTTAAAATAATAATAAACGTTTATTCAACACGATTTTGTTCTTTGTCTTCATTCTATCTCCTCTGAAGTTAATCGAAGGTATTCAGGCCAAATTCCCTAGACTAACATATATGGTAGCAGCGATAAAGACCGATATAAACAGATAGATAATAGACAAAAGCATTATTCCGCGCGATAATTTTATATTAGTACTAATTATTAATTGTGCAATGAGTGAAATAGGCTCTATAATCGAGGATATCGATTCAAAAAAGTGGAAAAAAAAAAAACTCTTAATATTTGCAAGGCTAAATCCTTAGCTTACTCCCTGGATAAGGTAGTGGCTGCTTACAGAGCTACTGTAGCAGAATTAAAGGATATTGCGGAAAGCAATGATGCCACTGATACAAGGAAATCAAAGTGCATAGAATGCATTAGTAATTTTGAAAGCAAAGTTAACAAAATAAAACAAATAAAACTGGACGCTGATGACGTAGATGAGCAGAAAAATGATGTATCTTCAGAAATTGACAGACTTCGTCTGACTAATGAAGAATTATTATTAAGAAATGAAAATCTAAAAGAGGATAATCTTGAGAAAGAAAAAATAATATCAGAACTTAAGAAACAGTTAAATCAAAACGAGAGTCAATATTTTGACTTACAAGCTTCTGATAAGAAAAAAATGTACAATTCAACGAGGATCTTCTTAACAACTCAACTGTCAGCAACAGCCAACAAGAAGAACAATTTCTAATAATGAATAAAGACTTTTACAAGCTAGATTATTCAACTATAAATAATCGCTCGCAAAATGATGTTTCAATAAAGTCGAAATCGAATAATTTAAACAAAATGTTATATAATATGGATCATAACGAAAAAACGCCTAAATCAATACTTATCAGTGATGATGATGCACAAAAAACACCAGAATCTTATTGTTATGAAAAAGATGTAATAAAAGATTGGAATCCAAAAATTCACCAAGCAAATTCGGTTATTCATGATTACGATCGACAAAAAACACCTAAAATGTCTGACTATGTATCAAATGATTATAATAACATGATAAATAATAAACGAAATTCAATTAATCATCCGGTCGAGATGAGAGAACAAATGTTTCCTTTACCGAACGATCCAATCTATAAATTTTTGCTCAACCAAAATATGGAGAATAAACCAAAACATCTTCATGTAAGTACACCAAAATTTTCTGGTAATAGTAAAGATGATATAGAAGATTGGCTTTTTATGATCAAGCAAGGTTTTATAGCAGCAAAAATTCCTGATGAAGATCGACTGAATGCAGTCGTCAATTTTGTGGCTGAGTTACCATTGTTAATATTAAAAAGACATATTGAGTCAAAAAGTAACTGGTTCGAGTTTGAAAAAGAGCTCAAAGATACCTTTAGAAACGTCGATAGAGAACATAAGATAAGAAGCGAACTCTCTAATTTAAAACATAAAGAATTAAATGTTGAACATTTTGTAAACAGATTTTTGACTTTGACCAATAAGTTAGGCTTTATGGCTGAGGAAGAAAAAATGTTTTACTTTAGAGAAGGTTTAAAAGAAAATACAAAAAGAGAAATTATTTGTAGAAAAATCGTTAAGCTGTCGGAGGCTATCCCACTTGCGATTCAATTAGAATCAGCGGCTAGCTGCATATCTAAAGTTAACTTTGTTAAAACTAATGTAAAAAAGAAAAATAATAATTCATATAAAAGAGATACTTTCAAAGACTTACAAAAACAAAAAACTGTATCTAATAAATATTTAAATCAAAGAAACAATAAATCACATGATATTACATGTCTTAGATGTAAAAAGAAAGGACATTATGCTAATAAGTGCAGGGTAATATTAAAAAAGATAAATTCTTTAGAAATTGTTTCTGATTCGGAAGAAAAGATTTATATGGTTTCTTCTCCCTCGAAAAATATTAACTGTATACCATCAACTACAGGTTATGTAGGAGGTAAATTAATGAAAATAGGAATAGATTGCGGGGCTACCCATTCTATTATGAACCATATGACAGCAGTTCAATATAATATAGATATTTTAGCATGTGAAAACAAAATAAAGACAGCAACAGGCAAAATTACTCATGCTTCTGGCAAAACGAAACCAATTGAAATTAAGCTAGGTAACAATTTATGTTTAATCGAATTTATTGTTTTCGATCATGAAGACCATGATGTTTTGTTAGGTCTTAATTGGTTTCAAAAAACAAATTCAGGAATTTTTCCATCCCAAGGACTTATAAAATTTCCAGGTTCAGATTTTAAATTAGAAAGTAGCGAAAGTAATAAAGAAGAAAATATTTTTGATATTTTTCTATCTGATGTTAATCCAGAAACCTCAGATGATTATTTTTGGGAAGACAAATCATATAAGGTTAACCCTGTAAGTCCTTTATCATTCAATCAGCAAAAAGCTTTTGATAAAATATTAACCGAAGCAAAATGTTTATTTGCTAATTCTATAGAAGAATTAGGGAGCTGTGAGGTGTATAAGCACGCAATTAGGTTGATTGATGAAAATGTAGCTCCTATTTATAAACGACCATATAGAATGTCAGAAAGCGAACGCCAATTTTTAAAAACCGAAATCAGTAAGATGATAAAAGCAGGAATCATTCGAACATCTAAATCGGCTTGGTCTTCCCCTGTTATTGTTGTTCCAAAAAAGACGGAAATAAACGAATTTGTATAGATTATAGAAAGTTAAACGAAAATACTTTAACAGAAAGATGGCCACTTCCAAATATTACAGATGTAATTGATAGAATGAGGGACTCGAATTGGTTCACTGCACTTGATTTAAAGTCAGGCTACTGGCAAGTAAAAATGGATGAAAGTTCAATTCATAAAACTGCTTTTTCCACTCCAGATGGTCATTTTGAATTTTTAAGACTACCTTTTGGCTTAAAGAATGCGCCAACAGACTTCTGTAGGATTATGCAGATGACCCTAAGTGACCTTCCTTTCGTTGAAGTTTATATGGATGATATCACTATACATTCAAAAACCTTTCACGAACACATCTCTCACATAAGACAAGTTTTTAAAAAATTAAAGGAAGCAAATTTAAAAATAAACCCAACTAAATGTAGCCGGTTTGCAAATGAAATTAAAGTGCTTGGTCACATTGTGTCTCATAATCAAGTTAAAATGGATCCTGAAAAAATCAAAGCAATTGTTGAAAGAGCTCGACCAAAAAATTTAAAGGAACTACAAAGTTTTCTTGGACTACCTAACTTTTATCGACGCTTTATTAAGGATTATACAAAAATTGCTCATCCACTTTTTGCTTTGTGTGCGAAAGATTCAGTATTTGAATGGAGTAGTGAATGTGAAGAAGCTTTTAACATGCTTAAGAAAAAATGTTCCTCATATCCAATATTAAGAATACCAAATCCTAATTCCAATTACAGACTCTATGTCGATGCTTCTGGGTACGCACTTGGAGCAATATTAACTCAAAAAGATGAAAACGGAGAGGAATTCATGGTTGCTTGTGCTTCACGAACACTCTCAAAAACAGAAATAAAATATGGTATTTCAGAAAAAGAATGCTAAGCTGTTATCTATGGTATAACACAATTCAGAAAGTACCTGTATGGAATAAAATTTACAGTTATAACAGACCATTCTGCGCTTGTATGGCTTAAGAACATTAAAAAAATGACAGGAAAATTAACCCGATGGTCAATATTTCTTCAAGAGTACGACTTTGACGTTGTTTATAGAAAAGGCTCTGAACATGGAAATGTGGATGCAATCAGTAGACCTGTAATTGACTTTGTAATTTGTATGACAACAACACAAGTTTTAAATGATAAAATTAAATTAGACGTGTGGGAAAATCCCAACTTAATCCACTTCATCCAATTTGGAAAGCTTGTACCAGGTATTTCAAAAAAATTAACAACAAATATTCAAAATTTGGCAAAAAATTATCGTTTTGAAAACAATAAACTTTTTATCCATAAAACTGGAAAATATTTAGAAGTACCAAAGCCAGAATTGCGGGCAGAAATTATTGAAAAGGCACACAATTTTGGACACTTTCAAACTGAATCCACATATCAGAGACTGAAAGACACATTTTATTGGAAAAATATATTTGATGATATAAAAAAATTTGTAAAAAAGTGCACTGTTTGCAATCGAAATAACAAAGAAATTGTAAAATACCATCCTGCACAAACAAGTAGCATTAGCAAGATTTTTAAACGTGTTATGATAGACCTTATTCTTGGTCTTCCTGAAACTGATGAAGGATTCAATGGTATATTAGTAATAATTGAATTTGTAACAAGATTTTCGTTTGCTAAACCAATACGATCAAAATCGGCTAATGAAGTAGCTTCTATATTAACTGAATATATTAGTATGTTTGGTCCATTTGAGGAACTTTTATCCGACCAAGGAAGGGAATTTTGTAACAATGTATTAGAAAGTTTAAAAACAAATTTAGGTTTTAAACATATCACAACCTCAGCTTATAATCCAAGAACTAATGGGATAACAGAAAGATTTAATCAGACTTTAGCAAATTGTTTAAGAAAACATGCTGTAGCCAATATCAATAACTGGCATAAGTTCCTACCGTTTGTTTTAATCGCATACCAATCGAAAGTTCATTCGGCTACGGGTCACTCACCTTTTGAACTAATGTTCGGAAGGAACATGATCCCATTTAATGATTATTCAACTGAAAAAGAAGATTCAAATGCTATCTTGGAAAGAAGTAAAGAAATTAAACAACTACTTGAAAGTACACGTCCGTTAGCGCTAAAAAATTTAAAAGCATTTCAAGAACGTCAAATTAAAACACAAAATAAATCTACTAATATTGTTGAGAAACGAATTGACATTGGAAAAACTGTATTCTTAAAATGCGTAGGACTTCTTAATAAATTAGAACCAAGGTTCAAGGGACCATATAAAGTATCAGGTCACACCAAACGTGGTAATTATATTATTAAGAATGCTCTTAACGAAACTTTAAAGGACTCTTATCCGAGACATAAAATTAAATTGGTGGAAGACGATTCGTCTCTTCCAGTAGAGAGTGCCGAAATTGAAAGAATTCAAAAGCATAAAATAATCGATAACGATATTCTTTATCTTGTAAAATGGAAAAATCTTCCATTATCGGAATCATCTTGGATTCCCGAAAAGTATTTTAACAACCTTAAACTAATAAACGATTATTAATCAGGATTACAATTCGCTAAATCTCAACGTCCAAAGCGAAAATGTACATTAAACAAAGCATTTTTTGTAAGTTTTTTACTTTTGTTTAGCATTATTCCTTCAATATTCACTGAAAATGTAAATAAAATAAAAGGGATAAATGTAAACGGTAGTTTTATGTTATGTTCGCATTCTTATCATAGAAAGATTGTTGATCTAAATTCACTATGTAAAACTAAACCCAAAAATACTAATCACATATTGAATAAGTATTTTGAATTGAAATCTAACCAAAATGTTGTCAGTTCGAAAATAAAACTAAATGTTTTAGGAAAATTGGAACACCAAGTTTATGGAAATGGATATCATTGCTTAATGAAAAAACATATTTTAGTTACATCAATGTCGTTTTGGGGTGAAAAATTTGAATCACTCAGAACAGAACCTGTGAAACTAACTAACGATGAATGCAAAATAATGATTATTACTAGAAAATGCAGAGAATCGCCTATGAATTGTGATGCTGAATATTGTACTTATTCTGCTAATCCAAAAGCAATATTTTCATGGTTAAATGAAAGAAAAAGCGAAACATTTTCTTGTTCTTTCTCACCAAAATTAATAACAGCTAAAAATCAATTTGATCATTTATTCGGTTTAAAATGTCAAGCGAAAGATCTTTTTGTTATCTTCATGATTCCATTATAATATGGGATAAAACTGTTTATCACGAATGCCCACTATACAAAATCACGTTGGAAGATTTCAAATTTGAAAGAGATAGCGATATTTTAATAAGTGAATCACATTTAGCAGTTCAAGCTTCCGGAATTCAATTAATTTGTAATATCTCAGTCTTAACAACAGTTGAAGGAATTTATCTGAGTAGAAAAATTAACCAAGATATAAATAACAAAGTACCTCAGAGTTCAACTGTAGAAGAAATGAAAGAATTGTTACTTGCTGACAATGACTATAGAGTTTTCGAAAATATAAAACAAAAAAATGAAATTCTTTTTAACGAATGTTTAAATTTTAAATCGACGCTTAACCTTTTTTCAAAAAATGAAGACAAATATCTTACACATTTTCTTACAGATGGAAGTTCAATTACCTTCTACACTACTATGGGTACAATTTATAAAGCGGACTGTTTGTCTGTAAGCGAAATAGAAATTTTGACGGATACACGCAATGGAAATACTTCGCAGTGCTTTACAGATCAACCTATAATTTTTAATATAAAAAATTCGTCAAAAACAGGATTTTTAACTTATAACAATATTATTAGGCAAGTATCTAATCTTGTACATTGTAATAGAGTCATACAATATTTACAATTGGTAAACCAAAACTACACTATTGTTAGAAAAAATTTTCAATCTAGTGTTGTACCTAATTCAAAAATTCAATTTTTTAATTTTGATTACTTGGAAAATAAGATAAAAGAATTAAACGTTCATCATAATCCACTATTGCTTGATGGAATAGATCTTCTATCAACGTTTCAAGAAATAGTAAATCATGAAATGTCGGCTGGTACTTGGTATTCACATTCGTCAGACACTTCTAATATCAAAGCGAACGTCATCGAAACAAAATTGGAAATAAAGAATAATTTAAATATGATTTTTACGAAAACATTTGGAATTATTGCGTTAATCTGTACTAGTATTCTCATATTACTTCTTTTATACCTAGGATGCAATTTCTGTGTCAAATGTTTCCCATACTGGACATTAAATTCAGAGAAAAACAAATTTTCTAACAATTTAGAAAAACAGCGAAAATCTGAATTTACAGAAAATCAAAAGAATGGTGCAAATGAACAAATAGAAATGATTACAATTTCAAAAGAAAAAATAAATGTTGAGCCCAATATTCAAAATCAAGAAATTAGCGAAGAAAGTTTGGACTCAATCACAAATAAACTAATTTTTTCAACAAATTAATGCTATAAATAATCTACCCTTGTTTAGTCCATTCGAGGACGAATGATTATTTTCAAAGGGGGTAATGTTACGGTGTGAAAATAACCGTTTCAATTATTTAAATTAACCTTATCAATTTTCTCAACTTATCTAGATTTTATCTTTATGTTTTTATGAATCATTTATCATATGTCATAAATCTTTATGACCGATTTAATTCACAACTTATCTTTATTTAGATTCTTTATGATTAATGACCTTTTTAAGATACAACTACTGAATATAAATAGAAGCTGTAATTCTTAAAGAGGGGAGCTTTTTAACTTGTATTTTTCCTATTTACTTTAAAATAATAATAAACGTTTATTCAACACGATTTTGTTCTTTGTCTTCATTCTATCTCCTCTGAAGTTAATCGAAGGTATTCAGGCCAAATTCCCTAGACTAACAAATATAATTACGCAATTATTTTTAGAAATTTAAAATAGAAAAAAAAACTTGCCGCATTGTTTTAGCTCATTCCGATTATATTTCGCGGAAATACCGCGGAAAAATCGGCTTTTTTATTTAAAACCTTTTTAAATGGATATAAGTTGGCGAGTAATATCTAAAAGGCCAAAAAACAGCACAAATTCTGATAGAAGAAGTCATTTAGAACGTTTTGGTATTTTTTTTTCTAATTCGTTTTGGTCGTTTTGGCCTTTTAGATATTACTCGCCAACTTATATCCATTTAAAAAGGTTTTAAATAAAAAAGGTGATTTTTCCGCGGTATTTCCGTACTCTTAAGTAATCTATACTCTTAAGAGTTTTAAAAAACATTTATAAAACAAAGAACATTTTCAAACAAAGGCAAAGATCTCAAGAACTCTAAAAAATTCTGTCAAATTAAAAAGCTATAAATCTGATGGTCTTTCCATGGACTGTGGTTTTGGCCTGTTAAATTAATTTTTTTATTTAAATGAAAAATTGAATAATTGTTATTTAAAAAAAAAACTGTACATAAATTTTGACTTTTGGCACATTTTTTTGAAATTTTTTATTTACACTCATAGCTACATATTGAGTAGAATTTCGATCCCTCTGTAAATTGAGCAAAAACAGTGACTGTGCCAAATTTGGATGCACACCATTTAAGAACAAATAAGTTTCGATCACAATTTCGGAAATAATTCCAATTTTCCTCTTGGTCTATCAAAGCCATTTTGGCCACTCTTTCCAAACACACTTTAAACTCATACTCAACTCCTTTTTTTAAAAAATATCCCAACGGCTCCACCACAAAAGCCTCTTTATCATCCAAACAAACAAAACTAAGTACATCATTTGGCCGCGCTGGTTTTTCCTTGATCAAAACAAATTTAGTCAACATACCATACTCGGCACCATCTTTCTTGTTCCAAAAAATTTTCAAATAAAATTTGCCTTGCTTCGCACAAGAGATACTGATCAAGAAAATATTTTTCCTATCCAAACTTCTCTGGACCAAGCAGGCCCGTTCCAACTTAGCATCATTATGATCACTAAGTTCAGCAATTATTGCACAACTCTCGGCTCCGGACAATTCCAGTTTAAGTGGATTATGGTCAAAATGTAAGTAGCTGGTAGAATGAGAGAGAAGCTTGATGCCATGGCCAAAGTCCAAGCTGTATTGCGCCATCTTTCTGTTAATCTCATCCTTTTTTCTAATCACATCATAACTAGTTATATTTGCATAGAAGTTTGAGTCCGAGTCGGTTTTTTTGGCAAAAATTTTCAGCTTGTACTTGAAATTTTTCTGCGGAGTTTCTACAAAAATGCAGTGTTTGTGTGGCATATGACTGGAATCCTTTTGGACATGCAGACTTGTTGGTTTGTCTGTGTTCGAATTGACCAAATGAGCAATTAGATCACAATCTTTGGTGCAAGTGAGCTCGAGACAGAATGGACTATGGTTGATCTCGATCAAAGAAGGCAAAGACAACTTTGTGAAGCCCTTAATAAAGTACTCTAGTTCATTTAGGTGAGCTTTTTCGAATTCTTGCAAAGAGCTCTTTTTTTCAAGTTGAAAGTCAGGAGAAAAATGAGTTTGGGAAAATGCATCTGGCGGGCTAAAAAACCAGTATGGATTGAACTTTTTTACAAATTTTTCTTCATTTATTGTGCCACTAGCCCATGTAGATTCAATGTAGTACCATTTATTGGCTATTTTGACCGCGTTCCATGCATGATCGGTGTCTTGGAATTTTTTACCCGACTCATAGCCATAGCCCTTAGAGTATCCGATGATTGTTTTGCATTCTATGCCTATATTTTGGCACATGCTCTGGAATAAATTGGCATATCCAGAACATACTGTGTTGCCACATGCGATTATATCTTGTGGTTGGCAGCTGCCATATTCGCCTTGTTTAAATCCTTCAAAATTGTATGTGATGTTGTCTGCGATCCATGTGTAAATGAGCCAGACACGTTCTATGTCGCTGTCTGCCGGAAACGAGTCCAAATAGAGTGACACCTGGTCCAGTTGTTGGAAATTCTCACGTTTTTTGGCTCGTGCATGCGCCACTAAACTTGATTTACTGTTCAAGTAGTCTGGCAGCTCAGGCCACGCCAATGAGAATAAGGGCTGTGTTTGTGGACATTTTTTTGGTGTAATAGGCTCTGTTAAATCAGAGACTTTGTTCTTACTGAACCAACATCCCATTTTTTTTTATTTTTTTTTTTTAAATGGATCGCTCTGCAGGAACAAAAGAATTCACTCTAAATAGTCTAATAATAAAGCTATTCAGAAAATGTATTTCTTTTAGATTTCCATAGCTACCAAGTTAATAAATTACTGAATAAAAGATTACAGATAGTAGCGCTCAAAAATTTTGGTAAAGGAATCCAATTTATTTTTGGAAAATACTAAAATATTTGCGATTTAATTTTTTCATCTTTTAATATCAAAGTATTTAAAACTTAAAAAAATTAAAAAAAAGAAGATCAACTGTCTGCTATAAAAAAAACCTATCACTTGGCAGACAATACATACTCAAGAGATATTTCAGTATTTTGTTTAACTCATTTTAAACACAAATTGATGTTGGAGATCAAGATCAAAATATCACATTTTATTTTAATAATAAAGAAAAATTTTTTTTTACTGACTAATTATCTGACATGTTATGTAAATAATAAAATTAAATGTTTTGTTTATTTTTTTTATAAAAAGTAAAAGTAAATTTTTTTGTCCAAAATATCTATTCATGGCACATAAATGTGCGTTCATCAGGTGTGCGTTAATAAGTTGGTGTTTGTTTTGTATGTGCGCCCAAATAACAAATACAATATTAAAAATCATGTATATTGAAAAAAAAAAATTTTTTTAAATTTATTCCAAAAAATTCCTATCTACTTTTTTTTTCAAAAAAATTAAATCGCAAATATTTTAATATTATTCAAAAAATTATTGGATTTCTAAAACAAAATTTTTTTATTAAAAGTGATATTTTAAAATTCAATAAATGAAAGTAAACTTTACAGAGTGGAATCAGATAATTGATAATTAGGAACTTGCTCAAGTAATTATTTGAAAAAAAATTCAAAAAAAAGCATGCAACTTAGCTATCGAATGCAGACTTATTTTTTATTCTTACTTGTAATTTTTTACATCGCCTTAAAGGCGTTGATTGAAATATATAATAATAATAATAATAATAATGATAATTAATGCATCTAATAAAAATCAACTTGATTTGGCTTCTAAGGTTGCACTATCTAAATCGACAATTTTCGATAGCATATTCGTAATCTACGTATATGAAAACATAGGAAAACTTGTTTCCTTAGGGGGGGCAAAAAAAAAGATTTTTGAATAGAGGGTCTTGAAGTTTGATAATTTTCTGAAAACAGTGGTTTAGGTTTTTGAAATTTTTGAGATGAGTTTTTATTTAGAAGTTACTTTATCTATATATATTTTTAAATAGCGCAAAATTTTCTATTAAATGATATATTTTTCAAGTATTTTAAATGGAATTAAGTTGCACTTTAAACCAAAAAAACACATTTTTTGGTGCTTTTTTCTAGTTTTTTTGATTCTCGTCGGACGATTGACCCAAGATCCTAATTTTTTTATTTAAATTATAAAACTAGACAAAATTCTGAACAAATCTCAGGTTTAAATTTTTTTAAGGCTTAATTAATCCAAAAAAAAAGTCAAAATATAGTTCAATTTATAAAAACTCATTAAAATTTAATTTTCATTTTATTATGTTGCAATATTTTATATGATCTTAATTTAAAATTTATCGAACACTTTAAAAATGCCAAAACACTCAACTAATAAAGCTAATTCGATCAAAACCTAAACCGCTGTTTTCAAAAACTATCAAACTTCAAGACCCTCTAATAAAAAATCTTTTTTTTTCCCCCTAAAAAACAAGTTTTCCTATGTTTTCATATACGTAGATTACGATTATGCTATCGAAAATTGTCGATTAAGGAAGTGCTGTCGTTTTGCTACGCGCGAACTTTAAGTTCACAGTACAAGATCTTGTCAAAAACAATAATAAATTTGTTGAGAAACGTAAACGTGGAAGACCAAAAAAATCTAAAAATGAGAGCGAGGAACCCTCAAAAAGATTTAGAAAATAAGCGTTTAATGATTTTTTTTATTAAAAATTTATTTAAAAAAATTTTTAAATCGAAATTTTTTTCAATTGAAAAACTATTATGATAAAATAATTATTTAAGTTTTTTTTTAATAAATTTTTATTCTGAAGGAGCATTAGCTCGGTAAATAAATAAATTAATTATTTAAAGGTTTAAGTGAATTTTTAATATTTTTTTCAAATTTCTAAATAAAAATTGAACACATTCAAGATTTACTTAAGAGTTTAATTTCAATTATGAAGATTTGAAATTAAAAATGCAGGGAATAATTTCTCAAAAAATAAATTTACTTAAATCCCAGATTTAAGAAAATTAGTACGATATTTTGGGGCAAACGGGTTAAAATCGGTGCAAATCGGTTAAAAGGGTTATTTTTGGCGTTAATGGGGTGAATTTTCGGAATAAAGGGGTGAATCCCTATTTTCCTCTTAACCCCAGGAATTTATCCGATTAAAGATCATCGCCTTGGTTATTGACAGCTGTTATCTTTTTTTTTTTATTTAGATGCTTTAGCTCAAGATAAGCTAGCAGTCTAATTAGGTTTGTTTAGATCAAACTTTTTGATGGAAAAAATCGGCCAAAATCAAATTTAAAATTTTTCTAAATCTCACTATTTGTCTCTGGATTTTTTTTAAAGTCATTTTTGAGCTTCAAAAAGATAAGCACATATCAAACAAAACAAGGTTTTTTTCTCTATTATATAATTATTCAAAAAAAAAATTAAGACATCTAATGTTAATGAGGAAAAAAAAACATTTATCAAAAGTTGTCACCCGGTTTACACATAAAATAATATCCCCATCTTACAATTTATGATTTTTTTTATTTTTTTATTCAAAAAAAATTAAATACTAAAAAAAAATTATTTTAAAATTCGTGAAATTTTATCTAGATCCTTTGAATCACTGTCTTCGTCACTCTCGCTTAAATTCATCAAAGAAACATAGCGTTTTCGCACAGCTGGCCGACTACTCACCACACTGGACCTGTCCAACTGATTCACCGGTTTGTAAACAAAATAATTGATTCTAAAAATCTCTCTTTATATTTAAAGAAAAAAATTAAATTTCTAAGACTCACATATGGCACACAAGAGCTATAAGAACAAAACCATTTGAAAATGCAAACAGAATATTGATGCCTTTGGACACAATGCTGGAGTACAGGATGGGAAAAAGCACGTTTGAGACCACAGCTACAAATGTATCCACTATGAGTATGAGGGAAAGTGCATCTGCGACCTCATTCTTTTCCACAGACTTGGACACAATGGATCTAATGTATCCGTACTCCAGGCCCGAAATGGAGGCTATTACTGCGCCCAAGTAGATATAGTCAGTCGAATTGCCGAATATATAGCACAGTACACTCACAAAGTAGGACAATACGGACAGAATACAAATTATCAGATCATTTACCTTGAGAAATTTGGACACAAGTAAAGAGGCTACTAGAGAAACAATGGTGGCAAACACGGAGTAGTTAGAAATTTGAACAGAGTCAAAACAGTAAGGTTTGTTCATTAGAAACAAAGTAAATATGGAGCCGATTCCCAGTGTTCCAAAGCAGTAGATGAAATTGGCAAACACTATCAGCAAGAGAACAAATGTTTGTTTGCTTAATTTTGTGTGCTCTTGGACAATTATTTCGTCTGGGTTGTTGTTCGGGTCCAGCAAGCGACTCGATTCCGATTTACATTTTTTGCTTTCTTTAGAAAAATAAACTCTAAAGCAATTAATTGTTCGCTTGATGGAACATTTTTTAATTCGTTTAACAAGGCTTGTGTGCTGTAAGTCAATCAGAGGTTCTGGTATGAGCAGAAGAGTGTAAAAGAATGAGATCAGCATTAGGATAACGCTGGCGAAAAAGAGATAAAAGTAGCCGAAATATTTGATGACGTAGCCGCACACAAAAGTGACGCACAACGTCGCCAGAGAGTTCAAATTATTGAGTAGAGTTATGCGGTAGGATCTGGACGCAGGGCTGGTGAGGTCCGCTATGTAGCAGTAGAGAGACAAAAAAAACACACCTGCACTCCCACTCATTCCTTCAATAAAAGCGCCGACATAAAACAACCAGTCGGGCCAGGACGGATTCAAACACTGAAACAACAACAGGATATATTTAAGACTCATTACAAACAAATAAATCAGCATTAGGGTCTTGCGGCCCAATGTCGAGCAATTAACGCCCAAAATGTTTGTCATGATGATAACAGGTATGCCGCAAAAAATCGAAGACATAAAGTACAGCTTGGCTGTTTCGGCCTGGGCCTGGGTTCGAATAATTTCGAATTCATCGGGCGTTATTGCGCGACTGAACGCAGCACCAAACGAATGCTCCGAGTGAAGCCAATTGGCAATTATGTGATTGCTGGACGTTGTTTTGAAAAAAATGGTGCTAAAATTGTGAATAGGCGTCGGCGATGTTTGACAAGATGAGTTTGTGGATGCAAAAAAAAATCTCGGTACCGACACAAAATTTGTCTTATTGTACTGTTCGATTAGACGCTCCAGGATTCTGTTGTATATAAATTGGCCTAGTGAAATGGACATGATGCTGTTGGCTAGATTTTGGATGAAGGCGACCGGTTCCACTATGTACGATGTGTGGCAAATTGTCTGGGAAATGATGAGCTCAGTGGAGCTTTGGCTGAAGTCGTCGCGAGAAGTGTCGTCAATGACAATGGATTTGATGCTCTCGCGGTTGAACCCGATGCCATTGAACGAGCCAGGGTTTGTGGTCAGGTAGTTGAGAAAAGACTCCGAGTGCTGGGCTGGCTTGAGTCTTTTTTTGCTCCGTCTAGTCGTGGTGTAGTAGTCACTTGATTTTGTCAAGTCATCTGAGCTGGTCATGTCGGCCTCATTGATCGAGCCATAGTCACTCAACGCTTTGCCTGTGTTCAGCATAATTAAGACTTAGTCTTGTAATGGTTTAAAATTATGTATAAATCAAGTTTAATTTCGCATTTGGCTTTTTGGAGGAAAAAGAAAATAGACGAGAAATTATAATAAATTTGAAAACAAATTTTTTTTATTTTTTATTAAGAATTTGGGTTAGTACAAAAAAACTTAGAGAGTAAAATTTAGGAATGGGCGTAATTTGTTTCATGTTTCATGGATGGCTTTAATGACTCTAATTGAAGCTATTAGAAAGTTTTATTATGTTATGAGTTTTAACAGCTATTAAACACATGCTGTAATTGCGCATTACTGCTTCAGATCCGATGGTTAAATTTCTTCTTTCTATTACTATTCTAGTTGTACACTGAGAGTAGATTTTTTGGGAATTTTGAATGCATATTTACTTGATTGAAAAATAGAAAGTTGGATATTTATGATTTTCATTTTTTGATCATAAATAAAAAAATATAGATGGTTAATTTGGTATAAAAATAAAAAAAAATCTGTTATGGTAAGAAGCAAGATGCCAATAAAAAATCTAAATCTAAAAATAGCATATTATTTGTTAATTATTTATATCAGAAAATTAAATGAAATATTATTTTCTTTTTTTTCGGTTCAATTTGAAAAATTAAATAATTATAAAATATCATTTGTAAATGCTAATGCTCTTTCAGAATAAAAATATAAAGAGAAAAAAATTTAAAAATAAAGATAATTAAGATAAAATAAATTAAAAAATAAATACAGAGGTGATGGACGAGGGTTTTAACTTAATTATTTGCGAGACTAATTTTTATATGCTATAATGACTAAATCTTTATATTTTACTTAATTTTTTTGTGCTTCATGCGCTAAAATTTTTTTATATTAATTTTTTTTTTATGCGTCAAATACATTTTTCCAGTGGTGATTTGCTTAATTGAAAATATTTGTAAAAAAAGTTTGAATAGATGCAATTTTTTTGTAAAATTTTCAACTTTTTTCATTTTTGCTTTTGAAAAGATTCAATTATAAAAGGATTATAAAATTTTACTTTAATATAGGTAAAAAATACTAAATTTTTCGGAAAATTTTTTTAAATTTTATAATTTTTATAATCTAATTTGAATATTTTGTATGCTCTTCTTAAGACAATTTTGTGTTCTATTACAAGCTTCATTAAAAGTAGAATTCTTCGGTAAAAAGTCAACCAATTTTTCTTTATAAAAATTTTTAAATAAACTGGCAAATTGATCAATTTAAATTTAATTTTTATCTCAAACATTATTTCAGAGCTAGTTTTTTGATAATGACCTAATGTTTGACCTGGATCGTCTTTTAGACGTTACTCTCTCTGAGACCTTAGGTAATTAGCAAATTGGTCCAAAGAAAAATAATTTTAAACTATTTATAGCTTCGTTTGTTCTTCAAATACCTAAATCCAGACTTGTTTATAAGTCACAGTTTTAAGTCAAAGTCATGACTTGCACAAAAATTTTTATCAACACCTGCTTCATCAGGACCTGCGATCTTGAACCTAAAATTCTTTATCCGCATCTATGAAAACCTGAACTCAATGTTGGTTTTACTTTTTCTATTTTTTTATTTTTAAAAAATGAAATCAAAAATTCAAAAAACCAAAAAAATTTCTTGAAAATAAAAATTAAAAAATTAAATTTTATTAAAGTTAATTCTTTTTAAGTCAATTATTTTGAACAAAATTAACTATTCTTTAAAACCTTGTTAGTCGCGCAGAAAAAAAAAAAAACTTCTTTCTCTATCTGATTCTGAAGATCAAAAGTAAAAAATCAAGAGTACTTGATAAAATCAAATACATTATTAAAACCCTAATGGATTTTTTTAATTCTTAATAACAATGCTTTTTTATTAATAATAAAATTTAATTTCTAACTCTCTTTTTGCTGAAATGAGACTTTTTTAATCAAATTGTGTGTTAGTTTGGAATTGAAAAAAAATTTTTACAATTAAAGCCATCTAATTCAAAATTATTTAAGGAACGATGACATAATTTTAACATTAAAAATAAACTAAAATATTAATTTAAGTTTTACTTTTTCTATTTTTTGATTTTAAATCTAAAAAATTCAACGAAAAAATTTCTTTTTAGAAAAAAAAAGAGAAAAAAATTAAACTTAATTAAAGTTAATTCTATCTAAGTCAATTTTTTTAAACAAAATTTTGTTCTTTTAAATATAAAAAAATTATTAATTATTCTTTAAAACCTTAAAAGTCGCACAGAAAAAAAAATTCCTTCTCAATCTGAATCTTGAACCTGAAGATCCAAAGTTAAAAAAAAAAAGAACTTGATTAAATCAAATACATTATTATGAACCCTAATAGATTTTATTTATCCCAGGAACAATTTTTATTTATTTGAAAATAATAAAATTGAATTTTTAAGTCATCTAATTCAAAATTATTTAATTATTATTTTTTTTCCATTATTTCACTGCTTGTGGAACAAAGGATCATTTCTTTTGATTTCTTTTGACTCTTGCTTCTTCCCATGTCATCCCCATTTCGATGAGCTCTTTCGTGATTGTTGACCTCCATGTTACCGTTGGCCGCCCTTGAGATGTCCTTTGAAGGGCTCTTTTTGGTATCCGTGTTTCTTTCATTCTTAGTACATGCCCAAGCCATCCAATTTTAACATTTAAATAAACTAAATTAATCAGAATAGCCCTGGGAGACAAAAAAAGATAAATCTCAAAATATTGGTATTTTATTTCCCTTTTGATAAAAAATAATTTTTATCTGCTGATTTTTGTGAAACATATTTTGATTCATGTTGTTTCATCATCACAGTCAAAATGAAGAAGAATTTAATTTTTTAATTTTTGTAAGATTCGAATGAAAACTCATAATGCCAAAAATGAAAAAGTAAAACCCACATTTTGTTCAGAATTTTCTCTAGTATCAGAAAATATATTATTCAATATGGGTCATAGGGGTCCCATGGGACTAGATACAGAAAAACTACGAAATAGGTAATTTTTTACTTTTGTACCCAATTTTTCCTTGGTAATCTTTTTTCAAATCATCACAGTTTTTTAAGATCAATTTCGTCAATCTAAATCAATGAAGAAGAATTTTTTTTTTCTTATTTTTGTAAGGTTTTTATGAAAATTCACAATTCTCAAAACAAACTAAAATCTAATTTTTTGCTTTTAATTTTTATTTTAAAGTTTGATTATGACCCACCATTTCACCATTTGACCAACTCTTCTTCAATATTCAATTTAAAATAAATTAACAAAAAGTAAATAAAAATTAATTAAAAAGTAAATAAATTAACTTTTTTAAACTGGACTGTTTAATTTGCTAGAAAAAAATGCCAAATCCAAGTTTATGCTCAAATTTTATTTCTGACCAAAATAATGACAAAATAGACGATCATTTTTTTAATGAGCTAAGTTTCAAGAATAAAAGTAAAAATTCTGCATTAGCCTTGATGACTTTGAGTAAATTTTTTGTGGTACTAATTTTTTTTTGCAAGAGATTTTTAAAATTTAACAGAGAGTATAAAAATATTTATTCAGTTTTTTTATTGAAAAAAAAATTCATCAATTTTGCAATCAAAAGCCATTATGGTCAAATTTTATTTCTGACCAAAATAATGACTAAATAGACGATCATTTTTTTAATGAGCTGAGTTTCAAGAACTTGATGACTTTGAAAAATATTTTTTACTTTTGTCCCCGATTTTTCCTAGGTAATATTTTTTTTAACTTTATTTTCTCGTATAAAATTTCATCCTCTTTAAAGATTCTGACCCTTTGGGACCCCTAGGGTCAACAAAAAAATGGCTTTGCTCTTGATAAATGCAGATTAATAAATTGAAGATAGCGTGGATGTTTTACATAAACTTAAGCACCCTTCTTTCTGTGGCAATTTTTTTTTGAATATGTTAAATCCCAAATCTTGCTAAACCTTTATTCCAAATTGTTTCCAAAAAAGATTAAAAAAAGAGTTAAACAGATAAGAAGTTAGTTTAATTTTTGGCCCAGAGAGGCCTCTCCTCCGAATCGATCGGGCTTGATAGTCAAAGATGGCTAATTTTTAAAATTTTTTTATTCAATTAAATTTTTTTTGCAAAAACAAAATTGAGCTATTAAGTAAAATTAAGCTTGTGCGTGCTGATCATTCATCGTAATTAAAATAATATTATAGGAAAAACTTTATTTTAGATTCTAAGAACAAAAAACAAAATTTAGACTTTATTTAATACTGCTGCTGTTGTTGATATTGATTGTTGAATCGTCTTGGTTGGTAGCCGCCTCTGTTTTGTTGCTGATAGCCGGGATTGCCATTGCCGCCGTAGCTGCCGCCCTGAGATCTGCCTTGCTGTCTGTCGATGCCGCGCTTGACCACCTCGTCCAGCATCCTCTTGGCCTCATCTATGGACTCTTGCGAGCCGGACAGTGTGCAGGCTCTTTCGGGACTGCCGTTGCTTTCGGACGCGATTCTGATTCTGCAACCGGACTCCATTTGGAGCCGCTTTATTTGTTCGCCACCTCGGCCAATTACTAGTAATTTAAAAATGGTTATATAGAAAAAAAGGCGGTTTAAACTCCGACCAAGCTATGATAATCGAAAGACTTTAGCACAAAGTTTAAAGTTGAGTGAATGGTTTATACCTAAGCCGACCATGTTGTCTGGAATCAAGTATTCCTCATTGAAAATTGAGCCTGACATTTTAAGCTTTTGTTATGGATAGAAAAAAAATTCTAGTTTTATTGTTGTTGTTGAAGAAAGAGAGAGAGAGAAAACCTCGTTTTTATAGACGAAAATTGAAAACAAGATGGAGAATTTGTGTGCTTTTTTCAGCGCATAAGCATCGCTTTCTAGTGTTGAATTTCTTTTCTAAATTTATTTAATCTTTCAAAGTAAGCTTAACAAAAGAGCACCTTTTGAATTGAGCTTGGTTGTGAAACAAAAAATTAAATTTGTTAAACAAAGTTTAGTTTTGAAATTTGAAAAAAACGTGCATCATTATGATTTATGATTTAATGACCGCTGCTCCCAGTCATGTGCAAAAGGACTCACATGTGCAACAGCATGATTCAGTTTTTTGCTATTTTGTTGGCTTAATTTTTCAGCAACTTTATGATCGTGGCTCTTACATTCCCTCTTGGTTTTTCTATTATAATGAAGAGTATTTTTTGCTTGTTTTTAATCTCAACGTTTTTGCTTTAAGTAGGCATCAACATAATAAAAAAAGTAAATTGAAATTATGAATTAAATTTAATTATTCTGAATATGTTTCTCTTTTATCTGTAACCATGTTTAGAAATAAGTAAAGTGTTATTTGTTGGTGGCGCGCTTTTGATTGCAAAATTGAAGAATTTTTTTTTCAATAAAAAAACTGAATACATATTTTTATACTCTCTGTTAAATTTTAAAAATCTCTTGCAAAATAAATTAGTACCAGAAAAAATTTCCTCAAAGTCATCAAGGCTAATGCAGAATTTTTACTTTTATTCTTGAAACTCAGCTCATTAAAAAAATGATCGTCTATTTAGTCATTATTTTGGTCAGAAATAAAATTTGAGCATAAACTTGGATTTGGCATTTTTTTCTAGCAAATTAAACAGTCCAGTTTAAAAAAGTTAATTTATTTACTTTTTAATTAATTTTTATTTACTTTTTTGTTAATTTATTTTAAATTGAATATTGAAGAAGAGTTGGTCAAATGGTGAAATGGTGGGTCATAATCAAACTTTAAAATAAAAATTAAAAGCAAAAAATTAGATTTTAGTTTGTTTTGAGAATTGTGAATTTTCATAAAAACCTTACAAAAATAAGAAAAAAAAAATTCTTCTTCATTGATTTAGATTGACGAAATTGATCTTAAAAAACTGTGATGATTTGAAAAAAAGATTACCAAGGAAAAATTGGGTACAAAAGTAAAAAATTACCTATTTCGTAGTTTTTCTGTATCTAGTCCCATGGGACCCCTATGACCCATATTGAATAATATATTTTCTGATACTAGAGAAAATTCTGAACAAAATGTGGGTTTTACTTTTTTCATTTTTGGCATTATGAGTTTTCATTCGAATCTTACAAAAATTAAAAAAATTAAATTCTTCTTCATTTTGACTGTGATGATGAAACAACATGAATCAAAATATGTTTCACAAAAATCAGCAGATAAAAATTATTTTTTATCAAAAGGGAAATAAAATACCAATATTTTGAGATTTATCTTTTTTTGTCTCCCAGGGCTATTCTGATTAATTTAGTTTATTTAAATGTTAAAATTGGATGGCTTGGGCATGTACTAAGAATGAAAGAAACACGGATACCAAAAAGAGCCCTTCAAAGGACATCTCAAGGGCGGCCAACGGTAACATGGAGGTCAACAATCACGAAAGAGCTCATCGAAATGGGGATGACATGGGAAGAAGCAAGAGTCAAAAGAAATCAAAAGAAATGATCCTTTGTTCCACAAGCAGTGAAATAATGGAAGAAAAATAATAATTAAATAATTTTGAATTAGATGACTTAAAAATTCAATTTTATTATTTTCAAATAAATAAAAATTGTTCCTGGGATAAATAAAGTCTATTAGGATTCATAATAATGTATTTGATTTAATCAAGTTCTTTTTTTTTTTAACTTTGGATATTCAGGTTCAAGATTCAGATTGAGAAGGAATTTTTTTTTCTGTGCGACTTTTAAGGTTTTAAAGAATAATTAATAATTTTTTTATATTTAAAAGAACAAAATTTTGTTTAAAAAAATTGACTTAGATAGAATTAACTTTAATTAAGTTTAATTTATTTCTCTTTTTTTTTTCTAAAAAGAAATTTTTTCGTTGAATTTTTTAGATTTAAAATCAAAAAATAGAAAAAGTAAAACCCACATTGTGTTCAGGTTTTCATCGATACAGATTAAGAATTTGAGTTTCAAAACTGCATCTGAAGATAGTGTGGATGTTTTCAAAACATTATTTTATTTCCAAAAGCTTACATGCTGACAGACATTAGCACTGTTTTTTTTTAGGGTATCAAGTTTTGGTTAGGATTGGGTTTGTTAGCCAGACCCGATCCCTAATCCACTCATTTTTCGGCTTTGAGTTGGTAGCCTTAAAAAATTGGGTAAAAGACTACCGAGTCTGGTCCGGTACACAAACAAAATGAGTGAGCTCGGGATCGGGACTTGGTAATGATCTTAATCCTAACCCAAACCTGATTCTCAAATTCTCGGTATGCTGTGCTATTTGAAAAAAAGAAGGAAATAATTTTGTATTTGGCTTAATTTTTTGTGTTAGAATTACAAAATGTATCCAATGTTGAAATAACATAGAAAAAGTGCCATTTTTCAAACATTTTTTCCAGTCTCAAATAAAAAAATAATTTCAAGTTAAAATAATTTCATTTTCATATTTAAAATTAAACTTGTTAGTGAAATAGAACTAACCAATTAATCTAAGATCTAAGTAAAACATTTCTAGTCTTTTCGAGAAGTCATATTATCGGAGTAAAAGGATTATACTTGTCGCTCTTCTTGAGACCTTCTCGATATCATAAATGTCTTTTTAAGGAAATTGACATATCACGAACTCTTAAATGAAGTCTAACCAGTGCTGTGTAAAGCAGTTTCTCAAAAGAATTTTGAATTAGATGGCTATAATTGTCAAATGTGCAGAATGATCAAAGAATTAGCGATATATTATTTTTAAGAACTTTATCTCTTTAAAAATTTTTTAAATTATATTTTTATTTATTTATTTCAAAAAACACCATTTGGGTGATGAAAGTAAAAATTAAAATTAAAAAAGAAAAAAAGAATTTAAAAAGTTAATTTCATTTTGTTTATTTTTTTTGTTTTTAAGTTTCTAAATAAATTTTATATTGACATAAATTAAAATCGGAAAAAAATTAAAATCTATTAGTTATTTAATTGATTATTTTTATTTATCATATCCTTTTTTTTGCTTAAAAATTTAAATTTTCTTTTTTACATTTACTTCTCCACAATGGAGGTTAATTCAATTAAATTAATAAAAAATAAATTAAACACATGCCAAATTTAACACTTTTAAAATGCTATTCGGAGATTTTGTACTTTTTAAATGTTAGATTTGAATATACAATTTAAAAAATATTCATTTAAATAAAATTGTTTAAATAATGAATGAATATTATTGAATCCTAAAATTAAACCGACTTTTCTATTTTAATTAGACCAGCATATACCTTCTCTTATTCCTTTAATTTCTTCTTATTATTCAAATAAAACTTTGTTTAAATCTTATGTTAATTTTTTAATCTTATTAAAATCAATGAATATTTATCATTAGTTTTTTTAATGAAAATAAAAGATCCTATACGAAACTTATCAGAAAATCTTAACTTTTCTAGAAAATCCTTTTTTTTCCTGTTTAAGACTAACAGAATCCAATACTGAACTTTAACAATAAATTACCCTTAACTAAATAAGATTTGAACAGGAGTTGCCTTTTATAACATCTATTTTAATTAAGCATTTATTTAAATTAAAAATTTTGTGAATTTTTTTTAATTTAAAGAAAAAATTTGATTCATTCATCGTCTTAAAAAGTTGTGATTAATTTTTTTGTCAATTTATCTAGCGATAAAAAAGAACTAAAAAATTCAAAATAAAGATTTATCGTAAAAATTATTTATTTGGTCAAAAAAATAAAAATAGTTTTGAATAAATTATCCAAATCGTCGAAATGCAAGCTTTAATAAAATAATTTTGACTTCTTCAATTAAAAAAAGAAAAATATTTTGCAGAAAAAGTGTTGGAAAATTTAGTTAAGTTTTATTGAATAAATAATTCTGAACATTTTTTTAAATTAATCTTTATGATTTTAAAAATAGCGAATTAGTGTTTTCAAATTGAACTGTTTACTTTAATTAGTTTTTGGTATTATTTGCCTAAAATTTTAAAAATTCTAGAAATCAGTGTCCTTGTTAACTAGAAAAAAAACCAAATAAAACAAACATTATTAATTGTTATGAAATAATTTTTAAGAGCTTACATTAGAAACCTTTTCAGTTGAGAATAAAATCAAAATCTCAAATACCGTTTTTGCTAATTTAAGCAAAATGAAAAAATCAAAAAATAATTTACCATCCACCTTGAAAAATGAGCCTAATTTTAGAAAACCTAAGCTTAGACAAGAAAGAGATCCAATTTGCACAACAACACTACAAAAAAAGTAAAACAAAATATTTAAAATGAAAGTTGTTTAATTGTTCTGTTCCAAGTTTGAGCATATTTTTCATTTCACTGGGAGCATTGGTCATTGTTTCGGCAATCATTGTGGTACTCGTTTTTTCATTTCAAAACTAAAATTTATTTAGCAAATTTAATTTTTTATTCAGAATAAAGCTCATTTTTTTATCTATTCTTTTGTTAGCATTATTTTGACGAATTAAAAAAATTAGCAAAAAATAATTTAGAACTAATCCCATGCTTATGCACTGATAAAAAAATAAATTCTCCATCTTGTTTTCTATATTTCGTATATAAAAGCGAGTTTTTTCCATTCAATCATTAAAACCAAATTTTTCTATCAACAACAAATCTTAAAATGTCAGGCTCAATTTTCAATGAGGAATACTTGATTCCAGACAACATGGTTGGCTTAGGTATATATAATTTTTTATATCACCAATTCTAAAAATACAATCATTTTTAAAATTTTAGTAATTGGCCGAGGTGGCGAGCAAATAAAGAGACTACAAATGGAGTCTGGCTGTAAAATCAGAATTGAGTCCGAAAGCAATGGCAGTCCCGAAAGAGCATGCACCCTCTCCGGCTCGCAAGAGTCCATAGATGAGGCCAAGAGAATGTTGGATGAGGTGGTCAAGCGCGGAATTGATAGACAACAAGGTCGATCTCAAGGTGGCTTTGGCGGCAATGGCAATCCGGGCTATCAGCAACAAAACAGAGGCGGCTACCAACCAAGACGATTCAACAATCAATATCAACAATATTAAATCCCTTTCATTCTTCTTTTTTATTAATTAGTTTTGTAATCAAAGTTCCTCAATAATAGAATAAGTCGATAAATTTTGTATGAATACGCATGAAAAAGCTAATTTTTATTATCATTTAATTTAATTTTAAACGCCATTTAATTTGAAAATTAAATGCTAATTTCTTTTAGTTTCAAAATTATAATTCTTTTTATTTGCAATAATTATGGAAATTTCGATAGTTTTTATCTAAAATTTGTAATTTTTCAAGGATTTTTTCAATCAGTCTCTGGATACCAGACATTTATCTTATTTTATGCCAAATAGTTTTCAATATTATACATGATGTATCTACAGCTGTCTGTAGTTTTATAATTGACTTGTGCTAAGGACATGGTTTTCAGATCCATAGTCAAGTGAAGGTCATACTAATGTTAATCAAAGTTTTTTATTTAACGGTCAAGTGATTATTGTAATATAAATGATAAATTGTATATTAAGATATTATGGGTTGTTTTAGTAAGAACTTGATGATTATTATGATCTCTTTATTATTTAAAATTTGTTAATTGAAATGCGTGTTTTCGTTTTAAAATTTATTGATTATTTAACTTTAACTTTATACTTCACCATTTAAAATGAATAAGATTTGACTTAATAAAATTGTATTGAAAGTAATTTTTTTCTTGAGAATTTAGAAATTTTCTACTTAAAGATAAGAGTTCACGAGTTTTTTAATTTTAGTTAATTTTGTCCTCTCTTGAATTATTTTATTTTCACATTAATTTTGGAATAAAATAAATCATCTAAAACACATAAAAATAATTTTTATAACTGCTCATAATTCAACTATTATAATTAGTTGCTTTCAAAAATATGAAGAAAAAATCACCTATTGAACAAACATCGTTGACAATCTGAAGGAGTTTTGGTCGGCATAGGTAAAAAACAAATAAATTAATAAATCACGGTCGGATAAGAAAAAATCATTATTTTTAAGTCTATAAAAAAAACAGCAAAGAAATTTTTGATTTATGGAATATGGATGACATATTATGATTTTGCAAAATGAATTTTGTGAGTTTTCTTAAAATTTCCAGGTAAATTATTGATTTTAAAATAAAATAATTGAATTTTGACAAAAATTTTCTATATCAAAGATAGCTAATTAAAATGCTTTATCAATAAATGAATTTAATAAAGTATATATATAAGTGTTAATTTAGTAATTAAAATAAATTCAAATCGGCTTTGCTATTATTTCATGATTAAACAGAATTTGAAAAAAATACTAAAAAAATATCATATTTTATATTTTTGGTTCATTTTTAATTTTTTTCTTAGTAATTATTTTGCTTTTAATTGTTTTCATTCTTTAAAATATCGACTAATAATTTTTACTTTAAAAAAAATCAAATTGATTTTTAAATTCATTTTCTAAATAAGATTTCAAACAATAAAAGCTTAAAAGCTTTGATTAAGATTAAATTAAGTTAAATCAGTTTCTCAGCTCAAGTATTTCGTAGTCCATTATAATCTTTGTTTTATTTAAATAAATATAAAATTATGCAAATTTTATTAAATTTACTTTTCTATAAATAAACTTACATGGTTACAAAATTTATAGTTTTACAGCTATTTTAAATGAAGATAATTTCTCATGCAATCTCCATGCGCCTAGTTCATCATAGCTAATCATTATTGAACTATGTTGAATAGCATTTATCTCTATAGTTTTATCAAAGCTTGGTGACTCAATAACTTTTACATAAGGATGTATATAGAAACAAATATTAAAAAGTGGATTAAATTTTAAATAATAATAATAATAAAAGCTAAAATATATTCATGTTCCCCGAACTACATAGAATTTGGGATACACATGTTCTTAGCGATTCATTGACAGTTTTAGAGTCAACAATCTCTGCTTATTTCATAAGCTTATTACACTTTTGGCAAGGATTTGAATCTCTGGCTATAATTTCTCTCGATTCTCACAATTCTTTCTTCCACTGATGTCCACTTGAACTCTACTAACCGTTTCTAAAATTCTCCTTTGGGTAGATTCCAACATTTCAATATCCTTCTATAGATACGGTCTTTACGCTTGAATACCATATTCCAAATGTAGTCTTACAAACGACATGTGATGATAGGCAACTAGAATTTCATGATCATAATCAAATGATCAAAATTTTACTGATTAAAATATTAAAAAATGATAAAATTCGATCTTTTCAATTCAGAAAAACTTGAATATTTTTTTACTAAAAGAGAAAATTTGGTTCTGTAAAATGCTTAATTTTAAGCAAATTTGCTTAATGCAGTAAAATAAGTCTGCAAAATACCCAGCAATTTTCTGCAATTTGCACACCATTAAAAAGTATTCTAATCAAGGATGCAATTACATTGCAGAGTTTTTACAGACATAAAGTAGTAGTAGTAATAGTTTAACTGCAGCATGTATGCAGTACCGAAGTACTTAACTCAAAAGTGAGCTTTGGCAGCTACCATTCAATTTTACATCCAAAAACCCTTGAAACTATATAAACTCTTCGCCGTGATCGCTTTTTCAGACAATTTATTCCAATAATGTACAATTTTATTTGTTAAAAACACGTCTCGTGGCGTACACTTTCTACTTATTTCGCGAACCATTTTAAGCGAATGACCTCTGTTCGCGTAACTTTTCTGTGCAAATTTATTATTAACATATTTTAAATTAACCGACTTGTAGTTATGGACTATCTTAAATATTTGAATAAGATCACCTCTAAAGCGTCTCTCTTCTAGAGTTGTCAAAGAGAGAGCTTTCAGTCTTTCAGTCTTTTAGTATAAGTTAGGTTCAGTATAAGTTGGGTTAGGTTTGTAGTTGTTGCTTTAATCTAGCGACACGCTTAGCTGCACTTTCTTGAATCTTTTCAATTCGAGTTATATCTTGTTTCAAATGCGGTGACCAAGCACTAATGGCATATTCTAGGTGTGAACGAACCAGTGTCATGTAGATCAGACGAAAAGCATTCTTACTAAGATTCTTAAAACATTTTCTAATTACCCCTATCATACTGTTTGCCTTGTTGACTGCTGTGTTCACATTCATTGAGCATTTTAAATCACTTGTTACACAGACACCAAGATCCTTCTCACCTTGGCTAACCGAGAGAGCACTAAGAAATCCATCCGTATCGTAACATGCATAAAATACTTGATATTCTTATTCTTTGAACCAAAATGCATAATTTTCCACTTTTTGCGGTTTAACTGCACCTCCCAAATTCGCGACCATTTTTCAATTTTAAAAATGTCATTTTGAAGAGAATAGGTTAACACTTCAGAAGGCTTATAAATGTTGAAAATTTTGTTGTCATCATCATACATTCTTCACTCTGACTCAAGAACTTCCGGTAAATCATTTATATAAATGATGAACAACAGTGGTCCCAAAACGGATCCTTGAGGTAAACCACTGGTTACATTTTCCCAGGCTGATTTTGATTCACCAAGAACAACTTGTTGCATTCTATCAGATAAAAGTCCCAATTAAGGATAGGACCATCAATTCCATACTTTTTTAGTTTTAATAGTAACTTACGATGTGAAACTTTATCGAACGCTTTGCAATAATCTGTAAAAAGAACATCTATACAATTACCTTCGCTCAAGGAACTTGTTATTAGATCAAGTGATTCCAATAAATTTGTAGTGCAATATTTGTTGGGAACAAAACCATACTTAACATTCGTCATCAACTTGTTGATAATCAGATATTCCAAAAGACTTTGCTTTATTATCTTCTCTAACATTTTGCAGAGTATACAAGTTAGGGAGACAGGTCGATAATTCTCTACATCAGTTCTTACTCCATTCTTGTAAAGAGGTGTTACATTTGCAAGTTTCCATATTCTCGGTAATCTACCCTCTTCAATAGACCTCTTGACATATTTTTGGATTAAGCAAAGTTGCTTAACCACTAAGCATTTCATAGAAGTAAACTATCTATCTAGTAAAAAAGCTATTCAAGTTTTTCCGAATTGAAATGAACTTCACAACCCCGTTTTTTTATTTTTTTTTAATTTAACACAAAAGGTTTATTATTTTAATTAAATAAAAAAAATCTTTTTTTTCCAAATGATCTTTAATTGATTCTTCTAAAATCTTTATTTGAAAACTTAAAAGACATATTTAAAATCGACATAGGCATCCAAATTAGGACTCAAATAAACGCTTTTTAAATATCAATTAAATTAAATTACAGCGAAACAAAGTTAAATTTTGTATTGCAAATTTCAAAATATTGATTAAGGGTGTATCTGAAGTAAATTGAATATTGATTAATTATTCAATTTACTTCAGATGAAAATTCTTTTAATTTTCTATCTAAATTTTTGTTTAAACAAATAATGTTTAATAAAGTTTAGTCATTTATTATTAAAAAATTGATAAAAAATACCTTTTTATTTAAAATAAAATTTAAAAATTTTGATTTGAAATTTACATTTGATCATGAACTTCAATTTGCCGTGATGATAGTAACATGTCACTGTAGAAAAAATGTTTTACAATTAAGAATTTTTTTTACGAATTATACGCAAGCATATAAAAAAAAAATTGAACTTTTAAAGTAAAAAAGTCAATGTCTAAATATTTTATAAAATTTTGATATTATTTACAATTTGGAAAATAAAATGAATAATTTTGTTTGCCAACAATTTCAATTTGGTAATTTGAGTCTAAGAAAAAAAGGAAATAAGTCTAAGTAATGAAACTAATTATTAACAACAAATGATTAGAACTTATTTGATACTAAAATATAAAATAACGGAGCAGAGCAATTATTGATTAAAACGTGGCAATAATTAAATTCTTGACATATTTAATTGGTAAAGTTAAATCGTTTTTTAAATCAAAATCCAAAAAGTAATCTTTGTTAATAAGTTAACCGCCTATTAATGAAAAAAATTGTTGAAGAAAAGACTTGAATCAAAAAAATTTTTTGAACTAAAAAAACTAGCGGGTTAAGGTCTAGATCATATCCACAACCTAATGTTAAAGAACTTACCTTTAGAGACTTTATTTGAAATTGGTTTACTCTTTAACATGAGTTTCGAACTAGATCAAGTTAAAAAACCTGGAAAATAGCAAATATAACTATGATACCTAAGAAATCTTCTCCGACCCATGATACTCCTCCAATATTATGCACCAAGAGTCTTTCATTAAACATAAACTACTAACAGTCTCAAATCGACTTTTTGAGTTGAGTGAGAGATATGTCAGGGCAGGATTGAGTCATTCTATTCCATTTGTGGTCAGACTGGTGAAATATAGAGAAAATTTTGAATCAAGATTTATCGAATGTCCAAATTCATTGTGTAATTGCTACCTAACAATTTTTTTATTCCTGAACTATCAAATATTTAAACATGTCTAACCTTTTACTATTTCAACTAATAGTTCTTAATTTTCTTTTCATTGCTTAGAATTTTTTTTCTTTTCATTTATTTTTGATTTTTTCTCTTTTTTTTATATTTTTTAATTCTGAAGGAGCATTAGTTCGAAACAGATTTACAAATAGATAAAAAAAATTATTTTTTTTAAAACTAATATCATATGATATCAGCTTAAATTAGTTTAAAAATTTAAATTAAAAAAATTGTTATTTTTTACAAAATCTAAATTAAATAATTTTTAAAAAATTTTTAAAAATCCAAATTTCAATAATTACACTGTTCTTGTATCCTAATCCTTAAATTTGAAGTAAAATATTTTTCAAAATTAATGATCATCTACACTTTTTATGCTATGGAATAGTGTTTTCATAACAAAAGGACACAAAATTAGTAAATAAGTTTTTTTTTTAAATAAATTATATATTTATACTAGAATTTAGCAAAAATCTTAGTTTTTTCCAATTTTTGTAAATAAATGCATTTTTAAATAGAAAAAGTTTTTTTATAGCCAATTTTTTTTAATTCCATTCTAATTTTGAATAAATAGATAAATTGAATGCATTTTATTTTCCTCTTCAAAATTTAGTTAAAATTTATCTTATTTTAAGTTGACAAAACAAGGATCCAATCTTTGTCCGCTAATAGAAAAAAAAAATAATTTAGAAAATTTTATTAAACAACTTTTGATGATGATTTAAATAAAAGTTTAAAAAAATTGTACGCTCCGTATCTGTGCTAAAACACCTTAATTCTTCGGGTTATAACTCACAGAAGAGCGACGATAGATGATCTTGAAATTTGATGTGTCAAATTAATTACATACACTTAAATTAATTTGAGTATCTATTCAAATTTCGTTTTTTTCAAAACTAAATTTCAAAAAATTGAAAAAAAATTAAAATTTTAAACAAAATCATCCCTATTTATATCAATTTAAGAAGAAATTTATTTTGCTCCAAACTTGTTGTACAATTAAGATTACATTTTTTGAAAAAATTAATGCCAAAATGGAAAGTCAATATTCGAGTGTTCTTTCGTCAATCCGACCCATAAACACTGATGAATCATCGTCCTTGTCTTCGAATACAAACGAAGAAGAATACACTCATCATCAAGCATCCACTGGGGCCTTTTCTTCCACTCATTCAAACGGAGCGGAGCATTTTGACGAGGACGATGAAGAGGAGGAAATAACTCCGGCCGAGCTCATCGAAAAACTCCAACAAGTATTTGAAGGAACATGGACAATTTAATAAAAATAATTAAAATTTTAGTCTTGGCTGAATGAAAAATTCTCTCCAGAGCTCCTTGAGCACAAAACCCCAGTTGTCGAGTGCATCATTGAACAAATCAAGCACATGGAAAACAATATCCGCTCGGCGAAAAAGGGAGATTTTCGCATTGCTATCCACAAGCTAGAAGTTTTAAATTTTAAGTTTTAAATTAATAAAAAATTTATAAATATTTTTTTTTTAGCTAGACAGAATAAAATACATGCTTTATTCCTATTTGAGAATTAGAATTAAAAAAGTGTTTTTTTATTTTCAATAAACTTTTATTAGAATTTTTTTTAGATTGAACAATTTGCGTCAAGTATTTTGGAGGAAGATGTGCGGCGTCATTCGAACATAAGGTCGAAATTGAGCGCTGAAGAGTTCGCCTATGCATCCGAGTACACCACTTTTTTTGATAAAAATTTAGTTAAGTTTTTGAAATTAAGGTATTTGAAGAATGTGCGCGCTCATCTCACATCATCGGTCCTCGAGCATCTGCCTTCAAATTTACAGGATCTGAACGAAGCAGTTGCAAGTAAGATTTACTTTTTCTAGCCTCCGGTCAATACTGATTAATTGAGCAGTGCCTAGGCCAGACATGGACAAATTTGTCTTCCTGAAAACCATGGATAATATCAAAGGAATTCTCATAGACGACATGACCAATGATGGAAGGTAGGCTTGGGATTAATTGTGTGCCAAGGTTTTCAAAATAAAGTTCTTCTAGAAATGAGATTATTGATATGGACAAAGACGATTTGTATATAATGAGATATAATCCGATAAAAAGCTATGTAAATTCTGGTGAAATTCAATTGATTTAATTTTTTTTTGGTCGAGTGAAAGTATCGATTGAGACTATAATAATTAAAAAAAATTAATTTTTTTAAATAAATTTATTTCTTAAATAAAAGCTAAAAAAATTGAGTTGAAAATTTAGATGTATCTTGGATAGGTGCTGTTGTCAGAGTTAGTCATAGCGAGGCTATAGTTGTAACTGGGTGAGAATGAAGGCAAGCTGTATTGGCTGTGGTAGGGCTCCTGTCCGTAGAGTGGTGTGGTTGCATAGCCTGGCAAAAAGGGCGAAGGAGCAGAATTGTAGCCCGTGTAGCCGTGGACATTGTTGTAGTACATTATTCTGGTTTCTTGTTTTTCAATTAAGAAACTATTTAAAAAATTCAATGTTTTAATAGACATTTGGATGTAGATAAGAGCCATGGTTCGAATTTTTGATTTTTTTATCGAAAAAAAAATTAATCAAATTTTAATATTGACTAAAGAAAACGAGTTGGCAATTTCGTTTTCTAATTGGCTTCTAATTTCGTTTCTGACAAATTGAAAATTTATTTTTATTAATAGTATATATATAAATTAAAGAATTTTGAAAACCTAATTTCAAACAAAAAATTTCGATTTCTAATTTTATATTTGATTTTAGGTAGTATTCACAAACTTTCTTGGATTTATTTTTGTCAAATTGAATTTTATATAATAGATTTATTGTTCTACTGATATTTATTAATTAAAAATAAGCGCTTTTTTCATTTTATTTTTGACTAAAATTCATGAAGAACATATTAACCAGTTTTCAAGAAAAAATATTTTATTTGACTAATTTAAAAGAGAAAAAGATAATAAAAAGAATCAAAAAAGGTCGTAAAAAAATCAAAAAATAATTATAATATTTATTAATAAAGAAATTTTGCTTATTTTAAAATATTAAAGCTTTTTTTCAATTTATTCCATCATTAAATCCATCTTACTGACCTGTAAGGACTCAATAAGAATTAATTGAATTTTCTTCTTCTTGCCAAGGACCTATATTTTTCCATTCATAATAAAATTGTTCGTGCTTTTCATCTGAATTAAAACAAATTAAAATGATTCAAAAAAATATTTAACTGTGTATTCGATTCTGGAATCAGATTTTTTTTGCTAACAAAATAATTGATTTTACGCATATATAATATTTCAAATTATTTTATTACAAGGTAGTTTAAATATTAAAATATTTATAGGACAGCGATCAAAGGGTTAAACTACCGTATTTTAAAAAATGTAGCTTGTTTTATATTTTTAAATTTAAAAGGATTTTGTGAAGTTCAGTAAAAAAGAACAGAACTAAGTATTAAAAAATTTAATCTCTGCAGAATCTCTGCAAAATGCACCACACTCGATTATATTGAAAATTAATTTCTGCATAACTCTGCAAATTTAGCAGGCTTTGATATTTGATGCAACTTTGAAAGTTGCACTATGTTGCATTTATCGAACTAAGTTTAAACCTTTAGAAAAAAAGTTATTCAATTTTTTTACATTTTTTCTGTTCTTTTTTTCATTTTGTACTGAATTTCACAAAACCCCTTAAAAAACGAAAATCAAAATATAGAAGATAGAATCTATTAATTAGTTGACAATTTTTTATTTCCGGAAGTAAATTTCAAAACTAATCAAGCCAAAAAAACTAAGACAACAATTGTGTCCGTACACTTTCTCAAAATTCTCTATGACCAATTTATCTATAATTGAATATTTACTGTATTGAAATAAGGTGTTACATATGGAGTTGGTGAGCATATTGTGGCTCTTGGTGTGAAAACACTACAAAAGTATCGGTTACCTCCAGTAAGAGCCTTTTTCTCTATAATATGCCTGTATTGTTCTAATTCATTTGTACTTGACTCATAGCTTTTCTAAGATCCTAAATGAGTCCAGGACTCAAAGACTAATGTCGTTGGTAAGAATAAAAAAAAGAAGTATTTTATTTGACTGATTTTATTTAAATTGTTTGATAGTGTTTATTTTTTGACGTTTTTTATGGTATCTAGTTCTACGATCTTCTAGACTTGTAAGTCCCAAAGTATTTAGTAAATCCTCAAATAAAGCGTTCCTCAACGATTTGACCAATTTTGTTTCCCTCCTTTGCACCCTCTCCAAAATTAATATGTCGTACTTTGTAGCATGACTCAATGCGTATTCAAGATGTGGTCTTACGAGACTGGTGTATAAAAGTTTCAGCGTAGCCTGATCTAAGCATACTAATGAGTTCTTGATTTTTCCAATTTTTTCCTTCATTCCATAAAATATTTTCCATTTTCTCTCTGTTTTTTCCAATGGACATTGTTTGACACTTTAAAACATTTAGTTTCGTGGACCATCTATTTGACCGTTCATTCAATATGTCTAAATCTTCCTGTAATTGCTTTGACATCTTCTCAGCTTTGTTATTTATGACTCTGATCATTTTAAGATCATTTGTTTAACCCAGGCATGGGCTACGAATATTGTCTAACAGATCGTTTATATACAAAACTGATAAAATAGGTCCGAGAACCGACCCTTGAGGAACTCCACTTGTAACTTCAATCATCTCTGACGATATTTCGCCAAGGACAATTTTATGTTCTCTGTCTATTAGAAATCATTTTATGCACTCAAGAGGCTCACCAACTGTACCATAAGCTTTTAACTTGGCTAATAATTTTGTTATGTGTCACCTAATCAAAAGCCAAAGAAAAATCAATAAACACAGCATCAATATACAGTCAATAACCTATTATCCGTAATCAATTTTCGGACCAGCACTTTTTGATTTTTTACTTTGAGCTTTTTCGCTTCCTACTTTTTAGGCTTTGAGCTTATTAGAACAGCATTACTTCCGTATTACTTCCTGTTCAACCTTAATATACAAACATAAACAATGTGAGTCATTCTGTTATTCGCATTAAAAATGACAAGACCTATTTGTCAAGTCCCTAAGCCTCGCAAGAACGCTAGTAAAAAGTTATTGATACTACGATTGCAAAACGCAAGAAGGTTGTTCTTAACTTTGTTCAGCGGGAGGAGATCATCACTAAGAACAAGAATAGGTACTGCCCGAAAAAACTTTCGCTAGATTATATGGTTGGCTTGAGTACGATTTACGACATTATCGCCAAAGATTCAGCAGAACTTAGCAAATTCAGAAAAGATAATCCAGACAGTGCGATCAGATGCACATTTAAGACTTCAAGCTATCCGCTATTAGTCGAAGCACTCACTTAATTATTATTTATTTATTTGTTTTCTGTACCGATCAAGAGCTCCTTCAGAATAAGTTAAAAATAAAATAAAAAAATAAAATAAAAATAAAATTAAAGTTAATAAAATTAGATAAAAAAAAAGAATCAAAATAGAGTGAATAAGCTAAAAAAAATTAAAGTTGAAAAGACAAAAATTGGAAAAGATTGTTACATGTGGCACATGTTTAAATAGTTCAAGTTTCAGGAAAAAAAGAAGAAATATTAAGTATTCAATATATCTTGATTCGAAACCTTCTTTGTATTCCTCCACCAGTCTTACAACCAATGGAATAGAATGACTCAGTCCTATCCCAACATATCTCTCACTCAACTCAAAAAGCCGATTTGAGACTGTTAGTAATTTTAGTTTATTAAAAGCTTCATGTTGCACGATGTTGGAGCAACTTAATTGTTTCTTTGTTCTAATTAAACACTCTTAATCAATTAACACTGTGTTTACCCCTCTTTTCGTTATCAAATCGTGTTATCCGAAAAATTTATTATCCGGAAGACTTTGAAAAAAAGGCTCGAATCTCATTCGGGATAACTGGTTATTGACTGTAGTTACCTTTTTAAATCTCACTAGTAACCATATCAATAAAATCTAACAAGTTTGTGTTGCATGATTTGTTTGTCATAAACCCATGCCGTTTTTCGCTTATTAATTTATTTACAACTATAAAAGCTAAAAGCTCATCTCTCATTGAATACCCAACTCCATTGTGTAATTGCTACCTTACTATTGATTCTTTTTTTCCTGAAACTTGAACTATTTAAACATGTGCCACATGTAACAATCTTTTCCAATTTTTGTCTTTTCAACTTTCATTTTTTTTAGCTTATTCACTCTATTTTGATTCTTTTTTTTTATCTAATTTTATTAACTTTAATTTTATTTTTATTTTATTTTTAACTTATTCTGAAGGAGCTCTTGATCGGTACAGAAAACAAATAAATAAAAAAAAATAAATAATCTCACTGACCTAAAACTCTCTTTATCATATATCTATTTTGTATTCCAGGTTATTAACTCTTACAAACTTTATTTTTTTTTATTTTTTTTTTCCTTATTTTTTGATTTTATTTTACTTAACTTTTTTTAATTTTTAATTTTACTTAACTTTATTTTTTATTTTTATTCTGAAGGAGCTTTAGCTCGGTACAGTTAACAAATAAATAAAAAAAAAATAAATAAAATCTCAAAATTCTTTTATTTTATTTTATTATCATAAATAAAAAAAAATAAAAACAATGAATGTTGTTACCCAAAAAAATTGAAAATCCCCACCGTTGTTGGACTGCTCATGCTTACTCCTAGTTCGGCTTGAATCGATTTGATTCGGTTTGGTTCAAAAAAAAAAACTTATGAGATAATAATTTTATTTTATATTTCTTTTTTTTTTGTTTTTTGAAACATTTTATTTAAGCTTGACAAAGGAGCGAAAGCTCGAGCCAATATTTATTTATTTATTATTTATTTAAATAAAGACGTTTATACATTCCATTCTAAAAATTCTTTCCATTATGTTTCCAAAAATAGATGTCAGAGAAACTGACCTAAAATTGGCAACCTCTACCTTTGAAAAGGGTGACTCATTTGAATTTTTCCAGCGGTTGGATAGAACACCCTCAGCAAATATTTTTGTGAAAATTCTAGATAATGGTAGGGAAAATGAAGTTGAACAATTTTTGACCCGAAAATTTTGTCCTGTCCAGGCGATCTGTATATATTTAGTTTATTTAAATATTTAGCGATATTCAACGGGCTAAAAATTGTAAAAGGGCTTAACTTAAATGTTTTGTCGGTTCTAGGTGGCAGCTATTGTACTTCTGAAGGATTATCCTTCGTAAAAACCAACATGAAGTACTCGTTTAAATGATTGGCAACAGCCCGGTTCGGTCCGTGATTAGAGTTTATATAATTTCAAAAAGAACAAATGACAAATACATTTTAGAAAAGTTACAGGTTTTGAACTGTCCACTCCTGCAAATTCTTTGAGGCAAGTGACAAAAGAGTTTTAAATTCAGATATTCTTGAGCTTTCAAAAACGACATCAACCTATTCTTACGAAAGGTTTGTTATCAAAGTATTTTTGTGACTGAAACAATTTTTAAGTACAATCTAGCCTCGATTTTGTCGACGCACAGCGTAAAATGAAAATTGTTGACAAAATCAAATATTGACATAATCAGAAATTTTAATTTGTCAGTATCTGTTGGCAAAATTAAAAAATTTATTTAAAAAAATTTTATTGAAATATTTAACAAATAATCTGAAAAAAATTAAATTTAGCTTTTTTATGGTCAAACGGAGTTTCAAAAATTTTATCTTAAAATTTATTCAATAAATCGAGCTTTTCATCAGATTCTTTACCACATTTTTTGGTACAACAAAGCTTTAACTTTTCTACCATATCTAAAGCTTCTAGTCTCGTAATTTGCCTAAATTCATCGCCTGTTGCTTCGATTTCGTCTTCTTCATCTTCAATTCCGATCTCAATTGAACCTGGATTTGCCATAGTTAAGATTCAGTCTGTTTTATTTGTACAAAAACCTCATTTTATGTGGTAAATCCACATCATAGCTATTTTATTTTATAATTATTATTATAAATTATTGTCTTTTTGGACAAATTCTTGTTAATTACCATCCGGAAAGAACTTTTCCTGTTTTTCCATGTAGAGTAATTATTCAGGAACGGAAGATCAAATCTTCACCTAATTCTCAACTACAATCAAAGCATTTTTCCAGTCATTTTTATTGCTTAACATGATCGTGAGAAATAAAAATAAAAGTCCCGACTTGGACTTAATTCTACATAAAACTTTAAACAGGAGTCCAAAAAGTAAAAAAGAGCAAAAAACCAACTTTTTTACATATTTCTAACAAGTTTTTTGGAAAAGAGGAAATATTAATTACACAAAAAATTTATTAATATCAAAAATTTTTTTTTTCACATTCAAAAATAAAATAATGAATTGTACAATTTAATTTATTAATAAAACAAAAAAAGATTAGTCTTACAGTAATAAAAATTATTGTCACAGTAAAAAAATTTAATTAATCTTTATTTAAAGCTGACGATGCATTTTTTGGTCTACCTCTTTTTTTCAAATAAACAAATTTAGTTACACCATTATAGTAGCCCAAATCGAGCTCAAGAAAATTACTTAGGTAAAACAAATGAGCACAAGTGGCTCTATCTATATAAACACTGCAAGTACAACTTAAATCAGACAAGCTTACTCTAAACATCGTTTGGCTGTAATTCGGATTGGGTTGCCATTTGAAATTGTACAATTAATCAAAATTATTGTATAAATAATAAAGAATGTTGTTCATTTAATTTTGTGCGATTCAGTTGTGATATTAATTTTTCTATTTACATAATTCATATTTTTATTGTGCAATTCAAACATTAATATTGTGCGATAAATTCTTACTCTTTTGGAAAACCGAAGATGCCACTAGATAGATCTTGAAATATTCTTGGCTTTGGCTTTTACAGATCAAAAAAAGGTCAAAGATTCGAAAAGTGATGCACATGGGAGACTAACAAGTAATTGCCAACTACACAGTTTTCAAGTCACTGCAGAATAGTCAACTATAAAGCTACGATAATGATTAATAGCTCAAATACAAGAGCGCAAAAAGTTCTACTTAAAGCTTTTTCCAGGAGTCCAAAAAGTCAAAAGACAAGAAATAAAGTTATAATTTTTTTAATGACTTGGACTTTAATTTATGACTTTTCAACAACTCTGTATCTAATAAACTGTATTTCTAGCCTTACAGTGGTGTTCCGGATTTAGTAATTTACGTAAAATTTGGTAAATTTAGATCATTTTACGAAAATTTATGGAAAAAAAATGTCTAAGAAAATGAAATAATTTGGCACTTTTTTAAAAAATAATGAATTTTTCTATCTTTCAATATTTGTTTTCAAAATTATGTATAAAAAAAATTTACCATAATTTACGTCAATTTTGGTAAATTTTTTTTAAGGTATAAAAAAAAAAGTTTTAAATAGTTTTAATGCTTTTTAATTGTTTGACCAAGCTCTTTGATTTTCTATTACTTTAATTAATATCTAGGTTTTAATTTAAATTAATTATAATTTTACTTTTTATTTTCAATTTTAACCTTTTCCAAATGTTTCAAAATTTACGTAAATTTTTGTAAATTACTAAATCCGGAACACCACTGTAACTTTATTGTATCTAGTTTAATTGAAAATTATAAAGAATTTCCGACGGGGCGTCAAAGGGAAGATGGTACATAGACTTGATTGAGATATTTTGAAGTACTTGTAACCTTTGGATATTTGTTTTTGATACTAGGTTTATAATAAAAAAACTTTAATTTATAATTGTTTAATATGACTCTTAAACAACTCTGATCTTAAAATTGATCAAGAGAAAAATCTTGCCATTTATTAATAAAATGTCCAGAAAAATTCATTTCCTTTTCAACAATTTTGCACAAATAAAGAAATTAAATGTTTTAGGAAAAAAAAATTCAAAAATCAATAACGTTAAAATGATCACTCAACTGTTTCAATGGCAAAAAAATAAGCACCAATTTAAACTCCAAATTGATTATTAAATATTCATTCGTTTGGCCTCATTTAAGCATGCACAAAAAGCTAGTCAAAATTTCTCTTTAATCATTGACATAAATTAATTTTTTCCACAAACTCTATTGTTGCTGAAATTACTGAAAATAGAATTACTCAATTTACCATAAAAGGTAAACTAAAGATAAATTAAAAAAAGAAAAAACTAATAGTCACATGACTCGATTAATATAAGTGTAGATAAATTTTCTTTTTCAAAGATAATCTTCATAATATTTTTTAGCAAGCCATTTATTCGAGCATTTCTCTCTCTTTCTTTCTCTCAAGTTTTAACTACCCCGATCAATCACACACTCTTCTCATTTCGGAGGGATATTTCTCAACTAAAAAAAAACATCACCATCAACACTCTCAAATCATTTAGACTAAAATGAGCTATTCATTGGTAAACATATTCGCCTCACTGCCACGTACCACCCGCGGCGCATTCACCAACATCAGCACAGACCCGAAGGGCAACAACTTTTTGTACGTGAACGGCAACAGTGTGTTCATACGCAGCATCGACGAGCCGTTCCAGTGCGACGTGTACACCGAGCACTCTCAGCCGGTAAACGTTGCCAGGTACTCGCCGTCAGGCTACTACATCGCCTCGGCCGACCAGTCGGGCAAGGTGCGCATCTGGGACACGGTCAACAAGGAGCACTTACTGAAGAACGAGTTTCAGCCGCTGAGCGGCGCTATCAAGGACCTGCAGTGGTCGGCGGACAACCAGCGCATCTTGGTGGGCGGTGAAGGACGCGAAAAGTTCGGCCACGTCTTCAACGCGGACACAGGCACCAGCACTGGCGAAATAATGGGCACCTCAAAGCCCATCAACTCGGTGGACTTCAAGCCCACTAGGCCGTTTCGATGTGTGGTCGCCAGCGAAGACAATTCGCTGTGCTACTTCGAAGGCCCGCCATTCAAATGGAAAAAGACTCTCAACGAGCACCAACGTTTTGTCAACGTGGTCCGCTATTCTCCGAACGGCGAGCAGTTCGTGTCAGGCGGAGCCGACGGCAAGCTGTTTGTGTACGATGGCAAAACAGGCGAACTGTCCGCGGAGCTCAAAGACCCGCAGGCCCAGTCGGCCCACGCCGGCGGCATCTACTCGCTTTGCTGGGACCCCGACAGCCGACTTGTCCTAAGTGTATCTGGCGACAAGACAGCCAAATTGTGGCATGTCGAGCAAAAAAATTTGGTCAGAGAATTTAAATTTGGTGACGGCATCGAAGACCAACAAGTCGGCTGTCTATGGCAGAAAAATCATGTGCTGACAATTTCTTTGTCTGGTCAAATAAATTACATCAACCCCAACGCTGGTGCCGACGAGAAGTTCACAGTGCGGAAATTGAAGGGCCACTCGAAGAGTATCACTGCGTTGGAGGTGGCGTACCCGGGCGCCGAGGAGCCGCTCATCATCAGCGGCTCGCATGACGGCGTCCTCGTCTACTGGAACTCTAGCAACGGTCACATGGACTATGTGCAGAGTGGAGCAGTTGGCGCGCACACAAATCAAGTGCAGTCGATCCGCTTTGACGCTGCCAAAAATCAGATCATCACGTGCGGATTCGACGATGTGGTCAAGTTCATTGACATGGCCGAAATGAAGTACGCCGCCGAGCTGAGAATGAACTCGCAGCCGCAAGGCATTGACGTCAACGCAAGCTATGCAGTAGTGGCGTGCATTAATCAGCTGGTCTTGGTCAAAAATGGCCGACAGTGTGCACTGCACCAAATAGACTACGAGTCAACAAGCGTTTCGATCATGAGGAACATGAATCATGTGGCCGTGGGCGGAAAGGACAACAAGGTGCATTTGTATGAGGTGGTCAATGATGGGTTTGTGTCGGTGGCGGAGCTGTGCGAGAGGGACTTTGTGACCGCGGTGCGCTACGCACACAATGATGAGTACTTGGCCGTGGCCGACAATGCCAAGAATGTTAAGTGCTACAAGTTAGAGGGCAAGAGCTACAGCGACGTGACCAAGGGTCTGTGGCAGCACCATGCCGGCAGAATAACTAGTTTGGCATGGTCGCCCGATTCCGCCCATTTGGCCACTTCCAGCGTCGACACTCACTCTTATGTGTACACGCCGGCCAAGATAAACCACTATGTTCACATAAAAAATGCGCACCCTCTCAATCCGTTGACCGCAAGTGCATGGCTGGACAATTCTAGCCTTGTCACTTCAAGTCAGGACTGCTGCATTCGAAAATGGAAGATTAATTTTTAGTCTCTATTCTTTAAAAGATCAATTGAATTGAATTTTTTTTCTCTCTCTTTCACTCTCTCTTTCACTCTGCCTTCTTTTTTTTTTTTGTTTAATAATATTGAATTTTTTTATTCTTCATGATAAGATGAGATTCAAAAATCGTAGATAATTTATTTAATAAATTTTTTTTTTTTTTAATTTAATTTAGTGCAAAATTTTTTAATAAATATTTTAGATTAGTCAAATTTCATTTTTAGTCGATGGATTTTCTCAAAGCATCGACTAAAATTGCTAAAAATATTAAAGGCTGATGTGTCATATGAATTTTATTATTTTTAAAACTATTTAGATACATTTTTGATTCTTTTTTTTGTTCAAAAATTAAAAATGATTTTTTTTGTTTCATTCAAAATAATTATTTTTAGGGATTTCATCAGTTTGAAAATAATTTTTGTTAACCTAAGCAATAAAAACTTGAAAATGATCTAAAAAAACTATAACATATTAGCTATTTTGGGGTCTCCCCCAATAGGTGACCAAGCGGTCACGAAATATGTGACCAATTCAATTTCTCTCATTTGGTGACCAACAGTGGTCACGTATATTTGACCATGGAAATAGGTGACCAATATTTTGAAGACAACGGTCACGAAATGAGTACATAGGTCACCAAATGAATATCAATGGTCACCAAATGAATGACAATGGTCACATGAATTTAATAAAATATTATTACAAAATTTAAGTTAATTTTATAAAATGAATTTTATTTACTTATTATTATTAATTTCAAATTTTTATTATAATGATTTTTTTGATGAAACAGCAAATTTTATTAAAACTATTCTAAAAATTAAAAATCAAAAATGAATGAACAATTTAAAGATTCCGAAGAATATAATATTTTTAATATGTTACGCGAAATTGGTGCAGTGCATGTTTCACAAGTCTGTTCAAATCAGAAATTTATGAAAAATTGTCAAACACTGTACCAACATGTTCAAAAGTAACAGAGGATTAAGTTAAAAGGAACTTAAACGGTAAAAAAATCCTATAAAATGTGACTTATGTGGTGAATACATGAATGGAGAGTAAGGTCTAAAGATTCATTAGAGTAGAAAACATAAAAATTAATTTTTTTTATTTTATTTATTAATAAAAATGTATTTTTAAACATTGAAAATACATTTTTATAAACATTGATTTGCTTCGATTTTCATAATAAACTAAATTAAAAAAAATTTTTTTCTTTTTTAATTTAAGTGGTCACGAAATGACGTCGATGGTCACATAATGAGTTTAAGTGGTCACATAAACTACATGTTGGTCACCAAAATAATTTAATTTTAAAATTTATTTAAATATTGGTCACCTATTTCCATGGTCAAATATACGTGACCACTGTTGGTCACCAAATGAGAGAAATTGAATTGGTCACATATTTCGTGACCGCTTGGTCACCTATTGGGGGAGACCCCTATTTTGCTACGAAAAATCATTGATCATTCGATTACTCTTTGTTGTAAAAGAATACTTAATAAACTATGTCTTCTTAATCCATACAAGAGTTAGACAAGCAATATAAATATGTCTCTTAATTTTTACTCATAATTGAAAGAATAAGAAATAAATCAAAATTATTATAATAAACTGGAACAATTTCCAGGCATATTTATAGCATTAAGAAACGGGTGCCCATTAATGCTTGTCCGAAACTTCAATTACAAAAAAAATTATGATCAGATTAAGATAAAATTATGAAAATTTACAGTCTTATACTAAATTTTGTCTTTTTTTCAAAATAATAATGGTTTTTTAAATTTTTTAATTTTTTTGCATGCTATATGCTCAGGTGTTACACATACCTTGACCCGAAATTGTCCTCGATGTTCAAGAAAATTAAAATACCAGTATTATATATCAATTAATAGATAATTTTATCTTGATCAAAATGAATCATTGCTTGTTTTAATCGGATGATTTTTTCAGGAGTTAGAATGAAAAACAACAAAATTTTAAGGTTTTAAGGAAAAATTGAAAATTCAGTAAAATGATCGGTTTTTCAAATATCTTTCTATCAGAAATTCTTTATTTAATTTAATGCAAGACGAACACATCCGGTTATTTTTCTTTTAGACGATTTTGGTCTTTATCAAATAATGATAGATGACATTCGTCGGTTGTCTATGAGACATTACAGTTCGTCAAGAAGTCCATCGTTTCCAGTAGATTGGTAAGGTTCGCGCATAGTAAAACGACAGCAGTATCATAATCCACAATTTTTGATAGCATATTCGTAATATACGAATATGAAAACCTAGGAAAACTTCTTTCTATAGGGAGGGGGGAAAGATTTTTGACTAGAGGATCTTGAAGTTTGATAGTTTTTGAAATTTTTGAGATGAGTTTTCATTCAAAAGTTCCTATATCTATATATATTTTTAAAGAGCGCAAAATTTTCTATTAAATGATATATTTTTCAAGTATTTTAAGTGGAATTAAGTTGCACTTTAAACCAAAAAAACACATTTTTTTGTGCTTTTTTCCAGTTTTTTTGATTCTCGTCTGAAGATTGACCCAAGACCCTAACTTTATTATTTAAATTATAAAACCAGACAAAATTCTGAACAAATCTTTTATATTAATAAACTTTTAGAAATTCTTAGATGCTCTTGTGTTTTAGCATTAGATTTGCCAGAGAAGTATGTTTTAAGATTTTGACCGTAGCTCAATCCATTTTTATAATCTTTCAAACAACGCCAAAATCTTCTGATCAGTTTGTTATCTATTTCATTTCTAACAAATTCTCTTCTAGAACTCTCTAATAATCTTTTCATTGAATCAAATGTCTGATTTGATGACCTTCTAATAAATTGCTTTTGATAGCACCATAATCCTTCTATTGGATTCAACTCACAATGATACTTCGGAAGGAAAATTACTTTGATGCTGTATTTTGTTCAAAGAATTTCGAGTTTCTTGTTGGTTAAATGCTGGATGATCGACCAACATTTTTTTAATATCATCTAACATTTTTTTTAATTTCAAGATCATTAAAATAAAGTAAACTATTTTATTTATGTTATAAAAACTTTGTTAATTCTAAAAAGAAAAACCGGGCCCGGTTGTCGTCGTAGACTGAACACCGGGCGGAAATATAAATCACATTATATAAAAGAAATATGAGGAAAAATGAAATAAATAAAATAAATAAATATAAAATATAAATGTTACCGAAAATTTCTATAACACGTAAATTTGAAAACTTACTGGTCTAGCAGTAAAAATGTTAAACATAAAAAAATGAATAAATTTTTAGATATTTACTGATATTTCTTTTGTATAAGTAATTTACTGAAACGAGTTTAGTAAATTTCTGAAACGAAACTTATATTTTCAAAATAAAAAATAAGAAATATTTTTCTCTTTGAGTTTTAGGAATTTACTTAAATCTTTTTAGTTAATTACTGAAATAGTGTAATCAAAAATTTATTTGTTTTTGCAGCTTGAATTCCCTCCATGACATCTTGAGTTATACAAATGGGATTTTTTGCAACCACATCGATTTGTCATACAGTGCAGTTGCATTTTACCATGCCTTGAACATCAAGCATGTTTCTGGAAAATATTTCTTACTTCCTGTCATCATTTTTTGTGCTCGTTTTTGTTGATTATCACTTACATTATTTCTTATAACCAACAAAGAATTGGCTTTATCGATAATATCATAAATAGGAAGATCTTCGTTTGATCATAATTCTTCAAATTTTAGTATATTACTGAAACTTAAAAAAATGTTTTACATAATTACTAACTGAAAAGTAAATTTAAAAAATTACTAGTAAAAAAACAAAACATAATTTTATTCCTATTTGTTTTACATTTTTACTGATAGAACAGTAAATTTACAAATTAACGTGTTATATAAATTTACTGTTACATAAATATGAAATACGCGTGCATGCAACTGCACAGCGAACCGCGTACATACACAGTGATGTCTTCATCACAATCATATCCCAATTCTTTTGCTATTTTTCTAAGAACTTTACTCCTTCCTTTATTAGGTCCTGAATCAAAGTAAAAATCAAGCGTTTCTTCTTCATTAGCTGTATTAATCCAAGAAAATTTTTGATACGGACAAGAACCGCAAATTTCAGTCTAATTAATTTTAGAATTATTTAAATTTATTGACTCTAAGAGTTTTAATTTACCTAAAATCATTTAGCCTAACTGTTAATGATGTATGAGTTGTTGCATTGTTTACTAAAACTTCAATATCATGAAAAATTAAATATGTTAACACTCATATCCTTACCGAGCTGAAAAAACGTTCAAAAACAACTCATTTTATAAGTTTAACAAATGATAGGTGGGCATCATGTCACAATTAAACGTATCTTTTCATTTTTTTTCAAAACTGTGCATTAAGATCATGTGATTTGGGTTTTAGATATATGACTGCGTGAGAACATAAAAGTGAAATTATTAAATGATTGAGATTTTAAGTGAGCAAGGAATTACCGAAAAAATTTTGGAATTGCAACAATAGTGCAGTAGTTAAAGCATCCAGACCTCTGAAAAAATAAATTGTGTGTCTTCCTTTCGGTTGCATGGGACATATATTCCAGCTTATTGAAAAAAAGTATTGAATAACTTTAAGTCTATCGGACCTAGCCAACTAGAGGAGTTCGAAAAAATTAACTAAGCTTTTTTTAGCTCAAATCTACGTATCTGTACGAGTCATGAGTCGCTTCTTGTTGCAGCTTATTAATGATCTCAAAAAAGGACTTTAGTATTCCAAATTTTCAAATTTTCATAAAATTTGTTGATTTCATTCATTTTCTGGATGATATCTTCATTCGCATTTAGATTTTGCACCTTATATTTTGATTTAAAATTGACACCTGTCTCTTTCTTACTTTTATGTGCCGATTTAGGTTAAATACCCGGTAATCGGTTGTGCATTTTGAGTAAGATTTTCAAGACCAATAATTACATTAAATTTGAATTTATCCGTAAATTCAAGTTTATTCCATTCATAGAAATGAATTTTTTTATATTTTTTTTTTATCCATTGTTGATGCTGAGTCTCATATCTTTTTTATGTTTTGGTTAAATCTTAAACTTATTCCTAAATTCAGGTCATTTGTTTTTATAAAAATCAAAAAAATCTCAATTATCAAATTCAAATTATTTCTAAGCAACCAGCACTTAATTGTCTACCAGGAACTCTATTTGAAACAGTACTTTCATATCCAAAAGAGATCAAACGGTACAAAAAGCCTAAAAATCGCCCGGTCTTGTATTCTCACGTCTGTTTTTTAAGAGATGTTCCTTTTGCTTTCTTTTTAATTTCTAAAAATTGTCTAAAAATTGTTTAATCAAAAAATTGTTTAATTAAAAATTTGTTGCAAACTTAAAAAGATTTTAACTTTTAATTTTTTTGAAAATATTTACAGTTATTTCAAGCTTAAATGAAGGCGGAACTGTAGTGTAGTTTTAACTGTAGGAAATAAAACATTTGCTTATTGCCACTGAAGCTACCGGTTCAAATCCTAATCAAGACATATAAATGAAACTTTAAAAACTTATGATTTTAGTATTGTGCATCTTTTTACTCATTGATTTGGGTTCATCGCCAAATCATTACACTGGGTAGTCAATCAATTTTCTGAATAAAATAAATACTTAAATTTGCAATAGAAGCGATTTTTGCGAAATTGATGAAAATGGTTACAGAAAAACCAGAAAACTTTGTAAATATTTGGAAAAATTAGAGTTAACGTTTTGATGAAAACTATTGATCTAATAAATTCAGAACCAAAAAATAATATACAGCTATTCTTTTCAAATTTCATTTTAAAAAATAAAATATTTAAATTTATTTAAAATCATTCGTATTTTAATTCAAAACTGTGAGCAAACAAAATTCATAATAAAATTTTAAAGTCTGATCAGAGTTAAAAAAGTATAATAAGAAATAATTGCATAATAAATAAAATAAAAAAATATTTAATTTAGAATAAGTAAACTAAAAAAAGAGGTATTATTTTTTGAAAAAGAATTGCAAATTTATTCAATTTAAGAGCAAAAAATTTAAAATGTCAAATAAGCTTTCTGTCTGCTCTTTTTTAGCTTTAATTAATTTTACGATTTTCTACTTACTTTTACTAGGGACAGTTGGGCTAATATATTTAAATCATTTAAATACCAAGAAAACACAATGTACCATAAAAATATCATTAAATGACTCTACTTCCTATTCTTTCGAGAATTTATTCTCTACCATGTACCCAACAACTTCAAAAAATACAACTTCGGAAACAAGTAATTCAACAACTCCTGCATTAGAACCAACAAATATAAAAGATACAACTTTGGAAACAAGTATTTCAACAACTCCTGCATTAAAACCAACAATTATAAAAGATACAACTTTGGTAACAAGTATTTCAACAACTCCTGCATTAGAACCAACAATTATAAAAGATACAACTTTGGAAACAAGTATTTCAACAACTCCTGCATTAAAACCAACAATTATAAAAGATACAACTTTGGAAACAAGTATTTCAACAACTCCTGCATTAAAACCAACAATTATAAAAGATACAACTTTGGAAACAAGTATTTCAACAACTCCTGCATTAGAACCAACAATTATAAAAGATACAACTTTGGAAACAAGTATTTCAACAACTCCTGCATTAAAACCAACAACTTCAAAAGTTTCAACAAGCTCGAAATGCCAAAATTCTAATCAAGGAAATGACAAGTGTGTCGGGAATTCAGGCAAATGATTTGGTTAGATTTTGGGATGGTCTATTGTCTTTTTAAAAGGTTAAATACAATTTAGAATTTGCAAGATTAAAAAAGAAATTAACCTTTGAAATATTTATATTTTAAATTTTTGTTATTTCAATTTTATTTTAAATACAGCGCTTTATCTACGATTCTAATATTTATAAATAAAATTAATTTTGTGTAATTTTTTTAATTTTCACAGTGTAAAAAATATTTTTAAAGATTTAAGCGAAGCAAATAAAAAAGAAGTTTTATTTTAAAATGGAATTCGAAAGAATTTTTTTCAACGACTATAAAGATTAAAAATTCAAAAAAAAAATTGAGTTTTCATTTTGAATTTAAATTTATTTTTACAATACATTTTTTAAAATAATTTCATTTTTAACTCTTAAATTAATAATTAACCTAATAATAATTATAATTGCTGTTAGAGTTTTTTTAATAGAGTTTTAAAAATTTTTAGACAAAATTTTTTTTAGGACAAAAATTAAATGGATTTTGATTCTCATGAAGTAGAAATCATTTTAATATCTGAACCTGAATTTATTCCCGAATCAATTCGGAATATCATATTTTTTTCAACATTTTGTATAAATTTTGCTTGAATTAGTTATTGTAATATTTTTTTAATGTTTTTTATTGATTATAAATTTTTTTGTTATTTAACAGTTTTTGAATCATTAAATTTATTTTCTTAAAAATTTTAATTTGGAGTTTAATCTTTCAGATTCCAGCTTCTGATCTTATTCTTCTTTTTGCATGTTTTTGTAAAATTCTTTTTTTATTTTTTTTATTTTTTGATCTTTTTATTAGTTTTTTTGCTCTATAAATTCTTCTACTGTCAAAGAACTTTGAAGATAACTGTAAATAACTGTTCATTTTCATTCATTGAACAACAGCGTCATTTTCTGAATCTTAAGTGGTGTAAAAATTTAGATTTTGGTCTTGTCAATATTGATTGTCTATAACATCGAATTTGACACCAATCCCAGGATTTAAATAATCTGAATTATTCAAATAAAAAATTAAGTCTTAATAGTTATTTTAATTTTGTTGCTTTATTATAAAATTTAATAATTTTTCTTATATGAAATCAACAATTCATTTACGCACCTTTGAATTTCAATTAAAAACAGGTGTCTTTCACTGCTCAATCAATCCCCGCTTGTTCAGTTTTTGAATTTACAATATCTCAAAAAAAAATATTGTAGAACAGGTCGAGTGTAAAAAAATAAGCTTAGTATTTATTTAAACCTTTTATTTTAAATGAGTTTAGAAATAACAACTGAATCTCTTTTCTATTAAAGTAACAATTAATATTTATAGTCTGATTATGTCACCATACTATATTCCTCCTTCTTTAGAGTGGAATTTGTCCTCAATTTCATAAAATATCTAAAAAGATTTCAGAACAATGCCAAATGAAAATTTAATTCTGCCTATTCTTTTATCTAAAACCCATTAAAAACTAAATAATTAATTAATTTAGTGTCAGACAAAATGTTTTGTTTATTTATTTTATTGTTCGAATTTTTTTTTTATGCTCAAAATTTTATTTCAAATTAAATATGTCTATTTTTTTATTTTTGTGTTCAAAATTATTAAAAAAAAGTTTAATATAAAAAAAAATTGATAAAAATAAACCATCTTTTTCTTCTGTATAAGTTCGTAAATTTCGGACTCGCTCACCATTCTATTAATACAACATCTGGTGTATTAATAGGTAAGTAAGTGAATTCGACCTCCGTTGAGCTAGAATTTCGCTCAGTCTCAGTTGGGTCAGAATTTCTTAATTAATTGACGAGAATTTTCTTGCTTAATTGATAAGTTTATTTTTCTGACATTAAAATAAAAAAATAAGCAATAAAAAAAGTTTTAAAGGTAATGAATAGCCTTTATTTTCTACGTGCTTACTAAGCTTTCAATATTTCATATTACTAAGCTTTCAATGTATCATCAAAAAAAGGTCCTCAGATTTATCTTATCTCTATCTTTAAAAAATATTTTTTACTCTAGATAATTATCAAATCATGCTAGCCATATATCTTTATTTGTTTCCAAAATAAAAACTGATGTGGTGCTTAAGCTTAGATTGCCATAATTAAACTTTTTTAGCTGATGCTTTTTCCATTTAAACACTTTGTTGTTTCAGCTTCCTTATTCTCCAAATGGAAAATTTGATTTTTCCAAATATTGCTAAATAAAATTTTTTCTAATGTTGAATGAAATTGTTCCTTCCATTTTCCAATTTTTTCGCTCATACTTAAAATCAAACTTTTGGATTTATATATTAAAAATCACGCGTTGAAACATCAATCCACGATCTTTGCAAAAAATCGTGCGTCTTCTCTTTCCTTTCACTGATAAATAAGCATAGCTTAACAGCTGCAACCAAAGTAGTAATGACCGATTGTGTGAATAAAAAGCTTATTATTTAGTAAAACACTTTATTTAAAATAAGTTTAGGTAAATGCTCCTCATAAATTATAAACTAAATAAAATCCTTATTCGAATCCAAAATTCAAAGAAATAAAAGACGAAGATCGCTTTTTTGCTAGTTTTAAACCACTTATCAACAGTCTTTCAAACACCTTACTTATTCAATTTTCTTTTCTTGTCAGAACTTTCAAAACTTAAACATTTATCACCTGTAATATATTTTTTAAATTTTTTTTATTATTTTAAAGTAAAAACCTATAAATATTGTGTTTTATTTTAAATTTACTATATTTTAATCAGAAAAATTATGGGCATATACAAAACAAATCTAAAAATCATTAGATAAAACGTGTCATGTCACGTTAACTTTCAAACGATTGTATAAAATGCAATCAGACGAAATTACTAACATAAAATGAAAGCATAATTTAGTATGGTATTATTTTTTAAATAAAAATTATTGATTGAATGTTTTATATATTATTTTTATATTTTTATAAAATAAAATCAAAAGGAAATTACTTTATTTAAATCAATTAACATTTAACCAGATATATTCTAAATAAAATAATTTTTTTGAAATCGTAAATTTGACACATACGGAGAAACAAAACCTTGATTAATCAATTCTTTTTTCTTTTTTGTTTTTAATACAGCCGCTTCGTTTTAATTAAACAATTCTGGTATTTTAGTTCGTCCATTATTAAAATAAAAGTTAAAAATTACAAAAAAAATTAATCTAAGATTTAAATGATTTCTAACAATGATTTAGTGTAGGAAAAAAAATTAAAATCATTTAGAAAATGTTACCGTTATAAATTATACAATCATTAATTTTTCTATCTTTTTATGATAGTAGTTTTGTCCGATTGGATATTTTATAATCATATGATGGCTAACCCGACAAGACCAAAAAAACAACAACAGCGTCGACAATTTTATCTTCTTTACTGCTTACTTTTGTTTTTTCTCATATAATAATTTCTTTGGTTAAGGATTCTGAAATTATAAAAAAAATAAAAAAATACAGTATGACAAGAAAGTTTAGAACATTTCAAAAAAGTTTAAAAAAAAATTTTTAAGGAGTAAAAAATTAATATTTAAATCGATTTACATATAATGTTTACTTTACCATCGTAAAGATAATTTTATTAGCTTTTTTTTGATATTAAGATTGTTCTAAAAAAAAACTGAACACTCATGAATCCATTTAAAAAAGGAACAGATAAAATTAAACAAAAAAAAATATTCTACAAAGTTAAGAACAATTTTCCTAAAACTTTACCACACCGTGACAATCCCTGGCCATTTTTTTTTCTCACAATGCTTGAAATGTCTTTTCATACTGTTTACTTGCACTTTTTACGTTTGATTTATTATTTTTGGATTTTAAAATCGGTAATTTTATTTAGTTGTACCATTTTGGCGTTTTTTCCATAAAAATGGCCAAAAAAAAAGTATCTGAGGCTCAAAGATAGCGAATAATTGTTCAATTAAAGGATAAGGCCAAATCTCAACGAGAAATTAGCAGTTTAAGGAAAATTTGTGATTACTACAAAGCGAAATTATGAAAAGACATCCGTGTTCAAAGAATTAACAAGGTCTGGTAGACCCCGAAAACTTACCAGTCGAGATGAGTCGAACATTTTTAGAAACCTTCCTTTTCTTTTAAAGAAATTTAGTGTTAAAATATTCGCAGATGACACAACTATTAGTTATTCTGAAAAAGACTTAGAGACTGTATTAGCTTATTTTCAATTGTCTTTTAATATTTTAAAAGATTGGTGTTTTTACAATAAGGTCGATATAAACTGGTCGAAAACGTTCTGTATGATTTATTACAAAAAGAAATATTATTGCTCCTGAAACAATACACTTATGTGGAATAGAAATAAAAGTTGTGAAAGAAATCAATCTTTTAGGTTTTATGATTGATCATAATCTAAATTTCTCTAAACAAGCTTGCAGTATTACTCTTGCTGTAAATAAGAAATTGTTTAGTATTAAAAGACTCTTTTTTTTGTCAACTTCTTTCAAAGTTCAGTTTTTTAAAACATTTATCCTACCTTATTTTGATTATTGTTCAACTCTCTTGTTTTATTTTTCAAAAGAGGCAATAATTAAACTGGCTAAAAGTTATTATTTTTCTATTTTTAAATTGTTTAAGTTTAAATTTGAATCGAAAAACTTTAATGATGTTAATAATTAATCAATCCTACAAATAGCTATAGACTGCTAGCCTCTGATTTTAGTTCTAAATTTCCAAATGTGACTGTTAGTAAAGACACTGCAAGAAAAGTTCTATTAAACAAAAATAAGGCCGCTAATAAGTGATGTCCGCAAATTTAATAAAATCTACCACAAAAATATAGGTTTCATAATAAAAATAATAAAAATAAAACAATGACCTGATGGGTCTTTATCAAAACAAGAGTGCAAGCAGTTTTTGTTGGGGATCGAAGAAATGCCCTGGAATGAGTTTGATCAAATGATTTCATCTATAAAAAGCATTCGAATACTCACATTTAACAAGCAAAATTGGAAATTAAGTCGATGTACTTGTTGTGATTGGCTCAAGAATTATGTTTGTTCGCATATTATTATATGCAGTTACCGTCTTCTTAATAAGTTTTAAAGAAATCGCTATGAATGTTCCAATAGAGAGAAAAAGAAAAGTTGATGCATCAAAGAAAAACTGATCATGTAACCAAAAAAATATAAGTTTTTCATAAAATATTGGATCGATCGAAAAGGCTCAAATGGTGCAAAGAAGGACAAAGAAGGACTGTTAATGACTGGTCAAAAATTGTTTTTAGTGACGAGTCTAATTTCAAAGTATTAAACAGAAAATCAAGAGTGTTTGTAACACGTTTTTCAAACGAAAAGTATCATCCTAAGTTTTGTTTACCAAAGTAACAAAATGGTGGAGGTTCGGTTGGTATTTGGGGATTTATTAATTAAAAAGGTACTGGATGCTGCTCCATTTATGCAGGCAGAATTAATCAATTTGTGTACATAGACACTCTGGAAAATAACTTATTACGATCAGTCGTGATATTTTTTGATCAGAATCAAGACTATATTTTTCAGCAGGATGGCGCTAGTGCACAAACTGCTCATTCCGTTCGAGATTTGTTTCAAGAAAAACAAATAACAATTCGTACCTGGTGCCAAAGATCACTTGATCTCAATCCAATAGAGAATTTTTGGTCATATATTGACTAAAAATCAAAAAATCTTTATCTGCTGTATCTAAAGAAATAAACGAAGAAAAGCCTTCCGAAGATATAAGTTTGAATTCGGATGATTTTAGTAAAGCGAGTTTAGTATTGGATTTACTCGAACCGTTTAACCAAAGTGTTTATAATTTTTTTTTATTAAATTTATTAAATTTTAAATTTTTTTTAGGCACACTTGACTTGTCTGGAGGTATCTAAAACTCATATAGCCATCTTTATAAATATTTGACCAATTAATAAAGAATCTTGAAAAAAAATCAAAAGATACAAAATATGTTCATTTAAAATTAACAATCGATGCAATGTTAAAAAAATTAAAGGAGTATTGGATTTTAATAAAACATTCAGCTATGATTTGTGCTATTTTGGATCCTCTGTTGAAAAAAGACTTTTTAGATAAAAAACGATAGAAAACTAGAATTAAGCTTCTTGAAGATTTGCTAAAAGTCTATCAACAAAAGTATCAAGATGTTAATGAAACTCAAGACAAAATTTTAAATAAAACACAGAAAGGTGCGTGATTTATCTATTTTTTTAAAATATTCTTTTAAAATCTGTTTTAAACATAAGCCTTTATCTATGATGGAAAGATTGTTTCAAAATAAAAATTGTTTTTCCGACTCGCGTTCATCGTCAGAGCTTATTCAATATCTATATTCACCAAGTGCCTGGTTTCGATGTGAAAAATGATATTTTTGCGGTCCTATAACGACCTCTATCATAAACACATTTTACATTAAACATTTTTTCATCATAAACTCTAGTTGTATGAGTTCGGGCGTCATCAACGATACAATCTATTTCATGATCTTTAAAATCTTCTTGGTAACGAATTAAAATAAAAAGTCGTTTAAATTTATTAAAATTTGATCATTGTCAAAATATTTTCAAAAAAAGTTCAGCGCCGTACCACCAAAGTCCCAACTCAACTCCGCGACATAACATACGAAGACAGGTGCCTAAAACTGAAGTTGACAACGCTGGAGGAAAAGGAGAGCCAGGGGTGATTTGATAGAAATGTTCAAAATTCAGAAAGGACTGGACACTGTCAAATGGCACTCCTCTCTACAAGTTGGACCGCCCAGAAGCGGGCATCGAGGGCACATCAGACCAGAGCTAGTGAAGGACTGTCTAATCAGACGTAACGCTTTCCGCAACAGGGTAGCAAGAATGTGGAACAAGCTACCCGATTCAGTCATTGACGCACCAAGTGTCAACTCTTTCAAGAAGAGGATTGACGACCAAAGAACAGGCTGCTCATAGGACTCATGTTCTCTTGCTGGAGTCATCCGGCAACTCGCAGTCATCCAACTACTACTACTACTACTACTAATACTATTTATCTTTTTCGGCTCAATCCAGGCATTTGCTGAAAAATAATTAACATCAGGCGATATCTTGTCTTTCAAACCAATACTCATAGGTATATTGTATAAGTATATTAAATATTTAAAGTAAAATCTATTAATTTGTAATGAAATGTAATATTTATTAAAAAAATCAAACAGTTATACAAAAAAAAAAGTAATTTTAATCAATTAATAAAGCTTTTGTTGCCTTATTTGGTCTTCCTCTTTTGCGTTTTTCACCAATCGGTACATCTGTTGCTGCTGGTGGTGGTTTGACATATTTTAATCTAATTGCAAGACCGATTAAATGTTTGCACATGTAATGCTTGAAAAATGTTGGACAGGTCCAAAAAAAGATAAATTTCAAATTTATCAAAACGGGATAGCTTTCTAAAATAAGAAAACGTGATAATTTTTTCGGGGTAAAATAAAACTGTCAATCATTCTATTTGATATTTTAAATAAGCTGTGGATTGTGTAGGATAGTTTAAATTGAACCAAAATTAATACAGAACGTATTAGAATATTTTTAAAAGAATATATTTTAGAAAAGTAAAATAAAAAAAAACAAAAAAAAACAAAAGAAGCTTATAATCATAAACTAAAATAAATTCTCAAACTAATTTTATTTAGAAAAAAAAATATGTCAAATTCTCTTTTAAATGGAACAATTGAGTAGAAAAAATTAATTAATTCGAAAGTAAAAAAAAAATATTCGACTAATTACAATTAAACTAAATTTTGTTTGGATCAAAGTCATCCTCAAACGAAAAGTTAAGCTTATCGACATTGTTGGCCTTGACCGATGGAACAATGGGCATTTGGGCTACTGGCTTGCTGGTTATTTGAAAATTAACCGGCCTGTATCCATTAGTATGGTTGTATTGATTGAAGCTTGAGTAAAAGGGAGTCGGTGTGTACGGGTTTAGCTGCACAGGACGATTTGAATAGGTGGTGATGTGACTGGCAGTGTTCAGAGTTTGAACAGGGTGGCTGGATGACTTGGCTACACTGACTGGCTGAAAAGGCTTTGGAGTCAGGTTGGAGAACTGGTTGATCAATTGGTCCATCGGCTTTGATGCTGTCACACTCAGCTTGCTCGGCTCGCACATTGGATCGAACTCGTTCAGTATTGACTTGAGACTATTGTCTTCGCTGGACTTGACCCAAGTCTCAGACTTGTTTTCACTCAATAGCAAATCGTCAAAGAAATTCTCTAATTTATCTAGTTTTTGATCACCCATTTTGTTTGAAATTGACGTGTCGGATATGTCAATTAAATCTTCGTCTGCTTTGTCCGCAAAATTGTCTTCAAAATATTTTTTTATGTCAGGGTCATTGGACAGGTCAAGGGTGAATCGTTTTTCGGAAAGCTTGGGCTCGTCGGGCAGCGTAGAAAGGCTAGAAGTGGAAGATGAAGAGGAGACCTCTTGGTCAGACGAGTCCGGCTTGGTCTCTATGCTCGTAACTTTAGATTTGTGCACTTTGCACACAAGTTCATTGTCAATGCTGGCCGATTTTTTTATAAATTGATTTCTGGTCTTGATAAAGTTGGTTTTTAGATTAGAAGATTTTTCTTTAGCCTTAAAAATAAATTTTTTAGAAAATGTGTTTTTTTTTATGTGAGTCTTGACGACGGGATAACAATTAAGCTGATGGTCACATCTAATTTCTAAATTACTCTTTATTTTACTTTATTCAAAATCGATCAAGTCTTGAATCTGGAAAAAAAAAAAAGAAAATTTATATTTTTAATATAAGGATTTAGGGATCATCTACTATGTGACTTTGCTAATCTTTGGCAAATATTTTAATCCGTTTAATTAGCCTAAGATCTCTAATTAATAAAATGTTTTCGTTTAGGCCAATACATGATATGTCAATCGGCTTATACTTACTTTGTTCTTAAAATCCCTGAGTTTTTTGTCCTTTGTTAAGGCAAAAATATAAAACTGGGTTAAAAATTTAATTCAAAATCCAAGAGTTGCAAATTTTTTTTTCTTGTTTGATCGAAGTTTGGTCTAATTCGAGCATTTAAGAACTTAATGAATTAATGCTACAATTAAAAGAAGATCATTAGAAAATATAGACCAGTTTTTCAAAGTAATTTTTCAAGCAGGAATAAGTAAAATATAAAAAATAGCCTTTGCCGACTTTTCGGATATTTTTTTGGGCATATTGCTAATTAAATGAGTCTAATAACGGGAAATTACCAGAATAGCAAAAAAGTATTAAAATAAAAAAATTTATCAAATAAGTTTAATTTAAAAAGCATTAATAAAAAAAAAACATTAATTTTAATTTGAATAGCAATAGTGTCACCAGTTTTTTCACTGTTAAAGATTGGAAAAAGAATAAAATAAAAGAGAGCAAAAGAACGAATAATTATGGCTTATATTTTCTACAGGAGCAATTTTGTATTTTTTTATCTATTTTTATTTTATAGAAGCAAGTCGAATACTATTATTTTATTTTTTTATTTATTTGTTTGTTTTCTGTACCGAGCTAGAGCTCCTTCAGAATAAATTATAAAAAAAAATTAAAAATCAATTTAAAGTTAATAAAATAAGATCAAATACAAATAAAAATAAAGTAAATAAGCCTGAAAGAAAATGTAAAGAAAGTTAAAAATACAAATACTCAAATAGGTTGTTACATGTGACACATGTTTACATGAAAAAATAGTAAGGTAGCAATTACACAATGGAGTTGGGTATTCAATATATCTCTTTGTATTCCTCCACCAGTCTTACAATCAATGGAATAGAATGACTCAGTCCTGTCCCAACATATCTCTCACTCAACTCAAAAAGCCGATTCGAGACTGTTAGTAATTTAAGTTTATTTAAAGCTTCATGATGCACCATGTTGGAGGGAGTATCATATTTTAACTTAAGGATAGATCTTACTGCTTTATTCTGAATTGCTTGTAGTTTTTTGATATTGTTTGCTGAAAATGAATTCAAGCAAGGAAAATGTTTTAAATTGTCTAAAATTTATCCGACTAAAGATTTATATAGATTTCCTAGTGTATTTTGAATTAATAATATTTAGCCTTTTGTTGCAGCGTTCTTTAATTTAGTCTACCAGTATATTAAAATTTAACTTAGAATCAAATATAATGCCAAGAAACTTGATTTCTTTTTGGCTCTGTATTCTGTTTCCATAAATTTTTAAGTTTAGATTATCACTCTCTTTTTTGTACCTAGAGAAGACTACTGAACACGACTTTTCAACTGGTATCTTCATTTTACATTTAATAAGCCATTGTTCTAGTTCGTTAGTTCATTTATTTATCTTATTTTCTAGGTTCCCCTTTTTGTTGTAAATGAAGAATACATCTAGATCATTTGCGATATTCATTATTTATTTTATTTCTTTTGGGGATGTCATTAACATATATATTAAATAAAAGAGGACTAGTTACTGAGCCTTGAGAGACACCTGCGCTTATTAGATATCCTAAAGCCTTTTTATTTTTTCTTATCTATTGTTCACCGGTGTCCAAAAATTGGATATTCTTGAATAGACTATTTGTTCCATTAACTTTCCTAAACAACTCGTTATACTAATTGGTTTATAACTAAAAGGATCTAGTAAAGTAGAGGCCTTTTTTTGAATCATAGTAATGTTCGAAGTTTTTCACGCTCTCTGAATACTTTCTAATTTATTAATTTATAGCAGCTTTATTTATTGCAAACAGGAGCAGAATTAATTTTTGAGAATTAAAAATAAGACGATTAGTTTATACTCATCAAGTCTGAACTTTAAATGCTGAAAAATTTTACTCTTTCTATAAACTCTGGAGATCACTGGGTTTCCCAAAAATTGATTTAAGAATTGAAAAAAATGCCTCAAGTGGTCGTTGTAACAAAGCCTTACCAACATTAGAAAAAAATTCAATAAAGCCTTTAAATAAAGAGCTTTTTTTCAATTCCAACAACTTCTAGTCGTGCTGAAACTCCAATTACGACCATAGTCAACACAATTGAGTCAGTTTTTGCACAATTGAAGTTACTCAATCGACTTCTGACACGAATTCGTCGCAAAAAAGAGGCCAAGGTCGTCCAAAAAAACAGTTTCTGTTCAATAAGAAAGTGAAAAACAGAAAAATAAAAATAATTTAACTAAATTATTTAATTGGTAAATTGTAATATGTGTCTTTTTTATTAATATTATTATTATTATTTTTATTATTATTATTATTAATTTCAGCCTCATAGGTATTTTAAAATTAAATATAATTAATAAAATATAAAATAAAATTTAAGTTACATTGAAGACTTTATGTAAAAAATTTAAATTATCATAAACGTGAATATTTTTCTTATTTAAAAAAAATATTTTTGTTTTTAATTGATATAATAATTGCTTCTCTTGTTTCTAATAAATATAAAATTGAATAAAAAATGCTTCTACATTAATTAATTCCTGATATGATCAATAATTAACAATTTTGCACCAGTCATTACTTACAACTTGTCTTTTTCAATAGTCTTTTATATTATATTTTAATTTATTTTTACTCTTAACGTATTTTATTTTATTTTTTCTTAATTCATTATTTTTTTTCATTTTAATTCTAAAGGACCTTTAGCTCGGCAAAGAAAACACAATCAAATAATGAAAAATTATTTTCCAATAATAACTAGCAAAATTAAAAAACATTTTCAAATTACATCATAATTTTAGAAATTAAATCAAACACATAATTTTTCATATTTTTATTTTTAATTTTTTAAATTTTACCTTTTACATGGCCTTTAAGGTGTTCATTGAAATTAATAATTGAATCAAGATTAAGGCATCTTCAAGAGGATGATCGATTTAAAAAATTTATCGCAAGAAATTAAAATTAATCTTTGATGTAATTTAAATCACTGTAATGTCAAATGAAATTTTCCGACATTAAATTGCAGAACCAAATGAGTCGGATTATTGAGGGTTGACAGTAAATATCAAAATATTGTAAAATAAAGAACTTAAAAAATTTAGCTTTCACTGAAGTAGATTATTTTTGTTTAAAAATTTAGTCTATAAAAATTCATCATTCGCTATAATTAAAAAAAAACAACTATTTTTTAAAATTCAAATTTTTCAAAACAAAATTTTGCGAATCATTAAATTTTTCCCGATAAAAACAAGCATCGAAAAGACACTTAAGATCTAAACATGGAAAAAATCGACGACAGAGCCAACGCACTATTTCTAAATTTTAAAAAATTTTTAAAATCAAAAAAAAATCGGCCTAAATAGACTCGCTTTAAAATGGTGCTCAATTAAACTTTTTTTTCCTAACAAGAGGACTGAAAAAAGGGTCTACGCCACTCGGAACCATCCAGGGGTTAACCTCCAAATTATTTTTCAAAAAAAAATTTAAGTCATGATCATTGAGAGAAATTTATCATTTTGTGTAAAAAAATTAAAAATCAAAAATTATTCTGAAGCATTTTTGTCATCTTTTTATCTTGTATTTTTATTTTTTAACTAGTAAAAATTCAAAATAGAACTTCATTCTTTTACTTGGTGTTTTAATAAAATATACAAAAGTATTCATCTACAGTACCGATTTGACAAGTGGATTTCTGGTAATTTTACGTAAATTTACGTAATATTACGTAAAATTACTTTGTAACAAAAAGTAAATTTACGTATTTTTACGTAATTTTACGTATATTTACGTAAATTTACGTAAAAATTGGTAAAAATGAAAATGCCAAAAAAAAGCCCGATTTTTTGAATTTTTTATTATTTTCTAATAAAATTTGAAAAAATTAGTTTCTATTTATTAAATAAAATTTTACCAAAATTTACGTAAATATACGTAAAATTACGTAAAAATACGTAAATTTACTTTTTGTACAAAGTAATTTTACGTAATATTACGTAAATTTACGTAAAATTACGTAAATTTACGTAAATTTACGTAAAATTACCAGAAATCCACTTGTCAAATCGGTACTGTATTTAAATAAAAATAAATAGCGGTCAAAAAATATGAATGCTTTATATCAAAGCAAAAAATAAAAAAGTTTACATTCTAATATTTTTTTAAAAGCTTTGCAGAATAAACTGAAATATTTGATTAACTTCCTATAAAATTAAATTATTAAATTTTAATTAAAAAAAAAATGTTTGCAACTCTTGAGTATTGATGTCTACTTACGATAATGGACGTGAACTTGGACCGTTCACTGATATACTGATCGAACAAAATGTCTATAAAATCCTTTTGAAATTGAATATTTTTAAGTAGGGAATTTTTTTCACGACTGAGATATTCGGCGCGGTCACGACAAAACTCCTCAAAAGCTTGAGTGACGCGAAATTCGTGATAAAATTCGTTCTCATTCGAATGGTATTTTTGCGATGTGGACTCAGTGGACACATTTTTGAGCTTAAAAAAATTGTTCTCATCAAACTTGAATTCTTGTTTGGCATCATTGTAAACAATGTATTCGCGGTAATCATCTATTATCATCAGGACACTCTCTTGAAAAGGCCTGAGGGGCCCTGTGCTCAGCAGATCTTGTGTTTTGCTGGACGAATTGAAGGAGAAGTCGTCCGATTGCTTGAAGTAGTCTAGTTTTCTGGTAAGGTATTCATTGACGCGGGTAGGCAGCTGGTCCTTGTCGGCATTCAATATCTGACGGTCATCGAGCAGCAAGATGATGCAGTTGTCCAGTTGGCTTTTGTTGAGACTTTCGTAAATGGCCGTGTGTACTCCGTAGATGAACGGAAACGGCTGGTTGAATATGTGACTGTCAATATGCTCCGGCACTATTGGGACAAATGTGTGCAGCCATTCGAGCGGATACATCAAGTACTCGAAAGATAGGCCACATGAAGTCAAATTTTCCAAGTCTTTGGAAACGACTAGAATTGAACGTTCAAGCAATAGTGCTGTGAATATCTTCTTGAGCTTGTCCAAGTCGAAGAATGCGAAAAATTTTAATAAATTTCTCTTAAAATAAATTATTAATTAATCATTATTTTAATTTAATTGAAAATAAAAAATTTATTTCAAAAAAATGTAATGTTAATCTGCAAAATAATAGATTTATGAATCTGAAGCTGACACGATTTTTTGACAAAATAAATTTTTGTCTGACTATTTTTTTTGAACAAAATTGAATTGGTAAGAAAAGGTAAAAATGGCAGACTTGTGCAAAGGCCAGTAAAAAAGCCATCTTTAACTATCTTCAAAGATTAGACAGATTTTTGCGATGACTTGAAATTTACAAAAAATAGCAGTTTTAAAAACTTTGACTTAAGCTTTTCGTCAATGCTGTATTCTTTTTTAATACAGCATTGACTTGTAGATTTTATTATTTCTTTAGATATTACTATTAAAAAATTTAAAAAATTTCGTAAATTCACACTTTCTTTACATCATATTACAGTATATTACAATAAATGTTTTCAATTTTTGATTTATTTAAAATAATTTTTATAATATTCAAAGTTTAAGCAAACTTTATTTCTTTTTAAAAAAATTTCACTATAGAGTTTGTACGCTGTACATTCTATACGATTTAATTTATTATTTATTACTTTGTATATAACATAAATATACAGTTTACTGACCAATTTTTAAAATTTTGAACAAAATTGTATTGGTAAATTTAAATGAAATAAAATTTTTAAATAATCTACAATGTTTTAACAAAATTAATTCTTTAAAAAAATATCACTATTGAGTATGTAAGTATTAAAAGCTTTGTTTTATTACAAATGACGAAAAAAAAAGTAAAAAAGTTTTAATCTAAGGGAGCTGTATCTCGGTACAAATAAAAAAAATAAAATAATACAAAAATTTAATAAGTAAAATAATAAGTAATGCAATAAGTGATTTTTTACATTTTACTGAGATTCAACGATACGCTTTTCGGGATTCTCTTTCAAATAATGATATTATTGAAGCTCCTGAATTAAGGAAGAAGAAACATTGGCCTTTCTAAAAAGCATTTGATAAGATATATGTCTAGTTGACAGAAAAATTACTATTTACTATTTTAATATTATAGAAAAATTTCAAAAAGTTCAATTTTACTCTTTTACTTTTTTTATCAAATTTCTGATAAGACGTGGTCCGGAACGCAAATCCGGTTTAGAGAATCGTGTTAATTAAATGAAATAAATAACAATATCGATATTTTTTAAACAAAAACACCGCTTTTTTTATAAAAACTCATCTAAAATAAAAGCGGGAAATACGTGTCGGGGTTCGAGGCAGAGCCCCGGTTTAGGGAATAGTGGCTTAGGCCAAAGGGGTCCGGGGCTCAGTTTTGGGTTTCGGGTGAGCAGAAGTTTAGGGCCTTTTTAAAAATTGAGTCTTTATTTTACTTTACTTTTCCAAAATCGTATTAAAATTACTTAGATAATAGTAAAATAGTAATAATAAACTCTTTTAGAATTTTTCAAAAAAAGTAAAATAGTTAGATTGAAAAATTAAGCTCATCAAAAAATTGCTGTAATTTTCGAAAATAGGAAGTTAGTCAATCAGTTAAACTTTTGATAGCAACCAAAGTTGTTTAAAAGTCACAAGTCTCAAGTCAAGTCCAAGTCCGGACTTTTTTTTATTTTATTTTTTTTCAAAAGTCCGAGAAAACTTTAAATTTTTTTAGCTATTAATATCATTACTAGAAAATTCTTAAATTGTGTTAAAATAATAATTGTCCAAATCTTGGTTGCTATGAAACTTAGGTTCAAGAATAATTCAACAAAAAAATCTTCAGGTTTTGGGTTTTTGGGTGAAGACATGTAACCGGTTTATAATAAACAATGTTTAATCTTTAAAAGCTTTATTTAAGTCATTGAACGTTCTGAAGTTCTAAGAATGGAATTCTTATTTATACCTATATGCTCTTGTCAAGAACACGAGCTTATAATTAAGTCAAGATGTAAGCTAAGCGCTTAATGTATCTGTCAGCATTTCGAAGCGTCTAACTTCTGAGATACGTGACAAGTATAATTCTTACTTATCTTTGTGCATTAGTTGACAAGCTGATGAATAAGTGATTGTTCAGGGTAACAGACATGCACATTCAACCAGATAAATCTAAACTTGCTTGCATTCAATTTAGCTAAATTTAAACCTCGAATTAGTATTACTCATTTAAATCACTCATTTAAATCTCTCTCATCTTTTAAGTCAAACACATTACTTTTGAAAATAAAAGAAATGACTTGGACTTTAATTTGGGACTTTGAAACAACTCGATAACAACTAATGGGCATGATCATGATTAATGAATTTGATTGAAAGGTACCTGAAGTCACAAAAAGAAGACTTCAAAAAAAATTAATGAAATTTTCACTTTTCTATTTTTTACATACTTATTGTAATAAAATTTGGAGATCAGTTAAATAATTAAAGAGATCGATCAAATATGTATCAATAATTAATAAGCTACTTTATTTTATTATTTTTTTTATTAAATTTTATTGTGCTCTGAAAAGTTTAATTTTGCCAAAATTTGCGTAAAATTTTTTGATAAATTTTTCGACTGAAAAATTAGCAAAATATGGCAAAATCTTGATTAAAACAAAAGGGTTATTTTTCTTAAACGTCTGTTTTATTGAAGCTTCTTTTTTTTCTCAAAAGGTAAATTAATAAATGTAAATTTCAAATCATTGATTTTTTTAATCTTAAATTAGGAAAATAATTATATGAATTTTTATCTGAAGTAAAATAAAATCGTAATCTACATTTTGATATTGAACCATGAAAAATTAAACCTTTTTAAGCCATAATTTCGATACCTTAATACAGATTTTAAATTTGTCTTTAAAATTTGCAAATAACGATTTTAGAAGAATCAATTTAAAGATCAATAAGAAAAAATATCTGTTTCTTTAATTAAAACAATAAAAATTTTGTGTTTAATTAAACAAAAAGTTTAAAAAAGCTTATTTCACCATTTTTATTAAAATTCTAATCATTTAAGTTTTGATCATGTGATCATGATCATGAACTTCAAGCTGCCTTGAAAACACAAAATTGGGAACCTTTTAAATTTGCCATAAAATTAATTATTCAGATATTATTTAACCACATTTTAAATATTTCTGGGAAATAGAAAAATTTTAAAAAATTAGCTCAGCTAAAAATCCTCAAATGCCAGACAAAATAAAAAAAATAAAAAATTTACATTCTCTTGAATCGATGGCACCACTCGTCGATCAGGACACATAAACCTAATTTGCTATTTAAAAAAAAACAAAATAAAACTTTTATCCAAAAAAATCTTTATTTAAAAAATACATCCAGTCCATCATGGGAAAAAATCTGCGCATAATTGCCAGGCTCAGGTAGCTCGTACTCATACAACGCTTCTAGAAAGTGATACAACGCTTTTGTCTTTTAAAAACAAGTTTAAAAAAACTTGGCAAACAAATGTGCACTCATCTATGACTTAACAGAGCTGTTCAAGGCGCCTTACCAGTCATGGATGATGCACAGTTTTATTTTAAATTATTTACATCTTTTTCGTTGATTATGCTTGAAATTTTGTTCAAAATGTTGATGAACACATTGTACCATGGCAAATAGCTGATTATGCAAAGGATGTGCTTGCCGTTTTGGGCCGATCGGCAAAATCCGTACTGTCTAATCCGGTTGGCATCGGTTAAGACAAAAGTATAAAACTGGACCAACGAAGTCGAGTGTCTGCTGCTGTTGGCGCTCGCCTGACTCAGCTTAATGTAGGGAAAAGCGAATTTTTTTACATCTGAGACAAAAGTTTGAAGTTTGGAGTCATTGGTGAAATATTTGGGGTCGTTTTTTTCCGGATAGCTTAGCAGCACCTCGATCCGATCAGTTTCGGGACAGTATTCCATTTCTAGCAAGTACATGAACAGAGATCGACATTCGTAGCGGATGGGACACGCTTCCAGGTAGCGGTCTGGTGCCAGAGACTTTGTCTTATTGACTATTACCGAATCATTCATTTTAAAATAATTATGTCTAATTTATTATAAATTATAAAGCCATTCTGTGATAAGATTTGTTCTATGACATTTTATTTTAAAAAAAAATGGTTAAAATATTTTATTAAAATTTTGAATTGATCATATGATTAAGAATTAGATTTAAAAAGCATTTTTTAGTTGAATTTTATTTTTTGTCTTTGTATAAATAACCTAACTTTGTTTGCTGCATCCATCTCGTATACTTCTGTGGGATTAAAAATTTTTCTAATAAAAATAGCTAAAAATTTTGTTTTATCAATAAATTAAATTTTTTTTTTATTACTGAATTTTAACAATAATTAAAAAAAGCAAATAAAAAACACGCTCTAATTTATTTCAGAAAAATTAAAAAATAAGACAAAAAAATTTTTTTAAAAAAAATTACGGTATTTCTATAATTTGACTTCTTACCAATTTTACCTAACAATATGACGTGTACTCAAGAGCCGAAAAATCTTGTCTTTTTTAGTAGAAATTTGATATAAATACAAAATTAATAATTTATTTTTTTCCAAATTCGGATTCATTCAAATTCATTCTTTTCAAAAGCAAGTGGAAAAATTGGAGTTAAAGACTGTTCGCTTTGATTTACCATATCCCACAATGCATCAGAAAATGATTTCAAATGCATTCGATAAGATATTGGGTATCATATGCATTTCTAGGAAGTTCTCGAGCTTTAAAAGCAGCTTTACTTCTAGTTCTAGTCTTTAGTTTTTTTTACAAAAAAAAAAAATTTTTTTTGTCGGTCTGAGCTATAAAGAATGGGATTATTATCTTTTAAATATTCTTTTGTGTACTTTTGTATGAATCCTTCTTTGCCTAGAATAAAAAGTATTTTTTTTCCTTAAGAATATTCTGTCCTCTCGGGCCTTAACCACACATTACTTTTTTGCATAAAAATAAAGATATTTGGTCATTAGTCATTTTATTTTAGATTTGGTCGAAAAAAAATTGTATAGAATGATTAAATTTATTAAACAAAAAGCAAAAAATGAAATAAAAATGATCGAAAAAAACTCGGCCTTTCAGGGCATTGTGATTTTTGGAGCAAAAAACAAAATATAATAAAACCCAAAGCTTTAATTCTGACTGAAAAAAACATGTTCTGTAAGTTTTCGCAGCTGATACATTTTCTGTACCTCAAAAAATCAAGGTTAAAAGTCAAAATGGTCAAAAGACAAAATCAAAGTCTAACTTTGGCTTTTGACCTACTCTGCCACAAATTGTTTCACGATTTTGTGAAAGTTATTACAACAGAACTGAACAAAATGGTAAAAATTTAATAAGTTTTTTTCAAAAAGTTTAAAAGTAGTTCCATAATGGCACCAACTGTGAAAGTATAGATTATTTATTTATTTTCAATGAACGGCTTAAATAAAATACAATACAAGATAAAGTTTTTTTTTTATTAAAAAAAAAATTTAAATAAATTAAAAAATGATTCGAAATGCTAATTTTTTTTTAATTTCACTAATTATTATTCTTGTGTGCTTTCTTATATTAAAATCTTTTCATTTTTTTATATCATAACTTTGCGATGAATAACCAAAATCAATTAGAATAAACAAGTATATAAATAATAATGTGCAAAATCTTTGCAAAATGCACTACGCTCGAATATTTTGAAATTTAATTTCTGCTAAATATTCAGAGCTTAACTTGATATTTGATGCACCATGTCGCAATCACGGAACTAATTTAAACTTTTTTTTTTCTGTTCTTTTTATCATTTTGTTCTGAATTTCAAAATACCAAATTTACTAAATCTGCAAAAATCTGCTATGAACCTGCAGAATTAAGCAAGTTTTGAATTTTGGATTCTATATTACATTGTTATAAATCTAATTCAAATTTAAGTGTTGGTACAGAGGATTTGTTACAATCTACAGAACATGTTTTGGTCAACCTGAATTAACGCAAAAAGTCAAGATTCTTGCTTTGTGTTTTTTTCAAAAAATAAATTTTTCTACTAAAGTTTTTAAAGTAGAAAACAATAAAAAAATTAAAAATAATTTAAATCTGAAGAAGTATTAAGTACATTCTAATCTTTGAGCATTTGAGTGACTAAATATGTTTCACTAAATTCAACAAATAAAATTTAATTTTAATTAACACGGAAATATAACTGATCAAATAAAATATCAATAGATTTATTTATTTTTTGTCTCTATGATCTATTCTAATTGGAATTTTTTTGCAAGATGTGAATTAAATTTATTAAAAATTCATTTAGTCATCGCTACTTAAATAATTTTGAATTAGGTGGTTATAATTATAAAAATTTAAAATTAAGTTAACAAAAAATTTGATTTAAAATAATCAATTTACAGGAAAATGCTTATTAAAATTTTTTCTTTAAACTGGACTGTTAAATGAAGCATTGTTTGTTTCATCTTTTAAAGCCTAAAAAATTATATGAATAAAATCCATGCCTTCGTTGCATTAAACTCAAGATTTAAAGCCAATTTGAAGAACTGCCTGTGAAGCAGACTTGTTTTTAAGTCACAAAAATTTAAGTCAAAGTTATTACTTATACTAAATTTTTTTTTTATAATTAACAAACACATAAAATGTTAAAAAATTATATTCTATTTCTTTAAGAAATGTATCACCTATTTATAAATGTGCTTTATTCAACGAAATATCTTTTTTGTCTGAACGCTGAGCCTTATGAATAAATGCAGATAACTCTTACCAATATAATTTTAAGATTATGGTTTATTTAGAAATTTATTTAATTAAAAAAAAATTATAATAAAATAAACCTTTTCATTATAAATTATTGGCAAAAATTTGTATTTCTTAACTTTTCTTAAGTGGGAAAATTATCGAAGCTCTTTCGACAAAAATTTTGGGAAAAAATCTCAAAATAAGAAAGAAACTTAAAAATTTAATATATTAGTAATTGCGGTAAAAAAATTAAAAAACTTCCAAAAAAAATAATAATTTAAAAAATATTAAAAAGAATTATTTTTAATTTCTCAAACTCTCAAATTTTTAAAAGAAAAATTTTTAAAATAGATAAATTGGCATCTAAAAAAATGATCCAAAAATAAAAATGCTTACCAAAAAATTTACAGACTTGAAGCTTTTTTGGGTTCTGCAATTTACCAATTTTTAAAGTCTAATAATCAAATAATTAAAACAAAAATCATTTTTTCTTATTTGTATTTTCTAATTTTTATTTGAAAAATTTAATTTTTAAAAATATTAAAGAAAAAGTTTAAAAAAATACTGGATAATTGAATGACATAATTCAAGTTATTTTTCTTAGGTGATTTTGAATAAAAAAATAGACCACAATTTAGGCCACTTGATTGAATATTATTTAAAATAATTAAAAAACTTCATTTATTTATTTTTCAACTTTGTTTCTATGTGCTATAATTCGGACCAAAACCTTTCACTGAAATGCAGTGAAATTATGAGAATTAGAATTTTTTTTGGCTTTAGTTAAGTTATAAAAGAACATATTTAATTTTTTTTTGTTAAAATAAATGGATATTGCGAGCAACATATTTAAAATAAAATGGTAAATAAAAAATGTTATTTGTATTAAGAAAATATGAAACATACCTAGAGTTTTCTCTGTCAAAATCGATTTTTGCCTAAAGACTCGAACAATCAAATTAAATCATTCATTTAAATCGGCTTTGGAAGAGTAAATAAATATTTTGCCAAAAATTAAGGTAATTTGAATCAGAAATATTTTATTTTTTGTGCAAATTTTTGCCAATTTAAACGAATTATTTTGAATAATATTTCTATAATAATAATTTAGTACTTATTTTCTCTCATTTATTTTAAAACATAAAATAAAACAACAACCTTTTAAAGATTATTTTTGATAAAATAAAAGATTTAGATAAAAATAAATAAAATTGTTGGCCTAAATAAAATTTCATTTCTAAATTCTGATAGAGAATACTCATTTACATCAAATTTACCCATTTAAATGTTTTTTTTTAGTTTTTTAAAAATTATTTAGGCAGGTATTTGTACTCTTTGGAAATGGTCTAGTCAAATTGGAAAATGTCCTATTCAATAAATAAAAAGATAAAAGTGTTGATATTTATATTTATTTGAAAAAAATTTTTTTGCTAATATTTTTAGGTCATTCTCATATATTAATTTGAAAATTCGACTCTTGGTCTAGTGTTAGATTAAAAGTGAGATTATAGATGGACTATTTTAAATTAAATTTTGTCATTATAATTGCTCTGAATTAATGATAAATTATAGTTTATTACCCAGATTAATTTTTTGGGTCTATTGTATTATGCTATCAGTCGGTCAAATATTTCGGTAAAAAAATCCTACTCAATTTATAACTTGGATAAATAGGACCTAAATAGATTTAAAAAAATTAAAAATCTTTCATTTTTTAAAAAGAATTCAAAATATAATTATTTGAAAAAAAATTAAAAAATTATTTTTTCTTAAATTTGGGCAAATTTTGAACAATTAAAAAAAATTAAAGTGATATTTTATCAAGAAATTAAATAAAACTATCGAGAAAATTTTCTTCTGAGGAATTATATCTTATTTGTCATTTCTATCATAGTATTAACTGTAAAATCATCGACAACTTTATTTTTAAGATGTTTTGCTCACTCGTTCCAGTAAGTTGGCAAAAACAGTAAAAATAACTTAACTTTAGTTGACTCTGGATTAAATAAACTATTTCACTTTTTGGCACATTTAATTTTTTTTGTAAAAGGTGAAAATGCAATCAATTAATTAATTAAAATCTATAAAAGAAATGAATTAAAAAAAAAATTTTAATTAAATTTTTTAGCTTAAAATTGTTGAATTAATTGATTATTCAGAAAGTTTTGTTTACCAAAATATTTGAAAGACTGATAGAAAAATATAATTGAGCCAAATAATTAATCTGGGTAATAAACTATAATTTATCATTAATTCAGAGCAATTATAATGACAAAATTTAATTTAAAATAGTCCATCTATAATCTCACTTTTAATCTAACACTAGACCCAGCATGGTTTCCATCCAAAAAAGTTATGTTTGAATAATTTATTAAAAACTTTTGATTTTATTTTTGAGTCAATACAGTGCGGCTACGAATCCTTGAATTCACCATATTTTACGTAAATTATGGTAAAATCACGATATTTTACCATATTTACCGTAAAATATGGTAATCTAAAAAAGGGTATTTTTCGTAAAATAACGATAATTATCGTAAAATACCCATAATTATTGTAAAATTCAGTGAAAAAAAAAATTTCCAAAATTTCTCGAAAAAAACCTATTTCCATGAAAAAAATTTTTTTATGAATTTTCGAAAAAGGAAAAAAAAAAAAATTTGATTGAATTTTGTGACAAAAATTGACGTAAATTTCGGTAAATTTTTGTAAAATAAAGGTAAATAATGGTAAAAATTCAACAAAAAAGAAAAAAATTGATTTTTTATTATTTCATTCTATTCTTTTTTAAACAAATTATGAAAATTAATATTTAAACATTATTTACAAAATAAATTTTATTTTCTTATAAATCCCCAACTTACTGTGAAAGGGATTTAGTTGTTATGGTATCATCTGATCTGAAAAAGACTGTCCAAGCAAAAACTGAGTGTGCATAACAAAGGCATTGTGAATTTTGAAGCAAAAAACAAAAACAATAATCTTAAAATGAAATAACTTTTTTACTAAAAGTCTAAAAATAGTTCTGCAAAATGTATCAGCTGGTACAAACTTTGTACCACCCAAATTTAGTCTCTGCAAAAACTCTGCAAGTTTGCAAAGCACTAAAAGTATTAGAAAATCATTAAAATTAAATTGCAGAGTTATTGCAGAGACTAAATTTGGGTGGTACAAAGTTTGTACCAGCTGATACATTTTGCAGAACTATTTTTAGACTTTTAGTAAAAAAGTTATTTCATTTTAAGATTATTGTTTTAGTTTTTTGCTTCAAAATTCACAATGCCCATAACAAACAAGATACTTGTTCAAATTATTCAAACTTTTGCCACCAGAGAAAATCAGATAAGATAGCCAAAATGGGATAAATCAAACTAAATGAAAGAAGATTGAAAAGTGACCTGATTGAAATGAAGAAGGACAGCCTTATCCTGGAGCAAACTTGAAAATAGATTCAGATCTAAAGATCTCATCCAACTCCACAAGATTCAACAGGGCATGATCGAGAACAATTATTGGCTTCAAATAGTTTGGAAAGTCCAGCTGGCCGCACTAGACAGGATAGCTTAGCAATCGATAGACAACTTGTAAGAAACTGTGGTATTCGGTATAATTTCTTTACCAACAGAACGGGGCCATATCATTACTTAGAAAAAAAACAAAGAAAATTTATATTGAAAAATGACAAATTTTTTATCCGAAAATTGATACATAGAAAAAGTCACATACAAAATTGAATTTGAATAGAGGCAAGTTTCTTGTCAATTTAAATTTATTTTTTTTTAACTTCTATAATTTTTGAAAAAAAATTTCTCTTGTGATATTTTCGAATATCTGGCTTAAGAAAATTTAAATGGAGAATTTATTTTAAAATCTTAAATTAAATACTTCTTCGCCGATGAGACAATTCCATTGTTTCCAATAATATATTGGAGCTTACACAAAAGAAGGCATTGTGAATTTTTAATCAAAAAACAAAAACAAAAGCTTTAAATTGAAATAAATTTTTTTATTCAGGTCCAAAAGTTGTTCTGATAATTTGATCAGCTGATACAAAGCTTGAATAACCCATAATTTCTCTCTGCAAATAACCTACAACATTTTTTTTTAGATTTTCAAAAGAGATCATAGAGAGAAAAAAAGAGATGAAATTTATATAAACAATATAAAAGTAAAAAATATTTAGAATTTCTAGATAAATTAATAGGAATCATGTTATACTAATTTTTATTTATTTTATGATATAAAAGCTTAATAGATTTTATTGACCAAGTATTTGACCAAAAAATATGATAATTTTTCAATGTAAATTTTCTATGTTATTTTTTCTATGTAATGATATAGAGCCGAAATGATAAGATAATTATCCCTACAGAATTCTTTATTAATACTACTAATACTCTTCTTTGCCCAAAGTTGCTTTTAGTAGATACTATAAAAAATAATGCCATTTTGATCTATTCTTTTGGATCAAAATAAAGAAATTGTTTTTTAAGTTTTGATCTATGTCCAATATTTTTCAATTTAAACTTTCTATTTTTGAAATTTAGAGAAAATAGTAAAAAAGTAAAACAGAACTGGTTAAAAAAGTAAAATAGCAAAAGAGTAAAATTGAACTTTTTGTGAATTTTTCTAAAATATTAGAATAGTAAAATAGTAATTTATTTGTCAACTGGACATATATCTAAGCTTTTTGGACCAGTCAAAACTAAATTTAATATATTCCTTATTTTCATTTAAATTTTATTATTTACATTTACACAGAGTTGTTTAAAAGTCACAAGTCTCAAGTCAAGTCCAAGTCCGAACTTTTTTTTTTTTTCAAAAGTAATGTAATTTTTTGCTTTTTTTTCCAAAAGTCCAAAAATTTAACAATTTTTTTTTGCGATGAATATCATTACTAGAAAATTTTTAGGTTGTTTTAAATTAATAATTGACCAAATCTTGGTTGCTTTGGGTAAAAGGACAATTTTTAAAACATTTCTAAAATTTATACAAAATTCACTTTTAAAATATATGTGTCTTTTTTAATTATTATTTAGATTCAATTTTTTAAAGAAAATAAGTCAAACACATTACTTTTGAAAATTAAAAAAAAAGTCCGGACTTGGACTTTTTATTTAAAAAAAAAAATTTTAAAGTCTGGGCTTGGCAAGTTTTTTTTTCTATTTAGCTTTTTGAAATTTTGAAATTACATAATGAAATTTCACTAAAACTCAATACTTAAGCATGTTAAAATTTGACATATAATTACGCGATTATTTCTAAAAATGTAAAAAAGAAAAAAAAACTTGCCACTTGGACTTTGAAAAAAAAAAGAAAAAAAGTCCGGACTTGGACTTTAATTTGGGACTTTTAAACAACTCTGCATTTACAGTATTACATTTAATTATTATTTTTTAATTTAAAAATTATTTTAAAGACTTTTAGTTAAAAAAAAGGAAATAAAACAGAAAAAATTGTAATTTGTTTTGAAAATTAAATTTGGAGGCAAAATTTTTAATTTTATCATTTTATTTTTTTATATTTTACTTCGTATTTTTAATTTTGGGATGTAAACGATAAGGATAAGAATTAGAAGAAAAAATACGAAAAATGAATTTTTTTTAGAAACATGATCATAGAAGGTTCTTAATATATTTTTAAATTTAAAACACTCAAAGCAAACAATTGAAAATTGATGTAAATTAGAAAAAAAACCTGTTGTTTCAATCAAGATTTTGCTTAAGATCAAAACCTAATAAATGCTTAATTTATCACAATTGCTCGGAATTAATTGAATCTCTAAAAGCGATTTTAAAGTTTCTGATTTCAATTTCAATCGATTAAATTTCAACCTTATAAAATCATCTTAAAAATGTTTCAACAATTTACAAAATGAGCTTTTATTTTTTATTAATTTTGATTTTCTCTCATTTAATTTCAAGTCAATGTTTCAAGTCTAAAAATTCACAACAATGTAGAATATTCGAAAAATATTCTTTTTACAAAATAGGCAATTTTTTTAGTAGTCTGCAAGTCATTGGATTTACATCATTTAGCCAGCTGAACTTTAGTTGTTTAGGTGAAAAAAAAAAATCTATTTCCGTAATTTTTTTTGCTCCAAGTCAAAAAATTGCACTGACCAACAGTTTGGACTTGTCTTCAGCTGACTTTCAATTTTCTTATCTTTCAATTAAGTTTGTAGATATAATCTACTTGGATAATAACTTAAAAATTTTCAATGAATTAATCTATTCTAATAATATTCTAAGATTAGGCTTTTCATATTCAAATTTAAAATTAAAAGACAACTTGGCTCAAAATTCGTCAGCATCAATATTTGAAAATATATTTTGCATCACATTTTATGGAAATTGCAGATACACCCTAGACACAAATCCATTCATTTTTCACAATAGCTCAATTAACAATCTTTTTATATATGGACTGAGTGATGTTTTCTTAAAAAAAAACACTCTCGGCTTTAAACCGACTGACAGTCATTTTAGAGCCAGTATTGATTCACTGGATATTCATTTTTACCACGGCGAGATCACTAGTAAATTTCTGTACAAGAAAATTTTCCAAAAAACAAGGTCTATTTTTATATCTGGATACGTCAAACACACGTCACTAGACGCATTTAAGGATTTTGAAAGTCTCGAGTTTATTGAACTTGACTATGATGCCTTTAAGTCAATGGGAGTCAAGTTTCTGCAAGGTTTGAACACAAAATTTAAAAATAGCTCGCATTTTTCGCCAAATCATACAATTCAAATTTATTTTGGCGTTTATTATTTTCCCGATGAGGATTTTTGTCTATTCAAAGATTTTCCAGCTAATCGTCTCATTCAAGTTGTTCCAACCAGTCCAAATGCGAACTGTTCATGTCTGCTGATGTGGCTCCTAGGCTCCTTTTTCCATGAGCATGGCTTCAAGTTCCTAGAAAACGTTTCCTATTGTCTCAATTTGGGCGACATGCATTTATGTCAATTTGAGAACAAAATTCTTTCCTGTCAACTTGAAAAATCAAGGAAAAAAAGACAAAATTTTGATAGACTATGTTTACGAGTCGGAAGTAATAGTCCTTGTGACAGTTTACATGATTCCAATCATATGTCTTTTGAGCATGGTTCTGAATAGTTGTAATATAGCAGCGGTACTAAATATTCAAAATGAAAAAGCAAATAATTTCAAAGAAAATTCAAAATCATTTTATCAATGGATTTTGTTAAATTCTTCTATTTACATTTTGTACTCATTGATAAGCTTGTTTCATCCAATTAGTATTTGTATTTTCCAGAATGGAATCTATTGCCCATTTTTAAGCCGAAGAATTGCCATCCAGTACTACGAAATTTTTGTGTATGACTTTTTTGGCGGAATTTTAAAGACACTGTCAAATATTTTGTCCATAAGTGTAGCCGTCCGGCGCTATTTGAACTTGGCGTCATACAAAAGAAATTACTTTGGAAAAATAAATGAAAAAATTTCATGTTTTGTTGTTTTTTGTTTAGCTTTACTAATTAATTTAGATAAAATTTTGACCAGTGAAGTGAACAGAGACATATTCGATGATAAACACCTTGAATCATATCCACAATTTCCCTATAGAAACACATTCAAAGGTATTTTTGACATCGACATACCACATCAAGACAGAAGTTTGGATTTTAAACAAAAAAATCCTCTCTATTTTGCCATATTTTCCATTAATTTTGTAATAAATGATGTCGTACTACTTTTTGTTTTGTTGGTAGCAGACATTTTGCTAATGATTAGTTTCCGATCAAGCATAAATCAAAAAAATTCAACAATAGCTAGTTTATCTCACAAGAGTTTAAAAAAAATAAAGCTAAACAAAAAGATTTTATCAAAAACTTTATTGATAATACTTGTTCATTCAGGTGTGTTGATTATTTTCCGGGCCATTGAGTGCACACTTAACTTTATGGTCTTTAAAATTCATTTCCAAAATGGCATTTGTAATTCTGAAAACAAAATTTGCAGTAATTATTATTTGATTGCTAATTTTATCTATTTGATAACGTCAACTTTCTCTTTTTTTATCTATTATTATCTCAACAACCATTTTCGAGATGGCCTTAAATTTTTTTTCAAAGATTTAAAAGCTTTTTATCGCAAGTATGGCAACAACTTCTTAAATTGTAGTTTAACAAATTGAATAGAAAAATAATATTTTGTTTTTTATTATTAATTTAAACAATATAAAAGGATAAATAAGATTTAAATTAAAAGTTAATTAACGAAGTTTTTTTTTTTATTTCAAACTATTCAAAAGAAAAAATTTCAATTTTAAAAAACCGTTTTTTTTTTTAATTTATAAAAAAACAAAAAAAAATCTGATGAAAAAAATTTAATTTAAAAAAAGTTAATTTGTTTTTTGAAATTAGGTTTATAAAAGGTAATTTAACAATTCATCACACTTAAAAATTGTTTCAGCACATCCTTAAAATCTAACAAACACACTCACTTAATAATATCTCTAAATCACTGTTCTCCACAATGAAAAAAAATTCATTTAATTTGGCATCTTGAAGTTTAGGATCAAAAAGTATATTTTTATATTTTTTGAATTTTATTTGATTAAATATCTCTGCATAATGCTAACTAATGCAAAAACCTGCTATATATTAGATAAGGCTCTATAAAAACTTTGTAATTTTGCATGAAAATGCACGTCATTAAAAAGTATTCAATTTAACTGTGCAATTTAATTGCAAAGATTTTGCAGAGCCTTATCAAATATTTAGCATGTTTTTTTCATTATTTAGCATTATGCAGAGATATTTTACCTTTACATTTTTCAAATCAAAATAACACACTTTTTTTTTTGTAAAGCAAAATTTTTGATCTAATTTAATTTTACAATGTTGTTTGGACATTTTTTAAGATGCTTAATTAAATTAGTTATTGCTAAAACACGGACCACCCCTTAGAAAACGAAGGAATAATTAAATAAAGTTTCTTTAACTGTTTTTTAGGACAAAATTTTACGCTCTTTCAAGCGCAATTGAGACCTTAGCTCTAGGACTTTTAGTTTTTGCCGCACAGATTTTTAAAATAAAAAAGAACCAAAAAAATTTACGGTTCATATTTTTTGGCTGGAACCAAAAGCCCGCCTTTTCGGCGCCCACCACTTTTCAAATGTCAAATATTTAGGATTTCGGACACGGATCACCGAAAAAAAACTTGAACCAACGATTCTCTCTTTTAATTTAGACATGCTTTGTTGATTCTAGTAATATGTAAATTTAATTTACCCTTTACTGTTTGTTTAATTTTGCGTTTAAATTAAATAAACAATAAAGTAAGTGAAATAGAAAAAATTTAGACATTTTTTTAAATTTAAAAAAAAATAATAAAAATTTTTGCAAAAATTAAATTAACATATTATAACATATATGTAGCCATTTACAAGCATTGACCTTACTTAAAATTAAATTAACTAAAACTTTTGTTACTATCCCATTTTAAGGTCGACCAAAAATTTAAGTTAAATTAAAATGAATTAAGAAAAATAGATTTATTAAAAAAAAAATTGACAATCATAAAATGTTTTATTAAATAACAATTCAAAAACAAACTTTATTTTTTATTTACACATTCATTGCTAATTTTATTTCTATGGCATTTTGAATTGCAATAAAGTAATAAGTTTTTGGATCTTTAGTGTTCGGATTTAGCTTTTCTCTTAAAATTGTATCGATTTTATCTTGAACCTCAGCCTTCGAATAAACTTTTTTGAATAAGGAAATTGTTTTTTAATCAATTCGTAAAAGGCTTCTTTGTGATTATATTCGGACATTTTTCAAAAGAAAATAAAAGAATAATTTTTAAATTTGCAAGTTTTATTTGTTTCATTTCGATTTAAGTTTAGTACATAAAATTATATTAAATTAAGTTAAACTCATCTTTGATTAAAGTTAAATAATAATCAGTTTTCCTATTCTAGTAAAATTGCTTGTTTTATTTAATTTTAGCTAAATAATTAATTTTGCTTATTCTATACCACATATATTTGTTTTTTTTTATATTATTATGGTTCTAATAAAGAAGTAGAGAAGAAAGTTTTTTTTATTTTTCTCTCCCTCTCTCTCTTTTTATTTATTTAATAGCGCACGCTATTAAATTGGTGGCAGCGGTTTAGCTTACAAAAAAAAAAAAAAAAAAAAAGTACACGATTTTTGATGAACACGTGTTTTTGTTTGTACAGCTGTGTTTTATCATAGCTGTGCTAGCTTTAACCATGATTGTTGTAGCTAGTGCATTAAAAGTCATTATGTACCTCTGGACTGGGCAGAAAAAAAATTCAAATGCTGGTCTTCAATTCGCCAACACAAATGAGTTGTTCAACGGGACTCCGGAAAAAGTTCGCCAAGATTATTTGGAAAAGTCAGCGATCAAAATCGAACCGAGAAACAAATGGCGAAATGATGATCAAAAAGGATTCAGTGGGAATAGCCGGGGACGTTCTTTTCCTAACACAGGTCGAAATTTGTACAGCAGTTCTGAGCCGGAACAACACGGGGGAAAATCTTTTGTGTTAGAGCCGATCAAAACACAAAAGAGTTCTTTTAACGATGATGCAATGGTGTACAAATGGCAACCAAACAAATCCTTTCAGGGAGTCGTGGAATGAGCCTAAGTTTAATGAGGCATTAGAGGAAAATATGTTTCTCCCTAATTATTGAAGGCGAGATGCTAATTTGGACACGCCAATTAACCCATTTAAAAATTCCGAAATGTTCGACATATACAAGGGATCGGAAGAAGGTGCTAACGAATACACACAACAAGGAGGAGAACAAAAATCAATGGCAGTTCAAACAACGAAAGATTCGGCACCGTCTAAAGAATGGTCGTTTAAGCCAACAATTTCACACTAAAGCAAGATATTCGCACGTGGTGGAATCGATTCAAATTATTTGTTGAAAACAACAGAATTATGGAACCTGATCTGCGGAATTGAGTGGCAACCTTTTTAGACGACGATTGTCTGAGTAGGTTTGAATTCAGGGTTCCTAAGGGACCTGTGGATATGTTCGAATTGGAAAAACTGATGGTCAAAATGTTTGGACAACAACCGGCTTCCCAAACAGATGCGGTAGCCGAATTATACAATCGAAAACAGCTACCTGGTGAGGATTTTCGTGATTTCTATACCAACCTGTGGATCTTGGCACGAAATGCTTTCGTGTATACGGGGAGTTTCGAGCAGAGCGGCTACGATTATTTGGTGAAAGAAAGATTTATCACCGGCCTGAGCGAAAAAGCAGTATTTTGAAGAGTCGATGTTTCGAATCCACAAACTTGCTCTGAGGCGTTTAACTTAGTGGTTCAACATATGCCAGGCTTCAAATTTTAAACAGAAACCAACATAATCCGATCGGCTCGGAAAAAATGGGAGACAAAGAAACTAGTCTATAAAGGTCATTGGGGAGCGGACTGTTACCTAAGGAAGAATTAAATGAATGTATCGTTTCCTAAAATGCAAGAGCAATTTGAACCATCGACCTCGCAAGGTAATGGAAAATTATACCTGCACTGTGGAAAATCAGGTCATTTGATAACAGACTGCTTTTCAAGAAGAAATAAAATGAAACTGTCAACGCTGGGTAGTAAGAATCGAGCAGAGCAGAGCCTGTCAAGTCAAGTAATCAACCAAATAATGTTTGACAAAAGCACCGTGGGAACTTTGCAAATGAACAACAAACCTGTGAATTTCCTGCTAGACACTGGTACGGTTAGTACAATAGTGGCGAAGCGAATTTGGGATCATTGCAAGACCCCTGATGCAGCTCTAGTACTGTTGGACGAAACGTTGGAGACTTGTGTTGGAGGCCCTGTCAAAGTAATTGGAAAGGGAAAGTGTTCGGTTAAATTGATAAATTTTGAGAGTAAAGTGGAAATAATTGTAGTGGATGAACTGGTAAACGACTGTCTCCTCGGGGAGACGTTGCATTCAAGCTGGCAGACATAAAAGACTATCTGGAATGCATCAGGTCAGCGCTGTCGAAGAAAAACTTAGGTAAAATTTCAACTTGCAACTTTACAAAGGTGCCCGATATCAAACGTGATAACTCCGGAACGGTGGAAGAACCGGCGAACATCGGGACCGTAAATGTTGCTACGTACAAGTTAATAATTGAAGACGAGTTCTCCGATATTTTAGGAAAAGATCTGAATTCGATAACTCAAACGAACATTTGCGAACATGGGATTGATTTAATTAACAATAAACCCATACGACAACCCGCAAGAAGGATCCCTTTCTCGCTGCGTGATGAAGTCAAAAAAGCAAATCGATGACATGTTGATGGCAGATTTGATCCGAGAAAGCGATTCTCCATGGGCCTCCCTAATAGTATTAATTAAGAAAAGTAATGGGAAAATTCGCTTATGTATCGATTATCGGAAACTTAATGAGGTTACCATCAAGGATAGCTACCCACTCCCAAAAATTGAAACGTTGATTGCCCTGCTGAACGGAACGAATAAATTTTCAAAATTGGATTTGACTTCGGGCTATCATCAGATTAGAAATAAGGAGGATGACGTGCCAAAAACTGCATTCATCACCGAATTTGGTTTATTTGAATTCAACGTCATGTCGTTCGGGATGACAAATGCACCGGCGACGTTTCAGAAGACCATGGAAAAAGCACTTAAAGGAATCTTGAACGTTTTTTGGCTTGTCTATTTGGACGACATTATCATCTTCTCGAAGACGTTAGAGGAGCATTACATTCACGTACGGACAGTTTTTGAACGGATCCGAGCTGCAGTTTTAAAAATTAACTGGGAGAAATGCGAGTGGTTCGTCTCAGCCATTGAATATCTCGGCCATGTCATCTGTAATGGCACTGTAAATCCCTCACCCAGTAAAATAGAAGTTTTGTTCAGATACGAAAGACCTAAAACAATGAAACAATTACAGAGTTTTTTGGGACTGGCGAACCATTATAGACGTTTTGTTAAGAGTTTTGCTGAAATAGCAGGACCACTGCACGAGGCAACCGAAAAAAGTAAGAATTTTGATTGGAACGAGAAAAGACAAGCATGTTTCGATGAGATCCGGACATGTCTTACAACACCGGATGGTGGGAAAAAAGGTTTTTAAATACTTCCAAACTTTAAAGAAGATTTTAGACTGGAAACTGATGCGAGCGAACACAGCGCCGGGGCTGTTTTAAGTCAAAAATACAAAGGATCGTGGAGACCTGTTGCTTACTGGAACAAAATATTTACGAAGCAGCAAAGAAAGTATTCGGCGGCTGAGCGGGAACTGTTAGCGATAGTGTTAGCCATTGAACATTTCAAACATTATCTCTAAGACAGGAAATTTACTATTGTTAATTTACTATTGATACAGACCATAAGCCCTTGGTTTGGTTAAAAAACCTTAAGGACCCAGCGCCAAGGTTAACTAGGTGGTTGATCGAACTACGAATGTACGAGTTCGATATTGAATACCGCAAAGGTCACGAGAACGGTAACGCGGATGCGCTGTCTAGATGGCTATTAGAAGAAGAAAACGACGTGGAGGAAGAGACCAGAACTATTTATCTACTGGTGCCAGTTTGGGCGTTTTAAAATTTCCGGAAAAAACGTTTATCGGCGTTATGACAAAGATGTGCCTGGGATACATTATCAATATGTGGATCGAACAGAAGTCCTAAAGAAAGTTCATAACGATCCGTTCAGTGGACACTTTGGGGTAGATTGAACAACCAATAAAATTAGACTTAGGTTCTACTGGCCCAAATACCTAAAGGATGTAGCAGAATATATTCAGCAATGCTATCAATGCGCATTAGTAAAAGCCCCGAAAAATTATACCAAGTAGCCCATAGTTCCGATTAGGTCCAGCAGAACCTTCCGTTTAATAACATGGGACATATTGGGTCCGTTACCCCGTACAGATAGCGATTCTCTTTACATCTTGGTGATTGTCTGCCATTTTTCAAAATTCGTGGAGTTGTTCCCGCTGAAGTCGCCGATGAAGTGGCGGATTTTTTGATTCAATTTATCTCGGCATGGTGTACCTGAAGCCGCGCTGTCGGACAGAGGAACCAATTTCCAATCGGAACTGATGAATCAGCTTTATGAGTTGCTAGACATTCAGAGACTTCGGACATCTGCGTACCATCCTCAATGTGACGGGGAAACTGAGAGATTCAACCGCACGCTGGAACAAATGTTGGCGTGTTATGTAGCCGACTCACAAAAGGACTGGGACAAATACCTACCTAAGTTAGCGTTTGCCTATAACACCGCGGTGCACCATACGACGGGCTTAACACAGTTTGAAGTCATCTATGGCCGAAAACCAAAGTTACCCGTGGATTTGTTGTTCCCTGCCCCAGATCGGGATTTAAATTTAGATTTATTGTCGTATGCAAGCAAAGTCCGAGCCGATCTGCTCAGATGTTATGAGACCGTAGCCCAAAATGCAGACGTCAAAGTGAGTAAATTTAAATTCTACGCGGACCGTAATGTGAGGCCTTTTGGCTACGCCCTCGGGGACCGGGTATACTTGCTAAAACAATCGATTAAAAAAGGTGTGTCATAGAATCTGAGCCATAAATGGAAAGGGCCTTTCACCATTGTCGAAGTCCTATAAGTGAGAATAATTACCTGATCCGGGCAGACGTTAACCAGAAGAAACAGTTGGTCCTCGCTATAGGTTGAAAAGGTGTTTTAAACCCCCCAGTAACACCTGCTATAAAATAATGATCGAGGAATCAGTGAACAGTTCAGGTGGCGCCCAAGCCGAATGGTCGCCAGACGCGAAAATTCAAGTTACCGAAACCAACGAGGTACAAAGCAGCGCAGCAGAAATTAACCAAGACAGTTACTGGATGGACCCAGATTTTCTAGATCTGAATGAAGACAACAATCAGCCGGAAAACCGTACCGAATCGGATTCTGATACCTATAACGAGTTGAACGGGGGTAAACCAGAAGACACCGTGCGTCCAAAAAGGTCTAGGAAACCAGCAGATCGGTTGCAATATATCTAAGTATCATGATTTTTTTAAAATATTTCTAATTTTTTGGAAAAAAAAAAAAAAAACTTTTTGTAAGAAAGTTATGCTCTCCATAGCACGTTTAAAAATTTTCATGTTATATAAAAAAAAAGAGCTCAGTCTACGGAAGGAACCAACAAGCAACATAAAACAGGAGATGCATCCCTCTCGGCATCCGCTAGCGCATCCGGCCCGATCCCCGACCCCAGGATCAGCATCCGCCTGGACCCACTGTTTGGAGCTGTTATAGGTCGGGGCAGAGATCTTGGTCTCCGGGCGCCTCCAGCCACAAGTCGGATCCTGGACGTCACTGACAAGCAACACAAATAAAGTATTTTTGTTTTTATTGTTGTCTGTTTGTTGTTTTTTTTTTATTTTTTTGTTTTTTTATTTTGTTTTGTTTCCTTTTATTTTTTGATCCCCGAGCGTTAGCCGTTCTCCCACGGCGAGGGAGTAATGTAACATCCCCTCCAGCAGACCCCGGTCTTCTGGGGCCTTGCTGGATTCCTCTTAAACATATTTGTTTTTTCTTTTTGGGTTCTAATAAAGAAGTAGAGAAGAAAGTTTTTTTTATCTTTCTCTTCCATTCTATCTTTTTAATTATTTAATAGCGCACGCTATTAAAGCTCGATTAGATTAACATTAAAAGTTTAAAATTTAAAGTTTTGATAAAAAAAAACATTTGATCATGAACAACAATTTGCTTAAAAAATGAAAGATCTACTTTTTTTATGTATTGTTTAGTTCGGTTATAAGGAACCCACTGGAGGAATTAGAAATCAATTCGTCTTAACCGAACTTCGTTATATCTAATAACAATTGAAAAAGTTTATGATATTTTATTAACGAAAATAGGTATTAAAAATAAAAATAAACAAAATAATTCTTATTAAATTATTACAAAGAATTTTATCCACTTACTGCTATTTTTAGAATGCATGTGAAAGAAATTGTAAAAAATTTTTTTTTAAAATCATTTACCAATTTTTAATTTTCAAACTAATCTAATTATTTACTCTTAATTAATTAGTTGTTAATTTTGGTATATAATATAAAAACAAAATATAAAAAGTTCTAAAACTCAGGTTCTGAAGGGGCAAAGCATTTTCTGGAAATTGTAATTTTAATATTCTATTGTAAAACTCTCTAATACATCTGCAAAATTCAGAATTTTGTTTATTTTAGAACCTATTCCAACCTAATTGATAGTGTGAAGGCGCTCATTCTCAAGTTCCTTTAAGATGAACGGCTCCGATCTGATACAGAGGCTACTACATCGAGTTTATCATCTACACCGCAATTAGCTATTACTCAGTTTAAACTGGTCCCCTTTTTTTATGATGAAAGAGTTTTAAACATTCGCCCTGTGTTGCAGAGATATTTTGAAGATTTTTCTCCCCAAGCGGCTTTGAACCCTCGATCCTCTGCTTACATGACTAACACGCAAACCATTCGGCTTAACTAGAAGTATTGTGTCGGATTAACATTATCGTTTATTGTTGAAATTTTTGCATAAATAAACGATTTACAAAGCCTATTGAAAGCTAAAAATGGTTTTGAACGCTTAAAAACTAAAATAACAAGGATATTCAATCAAGAAAAATATCAAAATGTCAAAACTGATAATCTAAATTCTTATAAAAGTTTTTTGGAAAGAAGCCAGCAAGCTAATGAAACGCTAGAAAATTTTGCCGATATTCTTCAAACAATGATAGTTCAAATGTTTCCAAAAGTCAAGTTGGAAAGGCTTTGAAGATATGCTTTAAAAAAAATAAACTGAGGACAATTCAATTCAAAATTAAGAGAAAAGTGCAAGGAAAAACTTTCACGAATGAACCAAAACAGTGAGCGGTTTTGCTTCAAACAGCTTGTCGAATACTCAATGGCTAATTAATCTTAAATCATCAAATTTACTAAAACTATCACCAATTTTACTTAATGAAAATAAAAATACAAATTTAGTTACATTAACACTATTTTATATAATAAATCCAAAAGTTATAATAAAAATTAGTCTCTTTAATGCCAATGTTTAGCCTTCTTCTTTTTCCTCGGTTTGGGTGTGGAACCTATTTTCTGAATCAAAATATTTTTCAGTTACAAAGATTTGATTTTCTAGCAATGGAAATTTAAAGTATATGTTTGCACATCCAAGTTTTAAAATAATCATGGCAAATAAAGTTGGAGAACTTCCAATTATCTGGATTAGTTCTAACAATCCTAATACTATTATTTTACTTAAAGAAAGCATCGTATGTCATATCTTTAGAAGAGTCACAATCTGCTAAACATCCATTATCGCATTCTAAATATTCCAAAAATTTCTCAAAATCAGCTCCTTTTACACGACTGTTCAAATAAAAGTCCACATCGTCTACATAATTTACTATTGGTTTATCATTTGTATAATCAATGGCATCACACCAATGTTGATCTTAAATCACTGGCTCTTCTCCATATTTACAAAATGAAGTGTTTAATTTCTCGGTTAGTAGCCTCGAGCACATTGTTTGTAACCTGGGACACAGCCTTCATACCAGACTTCATTAAATTGAGCTATTCTTTTTCAATCTTATTAAAAATCAGTTGTTGTTCGTCCACTTTGTTTTAAACAAGCCATAGCCAATATCAAACTTTGACTGAATAAAACTAAGTTGTAATTTGTAAGTATCAGTTGTAAATTGTTCCTCGAATTTCTCAGATTTCAATTTTCTTTCAATAGCTCTCTGTGTATGTGACCAACACATTAAACGAGTAAAATTTTTGCCAATGACATTTACAAGACCGTTTGAAATTGCAACAGCTGCATCAGCTAATTTTAATCGGAGAAAATTTTGTTCCTTTTTTGATTGAGACTTTAAAAATTCAAAATCTTTATCTTTACTACATATCGCTACAGCTACAGGATCAAAATGTCCTCCATGATCAACTGTTTCACATATCATAAGTGGAAATCCTTGAAAAATTACTTTCTACTTTGTGTCAGAAACCAATAAGATTAGTTTAGTATCTAATTGAAATATAGGATTGGTTGACATAACCAGTCTAAAATACTTGTCTTAGATTATACTTAACAATTTACCTATATAACCAATTAATTTAACAATAGCGAATAGCACTTTTTTGTATTCATCAATAAAATTGTAAATTTGTCTTTGAGTTGGGATCAAACTTTGCTCAACTTTTTTATCTCTCAATGCATATTTAATGTTTTAAGCCTCAATTGTTCCAAAATCATAAAACTCTTGAATCATTTTTTTGACTTCATCCGTTATAACTCTTTTTTTACCTTTATCATTTATATGCTGCTGCTCACCATGATTACTGAATAAACTGATCTTTTAAAGGATTTTTACAATAAAATAGAAAAATTTGAAAACACATGATTTGAATTTGAAATAAACTTTAGTTGCTCCATAAGCATCATAACATCATAAATCTTGTACCATGAATAATTTTTTTTGATTTCGTAGTCAACAACAAATTCACTTTTTTAATTGTTTTAGAAAAATCCAAGCAATTTTAACTCTTTTTGATTAAGTATATTTAATGAAAACACTGTTTTTAAATCTTTTTAGTAATTACGAAGCGAATAATATTTTGTTAGAATAATTTGAATGAACTTGATATGAATGATATGAATTGGGTTATGTCGAAGACAACCCGTAATGGTATGTAATTGGTCAGTAAGCGGTTTGCTTATACTAAAGAAAGAGGCCCAAATAAACTTGGTAATGTAGGCTGGAAATTTGAGTTTACTGCGATATGTAATGCAAGTGGTTATATTGTTTTTTTAAGCCTCCGTTTACATTAACAGTGTAACGTAAAAACCATGGTCCGGATTTTACTTTTCAACAAGATCTCCAAAGCAATGTTGAAATTAAAAATCGTGTCGAGATATTAAGAGACAAAGCTCGTACAATTAAAGCCGAAACAAAAAAAGAAATAAGCTTAGATGCACCCAGTGACATGCATTAACGAAAAAAAAACGAAATTTTTCGAAAAAAGCACAATTTTTCGAAAAGCTTCGAATTCTCTTCGAAAATGTTCTTATTTGTCTCGAAGAATAATTTTTTTTTAATTGATTAAAAAAAAGAGTGAACAAAAGAGTGAACAAAATTTACAATATAAATAAAAATTTTGTTTTTAATCAGTTAGTTTAGTTTTTAATTTTTATTATTATTATTTTTAAATATTTTTAACTTTTTAAGATTATTTATTTAAATTATTACTTATTAAACTTTTTATTATTTATTTTTAATTTATATTTTATAAAATCATATAAAATAAGAGAGTTGTCTTAGAGTCCCAGATTTTTAGTCAAAGTATTCAAAATTAAAATTTAATATATTTGTAAAATTTTTAATTTTTTCTTTCATTGACCCAACATTTTCGAATACTATTATAGTTTTATTGTTAAAAAAATTAGCTTTATCTGTGACGTGTTTATAAGCCTTTCCAGATTAAAATAGTAAATAATTATTACACATCTTCTTTTAAAGACTGAATGCAAAAAAAAGAAATAAAAATGACAATTGAATTTTTATTTAGCAAATTAAAACAATCTTTTTGTTTAAAAAAACCTTTTGATTTTTCTATCCCAAAAAAAGAGTCATCAGTTATTTCAAAAATTCCGCTTTTTAGAAAAACATCTGTTATTTAAAATTAAGGATAATTGACTTGATTCTTTGAACAGTTTGAATTATGCTATTTATGATTATGATAATTATGCTAAATAATTATCGAAAAAACAAAGGTCATGAACTCGACAGTCCTTGTTTGATTTAAACTCTTATTTACGATTGAGTAAAAAATGATTTTACTTTATGATTTAAAATTAAATTAGATAGTTTTCTAATCATCTAAGTATACATTTTTGAAAAATATATTAAATTAAAAAAATTTTTTTTTCACTTAGACTTTTATAAACAAAGAAGTGTTTAGCAAGGTGATCCAACTAGATTAATTAAAAAACCAAACGATTTTTACCAATCGATTTTGACGTGTGAATTCAATACATAAACAAAAATCAACCTTTGATGTCAATTTCCCATTTAAGGTTAGTTTTTTATCAAATAAAATAAATATTTTTTTAAAAGCTTTATTTATAATCTCGTAATTTATAAATTTAAATCCAAAATTTTTTTATTATTATCTGAATTTTTAAACATGAAAAAATTTAGGAGAAACTATTTATCAATTGATTCAAAGCAAGAAATTCCGCGTTCTTCTAAATATTTATTTTCCGAGAACCCTTATCAGTCTCAAGTAATTTCTTCTAAAAGGTTTCCTCCTATAAATGAAAAGGTAAAACAGGGTAAAATAGATTACCAATTATCCAATCTAGATATTGATGTTTTATTAGATCACTCAACATCAAATAAAGATGAGAATATTGATGAACCACATATAAAACAAATTTCTGAAAAAATCTATTCTCCTAATGAAACAATAAATATATGCGAGGAAATTTTTAAATTATACATGAAAAATAACATGACAAAATCTTCAGTAGAAGATTGTATCATTCTTATTAAAAAACTTGTTCCTGATTTAAAAATTCCTGCTTCTATTGATAAAATAATAGATATTTTGGCAAATGATGAAAAATCAAAAATAAATTATAGAAAATTTGAATTTTGCAATGGCTGCAACAAAAATTTTAAAACAAGTATAAAATTTCTAAATAAGTGTAGTGAATGTGGGAAATGTTTATCAAAATTCTATCATCTTAATATATTAGGACAAATACGGCAAATTCTGGATTCAAAGCCTATCTTTTCAGATTTTAAAGATTCAACAATTTATGAAAAAGTTAAATCAAAGGAAAATACTAGATTCTTTACTTTTACTTTGAACACAGATGGAATTAGTCCATACAAATCCTCTAAAACCAGCATTTGGCCAATCTATTTTGTTATAAATGAATTAAGTTTAAAAGATAGATTTAATTTTGCAAATATCATTCTTGATGGTTTATGAGTCGGGCCTAATAAGCCTGCATTTCCCATTTTTATTGAACCAATTTTAAACGAGCTCAAAAGTTTAGAGCTCGGTGAGATAATGAAAGTTAATGAAAAACTAGAATTAGTCAAGTTTTTTCTTTTATTTACTGTCCTAGACAAACCAGCAAGAGCAAGTCTGCTAAATATGAAGCAGTTCAATGGTTTTTTTGGTTGTACAAAATGCTACCAACCCGGTGAGTCGTTACGTACTAAAAAAAATGGTTCAATTCATATTTACCCATTTAAATTATATAATTCAGAAGGTCCTCTTAGAAGTCAGTTAAAATATCAAAAAGATTTATCTAATTGTTTAGCAACAGGAAAAGAAGAAAGAGGAGTTAAAGGCATTTCTGCTTTAACTGGATTAAAATATTTTTATCCAATTGAAGGTACTATGATAAACTACATGCATTCAATTTTAGAGGGAGTAGTCCGAAAATTAACAGAATATAGGTTTAATGGAAAATTTCGAAATGAAAAGTTTTCTCTCAGACCTCACCTACTAAATATAAATAAGAAAATGCTAGAAATAAGAGTCCCTAAGTTTATTCCTAGAGTTCCACGTGAAATTATTCATATCAAATATCGGAAAGCAAACGAATATCTTGCATTTGTTTTATACTACGCTCTACCTATATTTAGGGGCATCATGCAACAAGACCAACTTAACCATTTGATTAACTTAATTATCATCTTAGAAAATTTATTAAGAAAACAAATAGATAAAAAAATCTTCCTTCTATTCAAATTTTAATCAAAGACTTTAATAAAGATATGTCTTTTTTTTATGGTCCAAATTCCATGCTTTCAGGTGTACATGAGCTTATTCATATTGTTAGTGATATAAGAAATATAGGTAACTAAAATGAATTTTGTTGTTTCCAGTATGAAAATTTTAATAGGATACTCATTCAAAATTGTAAAGGTAAGAGTTCTGTTGGAATCGAAATAATTAATTCATTTAATTCAATAAAATCGTATTATAAAATAAAAAATGACGAAATCATTCATCAAGATATACAAAGTAAGGATTTCTATCTAAAAATGAAGGTTAATAATAATAATATGATATCTTCTTATGAACATAATCAGATTTGTGACTTAGTATCAAGAAATCATTACAACTTATTAAAAAATTACAAAAGAAATAATATTTTTTTACATCTCTATTTTACAAGCAGACACTGAGATGTGATTATTGTATAAAATTCAAAAAAAAATTTGGTTTTGTCAAATATTTTATTTCAGATTCTAAATCAGTTTATGCAGTATGCTTCCTTATTACTAAACTTCAAAATCTATTTTTTAATCCAAAGTTTCCAAATTTAAAGTCATCAATCCATATTTGTGTCAAAACAGATTCAATTTTTTTTGCTCCAGTTTCAGAGCTACAGAAATGTGTATATATTAATGCAAATAACACAATTTATATATCAGATTTTAGCGTCTCTCATCTGTTTAGCTGAATACTGAAATTTTAAAATCGAAATCTTTAACTACAAATTTTTCATTTTTAACCTGATAAGAAATAATTCAACGTGAAATGCCAGAAACCTATGCCATTGTGTTTTGGATTAATGGAAACAAACAGGAATTCGCTGTAATTAAGACAAATGATATATTTTTGAATGACAAAGATGAAGAAATAGAAATAGAAGAGGATTATGAATTTAAATATGAAAAAAGAGCTTTGAAAGGAACTGTAAAATTATTAGGTACTAAAGAAAAGTGTGAGTCCGAATTAAAAAAATTTTTCCTGACAAATCCAATTCATCAATTGGTAAAAAAACAAAAATTATAAAAAATGTCAGCAATGAGTGTACTAAAGGAGTTAAAAAAAAATCTTTAAATGATCAAAAAAATAAAATTGAGGCAAATCAGTGTTTTGAAGTATCCAGAACCCAAAAAGAAATCGACGATCACGAAAATTTTAAAGACACAGAAAGAAAGTTGTCCGAAAGGGATTCTTAAATTTTGGATTTAAAGAACCAACTAAGAGATGAAAAGGAAAAAAATTTAAACCTGGAACAGCAAATAGAAATGTTCAAAGAATTTTCAAGTGAATTTTTGTTTATTAAAATATTATTTTTAATTTAAAGAAAGATTTAAATTTTGGATTGGTGGTATTAAACATGCCTATTTTCAACGGTTGAATTAACAAGAAAAAAATTTATTTTTAGGGTAAAATTTTTAGTTAACTTTATTGATGCTTTTAATTTAGGAAGAAAAAAGAAAAATCTCATCTCTTTAGCTATTTCCATTAAAATCAAAATATTTTTGATAAGCAAAGATTTGTTTTTGAATAAAATAAAAACAAAATAAATTTAGCAAAAATAAAAAAAAAATATAATATATAGTTTAAACTAATTAAATTAACTATTTAGAATGTTAATTTATTCATTATTTAGTCATTTTATTTAATGCACAAGTCCAAAATTAAAAGCAAAAAAAAAATTAAAATTAAAAAAAAGATGATGACACAAATTTAAAATTAGATCAAACTTTGTTCAACAATTTGACAAAGTTGTCAATTCAAGTTTTGAAATATATTGGCTCAGAAAAAGACCGTGACGAGGTAAGATGTTTGGAAACACTTCGGGAAAAATTCTAATACATGAAGACTATCCTGGAAAATTTATGAGCTTGAATTTGAATAATAGAGTAGTAATAATGATAGGTGAGCAAAAAAATCCTGAGTTTATATTTCGAACTATGGCAAAAGCACTCGTTTCTGATGTAGATATATGGGCTAAAAGCAATGGAAAAACAATGATTGAAAAATTTACCGAGTTAAGTGCAGCTCGAGGTATTAACAAAATTTACATTTTTATTAAACTATTCATCTAATGTTTTTTAAAGATTTCTTACGTTCAAAAAATGTCAGTCTAACTGAATCAAAATTCAAGACCGTTATGAGAGGACTCTGCTCTGAATGTAAATCAAAAATTAAATAAAAAAAATTTACTTAAATATACTAAAATTTTATACTATCTTTATTTTGTATTTTTTTTTGTATTTTTTCTATTAAATTTTATACTGTTTTTTATTTTTATATCACCCATGAGTCACTTGAAAAAAAAATTTAAAAAAATTCAATTAGATTATACGATATAAAATATTATTGTAATTAATAATTTTTTTTTAATTAAAAAATTTTGTAAAATAATTGTATAAATGCCACTAGTTTTTACCTGTAACTTTAAATTTCGATTATTTTATTCTTTTGTTAATAAATGAATGATTTATAAATTTATTTTTTATTAGCTGAAATAATAAATATTTAAAATTATAACAAATTTTCGAAACAAAAACGAAAAAAAATTCGAACATTATTCGGAAAATATTTTTGGTATTTTTTCAAAAATTTTTTGCGAAATCTATTCAAAAATATGTTTCGAAAAAACGAAGAAAAAGTTGTCAATCTTCAAAGTTTTTTTTTCGATGGCTGTTTTCGTAAAATTTTTGATTTTTTTTCGTTTTTTTAAATGACTGGGCAGTAATGAAATTGCAAAATTATGATGCCAGTAGAGCAAAAATAAAAAGAGCAAGATCGAATAAAGCTCGTGCTGGTAAAGAATTTGATGAATTATCTAAAGTTGAAATTAAAGAAGAATTGAAAGTAACTTTTAGCAATGAAAAGTTTTTGTGGGGTGATAGTGGATCAGATGACCCGGAACGCATTTTAGTATTCACAACAAAAGAAAATTTGAAACTTTTTAATAAAGAAAGAGATTGGTTTTGTGATGGGACTTTTGACATCATTCCCACATTGTTCACTCAACTCTATTCAATACACGTGATTATTAACAATAAAGACTTTCCAGTGTTGTATGCTTTCTTTCCTAATAAAAACCAATGTATTTATGTTAAACTATTTAAAATGATAAATGGGTTTATTAAGAAGACTCCGCTTTCAATTAATATTGATTTTGAAAAAGCCGTTTTCAATGCGACGAGTAAAGTGTGGAAAGATTGTAATATATATGGATGTTTTTTTCATTTGTCCAGCAATATGTTTAAAAGAGTTAAACATAAGCATTTGATTGACTATTTTAAAGATAGACATTCATATAAAATGCTTCAGGCTTTAGCTTTTGTCAAATCGGAGGATGTGATCGAGGGGTTTGATTTGATCCAAAAAAAAAAAGTAATGCAAACTTCAAGCCAATTTTGAATTATTTTGAAAAAACTTATATTGGTAATTTAAAAAAAATCCAAAAAAGTACGAGTCGTTCCACGTTTTCCAATTAGAAGTTGGAATTTGTATGATCGAATAATGAATAGACAGCCGAGAACAGCTAATGCTGTTAAAGCGTGGCACAATGCTTTAACTATTGATGAAAAAAAAATTTAAAAATAAATGAGTTAGTACAGAAGTTACGAGTAGAGCAATCAATTATGGAATGTAATTTGGTCAAAGTAAGAGCTTGAGAAATGTTTAATAGACGGGCTGATCAAGTAAAAAAAGATTCACTTTTGCTAAGTTTGTGTAAATTGTATAATAAAAAGGATTGTGTCAATATATTGAAGATTTAATTTTGAATTTTGAAGATTAGACATTAAATTTAATTTAATTATCTTATTTTTTATTCGATTAACAATAAAACATTTTCTTTTTTAAATTAACTTTATTTACAATCAGTTAATCCAGGTAAATTTTGTTTTGAAATTTACCTTGCTATGATTTTTCTTGCGATGAAACATGTTGCTATGATTTTTCTTGTAATGAAACGTTCTGAAGCCATAAAAACTTTAGACAAGAAAGCTTTAACTACAAACAACCTAGTTATCAAGATATCAAGAGCGTTACAAATCTTCAACTGAAACAAATTCAGCTAATATAAACTACGATCCCTCGAAGGATCGAATTGTTGGTTTAGTAATTTTTAATAAAACACACAATTCATACTTATACGATACTTGTGCGGACCGAAAGTTAATAAACAAGAAACTTTTCAATCAGATAAAACGGGGCGATCCTAATACAGAACTGTTGAAATATAAAGGATATAGAAACAATTCTTGCAGATCCAAATAAAAGATTTGTGGTGAAATTTTTCTCCTCAATTTCCAAATGACCGCAAACAAAAGATAATTTCTAACAAACGTCTCAATTCTAGTGACAGATCACAAGTCTTTTCATGATTGCCTATTAGAAAGAGATATTCTAAATGCAATCAACAAAACTGATAAACGGTAAAAAGAAGCTGATTGTCAACATTAATATAATTAAATAAAGCTTTATGCTAGCCGCCCAGCAAGAAGAAAATTCTCTGCCTCAAGACTAAAACATTACAATAAATCAAGATTGTGATGAAATCCACCTGGCTTTTACGCGTCTCCAATCATGTAATGCGGAAAATTATTATCACATTCCAGAATGCCTTTTGCCGACATCACAAGTCCTACCGGTTCGATCAAATTCTGAAAACATAAGTACATCAGAATTTAATCAGCTTGCAGAGTCTGAGAGCAGGGAACAATAACAATCTGCCTACACAAAAGAAGAAGAGAAAAAGACCAAGGAAGATCTCTAACACTAGTAAATTTCCAAGTAGAAGACGGCCAAAAAAAAAAAATGAAAATTATTTTGAAATTTATTTAAAAAAAAATAGAATGGACAGAATTAAATTAACATTTGGTTTTGTTCTAAAATTGTCTTTTTCAGATATTTAATTAAATTGAGGACAATTTCCACCAAAGGGAGAGGAATGTAGTATGGTGACTTGATCAGATTATAAATATAACTTGTTACTTAAATAGAAAAGAGATTCAGTTTTTATTTCTAAACTTATTTTAAAATAAAGTGTTTAACTAATACTAAGCTTATTATTCACACGCTCGGCCTGTACTACAATACGATTCAAAGAATCAATGTATAAACTAGTTCGTCGTGGCATTTGCTCGGAATGTTAGACTGAAACAGAAAAGAAATAACTTGATTTTTTTTAAAATATTAATAGTTGTTTATAAACAAATTTTAAAATTTTCAATTAGTAATTTTTATTTTAAACAAATATTTTTATTTATCAATCATTTTTTAATTTTCTTCTGAACAAAAAATTAAGTGTATTATGAAATTTTTCTGTTCCCCTACGAATAATATTTGATAAATTTTCAAAAATATTTTGCCATTTTTGATGTTTTTTTTTTCTTTAATTTTTCGGTTTTTGATTGGACTTAGTTTTCCTGTAAATTATATCATCTATAATCCTAACTATAATATCTAAAATCCTATAATCCTAACACCATCCTATAATTTACTTTTTTAACTCTTGCTCAACTAAGTCATCAAGATGGTCCGAACCAATTTCTTATTTTGCTATCAAATACGAAATTATATTATCCTTACAGATAACAAAGTATTTTGATAAAATTTTTTTATCATCTTCATAACGTTTTATGCTATCAAATGGTAACAGTACCGGGGAGACCTTTTTTTTAGCTGAAATTAAAATTTCTGATTAATTTTCATCTATAAACTATTCAAAAAAAAAAATTTTCTATTCACGATTAAAAATATCATTGAAAGAAAAAAATAAGGCTCTTTAAGCTCTTTTCAATAGTCTGAATGTTAAAATATCATTCACTAGACTTTAGCTAAAAATTTAAACGATAAAATTAGTTCCGAAAAGATTGGTAGAAATTCTTGATTTAATCAAGAAGAAGAATTAATAAGTAAGAATGTCTAATTTGTTGTTAAGATGAAAAAGTAGATTTTAAAAAGTGGCTAGCTTGTAAAAGTAGTTATTTTAAAACAATTTTCAAAATACTTTAATTATTTTATTTATGAAATTAAAATAAAAACAACATAATTTGCTTTTGTTTAAATTTTATCTATCCTTTTTTATTCTTTATATTAATAATAAAAAACAAAATATTATTTTTCTATTCAATTTGTTAAACTATAATTTAAGAAGTTGTTGCCATACTTGCGATAAAAAGCTTTTAAATCTGTGAAAAAAAATTTAAGGCCATCTCGAAAATGGTTGTTGAGATAATAATAGATAAAAAAAGAGAAAGTTGACGTAATCAAATAGATAAAATTAGCAATCAAATAATAATTACTGCAAATTTTGTTTTCAGAATTACAAATGCCATTTTGGTAATGAATTTTAAAGACCATAAAGTTAAGTGTGCACTCAATGGCCCGGAAAATAATCAACACACTTGAATGAACAAGTATTATCAATAAAGTTTTGGATAAAATCTTGTTGTTTTGTTTTATTTTTTTCATACTCATGCTAGATATATTAGAAATTGCTGAATTTTTTTGATTTATGCTTGATCGGAAACTAATCATTAGCAAAATGTCTGCTACCAACAAAACAAAAAGCAGTACGATATCATTTATTACAAAATTAATGGAAAATATGGCAAAATAGAGAGGATTTTTTTGTTTAAAATCCAAACTTCTGTCTTGATGTGGTATGTCGATGTCAAAAATACCTTTGAATGTGTTTCTATAGGGAAATTGTGGATATGATTCAAGGTGTTTATCATCGAATATGTCTCTGTTCACTTCACTGGTCAAAATTTTATCTAAATTAATTAGTAAAGCTAAACAAAAAACAACAAAACATGAAATTTTTTCATTTATTTTTCCAAAGTAATTTCTTTTGTATGACGCCAAGTTCAAATAGCGCCGGACGGCTACACTTATGGACAAAATATTTGACAGTGTCTTTAAAATTCCGCCAAAAAAGTCATACACAAAAATTTCGTAGTACTGGATGGCAATTCTTCGGCTTAAAAATGGGCAATAGATTCCATTCTGGAAAATACAAATACTAATTGGATGAAACAAGCTTATCAATGAGTACAAAATGTAAATAGAAGAATTTAACAAAATCCATTGATAAAATGATTTTGAATTTTCTTTGAAATTATTTGCTTTTTCATTTTGAATATTTAGTACCGCTGCTATATTACAACTATTCAGAACCATGCTCAAAAGACATATGATTGGAATCATGTAAACTGTCACAAGGACTATTACTTCCGACTCGTAAACATAGTCTATCAAAATTTTGTCTTTTTTTTTCCTTGATTTTTCAAGTTGACAGGAAAGAATTTTGTTCTCAAATTGACATAAATGCATGTCGCCCAAATTGAGACAATAGGAAACGTTTTCTAGGAACTTGAAGCCATGCTCATGGAAAAAGGAGCCTAGGAGCCACATCAGCAGACATGAACAGTTCGCATTTGGACTGGTTGGAACAACTTGAATGAGACGATTAGCTGGAAAATCTTTGAATAGACAAAAATCCTCATCGGGAAAATAATAAACGCCAAAATAAATTTGAATTGTATGATTTGGCGAAAAATGCGAGCTATTTTTAAATTTTGTGTTCAAACCTTGCAGAAACTTGACTCCCATTGACTTAAAGGCATCATAGTCAAGTTCAATAAACTCGAGACTTTCAAAATCCTTAAATGCGTCTAGTGACGTGTGTTTGACGTATCCAGATATAAAAATAGACCTTGTTTTTGGAAAATTTTCTTGTACAGAAATTTACTAGTGATCTCGCCGTGGTAAAAATGAATATCCAGTGAATCAATACTGGCTCTAAAATGACTGTCAGTCGGTTTAAAGCCGAGAGTGTTTTTTTAAGAAAACATCACTCAGTCCATATATAAAAAGATTGTTAATTGAGCTATTGTGAAAAATGAATGGATTTGTGTCTAGGGTGTATCTGCAATTTCCATAAAATGTGATGCAAAATATATTTTCAAATATTGATGCTGACGAATTTTGAGCCAAGTTGTCTTTTAATTTTAAATTTGAATATGAAAAGCCTAATCTTAGAATATTATTAGAATAGATTAATTCATTGAAAATTTTTAAGTTATTATCCAAGTAGATTATATCTACAAACTTAATTGAAAGATAAGAAAATTGAAAGTCAGCTGAAGACAAGTCCAAACTGTTGGTCAGTGCAATTTTTTGACTTGGAGCAAAAAATATTTGGGCAAAGAAAAACGTTTTTTTGCTTAGACAACTCAATTCTAGCTGGCTGAATGATGAAAATCCACTTAACTGCAAGCTATTAAAAATATATCCAGTCTTAAAGGAAGAATATTTTTTCAGTTTTTCACACAATTCAGAATTATTTGATCCATTATTTTGGCCGTCAATACATTGAAATAAAATTAAAATTAAAAAAAAATGTAAACTCATTTTGTTTAAAGCTGAAGCATTTTCAAGAGCTTTTTATATGAAGGAATTAAATCAAAAAATCAGAATTGAAATCAGAAACTTTAAAATGGCTTTTAAAGATTCAATTTTTTCCTTATCAAATTGACAAATTAATTTTTAAGGTTTTGTCTACTAATGAAATTGCATATTTTTTTGTCACTTCCGAAAATATTTTATTTCGTCAAAAAATAAATTTAAAAAGTATTAAAATTAAAAACTGGTAATAAAATTTATTAGTATCGAAATTGTTTTTGATTTACCGAAATTGATCTTTTAGCCATTATTACTCTTTTTATAATATAACTTATAAATGTCAATCAGAATTTTATAAGTTATATAATTCATTTTTGAAATTTGCTGACGGTCTTTATGACCTTTTTGATCCCAAGGAGTACCAGTAAAATGAGCAAATTTAAGTGACTCTAATATTTTACTTGGAAGCCGCGAGACTTTTCACGACAATCAAGCAAAGCAAGCTGAGAAAATGAGAACCAGGAGTAAAAAATACTTTCCTGAATTCAATATTTGAGATTATGTACTGTTGCCAATCTCTGAGATTGATAAAGAGCTCACTGAAACTCCTAGCCTAATGTGTTGAGTCATAGACATTGATTACCAATTTCAATTGTATAAACTAGCATGTGAAGCGGGCGTTTTTGGTGATATGTTCGCCAGAAATTGCTTCGATCTGTTAGTGTAACTGTACATCCCTGTATTCAACTAAACGAGGCTCATGTAACAGATCCAATCTTCTTTGCAATACTCGTTGTCATTCAAATCTGGCATGCAAAAATAAATTAAAACCTATTTTTTTTTAACATTTTATTTTATTTTATTTTACAAAATCAGCTGAACATAAATAGAATTATTTCTAGTAAATTTAGAAAATAAATGAAAATTCAGTAACTTTTGAGATTTCTTTTTTTTATTCATTTTTACAAATTTACGTATAAGAGCGTAATTCCATGGCAACTTGAAGTTCAGGATCATGTTCAGATGATCAAAACATAAAAGAATAAAATTTTAATAAAAATGGTAATAAAAGCTTTTCTAAAATACTTTTTAACTAAACACAAAATGTTTATCATTTTAATTTTTTATTATTTATTCTTGGTCAACTTAAACAAGTTTTCAAGCGCTGGGGGAGTGTATCAAAACATAGAATAGAAAATTAGAATTATTTTCCTGAATAAACATAGAAAATCAATTAACATAGAAAAGTTTTTTGTTTTGATAACTAGATTTTTTTATTTTGATTACAATATAAAAGCTTTAAAAAAAATTTAAATATTTATAATTTTTTAATTTAATAAAATTGTATGCAATTCCATTAAAGTGTTCAAGAATATTTCCGCTATAACCATCGACTAGTCTCTCAACGTTATTTTCATATTCAAGTTCTTTTTTTGACATTTTACGTTTAATTAGTTCACCTTTAGCAAGCCTTGCATAATCAAGTTCAGCTTTGGACTTTACATTCCGTAAAATTTCAATCAAAGTTAAAATGTTCATTTTTTTCCTTGCATCTGCTTGGACTTGACTATGCCAGCTTTCTACATTATTATTGGTACGAGGTAATCTTTGCTTGGCTCTTTCGAAACCACTCCACAATTCCATTGGATACCGTGGAAATACTCTTTGTGATTTTGAATTTGGCTTTAGTTTTCCGATATATGATTTTTCAAAATAAACTAATATCGGATCAAACGATTTAGGGCTCTTATTTTGTACCAATTTAAATCCTGAAATAATATCTTTAACAAGTAAAAATGCTAATGATGGTAGCAACTTAAAACTGTATTTAAAACTTTCATTCAGAGCATATTCTTTGTTAAGACCTTTTGCTTGGACACGTCTGAAAAGTGACTGGGATAGATGAAAAAAGCAAGCATGTATTTTGCATTTAAATACACTAATTCCTGCATTTATTGCTGCCTGTTCAAAGTCCATGTTGATAGATTTTGGTTTATTTTCAATATAGGATTCTATCATTTTAAACATTTTTTTGAATGTAGATTGTTTTTTATTTGATAGCATTGCAGAAAGACATGGAACAGTAGTGCCATTTTTATTTTTTTTTTAATGACATGTAATTAATAAACTTGTTTGAAAAATGTTGGGGAAATATCAAAAATTCCGTCTGCATACCAATCTAAATTTTCATTGAGAATTGATAAATTAAATTTGGTTGTAAATATGACTACTCGACTTTTGTGATCGGAACTACTATCATCCCAATAAAATTCTTCGCCTCTAAAAGTTTTTTTATAAATCATTTGGAATTGATATTTCAGCCAAAGAGGTAGCTTTAAATTTTTTGAAAGAAAACTTTTTAGTTCTAAGCCTATTTATCATCTGTCTTAAAGCATCTGGTTTATTTAAAGCACCAATTGCTGAAACATTAAGCCCTTTTTGACTTTCTATCATTATTGATCTAGGTGGCTCATTTGTGCTTAATGATTTTTGCTTAATTTCCTCTATTAATTTAAGGGAGGCCTTGCGATTTTTATCAGGCAGGTGGTTATACTTTTTTGTTGGTACTAATGGTGGTTGAAGTCCGCTTGACTTAGCATGTTTAGTACAATTTTTGTGCAATTCACAATTCCAGTATATAGTTTTAGCTGATAGTATTTTGGATAATGATGGCTTGTCAACTGATTAAGCATATCCACATGATATAACTTTAAAGCCTTATTTTTGTGTTTTAGTCAAGGTCCAAGTCAAAGTAGAATATTCTTGAAAAACTTCATTGTACAATTTCTGTCGAATAATTTCAAATACATCATCATTTTTTTCATTATCAGATTCATTTTCCTTAGCGTTAAAAAAATCTAAATCAAAAGTAATAAACTCAACTAATAAATCCTGATTTGATTCCGAAAGAGCATTATTTAAATCTTCAGAAAAATCATTTAATATATTAAGATTTTTTTTATTTTTCTATTTCTTAAGCTTAAAAAAAGTGAGACTATGCTACTTTTTTCTAAAGCTAGATGATTTATATTTAATTCAAGTAATTTAAAAGAACGTTTAAATTTATTTTAATTTATTTGAATGAGAGCTGATATTAAATTTTTGAATTTCCAAAATAAGCTACAATTTCTATTTTTCTAAGTACATGCAATGAATTTTTTTAATTCTATGTTTTAAAATTTTCTATGTAAATAGAATAAATTAATTTAATTCTATGTTTAATTTTTTCTAAAGGTATGATTCTACGTTTTTTGTCTTTTCTATGTTTTATATTCTTCTATGTTTTGATTCATTCCCAGCGCTGGTCAATCAGCATTTTAGACAGCCTTATATAACTTTTGTAAGGCCCCACCTAGAGTACGCTGCTTCAGCTTGGAATCCATTTTTGAAAAAAAATATAGAAATATTAGAAAATACGTGCAACTAAATTGGTCCATGAAATAAGGAACTTAAACTATGAACAGAATTTAGTAGTGCTTGGTTTAACATCTCTATTAGAGAGACGAGAAAGGGGAAACCTTATACAGTTTTTTAAATGTATTAAACGGCTGAACTTAGTGAGGATTTGTAAAAAGGTATGGCGAACTCAAATGACTGTACCGGGGTGTTGGGAGAGGGTGCAAAAAAAAAATTTATTTTATTTCGAATATTATAAGTAATTGGGTTATTGAATGTAAATAGATAAAATTAAATGAAAAAAATAACAATTTGTCTTTAGATCGCGCTTCTTTTGACTTAGATTAATTTATTAGGTTTGGCATTCGCCGACTTTCGCCCAATGGTAGATACGCCACTGCAGAATCCTGTACTTAAACGCAACTCCCTTACAGCGGATGGTCCTGCAAACAATATTCGAGGACACAAACTAAAATTTAGCGAACAACTGACCAAGACAAAACAACGTGATAATTTTTTAACTAAAAGAATAGTCAAGAGCTGGAATAAGTTACCAAGAGAAATAATTAATGCTAGGTCCTTAATGATTTTGTTCGGCAATATAGAATACTGAAGTTAAAAAAAAAAAGGATAGAAAAGAGAAAAAAATGATAAAATAGAATAAAATAAACGAAATTGAAACGAATTTGATAAAAATAATAATAATAATTTAAGCTACAGCAGGAGACCCGCGGAGCAAGGCTAGCGTAATATCGCTATGGTACCTGTCTGGTTTTTATATACCAAAATAATAATTTTATTTTGTAGTTTTACAATAAAAAGTTAATAAAATAAAGGTAAAGTAATATAAGCTAAAGTATTTGCAGTTATTTCATTTTTAAATAATTATCAAGCTGGTTTTTAAAGCACTGCTTCGATTGAGCGTTGATTAATTTGGCAGGCAGCTCATTCCAACTCTATTTGTCAGAAAGTTGTTTTGTTGTTTTGTCTTGGTGAGCTGCTTATTTATCCTGTGCTGATGACCTCGAATGCCACCGGCTGGACCTTCGCTTGTAAGTGAGTTTCTTTTTAAAGTCTGGTTTTGTTTTTCCACAGATCAAGATTTTAAATACAATTAAAAAACAATTAGGAAACATAAAAAAGACTCAATTTAATACATTACATAAATATCTGGTGAACTTATTGGTACTTTTTGAAAAATTTTTAGTCAGTTGAAATGTGACATTTTTTTTTATAAAAAAGTAATTATTTCTTCAATAAGGTAATATTTAGTCAGCTAGAAAAAGCGATCTTTCATTTGATCTGCTTTGTTTTTTACATTGATGATTTAACATTTCCATTTAAGATATTTAGACTTAATACAGTAAACAACTAAAAATTTCTCAATGCTGACTAACAGAAGTCAATCTTGAGACTAATTCAAAAAATCTATTCAAGTATTTTGTTACCCAATTTCGAAAGAATCTTTTTTAAGCAAAATTTAAAAAATAACAATCACTAAGAAAATTGACAAATTCAAATGTTTGAAAAAAGTTTTTGATAATAATTCTTTTAATAATCGTATTGTAAATTTACTATGTTTCGGATAATATCCTATAAAGTTTCACATAATATAATTTCTCAGGGAAATTAAAAGGTGTTTCATTTAATTGCCAATAGGACATTAAGTGAGGAAATACGATTCCCCTTTTCACACATTTTTATTTTTATTTTATTTTTAAATTTTGTAAGTAAAAAAATATTTTTGCAACTCGAAAAATTTGATGCCTTAATGAAATTATAATAACGAAATTTTAATGGTCTGAATATTTAATAAAAATAAATCAAAGAAAAAATCTTTTCGACTTGATTTCAAAAAAAAATTTTTTTTAAGTGTTATTTATTTTTCCTTTTTTGAATCTCTGATCAATAATTTGTGAAGATTCAAAAAATAAAATTCCAAATTATATTAGGTGCATAAATAATTATTCTATTGAAAAATAATAAGGTTAAAATAGATGATAAATTATTTACATTTAACAGTATTAACTGGAAAAACAATGTAATAACTTAAAAAAAAACTAAATAAAATATAGCCTAAATTTATGTTATATCATATTTTTTTTTTTTTAATTTTACAAAAGCTTATGATATCTCTGATAAAAGCAAAACTCTCTCATAGGTAGATTTTTCTGCTGATTTACTTTTTTTTCTTGTTAAAAAATTAAAAAAAAACGCAATATTTTCAACTCAATCTAATTAGTCTCGCGAGGCACAAAAATTTCAAGGTAAGAGTAGACAAACAAATACTTTTGAATAATTCAGAATTTAATCAAGATTTGTATACTCTTAAAGTTTGCATGTTATAAATTAAAGCTTTTTCTTCGTATTTAAAAACAAACTAAAACAAATTTATAATAAAATAATATTTTAACAACTTCATAAAAAAATATACTCAGATAAATTTGCGGCTTGTTAAAACTTGGAAAATAATTGAAAAATAGCTTTGATAAAATCTTCAAAAATTATTTAAAATAAAGCTTGTGTTATAAGTTTTAATAAAACCTTACATGAAAAAATTATTTGTGAATAAATTTTATTCTAAAATTAAATCATCATAAATTGGCACCTGATGGACTATGATCTCCCAAAAAAACATATTGAGCAAAGACATGAACAGCATGCTGTTATAATACTCAGAATAAACGAAACACCCATCATTATGTATGAAGCAGTAATTGTCCAAAACGTGAATAAATAGAGGGTTCTGTCACAGTATAAATCCGAGTTCGGGTCATCATAAACAACCGTACTATGTTTGGAATAGACCCATACATTGCCTAAATGAATCAAGTATAGACTTTTAGGGATTAATTAATAAAAATCAATACCGGTAATGAACCATGCAAATTGAAACATTCCCAAAAGACCCCCAAAAATGCCAAATACCACCGTCAAGACTAGTTTAACCCTTTAAGATTTTTGACTAGAAAAAAAATACGCATTCAACAAATAATAATTTTTACTTAATAGAAGGTACGGCAAGGGTTATAAATGAGATAAGTGCTAGTACAATTGAAACTGAACCGGCGACTATGAGCCAAATTGGAATCTTTGGTTCTATTGGACATTTTTCCATATTTTTGGCTCCGATTACGATCATTGAAATTGGAAATATGGTCATCAATATTAGAATAATCACGCTGAATACCAGCAACGCTAAAACAGAAAATTTTTTTCACCATTCTTTTTTTATACTAATAATATTTACCTAGATAAAGTTTTGGTTTTGTATTTTTGAAATCAGTAATTTTTTCCATTTTGTTTTTTTCTTTCAAATAATCAGTTTTAATTTTAAACTAAAAAGTTTGTAAAGTTTTTTAAACAGGTAAATTAGTAACGTTTATAGGTAAAAAAATAATATTCAAATTATTTTCATTTTCTAAATTTAATTATTTAATTATAAACAAAATTCAATCCAAATCGAAAATGTCTCATTTTAATGATTATAATCTTTTAATATTTTGAATCTAGGTGAAAAAATAGATCGGCACATTTTATAAAAGAAAGGGTTTATTTAGAAAATACTTTATTTTTCATGCTGAGCAAATTATTTAGAGACTATTTATAAATTAATAAATTTTTTAAATCAGAGTCATTCAATAAAAGACACTCAAGGGTGACGGAAGGTAACACTACCAGCAATAAATTGGAAATCAACTTATTCGAAATGGGGATGACATAGTGAGAAGCATGAAGCAGAAGCAGAAGATTAATTCAATTAGTGAGAATCCACAAGCAATCAGATTTTCAGATATAATGAAAAGTTTATCAAATATCAAAATTTAGCTATGGAAGCTTAAGCTACCGTTGAAGCCAAAAAAAATGTAGGATTCGCTTTGGGCAAACATGAATACACAGTCCCATGTCCATGTAAAACTCCGAGTTTGACTGGATGTTTGAAACATCTTAAAAAAATTTTGAGCTGAAAATTTTAATTGAAAAAACAATCGGTCACACAATTCCACAAAAAATCAAAATTTCTCACTACAGTCGATTCTCTGTATAACGAACCCCCATATATTGAAATCCTCTATATTACGAATAAGAATCCAGGAACCGATTTTTTATAAAGGAAAAAGATTGCTTATTTTCTTTGATACAACGAACCTCTTTTATAAACACGTTTCGAATTTAGCTCTCACAATTTTTTTTCATATGTTTATTTCTTGAATTTATTTTACCTTACTTTTTAGTTTTTAATTTTTATTTTATTTATTTAACTTTATTTTAATTTTTATTTTTTATTTTTTATATAATCTGAAGGAGCTCGATACAGATATACAAATAAATAAATAAATAATCATGCAAATTCTCCAAACGGCTTTTAGTTTTACAATAAGTTTCCAAAATAACAATCACCCTAATAACAAATCTACTTTGAACCCTAATTTATTTAGAATTATTTATAGCTGGGTAACAATGGAATTAGATAAAGAGGAAAAACGACTTGCTACTGTCCTAATAATTTCCTATGAGCATAGATTTCAAATTGAATCTGAAGTATTCAGGGAAATTTTTTTTTTTTTATTATGAAAACAAAATTTAATTTTTAATCAAAGGGAGCTTCTTTATTGAACACCGGGAGGATTAATTTAAGGATTAACTAATCATTCTTTTATAACATTGTATTTTATGGCCTAAGATCATTAAAATGAGTTTATTTGAATTTTCTATGAAGAAATACTGAATTAACTGAGTCTAATGGAGTCAATACCAAATGAGAATCGATCTGATAATGTTGGAGACTCATTAATGAGCTTCTAAAAGATTATTAAACAATAAGTGTTAATTACGGGTGTTCAAAAAAGAATGATAAAAATTTTAGATGTAAAAAAATATGTTCCCATAGACTAAATTTAACTCCACTTTGTTCAGTTATTTTTTGTCATCTAATAATTTAAATATAAAAAACGAATAGTTGTTCCAATTTTTATTAATAGAAATAGCCCATCTGGAACACCTATTCCTAAAAATGACGAGTGTCCTTTGATGTTTCTATAGTTAATAAATGTTAAATGGTTCATTTTAAAGAGCAAAAAAACAGATAAAAATGAACCTCTTTTCTTGTTTTAAACCATTTTTTGATCAAAAAGTATTAAAACTGAGAAAATCGGCTTTGTTCAAAAAAAGGGCACGAGCCCGTTGATTAGCATTCTAACTCAAAAAAAAAAAATAAAAAAAAATACATAAAAAAAAAAATCAATCCTGATAAAGAAACAAAATATTCAACCGATGATACTCTTTCGAAAAACGACGTGCTAGCTCTGATTAAATTTATATTATTTTCTGGTCAAAACATCTAAATGACAATATCCAACAGGAAATACTCAGAACTATGCTGGAATGGGGAAATACCAACCTTTTCCAACCCCGCATTACTCGCACAGTGGCTAGAAATATATCAATCAACTAAATATTTCGAACTCAAACCAAAATGCACATCATCTTTCACTTTTAAACATTATTAAATACCAAGATAAATTAGCCCAAAATCTCGACATCGACGCAAAAACTACCACAAAAAATACAAACTTAAGCTCACAGTACTTAACTCAGAGATTCCCTTAGACGCAAATCCAACCTTTCTTGGTATCAAGCTTGGCCCCAAATTATCGTTTAAGCCTCATCTACAAGATCTTGAAAACAAACTAACGTCTAAAACTATACTCCGTCGTAACAAAAATTTCAAATGGTCAAACTCACTATCAATCAATCTTGTGCTGTACAAATTTCTCATCCGATCCTTATTCGATTACTGCTTCGTGATACTAAACAGTGGGACCTGAAGTGTCGTGATATAAGATCAACAACAACATGGAGCTTACATCAGCAACGTCGTACTTACATCATTAAACAAATGTATCATCAAACAACAAACAACTGGCAATCCTTTGGAAGTTGTTTGTAGTTTTATAAGTTTGCACACGGCACTATAATTAATTTATTTATAAACTAGCTACCAGCTAATGAAAGAAAAAAACATTATTTTATTTTTATTATATTTCTCTCTCTTTCTTCTTCTTTTTATTTTGTTCTCTAATTAGCGTGGTTACTTAGAGTGGCCACTTTCATCTATTTGCATAGAATAAAAGCTTATTAAATATAATAGTCTATTTGACATTTTAATACCATATTGGTAATTATTTCAGGACCGAAAAAATAAGTTCTTCTCTCCAAAAAACTCAAAACAAATTCTTGCGCATTATTAAGTATTTTCCTCTCAAAACACCGATTCGTTCCATGCACAAAATAGTTAAGCTAGAAACCATTGAAGAAAGAGCCAACAACTTATTTCTTAAGTTTTTGTCTAACAAATCAAAGCAAGTGCTGATCGCAAAAGAGATCGAACAATTCTTGCTGTCAGAACGCCCTAATTTGATAAGATTTTCAACTCAATTCGATAAACTTAGCTCTAATTGAATCACTTTTTATCTGATTTTACTTTTTAATGCGGGCTCAAACGAAGGTCTTGAACCATTCGGACGTTCCCTGGGGTCACCCCCTAAATTATTTAAAAATAAATACCAAGATAAATTAACTAAACGGACAAGGTCAGAATCGAAATACAGCACTGACGAAACTGAAAACTTATCTAATCTCAAAAATCATAATTCCTTCCAAAAAGAATATGACGAAAACAAAAAAGGTACATACTTAAATTCATTAGTAACCAACCATTTCCGACCATAGCAAGAAGTTATTTAAAGCTAAGCAAAGTACTGAAAAGATGTCTTCCTGATATTAATATCTTGAGCGTGTAAATCAATCATAACAACCAACTTGTAATTAAAACAGACTCAGAAAAGAACACGAAAAAGATCATAAACAGCTGACCAGACAATGCCTTCGTTAACTTAGTTAAACAAATAAGATCCCAAGTTCTACATAGCTCTATTGAATGTTAGTACTGATTTCGGTCTAGAAGATCAGGATAATTTAGAGTATCTACACAGATTCGTTAATATTATCAAAGCATTAAGAATTATTAAAAAAAGTACAAAAGAACCACTAAAACTTATTAAAGCCAAAATAAACAATAAGGACTCGTACGAAAGCAGTATCAAATCTTCTAAAATAAAAATTGGTAATATCTTCATCAGAGACAAACCTTGGAACTTTGGTGTACAACCAGATCAATGCTTTCACTGCCAGAGAAAAGAGCACAACAAGTTTAATTGTTCAACTAACAATCCATCAACGTGTTTAAGATGCGCAGGAATAAGTCACACACATGACAATGTGTTCAGGAAACAACTCTAACCTCTCCAAAAGTGTCAATTGGTACCAAAATCATCCATCTTGTAGTAAAAAAAGTGAAATTCTTACAAATGAAACAAATAGAAAATAGGCTGAAATCAAAAAACTGCAAGTGAGACCTTAACACGAGTGCAGTCAGCGTCAAATTCAACTTTCAGCGAAAGAGCAAATTCTAATGAATTCAAGACAACTTTATCAAAAAAATGCTCAACTAACTAATAGATATAATTATTCATTTAAATCAAGTCATCGTGTCAATCGAAGATGAACCAAGTAACCTAACAAGACCCGTCGAAAAGAACCTTGCCAATGTAGTAATGAACAAATTAATCGCAAATAAAATTTTAACCAAGCAGAAATCTCAGAAGGGCTAGATGACTTCGACGTAGAACTCTATTCTGAGCATGAATAAAAACCTAAACCAGACTTATTTAAAATCAAAGCACACTTTCAGATTACTAAACTACCATATTTTTCATTCTGACAGACTTTACAACCCCTACCGCCAAGGTGGTAATGTGGCCTTGTGTGTAAATTATTCATTATGCGGCCCAATTGTTCACCTAAAAACTATTTAAAACAAGAAGACGGAATTGGTAACCAAATGGACCTAAAAAATAACGAAAAGCTTAATATTTTTTTTCATTTTATTTCAGTCCCACAACGAGAATTAACCCAGATGTATTTGAATTTATAAGCAACAGCTTCGTAAACAATGTATTACTAGGAGACTCAATGCAGAGAACATTATGTGGCATTGTCCGTAAAACGACCCAAAAGGGGAAATCTTGGAGAATTTATAGAGTGAACACAATCTTCTCATTCTAAATTCCGATGGCGTTACATATGAGCGTGGGAAAATGTCCTCGACATATCGATCTGTTCTAACTCTGTGCGAAATTAGTTCGTCTCACATCAAATCTTGACATTAAGATCAGTGACCACATACCAAAAATTACAACATTTAATGACATAAACGGTGAAATAAAGAAATTTACCTTTAAAAAAATAAACTGGCTTAAACTTAATAAGATTATCTCGACTGCGTGTGTCAACGGACCTAACCTAAACTGCCAGGGCCAGATATTGAACTGAACTCAATCAGAAATACGAATACAACGGCCAACGAAGAATCATCCGAAACTATTACATTTACATCCAAAGCATTAAATCCGGCACCCATTCCTAGTTCATTCGTCTTAGAAATTAAGGCACAAAATCAAAAGACTAACATCAAAAAACAACTAGCCCATACTATCTAAACATTTTTTAAACAACCGACTACGCAAAAAAATGGCAATTCTAAAAGCACAAAACTTAGAAAAAGATTTCACCTATCCAACTTCAACTCAAGTGAACCAAAATATTGGAAGACTCTAAAACAGCTAGAATTAAAGGATGTTAAAGTACAGGTACCTGGAAAAAAAGCTCTCAATATCAAATCATCCTCGAGGGTCACTTCGGACAAACGGGAAATTTCAAATGCCTTCGGTCAGAACTTAGAAAAAATCTTCAACAACGAGAAGCCAATCAATTTACCAAAGACTCACTACAATCTTAGCACCAACACAAACGAACCTCTAATCACGAAAGATGATTTGTTTGAAGCATTAAAAGTAGCTAAACCTAAATTTTCCTAATAAATTGTTTCGCCAAATTTTTAGAAAAAATCATCAATGAAAAGCTCAAACGCTGGATCGAACGCAACTCTCTTCTCCCGAATGCACAATCAGGCTTTAGAGAAAAAAATGGGCACACAAGATCACATCTTTGGCTTTGGTCAATCGATAAAATGTGGGTTTAAAAAAAAAGAATACACTGGCGCGATCCTTTTCGATTTAGAAAAAGCATTTTGTAAAGCGTCTCACAAAGGTATACTCCACAAACTTAAAGCCATGGGTATCAACCTGTACTTATTCAATTGGATTGAACAATTTCTAAAAAAGAGGAAATTTAAAGTCTCTGTGGACAACGTGTCACCTGAAACATTTAACATTTCGAGCGGCGTTCCGCAAGGAAGCTGTTTGTCGCCAAGCTGTATTTCTAGTTTTTTTCAGCGATATCATCAAAAATATCACACAATAAAACTATTTATTTACATCACTTACTTTTTTTTTTTTTTTTTTTCTATACTTCTATAAATACTTTTTTATTCACAATTTTATATTTTCTATAGTCAATTGTAAGTTATATTCTAAATTATGATCTAAAGAATGCAGGCTGAAAAGAAGGTTTACGCCGTTCTGAACTGCCTGGGGCCTCGGCCCAAATTATTTAAAAAAAAAAAAAAAAAAAAATCAAAAATATCCCATATAAAATTATAGTTCATTTAATAAAATATCCAAACAGTTCTATACGCAGACGATCTTTGTATATGGTTTACTAGTAAATCATTGAAACAAATCAAAAAAGTTTTGAATCACGCTGTCAAATGCATTTTGAATTTTTGCGAAGAATTGGGCCTGACTATCAACTCAAATAAAACCAGTTATTGCGTATTCACAACGGCAGGATATCGCATCGGCTTTGAATCCAAATATCAACTAAAATTAGTAATCGAGAACTGGCCAATTCGGCTAGATCCATTTCCCACATTATTAGGCATTAATTTCGACCCCAAACTTAACTTCAAGCCACAACTTGAAAGTCTACGCAAAATGACCACCACCAAAATCAACCTAATTCGCCGAATAAAAGGCTTAAAACTTACTAACTCAACAATTTGTGTAACTTTGTTTAGAAATTTCGTGCGATCACGGTTTGACTGCTCGTTCATTCCGTTGTCATGCTCTACTGAAAAAATTACAACAGACCTTCAAATCATACAAAACAACATTTTAAGACATATACATTTCGCCCATCAAAAACCACAATAACCAGCATCCACGACAAGTTCAAAATTGACCTAATTCCAGCACGATCCGAGGAATTATTAACCAAATTCTTCGCTAAAAGATCAAACCACCAAATGCTTATCCAAGAATTAGATAAATTTGATTCAAACCCAATTCAAAACTCTTTCAATAACCCAAATTAACTAATTTTATTTTTCTGACTCCCCTTTAATATTATTATGACATCTTTTTTACTTGACTATTTTTTTATCCGTTCATAGCTTTTATGTATCGTAAGGCTGAAAAGGAGGACTTGGCCCATTCTATACAGCCTGTGGGTAACCCCCAAATTATTTAAATAAAAAAAAAAAAAAAGTGCTTTTATTGAAAGGTTTTTCAGTATTTGTGGAATCATTTGCAAAAAACAAAGTGGCAATATGAGCAATGATTTGATTATTACTCGCAGAATACTAAAATCAAACATTGATATTTAAAAAGAACTAAATCAGTCATTTATTTAGAACAAATTATCAATAAAATATCTCAACAAAATAATCTTTTCGAATAATTCTTTTACTAAATTCTGGTTAAGACTAATGAAATATTTAGAAAGTTAAAACTATCGAATATGGGGCTGGAAAATTTGAATGAAAATTTTTTTAATAAAAGAATAAAAATAATAAGTATTTTAGAAAATATTTATTTAATCAAATTTTTTTGTCATTTTTTATAAGTGTAAGAATTTACTTCAAATCGATTATGCTTCTAAGAGAACAAATTTAACCAAGAATAAATTTTTTATAATCATCATTTAGAATTATCTTGCCATACAACAAGCACATATACAACAAAAACAACTGATTAAGATAGAAGCTATAATAGATACGGCAATTAGAATATAAGAAACTGTGATTGACCAAAAAGCGAATAGATAGAGAGTTTGGTCGCAATAAAAAACTGAAGTAGGATCGACATAATCAACTTTTCCATTCTTCGAATAAACCCACACGTTCCCTTGAAAATTTTTTTTTAAATTTATGCTAAAATTTAAGCTAAAATCAATGCTACCTGTAATGAACCAAGCAAATTGAAAAAGTCCTATTATCCCAATAATCAAGCTGAATATTCCAATTACTACTGCATTCGGCCTATACAGAAAAAATCAAATAAATTAAGTTTCTCAAATTTCCATAGTTACTTAATAAATTGAAATATTATTGACATGATTATCACAATCAGGAGAAAAATAGCAATCGAACCGGACACAACAAGCCAGACAGGAATGTAGGGCTCAATTGGACACTTATCCAAATTAGTAGCACCTACTACTATCATTGCTATCGGATAGGCACTAAATATAACAGAAAAAACGATAATCAAAACACCAGACACTAAAATTATTAATTAATAACCATTGAATTTTTTTTTTGCATTTTTACCTAAGTAAAGGATAGGATTGGTGTCTTTCAAATCTCGTATTTTGTCCATTTTGTCAAAAATTAGTAAAATTTTAATTTAAAATGTAATAGAAAAAAAAGCAAGAGTTAAAATAAATTCTGCTATTTGACGCAAGACTTTTTTCGAATTTCACAACTCAGAATAAAGATTACTAAACTTGAAGCATTTTAGGGCTTTATTTTAAAAACAAAATAGTTTTTAAATTTTTAAGGTTTTTTTCATAAATTTTAACAAAATTACTAGGCTATAACGATCAAACCAAATTGTTTTTTTATGTAAAATTGAGAAATAAAATTTTGTTTTATTTAACTGATGATTCATTTTGTGTGAATAATTAAACGAAACCTTTATTTTTTATTGCTAAATATTTGAATGAAATAGATGAATTGCAGAGTTACTATTCATTTATTAAATTTATCAAAATATTTTTTATAGAACAAAATTTTCCAAATTTAATGGACAAATTTTTGTTTTATTCAATTTTGAAATTATCATTTTGATCAAAAAAAAAATAAAAATAAAAATTGAATAATTTAAAAAAACTGAAAAATTATAAAAATGAATAGTTGATTAGTTGATTTGATGATAGTTAAATTGTATAAAATAAATTATCATCTATAAATATAAATTAGAATGTCTGAGACAAATACTTGGCAATTATAAGACTTTATTTAAGTGCAAAGTGATTTAACCACAGTGCGACAGTAATATGTATTTTGTCTTAAATAATCCGTCTTCTTAGGTCCGAATCTGGACTTTCTAGACAGCAATAATAAATCTACAGTAAATTTTAAAAGCAAGAGAATTTTTTTAATAATTTTAGCAATTACAATAATTGTATTTTTACACTTAAGTCTGGCTACTACTTTAACCGTATTTTAAAATAACGAATTCGTTTTTTAAATATTTATTGAATAAATTATAATAAAAAAAATTAAATAAATCAAAAAGTTGCTTCAATTTATGGTAAAGTTCTTAAAGCTTGATTAAAAATGAACATTAATAAAAACTAGGAAATAATTTAATTTTCTTGTTTGCAAACATAATTTTTCTTACAAAACGAACATAAAAATTTCATTCTAAAAAAAATTTTATGAGGAGTTACATGAATATTTTATTTTCTTTTAAAGCCTTGAAATTACTTTTTTCTGGTGCAACCAGTCGTGTAATGCAACCAATTTTTGATTAAATAGTCCATTGCTCTCAGAAAATCTGCAATGTTAGACGATCTCTTAGTATCTCTTTTCAATTAGTTAGTATCTGTTTAAAATTTTCTACTAATAAACTAAGGCTACTTTTTTATACAAAAAATAAAAATAAAAAAATTAATCTGTCACTAGAAAATGTAAGCCATTTTTTAAAATTACTCTTGATTTTTTAGTCTTTCTTTTTTAAAAGAATTAAGATTAAAAAATAGCTTTGAGAAAATCTTGGAAATTTTTTATAATCTTTGTCTCCAAATAAAATCCATCACTTAAATCTAAATTAATAGATGACAAGTCCTTGATAATTTGATTAATAAATATATTTTTGACTTGGTCTTTGAAGCTAAAGTTAATTATTGGAAATTGGAGTAAACGAGCAGCTGTTGCAGCACCAACAGTAGCCGCGCTTCCAGACGAACCAACCACTATGAGGCCAGTGCTTTGTGTTTGTTGAATAATCATTTCAAAATGATAAAAACTCTCAGCTGAACGTGAAAGAAGTGTCACATTCGAGTTGTAGTCTCTCGCAATCATGAAATCTTTTACAACTTTGACTCTCTTCAAGTCACTCTCTTTGATCTTGAGCTCGTCATTATTGTGCACAGCTAGCACAATTTGGACAGATTTGTCAAGCAACTTGTCCAAGAGTAAAATTAAATTAATTGCATCTCTTTTATCTTCAGTAAAAACTAGTAAATTTTTTTCATCATTTTTGTAAGAATTCATGTGTCTATCTCCTCTGGTGTTTTGCTGCATGCGAATAAATCTTCTTTGGTTTTGAACAAAACCATTTGTGTCTCCACTGTGACTTACTTGCAAATAATCATCTGAAAATCCATTTGTAGCTTTGTCTAAGTTGTTCACCGGCATCACAAAACATCTAACATTTGCATACTTTCTCGCATTCGCACACAAATGCCAATCTTCTCCAGTATCCCAAGAGAACATTTTATCTCTAAACATCAATTTGACCCACTCGTTTCTCATGAACCAACTTCCGCCAACAACGTCCACTTCCACAATTGTGTTCGATTGTGAAATGGGACCAAAGAATGCGTTCTCTTCGAACGGCGTTCCTTTTGTGCCCAGAATTCCACTGTAGCTTTGAGTGTTAATTGTGTGCAAACATGCTTCTATGAAGCGACTTTGTGGTATTGAGTCATCGTCAAAAACAACAACAAAATTAGTCTTTGTTTGAAGTGCCAGTTGGAATCGTCCAAAATACTTGAGTTGCATGTCACCTCTATTGGTATAGATTGGAATTTTGACACCACTCTCATTCAACTCTTTTCTGATTGTGGCTATTTCTTGGTCTAATTCGTTGGAAATTGGCGAAGCAAAATAGACAACCCAGATTATTTTGGAGGATGAGTTTGCTTCAGCAACGAATCGATCCATCTTTTTGCCAAGCCTTTTCTTCTGTACAAACTGACTACACTTGTCACTGAAAATTGCTCCTCATCTCTTTTGGATATGTGATATTCGCTTGGCAATGAAAATATTTGCTCCATTGTTAAACGCTTCTGTGGCATGCTCTCACTTTTAAGTTGACTCTTTCTTATTTCGTAAGGTTGAAAATTTTGTTTGAAATTTTTTTCTGACAAAGTTTTATATTCTTCATTGAACAGTTCATTTTTTGAAGAATTTGAAAATTTTTCATAAATTTCTTTTGCAATTAAATTTTGTCTTGCTTTGGTAGAACATTGTGGATTTTGAAGTGGCAATTTTTTGTACAAAAATTGTTCAATTATGCCAGCTATTCTTTCCGAGGCTTTACCATCACCAAAAATGTCTCTTTTTAAATGACTCAGACCAGAAGTTGTAATTTTTTCGATTAATTTTTGAACTGCTAGCTCAATTTTAGATGTATCTGATCCAATAAGTTGTATCGTTCCATGATAAATACCCTCAGGTCTTTCGGTGGTGTCCCGCATCAAAATGATAGGTTTTCCCAAAGTTGACGCTTCTTCTTGGATTCCGCCCGAGTCAGTTAGAACAATGTCTGAAGCATTCAAAATTTGAGGAAATGTGTCATAAGCAATGGGCTCAACTAACAAAATGTTTGATAAATCCTTCAAAATTTTTTTTATTTTGTGCCTAAAATTTGGATTTGGATGAACAGGCAATATGACCACAACATCATTTAAATATCTAGTGCCTATGTTCCTAATTGCCGAGCACATAGACTCTACATTCTTATAATTTTCTCTCCTATGCATCGTAGCTAGGATGATTATTTTTTTTGATTTTGATTTTTTCTCCAAATTGTTTAGCTCTTTTAGAATTGGTGACTCGACTGCTTTCTTTTTAGATTGAAATAGAAAAAAAGCATCAATGCCTGTGTTGCCTGTCACAAAAATATTTGAATCACAAATGGACTCTTTTTGCAGTGCTTTTTTGGCAAAAGCAGTTGGCGCAAACAAAAGAGTTGAAATTGAGTCTATAATGTGGCGATTTTCTTCTTCTGGAAATGGATTTTCCATGTCATATGATCTTAGACCTGCTTCGACATGAGCCACTGGTATATGAAGATAGGCAGCAGCTAGACTGGCTGCCAAAGCCGTCGTAGTGTCGCCCTGTACAACAACTAGCTTGATATTTTTGATTTTTTTAAACTGGTCTGTGGTTTTTGTGAAAGCTAATTGAAAAAATCGACTCAAATCCTGGTTAGCAGTCATCAAATTCAAATCGATATCAATTGATTGATTAAATGACTTCAATGTTTCTTTGAGTATCTCTCGATGCTGCCCGGTGCTCAAAATAACCAAGTCAAGTCTTGATTTAAAATGGTCGTTTTTGAGCATTGAAATGAGAGGCGAACACTTGACCACCTCTGGTCGGGTGCCTATTACTAGAATTACAGTTGGTAAATTAGAATTTTGAAAGTTAATGTTTTCCATTTTTGGTATTAGTTTATTCGGAAAAAATATTAATAATAAAAGTGAAACAAATATTAAGAAATAAAAAATAAATTTGTATAAATCCATTTTCATTTAAAATTTTTTAATAAAGCAATATTTTATCTTATCTAAATTTTATTTTATTTTTTAATTTTTAAAATGAATTTAATCTTAAAAGTTTAAATTATTACTAATGGAATTTTTTTGTTTATAAAATGATTTTCAAAAAATTTTGCTCGAAAGCAAAGTCCATGGGTAAACATTAAAAACAAGAAAAAATTAATAAAAATCCTATTAATGAATTTTTATTTTAAGAAATGGAATAATGATTTAAAATAAAAATGGGTAAATTCTTAAATAAAGACCAAATTTAAAGAGTATTCTTTTTGGAAAAATAAAAAATTAATGTAATTTTTTTTCATTGAACAAATTTTTAGCTCTATCAAGATTTATTCCAAAAACTCGAAATAATCAGATAATAATACGATGTCAAAATAAAAACTGTAAATTTAGAATTTATTTGCCAAAAGATTAAAATAGGTTAGGGCATTTTCTAACTTTAAAGAAGCATTTGTCTAAATTTTTGAATAGAAGCCAATCGTTCGAAAATTAGAAAATTAAATATTTGTGAGTTAAAAAAATAAAATATAGATTTTTGTTAATTTCTCCGAAAATTTAACAAAAATTTAAAAAAAAAAAAGATGAATTATTTTAAAGTTGTTTTATTGCTGATTATTTGTTGTCTTTTGTCATTTGTTTATCTTTCAATAAATGGATTCTTATCACTGAATAAAATATCTCTGCTAGTACAAAATAATTTGATAGATAAATCGTTGTTGGATGGCTCAGAGAATCTTTTAGAAGACCAGGGTATATCATATTTTCAAAAATAGACTTGTGCGTAAGTCACTAAGTCAAAGTTAAGTCATTTGACTTGACTTAGATTTTAGGAAATTTCTTAATTCTTAAAATTAACATAAAAAGTAAGCTTTAATTCTAAAATTTTCAATTTTATTAAGAAAAAAATTAAAAGAAAAAATATTTAAATGATGACTAGTTCAAATCCTCTTACCAAGGCTTCCATTTTTAAAATTCAGCCCATTCTTCAATTAGGTTACAGTAATGTCCATTCGCATAGTATTTTTTGCATTTTAATTGATTTTTATTTCTTTTTTAACAATTTTTGCAGCAATTTTGAATTGCTTGATATTTAGTTATTTTTTTGTATTATTATTCGGGAAAAAAACAAGAAAAATAAAATAAATTGATTATTAAGCAATTTTTATTTTTAATTAAAAATTTATTATATTAAATAAAGCATTTTATATTTAATCCAAAATTTTCCAAAATATCTCTATTTAGCTTTACCTAACCCTACTTAAAAAATTTTACACTCTATTTCTAAAGCTCTTTTTGTGTTAATAAAAATTATGGAGTTAATGTCATCAGAAAAGTTCAATTTTTGCTTCAAATTAATATTTTAATTTTGAAATAAAAAACTTATTTTATAACAGCAAAATTTTTTTGAAATGCTCAACGATTGAATAAATAGAAAAAAAACATTCCAAAGATAAAAATACTGAAAAAATTATTAGTTTTTGTTCTTCAGTAAATTATGTTCTTTATTAGTGATGTATTTCTCTTATTAACTACATCAACTTTTCACTTAAAAGTCAGTTAATTTTGACTTTAAAGGATTCATATGCATTTTTTAGTTTATTATATAAAAGCATGTTGTTTTTGTAGCATGTTATCTTTATTATTAACAATCTTTCTTTTCCTTTCATATATATTGTATTTTTCATTAGACTAGAAGTATCCAAAAAATTAATTAACTAAGAAAAGATTATTTTACTCATTTTAACTATTTTCCCGCTATATTAGAAGTTCCGAATTAGTAGGTTTATAAACAATAGCAATACAATATGTCTTCGTATTCTATTTCATCTGTAAATTATTTTCTATTTATCTTTTTCTTTACCCGTAATGTTCTCTTTAATCTTATGTAATATCTGTGATGTCTCTATAAATTCTTTATTCTCAATCAATTTTACTTATATATGAAATTACTCATCTCTTATTAGTTTTTTTTACTATTGTACAATTATTTAATTTATTTTTTTATTAATTTCTTATTAATGAAAAATTTTTTGAATTACTTTAAATCTACTTAACTCATCAATCTGTATAATCTCTCGTATTCGTCTTGTACCTAAGTTTCGTCTTTGTAACTTGCGGAGATGGCTTACTCGGAAGCCATCTCCGCAAGCTCGCTTGTTGTTGCTCTTTATTATTATTATTATTATTATTATTATTATTATTATTTTTATTATTATTATTATTATTATTTTTATTATTAGAAGTAGTAAGAAGATCCTTTTCTTCAAGAGATTCTAAAAAAAAATTTTTACCTTCAGTTTTCAAAATTGTGTTGCCTTCTGTTTCTATTTTTCCCAATCTACATTGACATTTTCATTTTGATACATTCAGTTGGGTAGACATATCTTTTTCCGAATGCGTAAAACATTTATATTGTCTTGTAACTGAATTGATCCAGATTATTGAAAAAAAACAATCCTTGAGGAATACCACCTGTAACTTCCTCACACTTTTATCTTACTATTCTGTGTACTCTCCTTAAATATTATTTATTTTTTCATCGTAGCTAATTTTTTTTGAAATTTTTTCATTCATTGATTGCAACGGAATTTTTCACGGAATTAAAAAATTCATAAAAAAATTATTATAAAGCTAAATTTTGATTAAATGATAGTAATACGTAAAAAATAAAAAAAATTTAGTTCTAAACTATGTAAGCGTAATTTGAAAAATAATTAAAAAGCTAAATTAAATTAAATTATTGATTTTTTTTTATCTGATGGACCTTTATCTCGATAAACAAATAAATAAAAATTTTATTTTAGTGAAAATTACTGAAATATAGACTTTTAATGAAAAACTTTCCTCTCATTTTATTAAATTATCGATTGATTATTATATTGTATTTCTAAAATGATAAGGGTCATTTGTATCTAACAAAAATATTATCTACAAATCCGACATTTATTTGCACAAATAGGCAAATAAATAATAATTTTTTTTTTGGTGAAAATAACTAAAATATTAAATATTATATAAAAAAGTAATTACTTGCTTGTAAAAAACTTTTTTCTCTTTTTATTTAGTTATCGATTGACTTCAGTTCTTATACACCTTATTAGATTTTTTATAATGTTTCTTTGATATTTATATTTCTTTGTATTTTTAAAATGATAAGGGTCATTTTTATCCAACATAAATATTATCTACATATCCGAAGAATTTCTTAAACGGTGTGTGGAAAAGCTTAACAAATATTAAAACTATAATTTTTATGATAAAATACACTTTATTTAGAATCTTCACTTCTCACTGAATCTTTATCAAATAAAAAAATCCAATTTCTAATTTTATAGATCCAGAAATTCAAAACCTTAAGGCTATTCGAAATTCATAGACTACGTCCTTTGAAATCCTCAACTTTATTTTTTTTGTGAGACTCAGATAAAAAAATTTTAAATCCAGGGGTCTAAAAATAACTCACCCTTAAAAAAAAGACAATTTTTTTCACTTGAGTGGTATGTAGTCTCAGGGATCCCTTACTATAGCACTTTTTTTTATTGGTAAACTAGAAAAAATTCTGAACAAATCTATGATTTTACATTTTTGAATTTTTCAAAGACTCTTTATGTTCATATTCTCGATCATAAACTTTATTTTGACAATTAGAAGTTTATGATCAATTTCTGATACTCAAAATGATCAAATCAAGTTTTAACCATGAAAAAAATTGTTAATTTTTAATAGAATTAGTGCAGAGGTTCATTTTTGGATTTAACATTTTGAGTCAAATATAAAGATTGAGTCTGCATTATCAAAATGCACATTGCACACCATTTAAGTGAGTTATTTTTTGCACATCATTTAAGCAGATATTGCAGATTTTACCTTTATGAACAGGAATAACAATTGATTTCGTAATTAACTTGTTTTGGTCAATTTAAGCATCAAAAATTTATCAAAGTCTTCAACTTGACTTTATTTAAAAAAAAAATCTCAAAATCATTAGATTTTTTAAAATTTTCATTTTTTTTAGATAAAAAAATTTTTAGATTAAAGAATTTGAAATTCTTGAGTGCTGGGTTATAGTTTTCTTAAAAGCTCATCAATCTGCTTATTTTTAAAATTGACTAATTATTGTGAAGAACCACAAATTTTAAAATTTATTTGCCAAAAGATTAAAATAGGTTAGGGCATTTTCTAACTTTAAAGAAGCATTTGTGTTAATTTTTGAATAGAAGCCAATCGTTCGAAAATTAGAAAATTAAATATTTGTGAGTTAAAAAAATAAAATATATATTTTTGTTCATTTCTCCGAAAATTTAACAAAAATTTAAAAAAAAAAAAAAGATGAATTATTTTAAAGTTGTTTTATTGCTGATTATTTGTTGTCTTTTGTCATTTGTTTATCTTTCAATAAATGGATTCTTATCACTGAATAAAATATCTCTGCTAGTACAAAATAATTTGATAGATAAATCGTTGTTGGATGGCTCAGAGAATCTTTTAGAAGAGCAAGGAATATCGTATATTCCAAAAGCAGACCGCTTTAACATTTTTCTCATATGGATTGGTAACACATTTCCGGATTTATATCTCAAATGTCTTCAAACAGTGGTCTATCATCATCCAAAAGCAGACATTCTCTTATTTTCAAATGAACTCAAAGACTCTTTGCTAGATCCTTTTAGAAAAAAAAATTACACAAATGTTCACATTGTGCGATTTAACTTGACAAAACTTGGCCAAAATGAACCAGGCAATCAGTTTATTTTCAAAGCAAATGAAATTCTAAATGGAAAAAAATACCAAGGCCTTCAATTGACCCGGGTTCATCTGTCTGACTTTATGCGATACTTTCTAGTTTACAAATATGGAGGCTTTTACATCGACACAGATAGTTTTGTGATAAAAAATCTAGAAAATCTAAAGAACAGTATTGGTGTTGCAGACAACTTTAGTTACAAGTGCTCCAACAAAGTGTTCAATGCACCAAAGGCTAAAAACTTTACGTGCATATCGAACAGTGTTTATCACTTTGATAAACATCACCCTTTTTTGAAGGACTGTGTTGAATATTATGATATATGGTGGATTAGGCATCAAGGCTATGCACCAGCTGGAGCAATAATGATGATGGAATTGATTGAAAATAGCTTTGATAAAATTAACTTCATACCACAACGAGAGTTAATTTGTTTTTATCATTTACGTAAGACAAGAAAACTTGTGAGTGAAAATAATAAAGATTTAAACTATGCCCTTAATAATTGTTACACAATTCAAATGCTCGGAGCTGGAAAATCAAATATTGGTATTGGAAATTTTAACAAAACATTTGTTGGTCGAATATTTCAAAAGTTTAAAATATTTGATTGAAATATATTCATACTAAAAAATTCGATTAATAGAATCTTTTAATTTATTATGGTTAATTTAAGTTTAATTTTTTTTAAATTAAAAAATATTTTTAATTCTTCAATTTGGATTTTTAGTTTTTTTCCAAATCTTTAACCTTTTTTTTTTCAAGAAACAAAAATAAAATTTTAGTTAATGTTATTTCCGTTCATAATCATATTCATAATTTTCTGATTTTTGCAGAATCAGTATAATGGAAGTACAAGGAATCTATCAGTTGCTGCAATTTACAGACTATGTTTAATCAGTCTGATTTAAAGCTCTGGCGTATTTTATAATAAAATAGAGGGCTAGAAAATTTGGAAAAAAAAATAAAATTTTTTATATTTATTTAAAAGAATTCGATCTTAAATTATGTTTCAGAGTTAAAATTGACGACTTTGAAAAAAGTGCGAAATTGTAAATAATTTTTTGAATTAAGTCTAGATGTTATTTGAAAAAGATAAAATACTAATTGGATTATATTTTTAAATTAAATAATTTTTCCTATTTTTATAAGTGACAGGGTTGAAAAAATTTTTTAAATCAATTTAATTTATTAAATTATCCCTCACAGGATGGGGTTTATGATAGCTGAATTTTTTAAAGAAATGCTCAAATTAAACTAATATTAACTGTAATATGGCAAATTGAAGTTTATAATCAAATTCAAATGATAAATCGCAGGAAATTTTAAGTTTTAAATATTATTAAAGAAGTTTATTTTCGAAGTAATCGATCAATGTTTAACTGAATTTATATTGTCTGCGAATTTCTTTAAAAATTTTATGCATGTCTTTTTTTATTAAAATCAAAACTTCTTCTACCTTTTTCTGTTCCTTAAACCAACCACTACACATTCCAACTCTTAAATTGTTATCGATTTGTGTCTTATCTATTCATTTTTTTAAATATTAAAAAAATGTATTGCATATTTAATTTAAATTGAATTTTGTTGAAGTTTTCTATTAAAACCTTTTGGATTACTCATTTTTTAAGATATTATTGGTTTGACGAATAAATGAATTTAAAGGAAATATATAATTAATTATAAAGATGAGTCCTGTGCGGTCACAAACTCCGACTCAGTCAATCAATTCAAGAATCATTACGATGCTTTCATGAACGGCCACCAACATTTTACCACGTCTTAATTTTTATTTAAATTTCATTTTAATTGCTTACTATATACCCCTCTCAGTTTCTTCAAATTTTTTTTCACTTATTATTTGTATAATGAATTGTATAACAAAATTAACAATAATGTCTATTGACGCTATACTCTTATCAGTTCTCTTATTTCTGAAATTTTTTTTTTGTGGTACCATAGGCAATCTCCATTGCTTGCCGTAGCTTATTATTATTTTTATTAGATTTTTATTTTTAATTCAAGAAATTTCTTTTAGACTTATCAATAACATAATTGTAGAAAACAAAAAATTTTAACACATTTTTCTTTCGAGTAAAAAGATTCGACTTATACGAGTTGGAGTTAACCATGAAACAAACCAGATATAAAAACCGTATGGCTGTCCTTCGTTCTAGAGAACTTTTCAAATGGGTTCTAAAGTGTTCCCGATAAAAATTAAACTTTTTCTTCTGAAAAATTTTATGCATGTCTTTTTTTAATTAAAATCAAAACTTCTTCTACCTTTAAGTGACCAAGTGAAATAAGCTTATGGAACAGAAAGAAAAGCAAGAAACACAGAGAAATATAATTATAAATCTTTAGCTTTGTGTTGGTTAACAACCCGTATAGCCGGATGGTTTTCGTGTTAGTCATGCAAGTAGAGGATAGAGGGTTCAAACCCGCTGAGAGTGAAAAAATCTTCAAATATCTCAGCAATACGGGTCGAATATTTAAACCTCTTTCATCATAAATATAGGTGGACCAGTTTCGACTGGGTAGTAATTACTTAATGCAGTAGCCTCTGTGTCAGATTGAAGCCGATGCTCAAAAAGGTTTTTGAAAAGGAGATGAGCGTCTGCCCATTATTCACTAGGATAGAATAGGGACAATTATTAATTATTTTTTGGGTTGGTTTATATATATACAGTGGTGTTCCGGATTTAGTAATTTACGATAATTTACGTAAAAAACAGTAAATTTACCGAATTTTACGTAAAATATTGTAAATTTACGTAGATTTACAAAAGTAAAAAAACGTAAATTTACTTGATTTTACGTAAAATTTGGTAGATTTCGATCATTTTACGTAAATTTATGTAAAAAAAAAATAAGTCCAAAAAATTGAAATAATTTGGCACTTTTTAAAAAAAAATGAATTTTTGTTATCCTTCAATATTTATATCCAAAATTATGAAAAAAAAAATTACCATAATTTATGTAAATTTTGGTAAAATGTAATCAATTTAATGGTAAAAAATAATAAAAAATGGTAAAAAATGATTATTTAAAATTTAAAATTAATTTGAAAAAATTTTTTTATTAGGTTGGTTATAATTTTTCAAACACTTAAAGGGTGAAAAATTAATTTTAATTTTCTTTAAATTTTTTAATTTTTGTTGAAAGGCAAAGATTTTAGTAGAGAGCGCATTTGGGTATTTGAAATTGTTAAAAGAGAAATACCAGGTCAAAGAGATCAGAGAAAATTCTAAGCTATTTCTAAAGCTCCTTCAAAAATTAATGATTTAAAAATTATTTAATAGTTTTTTTATTTTTTTTTTATTTTTTGACCTGTTTCTGTAAACCTGACATGTTTTTGTAGGTCAACCCGCTCAACAAAATATCACAAAAACAAACAAAAAAACAAACAGGAATCAACAAAAAAAAGAACAGTGAACAAAATTTAAAGTTAATTTAGTTTTAATATGATCCGAGCTCCAGTTTTTTCTGTGTAACTTAAATTTTATCTAAATTTTACCTCTAAATTTTTTTAATTACATTCTTTTAGATCAATTGCGATATGGGAAGTCTTTTAAAAGTTGATCCTTAAATATTTATTCCTTAAATGAAAAACATTTTCCCAATTCATTGATATAATCGATTTTTGATATTAAACTGATTTTTTGTGAAGTTTATTTTCATTTTTTTGCTTATTTGGAATTTAATAATTAATATTTCCTTTTTAAATTTACTTTTAAATGCTAGATACAAATATTTTTGAATAAAAAATTCAAGATAAACCTTATAAAAAAACTCATTAATAAAAAATAAAAAGTGCTGCTACGATACCTTGAATTCACCATATTTTACGTAAATTATGGTAAATTCACGATATTTCAGAGTAAAAGGGTGAAATTTGGGGTACCGAGCTAATTATTGAGACACAGCTGACAAAAAATGAGGCAAGCCTGTTAAAGTCTTAAACGTTCACGATTTTTATTAATTTTATATTTTAATATTTAAAATGAGAGCTTTGCGAATGTGTTTCTCTTTAATTTAAATTTTTCTATTTTCATTATTTTTCATATTTTATTCTTTTAAATTTTTAAATTATTTTTTTTTATTTTATTTGTCTGAAGGATCTTTTGCTCGCCACAGATAAAAAAATATATAATCTATAATTAGTTGACGAAAGAAATAGATGCCATTAAATAGTTGTAGAATGAAATGGCAAGAAAACCAAATTCAAAGGAATGGCAAAATCATTCCAAAGTCTATAAAAAAATGGTTTCGATTTCTTTATTTTTAATAAGAAAATGAAGACACAACTTTTAATTTATTTTTATTAAAACTCTGAAAAAAAAATCTATCTTGATTTATTTACGTGGTAATGTGAAAAATCAAGATTTAAAAAATTTTAGATTTTCTCATTGCTGCTAATTGTCTTTCCTTGATAAAACTACTGAACTGATAATATGAACCACCAAGAATAAATCCAAATATTGTATAGGCAAACGTAATTGGGTAAGTTTTGCCAAAATATTTGGAAAAAAACAGGCCTCCCATACCGCCATTTGCCAACGAGAGACGATACATCAGCGATTCCTTTTGATATCGGTATTCGTGTTTATTCGAATAGGATGCCAATAAATATGAACTTATTAGAGAATAAGAAGCAATTGATAATGCCGGCAAATATTTGCTCATTGAACTTAATGGTTTCACTTTTTGAACTTAAGAAAATTTAAAAAATTTTTATAAAATTAAAAGTTACTATTCATTTGAATTAATTTTATTAAAATTTAAATTCTACAAAAAAAAAGAAAAATATTTTAATTTATTTTTAAATTTAGATACAAAAAAAAATCTAAAAATAAAATGAAAAAAATTTATTTATTTATGAGTGACTAAATGGCGTTTTAGAGAGGGCATATTCTTTTGTACAGCATTGCACACGTTACACTTGAGCGGATAGTCCAAATAGTCTTTTAGAATTTTTTGATTGTTTAAATTAAAAAAATCATCTTTAAAATAATCTTTTTGATTTTTTAGACATTCGATTAGATCGTCCAGATTGATGAAGTATTTGGTATTGAACGAGTTCCAGTGTTTTTTGTTCTTTAAACAGTCAGAATCAAAGTCTTTGGATATGATGTGCATGTGCAATGGTTGCATGGATTGAATCGAGTGAAATCCGCACATAGCCTTTGATTTGAGTTCACTGGGAAAATTTTCCGCTATTATTTTTTCTGATAAAGACTTTATTTCCTTAAGTAAATCAAGGCACTGGTTTGATTTGATTAAGTCAGCAACACGAATCATCTTAGGAAGCTCATTGCCGTGAGGTATTAGCAAAAAATGTACTTTGGCTTTGGGATACTTGTCTTTGATGCATATAAATCGATCATTTTTTAAAACCTGAAGCTTTTCATCTTTCATTGAACTCTCAAGGCTTAGAAATGGAGCTGGCTTTTTGATGCTTGACTTGACCGTTTCATCATTTAATACTGACTTGGCTTTTTCACTCGTTAGCTTGCCGACTCCTTTAGTAGAATTTGTCTGCAAACGCTTCATTTAATTTTAGTTTAAAAATTTGAAATTGTTAAAAAAAAATTTTTTTGCATAAATAAATTTACAGTATGAAAATTATTTTACTTCATTTTTTAACTCTATGTTAATAAATTTTTCGAATTAAAAAAATTAAAAAAGTGGTGGCATAAATCGAGTCTAATTGCCTACTTCACAAATTTTAATTTTTTATTTCAGATTAAGTTGGTCGATTTCTTTATCTCAGCTTGTATGGAATGATGAGTGCTTTTTTACTTAAGGTGTTCAATATCTTTGTTTGTTTGAGAAACATGTTTTTTTTAATACAAATTAAAGTTATGTTTTTTCAAGTTTTTGAATTAAATATACAGTGCCGATTTGACACGTGGATTTCTGGTAATTTTACGTAAATTTACGTAAAATTGATAAAAATGAAAAGGCCAGAAAAAAAAAATCAATTTTTGTAATTTTTTATTATTTTCCAATAAATTTTGAAAAAAGTAGTTTCTATTTATTTGTTTATATTTTACTGAAAGTTTTTTAACTATTTTTTACTAATTTTTACATAAATTTTATTTTATTATTATACAATTCCAAAAAAAATAAGAAATTATTTTTATTAAATTTTATTTTTAAAACTTTTTTGGCACTTAATTTGGTATAAAAAAGTTTAGGTTTTAGTGCGGTTTCTCTCTTTTTTTTTTTGATTTTTGAATTTGAGATTTACCGGCGATATCAACAGTTTCTAAGCTTCGAGTTTGATTGAATGTTGCATTTTGATGAAATTGTCTTTAGTTTGTTGATAAATTATTTTTTTTGACTAGACATTTGGCTACAAATTTACATTGAGATACTTTGAGACACAATATTTGGATAAGCTGCTATAATAGAAGGAAAACAATTAGATCTGAGATATAAGATAGATTTATTTAATTCACCTGATTGTTCATTTCAACAAATTTAAAACGGAGGTGTCAGAGCTGTTGATATCGTTGGTGAATCTTATGCTAAGGTTGGCGCTCTGGTAGAGTTTGTTATTAAAGTTGGTGGATTCACAGTTAATGGTGGTGTTGGAGCAGTTGAGGTTGTTGGAGTATTTATTAAATCTTGAGTTCTTTTTTTATTCATTTAATTTTTTAAAAAGTAAAAATAAAAATAATTTTATGAATATTCAAATGCCGCGGTCAACGTTGAAAAGATGGAAAAAAATATAGAAACGATTTATTATAGAAAAAAAAATAATTAAAAAAAATAAAGAATAATAAATAAAAAAAAATATAGAAAATAAAAAATAAAGAAATAAATTAATTGATAAAAAATTTTTTTAATTGAATAATTATTATTTTATTAGTTAGAATTACTTGAATATCTGTCCAACAAAACCAAGTCTTTTCTTTAATTTTCCTTACTTCTTATTTTTTGATCAAACTTGCTTTTGCTAATTCCCGATCAATTTTTGATACACGTTGTTTATTAAAGCCATTTTTCGCTCATATCTCTTTGCTTCATTATTGATATCCGAATCTGTTTAACCTGCTATTCTATCAGCAATCAGCAATCGTTCAACACGTTCTTGCTCAGCTCGTTTGGCTTGTCTCATTCTTTTAAAATTCTTATTATTGATAAGCAGCTCAATTATATTAACGCAATCATTATTATCACTCAAATCTAATTCAACTGAATAAGTTGCCAAGTTTCTAACAGTTAATAACAGTTTCTAAATTGGCATAAGTTAATTCGGATAAAATATTAGGAATATTTTGTTCTGGTACTTCAAGATTCTTCTTCTACAATTTCAAATGAGGCGATGTAATGTCTTTTAAGGAAAAAAAAATACATTTTTAGAGAGATTAGAAAACTCCCTACATCTAGCTTTCTAAAGCTCACCATTGATTTTAATTCTAAGAGTCAATGGGTTAGGGTTAGTAAGTACACTGTAATCAGATTTCTCAAAAAAAGGTTTAGGTTTAGCAAAAAAAAGGCCCGCTAGCTGCTGCAATCTCCTGAGATGGAAACGGCTGAGTTTGTCATAATCATCATCGTTGCGAGTCCTTGTCTTAGCTCCATAGAGCACGGTCGCCTTGTACACCTTGACTTTTGTTCTGGTACTAAGCGCCTTCTGGTCACATACAGCCTTCCTTAGAACTACCAAGTAGTTAATGGCCCAAAAACCTTTGGTACTCTAAGATTTACTTCAACCAGACCTTCTTTAATATCAAACTCTATCTCAAATCTAAATTTTTTAACCAATTTATAAATTTAGAATTGAAATATTTTTAGACGGACTGCAATATGCAACAATTGTATGAAATCAATAACTGAATCATGCAACAATACATCAAACTTTTGACTTTTGAAAAAAAATCGCCACAAAATTACGAACAACTTGAGATTTCGATTCAAATAAAAATTACCTTCAGAAACGATTAATTTTATCATTTTAAAGTATCTTATTTTAGGATGTTGTCCATTCAGAATTGTTTAAATAGAAGGTAAAATAATTTATATTTGTCCCCAAAATCTTTATTTAAATCAAAAATCAAAATTAGTTTTTCAAGCGCCGTTTTTTCGTTTTTCAACAAGAAATTACTTGTTGAAATTTTTTCGCAAATTCCAAGCTGAAATTTCATGCAAAGTTAATTAGAAAAATTTTCTTAAAATAAAGGTGAAAATTTAACGGTAAATTTTAATTATAAATAATATATATTCAATTTTATGCATCTTTTTTTTTATTAATTTCAGTTCGTTTTTTTTAAATTAAATTCAATTTTTTAGTTTTAATATGTTTTATATAAAATATAACCATGGGAAAATCTCAGCTAATAATAACAAGCGTAAAGAAATATTATTATTCAAAAACCAAATGTTTGACAATCTAAGCTAAAAATTTAAGCAAAAGAAATAGTCGCCCGAAATGTGCCTAGGCCGATAAACGTAAACAAGGGAATGTGGTAATTATTGTAAAGCTCGACAAAAATTAACTACTCTTCTGAATTTTAATGTTCCATTTTAATTTTTTTTTTTAAATATTATGAGCAATTTTTTTAAAGCAATAAAATTTTATTAAAAAAATTAAAAAATAATTTTTAAAATTTAATTTATAAAATAAATAGTACCTTATAAAATTGTTCCTAGTTCACCTATTTGCTGGTCACATAATGCTATAGACCTAAAAGATTAATAAAATATAGTTATTTTCAAAAATTTTAGAAACAAAATAAAATAAAAATAAGCATGAAGTATTAGTAGGAAAAATGCTAACCAAAAAATAAGATTAGCTTGTCTGAGATTGAAATTTTATTCATGTTTTTACTAAACGTGTTTGGATTAATAAATTGTGTGACTTAAAGGTTTTTCAATTTTTTCCTCTTGACTAAATTTGATTTGACTCCCTCAAAAGAACCATTCCATCTTTTCTGTATCATTTCTACTAGTTTTTTTTGAACATTCACATTTGTATTCTCGCTTTGGAGAAACACAATTGCTTTTTGTTTATAAATATTGAATTCGTCAATAACCTCTATCAATAATTCTGCGTCTAATCCGAAGCCTTTGGGGTTTAGTGCGAATTCGACAATCTGTTTTGGCTTCAAGTCATTGATTATGGCATCTTTTTTTCCATTTATAGTCAACGCTAGTGTGTTTAGCTGTTGGTAAAAAGAAGAAGCAACAATATCATACATTGGCGTGAGCGATAAGGATCCATCATGATTGTGGAACATGGCGAAATTTTTCAAATGAGCGTCAGTGTTTCCGATGATAATACATGCAAGTATTCTTTTAAAAAGCTTCAACAAATCTTCATGCCAACAAAGTGTACAATTGCGCATAAAAAATCCCATTTCATCATACGAGAAATTGTATTTATCTTCTGAATGCTTATCCAACAATTGATTGAATTCTTCAAAGTGCTTCCGTTTAACTAAATCATTTGAATGGTATCTATCAAATCTTTCTACAATCAATGCATTTTCCATCAATTCTTTAATAAAACCTATTTGAACATTATGAATTTGATCATTTGGGAGTAGAATTTTCATTACTCGGGTACTTAAATACTCTAGCTCGATCAAACCTGGAAATATTTCAGAATCTAGTTTTCCAATATGCGTGCTTAATTGATCAACAGTTGTCAACCAAAACTCATCGTTTATTTTCTTAACCAGCACTTTTTTTTGCACCCCAGAAATAGTTGAATTACTGTCAATAGAAACACTTGACTCTTGAGACGAATTGGAACTCTGAGAGTCTGATAATGAGCTTATATTATAATTAAAATGAGGGAGAAATAATTTACTGTCGTTAAGATCTTGATTAATTGAAACGGAGCCAATCAAGTCAAATCCAAAATATGATAGAATATGGAATTTATCTCCTTCTTTGAAATCTTGTAGATTCAATGCTTTTGACTGATTTTCTTTTAACCAGCCTTCGGACACTAAATTATCAAAAAATGGCGGCAGCTTATCTTTACATGAATAAGCTTCGAATCTTTTAGGCAGATTGACACCCAAAGGTACAGTTTGGTCGGACTTAACATATTCTTGAGTGTATGTAAATGCGTATTCGTCTGAATTCTGGTGTTTTGTTTTTGTCAAGTGCCCAGCAATTAAGCTATTATAATAAACAATTAGCGTGGGCCATTTTTCATTCATATTATATTGTCAAGTTAATATTTTGTTCTAAATTAAAATATAAATTAAAAAATAAAAATCAAATTTTGGATAGCTAAGATGGGAAACTTTATGCGAAAACTAATATGCGAATAAATTATGAGAAAAAATAAGAATTTAATTCAATAAAAATTATGTGAAAAAAGTAAGATTTTAACACTAGAAAGCCCGATTTTTTTATACATTTCTGACCTGTTTTTTAAAAGTAAAAGATTAAATGTTTAAATTCTTGTTATTTTATTCAAAAACATAAAAAAACTATTTTGATTTTGAATCATGACATCTCTTACACATTGCTATTACAACCATCTCATTTAAACATGTCCCTCAAGTCGTTTTTCCGCAATCATTACATAAATAAATTTGGACTTGTTCTCATTGCACAATCTAACCTGGCATATACTGTTAATTGATTTTTTTGAAGTAAAGACAATAAAAAACTTTTCTGTACTTTTTGTACTTTTTCTAATTAATTTATTTGGCACTGTCCCTTTTTGTACTTTTTGTCTTGCTTTATGAAAAAAGTTGACCGGTTTTTTGGCGGTCCAAAAATTTGACCGCCTAGCTGACCGGCCAAATGACCGCCCGCTTAAAGGTTGTCGGGCTAATGCGGACACGGTCACGGTTTCTGAAAATTTTGGCCGGTTAAGTGTCCGCTTGAACGGATCCCAACACTAAAATAAATTAAAATTATGAAAAAGTACAAAAAGTACAAAAAGGAACAGGGACAAATAAAATAATATTCTGAAAAAGTACAAAAATTACAGAAAGGAAAATGGTTTTTAAAGTTCGATCTCATTGTCTATCCATGATTCTTTTTGACTGGGTATTATAGCGTTCCTTGGAAATTCAAGGGCTTTTTGAGCAGATATCCTAATCGGTATCCTTTAACAATTAAATCTTATGTTTACAAACTTATTTTAGTGTAATTAGAACATAAATGAGTGAAAGAAAATTTTATTTTTATTTTTTATCCTAAAAATTTAAAAAATATCATTTAATAATTAAATAAATTATAATGTATTAAAAAAATTTCTCATCGATTTTTTCCAATGAAATATACTCATTTTTATCGATGAATTTAAATGAAATGATTCCTAACTCATTAATGATTTGTCTTTTAATTTGCACCGATTAATCATCGTTTTCTTTGTGACTGGGAGCCCTTTGTATCTTAACTTCGTTGACTTCAAGAAAGCCTTTGATAGATTTTGCTTAAAATTACTTTTCCTGCTAAGATATGTCAAATCTTGCCTAATATTAATTTAAATTTACATCATAAAACAAAGCTTCAAATAAATTTGTCTTTTGAATTATTTAGAACATATATAGCAATAAAAGGAACAGAAAATGAATAAAAAGAAATGATTTAAAATTGATGCAAGTGGTTCTATAAAAATTTGCTATGAATTTTCAATTCTAAAAACTTAAACTGCTAATTTAAGTATTTTGAAATTTATTGCCATTCTTTGTGTATAATCTCTTTTTATAAAAAAATATTTATGATAACCATGAGCATAATTAATTACTAATTTTTTTTTATTTCAGAATAATATCAACAATTTTACTTATCAAATTTTTATTAATATTTTTTTCTTATCAATTTACTTTTCTCTATATCCTCCATTCTTCAATTAAAAATCCTTAAAAATCTTTTTTTAAGATAATTTTTGAGCATAGTCATTAAAATTTGATCAAAAACGTCAATTTGACATTGATTGTTTGCTATGCATAAATTTATATGCGTGCATTTTTAAAAAGACTTAAAAAATTTTCAAAATTCTATTCCAAATTATCACGATTTTTAGAGACTTGTTTTTAAGTCACAAGTCTTAAGTCAAGTAACGGCCAATGTCTTAAAAATTTTTTCATTTTTTTAGTGAAGTTTAGTCAAGTCAACTAATTTTCTGATTTTTAAACCTATTAAAATTAATTTTTTTTAAGCTGCATTTATAATTATTTCACGTCTTAATCTAATAAAGTACCGCAAAAAATTATGTTTGGGAGGAGTTATAAAATAGTGAAAAAAACGTGAAAAAAAGCGATGTTGCCAATTCCTTTAATAAACAAAAACTTTTTGAACTAAATCTCGATAAAAGCTACCTTACAGGCTCTTGGATTTCTAAGAAATGCGGATTATACTCAACAAGAAGTCTCTGATGATAATTATAATGATATTGAAGGTAATCAAAACTTTGATAAGGATTTTGAAGAAGAAATAGTAACACCAAATCAAACAAATACCGAATATGAATCATTTAAACAATAAATTTTAGATGTGAAAGTAAGATCAACAAGCAATGCTACACTACGTAAATAAATGAGACTAAACTGTCAGAATTTTTCATGATTTTCCATAATGGAAACAAATTAAATACTAATAGTATTTATATAATAAAAAAAGTATCAGTTACCTGTGGTGCATACTTGTTCAAAAAAAATATAAATTTTGTAAATAAAAATGTAAAACCCTTTTCTGTTTACTTTTAATTATTGTTTGTCTTTTTACCATGGAACTTTAAAATAAATAAAAAGCTTGCTGAAATTACATTTATTTTGCAATCAAAAATTAAGCTAAACTAAAAATTTAATCAGATGAATAGTCGCCTTCGGCTATTTTAGTCATTTCGTTATTGACAGTATCAATGTTAAACAGCGCCTTGCCAATACCAGTGTAAAAGCCGCGTCTGTACTTGGGATCCATGACCCCAAAATGGCTAATCGGCAATCTGGACAACCAGTTGAACATTCTAAAATTTTCTTTTCTTAAAAAATAAAATAAAATAAAAATAAAGTTTTTATTACGATTTTTGTTCTCTTTCTTTTTGAATAATATTGGAAAAAATGTGGTCATGCTTAAAATTTTCAATCTCCTCCTGCAAATTGGACCAGTCCAGCGGCTCATGAAGCCCATCAGCACCAAATTTTTTGTTATACTTATCATAATGAAGCTTGTCGAGCATTAGACCCAGGGGTGGTGCTGTTGGAACATCAACCTTGTTCGCTGTCCAGCACAAGCTCAATGTTTCCGCATTGGCAAAGCCTCGTACAATCGCAATCACCATTCCGACCATTTTTCTAATCTGATGCAGCATAAAACTTTGCCCGCGAACTTTAATGACCGCATATTCAAATCCCTCTTTCATAAATGGCTTGCTACACTCAAAAGAAATAATGTAGCGCTTTGAACTTGGATCGGTGTATTTTCTGCCCGCGGTAAAATTATGAAAATTGTGGGTGCCACACAAACATCTCAGTGTTTCATTCACTTGGTCAATTATTTGCTCACTCACACGGTAATTCTCGTTGCACAGTTCTTCAATAGGACAAAAAGCGAATGTGGGCAAGATGTAAACATAAGTGCGTCCGTCACAGCTGTTCTTTGAATCAAATGATTTGGTCACTTTTTTGTAGCCAAAGACTCTGATCTGTTCTGGTAATGTTTGGTTTAGTTTTTGCAAATGCTCTTGGGAAAATTCCATCTTAAGGCTTAGAAGGTTCTCGGCCGCTGAGACGCCTTTGTCTGTGCGGGCAGCGCGCTGAAATGACATCTTGTACATTTCGTCCGCATGAGCCTGAGGTATTGAGTTTATTTTGACCAAAGCATCCACTATTTCGTCCTCAATAGTGCGAAATTTGTCCTTGATGGTCGGATTGCGCTGTAGTCCGTAGTAGCCCTCACCGCAGTAGCCTACACACAGCGCGTATTTGCGCTTCAGGCCAATTTTTGTCTCTGTCTGTCCTTCTTCTTCTTCAGCCTTGATTTTTTTGCTCGCAGGAGCCAGCTCAGTCTCATCGCTACATTCCGTTTTTTCCACTAGTTTTTCTACCTCTGAGGACATTTTTCTGATGGGAAAATTTTTTCTTAAAATTGAACTAAATCGAGTTATCATTTTTTTTTAAATTTTATTCAAAAAAATTCAAATTTTTCTATATGTATGGAAGATTTTTATTGAAAAAAGTTTAGGTTAAATATGAAAATGAAAATAAGCAGAAAGTGGTTGGTGAATTTTAGGGGTGCATGGTTGCAGTAGTCGCTAAGGCAGCAGTAAGATGTCGCTGGATTGCCAGAGTACTCAGTGGTGATCTGACGACACGCTGTTTCGCACGATCTAATTGCATAATTTATACCCGATTTTGTGTAAACTAGCTTTTTGCAGCTGATCGCGCTGTCACAATTGGTCTTGTAGAGAGCATTTTCTGGAAATGGATCATTGCAGTCTGGTTGACCATTGCACACATAGCATTTAATTGCATTAATGTTCTTGATATAAATGGCTTAATAAAATTTTTAATTTAAATAATTATAAATTATTTTTGAGATTACTTAAAATTAAAATTATTAATGCTGGGATTTTCATTTTTTTTTGATTAAGTTTTTCTTTAATTTTAAACTCTAAATTGTTTGAAAGTTAGTCAATTTTTATGGATTCGATAATTGAGTTTTTTTAAAGTGATGGAAATTCAGGTAATTTTAAGTTATTTTATAAACATTGAATTAAAAATTATTAAGGTTTTTGGTAAATAATATAATTGTTCTAATCAAATCGGTAACATAAATCTATTAAAGTTCAGCTAATTCAAAACGTCCACCATAGCTCCATAATCGATTTTAAATCGATTTTTCGGTCATTTGAAAAATTGATGTCTTCTGAGGCAAGTGTGATGTCAGCAATAAAGATTTGACAGATTGAAAAGTTAAAATATCAAAATAACTGAATGGAAATATTGGTTATTTAGATTGAAAAAAAATATTTTCAAATTTTCCATTTATGGTTTTGATGGTCAAATTCTGGTTTCATTTTCAATTGCCATTTTTTGTTTTAAGTTTTATTTTTAATATTTTTAATATTTTTTTTAACTAAGGTCTTTTGTAAAATAAATATTTTAGTCTAATTTTACTTTAATTTAATTTTAATTTAATTTCTTTTATTTTATTATTTTAAAATTCAAAATTGTAAGGAATAGTTTCTCGACTAATCGAGTGGTAAATGAGTGGAACAAATTACCAGTTAGAGTTGCTAATGCAAAATCCAAAAATGAATTTAAAAACAAACTTGATAAAAATTTGAAACTAAAATATTAATTTTTTTCTATTAACAAAATTTCGTCATTATAAAGTTTTATGTAAAAACCAGACAGCTACCATAGCGAGGCTACTTGTTTTCTTGCTCCGCAGTTAGTCTGCTGTAGCTTATTATTATTATTTTTTAATTTAATCGCTAAATACATTTAATAATATGTAATATAAATACTCCGACTCATAAGCACATACGACATATTTCGGATGGATTTAAAAAACAATGAGTATTGACTCCTGGTTTCATAGGAATTCATACTAAAATTATTCAAAATCTTGAAGAATTTCTTGTTCCATTGCCTTGTGATTTTTTTAATAGCTGTTAATCTAAAAGAAAATATCTGATGAGTTGAAACTCGCTTCTGTTAATCCTTAATTTAAAAATAAAGGGAAAAGTTTAGATAAAAACAACTATTGTGGTATATCAGTTCTTTCTCCAGTAGCAAAAATATTTGAGAAGCTTTTATCCAAAAAGATTGGTTTTTATTTTGTGTCGAATAATATTTTATTTAATGAACAACATGGTTTTAGACCTGAACATTCTTGTCAAACTGTGATCCATGAGTATATAAGTGAAATAAACAAAGCAAAAGAAAAAGAACTAACAACTGCTTCTTTTTTTATTGACTTTAAAAAAGCTTTCGATGTAATAGACTCAAATTTGTTACTTTTAAAACTTTTTCATTATGGTTTTGATAATTCTTCTCTTGGCCTTCTTCCAAACTATTTTGAAAATAGATCTCAGATAGAATAGGCAGTGAAATTTACAAAACTGCAAAACAAAAATTAGGTGTACCTCATGTCTATTTTTTTTCTTATATTTGTGAATGATTTACCATTTGTTTTCAACAATTTTAATATCAAAATGTTTACAGATGATACAACATTAGGCAACTCTGATAAAGATCTTGAAAATATTCTGATGAATTTAAATTTTACAGTGTAATGTTTAAATTGTAATGGAGCAGCTATTTATGCTCCTTGTTAACCGCTCATGGATAAGTTAATGAACTTTCCAGTGATATCGATAAAAATGTCGCTATATCACATACAGCAAAAAATCTAAATGAATGGTGTAATTTTAATAAAAAAGATGTCAATCTTTCTAAGGCTAATTGTATGATTTTTTTCAAATGATTACCTATTATCAATATTGTTCACCTATTTAAAAAATTGCTCACCTAAATTTTTTGAATTTTCTTGTTCACCTATGAGGGTAAAAAAAATTAGAACCGTGAGCATGAATTGTGGACTAGACCCGACCCGAATCACCTAATGGACTAGACCCGAATTGTGCAAAATTATCTACAAAAACTTCATCCAACCTCATCTGGATTACTCATTTATTCCTATTTCAAGTTCGACTCAAAAAAAAGCCACTGACCAACAAAAATTCAAAAACAAGTTTTTGAAATATTGGAGTTTTTTTTTTGAGATACATTAAGTTTTTTCCTCTAAAAACGAAAAGTACATCTTTTCATGAAAAATTAAAAATTGACACTTTAGACACAAGGAAAAAAGAGTTGTTAAAAATTTCTTTTATAAACGAAGAATATTTATGCGACAAGTTTGCATCAAACAACAAATTCCAGACTCTTTGTGTAGAATTCCAAAATGTTAAACAGGAAATAACAAGTTAATCAATAGCTCTATGGACTTAATACAATGACTTTTCCTTAAATTTAATCAAATTATTTTTACTTCTTTTCTGCTCTTACAGTACTGCTATGATTTTCTGTTTTTACGTAATTTTACGTGAAATTACGTAATATCCGGTAATTTTACGTAAATTTTAGAAAAAAGTAAAAATTCCAAAAAATACTAACTTTTTGAGAATTTTGACATTTATTGACTTATTTGAAATTTTTTGAGCCTGAATTCGGAAAAAAAAATACTCTTTTTTACGTAATTTTACGTGGAATTTTGTTTGAAAATGGTAATTTATAGAAAAAAAAAGTAAAATGTTTAATTTTTTGAAAAATTTTTACACAAGTTTATTTTCCTATTTTTATCATTTTTTATGCAGTCACCAGCTTTTCTCCATGATTCTTTGAAGCTAGAATTTTTTGACACAAGCTTCAACAAATCCTCTTTAGTAAAAACAATTAAAATTAAAGCTGTTCCATTAAAATACTTACTTTTTATTTCCCCAATTTCATTAGGAAATTTTTTTCATAATACCCTAGAGTCTGTCCTTTTTGATTTACATTGCTTTTGCGCCTCCGTCGTCTAGGCATGACTGTTGGCTTAGACAGTATCCGTCAGCTCGGAAAGAAAGAGCTGACCTTCTTCGAGCTGAAAGTTTCGCCTGAAGGCATCGCTATCGGCGAGGAAAAGGCCGACTCACTGCTCAAAGCGGCAATGCCAGGAACACCAAGTGAGCTTCGAAGTTTCCTGGGCCTAGCAGTGTATTGTACCATCCCGAACCTCGCCACACTCGGAGAGCCCTTGTGGGAGCTCTTAAAAGCTGACGCTCGATTCGAATGGCTCCCGAAGCATGATCAGGCTATCAAGGAGATCAAATCGGCATTCAGGCGCGAAGCGTTCGCGTTCTTCGACACCGACTGGCACACCGAGGTAACTGTTGATCGATCCAAACAGCACACGAAGGCCACCAAGGTCGCACCAAAACCAAGGCGCTGCGCCCTTTTTTGTCAAAACGGACCCGTTGAACAAGGACTCGTTTGTGGTGCCTCCGCCCAATTTGGCTCTGCTCAACGAGAACGCCAGTCCGGAGGCCAATTTGCACATCAAGCTGTTCGACAACTACATCGAGCTGTTCACCGAGTTGTTGATTCGGTTGCCGTATCAAATGAAAAAGCTGTGTCTGGGCTCCAGTCCGTCCGACATGCTCATCCAGATAAATGGTCAGTTTAGCTTTTCGCACTGGACCTACTACTTGTGCGAGTATCTTCTGTTGGCTCAGTGCAACTATTTGAAGAGGCTGATCAAAAAATTGCTGCAAATTTTGTGCGGCTCCAAGGACAAGTATCGAAAGTTCAAAGATCAGCACATATTGTCCAGTTGTTTGACGCAGTTGGTGTCGATTTGCGCGCTCACCGTCAACCCCAAGCCGACTAGCATGCTGCACATGGGCTGCTCGATCGCCCAAGCACTCTACGCCATCAACACAATTCAGTCGTCGTTTGAGCACGCTTCTCCCGCCAAAATATCCACTCTGCCCTACTTGAGCTTGGTCAAGGTGGTCGACAACTTGAAGCTGATAGACGAAGTGGCGAGCAGTCGCGGCGCCAATTGGCAAAAGTTCTGCATCCAAAATCCATGCACAGTTTGCTATTTGATCGAGATGTGTTTGATGATGGGTATTGACGCGAATGGCTCGGGCACCGATTCGTCTAGTTTGAACAATTCGAGCTCTAGTTGTCCGGCGTCCACGTCCGTCATACCGCCGACTATTCTGCAAATTTTGCAAAGTCTTTTCGCCGTCAAAAACGGCTCCAAGTGCGACTCGGACCAGCTGCAGTCGCAAACGCTAGTCGCCATTTTTTTCCAACAAACTAGCCGCCACATCATTGTCAAATTTGTGCGCACATTTCTGCTAGAAGCCTTTCAAGCTCAGATTAGATGGTCCATGCACACTCTAGTTCACAGCTTGTTCAAAGCATATCGAGTTCTAAGAATTTGGTCATTTCAAAATAGCAAATTATTCTAATTAGATTCAACATTCTATTTTTTATTATTATTTATTCATATTTTTGTTCATTAATTTAATTCATTTTATCATAATTTTTTAATTTTTTTTCAGTTTTTATATGCATTAAATTATTATTTTTTTCTATGAAAAAATAAAAATGTCTAAAAATCAAATTAAACTTTAGAACAAAAGAAAAGTTGTTTTAAGTTGTTTTGTAAATATTTAGAAAATTATGGTTCGTTTAATGATAAAGACTTTGAAAATTTATCTTATTTTAAAAATCGCATGATTTTTTTCCTAAAAGACACCGTTATGTATCAAAGTAGATTTGATATTTTTTTTTAAGAGAAAATTATATTTAAAACTTGTTTATGTTAAAATTTTCTGCTGGACCGGGCCGACAAATTACACACTCAGATAGCGCACGAGACCAAGCCGCTAATCGAGGCCATGATCGTAAAGCAGGACGAACAAACGCTCATGGACAAGTTTACGCCAACTCAGCCACAGCCTCAGCCTCTTCCACCACCTGCGCCTCTCTGCACCAAAAGAGAAGCGCACAAAAGTGCTATGGCTGCGCGTGCGCTTGCCTCGAGCATTGCTTTAACGCTTTCCGCGTCGTTCTGTGCTCGGGCAACGCTCAACTGGTCGCCTTGTTCAAAATTCACTTTGCCAATGGCCAACTGCTCGAGTCCATTCTCAATTTTAATCTGAGACGAAATTTGAGCGTGACAAATGCGGCCCAGAATCAGCAGTCGCAAAAGCTGGTCGACCGAGACCTGATCAACACGGTGTACTTGATTCTCAAGGACAATGTGGACGCGTCGCTCACATTCGACAAAATTGTCAAGCAAAAGCTCGAGCAGATGTTGGCCGAGTCGCATGTGAACGCGGCCACCGCTCACAAGTCTCTGAAACACGAGCTGCTCATCTTGTCCAGTCTGGTGCAAAAGTGCGACGACTCGTGTTGGCTACTTCGCTTCAAGCTAGTGCTTCACATTCTAATGCAAAGTTTACTCCGTGCCAATTGTCGCCTAGTCAACGAGCTCACTCTGCCTTGTATGAGAATTTTGAGCCATTTGGTCAAGTCGTCCACATCCACATTCACATCCACATCCATAGTTAACAACAACAAAAAAATCGACTTGGCCTCGCTGCTCGATCCGTGCATTTTGTTGAGCAATCGTGAGCACGCAGACAAATTGAGTGACGAGTCACTTTTGAAACTCAAATGCTTGTTGTCATGGAAACGAGCGAAAGAGGCGAGTGTGCTCGCGGCCGATTTAAATCGGCTGCAAATGTGTTTGTTTTGTGCGAGCAATCGCTCTGTGCGTCAGCTAACTGCCGCTCTAATTCAAAATTTGTTCTCGTTGTACTCGACGGCGGGCTGTGCGAACGACGAGCGCAAATTTCTCATCGTGGACTTTATTGGTGCACAAGTGAACAAAATAAGCCGCAACGACGACCATCACTTGGACTACTTTGAAACGCTGAGGCAAAGTAGTCCAAGTCCAAGTCTGATCAATTGTGGCACGTATGACTCGTGCATTAGTTGTGCCAGTGACAACGATTGCTCGTGGTGCAACAACAAATGTGTGTCCTCAATAACTCAACAACAACAACAACAACAACAACAACAGCAGCAGCAGCATGGCACCTTTTCACAATGCACCAAACAGAGCCATATGTGCAGCTCATTTGATCCGGCCACAAACAAACTGCTCATTCCGTACACAGCTCATCGTCCACAAGCTCCATTGACATTCACACTAAACAACGTGGTCAGCACCAATTTGCAATGTGTGATCACAATTGCGGACGGCTCACCACTCGACCAGCCCATACACATACCATTCACTGTGTTGAACAAGACCCACTCAAGCTGTACACTCACACACATATTCTCTCGACTTGACACACTGCTGACCAATGGTCAAGTGCAAACCAATTTGAGACTATTGGACGGCGATCACTATATAGACTCGGTGTCGAACGGCAAGCTCAGTTTGTTGTTCTACAAGTGTGAGGAGAAGGCAAGCGATTGCTCGTCGTGTTTGTCAATTAATCGACAGCTGAGTTGTATGTGATGCGGAGTGGGCAAATCGTGCAGATTCATGAATCCGCAGTCAAAACTAGCCGCACTCTCTCAATGCATCGGATCGTCCTTATCATTGGCGAACAGTGCGTTCGTGCCGCTCAATCAATGCCAAAAGCCGCACATTGAATCGATTAGTTCGGTCAAAGTGCCGTACTCGGGCGGCTCCATACTCACCATTAAAGAAGTCAATCTGGGCAATTCGTTCGACGACCTGATCAGTGTAGTGCTCACGTGTGGCGCTCACAATACACCCAATGGACCCAATGGACGCGATGAACGCGACAAAATGAGGACAAAATGAGCACAGCACAACCCAATGTGATCTCATTAAGCCAAAGTACATCGCGTCCACACAAATAGTGTGCAAATTGCGCGCGTTCACAACAAAGTCAAACGACGAGTGCTCGGTGAACGTGCGACTAAAGTCGAGTGTGGTGATAGGCGGGGCGGTTGCATTGGGCAATGGTGGCGAGCAGAGTGTGTTGGTGCGCGCTAGTCAGCTAGTTCGCTTGGTCGATCCGATTATAACGAGTGTGCAGCCGTGGCAGGTCATTCAGTCGGCTAGTTTTGTGTGGTTCACCATTAGTGGTGTTGACCTTGACTCGGGTGGCCAGCGTCAATTGAGCATAGTGGACAATGTGAGCGAGTTTAGGCAACGGGTTGTCACGTGCGAAATTAAGAATGTGACTGAGCACGCCATTCGATGACGACTTGGCGACAAAGTCATCATTTTCTTTTTTTGAAACAAAGTTTTTTTTCCACTTTGGGCAAAAAAAACTTGCGTCTGAGCATCGACGAGTACACGACCATCAATTCGCATCTCAAATCGATTGGTCAAATCGATTGACCATACGACTAGTTTTTACGATGGCGGTGCCGCGTTACAATTGACCGGTTTTAATTTTGACTCGGTGCAGAGCGTGTACACGTTTGTTAATTACGGCGACATGTGGTAATCGGAGCCGGTGAGTGCTACGCGTCGAATCTCAAACGAAAAAATTGAGTTCGAGACGCCGGCGTTGAGCGATGCCTTTTTTGCGCTCACTCAATCTACGTCGTCGTCGTCCACACGGCATCTTCTTCAAGTCGGCTTTCTAAAGGACGGCTTCAATGTCACTCTAACCGATCAGCACATTAGTCTACAAGCGTGCCCAATCTGCAACCCACTAGTCTACAAGCACTCTCGCTCGATTTGCTTAAATTGAACGATTTGTACACTATTAAGCTTGGCGTTGCCATGGCAACCCGTGTTCAGTACATCGATTTGGTCAAGCGTAATTTTCAGCTGTACATTGGTTGTTCGCTGTGTGATCAAGGTCAATGGATTAGCAACGAACACTCGGATTATACCTATACGTGCAAACTGCCTCAACTTGCTTACAACAAGTCACGTGATCATGTCTCGTGTGAACCAAAAGTGTATCGAGCACTGCTCGAGCAGTTGAACTCGCACGGCTCATTGCGCATGTTCAACATGTTTGTTGGCAATAGTTGGTTCGAGTTGGATCTAGGAGACGCGTTGCTAAGCAACCAAAACATTCGTCTGTACACTCAAAGCTACCAGTTGAAAAATGTGCACAATTTTGTGCAAGTAGTGGAACGATTGGCTCAAGAGCAAAGTGTTCAAGAGAGTGAACAGGGTGCAGCAAGTGTTCTACACGACATTGTGGACAAGAAAGGTTCGCGCGGAGCAAAACTACAGCACTATCTGAATTTCGGCAAACCGACTTTAAAATATTAATCTGCATACTTGAAAACCTAAATACTAAAAACCGTTTTTCAACAACAATAACAGCACCTTTTCCTTGACTAAATTTACTTTATTTAATTTTTTAAAATTAAAAAATTAAAAAAAGTAAAAAAGTTTCAATTTTGCTGTAATTTTTTCAGGCACGCTGCTTTGTGTCTTTCGAAATTCGGCCGGTTTAACGACCTTGCTGACCATTGTCTTTTACAATGTTCACACACCTTCTTTGGGCTTTCTTCTTGGGAATCAGCAATTGCTGTTGCTGATTTCTGTTGCTGATCCTTAAATTTTAATTTTTTTTAAAACTAATTCTTATTTTAAAAGTTTTAACTTACAGGTTTAAGAATTAGTTCTTTCAGCTCTTTAATTTGATGAACCAATTCTTTATTCCAATCGACTAGCTCGGTTATTTTTTCGGAATGTATTCTGTCTTTTTCTTTCAGGACAGAAACATCATTTTTTAGTTCGATTATTTCTTTTTTCTTTATATATATTTAATGTTAAAGTTATATTTTAATTAAAAGAATAAATTACTTACTTGATCTTCAATTTTTTTTTCAAGATCGAATTTTCTTGATGATGACAAAGACCTTGAAAATTGTCTCACCAAAGAACGACTTTCTGGAAAGCCCTTACTGCCATTGACTAAGACAGATGACCGGCTTCTTTGTTGGTGCGCTCTGGAGTAGTAATTGCACCACTCAACTGACAGATTATTCGATTTTATTTAATCTAAAAATCAAAACAAGACAAAATTTAATTGTAAATCCCAACACAAAAAAATTCAAAAAATAAACCAGTCTTAAATTAAGACGGTTTTAAATTTTTAAATAAAAAATCAAAATTTTCTTTTTAAAAACCTTAACCTAAAAATAAAATTTTCATCTAGTAAATTTATCTTGAGCGTGCGGTAGAGTCTGAGTGCGGTCATGTCGTAAAAATGAACGCTGACCGCCTTAAATTTAAATCAAAGCTTAAATATCTTTCATTTTTTAAATTAATTTCAAAAAATGAAAGATATTTTGGCTAGTACGCACGGATTGGTGTTTTCCATATCACCAGTAAAAAATAGCCCAAATAAAAAAAAAGATTATGATAAAGAATAATAATAGAAGAAAAATTAAGCATTAAGTTTTTATTGAAAAAAAAATTAAATTATTAAATTAGTTAAATCAAGAGTAATTGCACCACTCAACTGACAGATTAATCATTTTTATTTAATCTAAAAATCAAAACAAGACAAAATTCAAAAAAAAAAAACCAGTCTTAAAAAAAGACGGTTTTAAATTTTTAAATAAAAAATCAAAATTTTCTTTTTAAAAACCTTAACCTTATCACGAAAATTCGATCTTGAAAAAAAAATTGAAGATCAAATAAGAAATTTATTTTAATTATTTAAAATATAACTTTAACATTAAATTTATATAAAGAAAAGGGAAATAATCAAAAAAAGATTATGATAAAGAAAAATAATAAAAGAAAAATTAAGCATTAAGTTTTTATTGAAAAAAAAATTAAATTATTAAATTAGTTAAATAAAGAGTTTGTCGCCAACCGGGTTCTCCAAAATCTCTAGCATAGTGCCGACTTGGACGACTCGCGTCTAAATATTAATCTGCATACTTGAAATCCTAGAAAAACGGTTTTTTCACCGTTTTTCTAGGCTTTCTAGGTGGGGTCAATAAATTTTTTTGACCCCACCCCCTCAAAGATCGAAAAAAAAAAAAAGTTAGTTACCTTTGAGCTAAAATATCTCATATTCTAATAGACATAACCTTATTAATATATATATATTCTGAAAGCAAATAGTCTCATCAACAAAATGGTGTATTAATTTAATCTTTTATTTTACCAAAAAATCGATATTTTGGCATAAAATGGTAAAAAAATGGTATTTTTTCACTGTTTTTGTATCTAGTCCGAGGTTTACCCCCCGACCCTAAACCCTAACCCTAAACCCTAACCCCTTTTTTATAAAGATTCCGAAACTAGAGAAAATTCTGAACTAAATGTTGGGACCACTTTTTTATTTATTGAATTTAAAGCCAAAAAAATATTGAATAAAATGAGTTTGAAACTAATTTTTGAATAATCATAATTTTTTATTATGTAAAACGTCAGAATTAAATGTCAAATTAGTAAAATGTTTTCAATACTTAAGTTAATTTTTGTTAAATAATTAGTTTTCTAATTTTTTTTTCTTAATATTTTTTGAGATGCCTAAAACACCCGAAAGAGTCTCTTAACTTTTATCAAATCTTGGAAATAAAACTTTTCAAAACTCGAATAAAAGGAATGAAAATTGTACGAATGGTCAAAATTTGAATGTTACAACATCGACTGATGATCATTCTGATAAAGAGTTTGAAAATGCTGAAGAAATTACACGTGTAGATACAAAACTTATTTCTGATATAATAGAGTTTATTTTAAACGGGAATTCTACTCGAAGATCTTTGAGTGTATTAATTTTGGCGGTTTTAAAGTAATTTTGGTTTGATAAAATTATATCTTTTATATTATTATATTTAAATTTGCTTAGGAAACTTGGTTTAAATTATAGAGATGCTGAAAAATTTTTATCAGAAATAAATTGTTTAACTATTAAATCAGCAAACGAACAACTTATTAGGCTAAAAAAATTTGGATTAGATTATTTTATTTTGGATGGTCGTGGAGGTATTAAAATTTAGATATTTTATGTATTTTTCTAATTTATTTATAAGGCAAGAAAAAATCGTCTTTTTATGACTATTTTCCAGAGCTTGAAATTGAAGCTAAGCTTTTTGTTGAAGAAGAGACCAGCAAAAAAGAATGTTCATTCAATATTTGTAATTTAGCAAAGCATATAAATGAAAAATGCTGTGAACTTACAAATAGTACTTTTCAAGAAAACATTTTTATAAGATCTGAAACTATGGTAAGAGAAGACTTAAAGTCATGGGGTACCATTCACTGTGTTGAACAAGACCCACTCAAGCTGTACACTCACACACATATTCTCTCGACTTGACACACTGCTGACCAATGGTCAAGTGCAAACCAATTTGAGACTATTGGAATTACTTACTTGATCTTCAATTTTTTTTTCAAGATCGAATTTTCTTGATGATGACAAAGACCTTGAAAATTGTCTCACCAAAGAACGACTTTCTGGAAAGCCCTTACTGCCATTGACTAAGACAGATGACCGGCTTCTTTGTTGGTGCGCTCTGGAGTAGTAATTGCACCACTCAACTGACAGATTATTCGATTTTATTTAATCTAAAAATCAAAACAAGACAAAATTTAATTGTAAATCCCAACACAAAAAAATTCAAAAAATAAACCAGTCTTAAATTAAGACGGTTTTAAATTTTTAAATAAAAAATCAAAATTTTCTTTTTAAAAACCTTAACCTAAAAATAAAATTTTCATCTAGTAAATTTATCTTGAGCGTGCGGTAGAGTCTGAGTGCGGTCATGTCGTAAAAATGAACGCTGACCGCCTTAAATTTAAATCAAAGCTTAAATATCTTTCATTTTTTAAATTAATTTCAAAAAATGAAAGATATTTTGGCTAGTACGCACGGATTGGTGTTTTCCATATCACCAGTAAAAAATAGCCCAAATAAAAAAAAAGATTATGATAAAGAATAATAATAAAAGAAAAATTAAGCATTAAGTTTTTATTGAAAAAAAAATTTAATTATTAAATTAGTTAAATCAAGAGTAATTGCACCACTCAACTGACAGATTAATCATTTTTATTTAATCTAAAAATCAAAACAAGACAAAATTCAAAAACCAGTCTTAAAAAAAGACGGTTTTAAATTTTTAAATAAAAATTCTAAATTTTCTTTTTAAAAACCTTAACCTTATCACGAAAATTCGATCTTGAAAAAAAAATTGAAGATCAAATAAGAAATTTATTTTTATTTATTTAAAATATAACTTTAACATTAAATTTATATAAAGAAAAGGGAAATAATCGAACTAAAAAATGATGTTTCTGTCCTGAAAGAAAAAGACAGAATACATTCCGAAAAAATAACCGAGCTAGTCGATTGGAATAAAGAATTGGTTCATCAAATTAAAGAGCTGAAAGAACTAATTCTTAAACTTGTAAGTTAAAACTTTTAAAATAAGAAATATTTTTAAAAAAAATTTAAAATTTAAGGATCAGCAACAGAAATCAGCAACATCAGTTGCTGCATCACAGGAAGAAAGCCCAAAGAAGGTCTGTGAACATTGTAATAGACAATGGCCAGCAAGGTCGTTAAACCGGTCGAATTTTGAAAGGCACAAAGCAGCGTGCCTGAAAAAATTACAGCAAAATTGAAACTTTTTTACTTTTTTTAATTTTTTAATTTTAAAAAATTAAATAAAGTAAATTTAGTCAAGGAAAAGGTGCTGTTATTGTTGTTGTTGTACATGCGCAATGAGCCGTGCGAGTTCAACTGCTCGAGCAGTGCTCGATACACTTTTGGTTCACACGAGACATGATCACGTGACTTGTTGTAAACAAGTTGAGGCAGTGTGCACGTATTGGTATAGTCCGAGTGTTCGATGCTAATCCATTGACCTTGATCACACAGCGGTGTTTGAGTTGGTGGCGGAGGAGGCCGATGTACTGGTGGTGCCAAATGGCAACGAGTTGTTCATGTAGTAGTTGTTGAGCAGGGCTTTTTCTTCTAGGTGTCGCAAATAGTCGGTGGATTTCGACGAGTTCAGTTGAATGCTAGTGAAAGCGGTGGCAAATCTGACCTGGGCCTCGCTCGACTCCATTATTCGACTCATCCATTCGAACACTGGCATCAGTCTCTCGTTCACTCGGCGCCTTATTTGCTGCCGCTGTTGCTCGTCGCAATTGGTGCCGCTGTTGCGGTGGTTGAAAGAATTGAGCAGGTCGCGTACTTGCTTGACTAGAATGGAGAAGACGCGACTGAGCGTGTTTTTGGTTATTTGAACGGTGGACGGTGTGTTCTGAGCGCACGGCTTTGTGTCCGTAGTCGATTGATTGCTGTTGTTCATTGTGTTGATGTTGTTGACTGGTAGGGCGGTGTTGTTGATGGCGAGGGTGTTGGAGGTGGGCAATGTGGAGCTCGATTGACTCGAGTCGGCTGTGTAGAACGATGTGTAGTTTGTGTTGATCAGAGGTGAATTGGTGGTGGTGGCGGCGGCACCGTACTGCTGGATTAGCGAGTTTATTCGGCTGGTGCGCGTCGATATCGGAATACTGGTCGTCTTAGGCATGTCCATTGCTTTTTTGTTGTCTTTATGTGGCTTTTGGTGAAGAGTGGTCTTTTCGTCTTGACTAATCGACAGCTCAAAGTCGCACTCATCCTCCAGCTCCAACTCGTTGTCGTTATCCTCGTGGCCATCGCTCTCCATCAATTCGTCGGTCAGCTTGAATCGCTGCTCTATTTTAAAAAAACCATCATCATCACCATCATCATTATGTTGGCCGTCTTGGTCATGCTGCTCAATGGTCGACTTGGCCTGTTCATCATTTAACTTATCATCATCATCGTCATTGGCAGCGGCATCACTCACCGTCAACTCAACGTCGCACACCATCTGTGCCGATGCCGATGCCACACTGATCTCAGCCAAAGGCAACACTAAACTAGTGGTCACACAATTGCTGTTTTGTCTGTGCGCACTCACCTCACCGTTGAATATTTGCTCGGTGTGCGACGCAACGTGTGCGCTTAAGTCCAAAGTAGCAGCAGTATTGGCTGAGGAGTGTGCGGATGTGGCTGTTTAACTTGTTGGCTGAGTGTGGCCAAGCTTGAAGCTAGTGGGTATGAGTGTGCCGAGCATGACTGGTGTGATCAAGGAAATGGCCGCTTCGGCCAGCTGCACATAGGCCACTTGGGCAAATTCTTTGAATACAAATTCGCATTTGGTTAGTGCGGACACGCTCACCAGCGATATCTGACGATTGTCGCTCTTCAAACATTGTCTAATCAATTTGATGGTGCCCGCAAAATTCTTTACCGAATAGTCCAAGTTTAGATTGAGCGCAGCCGCACTAGTCTCCATGCACAGCGCCACAAATAGTCTCGCTGTCGCGTTCACCAGCCGTTGCACCACTCTGTTGCACTCGGCCTCTCTCTCGCCCTGCTCCTTTCCCAACGTGGAGCGCAGCGAATCGACCAGCGTCAACAGCAGCTGATTGGGACACTTGTGCACCAGATAGTAGACAAACTTGTCCAAGTCTTGGCACCAACTTTGCTCGTCCACATACAAACTCTGGTCGACAAACTGATGCCAATGCTTGTGATTGTGAAAGTGTGGCGACGATGCCGATGTTGGTGTGGTCGGCGTGGAGTCGCCGGTGTGACGCCGATAGTTTTTCTGCTCCTGCAATTGCCGGGCACAAGTGTGTATCAACGTGAGCAGCAGATGTTGGCCACTTTTGTCCGTGGACGTGAGCAGCAAATTTGTCTGCTTGAGCAGCTTGTCGAACAGCTCGAACCGCTTGTCCTGGTCGCCGCCAATCAACGACTTGCACTTGCACTTCTCCCAGCAGTCGCAGTAGGCGGTTGGCGAGCTCTTTTTGACGCGGCACTCGTGGCCCTTGTGGCACGTGCGCGCGCACTCGCTGCAGCAGCACAAATTGCCCACTAGGCTGCACGTCCTGCACTCGAATATGTCCTGGGTGATGCGGTTGGCGCCCGTCCACGTAAAACTGCACGTGTCATTGGCGCACAACACAAACAGAGGCGACTGGTCGGCGCGCGACCCCACCGGGCAAATCAAGTTGGTGAAGAGCAAGTCCCGATTGTAGAAGTTGACCGCTTCTTTGTCCTTTTTGTTGTCCAGTAAGCTTTTGGTGATGTCGACGCGCACTCGCACCGCCACCTCTAAAATGAGAAGGGCGGCGTCGTACGCGCGCAAACTCACCGCGTACATGAACGGTGTTTCGCCGGCGCTGTTTCGATGCGTGAGCAAATCGAGCAAGTAGTTTATGTTGGCTGCGTCCGTATTATAATAATTAGCTTAATTTTAAAAGTCAATGATTTTGATTTTAAATTTTATCGCAGCAGCATATTTTCAAAGTTAACATTGAATGTTAAAGCGAATTTTTTAAATCTGCAAATCTCTGAAAAAGTTTAATGCATGCAGAAATAGTGCATACAACAAAGATATGGTTTTGCATGGTTTTCTGCACACAAAAATATGTCTTTCAATTTAATCTTATAAAAAATACTTAGAAGTTTTTTTCATGTCAGATAATTTTTGTACATGATCATTTAAGTTTCTTTATGAATCCGGCGAATTGGCTCTGTGAAATTTTGTATAAAGTGAACAATTTGAACATAATCAAAGATATTTTCTTTTTTAGAAAAATTAAGATTAAAAATTTAAACAAAAAGTCTCGAAAAATAAACAGGACTTTTTTCAGTAAAGTAAATCTTAATCAATTAGACTGATCTCGGTTAAAGCAATAGGAATTTAAGGACTCAGAGATATGCATCATAGCATATTCTTCTAGAAATTTGTAGTTTATTTATACAGAATATTTTTGTTCAAATTTCTAAACTTGTAAACTGAACCTAGTATCTTATAGCTGGAAAATGGATATGACAAATGAGACATTTGGTAGAACCTTACATGTAATTCAGTGTGAAATCGGAGCCATTGCCTAAATGATTTTGAAAAAGTTTTGCAAAGTTCAGTTAAAAAGAACTGAAAAAAATGATATATACTTTTTTTAATTTCAACATGGTAAAACAGGCTTAGTTGCATCAACTATCAAAGTCTTCAAATGATGTGCAAAATCTCTGCAAAATGAACTACTCTCAAATTCAATAAACTTTATGCCAAATTTACTTCATCATGCATTCTGCACCATGCTGAAATCACAACATTTAGCTTTTAACTTAAATACTTTTAGATTTATCATCATTTTCCTGTTCGCTTTCATCTAAATTTTCTTAAATTTTATAAAAAAAAAGGAATTTTTTTAATTCTAAATTGAATAAATATTTATTTTCTGTTCCTTTTTTTCACTTAATTTCACAAGATTTATTTTGAAATAGTTAATTTACCATTTTCTAGTTGACGTAGAATTTTAAACACTCTATTTAGATCACAGCGCAGTATACTTGCCATTAGCTGTTCTATTTTCATGCTGAATAGGGTGACGAAGTGTATTTTTTTCGTTTGATTTGCACTTGTTGTTGAAGGACTCTTGAAAATTGGTTTAAAAAAATTAATTTTGAATTTAAATTAAATACTAAAATGATTAATCGTTACATTATCAATATTACATTATAATTTTTTTAATTTATTTTCTTAAGCTAAATGGAAGGAAAAACAAAATTTTGATATTTAAATTCTCTTGAATTCATTGAATAGGTAACAAAAAAATTGAATTCAATTTAAATGGAATATATGAATTTTAGTAAATAATCTAGCTTCGTCAATTTAATGTTTTCGTGAAATTCAGTACATAAGAACATGAAAATACTCAATCAATGTAAATTTCAGACATTTTAATGTGTGTGCTGTTTAAAGAATTGTGCAAAAACCCTACTTAGATGATAAATTAAAATTTTAGAATAAAAAATTTTTTATTTTTTAAGTTTTTTAAGTTACAAAATTCACATTGACTTTAATTATTAATGTCTTTTTTCTAAGATTTAAAAATCAGTTTAGTGAAAAAAGCATGATTTGTGTCTGAAACAAAAATTTCCGAATCAGCTGTTAAAGTATTCTCATGATGTGCATAATGTTTGCAAAATGTCCGAGGCTTAATATTTAAAAAAAAACTCCCTTTTTGCTGGCCTTACGGTGTAAATGTGTTTTTTACACTTTAATTATGAATTTTGAACTTGGAGAGCAAAAAATTTGTTTTATTTTTAGAATTTGATTCTGCTCTTTTTTGCCGAATTCTATCGAACCCTTGTGCATTCAAATTCCTTTTTTCTTCTGGTCTGAGGAAATTAATAAAGATAGCTAAATAAAATTTTTTGAACTCTAATTAAATTTTTCAAAGCTTCTAAATAAGAACTTTCATGTCTTTATGAAAACATAATTCGATTTTTGTTTTTGAGGACAAAATTAATTTAAAAACAATCTTATATTACTTTTACAGGAATCAAAACAGTCTGTGAAAATGATTTAAATGGGAATAAATTTTTCCATTCAGGGTCTTTGAGCGTGTTTGAGCCGTGCAAATCAGTGAACGGATATATAGTTGAGTTGCCGTCAAAAAGAGTAAACATATTGAACTAGAAAAAAGGTTGAAAAAAAATATTTTATTTTCATTCAATTAAATTTAGCTTACGTTTGGTTCGTCTATAGTCCTTAATGATATATTATTCATATTATTTCCGCAAAAGGCTGATACACAATTTGTGGGAAACCTCAGCTAGCTGCAGTTGACTTTTTGCAAAAATTCTCGTATTTTCCAAAGGATCTCTTTCTGCCTTTGAATCGCTCATTCTAACTAGAGCATAGTCGGAGTCTATCTTGATAACCTGGCCGAGAACATTGCACGTTTTGGCATCGTCCAAGAAAAACACATCACTTAACAACCAATTTTCTTCTCTTTCCTCTTTTTCAAAGTCTGATTCATCTCGTAATTCGTCCAGATTGACTTTTTTATTCTCTTGATTCAAATACTGCTTTTTGCGCTTAAGAGATCCCTGAATAACCTGGTAATTAATATGTTCCAGTTTAATCAGTTCAGATTTAATAAGATATGCTTAAAACTTTTGACATCCAACATTTTTTGCTGTTTTTATTTTTTTTTGAGATGTGGCCAAAAAGACAAAAATTTTTTCTTAAATTTTTAAAGCTAAATATAAGTTATCTATAATTTTTGTGTCTGTAATGGAGAATTTAATAGAAGTAATAAAAAACAGCATTATTTCTTTATTTAGAAATTGTTAAATTCAAAAAGAGTAAATTCACTACAATAAAAATAATATTTTAATATTAAATTTTCAATAGATTAAAATCTAAATCATATAAAACAGCATTATTTCTTTATTTAGAAATTGTTAAATTCACTACAATAAAAATAATATTTTAATATTAAATTTTCAATAGATTAAAATCTAAATCATATATGGTTCACAAGAAATGATAAAAGAGAAGGAATAATTTTTGCCAGGGAAAATTTGTCGCCAAGATGCTTTCAATTAGACTAAAATTCGAAAAAGTGTTGTCGAAAAAGGACTTTTTCGATTAAACTTGCTCGAACTCTTCTTATTTTAAGAATTCATTAAATCATTAAATATTTTAAGAACATATTAGATATAACCTAATGCCACTCATCATGTTGAAGTTGATGATCAATTCAAAGAGTTTAGAAATGAATTTTATCAATGGCTTGAGAAAATATTTTCTTTAGTTATTTCATTTTTTTAAATCTACCTAACATGTTAAATTAAAATTATTTAATAAATTCGAAGATTAATTTTATTACCTAAAGATTGAGCCTTTGAATTCCACTCTTGATACAAAATCTTTTTGTCCTCAGTCTCGACCGAATAGGGAATGTCCGACGACCATTTTCATTGATGCAACTTGCCCTCTTTGCAAACAGCCACCAGTTCCGAATACAAACTAGCAATGCGCACAAACTGTCGCGTGTCGCCCCTCTTCTCTATCCAATACTGAATGTTGTCCCCAAACGTGATCACACTCTCGCCACAACTCCTTCTAGCAGTCGCACTCGGCTCGCTCTTTTTGGCCTTGTCCTCAGCCTCGCTCCTATTGAACAAATCGTCTCTGTACGACTCGTACCATCTGTTGTCCCTCAGTCTGTAGCTGGACGTCTTTCTCGTAGTTGCATCTCTTTCCTCTGAGCTGCGAGTGCCAATAATCGAGTTGCCAAAGCGTCGTATCAGTCTGAAGTTCACTTCGTCGAACATGCCTATGGATTGGTTGGCGTTGGCCGCCTGGGTGCCGCTGGTGCTGTTGCTGGTGGCAGTGGTGGTGTTGTTGGTTGTGGCGCCAGTGGACGATGACCAAGAGGACGACGACGAAGACGAGTCGTTCTCGTTGGGCGCATTGACGTCGCCACTTTGAGCGCCGCTCGAGTTTATATCTAGCAAGGACATGAGATCGTCGCCGTGTATGTACGGCTCGTTTGTTTGGCTGTGGCCGGACGGCGGATTGGCGGCCGTGTTTGTGTTGGCAACGGCGGCAGCGGCAGCAGCGGCGGCGGCGACCGCGACCGCTGACAGCGGGTCATCGTCCTCGTCGGTCTGCTCGTCGCCTTCGTCGTCCCGCTGCAGTAGATTGTTGACGGCCAAGTTGACGTCCAGATTGGTGCGCTGAAGCTCGCGCATGATCACCGACCGAGACTTTGACTAAAGCACGGTCTGCACGTTCTCGATCAATGACTCGAGCACGGCCGGCGCCGCCACCATCGAGCTCGGTATTCTCGAGCTGCCGACTATGAGGCTGTTTACGCGGCCTCGCAGTATGCGGCTGTTGTAGTGCGAGGTGGCGTGACGTCGGTTGCGCGACGACGAGCTCCTCAGTCTCGACCGAATAGGGAATGTCCGACGACCATTTTCATTGATGCAACTTGCCCTCTTTGCAAACAGCCACCAGTTCCGAATACAAACTAGCAATGCGCACAAACTGTCGCGTGTCGCCCCTCTTCTCTATCCAATACTGAATGTTGTCCCCAAACGTGATCACACTCTCGCCACAACTCCTTCTAGCAGTCGCACTCGGCTCGCTCTTTTTGGCCTTGTCCTCAGCCTCGCTCCTATTGAACAAATCGTCTCTGTACGACTCGTACCATCTGTTGTCCCTCAGTCTGTAGCTGGACGTCTTTCTCGTAGTTGCATCTCTTTCCTCTGAGCTGCGAGTGCCAATAATCGAGTTGCCAAAGCGTCGTATCAGTCTGAAGTTCACTTCGTCGAACATGCCTATGGATTGGTTGGCGTTGGCCGCCTGGGTGCCGCTGGTGCTGTTGCTGGTGGCAGTGGTGGTGTTGTTGGTTGTGGCGCCAGTGGACGATGACCAAGAGGACGACGACGAAGACGAGTCGTTCTCGTTGGGCGCATTGACGTCGCCACTTTGAGCGCCGCTCGAGTTTATATCTAGCAAGGACATGAGATCGTCGCCGTGTATGTACGGCTCGTTTGTTTGGCTGTGGCCGGACGGCGGATTGGCGGCCGTGTTTGTGTTGGCAACGGCGGCAGCGGCAGGTGCAGAACAGTGCGGCACGAACGCACTGTTCTCCAATGATAAGGACGATCCGATGAATTGAGAGAGTGCGGCTAGTTTTGACTGCGGATTCATGAATCTGCACGATTTGCCCACTCCGCACCACATACAACTCTGCTGTCGATTAATTGACAAACACGACGAGCAATCGCTTGCCTTCTCCTCACACTTGTAGAACAACAAACTGAGCTTGCCGTTCGACACCGAGTCTATATAGTGATCGCCGTCCAATAGTCTCAAATTGGTTTGCACTTGACCATTGGTCAGCAGTGTGTCAAGTCGAGAGAATATGTGTGTGAGTGTACAGCTTGAGTGGGTCTTGTTCAACACAGTGAATGGTACCCCATGACTTTAAGTCTTCTCTTACCATAGTTTCAGATCTTATAAAAATGTTTTCTTGAAAAGTACTATTTGTAAGTTCACAGCATTTTTCATTTATATGCTTTGCTAAATTACAAATATTGAATGAACATTCTTTTGCTGGTCTCTTCTTCAACAAAAAGCTTAGCTTCAATTTCAAGCTCTGGAAAATAGTCATAAAAAGACGATTTTTTCTTGCCTTATAAATAAATTAGAAAAATACATAAAATATCTAAATTTTAATACCTCCACGACCATCCAAAATAAAATAATCTAATCCAAATTTTTTTAGCCTAATAAGTTGTTCGTTTGCTGATTTAATAGTTAAACAATTTATTTCTGATAAAAATTTTTCAGCATCTCTATAATTTAAACCAAGTTTCCTAAGCAAATTTAAATATAATAATATAAAAGATATAATTTTATCAAACCAAAATTACTTTAAAACCGCCAAAATTAATACACTCAAAGATCTTCGAGTAGAATTCCCGTTTAAAATAAACTCTATTATATCAGAAATAAGTTTTGTATCTACACGTGTAATTTCTTCAGCATTTTCAAACTCTTTATCAGAATGATCATCAGTCGATGTTGTAACATTCAAATTTTGACCATTCGTACAATTTTCATTCCTTTTATTCGAGTTTTGAAAAGTTTTATTTCCAAGATTTGATAAAAGTTAAGAGACTCTTTCGGGTGTTTTAGGCATCTCAAAAAATATTAAGAAAAAAAAATTAGAAAACTAATTATTTAACAAAAATTAACTTAAGTATTGAAAACATTTTACTAATTTGACATTTAATTCTGACGTTTTACATAATAAAAAATTATGATTATTCAAAAATTAGTTTCAAACTCATTTTATTCAATATTTTTTTGGCTTTAAATTCAATAAATAAAAAAAGTGGTCCCAACATTTAGTTCAGAATTTTCTCTAGTTTCGGAATCTTTATAAAAAAGGGGTTAGGGTTTAGGGTTAGGGTTTAGGGTCGGGGGGTAAACCTCGGACTAGATACAAAAACAGTGAAAAAATACCATTTTTTTACCATTTTATGCCAAAATATCGATTTTTTGGTAAAATAAAAGATTAAATTAATACACCATTTTGTTGATGAGACTATTTGCTTTCAGAATATATATATATTAATAAGGTTATGTCTATTAGAATATGAGATATTTTAGCTCAAAGGTAACTAACTTTTTTTTTTTCGATCTTTGAGGGGTGGGGTCAAAAAAATTTATTGACCCCACCAAGAAAGCCTAGAAAAACGGTGAAAAAACCGTTTTTCTAGGATTTCAAGTATGCAGATTAATATTTAGACGCGAGTCGTCCAAGTCGGCACTATGATAGAGATTTTAGGAGACCCGGTTGCTGACAAGCTCTTGATTTAACTAATTTACTAATTTAATTTTTTATCAATAAAAACTTAATGCTTTATTTTTCTTTTATTATTTTTCTTTATCATAATCTTTTTTTGATTATTTCCCTTTTCTTTATATAAATTTAATGTTAAAGTTATATTTTAAATAATTAAAATAAATTTCTTATTTGATCTTCAATTTTTTTTTCAAGATCGAATTTTCGTGATAAGGTTAAGGTTTTTAAAAAGAAAATTTAGAATTTTTATTTAAAAATTTAAAACCGTCTTTTTTTAAGACTGTTTTTTTTTTTTTGAATTTTGTCTTGTTTTGATTTTTAGATTAAATAAAAATGATTAATCTGTCAGTTGAGTGGTGCAATTACTCTTGATTTAACTAATTTAATAATTTAATTTTTTTTTCAATAAAAACTTAATGCTTAATTTTTCTTCTATTATTATTCTATATCATAATCTTTTTTTTATTTGGGCTATTTTTTACTGGTGATATGGAAAACACCAATCCGTGCGTACTAGCCAAAATATCTTTCATTTTTTGAAATTAATTTAAAAAATGAAAGATATTTAAGCTTTGATTTAAATTTAAGGCGGTCAGCGTTCATTTTTACGACATGACCGCACTCAGACTCTACCGCACGCTCAAGATAAATTTACTAGATGAAAATTTTATTTTTAGGTTAAGGTTTTTAAAAAGAAAATTTTGATTTTTTATTTAAAAATTTAAAACCGTCTTAATTTAAGACTGGTTTATTTTTTGAATTTTTTTGTGTTGGGATTTACAATTAAATTTTGTCTTGTTTTGATTTTTAGATTAAATAAAATCGAATAATCTGTCAGTTGAGTGGTGCAATTACTACTCCAGAGCGCACCAACAAAGAAGCCGGTCATCTGTCTTAGTCAATGGCAGTAAGGGCTTTCCAGAAAGTCGTTCTTTGGTGAGACAATTTTCAAGGTCTTTGTCATCATCAAGAAAATTCGATCTTGAAAAAAAAATTGAAGATCAAGTAAGTAATTTATTCTTTTAATTAAAATATAACTTTAACATTAAATTTATATAAAGAAAAGGGAAATAATCGAACTAAAAAATGATGTTTCTGTCCTGAAAGAAAAAGACAGAATACATTCCGAAAAAATAACCGAGCTAGTCGATTGGAATAAAGAATTGGTTCATCAAATTAAAGAGCTGAAAGAACTAATTCTTAAACCTGTAAGTTAAAACTTTTAAAATAAGAAATATTTTTAAAAAAAATTTAAAATTTAAGGATCAGCAACAGAAATCAGCAACATCAGTTGCTGCATCACAGGAAGAGAGCCCAAAGAAGGTCTGAAAAAATTAAATAAAGTAAATTTAGTCAAGGAAAAGGTGCTGTTATTGTTGTTGTTGAACATGCGCAATGAGCCGTGCGAGTTCAACTGCTCGAGCAGTGCTTGATACACTTTTGGTTCACACGAGACATGATCACGTGACTTGTTGTAAACAAGTTGAGGCAGTGTGCACGTATTGGTATAGTCCGAGTGTTCGATGCTAATCCATTGACCTTGATCACACAGCGGTGTTTGAGTTGGTGGCGGAGGAGGCCGATGTGCTGGTGGTGCCAAATGGCAACGAGTTGTTCATGTAGTAGTTTTTGAGCAGGGCTTTTTCTTCTAGGTATCGCAAATAGTCGGTGGATTCCGACGAGTTCAGTTGAATGCTAGTGAAAGCGGTGGCAAATCTGAGCTTGGCCTCGCTCGACTCCATTATTCGACTCATCCATTCGAACACTGGCATCAGCCTCTCGTTCACTCGGCGCCTTATTTGCTGCCGCTGTTGCTCGTCGCAATTGTTGCCTCTGTTGCGGTGGTTGAGTGAATTGAGCAGGTCGCGTACTTGCTTGACTAGAATGGAGAAGACGCGACTGAGCGTGTTTTTGGTTATTTGAACGGTGGACGGTGTGTTCTGAGCGCACGGCTTTGTGTCCGTAGTCGATTGATTGCTGTTGTTCATTGTGTTGATGTTGTTGACTGGTAGGGCGGTGTTGTTGATGGCGAGGGTGTTGGAGGTGGGCAATGTGGAGCTCGATTGACTCGAGTCGGCTGTGTAGAACGATGTGTAGTCTGTGTTGATCAGAGGTGAATTGGTGGTGGTGGCGGCGGCACCGTACTGCTGGATTAGCGAGTTGACGTGCGAGTTTATTCGGCTGGTGCGCGTCGATATCGGAATACTGGTCGTCTTAGGCTTGTCCATTGCTTTTTTGTTGTCTTTATGTGGCTTTTGGTGAAGAGTGGTCTTTTCGTCTTGACTAATCGACAGCTCAAAGTCGCCCTCGTCCTCCAGCTCCAACTCGTTGTCGTTGTCCTCGTCGCCATCGCTCTCCATTGCTCTCTCGTCCTTGTCGGCCTCCATGCCATCGCTCTCCATCACTTCGCCGGTCAGCTTGAATCGCTGCTCTCCTTTAAAAAAACCATTATCATCATCATCACCATCATCATCACCATCATCATCACCATCATCATCACCATCATCATCACCATCATCATCACCATCATCATCACCATCATCATCATCATCATCATCATCATCATCATGATTACCATCATCATTATGTTGGCCGTCTTGGTCATGCTGCTCAATGGTCGACTTAGCCTCATCATCATTCAACTCATCATCATCATCGTCATTGGCAGCGGCATCACTCACCGTCAACTCAACGTCGCACACCATCTGTGCCAATGCCGATGCCGATGCCGATGCCACACTGATCTCAGCCAAAGGCAACACTAAACTAGTCGTCACACAATTGCTGTTTTGTCTGTGCGCACTCACCTCACCGTTGAATATTTGCTCGCTCAACGAGCTGGTGTGCGACGCAACGTGTGCGCTAAAGTCCGCAGTGTGGTGAGCAGCGGCAGCAGTAGCAGCAGTATTGGCTGAGGAGTGTGCGGATGTGGCTGTTTAACTTGTTGGCTGAGTGTGGCCAAGCTTGAAGCTAGTGGGTATGAGTGTGCCGAGCATGACTGGTGTGATCAAGGAAATGGCCGCTTCGGCCAGCTGCACACAGGCCACTTGGGCATATTCTTTGAATACAAATTCGCATTTGGTTAGTGTGGACACGTTCACCAGCGATATCTGATGATTGTCGCTCTTCAAACATTGTCTAATCAATTTGATGGTACCCGCACAATTCTTCACCGAATAGTCCAAGTTTAGATTGAGCGCAGCCGCACTAGTCTCCATGCACAGCGCCACAAATAGTCTCGCTGTCGCGTTCACCAGCCGTTGCACCACTCTGTTGCACTCGGCCTCTCTCTCGCCCTGCTCCTTTCCCAACGTGGAGCGCAGCGAATCGACCAGCGTCAACAGCAGCTGATTGGGACACTTGTGCACCAGATAGTAGACAAACTTGTCCAAGTCTTGGCACCAACTTTGCTTGTCCACATACAAACTCTGGTCGACAAACTGATTCCAATGCTTGTGATTGTGAAAGTGTGGCGACGATGCCGATGTTGGTGTGGTCGGCGTGGAGTCGCCGGTGTGACACCGATAGTTTTTCTGCTCCTGCAACTGCCGGGCACAAGTGTGTATCAACGTGAGCAGCAGATGTTGGCCACTTTTGTCCGTGGACGTGAGCAGCAAATTTGTCTGTCCACTAGCTGTGTCAAGTCGAGAGAATATGTGTGTGAGTGTACAGCTCGAGTGGGTCTTGTTCAACACAGTGAATGGTATGTGTTTGGGCTGGTCGAGTTGTGAGCCGTCCGCAATTGTGATCACACATTGTAAATTGGTGCTGACCACGTTGTATAGTGTGAATGTCAATGGAGCTTGTGGACGATGAGCTGTGTACGGAATGAGCAGTTTGTTTGTGGCCGGATCAAATGAGCTGCACATATGAGCAGGCCATGGTCGCCCGTCAGAAAACGGTCAGACGAGCGTTTTCGAAGGCGCCCTCTTGCGAGCCCAGCGTCACCTGGAACAATTGTTCTTGTTCGACATTCAAATTGGCGAGGTTGGCATGCAGCGTGGCCAGTTGACGTTTGGCCAGCGAAGTGTTCGACTCGAGAAGTGTGCTGTGATAGATTTGATTCGACTCGAGAGAAGTGTGCTGTGATAGATTTGATTCGACTGTTGCACAAAAAATTTTTGATCAGTGTCGACAAGTTTTTTGTCTGCACACTAACTACTATTTGACTCCTGAGCTTGTCGATCTTGAGCGCCTTTTGCATTCGCGCTTGGCCAAGACTCTTTTTTAGCAGGTCAAGTGTGCCGTCCTTGAACGTGAGAGCGGGCGGCGACGACGACTAACTCAATTTGGCACGTTTGCTCTTTTTTTTAGCACTCTTTCGGCTCTCTGTCGTTCACTTGTGCAAAGCTTTGCAGCTGGCGTCCTCTTTGGCGCCGCAATCGCAAAAAAAACTGCCAAATTTAGCAAAGGACACGTCGTGGTCGCCGTGGCAAACTTTGGTGCACACAGTTCACATGCCGATGCGGTCGACCATTTTTGCACGTGTGACAATAGTACCAGTGTTGATTCATGAACTCTATTTTGGTCATGGTGTACGTGCACAGCTTTGAGTTTAGGTCGTCGTCGGCACCAGCAGTGGCAGTGGCAGTGGTATTGGCAGTGGTTGTTTTTTGGCCTTGACCACTTGCGTACTTGGTCTGTAGTTGATGGACGCGGCGCTAATAGACGAAATCAAGTCCTGGTAAATGTTGCGGTTGGACTCGGAGCGAGCGTTGGCGTTTTCTTAGTCGACAAAATTGTCCGTAAAATCGTCGCCGTACTCGTCGTCCTCGTCGTTGTCCTCCGCTTCGTCCATGACGTCATCGAGTCGATTTTCGTTGCGCAGCACATCGCCCGACTCGTCGAATATCTGATAGGCGACTCCGTAGGCGCCGAACAGCTCGTTGATGTCCAAATTGGCGACGGGCACCGCTTCGGCGACCGGCTCCTCGAATTGTTCGCCGTCCTCGAACTCGTTGTCCTCGTTGTCCTCGTCGTCGTCGTCTTGGCTCTCCTCTCTGTTCAGCTCAAAGTTGTCGTCCAAGTCCTGGTCGTTGCACGTGTCGTCTATGGTCGACGGGTTGTTCTCGTAGATCTCGGTCTCGAGCAAATCGCAGCCGTTTGTGTGCGCAGCCAGCAGCTCGTCTTGTTCGTCGCACACCGACTCCGAGCTCTTTTCCACCTGGTCGAACAGCTTGAGTATTTGCTTTTCGAAGTCGACCAGCAGCGAGTCCTTGTAAAAAAAATTCAAATTCATAACCATGTATGTGAGAGTGTTTGATGCATATGAAATTCACTTTTTTTTTCATATTGCAATGTTTGATTTTTGTCTTCTCTACTTCTTTTTTTTTATTTCTTGCCCGGCAAAAATATTTTAATTATATTTAAAGTAAAAAATGAGAGGAAAAAAACAATTGAATTATTGATTCTAAATCGATTTAATGTTAATATTATCTGATATTTCTATTTGTATTATTTTAGGAAACTACATTTTATTTAGTGGATATATATCAATTATATTGATCATAAAAAATTAATGAAAAAACGCCTTAAAGGCAAAAGTCAAATATTTTTTAAAAACTCAAATAAAAAGACTCTAAACTTAGCGGTGTTTATTTAAAAAATATCGGTACTTAAACGACAATGTTTTGAAATTTTAAGTTTTGCTTAATTAACAGTTTCATATTTGGACAAAACTATCATTTTAAAATTGATTTAATTTTTTTTAGGTTATAGAATTTTTAACCCAATTTTTAAGACAACTAAGAAAAAAAAATAATATTTATTACGTTTGTTACAAATAAAAAAAATCAATTATAATATTAATCGATGATCGATAGACTTTGTTGAAAGAATTTTTAAATTTATTTTATAAAATGTTTTTTTGGTACCCACAATACTAACAAAAGATATTGATTTTCTTTTATTTAATTTTGATTGGACTCAATCGACAATCGAGTTGGTCTCTTTTTTTCGTTTTGTTCATATATCACACAATTTTGTAACCGAATTCTCAACTGTTGAAATTTTAGAATCATTAAATTTCACTTCGCCATTATCACCAATAACCAAATTGTTTATAATTGTTTCGAATTTTTTTTTTAAATCTATTTCTGAAAAACATTGAGTTTTCTTGGTTTTGTCATCATGAACAACTATGCCTACATTGACTCCAGTTAATGACGCCAGTTCTTTACCCTTTATTCAATTTTGTTATCAATTAATAATTTTGATTTAATTTGGTTTAACTTTTTGAGTTTGAACTACAAAATGTATCCAATGTTGAAATAACATTGAAAGAGTGCGATGTTTTAAATATGGTAGTCAGACCTATCCGACAAAGTCACTTCCGACAAGTCACTTCCCACAAGTCACTTCCGACAAGTCATTTCCGAGAAATCACGATCCGACAATTTTTTATTTAAAAATTAATTAAAAATGTTTATAAAGTCATTCTCTTTTAAGTAATATCATTTTTAAAATTGTCCAAAAAATAGTAAATAAATAAAAAAATAAAATAAATAATAGTATTGTCACCAAATTTATTTCATGTCTCAAAGTCAAGATAATACTTTTTTGAGTTTAAAACCACTAAAGGGAAACTTTGTATTGGTTACTTAGGTGAAAAGTATCGATTTAAATATGAATCGAAGATAACAGGATATAAATCTTGGATTTGTTGTGAAAACGAATCTTCTGGTTGCTTAGCAACCATAAAAACATCCGAAAACACCATCACCAAACAAACAAATACCCATTTTGGTCACCAAATAGGCATTGAAAATTGCAACAGAGCCGCTATTATATCTTCTAATATAAAGGAATCAGCATCCAATTCTCGTAGTGCTCCATCGACAATTGTAAATACAGAAACTCGTGGACTTCCATTAGAAATATTGTCTCTAATGCCGACCGACAGCGCACTGACAAGAACAATCAATAGAAATCGGAAAAAGAATTCCATTTATACCACGGATCCCGAGCTTTTAATTGATCTACGGATCCCGCAAGATTTAAAATTTACAGCACGTGGACACCGATTTCTTTTGTGGGATTCTCATGATGACGAACAAGAAGAAGAGGCCCGGATCATTATCTTTGCCACAGACAATAGTCTTCAAGAACTATGGGAGTTGATGGACTGGTTTGCAGATGGTACTTTTAGGACAGCTCCACTTTTATTCACCCAATCCTGGAATATACATGCTAAAACTACTAATAAATCTTTTCCATTAGTTTTTTGCTTACTAGAAGACAAGTCAGAGCTATCATATACCAGGGTTTACGAAAAACTTTTAGAAATCAAACCAGATCTTAAACCAAGGACGATTATGACTGATTTTGAAAAAGGTGCAATGAATGCTGGACGTTCGGTTTTCACACAATCAAATATAAAAGCGTGTTTATTTCATCTTACGCAAAATATATGGAAGCATATTCAGTTATTTGGTCTCTCTAGTCTTTATAAAGCTCCAGTGTAAAATGAAGAATCAACTCAACAATTCAATGACGACTGCGAAAAGCATATGAAATATTTGTTTGCCATTGCTTTTGTACCAGTGAACGACGTAGTCAATGTTTTTGAATTAATCGTGAAAGATATCCCTTCCGAATTAGACCCACTTTATGACTATTTTGAGACCAACTACATCGGAGAAGTTGTTCCCCAGGAAGGCGCAGGTCGTCGACGGAGAAAAAAGGACCTTAAGGAACCATTATTTGCAATCAATGTCTGGAACATGTACGACAATGTTCTATCCGATTCGTCGAGAACTATTAATTGCTTAGAAGCTTGGCATCGTGTTTTCAATAAGAGAGTAGCAATTTCTCACCCTCAAACACCAGTTTTTATTCAGCATTTGGTTGAAGTACAAAATAAAGTGGAACGTGATCTAAATCACATCGATAATGACGTACCGAACACCCAAAGAAAGAATCAACGCATTCGTGATCAAAGAATCAAACGAATAGTCGAAAAATACAACGAATCCGATCACATTCAATATCTTAATAGTATAGGCAACTATTTCGATTTTATTCATAATTAACATTATAATACAAATTTAGTTAATTTTATTACTTCTTTTTTTAATCAACCAATAAAATTTCTATTATACTAAAACCTTTTTAATTAATTGTAAAATAAAAAATTGTCGGATCGTGATTTGTCGGAAATGACTTGTCGGAAATTATTTTGTCGGAATAAGCATTGTCGGATCGTGATTTTTCGGAAATGACTTGTCGGAAGTGACTTGTCGGAAGTGACTTGTCGGAAGTGACTTGTCAGAAGTGACTTGTCGGAAGTGACTTGTCGGAAGTGACTTGTCGGAAGTGACTTGTCGGAAGTGACTTGTCGGAAGTGACTTGTCGGAAGTGACTTGTCAGAAGTGACTTGTCGGAAGTGACTTGTCGGAAGTGACTTGTCGGAAGTGACTTGTCGGAAGTGACTTTGTCGGATAGGTCTGCCAGCCTTAAATATATTTTTCAGTTTTAAATAAAAATTATTTCAAGTTCATATTGGAAGCATTTTCATATTTAAAATTAAACTCTTAAGTGAAATAGAATGAGTTTAATTTTTAATTGGAAAACTGAAAAAAATATTGAAAATTCTTTTTTTAACTTTTAAATAATTTATCTATTTATTTGATTATATGTACCGAGCTAATGCTCCTTCAGAATAAAAATATATAATAAAAATCAAAAATAAAGTTAATTAAGATAAAATAGAATAAAAAATAAATAAAAAGAAAAAAAAGATTAATAATTCATTTTGATTAAAATTTATTTTCGATCGTTGAAAAACTAGTCGGTCGGTACCTATTATGCAATATTTACTTAATTAAAAATGAAAATTTACTTTTTGAAATAATGTTCGCGATCTTTTGATTTCAATTCTTATTCTCTGGTTTTGTGAACTATTAGTCCACCAAATTTTCTTTGTTCACGTAAAGGTGGACCAAAATAGAATTAGATGAAAAACTTTTAGATTAGACATTAAATTTTATTTTATGTATAAAAAAATGTACTAGAAAGAATAAACGAATTAAATTTTAAAATTTAAATAATAATTTTTAAATAGCGCTAACCTTGTAAATAGGAAATTTTCTAATTTTCATAATTTAGCCCTCAGTCTATATATCTCAATCTATTGGATAAGCTAAGGAAATTGAATTCAATGAAAATATTTTTTAAAATTTAAAATGAACTGTTGTGCTTTTATTTTATAATTTTACTTTTTTTCGACTATATTATATTTATCGGTAAATAGCTTCTATAGGTTGCATAATTTTATAAATATAAATTTTTTTCTACCTAAGAATCAATCAAAATCTTTGCTTTGGTGAATAAATTTTTTCTAGCCGACTATTTAATAATTGATACAAAGAATAAACCAATTATATAAATGTAAACGTTGCAGTTTTTATTCGAATTAAAACTAGTAGGAAATTATTTTTAATTTTAAATTATTTCCTAGATTAAACAGACTTGATTAAAATTTTATTATGGATTAATTTATTTAAGTGGCGATGTTTTTAAAATTAGTTCAAAATCTTTTGAAGTTGAATTTAAAGTAATTATAAGCTAAACATTACTTAAGACTAATTTTTTTACAAGATTTTAAATTAAAAAACGAGTTCAATCAAATTTGTTTGTGTAAATTTATGATTAAATGTTTAATTTTATTTTGAACTTTCCTTATAAATTAATGTAAAAAAATTGTTTAAATCTTTATTTATTTCGAAATTCATTTCATTTAATAAGAATGGGGTCTTGTTTATTATGTGCGCACTAGTTCACATAATTAAGTGATCACAAAAAAAATTTGTTTATGACCAATAATTAGATTTTTCTATTTGCAGCTGGTCTATTAAATTCAGAGTGTAATCTTTGATCCGCTTCATCAAGATCTCGTACTGAAGGTCAATTTGTTTGACAACTTTGTCAATTTGGTCATCTAATTTGATCATCAATTCATCCTTTAAATTTTTATCTAGATCTAATTCTATTTTATTTTGAATCATCGATTCCTTGCTCAAACATTGTTCACCGTGAATTGTCTGGTTCTTACAAGCAGAAGAGTGAATTTTTCCAAATTTATCTGTCAGCTTTTGGTGCGATGTTACCTGGTCACAGTAAAGTTTTATTTCCAGCAGATCCATTCTATTAAATATTCTATTTTTATTCGAAATTTTATTTTTTTTAATCGTTTTTATGCTAAATAATTATTAAAGAAAAATATCAATTTTAAACAACTTCTTTCAAACCAAAGATAACAAAAAAAATCGTTGCCTTTTTTTTTCAAAATAAAAGCAAAATTTATTAATTTTTTGATATTTTAAGAAGACCTCATATAAAAACATTATTTATTATTATTTTTTAAAAAGTAAAAATTCCAAAAAATACTATTTTTTTGGAGAATTTTGACATTTTTTGAATTTTTAAAAATTTTTTGGTTATGAATTCGAAAAAAAAAAAACCTTTTTTTACGTAATTTTTCGTGAAATTTTATTTGAAAATGGTAATTTTTAGTAAAAAAAAGTAGATTTTGTACAAATTTAAAAAAGTTAATTATAAACAATAAAAAAAAATTTTCAATCATACATATCCAAATATAATTCAAAGATTCGACCAATCTCCATTTCTTAATATAACCACTTTTATTACCTTGATTTTTATTAAATTTTTTTTAAAGATTGAATTGAAAATAAAATCTAATAAAAACCTTTAAATGATTTATATAATTTTGGCATTTTTCTTTCGTTAAAGATTTTTCAAAATCTTTGGCAGCCATTTCGGCATCAGCTTCCGATAAAATGATTCTCTTCCTTACATGCTATTTTAAATCGTTCCACATATTTTATTTTTTATTTAAAAAATAATTTGGGAAAATTCCCTGGCTGTTTGGAATGAATATTAATCAGCCACATTAGCGTTAATTTCGGAATTTGTAAAAGTTATTTTTAATTATTTTAAAAATTGAAAAAACACATAAATTAGAGCAAAAAGTAAATGTTAAACAAAAGAATTGAATAATTTTGAATTAATTAAATTAAATATTCTTGAAATATTGCTTGAAAAAGAAAAATAAAAATTGTAAAAGCATAAAAGATTGTTTATTTTATTTGAATTTTTCTTTAAATAGGTCGAAAGGGGTTTTCCATTTTTGATTAGAACTTTTTTGATACTCCTCTGTTTCTTTTACGATAAGTGTGTGAGTTAATTTGCTTTCCACAAATTTGTCGAATAATTTGTTAGCTCTAACTAATACTTTGTCTAATTTTAGTTTGTCATGGATGGAGTTGATTTTGGTCCTGATTGGGAAAAAGTGAATCGTCTTCAGTATCCGATTTTGAATCTTTTGAATTTCGTCAGAGATTTTTTGTGTTGCTACGAGCAATGGTATGAATGCGTAGTCGAAGTTTGATCGAATAAAACTTTTAAATATTGTTAAGGACAGTATTGTTTTGTTTTTAATGTTTAAACTTTTGATTTTACGAATTATATTTATTTTTTTTAGGGTTTTATCTGTAATTGATTCAAGATGCTTTTGAAACGAGAGTTTCGGATCTAAGTTGTGACCAAGGAACGTCGGAAATGGGTTCATTGGAATCGTTGAGTTACCAAGTGTCAGGTTTAAACGGTAAGTTTTTGTATAATTTTTCCTATAACCAGCTGTGGTGAAGACTGAATACACGGTTTTCGATTTGTTTATCTTCAAACCCCATTTTTCACAGAAGTTGTTTATTATGTTTATTGCTTTCTGGATCTTTTTTTCCAAGGATTTAAGGTTTGAGTCGCTAATCCATATTGTAAGATCGTCGGCGAATAAGGCCTTTTGAATGTTATAAGGTAGTTTCTTAACGATATCACTGAAGAATACTGAAAATAATGTGGGGAAAGGCTGCTTCCTTGTGGAACGCCGGTTGTTATCTTGAACAAAGATGATTTTGCATTCTTATAGCTTACAAAAAAATTTCTGTCGCCAAGAAAATTAGCGATCCAGTTATATAAATAAGGGTTTATTTTTATTGACTTGAGCTTGAAGAGAATTGCATTGTGGTTGATTTTGTCGAACGCTTTTTCTAAGTCGAAAAATACAGCTCCTGTTTTTTCGCCACGATTAAAACCTTCGATTATCGAATGGTACAGTCTTAGGAAGTGGTCTTGGGTGCTTTTTTTCCTAAATCCAGATTGACAGGGAGGAAGTAAATTTTTGCTTTCCAGCCAGGATAACAACTTTTCATTTACAATTTTTTCTAACCATTTTGATAAGCATGACAGTAATGATATTGGTCTGTAAGATTCAGCAAGTTCCGGAGGCTTGTCTTTCTTTGGAATCATAACTATTTTAGCCATTTTCCACTCTTTTGGTATGTATCCTATTCTAAGCGTTGCGTTGAATAGTTTGAAAATACGAATCAAAAAAGATGTTGGACAGTTTTTGAAGATTTTGTTATTGATTCCATCTACTCCAGGAGCTGAACTCGCATTGATAGAGCTAAGTGTCGATAGAAACTCCTCCTTTGTTATATTGACGTTTTCTTTGTTTTTGGTATCAAGCCTCGTTGCTACTAAAGGAATGTTTGAGTTCGACACTCGGTTTTCCGAAAAAACTGATTTAAGATTTATGCCGAAAGTTTCGGCCACTTCCTTATCAGATTTTGTCATTGTATTATCAGGTTTTTTCAAGTGGATCATTTTCCTTGACGAGTTATCGTTTTCAACATTCTCTAGTTTCTTAATCAGTTTCCAGCTTTTTGATTCAGATTGATTGAAGTTACCTAACTTTTCAAATTCCGATGTGAGACGTTTTTTCTTAATTTTTTGATTCTTTTTTTGATATTGTAACTCAGTAAATTGTACAATCTTGTAGTGTATTCAGTCCTTTTTTTATTTAGCCAACGTTTAATTTTTCTTTTTAATTTAATTAGTTTAACTAATGAAAATGGAATGGTTATTGGATTAATAGCTTTTGTAACAAACGTTTTAGTTGTCGTAGATGAGTTTATTGCTTGGTTCAATTTGGATATTAGTTCAATTGACTCGCACTCAATATCATTTTCGTTTTCTATAAATACGCCGTTTGGTAAGTTTTGATCTAAATTTTCTCTAAATTAATTCCAGTCAATTCTTTTAGCCGTATGGGTTTTGCGTTTTGGTTTGAGATTAGAGAAGACGGTAATTGTAGGTTGATGGTCGCTTATTTTAGGCTTTAGGACTTGGTGTTTTTTAAAGAATTTGAAGACCGAATTGGAACAGATTGATAAATCGAGGACACTTTTACCTCGTTCGTAAGTCGGCGACTGACAATTAAGAATTTGGCTATTCGTTGCGATTAAAAAGTTTTCAAGTAAAATACCTTTTGGGTAATCCTTTCCACAAAACCAAAGTTTGCTTTTGGCGTTAAAGTCACCGGTAATAATGAAATTTTTGTAGTTTTTTTCGATATGTTCCAATAGATCTAAGTTTAGTGGATTAGATGGGCTCGAGTAAATTGAAAAAATTGCAATTTTTAAATGGTCGTCTATTGAAAGTAGTACTCCCGTTGCCTCGTCAAATTTTTTAACGCTCGATAAATCAATTTCTTGAAATACCAGATTATTTTTTATACACAGGGCGGCTCCTCCCCTTTTTTTGGTAGTTGTCTGTCGGATCGGATGATCGAGTAGCCATCAATTTCGAGATTTTTGTTCGGTTTGAGAAAAGTTTCGTTGATGCTTATTATGTCTGTTTTGTGGATTTGAGCAAGTCTTGTAAGTTGAAGTTTTTTGTTTCTGAGTCTATTGATTGTATGTTTAAATGAAGTATTTTAAGGTGATTAGACATCTTGGTCTCTGTCGTAAAAGTCCATGCTGTCCTCGAAGTCTTCTTCAGCAGCTTCTCGGATTAATTGTTCTTCTATGTCCTTGCCATAGCTTGGACCAAAGTGTGTTGAAACGATTTTGGCTATGATGTTTGGATTTTCGTATATTGATTCATGAATATTATTGAACTCTTTCAAAATGTCAACAATAAAAAAGATTAAATTTTTGGTTTGGATGTTGTTATTGGTGTGATTTGCCGACTCAACTCGGGTAAATTTATGTGTATTAGTTTTAACCTTTTTCTCAAAAATTGATTTTTTTCTCTCTACTTCTTTTATTAGCACTTTGCAAGATTTACTGCAGGCAGCATGGGCCTCACCACAGTTTATACATTTGTATTTCTTTGGGTCATTAATGGTGCAATTGGTATGGGTATGTTTACCTGAACAACGTAGACAGGTAGGTTTTTTTCCTTTTTCAGGGCAGTTTGCTAAGAAATGACCGAATCTTTGGCAGTGGAAACACTGGTCTGGTCTTATGTCAAATTTCCATGGCGCAACTCTAATAATCGAGTGTCCTATTTTGATTTTTTTGTCTTTTGTGATCGAGTTGTAAGTGTCAGAGTCATTAATAATTGCTTTGATTATGTTTTGGGGTTGATTTGTACTTTTTTTAGTTAATCTTAACATTTTTGTTATATTGTATTTCTTTAGCATGTACGCTTTGTTATCTTGGTCTTCAATGTCAAAATCAATTGAAACATTGTAGAGTGCTAAGAAAAACTTTGGGTTTGGGTCAATTTTTTCTACACCATAGATGAAGGCGTTTTGTGGCCAGTCTTTTGATATGTAATTTGCATCTTCTTGTGTTTCGGATCTAATGACTAGTTGGTTTCTGCTGTTGATGTACGCATTTAATATTTTTGCTTGTGGTCTGCATCTGGTTATTTCTTTTTGTAGCTTCACATATGATCTTAATTCAGTTGGAAATTCCTTTTTACTAATGAATTTACTAGTAAAAGTCTTTGATTTCCGGTTTGTTTGTTGGTCTGTTCTAATTTCTTGGACATTGACTTCTTCAGGTGAAGAGCCAGGACAGGATCTTTTAAAGGGGTTAGTTGATGTTCCGTCGTATATGCGATGGTTTGGCGTATCATGTCTTGATTTCTTGTGTCTTGGATCAATAACATTGGATGTGCTTGGTATTGACCTAATTTGGCTACTGTGGACCGGGGGTGGATTTTTCGTATCCATGTCCGACCTATCCAGCATGGAAGATGGGAGTTTCGGAAATTGGGAGATCAAAATAAATTATGTTAATAAATTAAAGAGTTTTCAAAATTTTTAATTAAATTTTTATAGATATATAAAATTAAAATAAAATATATAAAATTTTAATTAAATCGTTCCACATAAGTTTAATGGGATTTAAATCTGGAGACTTTGGGAGTAATTTAATCTTTGTTTAAAAGAAATGAGTCAAATATTATCGACAAAGAATAATTACTAAAAAGCAATTTACCCAAACAATATTGTTAAAATTTAAAAAAGTAGTGCACCATAGAGAACGATGCTTTGGGTCGTTGTCCTGGACTAGATTATGTGTAAATTGTAGTTTGAAGCCCCAAATCGTGATTAATAATCAGATAATATCTCCCGGTAAAGTATTGCATCCATATTGCTCATAAAAATCTTAAAAAATTCTTAAGTAAAATCTTTTCTTCTTATCAGTTTCTTCGTTTACTTTGGTAATTTCTTCGTTTAATTTTACGTAATTTCACGTAAAATTACGTGGATGCAATAGCAAAAGCAAAAGGAATCCATGCATCCATGGATTCCTTTTGTATGTAATTACTGTTAAAAAGTAATTTATTTTAAATAGTAAATATTTTTTTATTTAAATAATTTTTTCATATTTTAAAAAACACTTGATGTAAATAGAACACGATGGAAGATTTAATGATGAAAAGGATTTAAATAAAAATCAAGTGGCATAAAATATGTGTATTGTAACACCCTCTCTACCCCAGTCCCTTACTTCGGCCTCTGCCCCTACTCTGTCTCTATATATATTTGTTTGATTTTATTTTAAGTTTAGTTTAGTTTTTGGTTTTCAATAAAGTTTTTTGAAAGAAATCTAAATTCTTTTATTTAGTAGCGCCACGCTATTAAAGTATCAGTAAAAAAATTTGTCTTAAGTGAAAAATGTTTTCCTTCAAACGATATGCTATTTTTTACTTCTTTGATAGGTGACGTTTATGAGGCAGGGAGAACGAAACATTTAAAAAAGATAAAAAAACACTAATAAAGAAAATAAAACATATAGAAAAATATTAATATAATTTACGAGAAAAAAAAAACATGTTAGCAATTCTATAATTTTATTTTAATTTTATATTTTTAAAATTAATAAAATATTTTTAGTTTAAAAATACTTACAATCAATTTTATATTAAAGATAAAAAGCATAAATTAAAATCCAATGCGCAAATAGACGAATTGACTTTTAAAAGTAAATTTACAAGTATTTTGACACACTATTTTTATCTTTATTAGTTGAAAAATAAAAATAACAATTAATTTTTCTAAAAAAACTTATCCATTTTTCAAACTGGAGGGTTTATTAAATATTTTCTATGAAAATTAATTAATTATTAAATTAGTCTAGATATCGTCTCATTTTAATTATTTAAGTTGTTTTTTATATAATTTTTATTTATTTTCTTTGATTTTTTATGTTTTTTCTACCAAACCAGATGTTTTTTAAAGATAACATTTGAAATTCGTGGCAGAAAATTAAAAGAAACGAACATAATAATTTTTCTAAAGTAAAATTTTTTATTAAATGTAAAAATTATTTTTTTTTTGAGTTAATTTATCTAATTTGGCTTTATTTAATCGATTTTCAAGCTTATCTAGGTGCAATTACTACTCCAGAGCGCACCAACAAAGAAGCCGGTCATCTGTCTTAGTCAATGGCAGTAAGGGCTTTCCCGAAAGTCGTTCTTTGGTGAGACAATTTTCAAGGTCTTTGTCATCATCAAGAAAATTCGATCTTGAAAAAAAAATTGAAGATCAAGTAAGTAATTTATTCTTTTAATTAAAATATAACTTTAACATTAAATATATATAAAGAAAAAAGAAATAATCGAACTAAAAAATGATGTTTCTGTCCTGAAAGAAAAAGACAGAATACATTCCGAAAAAATAACCGAGCTAGTCGATTGGAATAAAGAATTGGTTCAGCAAATTAAAGAGCTGAAAGAACTAATTCTTAAACCTGTAAGTTAAAGCTTTTAAAATAAGAAATATTTTTAAAAAAATTTAAAATTTAAGGATCAGCAACAGAAATCAGCAACATCAGTTGCTGCATCACAGGAAGAGAGCCCAAAGAAGGTCTGTAAACATTGTAATAGACAATGGCCAGCAAGGTCGTTAAACCGGTCGAATTTTGAAAGGCACAAAGCAGCGTGCCTGAAAAAATTACAGCAAAATTGAAACTTTTTTACTTTTTTACTTTTTTAATTTTAAAAAATTAAATAAAGTAAATTTAGTCAAGGAAAAGGTGCTGTTATTGTTGTTGTTGAACATGCGCAATGAGCCGTGCGAGTTCAACTGCTCGAGCAGTGCTTGATACACTTTTGGTTCACACGAGACATGATCACGTGACTTGTTGTAAACAAGTTGAGACAGTGTGCACGTATTGGTATAGTCCGAATGTTCGTTGCTAATCCATTGACCTTGATCACACAGCGGTGTTTGAGTTGGTGGCGGAGGAGGCCGATGTGCTGGTGGTGCCAAGTGGCAACGAGTTGTTCATGTAGTAGTTTTTGAGCAGGGCTTTTTCTTCTAGGTGTCGCAAATAGTCGGTGGATTCCGACGAGTTCAGTTGAATGCTAGTGAAAGCGGTGGCAAATCTGAGCTGGGCCTCGCTCGACTCCATTATTCGACTCATCCATTCGAACACTGGCATCAGCCTCTCGTTCACTCGGCGCCTTATTTGCTGCCGCTGTTGCTCGTCGCAATTGTTGCCTCTGTTGCGGTGGTTGAGTGAATTGAGCAGGTCGCGTACTTGCTTGACTAGAATGGAGAAGACGCGACTGAGCGTGTTTTTGGTTATTTGAATGGTGGACGGTGTGTTCTGAGCGCACGGCTTTGTGTCCGTAGTCGATTGATTGCTGTTGTTCATTGTGTTGATGTTGTTGACTGGTAGGGCGGTGTTGTTGATGGCGAGGGTGTTGGAGGTGGGCAATGTGGAGCTCGATTGACTCGAGTCGGCTGTGTAGAACGATGTGTAGTCTGTGTTGATCAGAGGTGAATTGGTGGTGGTGGCGGCGGCACCGTACTGCTGGATTAGCGAGTTGACGTGCGAGTTTATTCGGCTGGTGCGCGTCGATATCGGAATACTGGTCGTCTTAGGCATGTCCATTGCTTTTTTGTTGTCTTTATGTGGCTTTTGGTGAAGAGTGGTCTTTTCGTCTTGACTAATCGACAGCTCAAAGTCGCACTCATCTTCCAGCTCCAACTCGTTGTCGTTGTCCTCGTCGCCATCGCTCTCCATCACTTCGTCGGTCAGCTTGAATCGCTGCTCTCCTTTAAAAAAACCATCATCATCATCATCACCATCATCATCATCATCATCATCACCATCATCATCACCATCATCATCATCATCACCATCATCATCACCATCATCATCACCATCATCATCACCATCATCATCACCATCATCATCACCATCATCATCATCATCACCATCATCATCACCATCATCATCATCATCACCATCATCATCACCATCATCATCACCATCACCATCATCATCACCATCATCACCATCATCATCACCATCATCATCACCATCATCATCACCATCATCATCACCATCATCATCACCATCATCATCACCATCATCATCACCATCATCATCATCATCACCATCATCATCACCATCATCATCATCATCACCATCATCATCACCATCATCATCATCATCACCATCATCATCACCATCATCATCATCATCACCATCATCATCACCATCATCATCATCATCACCATCATCATCACCATCATCATCACCATCACCATCATCATCATCATCATCACCATCATCATCACCATCATCATCACCATCACCATCATCATCACCATCATCACCATCATCATCATCATCACCATCATCATCACCATCATCATCATCATCACCATCATCATCACCATCATCATCACCATCATCATCACCATCATCATCACCATCATCATCATCATCACCATCATCATCACCATCACCATCATCATCACCATCATCACCATCATCATCACCATCATCATCACCATCATCATCACCATCATCATCACCATCATCATCACCATCATCATCACCATCATCATCACCATCATCATCATCATCATTACCATCATCATTATGTTAGCCGTCTTGGTCATGCTGCTCAATGGTCGACTTGGCCTCATCATCATCATCGTCATTGGCAGCGGCATCACTCATCGTCAACTCAACGTCGCACACCATCTGTGCCGATGCCGATGCCACACTGATCTCAGCCAAAGGCAACACTAAACTAGTGGTCACACAATTGCTGTTTTGTATGTGCGCACTCACCTCACCGTTGAATATTTGCTCGCTCAACGAGCTCGTGTGCGACGCAACGTGTGCGCTAAAGTCCGCAGTGAGGTGAGCAGCGGCAGCAGTAGCAGCAGTATTGGCTGAGGAGTGTGCGGATGTGGCTGTTTAACTTGTTGTCTGAGTGTGGCTAAGCTTGAAGCTAGTGGGTATGAGTGTGCCGAGCATGACTGGTGTGATCAAGGAAATGGCCGCTTCGGCCAGCTGCACACAGGCCACTTGGGCATATTCTTTGAATACAAATTCGCATTTGGATAGTGTGGACACGTTCACCAGCGATATCTGATGATTGTCGCTCTTCAAACATTGTCTAATCAATTTGATGGTGCCCGCACAATTCTTCACCGAATAGTCCAAGTTTAGATTGAGCGCAGCCGCACTAGTCTCCATGCACAGTGCCACAAATAGTCTCGCTGTCGCGTTCACCAGCCGTTGCACCACTCTGTTGCACTCGGCCTCTCTCTCGCCCTGCTCCTTTCCCAACGTGGAGCGCAGCGAATCGACCAGCGTCAACAGCAGCTGATTGGGACACTTTTGTGCACCAGATAGTAGACAAACTTGTCCAAGTCTTGGCACCAACTTTGCTCGTCCACATACAAACTCTGGTCGACAAACTGATGCCAATGCTTGTGATTGTGAAAGTGTGGCGACGATGCCGATGTTGGTGTGGTCGGCGTGGAGTCGCCGGTGTGACACCGATAGTTTTTCTGCTCCTGCAACTGCCGGGCACAAGTGTGTATCAACGTGAGCAGCAGATGTTGGCCACTTTTGTCCGTGGACGTGAGCAGCAAATTTGTCTGTCCACTAGCTGTGTCAAGTCGAGAGAATATGTGTGTGTGAGTGTACAGCTCGAGTGGGTCTTGTTCAACACAGTGAATGGTATGTGTTTGGGCTGGTCGAGTTGTGAGCCGTCCGCAATTGTGATCACACATTGTAAATTGGTGCTGACCACGTTGTTTAGTGTGAATGTCAATGCAGCTTGTGGACGATGAGCTGTGTACGGAATGAGCAGTTTGTTTGTGGCCGGATCAAATGAGCTGCACATATGAGCAGGCCATGGTCGCCCGTCAGAAAACGGTCAGACGAGCGTTTTCGAAGGCACCTCTTGCGAGCCCAGCGTCACCTGGAACAATTGTTCTTGTTCGACAGTCAAATTGGCGAGGTTGGCGTGCAGCGTGGCCAGTTGACGTTTGTCCAGCGAAGTGTTCGACTCGAGAAGTGTGCTGTGATAGATTTGATTCCACTCGAGAGAAGTGTGCTGTGATAGATTTGATTCGACTGTTGCACAAAAAATTTTTGATCAGTGTCGACAAGTTTTTTGTCTGCACACTAACTACTATTTGACTCCTGAGCTTGTCGATCTTGAGCGCCTTTTGCATTCGTGCTTGGCCAAGACACTTTTTGAGCAGGTCAAGTGTGCCGTCCTTGGACGTGAGAGCGGGCGGCGACGACGACGAGCTCAATTTGGCCCGTTTGCTCTTTTGTTTAGCACTCTTTCGGCTCTCTGTCGTTCTCTTGTGCAAAGCTTTGCAGCTGGCCTCCTCTTTGGCGCCGCAATCGCAAAAAAAGCTGGCAAATTTAGCATAGGACACGTCGTGGTCGCCGTGGCAAACTTTGGCGCACACAGTACACATGCCGATGCGGTCGACCATTTTGCACGTGTGACAATAGTACCAGTGTTGATTCATGAACTCTTTTTTGGTCATGGTGTACGTGCACAGCTTTGAGTTTAGGTCGTCGTCGGCACCAGCAGTGGCAGTGGCAGTGGTATTGGCAGTGGTTGTTTTTTGGCCTTGACCACTTGCGTACTTGGTCTGTAGTTGATGGACGCGGCGCTAATAGACGAAATCAAGTCCTGGTAAATGTTGCGGTTGGACTCGGAGCGAGCGTTGGCGTTTTCTTAGTCGACAAAATTGTCCGTAAAATCGTCGTCGTACTCTTCGTCCGGCTCGTCGTCCTCGTCGTTGTCCTCCGCTTCGTCCATGACGTCATCGAGTCGATTTTCGTTGCGCAGCACATCGCCCGACTCGTCGAATATCTGATAGGCGACTCCGTAGGCGCCGAACAGCTCGTTTATGTCCAAATTGGCGACGGGCACCGCTTCGGCGACCGGCTCCTCGAATTGTTCGCCGTCCTCGAACTCGTTGTCCTCGTTGTCGTCTTTGTCATCGTCGTCGTCGTCTTGGCTCTCCTCTCTGTTCAGCTCAAAGTTGTCGTCCAAGTCCTGGTCGTTGCACGTGTCGTCTATGGTCGACGGGTTGTTCTCGTAGATCTCGGTCTCGAGCAAATCGCAGCCGTTTGTGTGCGCAGCCAGCAGCTCGTCTTGTTCGTCGCACACCGACTCCGAGCTCTTTTCCACCTGGTCGAACAGCTTGAGTATTTGCTTTTCGAAGTCGACCAGCAGCGAGTCCTTGTAAAAAAAATTCAAATTCATAACCATGTATGTGAGAGTGTTTGATGCATATGAAATTCACTTTTTTTTTCATATTGCAATGTTTGATTTTTGTCTTCTCTACTTCTTTTTTTTTATTTCTTGCCCGGCAAAAATATTTTAATTATATTTAAAGTAAAAAATGAGAGGAAAAAAACAATTGAATTATTGATTCTAAATCGATTTAATGTTAATATTATCTGATATTTCTATTTGTATTATTTTAGGAAACTACATTTTATTTAGTGGATATATATCAATTATATTGATCATAAAAAATTAATGAAAAAACGCCTTAAAGGCAAAAGTCAAATATTTTTTAAAAACTCAAATAAAAAGACTCTAAACTTAGCGGTGTTTATTTAAAAAATATCGGTACTTAAACGACAATGTTTTGAAATTTTAAGTTTTGCTTAATTAACAGTTTCATATTTGGACAAAACTATCATTTTAAAATTGATTTAATTTTTTTTAGGTTATAGAATTTTTAACCCAATTTTTAAGACAACTAAGAAAAAAAAATAATATTTATTACGTTTGTTACAAATAAAAAAAATCAATTATAATATTAATCGATGATCGATAGACTTTGTTGAAAGAATTTTTAAATTTATTTCAGAAAAAGTTTTTTTGGTACCCACAATACTAACAAAAGATATTGATTCTCTTTTATTAAATTTTGATTGTATTTAATCGAGTTGATCTCTTTTTTTCGTTTTGTTCATATATCACACAATTTTGTAACCGAATTCTCAACTGTTGAAATTTTAGAATCATTAAATTTCACTTCGCCATTATCACCAATAACCAAATTGTTTATAATTGTTTCGAATTTTTTTTAAATCTATTTCTGAAAAACATTGAGTTTTCTTGGTTTTGTCATCATGAACAACTATGCCTACATTGACTCCAGTTAATGACGCCAGTTCTTTACCCTTTATTCAATTTTGTTATCAATTAATAATTTTGATTTAATTTGGTTTAACTTTTTGAGTTTGAACTACAAAATGTATCCAATGTTGAAATAACATTGAAAGAGTGCGATGTTTTAAATATGGTAGTCAGACCTATCCGACAAAGTCACTTCCGACAAGTCACTTCCCACAAGTCACTTCCGACAAGTCATTTCCGAGAAATCACGATCCGACAATTTTTTATTTAAAAATTAATTAAAAATGTTTATAAAGTCATTCTCTTTTAAGTAATATCATTTTTAAAATTGTCCAAAAAATAGTAAATAAATAAAAAAATAAAATAAATAATAGTATTGTCACCAAATTTATTTCATGTCTCAAAGTCAAGATAATACTTTTTTTGAGTTTAAAACCACTAAAGGGAAACTTTGTATTGGTTACTTAGGTGAAAAGTATCGATTTAAATATGAATCGAAGATAACAGGATATAAATCTTGGATTTGTTGTGAAAACGAATCTTCTGGTTGCTTAGCAACCATAAAAACATCCGAAAACACCATCACCAAACAAACAAATACCCATTTTGGTCACCAAATAGGCATTGAAAATTGCAACAGAGCCGCTATTATATCTTCTAATATAAAGGAATCAGCATCCAATTCTCGTAGTGCTCCATCGACAATTGTAAATACAGAAACTCGTGGACTTCCATTAGAAATATTGTCTCTAATGCCGACCGACAGCGCACTGACAAGAACAATCAATAGAAATCGGAAAAAGAATTCCATTTATACCACGGATCCCGAGCTTTTAATTGATCTACGGATCCCGCAAGATTTAAAATTTACAGCACGTGGACACCGATTTCTTTTGTGGGATTCTCATGATGACGAACAAGAAGAAGAGGCCCGGATCATTATCTTTGCCACAGACAATAGTCTTCAAGAACTATGGGAGTTGATGGACTGGTTTGCAGATGGTACTTTTAGGACAGCTCCACTTTTATTCACCCAATCCTGGAATATACATGCTAAAACTACTAATAAATCTTTTCCATTAGTTTTTTGCTTACTAGAAGACAAGTCAGAGCTATCATATACCAGGGTTTACGAAAAACTTTTAGAAATCAAACCAGATCTTAAACCAAGGACGATTATGACTGATTTTGAAAAAGGTGCAATGAATGCTGGACGTTCGGTTTTCACACAATCAAATATAAAAGCGTGTTTATTTCATCTTACGCAAAATATATGGAAGCATATTCAGTTATTTGGTCTCTCTAGTCTTTATAAAGCTCCAGTGTAAAATGAAGAATCAACTCAACAATTCAATGACGACTGCGAAAAGCATATGAAATATTTGTTTGCCATTGCTTTTGTACCAGTGAACGACGTAGTCAATGTTTTTGAATTAATCGTGAAAGATATCCCTTCCGAATTAGACCCACTTTATGACTATTTTGAGACCAACTACATCGGAGAAGTTGTTCCCCAGGAAGGCGCAGGTCGTCGACGGAGAAAAAAGGACCTTAAGGAACCATTATTTGCAATCAATGTCTGGAACATGTACGACAATGTTCTATCCGATTCGTCGAGAACTATTAATTGCTTAGAAGCTTGGCATCGTGTTTTCAATAAGAGAGTAGCAATTTCTCACCCTCAAACACCAGTTTTTATTCAGCATTTGGTTGAAGTACAAAATAAAGTGGAACGTGATCTAAATCACATCGATAATGACGTACCGAACACCCAAAGAAAGAATCAACGCATTCGTGATCAAAGAATCAAACGAATAGTCGAAAAATACAACGAATCCGATCACATTCAATATCTTAATAGTATAGGCAACTATTTCGATTTTATTCATAATTAACATTATAATACAAATTTAGTTAATTTTATTACTTCTTTTTTTAATCAACCAATAAAATTTCTATTATACTAAAACCTTTTTAATTAATTGTAAAATAAAAAATTGTCGGATCGTGATTTGTCGGAAATGACTTGTCGGAAATTATTTTGTCGGAATAAGCATTGTCGGATCGTGATTTTTCGGAAATGACTTGTCGGAAGTGACTTGTCGGAAGTGACTTGTCGGAAGTGACTTGTCAGAAGTGACTTGTCGGAAGTGACTTGTCGGAAGTGACTTGTCGGAAGTGACTTGTCGGAAGTGACTTGTCGGAAGTGACTTGTCAGAAGTGACTTGTCGGAAGTGACTTGTCGGAAGTGACTTGTCGGAAGTGACTTTGTCGGATAGGTCTGCCAGCCTTAAATATATTTTTCAGTTTTAAATAAAAATTATTTCAAGTTCATATTGGAAGCATTTTCATATTTAAAATTAAACTCTTAAGTGAAATAGAATGAGTTTAATTTTTAATTGGAAAACTGAAAAAAAGATTGAAAATCCTTTTTTTAACTTTTGATAATTTATCTATTTATTAGATTATCTGTACAAAGCTAATGCTCCTTCAGAATAAAAATATATTAAAAAAAATCAAAAATAAAGTTAAATAAGATGAAATAGAATAAAAAATAAATAAAAAGAAAAAAAAAGAAAAATAATTCATTTTGATTAAAATTTATTTTCAATCGTTGAAAAACTAGTCGGTCGGTACCTATTATGCAATATTTACTTAATTAAAAATGAAAATTTACTTTTTGAAAAAAAGTTCGCGATCTTTTGATTTCAATTCTTATTCTCTGGTTTTGTGAACTATTAGTCCACCAAATTTTCTTTGTTCACGTAAAGGTGGACCAAAATAGAATTAGATGAAAAACTTTTAGATTAGACATTAAATTTTATTTTATGTATAAAAAAATGTACTAGAAAGAATAAACGAATTAAATTTTAAAATTTAAATAATAATTTTTAAATAGCGCTAACCTTGTAAATAGGAAATTTTCTAATTTTCATAATTTAGCCCTCAGTCTATATATCTCAATCTATTGGATAAGCTAAGGAAATTGAATTCAATGAAAATATTTTTTTAAAATTTAAAATGAACTGTTGTGCTTTTATTTTATAATTTTACTTTTTTTCGACTATATTATATTTATCGGTAAATAGCTTCTATAGGTTGCATAATTTTATAAATATAAATTTTTTTCTACCTAAGAATCAATCAAAATCTTTGCTTTGGTGAATAAATTTTTTCTAGCCGACTATTTAATAATTGATACAAAGAATAAACCAATTATATAAATGTAAACGTTGCAGTTTTTATTCGAATTAAAACTAGTAGGAAATTATTTTTAATTTTAAATTATTTCCTAGATTAAACAGACTTGATTAAAATTTTATTATGGATTAATTTATTTAAGTGGCGATGTTTTTAAAATTAGTTCAAAATCTTTTGAAGTTGAATTTAAAGTAATTATAAGCTAAACATTACTTAAGACTAATTTTTTTACAAGATTTTAAATTAAAAAACGAGTTCAATCAAATTTGTTTGTGTAAATTTATGATTAAATGTTTAATTTTATTTTGAACTTTCCTTATAAATTAATGTAAAAAAATTGTTTAAATCTTTATTTATTTCGAAATTCATTTCATTTAATAAGAATGGGGTCTTGTTTATTATGTGCGCACTAGTTCACATAATTAAGTGATCACAAAAAAAATTTGTTTATGACCAATAATTAGATTTTTCTATTTGCAGCTGGTCTATTAAATTCAGAGTGTAATCTTTGATCCGCTTCATCAAGATCTCGTACTGAAGGTCAATTTGTTTGACAACTTTGTCAATTTGGTCATCTAATTTGATCATCAATTCATCCTTTAAATTTTTATCTAGATCTAATTCTATTTTATTTTGAATCATCGATTCCTTGCTCAAACATTGTTCACCGTGAATTGTCTGGTTCTTACAAGCAGAAGAGTGAATTTTTCCAAATTTATCTGTCAGCTTTTGGTGCGATGTTACCTGGTCACAGTAAAGTTTTATTTCCAGCAGATCCATTCTATTAAATATTCTATTTTTATTCGAAATTTTATTTTTTTTAATCGTTTTTATGCTAAATAATTATTAAAGAAAAATATCAATTTTAAACAACTTCTTTCAAACCAAAGATAACAAAATAAATCGTTGCTTTTTTTTTCAAAATAAAAGCAAAATTTATTAATTTTTTGATATTTTAAGAAGACCTCATATAAAAAAATTATTTATTATTATTTTTTAAAAAGTAAAAATTCCAAAAAATACTAGTTTTTTTGAGAATTTTGACATTTTTTGACTTTTTTTAAATTTTTTGGGCCTGAATTCGAAAAAAAAGAAATTACTTTTATTCACGTAATTTTACGTGAAATTTTATTAAATAGTGGTAATTTTTAGTCAAAAAAAAGTAAATTTTGTACAAATTTAAAAAAGTTAATTATAAACAATAAAAAAAAATTTTCAATCATACATATCCAAATATAATTCAAAGATTCGACCAATCTCCATTTCTTAATATAACCACTTTTATTACCTTGATTTTTATTAAATTTTTTTTAAAGATTGAATTGAAAATAAAATCTAATAAAAACCTTTAAATGATTTATATAATTTTGGCATTTTTCTTTCGTTAAAGATTTTTCAAAATCTTTGGCAGCCATTTCGGCATCAGCTTCCGATAAAATGATTCTCTTCCTTACATGCTATTTTAAATCGTTCCACATATTTTATTTTTTATTTAAAAAATAATTTGGGAAAATTCCCTGGCTGTTTGGAATGAATATTAATTCTCCCTTTCAGCCACATTAGCGTTAATTTCGGAATTTGTAAAAGTTATTTTTAATTATTTTAAAAATTGAAAAAACACATAAATTAGAGCAAAAAGTAAATGTTAAACAAAAGAATTGAATAATTTTGAATTAATTAAATTAAATATTCTTGAAATATTGCTTGAAAAAGAAAAATAAAAATTGTAAAAGCATAAAAGATTGTTTATTTTATTTGAATTTTTTCTTTAAATAGGTCGAAAGGGGTTTTCCATTTTTGATTAGAACTTTTTTGATACTCCTCTGTTTCTTTTACGATAAGTGTGTGAGTTAATTTGCTTTTCACAAATTTGTCGAATAATTTGTTAGCTCTAACTAATACTTTGTCTAATTTTAGTTTGTCATGGATGGAGTTGATTTTGGTCCTGATTGGGAAAAAGTGAATCGTCTTCAGTATCCGATTTTGAATCTTTTGAATTTCGTCAGAGATTTTTTGTGTTGCTACGAGCAATGGTATGAATGCGTAGTCGAAGTTTGATCGAATAAAACTTTTAAATATTGTTAAGGACAGTATTGTTTTGTTTTTAATGTTTAAACTTTTGATTTTACGAATTATATTTATTTTTTTAGGGTTTTATCTGTAATTGATTCAAGATGCTTTTGAAACGAGAGTTTCGGATCTAAGTTGTGACCAAGGAACGTCGGAAATGGGTTCATTGGAATCGTTGAGTTACCAAGTGTCAGGTTTAAACGGTAAGTTTTTGTATAATTTTTCCTATAACCAGCTGTGGTGAAGACTGAATACACGGTTTTCGATTTGTTTATCTTCAAACCCCATTTTTCACAGAAGTTGTTTATTATGTTTATTGCTTTCTGGATCTTTTTTTCCAAGGATTTAAGGTTTGAGTCGCTAATCCATATTGTAAGATCGTCGGCGAATAAGGCCTTTTGAATGTTATAAGGTAGTTTCTTAACGATATCACTGAAGAATACTGAAAATAATGTGGGGGAAAGGCTGCTTCCTTGTGGAACGCCGGTTGTTATCTTGAACAAAGATGATTTTGCATTCTTATAGCTTACAAAAAATTTCTGTCGCCAAGAAAATTAGCGATCCAGTTATATAAATAAGGGTTTATTTTTATTGACTTGAGCTTGAAGAGAATTGCATTGTGGTTGATTTTGTCGAACGCTTTTTCTAAGTCGAAAAATACAGCTCCTGTTTTTTCGCCACGATTAAAACCTTCGATTATCGAATGGTACAGTCTTAGGAAGTGGTCTTGGGTGCTTTTTTTTCCTAAATCCAGATTGACAGGGAGGAAGTAAATTTTTGCTTTCCAGCCAGGATAACAACTTTTCATTTACAATTTTTTCTAACCATTTTGATAAGCATGACAGTAATGATATTGGTCTGTAAGATTCAGCAAGTTCCGGAGGCTTGTCTTTCTTTGGAATCATAACTATTTTAGCCATTTTCCACTCTTTTGGTATGTATCCTATTCTAAGCGTTGCGTTGAATAGTTTGAAAATACGAATCAAAAAAGATGTTGGACAGTTTTTGAAGATTTTGTTATTGATTCCATCTACTCCAGGAGCTGAACTCGCATTGATAGAGCTAAGTGTCGATAGAAACTCCTCCTTTGTTATATTGACGTTTTCTTTGTTTTTGGTATCAAGCCTCGTTGCTACTAAAGGAATGTTTGAGTTCGACACTCGGTTTTCCGAAAAAACTGATTTAAGATTTATGCCGAAAGTTTCGGCCACTTCCTTATCAGATTTTGTCATTGTATTATCAGGTTTTTTCAAGTGGATCATTTTCCTTGACGAGTTATCGTTTTCAACATTCTCTAGTTTCTTAATCAGTTTCCAGCTTTTTGATTCAGATTGATTGAAGTTACCTAACTTTTCAAATTCCGATGTGAGACGTTTTTTTCTTAATTTTTTGATTCTTTTTTTGATATTGTAACTCAGTAAATTGTACAATCTTGTAGTGTATTCAGTCCTTTTTTTATTTAGCCAACGTTTAATTTTTCTTTTTAATTTAATTAGTTTAACTAATGAAAATGGAATGGTTATTGGATTAATAGCTTTTGTAACAAACGTTTTAGTTGTCGTAGATGAGTTTATTGCTTGGTTCAATTTGGATATTAGTTCAATTGACTCGCACTCAATATCATTTTCGTTTTCTATAAATACGCCGTTTGGTAAGTTTTGATCTAAATTTTCTCTAAATTAATTCCAGTCAATTCTTTTAGCCGTATGGGTTTTGCGTTTTGGTTTGAGATTAGAGAAGACGGTAATTGTAGGTTGATGGTCGCTTATTTTAGGCTTTAGGACTTGGTGTTTTTTAAAGAATTTGAAGACCGAATTGGAACAGATTGATAAATCGAGGACACTTTTACCTCGTTCGTAAGTCGGCGACTGACAATTAAGAATTTGGCTATTCGTTGCGATTAAAAAGTTTTCAAGTAAAATACCTTTTGGGTAATCCTTTCCACAAAACCAAAGTTTGCTTTTGGCGTTAAAGTCACCGGTAATAATGAAATTTTTGTAGTTTTTTCGATATGTTCCAATAGATCTAAGTTTAGTGGATTAGATGGGCTCGAGTAAATTGAAAAAATTGCAATTTTTAAATGGTCGTCTATTGAAAGTAGTACTCCCGTTGCCTCGTCAAATTTTTTAACGCTCGATAAATCAATTTCTTGAAATACCAGATTATTTTTTATACACAGGGCGGCTCCTCCCCCTTTTTTTGGTAGTTGTCTGTCGGATCGGATGATCGAGTAGCCATCAATTTCGAGATTTTTGTTCGGTTTGAGAAAAGTTTCGTTGATGCTTATTATGTCTGTTTTGTGGATTTGAGCAAGTCTTGTAAGTTGAAGTTTTTTTGTTTCTGAGTCTATTGATTGTATGTTTAAATGAAGTATTTTAAGGTGATTAGACATCTTGGTCTCTGTCGTAAAAGTCCATGCTGTCCTCGAAGTCTTCTTCAGCAGCTTCTCGGATTAATTGTTCTTCTATGTCCTTGCCATAGCTTGGACCAAAGTGTGTTGAAACGATTTTGGCTATGATGTTTGGATTTTCGTATATTGATTCATGAATATTATTGAACTCTTTCAAAATGTCAACAATAAAAAAGATTAAATTTTTGGTTTGGATGTTGTTATTGGTGTGATTTGCCGACTCAACTCGGGTAAATTTATGTGTATTAGTTTTAACCTTTTTCTCAAAAATTGATTTTTTTCTCTCTACTTCTTTTATTAGCACTTTGCAAGATTTACTGCAGGCAGCATGGGCCTCACCACAGTTTATACATTTGTATTTCTTTGGGTCATTAATGGTGCAATTGGTATGGGTATGTTTACCTGAACAACGTAGACAGGTAGGTTTTTTCCTTTTTCAGGGCAGTTTGCTAAGAAATGACCGAATCTTTGGCAGTGGAAACACTGGTCTGGTCTTATGTCAAATTTCCATGGCGCAACTCTAATAATCGAGTGTCCTATTTTGATTTTTTTGTCTTTTGTGATCGAGTTGTAAGTGTCAGAGTCATTAATAATTGCTTTGATTATGTTTTGGGGTTGATTTGTACTTTTTTTAGTTAATCTTAACATTTTTGTTATATTGTATTTCTTTAGCATGTACGCTTTGTTATCTTGGTCTTCAATGTCAAAATCAATTGAAACATTGTAGAGTGCTAAGAAAAACTTTGGGTTTGGGTCAATTTTTTCTACACCATAGATGAAGGCGTTTTGTGGCCAGTCTTTTGATATGTAATTTGCATCTTCTTGTGTTTCGGATCTAATGACTAGTTGGTTTCTGCTGTTGATGTACGCATTTAATATTTTTGCTTGTGGTCTGCATCTGGTTATTTCTTTTTGTAGCTTCACATATGATCTTAATTCAGTTGGAAATTCCTTTTTACTAATGAATTTACTAGTAAAAGTCTTTGATTTCCGGTTTGTTTGTTGGTCTGTTCTAATTTCTTGGACATTGACTTCTTCAGGTGAAGAGCCAGGACAGGATCTTTTAAAGGGGTTAGTTGATGTTCCGTCGTATATGCGATGGTTTGGCGTATCATGTCTTGATTTCTTGTGTCTTGGATCAATAACATTGGATGTGCTTGGTATTGACCTAATTTGGCTACTGTGGACCGGGGGTGGATTTTTCGTATCCATGTCCGACCTATCCAGCATGGAAGATGGGAGTTTCGGAAATTGGGAGATCAAAATAAATTATGTTAATAAATTAAAGAGTTTTCAAAATTTTTAATTAAATTTTTATAGATATATAAAATTAAAATAAAATATATAAAATTTTAATTAAATCGTTCCACATAAGTTTAATGGGATTTAAATCTGGAGACTTTGGGAGTAATTTAATCTTTGTTTAAAAGAAATGAGTCAAATATTATCGACAAAGAATAATTACTAAAAAGCAATTTACCCAAACAATATTGTTAAAATTTAAAAAAGTAGTGCACCATAGAGAACGATGCTTTGGGTCGTTGTCCTGGACTAGATTATGTGTAAATTGTAGTTTGAAGCCCCAAATCGTGATTAATAATCAGATAATATCTCCCGGTAAAGTATTGCATCCATATTGCTCATAAAAATCTTAAAAAATTCTTAAGTAAAATCTTTTCTTCTTATCAGTTTCTTCGTTTACTTTGGTAATTTCTTCGTTTAATTTTACGTAATTTCACGTAAAATTACGTGGATGCAATAGCAAAAGCAAAAGGAATCCATGCATCCATGGATTCCTTTTGTATGTAATTACTGTTAAAAAGTAATTTATTTTAAATAGTAAATATTTTTTTATTTAAATAATTTTTTTCATATTTTAAAAAACACTTGATGTAAATAGAACACGATGGAAGATTTAATGATGAAAAGGATTTAAATAAAAATCAAGTGGCATAAAATATGTGTATTGTAACACCCTCTCTACCCCAGTCCCTTACTTCGGCCTCTGCCCCTACTCTGTCTCTATATATATTTGTTTGATTTTATTTTAAGTTTAGTTTAGTTTTTGGTTTTCAATAAAGTTTTTTGAAAGAAATCTAAATTCTTTTATTTAGTAGCGCCACGCTATTAAAGTATCAGTAAAAAAATTTGTCTTAAGTGAAAAATGTTTTCCTTCAAACGATATGCTATTTTTTACTTCTTTGATAGGTGACGTTTATGAGGCAGGGAGAACGAAACATTTAAAAAAGATAAAAAAACACTAATAAAGAAAATAAAACATATAGAAAAATATTAATATAATTTACGAGAAAAAAAAAACATGTTAGCAATTCTATAATTTTATTTTAATTTTATATTTTTAAAATTAATAAAATATTTTTAGTTTAAAAATACTTACAATCAATTTTATATTAAAGATAAAAAGCATAAATTAAAATCCAATGCGCAAATAGACGAATTGACTTTTAAAAGTAAATTTACAAGTATTTTGACACACTATTTTTATCTTTATTAGTTGAAAAATAAAAATAACAATTAATTTTTCTAAAAAAACTTATCCATTTTTCAAACTGGAGGGTTTATTAAATATTTTCTATGAAAATTAATTAATTATTAAATTAGTCTAGATATCGTCTCATTTTAATTATTTAAGTTGTTTTTTATATAATTTTTATTTATTTTCTTTGATTTTTTATGTTTTTTCTACCAAACCAGATGTTTTTTAAAGATAACATTTGAAATTCGTGGCAGAAAATTAAAAGAAACGAACATAATAATTTTTCTAAAGTAAAATTTTTTATTAAATGTAAAAAGTATTTTTTTTTGAGTTAATTTATCTAATTTGGCTTTATTTAATCGATTTTCAAGCTTATCTAGGTGCAATTACTACTCCAGAGCGCACCAACAAAGAAGCCGGTCATCTGTCTTAGTCAATGGCAGTAAGGGCTTTCCCGAAAGTCGTTCTTTGGTGAGACAATTTTCAAGGTCTTTGTCATCATCAAGAAAATTCGATCTTGAAAAAAAAATTGAAGATCAAGTAAGTAATTTATTCTTTTAATTAAAATATAACTTTAACATTAAATATATATAAAGAAAAAAGAAATAATCGAACTAAAAAATGATGTTTCTGTCCTGAAAGAAAAAGACAGAATACATTCCGAAAAAATAACCGAGCTAGTCGATTGGAATAAAGAATTGGTTCAGCAAATTAAAGAGCTGAAAGAACTAATTCTTAAACCTGTAAGTTAAAGCTTTTAAAATAAGAAATATTTTTAAAAAAATTTAAAATTTAAGGATCAGCAACAGAAATCAGCAACATCAGTTGCTGCATCACAGGAAGAGAGCCCAAAGAAGGTCTGTAAACATTGTAATAGACAATGGCCAGCAAGGTCGTTAAACCGGTCGAATTTTAAGGTTTTTAAAAAGAAAATTTTGATTTTTTATTCAAAAATTTAAAACCGTCTTTATTTAAGACTGATTTATTTTTTGAATTTTTTGTGTTGGGATTTTTAATTAAATTTTGTCTTGTTTTGATTTTTAGATTAAATAAAATTGAATAATCTGTCAGTTTAGTGGTGCAATTACTACTCCAGAGCGCACCAACAAAGAAGCCGGTCATCTGTCTTAGTCAATGGCAGTAAGGGCTTTCCCGAAAGTCGTTCTTGGGTGAGATAATTTTCAAGGTCTTTGTCATCATCAAGAAAATTCGATCTTGAAAAAAAAATTGAAGATCAAGTAAGTAATTTATTCTTTTAATTAAAATATAACTTTAACATTAAATATATATAAAGAAAAAAGAAATAATCGAACTAAAAAATGATGTTTCTGTCCTGAAAGAAAAAGACAGAATACATTCCGAAAAAATAACCGAGCTAGTCGATTGGAATAAAGAATTGGTTCAGCAAATTAAAGAGCTGAAAGAACTAATTCTTAAACCTGTAAGTTAAAGCTTTTAAAATAAGAAATATTTTTAAAAAAATTTAAAATTTAAGGATCAGCAACAGAAATCAGCAACATCAGTTGCTGCATCACAGGAAGAGAGCCCAAAGAAGGTCTGTAAACATTGTAATAGAAAATGGCCAGCAAGGTCGTTAAACCGGTCGAATTTTGAAAGGCACAAAGCAGCGTGCCTGAAAAAATTACAGCAAAATTGAAACTTTTTACTTTTTTACTTTTTTAATTTTAAAAAATTAAATAAAGTAAATTTAGTCAAGGAAAAGGTGCTGTTATTGTTGTTGTTGAACATGCGCAATGAGCCGTGCGAGTTCAACTGCTCGAGCAGTGCTTGATACACTTTTGGTTCACACGAGACATGATCACGTGACTTGTTGTAAACAAGTTGAGACAGTGTGCACGTATTGGTATAGTCCGAATGTTCGTTGCTAATCCATTGACCTTGATCACACAGCGGTGTTTGAGTTGGTGGCGGAGGAGGCCGATGTGCTGGTGGTGCCAAGTGGCAACGAGTTGTTCATGTAGTAGTTTTTGAGCAGGGCTTTTTCTTCTAGGTGTCGCAAATAGTCGGTGGATTCCGACGAGTTCAGTTGAATGCTAGTGAAAGCGGTGGCAAATCTGAGCTGGGCCTCGCTCGACTCCATTATTCGACTCATCCATTCGAACACTGGCATCAGCCTCTCGTTCACTCGGCGCCTTATTTGCTGCCGCTGTTGCTCGTCGCAATTGTTGCCTCTGTTGCGGTGGTTGAGTGAATTGAGCAGGTCGCGTACTTGCTTGACTAGAATGGAGAAGACGCGACTGAGCGTGTTTTTGGTTATTTGAATGGTGGACGGTGTGTTCTGAGCGCACGGCTTTGTGTCCGTAGTCGATTGATTGCTGTTGTTCATTGTGTTGATGTTGTTGACTGGTAGGGCGGTGTTGTTGATGGCGAGGGTGTTGGAGGTGGGCAATGTGGAGCTCGATTGACTCGAGTCGGCTGTGTAGAACGATGTGTAGTCTGTGTTGATCAGAGGTGAATTGGTGGTGGTGGCGGCGGCACCGTACTGCTGGATTAGCGAGTTGACGTGCGAGTTTATTCGGCTGGTGCGCGTCGATATCGGAATACTGGTCGTCTTAGGCATGTCCATTGCTTTTTTGTTGTCTTTATGTGGCTTTTGGTGAAGAGTGGTCTTTTCGTCTTGACTAATCGACAGCTCAAAGTCGCACTCATCTTCCAGCTCCAACTCGTTGTCGTTGTCCTCGTCGCCATCGCTCTCCATCACTTCGTCGGTCAGCTTGAATCGCTGCTCTCCTTTAAAAAAACCATCATCATCATCATCACCATCATCATCATCATCATCATCACCATCATCATCACCATCATCATCATCATCACCATCATCATCACCATCATCATCACCATCATCATCACCATCATCATCACCATCATCATCACCATCATCATCATCATCACCATCATCATCACCATCATCATCATCATCACCATCATCATCACCATCATCATCACCATCACCATCATCATCACCATCATCACCATCATCATCACCATCATCATCACCATCATCATCACCATCATCATCACCATCATCATCACCATCATCATCACCATCATCATCACCATCATCATCATCATCACCATCATCATCACCATCATCATCATCATCACCATCATCATCACCATCATCATCATCATCACCATCATCATCACCATCATCATCATCATCACCATCATCATCACCATCATCATCATCATCACCATCATCATCACCATCATCATCACCATCACCATCATCATCATCATCATCACCATCATCATCACCATCATCATCACCATCACCATCATCATCACCATCATCACCATCATCATCATCATCACCATCATCATCACCATCATCATCATCATCACCATCATCATCACCATCATCATCACCATCATCATCACCATCATCATCACCATCATCATCATCATCACCATCATCATCACCATCACCATCATCATCACCATCATCACCATCATCATCACCATCATCATCACCATCATCATCACCATCATCATCACCATCATCATCACCATCATCATCACCATCATCATCACCATCATCATCATCATCACCATCATCATCACCATCATCATCATCATCACCATCATCATCACCATCATCATCATCATCACCATCATCATCATCATCACCATCACCATCATCATCATTACCATCATCATTATGTTAGCCGTCTTGGTCATGCTGCTCAATGGTCGACTTGGCCTCATCATCATCATCGTCATTGGCAGCGGCATCACTCATCGTCAACTCAACGTCGCACACCATCTGTGCCGATGCCGATGCCACACTGATCTCAGCCAAAGGCAACACTAAACTAGTGGTCACACAATTGCTGTTTTGTATGTGCGCACTCACCTCACCGTTGAATATTTGCTCGCTCAACGAGCTCGTGTGCGACGCAACGTGTGCGCTAAAGTCCGCAGTGAGGTGAGCAGCGGCAGCAGTAGCAGCAGTATTGGCTGAGGAGTGTGCGGATGTGGCTGTTTAACTTGTTGTCTGAGTGTGGCTAAGCTTGAAGCTAGTGGGTATGAGTGTGCCGAGCATGACTGGTGTGATCAAGGAAATGGCCGCTTCGGCCAGCTGCACACAGGCCACTTGGGCATATTCTTTGAATACAAATTCGCATTTGGATAGTGTGGACACGTTCACCAGCGATATCTGATGATTGTCGCTCTTCAAACATTGTCTAATCAATTTGATGGTGCCCGCACAATTCTTCACCGAATAGTCCAAGTTTAGATTGAGCGCAGCCGCACTAGTCTCCATGCACAGTGCCACAAATAGTCTCGCTGTCGCGTTCACCAGCCGTTGCACCACTCTGTTGCACTCGGCCTCTCTCTCGCCCTGCTCCTTTCCCAACGTGGAGCGCAGCGAATCGACCAGCGTCAACAGCAGCTGATTGGGACACTTTTGTGCACCAGATAGTAGACAAACTTGTCCAAGTCTTGGCACCAACTTTGCTCGTCCACATACAAACTCTGGTCGACAAACTGATGCCAATGCTTGTGATTGTGAAAGTGTGGCGACGATGCCGATGTTGGTGTGGTCGGCGTGGAGTCGCCGGTGTGACACCGATAGTTTTTCTGCTCCTGCAACTGCCGGGCACAAGTGTGTATCAACGTGAGCAGCAGATGTTGGCCACTTTTGTCCGTGGACGTGAGCAGCAAATTTGTCTGTCCACTAGCTGTGTCAAGTCGAGAGAATATGTGTGTGTGAGTGTACAGCTCGAGTGGGTCTTGTTCAACACAGTGAATGGTATGTGTTTGGGCTGGTCGAGTTGTGAGCCGTCCGCAATTGTGATCACACATTGTAAATTGGTGCTGACCACGTTGTTTAGTGTGAATGTCAATGCAGCTTGTGGACGATGAGCTGTGTACGGAATGAGCAGTTTGTTTGTGGCCGGATCAAATGAGCTGCACATATGAGCAGGCCATGGTCGCCCGTCAGAAAACGGTCAGACGAGCGTTTTCGAAGGCACCCTCTTGCGAGCCCAGCGTCACCTGGAACAATTGTTCTTGTTCGACAGTCAAATTGGCGAGGTTGGCGTGCAGCGTGGCCAGTTGACGTTTGTCCAGCGAAGTGTTCGACTCGAGAAGTGTGCTGTGATAGATTTGATTCCACTCGAGAGAAGTGTGCTGTGATAGATTTGATTCGACTGTTGCACAAAAATTTTTGATCAGTGTCGACAAGTTTTTTGTCTGCACACTAACTACTATTTGACTCCTGAGCTTGTCGATCTTGAGCGCCTTTTGCATTCGTGCTTGGCCAAGACACTTTTTGAGCAGGTCAAGTGTGCCGTCCTTGGACGTGAGAGCGGGCGGCGACGACGACGAGCTCAATTTGGCCCGTTTGCTCTTTTGTTTAGCACTCTTTCGGCTCTCTGTCGTTCTCTTGTGCAAAGCTTTGCAGCTGGCCTCCTCTTTGGCGCCGCAATCGCAAAAAAGCTGGCAAATTTAGCATAGGACACGTCGTGGTCGCCGTGGCAAACTTTGGCGCACACAGTACACATGCCGATGCGGTCGACCATTTTGCACGTGTGACAATAGTACCAGTGTTGATTCATGAACTCTTTTTTGGTCATGGTGTACGTGCACAGCTTTGAGTTTAGGTCGTCGTCGGCACCAGCAGTGGCAGTGGCAGTGGTATTGGCAGTGGTTGTTTTTTGGCCTTGACCACTTGCGTACTTGGTCTGTAGTTGATGGACGCGGCGCTAATAGACGAAATCAAGTCCTGGTAAATGTTGCGGTTGGACTCGGAGCGAGCGTTGGCGTTTTCTTAGTCGACAAAATTGTCCGTAAAATCGTCGTCGTACTCTTCGTCCGGCTCGTCGTCCTCGTCGTTGTCCTCCGCTTCGTCCATGACGTCATCGAGTCGATTTTCGTTGCGCAGCACATCGCCCGACTCGTCGAATATCTGATAGGCGACTCCGTAGGCGCCGAACAGCTCGTTTATGTCCAAATTGGCGACGGGCACCGCTTCGGCGACCGGCTCCTCGAATTGTTCGCCGTCCTCGAACTCGTTGTCCTCGTTGTCGTCTTTGTCATCGTCGTCGTCGTCTTGGCTCTCCTCTCTGTTCAGCTCAAAGTTGTCGTCCAAGTCCTGGTCGTTGCACGTGTCGTCTATGGTCGACGGGTTGTTCTCGTAGATCTCGGTCTCGAGCAAATCGCAGCCGTTTGTGTGCGCAGCCAGCAGCTCGTCTTGTTCGTCGCACACCGACTCCGAGCTCTTTTCCACCTGGTCGAACAGCTTGAGTATTTGCTTTTCGAAGTCGACCAGCAGCGAGTCCTTGTAAAAAAATTCAAATTCATAACCATGTATGTGAGAGTGTTTGATGCATATGAAATTCACTTTTTTTCATATTGCAATGTTTGATTTTTTGTCTTCTCTACTTCTTTTTTTTTATTTCTTGCCCGGCAAAAATATTTTAATTATATTTAAAGTAAAAAATGAGAGGAAAAAAACAATTGAATTATTGATTCTAAATCGATTTAATGTTAATATTATCTGATATTTCTATTTGTATTATTTTAGGAAACTACATTTTATTTAGTGGATATATATCAATTATATTGATCATAAAAAATTAATGAAAAAACGCCTTAAAGGCAAAAGTCAAATATTTTTTAAAAAATCAAATAAAAAGACTCTAAACTTAGCGGTGTTTATTTAAAAAATATCGGTACTAAAACAACAATGTTTTGAAATTTTAAGTTTTGCTTAATTAACAGTTTCATATTTGGACAAAACTATCATTTTAAAATTGATTTAATTTTTTTTAGGTTATAGAATTTTTAACCCAATTTTTAAGACAACTAAGAAAAAAAAATAATATTTATTACGTTTGTTACAAATTAAAAAAAATCAAATATAATATTAATCGATGTTCGACAGACTTTGTTGAAAGAATTTTTAAATTTATTTCAGAAAAAGTTTTTTTGGTACCCACAATACTAACAAAAGATATTGATTCTCTTTTATTAAATTTTGATTGTATTTAATCGAGTTGATCGCTTTTTTTCGTTTTGTTCATATATCACACAATTTTGTAACCGAATTCTCAACTGTTGAAATTTTAGAATCATTAAATTTCACTTCGCCATTATCACCAATAACCAAATTGTTTATAATTGTTTCGAATTTTTTTTTTAAATCTATTTCTGAAAAACATTGAGTTTTCCGAAGTAATACCGTGTTTTACAGTACTATATCTTTGAATTACTTTATGTATATATTTTTCAAATTAAATTAAATTAAACGATTAAGAAAAACTAAAATCTTGATAAAAGCACAAAGATAAAACTAATAGCGGTATTTGTAATGACATGTTTTTTTTTTATTTTTTTTTCCATGAACCTATCCTCCTAATCGAACTTAAAAGTCATTTATTAATTTCTTAATTGCGAAATAGATTTGACATAATAAATATATTACATGTTAATTTTCCTTTTTTTTTCTACTCTTTTTTATTTTTTTTAATAAATCTCATACTTCAATTTGTGCATGGGACTTAAATTTAAATAAAAAAATTTATTATTTATTAATTTATTTGTTTTCTGTACCGAGCTAAAGCTCCTTCAGAATAAATTAAAAAATCAAAATCAAAATCAAAAATAAAATTAAAGTTAATAAAATGAGATTAAAAAAAAATCAAAATAAAGTGAATAAGCTAAAAAAAAATGAAAGTTTAGAAGACATAGATTGTTACATGTGGCAAATGTTTAAATAGTTCAAGTTTCAGGAAAAAAAGAAGAAATTGTAAGGTAGCAATTACACAATGGAGTTGGGTATTCAATATATCTCGATTCGAAACCCTCTTTGTATTCCTCCACTTGTCTGACAATCAATGGAATAGAATGACTCAGTCCTGTCCCAACATATTTCTCACTCAACTCAAAAAGACCATTCGAGACTGTTAGTAATTTAAGTTTATTAAAAGCTTCATGTTGCACGATGTTGGAGGGAGTATCATATTTTAACTTGAGGATAGATCTTACTGCTGTATTCTGAATTGCTTGTAGTTTTTTGATATTATTTTCTGAAAATGAATTCAAGCAAGGAAAAGAATAGTCTAAAATTGAACCGACTAAAGATTTATATAAATTTCCTAGTGTGTTTTGATTGAGACCCCATTTTTATTTGACAGTATCTTAATAATATTTAGCCTTTTGTTGCAGCGTTCTTTAATTTTGTCTACTAATATATTACAAATTAATTTAGAATCAAATTTAATACCAAGAAACTTGATTTCTTTTTGGTTCATTATTCTGTTTCCATAAATTTTTAAGTTTAGATTATCACTCTCTTTTTTGTACCTAGAAAAGACTACTGAACACGACTTTTCAACTGATATCTTCATTTTCCATTTAATAAGCCATTGTTCTAGTTCGTTGGTGTATTTATTAATCTTATTTTCTAGGTTCCCCTTTTTGTTATAATTATTATTATTATTATATTATATTTATTTGAGAGAAACCCTCAGGCTACTGAGAATGGAACAAAGTCCTTCTTTTTAGCCTAATGATTATTAAAAAGAATCAAAAATTGTTTAAATGTGTTTCGAGTAAAAATCAAAAATGAAATAAAAAACATAAAATTGTTATAAATGAAGAATGTAACTAGATCATCTGCGAAAAGCAGAGAGTATTCGTTATATGTAATATGTCTTAGTTAGGATTGATAGCCATTACTTTGTTTTCAATTAATAGTTGACAAAGTTAACTCAATTAAATTCCTTCCTCAAAATCTCAATATACAGAAACTTAACTTAAAATTTAAATCAATTAAATAAATAATTAAATTAAATTGAATTCAATTCTGATGATGTTGAAAGAAGGGGTTTAGATTTTGGTTTTTAGTGAAAACTGTTAAAATTTTGTTTTTGAATATTGGCGGGGGATAAGTGTCAGAGCTGTTAATTAATTTTTTTTGTCATGTAGGTGATGATAATGTTGTGCCAATAAATTCAAAGAGTTTTTCTTAATGATAAAAAAATTAGTGTGGAAAAAAGTAAGCTAATTTGGAAGGCGTTGGTTGAAAGCGAATGCATTAGACTTGAGTGCATTAGTGGACAGAGTGAGTTTGGAAAGGTGAACACTTTAGAATGGATTGATCAAGAACCTCTCAGAAATCTCTTGCAAGCATCGGGCTATCCGATTTCTCTACTGAAAAAGCTTATCTATTTGCTTCAAGATGGAGTCATTAGGCGAAAAGTCATCAATCGCGAATCGTTTGCTCAAACTTTTCAGCGGTGGCTTCAGTCCAACGACTGCTTCACCCAAACTGAATGTGAATCGATTTGAATATGACTCACTTGGCAATGTGACTAAGGCCGAGCATTGGCAAATAGAAAAAATTGTTTATGATGAAATATCTAATAGAGCTGTTAAATTTATGCTCAAAAACGGAACTCAAGTTCACTTGGCTTATGACTCGATGAACGAGCGATGTACAAATGTGTTTTAGACAATGAGAATAAAAAATTACGTGAGATAATGTACTTTAGAGACAAAAGTGGACGATGTCTGGTTGAAAAAGAGATAACTTTTAGCAAACAACAAGAAATTGAGAAAGAATTTTCTACAGCTTATGTTTATGGACCAAAGGGTTTGTGCGGTTTTATAAGAGACAATGAATCTTATAATGTGATCACAGACCATGAGCAGTCAGTGCGTTTAGTGGTAAAAAATATGCAAATAGTAGCTGCTTATGATTAAATGCCGTATGGTAATGTTATTAGGAACTTGGGCTTAGGTGAATCATCTCATATCAGGTACCGATTCACAGGACAAGAATGGGACGAAGAGCTTGGCTTATACAATTATCATGCCAGATTTTATGATCCAACTATTGGACGCTTTTATCAAGTGAATGCCAAAGAACAGTACGTATCGCCGTACAAATATGCTGGCCTCTTTCTTCCATTTGGCTTTTGTGCCGGTGCAGCAGTCATTTCGGCAGCTTTTGACGTTAGTTTAGCAGCTGGCGTTGGAATAACAATTGCCTTGGGAATATTTGGAGCTTATTTTGGCATTTTATCATCAATGGGCTCTTTTAATCCATGCAATTGGAAATTCAGGGCTTTTCAAGTGCTGTTCAAATGCCCAATTTAATTTCTAATTTTTCTTCAGTACTTGGTCAATTTGGCACTCTTGGCAAGTCTGTGTTAATTATTTCAAGTATATTGAGTAGCAGTGGTATGGCTTTTCTAACAATGGCATCAATAAATAACAGCTATAATCCAAGAAATTGGCAGCTAAATCAGCGAACAATTATAGGTTTCATTTATGGCGCTCTAAGTGGATTTTTTCTTCCAGCTAGTGTACTAAACATTCTTAGTTATAATTTTGAATAATAAATTTTCCTTTAATAACTACACTGATGAAATAAAGGAGAAACGTAGCTCACGATTAAACTTAATTAAAATATTATCAAACAAAAGTTGGGGACTTAGTCAGTACACTTTTTAAAACCTTAATCGGATCAATCATTGACTACTCATTTCCATGCTTAAATCTACTTTCAATGAGTCTAATAGGAAACTTCAAGTTATTCAAAATACAGCATTATCGTTCAATATTGAAACTGAAAATGGACACTCCCCTAGAACAACTCCACCATCTAGCCTTAGATAAACTTAAAACTAATAGGATAGACAATCGTCTTTTTGATCTCAGTGAGAATTATATCAGGTGTGGTCTAAAAAACTCAGTACCTCTGGTAACTAGACTAGTAAAAGAATATATAGCTGTTATTAGCCCTAAAGAAATATGCAATCTTGCAACACCATTGTGTGGTTTATACCTCCTAATTGATGAATTTTTTCCTTACCTTGCTTAATACTTGAAAACTTCTATCCCCTTCACTTCTCAACAACTAATTATTAACATTTGTTAACTGATCATGTATTCAAAATATGTAAAACTAACGGAAACTTTTTATTAATTTTTTTTTACTTAATAAATAAATAAAATTTACTTACTAAATAAATAATACTAAAAAGAATTAATGGTGGGTCTAGATTTATCAAAGTTAATCATATTCCAGTTTCTAAACAAAATGGATCGATTCACTGTGGCTTCTTGGTAATGCATTGGCTCGAGCAATGTGTAAGGATGGAGATCTTGGCCGAAAAGGCCGTTGGGGTAAATGAGAAACGTTAAGTGGGGGGGGGGGGAATACTTTATTTCTTATTCAAAAAAAACAATCTATTTATAGCGAGAGTGTAATCTATTTCTAATCTATTTAATTTTAATTTTTTTTAAAAACTGATAATTTTTTTTTTCATCAATGAAACATTTTGAACCTGCTCTGTCCTCTTTGGTGAAAATTGAATTGATGAAATTGACCGGGTATTCCCAGCCAAGTAATCAAAGCAAAAGAATTTTGAGTGTATTAATTGGCCTTTTTCATGATGTCATCGATGGATTCAAAAAAAATAATTCAAACGTTTTTTCTAATAATTTTTAGAGTGTAATTGATTTTTGTTTAAATAAAATTGCTTTATTAATTATAAGATCTGACTAGAAATATTACTAACAATGCATAATGTTTAACAAACTTGATGTTTTTGCTTGAGTGGAACTTAAAGCATTAATGCTGTAATTAAAAATTCCGATTTTATTGAATGTTTGCTTTAATTCGATCATACAATGATAATATTGTTGTTCTATTAGTGGATTGACTAAAATTCTACCCCAGTCAAAACCTAAATATCATCAAATAACCCACTGATTTTACGATGATTTAATCAAATCCCCAATCATAAGTCATATTTTTATTAGATACTAACAGAATATTTAAAAAATAGGAGCAGTCACTATTTGAACCTTGCATGAACATTGAATCTATGTTTGAATAATATTAAGATATGCGTTAAAAAATCAATCATTAATTTTTCTTGACCAGGATTGCAGTTTATTTCTATTAAACACGCAAGCTGTAAATTTCAATTGAGTTAGATTATTTGTTAAGCACATTCAATTTCTGTTAAGATTCGTTAAAATCAGAGTTATTCAAAAATCTTAAGCCAAGCTAAAGTCACTGTCTTTTTTTTTTAAAAAGAACATTCTTTATTTATTTAGAATTAATTTAAATAAGAAAAAGACTCCGAGCTAACATTCGAAGTGAAGCTCCTTCTGCCCAGTAAAAATAAAAAAAATATAAACAAATACAGTTAAAGTTACACCATAAAAATTAAACAATATGAAATTATTTGAGGAAATTCAGACAAATAAAATACTTCTTTTTTAAATTTTCACCAACAACATGATTCTTTGAATTCTGTACACATTTCGGGTCCTAAAAAAGCAAAATAACAAATAAAAACGAATTAGAACAATGCAGGCATAAGCTATTCGAATAATAGAGAAAAAGGCTCCTACCGGAGTAGAGGTAACCGATACCTTTGCTGTGTTTTCAGACCACGAGCCACTTTATTCCTCACAAGTAGCTTAATAAAACTGTTTTTATGGGAGAAACATTTTAGCAAATATCTAGCATCCATCTGTAAGAATCATGCTCTAATAAACAAGATATTACTAGCTGAAAAGAGACTTCTAGTTGGGCTGTCCCACCCTAACTTATAGATTCACCTAATTGCTCTGTTTTGGACTGTTAGGACAAGTTTTAAGTTGGTCTTAGAAATACATGCAACAGAAAAGAAAGAGTAATCAAACAGGGAACCAATTAAGGCTCTATAAATACTCGTGAGGGTAGATTTATTTAGGTGCCAAGAGCCTCTTCAGAGCTCTAACTCTTAAGTTTTGAAATTGCTTATTAAAACATAAATACTCGTCGAAAGTGACTTTCTTCTATGATTACGGCCAGAGATAAAGATGGCGCAACAATCACCCGCGATGCTTCCTGTTTCAAACGGCAGACGTTTGAAGGCCCGGCAGATAACCGTGTTGACGCAGGCCTTGGCATAGCGCCTTCGAGACAGCGCTACCTGCGCCTAACACGGTTCCGACACCCGGTACTACTCAAGAAGAAGGCGAGCCTCGCAGAGTAGCCACAGGTGAAGCAGGAACTACAGCGCCAAGGCAACAAGGGCGTCCGATCGGTTCTACAAATGCGGCACGTGCCTTAGCACGAGCACAAAGCACGGCAAGCACAGCCACAACCGGAGAAGAGAAGCGCTACCCAACCCGGAACCGAAAGGAGACAGTCCGCTTCCAGGCGGGTCCGTGAGCGTCTGCGACGCAAAAGTGGGGGGGGAGGTGTTGTATCGTGTTAGCGCATGGTGATCATGTGATCATCACAAACTAACCGAGACATCTAGAACGCTCTAGAAGCACACCCCACTCTCGACACGCATAGACTTACAACTTTTTAGATTTATGTGATTATTATAGAAATAAAGAGAAAAAGAATAAAAGAAAGAAAAAAAGAGTTTTGGCTTAACCCCTTTTATTGAGTTAAGCTAGGATACTTCAAGTATTTAACACATAGAATTCGTAAGTATTTAACACTGTGTAGAAACTTTAAAATTTGTTAATTTGTTTTCATTTTTTTTCTCCTTTTTTTGTTATATTCTTTATGTATTCTTTATGATTTGCCATTTATTAATAAAGTAATTATTATTTAATTTTCTTTCTTTATTATTTTGTGTTGTAACCGCGAACCACCAGATCCTATCAGAGCCGCAAAATACATATTTATTTAAAGAATATAACACAAATATCAGAAACAAAAAAAAATAAACCATTTGTTTTATTAGTTAAATTGCTCAGTCATAATTATAAATTTTATAATTAAAATATTTGACTATATTGATTAAAAAGACTGTAATTTTGGGCCATCATATATGTCCAATCAAAGCCATAAATATTGCTTGTAAAAAATTTGGCAACCCTCAATTGCTGTTGCAGGCGTTTTTTATCAGCTGGCACAAAATTTATTCCCACTTGCTCGAAAAGCTCAATATTCACTCCAAATCTAACCCTATTTCTCTCAACTATTACTTTCAACACTTCCAAAGTATTGTATAAACTTATAAAGTTATTGGCGTAAGCTTTATCAACTCCAATGCTGTCCTGAACACAAATTTCATCTATGAACGATATTGAATAATGGCTTGAATTTAAAAACTTTTCATAAATAATTCTAGTTTTTTCCAAATCAACATAACTCCTAAAAAAAGGTGACAATACAATACTAAAATTTCCTTTTAGCTTAATATAACCACTTAATTTTCTTGTCCATGCAACAAATAAATCAAGACTTAAATCATCGCTCCATTCGACATTGTTCCATTCCTGAGGAATATAGAAGCCGAAAAAAGATCTCTTCGTGCCATAAAGATGCACAATTCGATCGATTATTTTTTCATGCTCACCCATAAGAAAATCATAATAATTCTCCTCATATTTATTAAATGTATTCCATTTCTCATCAAAATAAAGACCTAGGACAATTTGAAAATTTTGAACCAGATTAGCTGCGCTAACTATTCTATCTAAAGTGCTTCTTCCAGCCCAGTCTTTGGATAGCCAACTATGCTTGTCATAAACTGTGTATTGAACAATAAGTCTTTTGATTCCGATAGAATTCATTTTCATAAATTCTTCATGCCATCTAGTCTCAGACCATTGACCGCAGGCGCAGCCATCTATGTTCCATATTTGAATAAAAATTGAGCTAATTGCTAGATTGCTTGGCTTTGTATGCATTGAAGCATGACATAAATGCTTTAAATTCTTAAATTTTATTGATTTCGAGTGATTGTTTAACTTATTAAAAATTGTCAGTCTCCAAGCTTTGATTTTATTCAATTTTAACTCAGGATTTGATGAAGTTGAATGGAAAATTTTGAATTTATCAAATGGCATCACCAAATTGAACCATTGGTTTCTGGTTGCACTTGAAAGGTCAAAACTATAAGCAAAAACATCTGGTTGTCCAGGACTATTTTCTGCATAGAGCATAAAATTAAAAGTGTCTTCATTTGAATCATCAATTTGAATGTCAATTGATATTCCAAGCGGCTGGGTGCATCCAAAATTCTGATAGACTGGTTCATAGCTTCGTAATACTTCAATAAAGTCTGCCTGTTCATGGGATGAAAATTTGTATTTTAATTCTAGTGTTGAGTTGGACAGTTTATATTCATAAAATGCGGATCCTTGAACCACACTGGTATAGTAAAGTGTTGGATTGCCATTTTCAAAGTCATCAATCACGTTATAGATTATTTCCGAGCATGTAAGACTCTTCAGACTAAATACAACTATTAAAAACTCTAGAAACATTCGTTTGAAAATTTTTTTTTTTTTAAAAGTTGAAAATTTAAAAATTAAAATGAGGATTAGTTTAACTTGAAAATTTAATGTATTAAATTTCGAGATTTTTTTTTACCCAAACATGATATTTGTTATATTTGAATATCAAATTAAATTTATTTTATTTTTAATGTATAAATTTTATTGAGTCTTAATATTTGTGCACAATATTTTTAGTAAAAATTCCACAGAATTAATAAAAATCCCAAAAAAAAATAAAAAAATAATAAAGTTAATATTGTGTCCATTTTTTTATTTAAAAAAAGCTTAATAAGTAAAAATACCAAAAAAATTTTATTTTTCCCATTTAATCAATAAAAAAAAACATATTTAGTTAAAGAAAACTTAAAAAAAATCTACAAAAAAATTTAATTTTTTTTCTTAGTACAACCATTTGGGCAGTAAAAACCTCTTTTTTTCTTCATGACGGCATTACAAGTTTTACAAATATTTTCGATAGATAAAACTGCATCATTTGGCTTTTGTTTTTTAGATGATTTTGGAGTTGGTTCTGATTCTAATCAGAGTATTGGTTAGATTAAAGAATAAAGTCAATCCTCGATATAACGACAAAGTTGGGCGGAAATTTTTATATTCGTTGTATCGAAATTCATTCTATCGAAATCCCATTCAAAAGCATTGAATAAATTTTAAGATTTATTATTTTGAATTTTTATTAAAATAAATGAAAAAGGTGAAAAAATTTATAAAAAAATAAAATGAAAAGAAAAATTAATCCTTTTTAACATACGAAGTAATAGTTGTCTGTTTATTACAACTTTTTTCAATTACCAAATTTTCAATATTAAACAAAAAGTTAACGATATTTGATGAATCATATTCTTGTTTATTTTAAAAAAAATCTTTTAAATCGTTAATTCGTTCGATTGCTTCTTTTGAACTAATGATTGACTTTTTCGGTTGAGTTTACTCTTCAATTTCTCTGTCACTATTGTCTGATACTTCTTTTTTTGTAGCAACTGTATTTAAAATTTGCAAATCAGAAAGCGAACCACGTGCTGCTAATATTTTTTATTGAAAGAATATAGATAAAGTCAAATAAAGAACAATTAAATTTTTGCTTTATTTCCAATTAGTTAATTAAGTGTCAAGATTTTTTTTATAATATAAAGGTGCGAATTTTTTTTTGATTTTTCGTTGTATGAAGTTTTATTTCTTAAGAAAATGATTAATTGGTTCGTTAGAAGAACCTTGTTGTATCGGGTTTTCGTTGCATCGAAATTCGTTCTATAGAAGATAAAAAGTATTCATTTTCCATTGATCAAAATCGGTTCTGATAATCGAATTCGTTCTATAGGGTTTTTCGTTCAATGGGGTTTCGTTGTACGGAGGATTGACTGTAGCATTTTCTTCGTTCTGAATGCAGTCAAATGGTTCATGTTGTAGACACGATCATTAGTTGTCTGAAAACTACACAATGCTATACCATAAGGATAAAAAAAATTTGCCCTGTCAGTATTGCCTCCAGTTAAAACTGGAAAGCCTGCAAAGGTAAGCTTGTTTGTAGCGTCAGATAGAATATAGTCAGTTTTCAAAGCATACTTTAATAATTGTTTTGTTGTCAAAAAAACTCGAATTTGCTGAGTGTCGATTGATGCGTATTCGAAACAACCAACAAAAACTTCGTTTTCATTTTCTGGAACTTGATTGTATTTTTCACACCATTCGACTATCTGACGTTATGTTGGACGAGTAGAGACAGTTTTTTGTTTACGAAGCTATTTTGTTATGTTGTAGATTTTTGAAATAGAAGGTGCTTTGAGGCCTTCTCTGAAAAGTCTGCTAATAATCCCTTGTGGCTTGATACCCAAAACGAGCAGCTCTTTGATTCTTGACATGACTTCTAAATCGACTTTCTTTTTTGGACTGTGTTGTTCGGGATGATTCGAATGAGTTTCCTCTGATTCTTTGAATTTGCATCGATTATCATCGATCAATTCTAAAACCAAAGCTGCTCTACATCCGTGCCTTATGAAGCGACAATAATATCGATTAATCATATCTTGTTTGCCTTTTAACTCCCAAAAATTCCCGTTTATCTCACCGTTTAGCACTTTAGATTCCATTTCCTTAAAATTATCAAAAAATTCAGTTAGTTTAAAGAAAGAATTTCACATTACTAATTGTCATTTACTAATTGGATGAGTACTTAATTTGTTGTCAATTAAAAAAATTTATTGAGCTTTAATGATTTTAGTTGCAATTTATTTGATAAAAGGTGTAAATTTATTAAATGTGTTATGTTTTTATTAATTAAATTATTTTTTTTATAAAATGTTCGAAAAAAAAATAAAGAGATAAAAATATATAATTTTTGTTGATATTTTATATTAATTTGCGGAGATTTTTACTAAATTTACTGTGTTTATTCATTATTTCAGTTTTTTGTTCGATACTGACAGCCAATTTTATTTTATTCTAAAAAGCATATTATATTATTCGGGTGATTTAGATCGGGTGATTTAGATCGGGTGATTTATTAAACATATACAATTGAATAGATTAACATTTTATTTTTTGATTTATTCATTTTGATTGAATTAGATGCCCTTTAAGAAAATTTAATACAAGCTAATATTTCGAACTAGTACATAAAAAAGATTTTGAAAGAAAAACGTGATACCATTAAAAAAAGAGCAAACAAGCTAGCTTTAAGTTGTAAGCTTACAAAATATATTCAAGTAAATTTATTTTCGTTGATGAAACAACCATTCGGTTATTTGAACCTCCTATGTATCACCTTAGGTACCCATCTGCATATCCAGACGCGTTTCCTTGTACTTCAAAAACAAAATCAAAGCTTAATGTTTGGGGAGGTATATCATTTATGGGACCAACAAATTTAGCAGTAATTTATTTTCAAAAATATTACTAGAAATTTAAAAAATTTTATAACAATAGTTATTCACATCGAATTTAGATTCGATACTGTATAGAGAAATATTGGCTCAATACTTATTGCCTTTTGGTGCAATAAATTATGATTTTTGGTTTAAATTACATCAGGATAATGACCCCAAGCATAGATCTAAAATTTGTACGAATTTTCTAGAGAAAAATAACGTTTATTGGGTAAATTTTTCAAAAATTCAATAATAAATTTAATGTCATTTTGAGTTTTTTTTTGCTTTTTTTTTTCCAATTCTCAGAATGGTAAAGTTTGTTGTCTAATAAAAATGTTTTAAAAATTTAGGTCAAGTTCCCGCCAAAATCACCCGATCTAAATCCAATCGAGTGTATGTGGAATGAATTAAAAGTTTTTTTAAGAAAACAGAAAATTCAAAATGAAAATGATGCCTTAAAAGCTATCAAGGACTTCAAAATTTTGCTAACACCAGAAAAATGTCAAAATTACATTAAACATTTAAAAAAGGTTAAAATTGAAAATATAAAAATAAAATTGTAATTAATTTAAAATAAAATCTAGACAATAATTAAAGTAATAGAAAATCAAGGAGGTTGGTCAAACAATAAAAAAGCATTAAAACTATTCAAGATATTTTTTTTTTATATTTATAAAATATAAATAAAAAGTTTTCAATCAAAATGGAAAAATCAAAAAATAAAATGTTAATCTATTCAATTGTATATGTTTAATAACAATTTAATCAAGTTATATTTTGTTAATAAATATTCCTTTAATTAATTTAAATTTTTCACCATTTTTTTACCATTTTTTACCATTAAAATTATTACATTTTACCAAAATTTACGTAAATTATGGTAAATTTTTTTTTATTCATAATTTTGAAAATAAATGTTGAAGGATAAAAAAAATTCAATTTTTTTTAAAAAGTGCCAAATTATTTCAGTTTTTTGGACATTTTTTTTTTTACACTAATTTACGTAAAATGTTCGAAATTTACCAATTTTTACGTAAAAACTGGTAAATTTACGTTTTTTACTTTTGTAAATTTACGTAAATTTACAATATTTTACGTAAAATTCGGTAAATTTACTATTTTTTACGTAAATTATCGTAAATTACTAAATCCGGAACACCACTGTAAAATCCAAAGTTCCCAAATAACGAGTCAACAAATGAGGAATCTCTTTTGTCCTCACAGTACAGTCAAAAAAGTATGCATGCTCAAGTTCTATCACTTAATCTTAATAACTATTCTGAACAAAAGAACTGCTCAAATTTCGAAAAATGAAGGGATCAATCTATAAAGTCAACAAAATACCTTGTTACCAATGTTCAAGTAAGCAAATCAAGCGCGTTTGAGAATCCGACAATTCACAAACAGCTGAATCGAAAAAACTAAAAGATCAAACTAATTATAAGGAAAAAAATGAATTTAATGGCGTAATTCAAGACAATAATATTGAACAGAATTCAGATGAAAACAACAGCGATTTTATACAAAAACAGTTAAAATCGAACGTACAGTGATAAAAATCTATCAAGTCAACTTTCCTCTAAGAACGGGATATTAATTACACACTGGATCACTTACCTAGGAGGATTCTTATCTTAGGAAATTTTTTAGCTCAAAAATGTCAAGACATTTTTGACAATGTTGGAAAGAATAATCAATGAATTAGACTTTTCAGTAATCAATGAAAAGCGCCCTATTTTAAATATTTTTAATAAGAAAGCGAAATGGCAATTATTTAGTGAGATTTTAAATACCCATATAGAAAAATCCATCACTTTAGATCAACAACAGGATAAAATTACAGAAAAAATCATTTCTGCTTTTTGAGAAGCATTCCTAATCTTTCTCAGAAAATCTACAAAACCATTGTACCGAACATTGTTATTCTGATAAGAAACGCAGGAAAGTAAGAAGAAACTTCCAAAAAAATCGCTTCTAAAAGATCAAGCAAAATATAATCATCTTTCATTTGAGTTAAGGGCCTCCTTTAAAAAATTATGGAATAAAAATTGGTCTGATTTTATCAAGAAGATGGGAAAAAACACACTTTTCTTTGCCCTCTAATGCCCTCTTTTCTTTTAAGGGGCAGCATTATCATTTGATACAGAGTTCAAAACTTCTTCAACTGGCTGGCATACCTATCCGACAAATCACGATCCGACAATTTTTTATATTACAATTAATTAAAAAGGTATTTTTCGGACAAAGTCATTCTCTTTTAAGTAATGTCATTTAAAAATTGTCCAAAAAAATAGTAAATAAATAAATAAAATAAATAATAGTATTGTCACCAAATTTATTTCATAATCGATATGTCTCAAAGTCAAGATAATTTTTTTTTTTAGTTTAAAACCACTAAAGGGAAACTTTGTATTGGTAACTTCGGTGAAAAGTGTCGATATAAATATGAATCGAAGAAAACTGGATATAAATCTTGAATTTTTTGTGAAAACGAATCTTCTGGTTGCCTAGCAACCTTAAAAACATCTGAAAACACCATCACCAAACAACCAAATACCCATTTTGGTCACCAAATTGGCAATGAAAATTAAATCAGAGCCACTATTATATCTTCAAATATAAAGGAATCAGAATCCAATTCTCGTTGTGCTCCATCGACAATTGTAAATACAGAAACTCGTGGACTTCCATTAGAAATATTGTTTTAATGCCGACTGACAGCGCACTGACAAGAAAAATCAATAGAAATCGGAGAAATAATTCAATTTATACCACGGATCCCGAGCTTTTAATTGATCTACGGATTCCGCAAGATTTAAAATTTACAGCACTTGGACAACTATTTCTTTTGTGGGATTCTCATGATGACCAACAAGAAGAAGAGGCCCGGATCATTATCTTTGCCACAGTCAATAGTCTTCAAGAACTTTCGAGATCGCTGGACTGGCTTTCAGATGGTACTTTTATGACAGCTCCACTTTTATTCACCCAATCCTGGAATTTACATGCCAAAACTCCTGATAAATCATTTCCATTAGTTTTTTGCTTTCTATAAAAACTGCAAAAAATATATACTGCAAAAAATATGGAAGCATATTCAGTTACTTGGTCTCTCTAGTCTTTATAAAGCTCCAGTTTCAAATGAAGAATCAACTCAACAATTCAATAAAAAGCATTTGAAATATTTCTTTGCCATTGCTTTTGTACCAGTGAACGACGGAGTCAATGTTTTTTAATTAATCGAGAAAGATATCCCTTCCGAATTAGATTCACTATATGACTATTTTGAGGCCAACTACATCGGAGAAGTTGTTCCTCAGGAAGGCCCAGGTCGTCGACAAAGAAAAAAGGACCGTAAGGAACCATTATTTGCAATTAATGTCTGGAACATGTACGACAATGTTCTATCCGATTCATCGAGAACTATTAATTGCTTAGAAGCTTGGCGGATCGTCGGATCGTGATTTGTCGGAAATGACTTGTCGGAAGTGACTATGTCGGATAGGTCTGACTACCATTACGGTAAACTTTGACAAAATCATTATATTTTCTTCTTTTTTTGTCGTATTTTGAAGATTATTTTGTTCAGGTAAAAGATGGACAAAGCGACGCTGGGAAACATTCAAGTTTCTTAACTCAAGAATCTCATTTTCAGATGATGCGAATTTTCAATCTCAACAGTAATCTCTGATTCGAAGTCTTCATAATTTTTTTTTAAAAATTCCTCCATTAACAACTCGTTAACTCTATTTTAGTGTCAGACCATTAAAGCCATAGACTTTGATTTAGCTGTAGGTCGTCTTTTAGATTTCTTGGAACATTAACGCTCTATTTGTCCTCAATAAAATTAATGTGAATGCCATGAATTTTTTTAACACAAGTTCTTATTTAAAAAAATGAAGTTCTAAAATTTGTATTGAGTTCAATGTTTAATTTAATTTATAAGGCATGCAAAAATCTTTGTTATATTAGTCAAAATAATTAAAAAATTAAATGATTATAAAAAAAAGCATAAAATTTAAAAAATTTTAATGAATGTTAAAAATTCAAGTTTAATTGAATCTACTCAAGGTTATTAATCTTATTTAAAATGACCAGTTATTCCCAATTTTTTTTTACAATTTGGACAAGAATGCTCTACATTTTTTAGATCATCAATACAAAATGGTATAAATTGACAACCAAACCATGGAACAAATAAAAAAAACACTCCAAATATGCAAATTCCTCCGCATACCAACCAATTCATCTTGCCAGATTTATACTCTATCTTTGTAATTATTTGAGCTCTACAATAAGGGCTTTGAAAAGATCAAATTTAGAAAGAAATATTCTAGTATAAATGTTTTTGATTATTTGAAATTAAAAAAAACGAAAGACATTTTTAATTTAAATTACCTAAGTTAAATATTTACCAAGTACTTCTCTCAGGATTTCGACCATATTTTCTCGTTTGAGGGTTTGCTACATACGTGTTATTCATTGAAAAATATTTTGTCTTCAATTTAAAAAAAAAATCTCTATCAATAAAATCACCCTGAATCATCATTCATTCATCAGCTTGTCAACTGATGCACAAAGATAAGTAAGAATTATACTTATCATGCATCTCAAAAGTTAGTCTTCGAAATGCTAACAAATACATTTAGCACTAAGCTCACATCTTAACTTTTTTATAAGCTCGTGTTCTTGAAACAAGCAAATAGATATGAATAAGAAATCCAATCTTAGAGCTTCAGAACGTTCAATTAATTTAATTAAGCTTTAAAGAAAATATATTTTATATAATAAAATATAATATATTTATATTAAACTGGTAACATTTAAAAATAATAAGAATAATAATCATTCATAAATAAAAGAAATTAAAGAATCACAAAACAGAGTGGTTACAATTAGTCAAAAAAAAATTTTCGAATTTTCGAATGCAAAAAAAAATAATTTAATCATGTTAAATTTAATATTTAATTATATTCAAAAAAAAAAAAAAATATTCAGAGAATCAATGTAAAATGTCACTAAAATAATAAAATAAATTATATCAAAATATTAAATTTAAAAATCGAAATTAAAAAAAAATGGTTTTATTACTTAAGTGACATTTGACAACTAAATCTGATTCATATAACTACAAATACTTATATCACGTTTAATAAATTGGAATAATATAAATATTAAGATTTTAAACAAAAAACTAAATTTAATGTCATTTATGTTTAAAATAATCTGAATTTATAAAAAGAAATTTTTTTTTTTTTCAGTTTCAAAAATTTTGTTGTTTTATATTAAAAAATTATTAGAACTTTTCAACATGTGTGATATAGCGACATCTTTGTCGATATCACTGGAAAGTTGATTAACTTAACCATGAGCGTTTAAGTTAACAAGGAGCATAAATAGCTGCTCCAATACGTCTTACGAGAAGATCGGATAGACGGGCCCAAGGGTACTAATGTAAACATTACATCTGGCGACGAGGATAAAAGCCCCCCAGAAGACTAATAAAGTGCTTCTCGGTGGCGGTAATGCTGATAGTGCGTGCAACGGCTACCTGACTAGGTTGAGTTAGTACCTGGGAAAAATAATAGTCTATGGCTGGTCCCGGTCATTGGTGATCCGGCAGTGGTCACAATGGTCGACAGTTCCCTAGCATTCGCTTTATAAAAGCGGGGGAAGATGTGATATAGCGACATCTTTGTCGATATCACTGGAAAGTTGATTAACTTAACCATGAGCGTTTAAGTTAACAAGGAGCATAAATAGCTGCTCCAATACGTCTTACGAGAAGATCGGATAGACGGGCCCAAGGGTACTAATGTAAACATTACATACATATAAATGAAAATTAGTAAATTTTTTAATTTCTTTTCTCAAGTTTTATTTTTTGAAATATAGAAAATATATTTTTTATTTTTTTGTTTTTTTTTGAATAAAAATATTGAAAAAAATAAATTATTTTATTTTATGAAAAAATGAAGAGTTGATCAGTCTAGCAATAGATAAGGGGACTAGCCTTGAAAATTGAAAAATTTTTAAATTTCTTTTCTCATTATTTTTTTAAATTGTCTAATTAATTTTAAAGATTTTTAGAAAAAGTTAAAAATTAAAAAATAACCGTAAATACAGCCAGAATGTCTGCCTATTCTTTTTTCATTTGAAATAATATTAAATTGGTAAATTAGTAATTAGCCAAATATTGATTCGAAGAGCAAAATTTAATTAAATAAATTTTTTTAACTTAATAATAATAAAAATAATAAACCAAATTCTTTTTTTTTATTTTTTTTTATTTCATTACTAAAGTGTTATTTTTGCAATTATATTCAAGTTACTAAGAAGATTCATATCCATTGCTTAGTTGAATAAAATTCGAGAAGTAACTAATTTGGGCATTATTTCAATTGACTAGTACATATTTTTGAAAATTGATGAATTTAAAGAATCGAACAAAATCGAACCTTTCATATGAATAACACGTTTGTAGCATATCCTCAAGCGAGAAAATATGGTCGAAATCCTCAGCCAGATACTTGGTAAATGTTTTAATTTATTTAATTTGAAATTAAGAACAAAAATTATTTTTTTTTATACATAAATATTTCTTAATCTTTAAAATTGAATAATTTTTCTAATTTTCTTTTCTCAAAGTCCTCAGTGTCGAGCTACAATAATTACAAAGATAGAATACAGATCTGGCTTGATGAATTGGATAGTATGTGGTGAAATCTGTTTATTTGGATTTTTTCTTTTAGTTCCGTTGTTTGGCTGCCAGTGTGTACCATTTTGTATTGATGGTCTTAAAGATGTTCATCATTTTTGTCCCAATTGTAACCAACAGTTGGGAAAAGCAAATCGTTTTTCATGAGATCAAGCTAACGATTAAAAATTTAAAATTGAATATATTTTTTTAATAAATTAAATATTTTTTTTGCCAGAAAATAAAATTTTTTTTAAAACAAAGAAAACAAAAATATGAAGAAAAATTCTTTTTTGGTATACTCTTTTATTTTCTTGGCAGAATTAATTTTTGGCCACTAGTGAAATTTTTTGAGAGGCTTGGTTAGGTTGAATTGTGTTGATTGTAATTTCATTCTAAGATTTTCTATACCTGCTCGTGATGGCTGATCCATAATAGCTTTTGGTTTTGTTTTCGGCAATTCTTTGTTTAACTTCTTTATTCAATAAATTTCATTCTTAATGATTATGAGAGACTTGTAGGTAAATTTTTTCTACAGAGCACATTTGTATCCTCCTTTAAGATATTTGGTAGAACCAAATAAAGAGATAATTTTTTTTTCCACAAAAAAATAAAAACTATCACAAATTATATAAAAATATAACAAATATAATAACAAAAAAACAAAAATAATATTTGTGTAATTATTTTTTTAAACTGTCACTAAAGAAAAAAATAATAAAAAAAAATAAAAACAAAGTATCTATTTTATTTGAATATGAATTTTTTAATAGAATCGTAACTTTTGAGATAAGTTTTCATTCAGAAGTTACTATATCAATATATATTTTTAAAGAGCGCAAAATTCTCTATTAAATGATATTTTTCAAGTATTTTAAGTGGAATTAAGTTGCACTTTAAACCAAAAAAACACATTTTTTTGAACTTTTTTCCAGTTTTTTTGATTCTCGTCGGAGGATTGACCCAAAACTCCAACTTTTTTATTTAAATTATAAAACTAGACAAAATTCTTAACAAATCTCAGGTTTCACTTTTTTTATTTATCTCAGATTTTAATGATTTTTTTTTGAAAATGAACTATATTTTGGCTTTTTTTTGGATTAATCAAGCTTTAAATAAAAAAAGTGAAACCTGAGATTTGTTCAAAATTTGATTTGGCCATTAACTTTGAAAACTGGTTTTATTTTAATCAATAATTTTTTAATTTAATTTTCAATTCAGGTAATTTGTTTCCAATAAATAAAAAATGAATATGTTTTAAATATAACTGACACTATTTATTAGTTTTGTAATTTATAATCAAAAATAATCCTAATTTCAGTATTTTAGTTATTTTTAATTTTTAATTTTCTAAAAGAATTTAAAGCGAATAGAGGAATTTTCAAAAATGTCTCAAACTCATCTCTCTAAAGTTGCTTGAATTATCATTTTGTCGAAATAAAGCTAAAAATTGTTTGATAGTCCTCCTACTTAAACCATCTACCCTCCTAAGACTCCGATGTCGGCGTGGTGGCGGTGGTATAGCTTAAACTACCGCCACTACCACGCCGACAATGGAATGTATAAATGCAGTTTGTGTTTTTTTAAAAACTATTGCTTTTCAAAAATTTTTAAATATTATTTTTAAATTTTAATAAGATATATCTATTACAATCATGGCAACTCTTATTCAATTAATTATTTTAACTGTCGGAAGTGACTCTGTTGGTAAGGTCTGACTACCTAAAAATAAGTGCGCGGATAAATATAAAGCTTCCTTTTTTTTATTTCACTATTTTTTTAAAGATTAGAAAAGTCAAGTTTCTGACTTGACATTAAATTTAACTTTTTTCAAAATTCAAAATTTATGCCAACAAGTTTCATATTATTTTTTTTATCAACAGTTACAAGGATATATTATAAATAAAGATACAGTGATTTTTCTTTTTTTTTCCAAAGTATTTTTTAATTTAATCTAAGGAATCAAAATTTTATCTGACAAGTAAACTTAATACTGGCATTATGATTTTCTGTAAATTAATTTTTCAAAAATCAATTAATTTAAAAAAAAAACGTCAATAAATAAGTCGTCAATTAAAAAAACAAAAGTCCATTAATTTTTATTTTATCAATTAAAATTTTATTTATCAATAAAAAAAGTTTAATCAGATTAAAAAAAAACAGCATTTATTAGAGAAAAATTTAACAAAAAATTAATTGAGCATTAAAGCACTTGGTCTATTATTTTTTTATTTATTTGTGGTTTATTTTTTTTGGTCATCCGACAGGTCTTGTTTTTCTTAAAGGAACGTCTATAGCTTGGTCTGGATAATCCTCAAACTCGATTATATCTGGAACTAGGTTCATTTTAGTTTTTTTTAGATTTTTGAGTGTTGAAAAAAAAGGTTTTAATATAATTAAAAATGAGATTAAAAGTTCCATGTAAATTTTATTTACATTAATATTATTTTTATTGATTCCATAATATAATTAATTGACAATAATTTATTAAATTGACATAAGAATATTCTATTGACAAATCTTCAATTTTATGTATTTCTTTTATTTAAAATTGACTCTTGTTTAATTAATTGATTTTTGAACTATTTTATTGATTTTTGTTTTTTTAATGGACATTCAAATTATCAATTGATTTTTATTTATTTTAATTGACGTTTTGAATAGAATATTAATTGATTTTTGTAAAATTAATTGACAGAAAAACATAGAGCCTTTAATGATATATCAAACTAGTCCGTAGAATCAGAAATTAGAGTTACGAAAATCGACTTGTAATCCTGTGCCAACGCTCTAAGAAAGTAGAATAAGAGGCTTAGGTGATTCAATCCTTAAGGCTTTAATCAAGTAAGCTAGAAGATACTTGCTGCCCTTTTAATTAATTTTTCTAAAAATTAAAATAAAATTTTGAAAACTAACTATTTTAAGCAAATTTAAAAATAAAACATTTAAATCTTTTAATAAATATTTAATTTTACGTTAAGATAGTTTTGAAAATTAACGTTTCTTGACGCAATTATACGATAATTTCCGTAAATTTAACCAATTTACTGTAAATTCTAAAAGGACTTAAATCTGCTGTTTTTCATTTTTTTCTTGCAATTACTTAATAAATGAAAATTGTTAAAAAGCTTTGATTTTTTATCTAAAAACAAAAAAAATAATTTTACGTGAATTTATGTAAAACATAAAATTCCAATGAGCTAATTTTCGTAAAATCTTTTTAAAAAAGTTAAGAAAAGTTAAAAAATCTAAATTTATGAATTCTATTTTACTAAATGTTTGGTTGAATTTTTTTTGGTGATCAGAAAAATCTCCATTTTTTTAGTTACTATTGCAGTTACGTTTTTTGAATATTTAAATTTCAATGAGGAATTATTTTATAAGGACTTTTTTAAAATAATTCTATAGCAGCTTTTTTGGTCCTTTTAGAATTTTCAGTAAAAGGGTAAATTACGTTAAATTACGAAAATTATCGTAAAATTGCTTCAATTAACGTTAATATACAAAGCTATCTTTACGTAAAAATGCGTATTATTACATTCTTGTTACGTAAATATACCTCAATCATCTTTAATTTACGTAAATTTACGTAGATAACGCGATTATTAGGCACAATCTCAATTTATTATTTAGTTTATCTGTGACAAGCCAAAGCTTCTACAGATTGAAAAAAATCAACAGATAAAGAAAAAATGAAATAAAATAAATTAAAACAAAAATTCTAAAGGTAAAATGAATAGACGCAAAATAAGTTGGAATATGAATATAATATAAAAGAATATTAAAAAACCTAATTGAAAAAGTGTTCTGTTAAAATACACGAGTTGTTATAGTGGGTTGATCACTACTTCTGAATTCACCAAAAATATAAGGATAAAAGATAAATTATATTTTGAAGGCTAACTTTATTAAATCATAAACAAGATAAATAAAAAAAATATGAGATTGGATCGAGTAAATCGAAAAATCTAAATCGCTATAAAACACTGTTATTTATAGTCTAAGTCACAGTCTTGAATTACAAAATGTATTCACTGTTGAAATAACATTGCAAAGGTGCGATTTTTCAATTTTTTTGAGTTTCAAATAAAAAAATAATTTTAAATTAATAAAACTTTAAATTAAACTTTTTTGTTGAAATAGAGCGATTGTAATTTTTATTAGAAAAATTGAAAAAAAAATTCTAGGTTAAACTTTAAATTTTAATTAAGAAATATGAGAAATATTTAAATTTTAATTAAGAATTATAGAGTTGAATGATTATGAATTAAATCATTGATAAATTTTTTATAGAACAAATCAATTTTCAATATTTTCTAAATCTTGGGTAAAATTATTCAAAAAATGAGCCAAAAGAACCCAATTTAGTCAAATTTTTATTTTTTCAATGAAAACCTTAAGTCTGCTTAATCCGTTACCAGATTTCGTTCTCATTAAGATCTCATATAAGATCTAATTAAGACACAATGTGGATTACATGTAGAAAAATTTGAGATTCAAACCAGATCTCATTAGAAAAAATGTATGAAGATTCGCGTGAGAATCTCAAGAGCTTCTCGTCTATTTTCTCATTACTTTTCTCACTTGTTCTAATCTGAAATTCAAAAAAAAAAGAAAATTTATAAACTATAGAATAACTGTTAATAATAATAATAATAATTAATATTTAATAATAATAGTTTTTTAATTATTGTAATTTTAATTTGATATTTAATGCTAAAATTTAAAAAAAAATTCCTTGTTTTTTTATGTATATTTAATTAGAGTCATGAAAGAATCGTTGCGTTTCTTGAATTGATTGATAGAGTCGTAATGTGTGACCGCAGCGGACAGAACATTCCACTCATTGACAACCCTGTTCGTAAAGGTATTAGCCTTCTGCATACATTTGGTTGAGGCCTGACCGGACCTGACATGGCTTCTTGTGTTCATTTTCTTTTATCCCTCACTCAGTGTAATTGGAGTTCCATTTCTATTATATTTGAAATTTTGGCATAGCAAAAACCAGCGATGATGTCGAAAAAATAATCAAAGTAGTGGCGTATGATAATGATTTTTGTATTTTACTTAACTTTTTATTAGGTGTTTAAAATTTTTCAAGTTGCTTCTTATTAATTATGTTAAGACCCAAATCCTGACTTGTCTCTTTATATATTTGAGCTGCACGTTATTAGATTAACTGCAGTTGGAACACAAGTTCTAGCCACTAATTAAACCACTACATTTTTGCTATTATTTCGGATTCCATTAAATAATTTTTTGACTAAATTAAATTGTTTTATTTATTTCCTGGCTTAAATCCTTAAAGTCCAAAACCGAGACTTAACAATTATTTAACAAATAATTATTGTTATTATTATTTATTCATAAAATTACCCCAGACTAGGCGATGTTAAAAATAAAATAAAATTAAATACAAAGGAAAAAAGTTTTGTACTGTTTGTTTTCCTTTTTTAATTTACAATTATGTTTAAGAAATTAAAATATCAGAATGAATTTCCTTTTTTTTTTGTAAAACTAGTAAAAACGAAAAAAACCCTGAACGGACCAAATGTTTTAAGGATGATGATAAGACTTAGACCTTCCGATCCCTTTTTATATAAAAAAGAATCACCTAAGCATTAGTGCGGAAAAAGACATAAACTTAAGTCTTTTTTTGATAAAATTCTTCAATTTTTAAGAATTGATTCTTATATTGCGTATCTTTTTGTAGCATATGATACAAAAAAAATTGTATCGGGTGTAGTTATTCTTTCACTTTGTTAGAAGCTCAAGTTGAAAGGCATCAGCAACTTCAGCATTTTAGAGCTCTCGGTCAAAATTTCCAATTTGTCAAAATTTCAAATTTTCATTTCCAAAGTTCTAGAAATAAGTTATGTTTGGACTTTTTTGGTATTTGCATTTAATTTTAGCTCTTAATAATTTTTTTTTTAAGTTTACACAGTCAATCAAGAGATTTAGTGTATTTTCTGATCAAAAATGTAATCTCAGATATGCTCATAATAAATAAATAATACTCAAGTAATTTTGCTTCATTATTGATAACTTAAAAATTTTATTTTTTTTTATTTTTAAAAAGGAACGTAAAATCTTTTTGAGGATAAGCTTAAATAATGTAATTCTCTTAAAAATACTGATGATTAGGTTTTAAGAATTATTGTATTATTAAAAATTTAAGAATATAAAAAATTAAATATGTGATAAAAAAAATATACTAAATCTTTTGATTTATAGTGTAAAGTTAAAAAAGTATTATGAGCAAAAATTTAGTATAAATACCAAAAAAAAAGACATTAATTTTTTAGCTATGAGCTTCAAAAGAATAATAACTAAGTCAATGTTTTTTTTCCGCACTAATGCTTGGGCGATTCTCTTTTATAAAGCTATGGGTCGGATGGTCTAAGTCTTATCATAATTTTTTTGTTAACACAAATCAAAAACTAGGTCCCAATGTCATTCTAATACCGTTGCGTTAAAGTTCATCAAATTCTCTAAAAAATGGTCGGTGGTCGACAGCTTTTGCACAATTCCTAATAGCTGGTGTAGAATAAAAATGGCACAAAATTAATGTTATTATAAATAAATTTTATTTAACAAATTCTTTAAATTTTTTATTGCTCAGACAAGTGAGAATTTTGTTTTCGAGTTACTTAAGATTTTCGGCCTTCCAATTACCTTCATAAACTTTAGCTTTCAAATTTCCCTAAAAACCCTCGATCAGTAGTGCTTTTGGTACGTTTGCTAGATTCACTTCCTTGGCAACATACCTTATGTTTTTATCTAACATATAATTCTGTCCATTTTCGCATAATGAAATGATGCTAAGTCGGGCCAAAATACATAATTGCCATCCTGATAATATTCTTTAATCATTGGTTCAAGTCTTTTCTTAATACACTCTCCAATGTAGACATGTTGATTGACCGCCAAACCACTAGGTACAAAATATGGTTCTATTGTTCAGCTTTGTGAGATAACCAACCAGACCATTAATTTTTATTCAAATTTTTTACCATACTTGTTCTTTACACTCTCCGGCGTTTTGCTAATGTTACTGCTATTAAGTGAATTTCAGCTTTTGGCAAATTTTAGTTACTTTTTACAAAGTTTTACAAATCTTTTTTGATGGTTTCGTACATTTTTTACTAACAACTTGTCAAAAATTCAACTTTATGATACAATTTTTATTCATTTTAAAGCTAGGATCAGCCTGATTTAAATTTTGGAAAAAATTAGGAAAGGTCTTGTCCACTCTTATAGCAAATTAAGCTTAACTTTTGTGCCATTTTTATTCTACACCCGTTACCATCCGACCCCGGTCCGTGTTTTTGAAAAACAAATTTTCCGCTACAGGGGCTCAAGGAGTTTTTTAATTGTCAAAAGTATGCTTCGGTCCGATGAGAATATCTTTTGCAAAAATATACAAAAGATATAAAATTAAAATACCATCTTGTAGAGCTAAATATTCTCTACAAGAAAATAATTTTTTTTTCTTTTAAAAAAAATTTAGTCTCAAGATTTTTTCATAAAAGCCGAAATTTTATCCATTTTTTTGTTTTTTTGTATATAGTCCCAGAGGACCCCTTGAGCTCAAATGAGACATAAAAATTCTGAAACTAGAGAAAATTCTGATCAAATTGTAGGTTTTACTTTTTTATTTTCTCTTTTGTTTCTTGAGTTTCATACGTTTTATTGATTAAAAATTATTGATTTGAGAATTAAATCTAATTGTACAATAATTGTTGTTAAAATATAAAGTAAGAATCGTCAGACATATCGTAAATTGCTACAAAAATATAAATTATAAATTATAAACTAGTTATATGATTAAACAAGATAGAGACTAGCTCTCGCGTTTTGGCTGTTGGAATCGTTGCGAAGTTTTCGAAGGAACTTCTGAAGCTGTTGCGATAAGCAGCCTTGTTTGCTTTTCCTGTTTGGAAAGGGAAACGTGCGTTCAAGCGAAGGTTGCGTGGTTGACATGACGTGATGGGATGGTTTGGGTCAGTCAGGATTCTATTGAGTGTTTGTTCGCAGGCATTGTCTATAAACTCGGCGATTGGGAGAAGTAAGAGTCTGCAGTCTGATCATCGATTCCCATGATACGCCATAAACGGGAGTTGAAAGCGTTCATCTCACACTTAGCAGCAGCAGAGGTTGAAGTAAACATTACGGCGCTGTACGTAGAGTGGCTGAGACAATATGCTCGGTATACACAAATGAGCATCGGCGTAGACCAGCCATTGAGTTTAAGCTGCTTCAGAAAGAACTCGACAGGGCTGACAATTCTCTTAAAAAAAGTGTTCAAATGGTATTCTTTAAAAACAAAACCCGTCAAAAAAGCGAAAAAACAACACCTTGTGTAAACCGCATTAAAAATTATGAAATCCCTCTTTTTTTGATATATTTATTTCTAACTAGCTCAATTTTAATAAACATCATTTTAAAAAAATATTGTCATTATATTAAATTTTCAAGTGTAAAAATAATTTGTACAAAGCACTTTAAAACACCCTGCAACACCCTTTTGATTCTGATAGAGTAGAAAAAGTTATGCTTTGAAAATTATTTTTCAAAAGGTCTAGACATGTGTAAACCCTAAAAAAATTTTAATGTTGATTCTAGGGTAACTTTTTGTACTATAATACGAATTAAATTTTTAAATAAAAAGAATTTTTCAGCATTTATTTTTTAAATTATTAAAAAAGATAAATTTAATAAAAATAAAGACTATTTTTTGTCTCTTTTTAGACTTCAAGAATTCATGACGGTTTACAAAAGGTGTTGTTTTTTCGCTTTTTTGACGAGTGTTTTGTTTTGAGAATACTTTCAAAATGAAGCATTTTTAAAAAATTGAAAAAAATAAAGTATTTTGAAGTTTTTAATCAAAATGTGTATATGTTTAAGTCTTACTTTTAAAAAAAATTATGAGTTCTTATCAAAATTTTAAGTAATTGAGTTATCTCGTTATTTTCCAAAAAAATTTAATATTAATTTACTAAAGCTAATGCAATTAAATATTTCATCAATTCAAGCCCCTGTATCGGAAAAATTCTTTTTTCAATTCTCCCCCCCCCTAAAAATTGGCATTCTGTGGTTTTTACATATGCAGATTTAGAATTTTAGCTCGAAAATCGTATCCTGAGATAGCGTGGACGTTTTGCATTTCCTCAACCTTAAAAAAATAAAAATTTATAAAAAAAAACAAAAAAAAAGCTTTAAAACATGTTTATTTTAAAAAAATTGTTCGTTTAATATTAAGCGGATACAAAAGCAATTTTCGGAAGACTAAAAATTTTAAAATATCAACAAAAATTTAGTTCACTTAAAGAAAAAAACCACCAGGTTCACATTTAAGAAAAAAAATTCACCAGCCTCCAACTCGTTCAAACCAGTCGTCATCACCGTATCCATCACCTAATTGAAAGAACAAAAAAATAACAAAAAAAAATAAAAAAACAATTAACAACATTAAGTAAGCGACCGTTGTATGTCAAGGCCAGATTAGGACTTGGACGCATTGTTGGTTGCACTTTTGCTCTCAGAGTCATGTGGGGCTAGCAGCGGATTGGACTGGATCAACATGGGCGTATTGAGTGTACCGAGCTGAGATTCAATCGGCGTCAAAGACAAAAAAGCGGTCGGTGTGTTCATGTTGAATGTGGGCGTCATCACAAAACTAATGTTGTTGTTTGAGCCGAGGGAAAAGGAGGCCGGCGTTGTCGACTGGCCGAACGCCAGCGCTATGCCCTGCAGCACCGAGTTGAGCGTGGCCGATGACGGCGTCGCCATCGAGTTCAACGTGGCCGAAGTTGTACTCTTCAAATTCAAATTGTTCGGCCTAGTCAAACCATTGCCACTCTTTGCCTCCAAATAATTTAAAATATTTTCGTTTTGAGCAAGGCCTGCGCTAGTCGGCGTCAACGCCACACTCCCAGAATCACTCTGGTCGCCCTTGCACTCCTTCAAATGGTCGCTAAGCACTTTCTCCCATCTAGTCTTCTCTTTGAGCAAAGTATCGTAATTCCTCTTCAAGTTCTCTTGCTCCTTGTTCAGCTGGCTGGTCTTTAGGCTTAGGGTTTCGGCGAGCTCTTCGCGTCGGCGCCTGCAGCGCGCAGCGGCCTGTTTGTTGCGCTCGCGCCGGTCCTGTCGCTTGCGGGCCTCGTCGGGCGGCAGCTCGAGGTCGCGTGAGCGCCGCCCGGTCGCCAGAGTGGGCGCGGGACGCGAGCGCAGCGAGTCGCTTTCCGACTCGGAGTCCGAGGCCGCTCGGCTCCTCTTGGCCTCCGGCTCGCCGCCCTCCGTGCTGCTCTGCTTGGTCGACGCCTTGATGGTTATCGACGAAAGGTTGACTGTGGGGCACGACTTGAGCACCTGCTCGATCAGCAGCTTGCATGCCGACTCGACCAGGCTGCTGTTCTGCTCGCTGGACAGCTCGTCTAGCTTTATGGTCTTTTCGATGAACTCGTCGGCCGGCCGAAACGGCTTGAACTCGACGGTGGGTGTCGAGCTGGCCGAGTGCGCTAGCGATACGAGCGTGTCGGCTGCGTCCATGGTTCGCTGGTCGCCCGACTCTCCTGTGGCCCCGGACGCCCCCGTCTTCAGCGACTTGGTCTTCAGCGCTCTGAACAAATTGGTCTGGCTGAAGTTCAAGCTCAAGTCGTTGTTGCTCGACGCACACTCGAGCTGCGAGGACGATGAGATCATTTTTGGCTTAATATTCTTCTCGATTGTGTTCTAAATGGAAATTAACCTAGTAGCATCAACATGAAAATGTCCCTGAGCTCAACAAGGAGTGAATAAGGAAAAAGAAAAAATGTGATTCATAGTCGCTTGAAAATTAAGTGATTAATTTCTAGAATGCAGGTAACATGTTAAATTAATCATTGAACAAACTTGAACAAACTTTAATACGAAATTAAATTATGAATCATTATTTAGTTTAGATAACAAAATTGAAATATTTTATGCTTTTTTTTGCTGGCTTCTAATGTGAACGCCTTGAACATTTCAACAATATTCAATAGATTTTTGTTGTTGTTTTGATATTAGACAGATAAGAAACGTATTGACAAATGCGTTATTTAATTATGAACAAAAAATCAATACGAGAATGTATGAGAATCGTGCGGGATAGATTAAAAATCTTGTTACAGCATTTGGTATAAGCTTTGTTGTTTATGACGCATTTTGTACAGACTAATTTATTGAAATTCTACCTGTTCTAAGTCGTGTAACTAGGACTTGTGCTTTGAATTGAGAACTAGTGAAATATTGCTTCATCTAGTGCCTTAACAACAAGGCTATGTGTGATCAACAAAAATCTCAGCAATAAAATCACATTTGGATGTGACTAATGAATTTTTATTTTTTTCATTTTTTAATCTCAATTGAATTTTGGATTTAATTTTTTTATTTTAGTCAAGATTTATCGGATATCAAACTCTTTTGTGTAATTGCTATTTTACTATTTATGACTTTAAATGCTAAAGAGAGGAGAGGGATCTTTTATTAATTCATTTAAAAAATAGACTTCGTGAAATTCAATACAAAAGATCTCAATAAAATTATAAAAAATTGAATGAATTTTTCTGTTTTTCGAAATAAGATCTGTGATCGCAACATTGTGTAACAAACATGGCTAAGTTGGAGTCTCAGTTTCTGTACTGTTTTTTAGGTGAAAAATTCATTTCAAAAAACCCAGTTGATAAATTGTAATTTTTTTTTTAATAATAGAAAAGAAAAAATTTTTTTTCAAAGCAATTACTAGACATGTCATGTCAAGTTTATTTTCATTTTTAAAATTTTAAAATGTCCCTTTTAATCGAACTTTAATAAGTTTAAATATTTTAATTGATTTCAATGAATACTTACTTTTAAAGACAAAAAAATTTACTGTTTTAAAAATTAAAATTTATTTAAGTGGAAAAATAACATTACTTTAGTTTGAATGAGTGGATATAAAAGCTATAAATTTGAATTTTTTTAATTAACTTAACCTGAATTATTTAAATTAATGATTGTTTTTGTTAAATAAATTAGAGCTGCCAAGTACTAATTGTATAACTACTACTACTTGGCAGCTCGGTATCACAGTGGTGTGACGTTCGCTCTGGAGTTCCTCAAGGCATTGTTCTCGGACCTGCCCTATTTATTATATTTATCAACGACTTACCAGATACTATTCTGAATACTTGCAAACTTCTTGCCGACGACTGCAAGATCTTGACAACAGCTCGTAATGTTGAAGACTGTTTAAGGCTTCAATGCGATCTAGAGGCCATGCAGAAGTGGTGTAATGATTGATAGATGAAGCTTTAATTCAGTAAATGCCGAATCATGCACTGTAGTAAACGCAATAGTAATTTCATGTACAGCTTAAATTAAACTAACGGTCCTTCTTATCCTATCGAGGTAACAACGAGAGAACGTAACCTTGGTAACATTCTTACCTCAAACATGAAATGGCATGAACAAGCTACTAGTTCAGCAAGCAAAGCAAGTCAGGTGCTTGGTATTCTAAAGAAGTCCTTTAGAAAAAGAAACCAAGACCAACGAGACCTAAACTATGTTGAACGTTGCAAAAAGCTGGGTTTGACCAATCTAAAGGCAAGGCGATTGAGGGAAGATTTGATACAGCAGTTTAAATTGCAAAAGGAATAGAGCATGTTGAATTTGCCGCAGCGACTTCCATCTCTGCGCCAAGAGGCAATATGAGAGCTAGATTGAGACAATAATTGGTGAAGAACTGTAATCAACGACATAACTTTATCTGCAACCGAATTGTCAATGACTGGAACGATCTTTAAGACTCCATCATTACCGCCAATTATTAAGAATATTCTACTCTGACATACCATCAAGGCGTTTAAGAAAAAAAAAGTATAGAAGTACTGTTAAATATATTCGAAATGTTAACCTTTCAGAGGCTTTACAAGGGCGGGTATGTAAAGTGGCTCTTCGAACTTTCGGATGTTGTTCTCATATTGCCGCTGTTATTTATTATTTACCTTATGATAAGTATCAACCCAAAATAGAAGATCCTGGTAGCACTTTATTATGACTTTTAGGAATAAATATTTATGAAGATGATATTGAGGATGAAGATTAAACTGAATATACTGAAAGCTTTTTGAAGATGTTTAATATTACAAAAATTAAATTTAAAAAAAAAAAAATTATATCTGTTTTAATTTACTTTGAAATTAACCAATTGAGAATAATCAAATTATCTTTTAATTTACCTTACATAGTTTAATGTGATGTATATCATAAAGAAATAATATAAATATATTTGAAATATTTAAATTTTATTTAAATTTATGTTATAAAGAAAATATTTAACCCATCCTGTTTGTAAAATTGTTATTAATTTTCAAAACTAAATTTTAATTTAATTCTGACTTTTTTAGTTACACAGAAAACGTTTTTCAACAGCGACCAACCTATTGAATATTGAAATTTGTTCACCAGACTCTAAGCTTCAAAACAAGCCCTCGTTTAGGTTGGTCGCGATTGAAAAACGGCTGGGGCAAAAAATGGATGGATGTGTGGTATGGTTCTTTAACACTTTTTTTTTTGTAATAAACCATATTTTAGATAGAGTGAACGTTTGGCATTTGATAAACCTTCCACTAATTGAAACGCAATTTATTTAATGGATGATGAAATTGTTTTGTCATAACTTCCTTAATTTCATATCTGTCTTCAGTTATGAAATAGTAGGTCACCTCATGGGTGACTTTCTAGTATTCTCGCTGTAGCTTATATATACAGTTTGTCTAGAAAGTTTAGAACATTACAAAAAAATTTATATAAAAATCTTAAATTATAATATATTTAAATATATTGTTAACTATACCATCTCAAAGATAATTTTATTAGCTTTCTTTTGATACAAAGATTGCTCAAAAAAAATTTGCGTACACCTCAGAACCAAACCTATATGTTTAAAAAAAAAACAGATATAATTGAACAATAAAAAATAGTCTATTTTATTCAAAATTTTACCACACCTTGACAATTCCTAGCCCTCTTTTTTTAACACAATGCTTAGAATGTCTTTTCATACTGTTTGCTTGCACTTTTTACGTTTGATTTATCATTTTTGCATTTTAAAATATTATATTGTTATTTTATTGGGTTGTACCATTTTGGCGTTTTTACCATAAAAATGGGCAAAAAAGTACCTGAGGCTCAAAGGAGGCAAATTATTGTTCTATTGAAGGATAAGACCAAATCTCAACAAGAAATTGATGATCTAGTAGCAGTTTCGAGAAAATGTGTGATTACAACAAAGCGCAATTATGAGAAGACATCAGTGGTCAAAGAATTACCAAGGTCTGGTAGACCCCGAAAGCTTACCAGTCAAGATGAGTCGTACATTTTTAGAAAGGTCAGAATCAATCCTCTAACGAGCTAAACACAGCTTGCCTCTGATTTTAGTTCTAAATTTCCATATGTTACTCTTAGTAAAGACACTGCAAGAAAAGTTCTATTAAACAAAAACATACAGTCGGATACTGCAATTAAAAAACCTCTTTTGACTGTACTGGATCGATTGAAAAGGCTAAAAAAGTGCAAAGAACGACAAGATGGACTGTAAATGACTAGTCAAAAGTTGTTTTTAGTGACGAGTCTAATTTCGAAGTTTTAAACGGTAAGTCTAGAGTGTTTGTAAAACATTTTGCAAACGAAAAGTATCATTCTAAGTTTTGTTTACTAAAGTGTTGTGATCTAGTCAAAACTACACTCAGTTTCTTTCGTTCTTTTTCTCTAGTCCTAGTTTTTAACTTTCTGCAGGTTAATTAGTAATTATGTTCAGTATATAAACCATTACTTTTTAATAAAGTATTAACAAAATTTAATTGTTATGTTTATTTCTTGACTTAAATCCCAAAAGTCCAAAACCAAGACTTTACATTTGGTGCCTAACAGGAGGATTCCTCTATATATAAAAAAAAAAAAAAAAGAAAAAAAAAAGCCTATTACACACATTTAAACACGAGCTCAAAATCATGAAAAAGCATCATGAGGTTTTCAACCAAACCACGTTGTTCAAATACATTTCATATGAATCGAGGAACTTTTTCTTTTTACAAAAAGAGACATTTATTGGTAGTATGTCCAAGATCATGGACGAAATGATCGATCCAATATACGAGTACATCCAAAACCAACATAGAACAATCATCAAAATATTAATAATGGATTATATTATTTTATTGGTTGTAAAGAGGTGTCCCGACAGTATAAATGCATGGACACACGTATTTTTTACCATTATCTACTCGCCGTTCAAATGGATGTCAGGAACAAGAACAAGAAATAAAAGATGAGATGTCAAAATTGTATGGAAGAATCTAACGAAGAATCTATCTGTGCGAACTAGAATGCCTAGCGAGTGAGAGAGTTCGGCTTACCCATCAGAACCATCACGAGTCGTGGAAGCTAAAATAAACCATAGATTCATCCAAGGTATTTATGACCACAAGATCAAGAGCGAGTTAGCATAGCCACTCGTATGTAGAACCTTAAATGAGGCCGCAACGAGGGCGTATGAATTGGAAGAAGCATTTACGAAGTTCGAAGAGGTGTACAATGACCCCAACCCAACGCCATCGATTTACCAGACCGCTCCAAACCAATGCAGTACAAGGCAACGTACACCATATCTAGGAAGCCAAACCCAACAGAGTACTCAACAAAGTAACCAGTACCAAACCGCAAAACGAGACGATAGGACAAGTCAACCATGGTATACACGATGTTCACACCATAAACACTTGGGAACGACTGCTTCAGAAATTCAAGCTACCCGAGGTATCGTCCACCTAACCAGCAGAACACTGATACAGTCATTAAGGCCGTACACAACTACTATTTCAACAGACCTCAATCGATCAAATACCAAAATAGAAGGACACATCTAAATCGACACAGGGTCCTCACTTGCAAAACAGGAATCGTAATAAAACCGGATCAAGATTTTTCCAGAAGATTGTAGCGCACAATCAGGACCAACAAAACTTGAAGCAAGAAGAGTCTGTCTCACAAAGAGAAGACTTATCGATTGAAAGAGAGGCAGAGGTAGATGGATGCCCAATCTTTACGCCGTCGATACAAGAGCCCAAATAACAGTGATTAATGAGGAGGTTTACAAGTTAATTGAAAACCTATCCCCATTAGAAACGGTAAAAAACTTCTTTGCAAGTTCCAGTAGTAGTGGTTTATACGTTCTTGGCAAAACGTATGTCGAATTTAGAATTGGAGACTTCTCTGTTATGACGTTTATAATTGTTGTAATAAACTTGGTAATAGATTGCCTATTAGGGATGGATGTGTTACCAAAGTTCCCTTTCTTCAAACAACCAATAGATCAACTAAAACGAACTGCCCAAATAATGACGAATAAACTGACAACACACCCGAGGTTTTATCGTAAGATCGTATTTCAATCAACGCTCAGAGTGAGCAATTTATGCGAAGTGAATGTGGACCATTACATTACGAAGATACTTGAGTTACTAAAAAACACCTCAGCCGCGTGCCTGAGAGAGTTAAAACCGTCAAGATGTTTCGAACATGTAATTAAAATGATAGATTATAGTCTTCCACCTATTAAGCAAAAGATGCGACGAGTCCCCCACAGTAAGAGAGAGGAGTTTAAAAAGATCTTGGATGAGATGTTAGAAGCCGGGTTTAATTCATAAAAGCGATTCACCTTGGGTCTCACCCTTACTCCTTGTTACCAAGCCAGACGGATCAATAAGAGTAACAGTCGACTATCGATTGCTAAATGGTTGAATTTTAAAAGATGCCCATTCACTCCCGAATAGTGATGATATGTTTTTCAAGGCTGAGTAAATCAAAATGGTACACCAAACTAGATCCCTTTATTGGTAATTTTCAAATCTTAATGAGACCCGAATGTCGTCAGCTCACTGCGTTTACTTGCGAGTGGGGCCTGTTTGAGTATAAAGTGATGCCCATGGGATTAACAAATGCGCCAGCTACTTTCAACGTGCAATGAATCATGTTCTAGCAAAGTTTATCGATGCCGGTTTTGTAATGGTATACCAGGATGACATCCTTTTACATTCCGACTCACTAGTTGAACACTTGAAACACATCGATTTAATAGTGAACGAACTTAAAAAATTCGAGTTTTCAGTAAATCTAAGCAAATGTGAAGTGACCAAACCAGAAATAAACTTCTTAGGTCATGTGATAACCAGTGGTAAAATTAAGCCCGACCCAAATAATTGCGAAGTCTTATATCGATATAAAAAACCAACAAACGTTACACAAGTACAGAGTTTGTAAGGGTTAGCAAACCATTAAATAAAACACAAAAAAGTACTCAACCACCGAGAAAGAACTGCTATCAATGGTACTGTCCATGGAACATTTCCAAAACCTCCTGTTACCTGAGACAGAAGTACCTAGTTGTCCGATTGCTATTACAAGCGAAGAACAAGAGAAAGACACGTGCATTAAATGGTTGAAAGAGTTAGTGATGGGTAATGGTGATGTCAAACCAATAATCCCAAATGATGAGCTAGACACGAATCTCAAGAGGATACTATATACCTACTATCATCAATTGAAAGTTATAGACGGACGACTTTATTGGTTCAAAGAGAACGACAAGAGAGATACGACCCCGTAATTAGTTTTACCGTAGCAGTTGGTTGGCCATATCATAAATTCATTCACAGTTCAATTTTTAATGGTCACCTTGGCGCACGAAAAACATTGGACAAAGTAAAAAACAGGTTCTATCGACCAGGACTTAAGCGTAGAGTAATTAAATTCATTAAGGACTGTTTGATTTGTCAGAAGGTAAAAAACCCGAGAACCATCGGTCGAGGTCAACTCCAACCACTTAGACCTACAAAACCATTACAACTGGTTACGACAGACATAATTGGGCCGCTACCACTAACAAAAGATAGGAATATGGGTGTTATACGCATTAAAAAATACTACCACAGGTGTCGTAGCAGGAAAGCTTATTAATTTTATGATGCTCTATGGTTTATGTTGCAACATCCTTAATGACGGAGCAAAGAATTATCAAGCCGAAGTTTTGAAGAAAGTTTATGAGATGTTGGATATCTACAAACTAAAACTTCACCGTACCATCCAGAATGTGACGGATTAACTGAACGATTTAATCGTACACTCAAAACAATGGTGTGGTGCTTCGTGAACGAGGACCAGAACAACTGGGATGTGTTATTACAGATCCTTGCTTTTGCATACAATACCTCGACACATGCAACAACAAATCACAACCCGTTCGGGTATGAAGTAATGTTCGGAAGAAAACCTAAAGTACCGATAGATTTGATCTGTGACGGTCAAATTTGCGAACAGGAAGGAGGCGAGGTTGATATTGAAGAAAATTTAGCAAAAAGAGTGAACCACTACGTAAAAGAATTAAAAGAGCAATTAAATTCAGTATATAAAGGTGTAACAAACAATCCGGTCATAATGGTGGACAAATCCAAGATTTACCACGACAGAAACATCAAACCTCTGGAATATAAAATAGACGATCTCGTCTTGCTACCAAAACCAAGCGTAACAACTGGATTATAGAAAAAACTGGCCCACAAATGGGAAGGACCGTTCTTAGTACTGGTTGATTTTTTGGGAACTATCCAAACCTGGTAGACGATGATGTAATAGAATTCCCTGAGAAAACGTCTAAACAAAGGATAAATAAGCCAAAACAAACAAATCAAACAAGGATGGCGAATACTATGGCGAAGCTCGTACCAATGTCCAAACACCGACAGTTTACACTCCATCCTCCGTAGCGAGAACTTCACGCTGGGTGCCACTCCCCCTACAACAATTAACTGTGTCTGACCAAATTATCAATCGACCACCGGTACACAGTCTAAACAAACCGTCAGCTGAACTAAATATGTAGCTAGCTGAAGGAACCTGCGTTATCTGCTTCGGCGCGCTTACCGACGCCGCCTCGCTCGTAAGTGTCAAATGTGGGCATGTCTTCTGTGAAATATGCCTGTACACGTTTATTAGAGCCCTGGATCGTGACCGAAGACACGCTAACCATTACTGTAGTCCAACAGACTTCAGCTGTCCGAGCTTTAGGAGAGCCCTCGACTCTAATTATTACACCAAGTTAAAATTTTAATAGAGTTAGTAATGGTTCAAGATGAGTAGTTGTTCAAAGTTTAATAGTTGTTTCGTTTTTTTTGTATTTTTATTTCGTTCTTAAGGAACTTAACTTCAGGGCGAAGTTTTGTTTTGGTCCAGTCAAAACTACACTCGGTTTCTTTCGTTCTTTTTTTCTAGTACTTTACAAACATGTTTTTCACTTTCTGCAGGTTAATTACTAATTATGTTCAGTGTATAAACCAATACTTTTTGTTATAACTTTGGAGGTTCGATTGGTATTTGGGGATGTATTAATTATAAAGGTACTGAATGCTGCTCCATTTATACAGGCTGAATTAATCTATTTGTGTACATGGACACTCTGGAAAATAACTTATTACTTACAAATTGATGTTTTTTGATCAGATTCAAGACTGTATTTTTCAGAAGGATTGCGCTAGTGCACATTCTGCTCATTCCGTTCGAGGTTGGTTTCAAGAAAAAAAATAACAGTTCTCCCCTGGTGCCCAAGATCAAAATTTGACCTGATCTTAATCCAATAGAGGTATCCTAATCCAATATATGATAATTTATGATCATATATTGACCACAAAATGGTCAATACACCAATACAAACAATACAAAATTTACGTAAGTAGAGCATTTAAAAGCGTTTTTTTTATGAATGGTTGAAAGTTCCTAGTGAAGTAGTAAAAAACATGATTGAATCTATGCCAAAACGAGTTGCTGAGTGTATTAAAGCTAATGGTGGGCATTATAAATGTTAAAAAATAAATGTTCTTAATTTTGTAGGCATTTTTTTTTGTTAAAAAATTTCACTCCTTTTTTTGCGGTTTTTTTGCTTCGATTTTTTTTTCTATCCTTGTTTTTGTACTTTTCCGAAAAAAAAAATTTTTTTTAAATAAATTTCTAAAAAAAAATCTTTTTATTTTTTTATATCTTTTTCGCACGGCTTTCAAGAAACAAACCTTGCATAAAAAAAATTTAAATGTTCTAAATTTTCTATACATACTGTATTATTATATATTATTAAATGCCAATCGAATTTAAAATTGGGAAATTGTTTCAATTAATTTTAAAAAATAATATTTCTTTTGAAAATAATGATTAAATTGAATTGAATTTAAAAAAAAAAATGAATTTTGTTTTAATATTTGTTTCTAAAAACAACTTTTTTTAAAGTTTCAATGTTTTAATTGCTTTTCTAAGAAAAAAGACTGTTTTTAAAAGTTTTTTTTAATAATTTCTGATTGATTATATCATTTCCATAATAAATATTAACTGATGAATATTTGAAATTTGATTTGTTTGAAAATTATTTCTTTTGAAAATCTCAAATATTGATTAAAAATTTTTTTTAATTTTCCTAAAATAATGATTAATATTACCTGAGATTAATGGTAAAGATTTGATACTTTATTTACCAAAAACATCAAAAAAATTTTATTTATTTAAAAAGCAAAATCGAACAAAATAATTAACATATAATGAACTTAATTTAGTTAAAAAACCAAGAAAATCTGTTCGAAAATACTCTTTAAATTTGGTCCCAATATTTCCAAAATTATAAAAAAGCGCAATATATTTCAATTTAAAAAATATATAACCGAAAAAACTTTCAAACGATTTAATTTTATTAAAAAAGATATATGAAAAAAAAACCTTGCCATTGAAAGGGAAAGTTTACGAGGATGGCTGGAAAGCGAAAACAATCCATCAATTCAGGCTCTGGAAACCAAAATGTCTGCGTTAAGTCAGCCTAACATCAATACACACTCTAATGAAAGATAGATTGACAGAATTCGAAGAAATAGTATAATAATGATAAATTTTTTTTCTAAATTACTTGGTCTTAGTCTTTAATCTTTATAGAATAAAGGAGTTGGGACCTTTTGGAAAAATTCCGGAAACTCCACCTGTTATAGCTTTGTACATTTACTGATTTATTAAAAATATAGTTTGGGTTGTACCCTGGCAGTTTGGAATGGAGCTTAGTCCTTCCTTTCAGTCAAAAATGTTCTTTAGTTCATACTTTAAAAAAAACAATGCAATGCAATGCAATATAGAATGAAATTTACATTAATTTACGAAAATTTACGTAAAATATTGTAAATATTAGTAAAACTAAAAAAGGCCAAAAAGCAATTTTTTTAGTAAAATTTTAAATTTTTTTCATTTTTGTTTTTGAAACGATTCAAAAATTAGAATTTTAAAATTTTACTTTTTTTTAACGTAAATTTACGTTAAATTCAATTTTAATACAGGTAAAAATAGGTTAAAAAATGGTGAAATTTGAGAAAAAAAAAAATAAAAAAAAACGTAAAAATACTAAATTTTTTAATTTTACTAATCTTGTTTGGTTATTTTGGTTGTTTTCTTTGTCCATCTTAAGACAATTTTGTCCTCTATTCCGAGCTTTTTTAAGTAGAATTCTTCGGCACAATGTCAGCCAATTTTCTATTAAAGGAGTTTTAAAACAAATTGGTTTAAAATAAATTTTTAAAATGAATTGATAAATTTTTTTTAAATTCACTTTTTATCTCTAACATTATTCCCGGAATTTGAGTCCAGAAAATGTAAGAGATATATCAACCATTTGAAAAAGTTATTTCTATTGTAATATCTAAAAATGATGAGTGGTAAAATCATTATAAGTATAAATATTAGTATAATTAAATTTAATAAATTTTTCAAAAATTTACTAAAAAATTGCTTTTATTCAAACTTTATTGGCCTTTTTTGGTTTTACTAATATTTACAATATTTTACGTAATTTTTCGCAAATTTATAATTTTTTACAAAAGTCATTTTACGTAAATTTACCAAAAATTACTTATATCTTGATAAAATCCATTTAGCAGACCATCGGCATTCTGAATTTTGGAACAAAGAACAAAAAAAATATTTTAAAATGAAATAACTTTTTTACTATGTTTCGAAAAATAATGTATCAGCTGATTCAAACTTTGTACCACCCAAATTTAGTCTCTGCAATAACTCTGCAATTTTATTATTATGATTTGCAGAGACTTCTTAATACTTTTAGACCATGCGTTCTTAATGAGAGCCCGTAAAGCCGAATAGTTTGTGTGTTAGTAATGCAAGCAGAGGGTCTAGGGTTCAAAACCAGCTGAGGGTGAAAAATCTTCAAAATATCTCTGCAATCCGGGGCGAATGTTTTAACCTCTTTCATCGTAAAAATAGGGGCACCAATTTCGACTGAGTAATAACTGCGGTGTAGATGATCAGCTCGATGCAGTAACCTCTGTGTTAGATTTAGGTCGTTGCTCAAAAAGGTACTTGAAAAAGAGAAAAGGCATGGGTGCTCGTCTCTTTCTTTCAGCTCCATGATTCAATTTTGGCATGTAATTATTAATTATGTTATTAATAATGAAATAAAAAACAAAATTACTCAACTAAGGAACAAATGTTTTTTTTTATTTCTATTATGATAAAAAAGGTACCTAAATAAAAAAGTAATACAATTCTGTCAAACTAGAACAAAACAATTAAACATAGACAAAATAAAATTCAATTTACTTTTTTTTTTTTTTGATCTAACTGGTCTACCGCGTTTTTTTTTTTAACTTGGGGCTCTAGAGTACAAGACGAATTTTTTTGATATTGGCCCTTGTACAGACGAATCGTCCGAATCTGATTCTTCATATACGCTGACGAGTTAAGACATTGGTTGTAGCCTTAGGGCAACCTGGACGACGCTTTCTTTAAAGTGGAATGCTCATTGCTAATTCTTTAATATGACAAAGTTCTTAAAATAAAATTTAGTAAAAGTTTTAGAGGATTGTTAGGTGAATAAAAACTGACTTAGCCGAGAACAGACTGCAATCACATAAGTTGTTTAGAATTTCTTCGATAAAAGACATTTTTTTGAATTGTGAGTATTGTCTAGCTCAATAATTTCCTTTATGTATAACACTAATAAACTCATCTTGTCGGAATCAGCTTTAGAAGGTCTTAAATTAATTTTTGAAATAAAATGTTTTTTTAGATATATATTTCAATTAGATCAAATAAGCTACCGATTAGATCAAATAAAAAACCGATTTTCATGAAAAAAATTCTTGTAAAAAAAGGTAAAAAATGGTCAAAAATCCACCAGAAAAGGAAAAATGGATTTTTTATTATTTCATTTAATTTTTTTACTAAACAAATTAAAATATATAATTTTTAAATATTAATTTTCAATAAAAAATTAATATTTAAACATTATTTACATTGTAAATTTTATTTTCCAGCTTTTTTTGCTTTTAAGCTGTTAGCTATCTTGTTCCAAGCTTCTTTGAATGTTGATCCTTTTGAAATAAATTTTACAAGCCCAGCTTTTTAAAAAAATTTAAGTCTAACTTTTGATTTCATTTAAAGCATATTATTTTACTTTTGATATTAAGTATTTCAAAAAACTTTGACAGTTGAAAAATGTAAGAAATATTTAAATCATCTTAAATATGTAAAAAGTATTAAAAAATTTTATTATTTTTATTTTTTAATAAAACATTTCAAGGTTGTTGAGATTGTAAATGGTGACTGGTCAGAATATTAAATCTTGATTCTATATCTTTTTTTATAGAGCCTTTTATAAATGATTTTTGATAATTTTTGTTAATTATTTAATAATTTAACATTTTCGTACTTAATATTTTCAAATAATTGACAAATAAATATTAATTTTCATAATTTGTTTAGAAAAAAAATTAAATGAAATAATAAAAAATCCATTTTTCCTTTTCTGGTGGATTTTTGACCATTTTTTACCTTTTTTTTACAAGAATTTACCTAAATTTACGTCAATTTTTGTCAAAAAAATTTTTTTTGTTTTCCATTTTCAAAAATTCAAAAAAAAAATTTTTTTCATGAAAATCGGTTTTTTTCCAGAAATTTTGGAAATTTTTTTTTTTCACTGAATTTTACGATAATTATCGTTATTTTACGATAATTATCGTTATTTTACGATAATTATCGTTATTTTACGAAAAATATGCTTTTTTAGATTACCATATTTTACGGTTAATATGGTAAAATATCGTGAATTTACCATAATTTACGTAAAATATGGTGAATTCAAGGTATCGTAGCAGCACTGTAGTTATAAAAATAGAAAAGTTATAGATAAGCATAGTTTTGCTAAAAAACTTAAAAAAAAATATGGAAATGAAATGAATTAATTTTTTTTAAGGTTTAATAAATATGTTAAAAAAAGAAAAAAAATTAATTAGTAATTGTTTTGGATAATTTATTTTATTTATTTGCTTATCTGTACCGAGCTAATGCTCCTTCAGAACATATATTAAAAAAAAAGGATATATAAGTCAAAACAAAATTAAAAACGATACGGCAATTTTTTTTCTATTTTACAATTCTAAAAATAATTGCGTAATTATATTTCAAATTTTAGCATGCTTAAGTATTGAGTTTTAACGAAACAACTTGATTTAAAAATTTCAAAAAAGTTAAATAGAAAAAAAAACTTATAAGTTCATGATATATAGTTCATAAAAAAAAAGAGGAAAAAGGTAGCAATTGCCCAATGGAGTGGGGTATTCAATATATCTTGATTCGAGACCTTGTTTGTATTCCTATACCAGTCTAACAACCAATGGAATAGAATGACTCAGTCCTGCCTTGACATATCTCTCACTCAACTCAAAAAGCAACAAATTGTGTTGTCCAGGCGCTCATCTCTTTCTTTCAATAAAATCTTGCTTTGATCTTCTAAAATAAAAACAAAAATTAAATTGAATTAAATTAAATCAACAAACAAACAAATAAAACACTTATTTGATACATCTTAATCAATTTCAAATTTACGAGTGCATGCTTGAAGAGTTATTTGCAAGACGAGTTTTGAACTAATGTTTCAAACGACAATTAACAAACACTCTCCCTTTCTTTCTTTATCTCTCTCTCTTTCTCTCTTGCAAACTCACTTATTGAACTAACTCTAAATAAAACAATTAATTGTGTGTTGTGTGACCCATGTTGGTATGTGTCTCAGAGACTGTGCCAAGACTAATTTATTACCCCGAGTGTGATTGATGTTGGAGGGGCTGGAGCTGAGGAGAAAAAGTGAACAATTGGCTTAGCCCGGAGGATTGGAGCGGATTTGGCGAGCCGGTGTCAGAGATTAGCAGATGATTTGGCCAGTGGCAGTGCGTTCAGTCTCGAGCATTCACTCTCGCTCGAATCAGATAGGACTTGAACAAACATTGCTCTTTTGATGATCACTTAACCGTGTGTTTATTTAGAACACCTTTAATCTAGATAAGACAAGATTCCAAGATTTATCTGTTCGTAATTAGTGGCCAGGTGAACAACGCTCAGTGGACACAATGGCTATTAATTAAAATGCGTTTTGGCTCCTAAATTGATTAGAAACGAAGCAACAACAAAAATGTTTTGATTTTGTCCGCGCGCACACACTCACTCACACAGGTAGACGACACTAATGAATCAATCAAACTGACTTTGATTATTGATATGCATAGCTTTGATGAGGGAAAGAAAAATGCCTACTAAACTAAATAGATAATAGATGGAATGCTAGCTAGACACAATTGGTTGCCTCAATTGATCGTGGAAGCGTGTAATCAGAATTTCTTTGCATTTTCTTTTTGCATTTTCTTTGCCAACTAGGCTTGTTAAGTCAAATCTAAAATAAAGTGTCAAATGAGAGCGAAAATCTCTCCCGAGATCCAAAAAGAAAAGAAAGAGAGAAAGCCAAGAAAACTTTCTCGTCAAATCATTTTAAGAAAATGAGTTTTTGCCACTGCAAAACAAACTCCCTAGACACGGATTTGGTACCATACTTTATTAATCTAAAATATTGACTCGAATAAAGATAATCAAATTGCATAAGAATCAGTCAGATTAAATTCCGATAGCAGCTCTAAGCTAGATAGCTGTGGTATTCCACTTTGACAAAATAACTCAGTCCAAAAGTTGGATGACGACAAAATCGATCGATCCATCCATCGATCGATTGTCAACTCCAATTGGCTCAGTGGCAACAACCAATCAAACATAAAAATTCTCTCTACTCCATTTTTCTCATTGGCTTCTCAATCTAATTTATTTTGCACCTATTTTTCATATATTTCTTTATTTTTTTGTTTCTCTTCTTAATTTTAGTTATTGTTGTCATATTTTGGCCAAAATTAAATATAATCTTCCGACTCCTCAATTCCACTCTCTCTCTCTCAAAACTATATCACATTCACCGTCTCTCTAACTCACTCACCCTCAAACCCATGTCGACACAAGACACGAGCATCACAATTTTCACCTCTTTTGATTTTAACAAAAATTGTCATCGCTTCAAAAATTTATGCATTAAATAGATAAGACAAAGTTATGACTAGTTATCTAAGGATTACTTTTATTTAACTGTTGAATGGGAAGCAAGTCAAACTAGGGTTTTGTTAAGAATAGTTTTTTGGAATCAGAAGGAATAGCAAAAAGTTTTGGCCAAAATGAACTGCAGTGTGACGGGTGATGTAAAACAAGTGATGATGTAAATACTTTTGTCTTGCAACAAGCCTTATTTAGGACTTTAGTTTAACTGTTAAATGGGAGGCAAGTAAGACTATGGGGTTTTGTTCCCAATGTTTTTTCTCCTTATTGACTCCTTGAGGAGCATAGAGTCATCTCTTTGATTTCTTTGTAACTAATTATCTACTTAGGCGATTACAGAAGGGGCTTTGGTGTTGATGATCCTTTTCAACTGTCAACTTACCATTTTTTTACTCTTCCTTCGATTTACCTCGACTTTTTGCCTACTTCGCCTCTTTAAGGCAGCTTTTCTAACAATTACACCATCAGTTCCACAACAAAAAGGCTTTAATAACAATGAAGGCAATTTGTAGAGCCCGTTTAGCCGAATGGTTTGCGTGTAAGTCATGCAAGCAAAGGATCGAGGGTTCAAAACCCGCTGAGGGTGAGAAAAATCTTCAAAATACCTCTGCAGTCCGGGGTGAATGTTTAAACCTCTTTCATCATAAAAATAGGGGCTTATTAGTTATACAAAAAAATCCTCAAACTATGTCTCCAGTATGGGATTCATGTTTATTTGAGGAAATACGGCCTAACCGGTTTCGACTGAGTAAGAACAAGTTTTGGCCATATTGAGCTGCAGTATGACGGGTGATGTGAAATAAGTGATGGTGTCGATTATTTTGTCTTATTAAAAACTTTATTTAATACTTTTTAATGTGGGAAACAATTTTAAGTTTAGTGTAATTAAATGGAATCCGAAGTGATAACAAAAAGTGCAAAAATTCGGAAAAAAAATTTTTTTTTTGTTTAACTTGAGGTAGCTTTGTTTTTGCATTTCGAGAAAATAAATGATTGCGCTATTATTTTCCAAGTCCTGGCAAATTATCGTGGTCAAATAGTAACTATTATTAATATGACGTAACCAAAAGTTTTGTGACTATTTGGCGATGAACCCAAATCAGCTGGCTTTTAGGAGTACGTCACTCAATGCCACAATTATTTTTTCTCTAATATTACACTTTAAATGACTTGGCTAGGAAACGGAAAAAGTAGCGGCTAGAGTAAGCTGCAGTGGGATGTGTGATGGTGTCTTGACTTTTGTCTTCTAAAATAAAAATATTTCCTCTAAGCTAAAGGTTTAATTAAAAGCAATTAGAAGTAATAAAAAATGTTTAAAAAGATCTAATTTTTTTTCAAAATCTAAAATATATAAAAAAATTTTTTTTTAGATATACAAAAAAAATGTTGTTCAATTCAGCATTGAATCAAGAAAATGGCGGCGAGTCGAAGCCACTGGGCAATTTTTTGCTTCCGAACATGAGTCTTCTTCAGGCAATGGCACTGCAACAGTATCCAAGTCAGCATGGCGCCATCTACACCGCACTATCGGCTTACATAGAGTCGCGCAATCGATCTGCGTACCACGAACAATTGGAAAAGTTCTATAGTCAGTTTAGGCGCGGCGGCGACAGCTCGGCATCCAGCTCTAGTTCGTCGTCGGTGCGCGAAGAAGACGAAGTGACCAGTAGCCAGCAGTGCGAGTTGTACGAGTGCGACAAATGCGACAAAAAGTTTAGTACGTCGCACGGCCTCGAGGTGCATTCGCGCCGCGCTCACATCGACCAGCAGAGGCCGTACGAGTGCGACACGTGCCACAAAACGTTCGGCCACTTGGTCAGCCTCGAGCATCACAGAGCAACGCACCAGCAGGAGAAAAGCTTCGAGTGTCACCAGTGCGGCAAGAGCTTCAAGCGTTCCAGCACCCTGTCCACCCATTTGCTCATTCATTCGGACACGCGGCCCTACCCGTGCCAGTACTGCGGCAAACGCTTTCACCAAAAGTCCGACATGAAGAAGCACACGTACATTCACACGGGAGAGAAGCCGCACAAGTGCGTCATTTGTGGCAAGTCGTTCAGTCAATCGTCGAACCTAATAACTCATAGCAGGAAGCACACGGGCTTCAAGCCGTTTGCGTGCACTCTGTGCGGACGAGCCTTTCAGCGCAAGGTCGACTTGAGACGGCACGTGGACTCGCAGCACGCCAAGGGGGTTCAGCAAGAGGCCGACGGTGTGCGCTCGGCCAAGAGAGAGTGCTCCACCGACGTGTACGAGTACGAAGAAGAGGAAGCAGAAGCGGAGAGCCAGTCGAAACGACTCAAGGTCGATTTGGATGTTTCGGCGACCAGCACGGTCGCCACCGGATCGTCGTCCAGCTCGTTGTCGTCCTCGCCTTCCTTTCTCTCTAGACAGTCCGCCGCCGCCACCGCAGCAGCCCTCTCGTCGTCGCCCATCCATCGTGCCAGCAATGAATCCAGAGTCAAGTGCAAAGATCCGATAGGAGATGAAATTCGAAAGCTAGAGGAAAAGCAAAGCTCTTAGGGCTCTTATGTTCAATTCAGTGGTTAAGTTTTACTTTTAGATATACGCTAAACAAAAGATTTTTATATTTATATTTTTAATGTATTAAGTGTTTTTATATTTTATTCTTTTTTTCTTTTCTTCTTTTCTTTTTTTTTTGTTCACTTTTATTTTATTATTTTTGTTGCAAACAATTTTTGTCAATTCATCTCTAAATCAAAATAAACCAATCAAAATTAGTCTCTAGTTTGTTAATTGATCACTCCTTTTGAAACAGTTTAATTCTAACTCAAGAAAGAACATTTGTTTTTGTTGTTGTTGGGTCTTTTAGAATTTGAAGGCAAAGAAAAACCAAGATCTTCTAGAACTATTAACCAAGTTGTTGATCACGGAAGAGGTGATCGAAGAATCGAATAACGCCGTTTTGTTATAATAATTAAAATTAGAAGTTAGAGGCTTGAGTCGACAAGACCTGTTACTGGAAGAATAACAAGGATAGTTGTTTAATAGTTTATTTGCAATAATGCAATATATATTAGAAAGATGGAAATGTTGAGTCAATTAAGTTTTGTATTTCTGTATCAATGACCAAAGAAAAACAAGAAAAAATCCTACAACTATAAACGAAAGCTTTCTAAGCAAAAACGCAAGAAGAAAAATATACATATTGCCATTTTACCTGTTTGAATCTTCTTTTTGCTTTTTTTTTTTTAAATCTTATAAAAACTATAAACAAATTAAAAACAAACTAATTTGAAAATTATTCAGATAGTTTTTTTTTAAATCTATTAAATCATGTGACTAACACAATTATGAAAAAATCTAATTAATTCTCTAAAATTATTTAGAAAGACAAAACTTTAAACTTTAGTTTACTTTTTTATTTTCTTATTTTATTTTTTGTTACATTACCCTCGCGGTGTTTACTGGATAAAATTACTATTATGTGTCTTTTAAAAGGAAAGTAAAATTTACGATCAAATTTCTAAATTTCAAACATGCTCAAAATTTACTATTTATTTATTTATAGTCTACTCAGAATGGATCTTAGTCCTTCTTCTCAGCCTCGCAAGATTGAAGAATTGATAATATTAGCATTTTTTTTTTATAAATACAATTATCTGCAGTTTTTCGAGTCAAAAATAGATAAATACATAAAATTAAATAGATAAGAACAGAATTTACTAAATGCGTAATTTATTGCATTGCAGATTTCAAAACTATTTAAGCTACAAATGCCATATTTTCAAATTGGAAATAAGCCACCTGTAATCTCGCAAATGATGAAGTTACGCATTTAAAATATTTTGAGCATTTTTGAAATTTGGAAATTAAATCATAAATTTTACTTTGATCTTATAAAGGCTTGTGTTCGTTTCTTATACATATTATTGACATCTGTCTCTCGTTAGAGATGATGAATCCTCTAGAATAGAATTCCATTCTGATTGTAGATGTATTGCGAGGCGTGTTAATTAATAACATAGCCACGTATTTTATATATATGATTTAAACACGAGTTGATCATCAAGTAAGCTAGTGCTTAAAGTGTGGGTAACAGAACTCAAGGAAGCAAGATAAAATATTAATTACAAACAGTAATCACAAAGTGGCAGTGCGTCGATGTTGAACCGCTTCTTTTTTGCTTATGCTGTGGTTTCATCATGTCTAGATATACTCTGGCACTTTTTGTTATATTTTTCTTCACTGACTCACGCGTTTTGTTAAATAAACTGTGCCCGAAGGCCCAACAATTTTTTAGTATTTAAACCACTAAACCTAAAGTAGGTAACAAACCCGAGGTAAGACCTCAACACTTATTTTTTCATATTTATTAATGAAAACTTTTTGACGAATAGAATTTTTTTCTATAAAACTTGTTTAGTATAGAAATCAATTTTTATGTTTATTTATTTACAAAATAATTTAGAAAAAGTCTTTCCAAGGCATAAATGGCGGCGCCTTCTTTTCAGCCCTCATGGTTGCAATATGATTAAAATATGAGTTAATTATATGTGTACAATTAGAGTAGAAATAATATTTATTATATTGTATTTAGATAGTTAAATTTAATTTAAAAAATTAATTTTTTTAAAGAACAAAATGCGTAAGTTAGAATTCAAAAAATTCGCTTTTACAGTATGCAAAAAAATAATTTTTTCTAAGACTTCGTCCGGGATGAAAAAAGAAAAAAAAATTTTGTGAAAATTTTTGCTGCTGATCCAGTAGATGCTCCTGAAGCTTCAGTTGTTCATGCTTCATTTAGTTTTGCCCAATATTCAGCTAGTCTTTAAGTTAATAATGAAATTGAGGAATTTGATAAAAGAAGCCGTACTGAGGAAGTTAAAGATCTTGAGTTGAGTTGAAAATGAGATTTTCTTCAAACTTTAGCTAAATTAATTAAAGTCTTTCTTAATATAATGACTTAAGTTCATGTGAATAATTTTTAATATCAAAAAATTTTATTCTGTTTATTCTTTGAAAAAATGTTTTTTCATTCGTCTAATTATATTTCCCGAAAATTATTTTGCTTTATTTTATTTTATTTTCAATGAAAAAACGTAAAGAAAAAGTGAATTAAAATTATTTTAAGTATTAAAAAATGACTTTTGATATTTAGAAACTATTTGAATTTTTGTCTTTTTTTTCTACTTTAAATCGCCTTTAAAGTGTTCATCGAAATAAATAAATTAAACAAAAATATAAAATTGAAAAATTTTTAACGAACAGAATTTTTTTTGTTCTTCCAAAATAATATAACCAAGCTTTCTTTTATTTTCCGAATACAAATTATTTGAATTAATATTTTTTTTGCGATAGATTGAATTAAAAATAAAAATTTCTTTTATATTCTTTTATATTAAGAGTAATATTCCTCCTTTATTAAGCTTGTTCCCTAACCATATAAATTCAAAGACTTAAATGGGGATTAATTTTAGATAATTTAATAATTATTTGTTGGGTAAATTCTTTTATTCGGAAACTGCATTATAAACAAGTTAATAACTGCATGAAAGAAACATAAAGAACTAAAGAGAACAAAATATCAAGACTGTTTCATTTCAAGTTCTTACAATTGAGTTGAAATTTATGTTCAGGTAATTCTAAATTAATAATTATGGGATCTAATTTTATTTAAATTTAAAATTAATTTTTCTTTTAATATTTTTTTATTTATTATGGAGACATGAACATTTCACACATGCACTGCAAAAAACTTCCAATGACCCATAAAATAAAACTTCTCTTCCAAGGAACGACTGAACCATTATTCTTTGCGCAAAATTTAAGAAAAAATATTTTTCTATTTAATAAATTCAATTAACGCCAATCTTGTAAAAAATGAAAAAAAATTGAATTATTACTTACTTAAATTCTTCAAAAGTTATCCAAAAAAAAAGCGTATAAAAAAATATAAAATAATTGCTTTTTAATTTAAAAATAGTGATTGAAATGGGGTGGGAAAATATAGTTTAATTAATAAATAGCTTATTAGTGATATGTCGCTTTGGAGACCGAGCGGTCTTCTTTCGAAATATTTGAGTACAATAAAATTAGAAGAATTTTTATCATCTTTTTTTCGTCACCTCAGAGATATTTTTTGAAAATGAATAAATTCATAAAATTAAAAATGTTAAGAAATGATTTTTTTAAAAGAACTTGTATAAAATTAGTATGAAATAAAATGTAAAATTGCAATCCCTAGAAATATAAAGAGAATTAATTTTTCGATCAAAAAGACAAAGTCTCCAATAAATCGAAATTAACGATCTTTTCTCATTCTATGTAAAATCAAAATTAATTATATATTTTTATGTACAATTAAACAATTTTTTTTTAATTATAAAATTTTAATTTTTCTAGATCGCTAAACTAAAAAAGAACGACTAAGATTTTTTCTAAACGACCTGGGGTTTTTTCTCTAATTATTCGAATAGATAAACGAAAAAATCAGACTTATGAAAACACTAAATTTTACTTATTTTTTCACATTTCTTTATTTATAATTAAATAACACTTTATTTTCAAAAATTTTTTCTTCTGATTTTTTTCTAAATTTAAGGTATTTTTAAGAGAACTGGAAAGTGATTATTTACAAGAAAAAAAACTTACAAAAACTTTTAAAAAATATACAAATAATAAAGTATCACCTAATGGTACCTTAAAAAATCTTTGAACTACCAAAAAATCAATTTCGATCTAATAATGATAAAGAATTAATCTTGATCCTTTTTAAAAAAACATTTAAAAATGTTTACCTTTATTAAAATAAGACATTTTTTCCTTTTCAAAAATGCAATTTAGCTTCAACAAGCAGGATTAATTTAAGATCGGATTTTTCAAATAATTCTTTTACTCAAGCGATTCGTAAATTAAGAGAGAATATTTTAATTTCAAATATTTATTTTTTTGGCTCCCTCATAGGTATATTAATTAATAAAAAAAATAAAATCTTTATTTAAAATTCAAGTTAATCTCCAAATCCTTGTGATATTTTCAATATTGCTCCATCATGCATCATCAAATATGTTTTTTTATTTATTTAAAAGACTTTGAGTAATTATTGTCAAAATAAAAAGAAAGAATAAAATAACTAAATGCAAAAAGTTTCTTTTTCAGTATTGAATGTCTAAATAATAAGCTTAGTATTTAATTAAACACTTTATTTAGAACAAGTTTTGAAATTTTCAAGCTCGTTTGAGCTTTGATTTTATTTGAATATCTTTTAAGTCATGCGATGCAACAATTTATTTAAAAGCGTATCTGTATGAAGCTCTTTGAGATACGAAAAAAAGTAAAAAAAATTTTTCAGTTATTTTATTTTAGAATAAACAAAAAAGCATTCGGAGAGATTATTTAATTTAGATTTGTTGCAAACCTGTTGCAGGCAATTGAGTGCATCGAAATGGGGAATTATTTAGCGAGAACAATATGTTACAAGATGGGCTGGATTTTGAAGCAGCATTCGAGTGTGCTAAGAAAACAGGGAGAAAAGAATTTTAATCAAGAGCTTAGTAAAACAAATAGAGGCCACAATTGTTGTCAAAGATGACATAGTATCTTGTGAGTCTATTTAAAGAAAGAGAATTGACACTTGACAAACACTAAGTCGAGTAAAGATCAGTGCTGGCCAGCATGTGTCGCGCTCGATTAAGTGCTTATGAGCTTAGGTAATTGTGGAGTAGAATCGTGCCGATTCGTGATAGCGCACAATTATCGATTGTGTCTTCAGGCTGTGGCTTTAGGCCGCCAAGTCCCTGCAGAACCATCCTATTTGCAATCGAAATTGGAATCTCTGTCATTTTTGAGTGTGATAAAAAATAAATGTTGCTTAATTAAAAATCAATTGCTCAAGAGACTCGAGAGCTTGTGTGCTTAATCTCAAAGTCAATGGAGTCATAAGCAGCCGCGGCAATGGCAGTCGATTTCAAAATCGTCGATTAGATTCACTGCGAGTGAAGAAATGCAAAAACAAAACAATATTCAGAGACAATCTGTTTTATAAGACTTGAAGCCAAAATTAATTACTTCAAATTGGTTTCAAATTGAAAATTGATTCATTAGAAGCAAATAGTCGCTAGAGACACTAGCACAAACGCACACACACTGGAAAATTATGTTTTAATTAACTTTTGTGACAAATAACCTGAAGAGCGATTGAAAAGGATCGAAGCGATGCCATTCGATCGCAGATTTCACAGATATTGCGATCGAAAATAATTAAATCTTAATTAGATTTGACTCTTGGAATCAAGAGCATATAATCTTTTTTTCTAGTGCTGGCAGATTTCTTTAATTCTCAAGATTATCACTGATAACGTTTAAGGCACTTGGAGACAATTTGTGACCACTTAAATTAATGTTAGCAATCAACAAGAAACCGATTAAAATTTCTCCTAATTGGATTTTTTTGTATTAAAATTTTTGTCATTTTAAAACTTAATTGATTATTCTAAAATATTCATTTGAAAACTTAAAAGAAAAATAATGCTCTAACAAAATTTTTTTTTTCCTTATTCACTCCTTGTGGAGCATAGGATCATTACTTTTGATTTCCACTCAAGTCGATAAAAAAAATTACTTAAAACAAATTGTGGTTTAAAGTTTGGCTTCCATTTCTTCGTATAAATGTTTAAAAGCTTGAAAGTGTACACCATAGGGCTTCAAAAATTATTTGTTCAAAAAAACAACTAGATTATCCATAAAGACTAAAAAAGTTTGGGTTTACAAAATTGGAAGAATGAAGAATGCGCGGTGATATGATTCAGCAATACAAGATTAAAACTGGAGCTGACAAACTAAACTGGCACTTTGCCAGAAATTCTACGATGCATGGAGCCATCCTTATTCAGTGGTGAAACAATTGGTCAAAAACTAAGCATTTTGGTCAATTTTTTTTCAAATTGAGTTGTCAACAATTGGAACCAACTTTGCCAAAATGTAATCCAAGCTCCGACATTCGACCAATTCAAGAAGACAAACGTTTTAAATTAAACTATGCACATTAGAACAAAGTTTATAGCAATTGAAACTTTAATATTACTTGATTTTTAATTCAGAAAAAAAATTAGTTAAATTTCCTTTCCAGTGAAAATTTACCAATTCATGTTTAATAAAGCTTAGTCATTTATTATTAAAATAATTGATAAAAATTACAATTTTTTCTAAATCTAATACTAAAAATTTTGATTTGAAATTTTTATTTGACCACGAATTTCAATCTACCAATGGTCCAATTCATATATGGAACCATTAAACCTAAGTATTTAAATTAAGTAAATTTTTTGGCTCATTTTGAAACAAGCTTAATGCTTAACATTTAAATAAAGAAAATTTTCATTAAAATCTTATTTTAATATTGATTAAAAAAGAGTCTTCAGTAGGGTAAATTAAATAAAATCTAAATACAACATTTTAATAAAAGTTTTTAAGCAATGAAAAACAAAAAAATTTTCTTTTCGAAATTTGATAAAAAAGTGGATATTTTTGGAAAATTTTTTTTAATATTCGAAAAAAGAAGATTCAAAAGCTACAAAAGAAGTCACACTGCAGCATCCTCAATTAAAAAGAACCTAATAAACAAAATTTAAATTAAAATTTTTTTTCCTTAACTTTATGATTTTTATTTTTATCTCCAAATATTACATTTATATATTTTTTAATGTCTATATCTCCAAAATTTACTTCAAGAAAAGTACATCTTCCCCAGAAATTTTAAATTAAATTGAAGTTTATTTACTATTACTCATTTTAAAAATTGTAGTAACTTTTAATAATAAAAAAATTATTAAAATTTTTTTTTATTAAAGTTAAAAATGATGAATCACTCAGGTCGTGTCTAAATTCAGATAAAAAATTGTATGTTATCATTAAAAAATAATTTTACAATCTTAAGTAAAATCAATCTAATTTGGCAAATTTGCTAAAGTAATAATTTTCTTATTGTGATATTTTCTCATTTAAATTTATTTTAATTTGATTTTTTATTCTTGGAAAATTTTCTTTGATCATTTTTTTAAACATCTTTGATCATTTGTATGGGAGGCTCTATTTTCTATTGATGATAACGAATAATAAAATCACAATTCATTTTTTTTTGTTTGGAATTTCTTTATAAAAATTATAATAAAAATAATTACATTAACAATTTTGATTTAAAGAAATGATAATAAGATAAAATTAATGGAAGAAAATTCGAAAAATTTGGTGAATGAATATTTGAAATTTATTTCTATTTTCAAAATTTTATTATTTAATTTTAACAAAATATTTTCTTATCCAAAATTGATCTTTTTTTAAAATTGATCTTTTTCGATAAATAAAATTTTTAAATTTTCCTTGGGATTGAGTTTTTGAAAGCTAAAAGAAATAGAAAGAAATTACGCCTAGTTCGGCGATGACAAAAAAATAAAATCTAAAAAAAATTATTTAAAAAATTTGCATAATATCTATTTTTTATTAAAAATAATTAAATTTTCAATTTGTTGTATTTGTTTGTTGTTCTTTTTTTGGACATTACGAAATACAAATATGGATTTAAGTTTTTTAAAATCGGTATTTAGCGAATAAAATTATTCTTTTAGTATAAAGAAATATTAATTTATTTTTTATCAAGTTTTTTGAATCCTCGAAAAGAAAAGTTTAATCTTCAAATGATTTCTTCTTTTCGAAAAATTAACCCCAAAGGATATTTTTTTCTTTTATTTGAGCTTTTTAAAAATATTTTCCAGTGACATTGTTAAACAATTTTGATCTATTTTTAAACATAAATATAAAAACATAATTCTTAATAAAATTTTAAGAAATAAACCTATAGAGACACACATTTTATAACCTGAAATAAAACAGTTTTTATAATTTAGTTCCTCGAGTGATTGATGATTGTATTTTTTATTTTCTGCAGTTACTCAGCTTATTTTTAGAATAAGACAATTAAAAAAAGAATTCTGAATAAAGTTTATCAAATGAAAAAGTTCTTTTTTAATTAATTAATGCCTAATTAAGAACCTGAATACCTCTGGGTAGGGAACAGGCTTAGAATCAAGACCTAAACTGTGTAACCTCAGTGAACTATCATAAAATCGAACATCAACTTACTAATTAAGTGATTCTTGTTCACTAAATTTTATCAAATTTTATTTTTTAATTTTAAATTTATCAATTTTTCTTTTATTAATAAAATCTTCCATAAAATTTAGTTTTAAAAATTTTTTTTTGGAAAAATACTTTGACTAAAGAGGCTGCATTTTTACAGTCGAGAATCGACCCTAAAATACTTTTATTGATAAAACCCTTGCATTTATAAGTAAAAATTAAAGGCAACTTGAAGTTCATGATCATAATAATACGATCAAAATTTAATTGATAATTAAAATCTTAATAAAAATGATAAAATTAGATTTTTTTAATTTTTTTTAAATTAAACATAAGATGTTTATTATTTTAATTAAAAAAAAAAACAAATTTTTTTTTTCTAATTACCCTTTAATTAATTATTCTTATATCTTTATTTGATAACTTTGAAGACAAATTTAAAATCCGTTTCCAAATTATGGCTCAAATAAACGCTTTAAATAATATTTTAATATCAATTAAATTATATTACGGCGATACAAAGTTAAATTTGTATTGTAAAATTTCAAAATATTGATCAAGTATTCAATTTACTTTAGATAAAAATTCATATAATTTTCTATCTGATTATTGATTAAACAAATAATGTTTAATAAAGTTGAGTCATTGATTTTTAAAAAATTGATAAAAAATGCTTTTTTATATAAAACAAAAACTAAAAATTTTGATTTAAAATTTACATTTGATCATGAACTTCAATTTGCTAAATTAAAGGCTTACTTTTGAATCAAATAAGTTGTATTTCATTTAGATTTTTTTTTGGAATTTTTGCCTTATAAAGGTTAAATATTGGAAGTTCTAATTTGAAATTAAATTTTTCTTTAAGACATCATATTCACTTCTTTTTTTGACATCTGACAGGTTTAAAATTTAAAAATAAATTGTAATAGCAGTAATTTTATATTTTCGAGAGATAATAATAGCAATTGAACTTAAAGATTTTTTGGTGAATTTTGATAAAATCATATTTTATAAAAAAAAAAAGAACATATTATTTAAAGTTCAATGCTGAAAAGTTGCTCGGTGAAAATTGAAAATTAGGAAGTGACCTTTGATGACGATATCATACCATTAATTAATTTATTTAGTTAAAGTGTAAGTTCCATGGATAAACTGAAATATAATATTATTATATATAAAAAAGGATTGAAAAATTTAATAAAAAATATTAAATATGTATTTTAAACTTAATTAAAAACACAGTTTGTTAAGTGATAGATGCAAGATTTTTATTTCATGAATACATTTTTGCATTTAATTTATATGGTATTGTTTAAGGTAAAAATTATATTTATTTTGAATTGTTTTATTTATTATTTATTTATTAATAATAATTTAATATTCTAAATACAAAGTTTGAAAATATTTTTTAATATCTAGATTTATTTTATCTAGATTTATTTTTTCCATGAAAAATTAATTATGAAAATTTTGCTCACTTTGTATTTTGATAATTGAAGGGTCATTAAATAATTAAAAAATTCAAAAAAAATTTTAAGTGAACGAAAAAATTAAAACCGTTGTTGATATTAAAAAAAACATAATTTTTACTTAAAAAATATCACATAAATTTAAGGTAAAAATGTATCCATGAAATACAAATCCTGCCACACAAAAATGGTTAAGATTAACATACAAAATTAGATTAAATAGTATTTTATCGAGTCATTTAGTTCAGAATTGTTACATTTATTCAATCAAAAGAACAGTGAAAACCAGATCATATTCAGTGCAATTTAAATGATTCAAATCTTTTACTTTGACAATTGTAAAATTAAACAAGTATTTTCTCTATCAAATATTTTTAGACTTTTTATAAGTAATCAAATACATTTTTAGATTATTGAAAATAGTTTAATAAAAAATAACTTTATGATTTTTTTTTAAATAAAAAACTCAATAAAGTAGAATTTTGAAGACTTTCATTTTAATTGAATATTGTTAACGTGTTAACATATGTTTAATTTAGATTCTTTTGGATTTTCTTAGTAATTCTCTAATTTAGTTTCTTAGTAAAGTTTTTATTTTGCTGCTTATCACCAACTCTTTTTTCAATTTTTTAGTGATATATCTGAAACGATCCCTTAGAATGTTAAAGTCGCCCTTTTTGCAGACGATTTGTGCATTTGGTTCACAAACAAATCACTAAAAATGATTGAAGTTACCTTAAACCACGGAATCGAATTCATTAAAAATATTGTAATGAATGAGGTCTACGAATAAACATTAACAAGACATTTCAAGCCGTTTATGCAACAGCAGGCTATTGCAAAAACTATGGGTCAAAAAACAAACTCAATCTTTTTCTCAAAAACCTTTTTGAAAGTATTAGCTCAAGAACTACATCAAAAATCAATCTCATTCGGAGAATAAAAGGCCTAAAACTCAAAAATTCCTTGGCTTTATGCAAAATTATTTTCAAAAGTTTTATCCGTTCAATCTTCGATTATGCTTTTATTCCACTTTTAGACGCAAAAAATATCATCTTATCTTCAAAAACTCCAAAACAAAATTTCAAGACACATCAAATTCTTTCCAATTAAAACAAAAATCCCTGACACGCATTACCATCTCAAATTGGACTCAGTAGAAACACGCTCTAAAGTTCTGATCAATAAACTTTTCATCAAAAAATCAAACCACCAACAATTAAGATCAGACCTGGATAAATTTAACTCAATAGATGATACTTTAAACACTAAGTTCTACTTAGATTTCAAAGCAATAGTTTCTTCATAAGCACTTATTAACTAAAACTATAAGCTCATTCAAAATTTTCACTAAACTCAATTTTAATTACTAACGCTGGGCTAAAAAGAAGGATTAAATTCCATTCTGGGCAGCCTGAGGTTCCCCTCGAATTTATTTAGAAAATAAATAAATTTTTTTCATATATAATTTTTTTTACTCATACACGCATGGTAATTTTTTTATATATATTTTTATATTATTTAATTTATACACTCAAAAATAATGTTTCATATATCATTTTTCATTAAATTGTATTCAAAATATATTTGTCATCTAAATTTAAAATCAGTTAACGAGCCTAAAGTAACTACAGATATCAAAAAGAGGCAACTGAGATTAGTGATAAAAATTTGAAAAAGCTAAAAGAAAATTTATATATTTTGACTAAAAATCGATCAAAATTTCAAGTTAACACAGATACTCTATCATGCCAATGTGCCGAATATTTTGATAAGGCTGTGTGTTGCCATTTAGTATTTTTGGCTCACAAACTGGGCTTTAATATAGGCGATTATAAACCGGATGGACAATTTGTAACTTTAAAGAAACGCGGCCGTCCCCGCTTAGCTTCAAAAGCATTAAAAAAAGACTAATTTTGAACTTATTTTTTTTATTTTTTTTTAAACTAAAATTAAACATTTGTGTATTTTTCATTTTTTTGTGTGTACATTTCATTAAAAAATTGTGTATAAATAAATGATATTCAAAAAAAAAATGTTCTGTGGGACGTTCTCGGAAGTACCCAATAACCCAGCAAAGTGGTTACCCGGAACTTGGTAAGAAATCATCGCATCGTCAATCAAACTTATCGGTAAAAGATGAAGCTTTTAAATTAGATGTTCTTTAGAATCTCAGGCAGAGTCGAGCTAAAAATCTAATTTGGAAATTAAGCTCCTAACAAAGCTGATATGTGCTGATGGTCTGATTGTAAAGTTAAGAGAGGCAAATCTAATCATAAAAAGAAGCCTTTAAATGAAATCATTTGATCAAAATCTTAATTACTAGTATAGCTATAATAATTTGGTGAGATACCTGGACGCGTGCCAGACAATTGACCATGCAAATGCTTTTTTTTTTTGAGCAAATTTGAAAAATCTCACTCCACATGACTTGCTTAGGGTCTTTCAACACAAAATACCACTTTATATATGATAAATCATTCCAAACTGTTTAAGGTATCCACAAAAATAATTTATTAAAAAAAATTGAAAAGCTATCAGACAGCTTAATAAAGATATTTTAATTTTTACTATTCAACTGAAAGGTTTAGACGCACAAAATACATGCAGCAAGCAAATTTTTTTTCATTAATTTAAATTTCATGCTTTTTAAATTAAATTTAAAAAAGCATTTAAAATTTGGAAATTAAAACAATAGCACACTCTCTGTTATTGAGATTTTAAGTCAATTGAGCTTGTGTGCCGAAAAACTAGTCAACTAGTAAAAAGAAAAAAATACATTTTTTAAATAATTGATTTTAGATTGTCAAAAATATTTTATACTTTGTTTAAACAAAAATTCAGCATTTTTTTATTTTGGATTTTTTTGTTTGAAAATTTGACTAAAACGAGTCTTTAATTTTTTGTTTAGTCAAATCAAGCTATAAAAAAATTCTATGAGCATTTATTACTTAACCATTTTCTTTAATAATCGCTCGAAAAAACTCATTTAAATTATTTCCATTTAAGAAAAATAAAAAAGGAAAAATATCAAAGGCTTAAACGAAAAAGAGTTTATAATCTTTTAAAGAAAAAAGTCGAAAAAATTAATTAGGAAAAAAGCTTTTTTGATTTTTAGATAATGAATAAAGAAATGGGATTTGATTTCCTGGCGGATTTTAATTGTGGAAAATTGTTCTTTTCAAATCATTGATATCTAAATTAATTTCTTCCAAGACTGAATTCAACTCTTATCTCAAGCTTCTTTTGAAATAAAAAAAAAACAGAAAATTTTGATTAATTGAGCAAAACTGCAAAAAATTATTTTTTTTATAAAAATTAATTTTAACAATTTTCTCTTTAATGGTTCGATTGAGCAAATAAAAAAAATTTAATACTTTAAGATAAAATCACATTTTTGCGCTTTATGTAGATTAAAAGATCCTAATTGATTTTAGCTAATTTGAAATATTAAAATTAAAAAAAAATTTATTTTGACAATTTTTCACTCAAACAGCTCTCTCTAATTAAATTTTCACAATTCTAGGCTTATAAATTACATCTTTAAATTGATTAATTATTTGCCAAATATTTATTAATTAAAATACTTAGCGACTTTAAAATGTCAAAATATCAAAAAAAAAAAATAAGAAAAACAAATTTTCACGCTTGATGATTTTTATTTGAAAACATAAAAGGATTAAAATTTTATAAATGCTCCTCAGCGATTGTTCTAATTCGTTGCGAACTTAAAGATTTTTTACTTTCGGCGGTGAATTCGTCAAGAAAAAAGTCTAAATTGAACGAAGTTCGAGATGATGTCACCTCTTTGGTCTCATGCTGTACAAGCTTGGATAAAAAGCTTGTCTCATTCGGTCTCTTTGTTTGTTTGTTCAATTTTCTCTTGGCAGATTTTTCTATTAGTCTGGGCTCAAATGGACCAAAAGAGTCAGAACTTGACTGGCTCAATTTTTCCCTTGAACTGTCAGCTTTGGTCTCAACTTTCTCATTTTCGTCCCATATCAACCTCTTTTTCTCAAATTCAAATTCACGTTCTTTCTCTATTTCCAATATTTTGCTGATTATCTCGTTTTTGTTATTTAATTTTTTTACATCATTTTTGATTTTAGTAACCAGAGGCAGTTCACTTGTCGGATCATAGCCCAAGTGTATTAAAGCATTCATTATTTCATTGCGCACCATGGTTTCTTCTTCGACCAAGTGTCTGTCCAGCAAAACTTCAATCAATTGTTGATCTTTCTGATTGATTAGCAATATTATTGAATGACAAGCTTCTGTTCGAGTTATTGGATCAGATTCGAACTGCAGAGCCCACATTAGCGCATTTCGAATACTTTCGTTGTACACACCGATCAGTCCGAGGGCTAAAAAAAGAAAATTGAAAATTAAATTTAAAAAAAATTTATTTAATGAAAAATTAAAATATTTCGGTTTTGTGAAATTCAGTACAAAATGAAAAAGGGAACAGAAAAAAATGTGAAAAAAATTGAATAACTTTTTTCCTAAAGGTTTAAACTTAGTTATGTAAATGAACTTTACAAAACCAAATATTTCCTAAAAAAATAATTTTGAAAAATTGAAAATGAAAAAAATTTATAAGAAAGATTTTGTGTAAAAATCTAAAAATTAGTAAAATGTATTTTATTACAGGTAATAACACAATAATAACTATTTATTTTGAAATTAATAAAAAAAAAAATTTTTTTCTTAAACAAGTAAACTTGCAAACTTTAAAAAGCCTGATTCGATCGAAAAACTTTTTGATCTAACTTGTGTTAAATTCTAAAGAGAGTAATTGATGAAGACGACCATCCACTGATTAGCAAAATCAATAAATCTAGCTCTCCTAGTTTACCAAATATCAAGACAGTTACCGAAACAATATAATCAACTACCCAACAAATCATACAATATCAATGCGCACATTCGCTTAAACAAATTAATCGCACTAATATACCTTTTCTTTATTTTCTATACAATGACCATAATTTTATTTTTATTAATTAATTAATTTAAAATAAAAAATTTAGTTTCTAAATAATTAAAAAAATTTTTTGTTGTTTTAATAAAATTCTGTTAAATATTTTTATTATTTTAATAAAAGAAATTTAACCAAAATTAACCAATTTTCAAATCTTCTAATGAAAAATAATTAGTAAATTTCAATTTAGTATTAATTATTATTAATACATTTTAAATTAATAATTAAAAAAAAAACTCTATTTTTATTTCGGATAATTTGTTCTCATACTTTTAAATCCAAATGTATGTTTTAATCAAATAAGAAATTGGTTTTTGATTTTATTTAATTAGATAGAAAATTTGAAAAATTTAAATCTGAATTTAAATAAAAATCTAAATTAATATTTATTAAAAATTTGCTTTCATTATTGTTTTTTATTTTCAAATAAGTAAATCAGTTCTTTTACTCAAATAACAATTTGTTTAGTTTGATTTGGAAATTTTTTGGTCAAACCATATTTTTTTCCCACTGATTTAACAGAATAAAATAAGGACTAGTTATCAAAATTTAGAGTGAAACATACCCTGTAGTCAATGCTTTTTCTCTCTTTCTTTTTTTTTTATATATATATTGTATTTAAGTTTTAGTTTCAGTGAGAGTTTTGGAATAAATTTAGAAGAGGAAATCTTCATTCTTAATTTATTTAAAACATGGAACACCATTTAATATTGTCTCACTCAAGAGTAAGCCAAAATTTTTAGAAAACCACTTTTTTTTTGAAACGAAAAATAAAAATGGTCAATGTTGCTCATGTTGCTCTAAATAACGAATCTCTGCAACCAACAACTTCTGTTTAGGTGGAACTATGTTTCAGCACAAAAATATACACAAACTGACATGGCGATCACCAGATAAAATAACCTTAAACCATATTGATCATATAATGATCAACAAGAGGTCTTCCCTAAATGACACCAAAGTCTGTAGTGGTGCCCGCATTTTTAGTAATCACTATCTAATAAGGATGTGTAAAAAATTGGAATTGAGTAAAGATATCAAGGAAATTCAGCAAAGAAAAACGTTGTTGGACGCCTAACTGATCCCAAAGGCAATTAGAATACAGCACAGAGCTTAGAAAGAGTCTTCAAAAATTTGAACTACGAAAGGGGTCTGATTTACAGAAAAGGTGATTAGATATTCGGGAAGCCTAATGGAAAACAGCAGAAGAGGTTCTGGGATTTGCAAAACACTAAAGAAAGAGATTGATATCTTATGAGACATGGCGCTGATAATTGGCAATGGGGAAATCAAAGCAAATTAATGTATCAAGCAAAATCAAATCGCATTCGCGAGAAATTTAAAGCATCAAATGGAATATAGAACAGGTTTGTGTAGAAAGACGTTATAAGAGGAACTATATTAACCAGTGTGCTAGGAACCAGGAACTATATCAAAAGGGGACCTACATGTTCTACACAAGATCACTAATTTGATATGTGGCTCTTCACAGAAAAGAACAACATTATTGAAAGACCAAGAAGGTCGTTTCCTTACACCTGAAAAAGAGCAAGGACAAACATGGGTTGAGCACTTTAGAGAAGTTCTATATAGATCAGAACCCATTGTCTAGCCATTAAGAAAAATAAATGCGATAATGGCTCTTAAGAACAGAAAATCGCAGGTAATGACGGAGTCACGACAGAAATGTTGAAAGCTGACCGAAAGATCACAAAGGTGATATTACAAGAACTCTTCAGAAGATATGGCAGCCAGAAATCATACCATAAGATTGGTCAAAAGGCGTAATAGTTAAGCTCCCTAAGAAAGGTAACAAAATGATCTGTGACAATTGGTGAGGAATAAAACTGCTACCAATTGCAAGCAAGGTGTTGAGCAGCATAATTCTGGAAAGAATCAGGAACTCTTTGGATGTTATAGAAAAGATCAAGCAAGATTTAGATTAGTAAGAGGATATTTGTTCTTAAGAACATTATCAGAACAAAGTGTTGAATGGAATAGCTCCTTGTATCTTTACTTCATTGACTTTAAGATAGCCTTTGATAGCATATACAGAGAAACCTTGTGAGCCACATTAAGATCTAATGGCCTGCCACAAAAAATAGTTAACTTGATAAAACTATTCTATGAAGGATTCGAGTGTAGCTTGATTCTGGAAAAGCCAAAACGAAAGTTATGTGCATCAAAGCAAAATTGCATATCCCAATGACCATCGATGTAATACATATTGAGTGTGTAAGCGAATTCACATATTTAGGAAGCAACATTCTTACAGGGATGGGAACACATAGACATTAAGAATAGACTTGCCAAAGCAAAGAGTGGCTTTGCTAGACTCCGACCAGCATAGAAATCAAACAGCTACAGCAAGGAAACAAAACTTAAACTATACAACAGTGTAGTAGAAGCAACATTGATGTATGGAAGTGAATGTTGGGGGATGTGTGAAACTAAGAGGAAAAGCATGAAAACCTTCCACACTGGAAACCTGCGGAGAATCCTCGGGATTCATTGGCCTGAGACACTGTCGAATGCACAAGAGCAAATTCAGAGCCATTAAGTCAGTGTATAAAGAATAAGAGACTGCGATACTTTACTGTATTTGAAAAGTATTGTAACAAGTAGTGTAAAGAGTAAATTATACATACAATCGTCAATGCCTTTAATCAAAATCAACTTGTTTTGGCTTCAAGTTCAACCGAACTTATATAAAAATTTATTAAGAAACTAAAATATGAAAGGTGACAAAAATCTAATAACGACAAAGAACATGCGTCAAAAAGAACAAGAAAAAAAGTGTAAAATACTTTTATTCTTTGATTTAGAATGTTTAAATCGAACATGTTTTTGAACAGTATTTTAACATTTAGATGAAAAAATATTTTAAAACAAAATTCATGAGAATGGAATATTACAAAAAGGATTAAATAAAATTAAAAATAATAATTGAAAAAGAAAACTATTTTTTTTTGTTTTGATATAAAAAATAAAACAATTTTACTTCAATTTTCAAATAATTTTTTTTACCAAAATCGAATTAGTATTTTATTTTGTTAATATGAGTATAATCTTTTTTTCGAATTCAAATTAGAATTTTTTCGAATATATATTCAAAAACCCTAAAAATCTAAATTTGATCTTCAGTTATTATATTTTGATTAAAAAATTTTAAACACTAAATCAAACACAATATTCTATTTTCAACAATATTTTTTTAATTATCTTTTTCAAAAAAAATATCTTTTATCAAAGAAACTTTATCTGTTTTCTTTAATTTTACTATCCATTTTGGCAAATAGAAGTTTATGATCAAATGTAAATTTCAAATCAATTTTTTTAGTTTTTGGTTTTAAAAAAAAGGCATTTTTTTTCAATTTTTTAAATATTAAATTTTTAAACCTTATTAAATATAATTTGTTAAATCTTTAATTAGGAAGAAAATAATATGAATTTTTATCTGAAGTAAAATAAAATCTATATCAATATTTTGAATTTTGCAATACACAATTTACTTTTTTTAGCTTAAATATATTTCAATTAATATTAAAATATCATTTAAAGCCATAATTTGGATGCTTAATTGTGGATTTTAATTTTTCTTTAAAAAATTCAAATAAATATTTAATAAGAATCAATTAAAGATTAATTGGGAAAAAAAATAGATTGTTTTTATTTAATTAAGAAAATAAACATTTTGTGTTTTTATTAAAAAATATTTTACAAAAGCTTTTTTCATCATATTTATAACGATTTTAATCCATTAAGTTTTGATCATGTGATCATGATCATGAACTTCAAGTTGCCTCTACTATTTACTGACACAAAATTAACTCAATAAAGAAACTTCAAAATTATTATCTTTTTTGACTATTCAGAAAAAAAGGTTTAATTTAATGACTTGAGAATTTAATTAATAGCTAAAACTTTAATAATTTAATGCCTAATGCAGCTGAATTCTTATAATTAAATAATTAAACAAAATATTGTTGCCAAAAAAAAATTATAAAAACTTCTTTTAAACACTTACTTCTAATGGCAAGAGCTTTGAGTTTTGAAACTGGATCAAAACGAGCCACAAATACCAAAGCATCAATTATTTTTTCATCCTTCTCGAACAATCGCTGACAGCTCACACAAGCCATTTGTCTTATACTCATATAATCATCTCTAAAACACTTGAGAAACACCTCAAGCAGCTTTTGAGTCATTATGCCAACATGATTTATAATTTTCAGCGCCGAAATCCTTTCGAATAGGTTGACACTGTGAAGTTTTTTGAACACTTGATCATGCACTTCCTTACCACGACCAGTTCGACCAAGGGTCTGAGCAGCCACTTTCTTGACATTATGATTCACATCATTCCACATCAGATCCATCAATTTCACCACTATTTTCTTTGAATTAAACAAATTAAGTTTAAAACTATTCTTTTTAGTCTTTTCTTACTTTGGTCAATGCTGTCTTAAGACACGGTATCAGTTTACAGGTGAGTATGCGCTCGCGCACATGCTCACTCTCTAAATGCCTCTCTATTTTCTTATGCACTATTTGATTATGACTTGACAGCTCAGACAAACACTGGGTCACTTGTTCTTTGGTGTACTGTTCATTTGATTCGAAATAGTTGGCCAGCAAAATGCCAATGATTGTTTCGTCTACGAAGCCGTCGTTGCCAAGACAGAGAGCCGCTGTGTATTTGTCTGTGGCGCCAAGTGTCTTCATGGCGTCGCGTAGAACCCTTTCTGCTTTGTCCTTGCACAACTGGTACTTTTGTGTGTAAGGACGAGCGAACTTTTTCAAAACCACAAATATGCCTAAAGCAGCTGCTAGTTTTACTTTAAAATTCGTGTCATTTAGCAGATTTTCGATTGTTTCGAATAATTTCTCCGAAAATATTATGTCATTCAAATACATTTGTTGCATTTTGTTCAAGTTTGAAGCTTTTACAAATGTCAATTCACTTCTTTGCTTGTACAAATCCTTGAATTGTTCGCCCAACTCTTCGTTTTTGTACTTTTTTGGATGTTTTTTGCTGAAGTTGGCTTTTTTTAAGAAAAAAATTACTAAGCTTAACAAAATAGAGATGGAAAAACCAAAAAATTAAGATCTTTCAAAAATACGCGATGGTTCAGAGTTGGTCAAAGTCTGATTTTGACTTTAAAATTTTAGATTTAGGTTCTATTTTAAAATTGTTGAAGATTTTTGAAATTGTTTATTTTATAGTGGGAAGGCGAAGTTAGAAGCAATTTTTCAGAGCAGTGCAAATTATTTAGATTAAAACATCAATAACTTATCTAAAATGAGTATTAGAATAAAAAAATTTAAAAATAATTAACAAATTTTAAAATTAATTTTAAATTTTAAATTGGATTTTGAACCATTTAAAAAAACTATTATTATTATTCTTATTGTTGCTATTATATTTGGTTATTTTTTTATCTTGATAAAAAAATAAAAGTCATGGCTAATTATACGGTACAATTTAAAACTAACTTGTTCATTTCCGAGTTTTTTAAAGCTTTAAATTCAACCAACTCAAAATACTCTTGGTCTTGACAAGGTAAATAATTAAATTCTAAAAATTTGTCCTCACAATTTTTTAAAGCGAATTTTTAAACATTCTCAATGCCTCGATCAAAATTGGTCATATTCACTCTCAACTTGAAATCTCAAAAATAGTCATGATCTCCAAGAAAGATAAGCCTCCAGATGACCTTAACTCATATAGACCTATTTCATTGATAAGTTGCATTGCAAAATTGCTAGAAAAAATTATCAATACCAAGCTCCAAAAATGGATTGAAAACAAGAGATTTTACAAATGTCTTTATTCAAATTTCTTTATTGTATTTTATTTCAATCCAGATTGGCATGACTTCTTCCATCATGCCAATCTGGATTCAGACAAAACATGAGCACCCAAGATCAAATTTTTCGTCTCAGTCAATCGATTATTCTAGGATTTAGCAAAAAAGAATACACGGGTTCAGTGTTTTTTGATCTTGAAAAAGCGTTTGACAAAGCTTCACATGCTGGAAATATTCACAAACTCAAAAAGTACTTGTACAAGTGGATTAAAGAGTTTTTGACAGGCAGACAATTCAAAGTTTCAGTTAACAATAAGCTATCGGAAGAATTTGGTATTTCAACGGGTGTGCCACAAGGGAGCTGTTTGTCTCCAACGATTTTTTCAATCTTCTTTAGCGACATAGTTACAGTTGTCCCAAAAAAAGTCCAAACAGCCCTTTTTGAAGATGATTTGTGCATCTGGTACTCAAACAAATCATTAAAAGAAATTGAAAAAACACTGAACCAAGCCATAAGTTATAATACATGTTTTTTCCGGAAATGGGGACTTGTTGTAAATACGAGTAAAACCTTTCACACGGTTTTCCCAACTGCTGGACATTGATCAAACTATGAGACAAAATACAAATTGAAGCTGTTCATCAGTAGCCAACCAGTCCCGTTAAATCCGTTTCAAACCTTTTTAGGTATTAAGTTCGATCCTAAGTAAAGTTTCAAAAACTTATTGGAAAACATCATTGTGAAAGCTATGTCAAAAATTAGTCTAATACGTAGGATAAAAGGTTTAAAACTAAGTAACTCAATTAAATTGTCCAAGATCGTATTCAAAAGCTTTATTCGTTCCCAGTTCGATTACTCTTGTATTCCGATCTCATGCTCCACACAAAAAATAATATCTGATCTACAAGAACTACAAAAACTTTATTTTCACTTATTTTTTCTTAGACATTTATCTTTTTAATTTTTTATGTTATAAGAAGGACTCTGATCCATTCTGAGCTGCCTGGGGTATTCCCTAAACAGTTTTAATAAATATAATCTATTTATATTATCTAATATATTATTTAATATTTAAATAATAAATAAATAAAAAAAAATTTCCTTTCTTCAACTCTTCCTTTCTTCGAATTTTCTTTTCTTGAGAAACTTAAAATAAAAATTTAAATTTCTTTTTGATTTGTTGATTTAATAAGACCAAAATAATTCTTTTCACTTAAAGTAAAATTAGCAATTTAAATTGTTTTACTCACTTTTATTTACATTTTCAATATTTTAAATAAATTAAAATTCCATAGACTAAAATTTTTTTCACCTAAAAAATTGAACATTCATTTTTTTTAACTGGACCATTTCTTAACGACTTTAAAATTGACAAATCTCGATTTAAATATTTTAAGAATCTAACCAAATAAAATTTAGATCATGAAAAAAATATAAAATGAAAACGTCGCTTCATTTTCGAAAGCAAATAATAAGAAAGATTTGTTTAGGAAAGGGAGAGTTGAAGAAAGGAAAAGTCGAGGAAAGGAATATTTGAAGAAGAGTCGAGGAAGAGTCTATGAACAAAATGCGTACAAGTTAGTTTTAATTTTTTCTTGTACTTTTAATTCAAAACTCTACTAAATTTCAAAAATTCCTATAATAAATAATTATTTTTTGGACCATGTCTGGATGAAAGCTGCCTTACAAGCTCTTGAAATTCTTATCTTAGAAATGCGGATGATACCCAACAAGAAGTCTCTGATGATATTAATAATGATTTTGAATAAGGAATGGAAACACTAAATCAAACTAATACCTAATATGAATCAGATGAATACTCAGGTTATGAATAACATGAAGAAGAATAAGAAACTTACATTGACAAAAAAAAATTGAACGATATGGGTTCTACTGAGAACGGAAAAGAGACAAGTCTTAAGAAAACGATAAATTTTAGATGTGAAAGTTAGACCAACAAGCTATGCTACACTACGTGAATAAATGATACCAAACTGTCAGAATTTTTCATGATTTTTGACTAGCCGATGACAAATTTATATTGAATCGTTTGTCACCCGAAAGCAGTAGATCCTAAACTTTCATTTAATATAAATAACTGAAAATACTTGATTGTCTAATCTAATTGAAAAAAATGTCAGATAAACTTGCTCAAAAAAAACCGAGGAACGACTGTACGACTTTTCCTTCAAACTTTGGACTAGCTTTGTCGCTCTTCTTTGGACTCTTTCCATAATGCTTATGTCAGCTTTCGTTAAAGAGTTCTAAATACTTATATAATATTCAAGATGCGGTCTGACAAGTCCAAAAATTGGTTATGTATTCTATAACTCTCTATCTCAATATATCTAATTTTTAATTTTACTATTTTTATGTTTTTTAGCTTATTTTATTTTCTAATCTGAAGGAGCTCTAGCTTGGTATAATATCCAGAGAAAAAATGATTATTTGTATCCCGTACCAGGATACACTAGAAGACGCCAAAAAAATAAAAATATTTATTTGGGTTTTTTTAATTAAATTGTTCAATTTACAATAAAAAAAATATTTTTTTGAATCAATTTTATTAATAATATTAATTTCTACTGAATAAATTACATTACGTTTAGATTAGATATTGTAATAATTTATTTTTTATACAATTTTTGGTAAATTTTATTAAATTTGCTTTTGAAAAATATTAAGGGTAAAAATTATTTTTTGTTTGAAATTGAAAAAAATATTTGAATCATAGCACTTTTTCGATGCTTTTTCAACAGAAATTATATCAATTACAAATAAAAATCTTAGATTTTCCTAAGATAATTTGTTAAGATCCTAAAAGAAACTCAAATAAATCCTAGATGCTGCATTTTCCTAAATTTTTCTTAAGCTTTCTAATAAAAATTTCTCATGAGAACCAAAATCTAATATTTAAAAAATTTTCTTAGTTATTTTAATGTGCTGCGATGGCCGAGTGGTTAAGGCGACAGACTTGAAATCTGTTGGGTTATTCCCGCACAGGTTCAAATCCTGTTCGCAGCGAATTTTTTCTTCAAAAATAAATTAAAGAATACTTACCTAATTTGTCAATTAAAAGTTGAGCTTTTTCTACAGCTCTTGAGCACACTACAACTGCTTGGAAGCGAACATTAGCCTCATCATTTTTCATATCTCTGATTAGTTCTTCGACCTCGGCCAGTGTCCATCTATTACTTGTTTGCCACTTGTGTCTCCATTCTGTTCCAAAATTATTAAAAATTTTAACAAAAAATTGTAAGACAACGTTACCTTGGACTATCTTTGCCACTGTAAAATTAGACTTTAAAGCTTTTCTTAGCTCTGTGTCGGGTGTTACATTTGGCAACAAGTGCCAAAAATTGTCCGTTTCTGTGATATCACTCGGTTTGTTCATTTTATACTTAATAAATAATTTAAGATGCATCAATGTGTGTAAATTAATCTTATTTTAATAATTTAAAAATTGCTTTTTTTAATTGCATGATCAATTAAAAGAACAATCAGTAAATAATATATTTAATTAGTTTATTTAGTTAAGCGTAGCATTTAAGCATGTTCGAACAAAATTTAAGATTTAAGAGCTAAAATTTTGACCAGAAATGTCAAAATAAAAGCTAGAAATTTTTTGAATCAGAATCCTTTTAATAATTTATTAATTTTTTAAATCAAATCTGATAAGCAATAAATATCAAATGAGTCAAGTTTATCTTAATAAAAGTCTGTTTCTAATTATCTGGCTGGAACGACACATTCTGAAAAAAATTTTTCTTGAATAAAATTTAAAAAAGTTTTGGTTCAAGACCAAGGAAAAAAAAAATTTTTTTATTAAAATGACAGAAAAATTTTGACAAGATTTACCAACAATTCTCGGTTTTCTTTAAAAATTATTTTGACTCTCTGCAACACTGCACATGATTAAGAGTGAGGCACTAAAGGGTAGAAACGGGTGAAGACAAAGTTTCCGTAATTTTTTCAAAAGGTCATAACTCTTTCATTTTAAAAGAATGATGTTGGAAAGAGGATTTAAAGCTTTGCAAAGTTTATTCATAAGCATTCATCTGCTATTACCATTTATTCGAATTTTGTCAATCCAACACCTTCCATTAGAGTGTGTATTGATGTTAGGCTGACTTAACGCAGACATTTTAATATCGTGAGCTTCAATTGATGAAGTGTTTTTTTTTCCCAACCATTCTCGTAGGCTTTCTCTTTCAATTTTGACTAAAAATCTTCAATAGGTCTAGCTTCAGGCAAATTTGCAGGATTATGCATCTTGTCGACATGATCCATTGAATTTTCGATCAGAAAGTCCAATGACGCTCCTGCAGATCAGAGCCCGCCAAGTCGGGCCAGGATATAAAATTTTTTTCTGAATAATATTCATTGATGAAGGGAAGCAATCTTCTGCTCAGGCATTCATCTTGGTAAACGAATGTCCCCGAGGATTTCATTTTTAATCAATATAGTTTTATATGCAAAATTGAGTATTTTATATGATCAGACAAAATTTGGTAGAAAAAGCTCATTTCATCTAAAAGCAATTACATTTTATTCACAAAAACCCCATTTTTTGAACCAAATGCCTGGTTGTCTGAATTTTGATTGCTTTATATATAAGCAATCAAAATTTTATATATATATATATATATATATATCTATAATCAAATTTAACAGAATGGCCTCTGTTATCTATCAAGATTTGTGTCTAAACAAACCAACTGTGGAGAATCAATTAAAGTCATTCAATCAGGACATTGTTCTTTTGGAATCTCTTTTTACCTTAGAAATAAGTTCTTTAAATTCTAATCTTGAAGCTCTCAAGAAGGGTCTCAAATTACAGTTTAAGCAAGAGAATGGGCTAACTGACTCCGTTAAACTTTACTTAAAAAATATTAACGACAACAAGTACTTTACGCTACTTATTAATTTAACGAAGTCATTTGGCAGTTCCAGTGGAAAAAATATTGACGATTAATTTTTTTTTACCTTTTTTTTGGTAAACGATCAAAATAGAGAAATAAATTTTTAGAGAATAGCTAAATAAGAGAAAAATTTATAGAGAAAAAAATGTGTCAATTAATTAGAGAATATTTTTATTAGAGATAAAAAAAATGAATAGAGAAAAAAATGTGTCAATTAATTAGAGAATATTTTTATTGGAGAAAAAAATTTACCGAAAAAAAATTACAAAATTTTTATTGAAAAAAAAATAGAAAAAGTCTGATAAACTGATTATTTAATTAATATTCCATCAATAAAATTGAAAATCCAGTAAGGAACAGCTCTAAATTTTCTGTATATTTATTTATATTAAAAATATTGTCTGTGCTTTTCTCTATATATTTTCTCTATATTTTTTTCCCTAATTTTTTTTTCTCTATTATACAAATTCTCTAATTTTCCTTTCTCTATTTTATGATTTCTCTAAACTTGTCTTGACTCTAATTAATTTCTCTAATTTTTTTTTTCTCTATTTTGATAGTTCACCTTTTTTTTATATGTTTAACTTTTTTCTATACTCCTTTTCCTTCAATGGAGGTTAATTTGACAATTAATAAATAAATATAAGAAGTTATTCTTTATCTGAATAAAATTAATTCCGGAACCAACATTACAACATTACTTTTTCTATTTAGCTTAATTGGACACCCGTTAGTTCATAGGAAAAAAAATTGTGGGAATGTAACACTAGAAGCAACTTACTGTGAAAGAGATTTAGATTTAGATTGAGATTCATGAATTGAGTGCATTAGAAAAAGTAGATGATGACTTTGAGAGATACAGTTTATGAGATGAGATTGGCGAAATGAAATTTACAAAATTAAGTGGAAGGAGAGTGAGATGAAGTCTGATTGAAATTTTTAAATTAGTAATAATAATAATAATAATAAAAAGCTACAGCAGAGCAATGCTACATCTGGCCTTGCTATGGTAGCTGTCTGATTTTAAAATATGTCTTAAAAAGATTATGAAAAAAATAATTATTTTTGTTTCAAAAAGATATCTAGTTTGTTTTGAATTCATTTTTAGATTTTGCATTTACAACCTCTATCGGTAGTAATTATATTTGGGAAGTTTAAACTAACTAGAGACCCATTGTCTAAATCTAGAACAAAGTCCTGCTCAGATAATAAGTGCCCAAAGCATCATATTTTAAAAAGAGAGATCTCCAGTCAAGTTAAGAACTTCACTTGCTGTGACTGCCAGTCGTGTTTTGTTTTTGAATAGAGTGGCTCTAAATTGAAATAGATTGCCTGAGAGCAGAGTTGCATAAAAGTCACAAGTCAAGTGCTAGTCAGGTCTTTGTCTTGTTTCAAAAATATAAAAATTACAAGTCATTAATTTTTTTATATCTTGTTTTTATCTTGTTTAATTTATTTCTAAAATTTTTTAAGCACAATTTTTTTTTATTTTTAATTAAATAACTTCACCTAAAAAGAATATGGCAATTATGTGAATTGTTTTAAAAATCATGTTTCAATATTTACATTGACAAAGAAATTTAAACAAATAATTTTATTTTTTCTTGAATAAAAAATTTCAATACTTTTTTTTTATATATTTTAATTCTATTCTTAAAATAAGTAAAATCTTGACTTTTTTTTTTTTTAATTTTTGAAACAAGTCAAAGTCAAGACTTGTTATTTTTAAAAAATATATTTTCAAGTCCAAGTCATACTTTGACTGTGCTTAAAAAATTTTAGAAATAAATTAAACAAGATAAAAAAAATAAAAAATCAAGATATAAAAAAATAAATGACTTGTAATTTCTATATTTTTGACTAGTTAAGACTTTTTTTCCTGACTTTTATACAAGTCTGCCTGAGAGCATAGTAATTTCCAAGTCAAACGAAAGTTTCAAGGCGGCTTTCGATAAATTCAATCAAAATGACTGCTCCAGTACCACATTTCCACAAAGTGATTGACTCAGACATTCAGCTTTCTTAACTTTTTCACTATTCTGTGGATATTATTTTTTGGAATAAAAAGATTCAAAAAGAATATATAATAAAATTAATTTGTGCCATTTTTTATACAACAGCCTTTGGTTAAAGGTAATAAAAAAGAGAAAAAAAAATTTTCACATATATTTTAAAAATGATAATTTATTTTATAAAAACTCAATAAATCATTTGAGTTTGTATAAATTTCTAATAGCCTGAATATTTTTTTTCGATAAAAACTGGCTATAAATGAACAATATCCAAAATTTTTTTCCCATTTCATTTTTATTTTTAGCATAAATCTAAGTATAAATTATCAAAGCATATATTTTTTTAATATCATCATATTTTATGATTCATGAAAGCAAGAGGTCTTAACTTTTCTATTTTTTAATCGATACTTACATTGTCTATTAATTCTGGATATTTTTTCCATTTTTTCAGACCTTTTACAGGTTTCTCGGGCTTCCCGGTCTCGACCATCTTTACACCATTGAGCCATGCCGTAAACTCGGCCGGGTACACACATTGATACATTTTTGTGAATGTTTTTCCGTTTTCTAGATAAATTTTTTCCTTGTCTTTACTAAAAATGTGCTTGGAATGTCCACCGATTATTTCGTTGGTGTAAGCCTGGTCAGTTTTTAGCAAAGTTTTGTCAGACAGGTTTTTGTCGTGCATTTTAGAAGTGTAATTTTTTGGCGACTGAACGCGGCTGGGTTCGATTTGAATGCTGCTTGCCGTTTTGTTATAACTAGGGTCCGGTTTTTTCAAGTTTTCTAACTCTATCCGCTTTAAGCCCTGTGGCAGCCGGTACAGTGGCGTTCTAACTTCCTTTTTTTCCTCACCTTTTTCATCTACCATACTCGTTTGACTTAAACTTTAAAAATTTTACTAAATAAAGGTAAATCAATTATTGTTGTAAAATTTTTTAAATATCGATTTGTGTTACAGAGATCTTTTTTTTGTTATTTAATTATTTGACGATATGTGACATTAAATAAATGATTTTTTTTCTATAAAGTTTTAATTTTTTCAATTTTTTCAATTTTATTTTACTCGATTTATAAACAAATTAAGAAATTTTTAAATTTGTACAATTTTTTATTTTTATGAGGAAAAAATGTATCCGTCTAGTAAAAAATAGGTAATAAAACTTTTTATACAAAAATTTATTTAAACCTAGTAAAAAAATTCTAATTAATTTAAATAACTCAACAAAGGTATGATTATTTTTAAGAGAATTTTTACATTTTTATTAAAAAATAACTATAGTAAACCGGTCTAATGTGGCATGTTGAAGTTTATGATCAAAACTCTATTTCAAATCGCTCATTTTATATTTAATAATAAATTTCCTGAAGATTTAGGTAGAATTTTATAAAATTCTTGATGTAACATTGATTAACATAGTTTGTTAAATTAAAATTTCAAAAAAAAAAAAAATTAAATTAATAGTTTGTTCAAAATTAACTGAAATGATCGATTATTTTTGATTTTTTAGTAAAGTTAATAATGCAAATAAATAAATTTTTTTCTAAACATAAAATATCATTTGGTTTTTTAATTTTATTATCTTTGCGAAGTTAAGTTTTTTGTCTTTCGAATTTGGTACTCTTTTTAATTCTAAAAATCGATTATTAATCCATTTATTTTATGATCAACTTAAAAAAATTTTTGAGACTGTAGCATAATATGTTAATTCATTACCAATAAAAAAAAATCATTTCGTTAATTTAAGAAATTATTATGCTTACTTTTTAATTGAGCATTTGATCATAAACTTCAACATGCCTCTAAAATGTGGTGACCTATTTTTTTTTATTGCTGATTTGGGGTTCTGACCACCTGAAAACTTCGAAAATGCTCACCGAATTTACCCCAATTTTTATTCTCACCATATTACCTCAGTCATGCAATTATGTGAGGGGTTAAAGGGTTAATAGTATTAAGTTTTCTCACTACATTAGCCTAAAATTCACTAAATAACCCAAGTGCATATAAAAGCTCATTTTTTAAAAAGAATATTTATTTACTACAAAAAACAACGAATTTTAACAGATTTTCGATTTAAATTTAAAATAATTTAGATAAATAATTAAAAATAATTTAAGTCTATCGATTTTGTATGTTTGATTTTGTACATAAATTAACATGAATTGCATTTATATTCATTATAACAGTTAAATTTAAACTTTTTCGGAAGACAATCGTAACATGACCAGCATTCACAGTTTTCACAAGCCAACCATTTATTAGAATTTTCTTAATATTCTTCTATTTGTATTTGGCAAACATAAAAAAAAATTTGTTTTTTTTTTTTTTTTGCTTTTGGGTTAATTTTTCATTTTTTTCAAAATTAATTTTTCAAAATAATTTTCGTTTTATGTATTGCAATTAAATTTTTTCAGAAATAGGCTTTTATAAGCTATCTTAATCTCAAATTGTCTTCAAAGGTTAATCGTGTGAAAAATTAGAGAATTTGGGGGAGATTTGGTGAATATGGGGGAGAAATGGTGTAACCAAATTAACCATACTTACCCCCTTTTTTACATAATCAGCCAGTTCGATGAAAAAAAAACATTCCTCAATAAAAAAATTTTTTTATGATCATGGTCATTTTTGAAAACCAAAAAGCTAAAATGGGGATTAGAATTTGAAGCTAATTCATGCTTATATCAACGTTGTTCAAATTACTAATTTGACTAAAATTCAAGTTATCCCACTAATTACCCTTTTGAGACCGATTTCTAATCAGCTGAGAAATTTCCGGAGTCGGACGATTCATAACTAGATAAAGCTTGAAAAGATCTACAAGAATAAAACGGGGTTTACATACTTTTATTTTACAGGTATCGAGATATTTGAAGGGTCCAAAAGTTTTCACCAAATTAACTTATAATTAGGTTTACAAAATTTTTTTATAAAAAAAAATCCAATATTTAATATAATTAAATTAGCAATCAAACATTTGAAAAAATACAAAATTCTAAGACTTACTTAATTTGATTTTTTATTAAATATAATTAAATTAAATTTTAATTTTTTATTTCGTAAAAAATAGTAATTTTTTAGTAAAAATGTATAAAATGTTTAAATCTAGTTAAGTTTTTTTCAAAGTACGTAAATTAACGTAAATTATAGTAAAATCGCTTTATTGTAGCACCACTTTTAGAAGTGAGTACACACAATTTTTAAGCTTTTTAAGACTTATTAAGATATATACTAAAGCATGTTTACTGTAGCGCTAAGCTATTAATTAATTTAAATTAAAGTTTCAAATCAAATAGACTTTTGTTTTGGCATATATAAGAAAAGGTCATAGATACTTAATTTTAAGTAATTCAAAAAAAAAATTTAGTTTCTATGATTTCTATGATTAAAATCTATGATTTTTATGATTAAATTCAAGTTTTTAATTTGTTTTTTTTTTCATTTTGTTCTAATATTATTCATGACTTTAGATAAATACTTGAGATCAGAAATTCATCTTAATTAAAGGAAATCTTAAACTTTTAGATTAAAATAAATTGTAAAATTTGAGATTTATACTTAAAAAAAAACTCTCTTTATTAAATTTATTTGGGCCAATATTGGATTATTTTTCGGCTGAAACTTTTTCAATCTTTCAAAGCTAAGCTGTTCTATTCAAAAAAAAAATCAAAATTATCGAATTAAGTTAATTTTGCAAGCATTTCTTAACTAAAATCAAACTTTTACATTGAAATTAAAAAAATTGGAATTTATTTCAAAAGCTGAAAAAAACATTTAATTTTTTTTAACATAATTTGCATGATGATCGACAACGCCAACTAAATTAATTTTTTAAAGCTTTTAAAATGTTGAAAAAAAGCACATTAAATTTTATATGCAATGTGCTTTATTCAATAATATTTTTTTTCATTTATTCTCTACTTTATTACAAATATCTACATTAGGACAAGACACTCACTTCTTCTTCACCATCTTTAAGTTTTTTTCTAAATTGCATATTGAATTGAAAACGACTTATCATTATTTTTAAATTTATGCATAAAAATTTTCCTATGATCAAAACAGTTTTTCTATCTGTGGGACTAAAGAATTTTAAAGTTAATTTCGCATAAAATTTATCCATTCTAATTTCAAAAAAATCTCTTAATTTAAAAAACGTCCCAATAATGCTGAGCTTGATGATTAAGAAACTAGCGACTGACAAAGTAGATTTTTTTTCTAATGATTAGTTTATTAGTTTAAATGTAGAGAGCCTAAGTAAATAATAAAGTAAAACAATTAAAATAAAATGTTAAAGAGAATAGATAAATAGCAAAAAGTAATGACAAACACTACGTGTTTAATTATTGCACGCATCAAGTAGTGAAGAAGAAATAACAAGGAAGCAATGTCTAATATATCTTTTAATGTTGAGTGGAAAATATCTTAAACTTATATTACTTTTAAGAAAAAAATTTGAATAATTCAAGATTTTTTAAGAAAGTTTTGAAATGAGTTTATAATTTTTTTTTTAATCTAGAGATAATTTAATTGATCAGAAAATATTAAATAAAAATAAAAAATAAAACATTTTTAATATTTTCATTGTAAAATAAAAATTTTAATTAAATCATAAAAGCAGAAATGTGTAATTTAAAAAAAGGAAATTTTTTTAGATAATAAAAGACCCTAATTAAATATTATTTCTCGTTTATCTTCTTTAAAATATTCAATTCGTATACCAGAAATGTTTCAAAATAAAAATTTAAATTCGAGGAAAAAATCCTTAGTTTCTTTGATATTCTGTCTTATCTCTTACAGCACAACTTATTATCAGATTCTCAGCATGGTTTTATGTCGCAGAGATCTTGCTCTACGAATTTTTTAGAGTCATTAGACTTTGTTACGTTAGGTCTTAGTAAAGGATTAGCCATTGACATTATCTATACCGATTTTCGAAAGCTTTTGACAGGGTTTCACACAGAATGTTAATTTCTAAACTCAAAGCTTTTGGTTTTACTGGATTAATAATTGACTGGATAGTGGATTTTCTTTCAAATAGAAAGCAGAGAGTTGTTTTAGGTTCATCAATGTCTAAATGGTTGGAAGTTACTAGTGGAGTCCTACAAGGGTCAGTCTTAGGACCGTTTCTTTTTTGATATTTATTAATGATCTTTCAAATGTTGTAAAAAATAAATGTGAAAAATATGCTGATGATACAAAGATATTTTCAATTGTTAAAAATGTAAAAGACTTCAAAACAAAGATCATGTTTCAAGCTGGTCACTTGATTTAAACATCGAAAAATGTCTTGTAATACATATTGGTTCAAAATATCCAAAATATGATTATACGATTTTTAATAAATATGGAACTATGAAACTATCTAAAACGACTCTAGAAAAGGATTTAGGTATCTATATTCAAGATGACCATAAATGGACAAACCAAGTCCGGTATTGTACAAATGGTGCAAATCGAATGCTAGGAATGATAGCAAAAAATTTCAGATATTTAAATACAGACTCTTTGAGAATGCTATACACAGCGCTTGTACGGCCACACTTAGAGTTTGTTATCGTCTGATAATTTCATAAAAATTATCAACAAATTTTTTCATGTGCTAGAAAGACAAAAAATAAACCATCAACACAATGAGCGAATGTGTTTTTTAATTTTAATTTTTCAAAAAGAAAATAATTTTGTTCTATTTGAACTGAATTTCTCAGCACCCAAAAGAGAAAATTTTTTTTAGATTAATTAAAAAATGTCATGTCTTTTTTTAACATGCGATGAGCTCAATATGATTTTACCCAACCAAACTCTATCTGAATATCTCAATTTCTATTTTGAATGACACTATCTGTCAAAAAAATGAAAAAATTTTCATTGCTAACTTTTTCATTCAAACTACCTGATGCTAAGACAACAAGTGCTAATTTTGTTAACAAGAAAACTTTAATAAAATAAAATAAAAATTGAGTTACCTTTGAGATGGATTTTTTTCTTGTCGAACTCTTTCTTTTTCTTCTAGCATCTTTTTCTTTTCGAATTCAGTGAAAGAGTCCTCGCCAAGTTCGAGTTCGTCAATGTTTCTCATATAGCGGCCAAATTTGCTTTCGACCAGGGCCTGCAATTTTTGCTTTCGCTTAGGGTCACTCACTTGCTTCATCACGATCCATCTGGCTGTGTTTTCGCTCAGCGAGTCGATCAAAAAGTCGTCCCAGTCATAATTTTCCACAAGCACTATTTTTTCTCTCAGCATCCTAGTCTTGGGCACTTGAACTTGTTCATTAATTTCGGTCAAAAAAAACCCAGCTATGTTCTCACTGGACTTTGTCGTGTTTGAATGGGACATCTTTTTCAAATCGCTTAGATCACCGTCCGACAGCGACATCTTTTTGTCGTCAACAAAATAACCAACAGACTTGAACTGAGCTTTTTTCCTCTTTTCCTCACTCTTTTCTCCATCTGCAATCGCCAGTTGACTCTTTTTTTCCCTCATTTGCTCGACCAGTTTGACCGAGTGCTCATTTCTTTTTCTATACTTCCATTTCTCGATCTTCAAGTCGTCACTGATGCGGCACTTGTCGTCGAATATTTGCTCGACGTACTTTTTGTTGTAGGGCAGAGTGAACGGCGCTTTTGACTTGACTACTTGCTCGTCAAAGCTGATGCCGTCGACTACAAAGTCGAGCACATTGGAGCTTATTTTTAGATCATCCGTATCGGTGTTCACCGACGGATCGTAGTACACTCTGGCCTTCACATTTTCATATGAATCGTCAGCTCCTTTGAAAAAGGCCTTTTTGCTGCCAGTTATCTTCAAGTAGTCGGCAGGGTCGACCAGTAGCTGGCCTTGTTCATTCATGTCTTTGAATTTAGGCTTTTTTGATTTCTTCCTACCGTTTTAAGACGCTTTGGATTCTAGTGAAAATGGTTGCCATGACAACCAACAAAAATCAGTGTAATTTATTATTGTTTTTTTTTGATTAGAATTTGAAAAGATGAATTTCGAATTCGATATAAACCCGCTATTGCCACATGAAGTAACCAAGTTCAATTCGAGCCTTAAAATAGTTCACCCGGAACTTTTAGCAACCGATGATCCTAGTCACTACCAATTGAGCAGGTTTGTCCGCAATTTTATTACTTACTTCTAGTAGAGTTTATAATAGATGATTGAATTGAAGAGAAATGAAGCAAAAAGTGGCTCACGTGATCGACAGAATGGGCGAGGCGTCGTCCAGGGCCCAGGGTCTACGAGAGGTGATCACAAGCTGCCGCAAACTAAATCTCAACGATCAGCACAGAATTTATTTGATGAAAGATCAAGCTGCGAACAAGTAAGACAAAAAAAGTGTCAATTCATTTTGTTTAAAAAAAAATTATTCTAGTGGTAAAGGCAGTGTGGTGGGGTTTTTAAAAGTTGGCGAAAAAAATTTATTTCTACATGACCATCATGGTCAAAGTCATGAAATAATGTCGTTGTGTGTTCTCGATTTTTATGTGTATGACAATCAGCAGCGAAGGGGCTATGGGCTCAAGTTGTTCAAAAAGATGCTCGAGATGGAAAGAGTGCTAGTGCAGCATTTGGCAATAGACTCGCCATCTGACAAAAGCATGAGGTTTCTAAAGAAACATTTTGATTTGAAGAGTCCGATAAATCAGACAAATAGTTATGTGGTGTTTAGTGGGTTTTTTGACCGGCCGAGTCTGCTCAACCGTTTTGGTCGGCGATTCAACTCGGCCCAAGTGTTCAATAACGAGCTTCCTCCTTTGGACAAGAGGATTGTTCGCAATGATACACTTGACAATATTTACAAGTATTTTATTTTTTGATTTAATCTAAATTTATTGTTTTTTTTAGTTCTAATAATTCCTGGTCCAGCCAGACTAATCAGGCAAGTAAATTCTTTCAGAACAAATCGGCCAATTTAGTAGATGAGAGGAATAGAAATATTTTTAAAAGTAAGTCTTATTTAATTAGATAAAAAAGTCACAAAACTAGAATTTTTTTTTATTTTTAAAATAATTAATTTGAGACAAAGTAAAGAATTTCAAATAAAAAGAAGGATTTTTTTTAATGAATTTTTTTAAGGAAATTTTTTGATTATTATTTCAGTAATTTTTTAATAAGAATAAAAAAAATCATAACCCGACAAATTAATAAAAGGGCCTTTACTTTTTTTGAATTTATTTATTTCATATAGAACAAATTAAGCGTCAATCAATAATGTCTATTGACTCTAAAAGCTTAAAAGTTTCCCTATTTCTGTAATTTTCCTTGTATAGCGCAAGGTGCTACCATAAGCGCCGTCTAAATAGGCCCTTATATTTTCATAATTACAGTACTAATAAATTTATGTTCAATTTCGTTAATTACCAAAAATCCACATATGGTAGCACTTGTCTTTTTTTAGGTCATACAAGATTTTTAAATCATATAAAAATTGCATATTTAAAAAAAAAAAATACTATTGAGTAAATTTATTTTAGTGTTAAAAAAGGAATTTTATTTACATAAACAAATACTAGCCTTTAAAAACATGTCTGCCTTTATTTAGTAATATTCTTTAATTTTTAAGAAACTCTAAAGAGCTCTAAATTGTTTATTTAAAGTGACGATTTAAAATCGAATAAAATATCCAAAATCTTTAATTTATTTCGCCGAGCATTAAGTAAAAATTCTCAATTATTAACATTAAATTAAATATTAAATTAAAAATATTATTAATACAAATCTTTACATATACTTTTACTTAAAAAATGAGAAAATTTAAGAGAACGTGCCTCAGGCTTGATCTTTGACACTTTTTGATTCATTTACAGTGGCGCTCCGGATTTAGTAATTTACGATAATTTTAGTAAATATACCGAATATACGTAAATTTAGTAAATTTACTAGATTTTACTAGATGGTAAATGTCATCAATTTAAAAGTAAAAAATGGTTAATTAAAATTTTAAATTAAATTAAAAAAAAAAATTTATTTACATTTTTTTATGTTAAAAGAAATAGTTTTAATGCTTTTAGTGAAAATTCATTAAAAATGGGTTTTCACTTTAAAGGATTTTAAAATATTATTTAAAATTTAAAGGATTTTGATTATTATTTCAGTAATTTTTTAATAAGAAAAAAAAAAATCATCACCCGACAAATTAATAAAAGGGCCTTTAATTAAATATGTAATAGTAGAATAACAAAATGAGTAATAGTAGAAGTAGTAGTAGTAGTAATAAGAACTGCAGTATACACTAACACTAACAATACACTAACACCAAACAGCGATTAGCTCAAGTTGAGCTGTGGCAGTCTTTCTTCGCTTTCTCTTCACCATACCAAACATTTCTTTATCAATACCCCATTTGAAGCTGTTGACTGTTTCAGCATTAACCATATTTTATGGCAAATCATTCCACCTTGACACAATTCTGTTCGTTAAAAAATTATACCTATATGAGCCGCGTTTACTAATTTCTCTAACAAGCTTCATGTTATGCTCTCCTCTAAGATTGATTTTCAAACTTTTTGCAAAGTTCATTCCATTCAACAAGTTGATTTTCTCATGGCCGTTGACTATTGTAAACATTTGAATTAAATCTCCTCTTGTTCTGCGCTCTTCAAAGTTAATTAGTTCTAGCGTTTTGAGCCTATCTTAGTATGAGTTCTTCCTTAACACTGGAAGCTCCAAAACGAGTCAAAATGACTTGTTTTAATGGAACCTAATGGATAAAAATGTGTAATAATTTATTATTTGGATAAATTTATTCAAAACTTAATTTTAATTGTGTAAAAATAAAAATTTGGCTAAACAAAGTATCTGGCAAAAATTTTATCTTCTAAGAATTCATTCCTTTTTGAACCAATTTTTCGTCTTTCATGTAAAATACGCAAACTATAATTTTTGCCTTTTTTAAATTTGCTTATCTTCGTTCAAGTATTAGTTTTTGAGTCAGTTTTTTTAAGATTTGTATACTTTTTATAAATTTTTTATGACTCATCCATTGATTTTGTAGATAAATTCAAAATTTTAATTAAAAAACGAGTCAAAGCGACTCTTTTTGGTGCTTCTAGTAGTATATACTTGATTTTGTCGAAGGAAAATTTTTATTTTTAAATTTAGATAGTTATTCATATTTTTATTCTGAAAAAAAAAATTATGCTAAAAATGACAAAATATAGCAAAAAAATGACTAAGAATTTAGCGAACGAAAATCGAAAAAAAGTCATTTCGACTCGATGGTGCTTCTAGTGTTAAATATTTGACCAATTTCATTGCACGTTTCTGAACTTTCTCAATCATATTTATTCTTTCTTTGGTTGAAGGATGCCACATACAAACGGCATATTCAAGATGAGGTCTGACAAGTCCGCACGAATGAATACCTAATTTGACCTAAAATTCTGTTAGCTTTTGCTGCCGCTGCTGAACATTGTTTGCTCCACTTAAGATCATTCGACACCAAAAAAGAATGTTCAAAAGTTTGACATCTAAAAAAAATAAGTTCCAGTAGACAAAATTTAACCAAATTTTGTACAGTTATTTATTATCATCTAATATTAAAAAAAAATTAAATTTAAAGTTATTACTATGTTAATTAACCGAAATAGGCCACCTGGAGAACCTTTATCTAAAAATGACAATTGTCCTCGAAAGTTTTGAAAGTAAATATATATGTTTAGTAGTTTATACTAAAGAGCAAAAAAGACTGATTAAAATGAGCCCCTGATCATTTTTCAATGACTTTTGTATCAAAAGTTATCTTAAATAAGACACTGAAATTTGCCTTTTTTAATTTCTTCAAAATTATTTGAAAGCCAAACACTTTTTGTTATATCTAGCGAATGAAATCCCAAATGTTTTGAAATTTTTCAATAATTAATAACAAAAATAAAGGTAAGAATAAGCTTTAGAGTTAGTATGAATATAAAATAATTTTTGATTAATTTTATCGCTATTATCAAAAAGCTTTAATACTTGAACATATTTATTTTACTTGTCAAACTTTTGAACATTCTTTTTTGAACGCCCGCTATATTGCTTCGTATTTTGATACATTTAGTTCGGTAGACCACGTCTTTGTCCAACTGTTTAAAACACTCAAATCGTCTTGTAGCTAAATTGATCCCATTTGAACTTTACTTCAAATCCCTAGAATCTTTAAATCGTCTGCGTAAGAGAGACTCGGACTTTGAATCAACTCTAATAGGTCGTTTATGTACAAAACGAACAAAATGGGACCCAAGACCGATCCCTGTGGATCACCACTTGAAACTTCCTCCCGCTCTGATGTTTCATTACCAAGGACTATTCTTTGTGTTCTCCCTACAAGAAATGATTTTATTCATTCGAACGGCTCCTCGACTATACCATACCCTCTCAATTTAACCAGCAATTTTCTATGTAAATGATGTCAACGAAATTTCTGTTTTCGATTTCGTATTTTATTTTATCAATAAACTCTAATAAGTTCGTTGTACACTATTTTCCGGATATAAAACCATGTTGTTTTTCGTTTATCAATTTATTACTGATTAAGGAGTTAATGATCTCGTCTCTTAAGATATTTTCCATTATTTTACCAACTATTGAGGTTAATGAAACGGGTCTATTGTTGGTTAACTCAACTTTTTAGCAACCTTTATGCAATGGGGATACATTTGCTAACTTCCATTTTTCGGGTAAAATACCATCTGAATATGATTTGATAAAATTGTAAATTTACGTTTTTTACTTTTTATAAATTTACGTAAATTTACAATATTTTACGTAAAATTCGGTAAATTTACTATTTTTTACGTAAATTATCGTAAATTACTAAACTCGAAACACCACTGTATGTAAAAATAATAAAAGGAAAATAAATGAAAAAATTGAATAATAAAAAAAAGTCTTTGTTCAAAATTAGTGTGTTTATATTTTCTCACTAGATCAAGATTTCTTTTTTAAAACACTAAATAATTCTTTCATATTAAATTCGAGTCTTGTAATCATATTTAGACTCCACATTTATTTATAATTCCTTGTTAAATTACACATGAGATATTTCTCTAAAATTTTTTTATGTCTCTTCATTATTTTCTGAGTTGAATTTTTAATCTAAAAATATATTAACTTTTTTCTAAAAGTCTCAAAAAAGAAGGCAATAAAAAGTAATGATTTTTATTTACAAATACTAAAAATTTCTGTTTAAAAAATAAACATTATAAGTCAAGTCAAGTTTTTTTAGTTAAGAAAAAAAATAACTTTTGTCTTAAAGCATATAAAGTAAAAAAAAATTATTATAATTTGTGAAAAACTTTATTGATTTTCGATGAGCTTAAGAAAAGTTAAATTTTAAAAAATTAATCATCTTTTATATTTGAAAATAAGATGAGCCTGAAATAAAGCAAAATAGGTATGATTCGTTTATGGAGGCCAATTTTGTCAATCGACACAAGTATGATCCATTTCCGAGCCTGAATCCATTCAATAATCGAACTAATGTAAATACGAAACCATTCCAGTCTAGTGAAAAACAAACACAAAATCAAACAAATTCAAACAACCCGTTTCCGAGCTTGAACGGGGTCAAGCCGAATATTCCTCCCGATCTCTACACCAATCAGTTTTATATGAATAGCAAATTCAGGCGCACTAAGTTATGGTAAAAGAGTATTAGTAAATATTCTACTTTATTATTTTGGATATACCAGTGTTTTTGAAATTAAAAAAAACGAGCAAATATTTTTTATTTTTTCGATATGAATTAAATAAACTTTAACTCTAAAATAATTTGAATTTAAAGTTATTGTTTTACCTTAATTGAAATTCTGCTATTGCAAGAATAAAAGTCAGAGTAAAAAAAGTTCATAGCTTCATAGATAGATCATCTCTCTAAAATTATCTATATATTTATCAAAAAAACATTTTGAGAAAATTGACGTTTGTTTGATTCATTTTAACAAAAAATCAATTGATAAAAAATGAAAAATAGAGCGTAGATAGTTTTCTAAATCACAAATATTTTCTTAAAAATCGTCATATCACAAACCTAAAGTTAAAATTTATAAAAAAACTAACTACCAAGTTTTTCATGCTTGCAATATTAACTAAAATTATTTTTTTATTTGAAACTGAAAAAAGTATTTAAAAAATCGCATTTTTTCAATGTTCTTTCAACATTGGATACATTTTGCCATTCAAACACAAAAAATTAAACCAAATATTTTTTAAATAATTTATATTATTAATTTATTAATAATAAAATTGCTTTGCTCCAGATAAAAATTGCTCCAAACTTCACTCTCTCTATTAAGACCCAATTTGTTATTTTATTTCTTTTTTCTTTGTTCAATAACTGGAATCCATTATTAACTTTTTTTTCATGCAAAAAAAATAAAAAAAAGGGTTCTCCGAATTTTGAGTGATAAATTTAAAAAAAAAGCATTTAAGACAAATAATCGGACAGTACAAAATATGTGATAATTTAAGTTCAACTAATTTAAAATGGAGATTTGAAATTTGTTTGGAAAAAGACTTTTATTATAAATTGAATTGTAGTTTAATTTAGTAGAACTATAACTTAAATTAATAAAAAATGAAAAATTCGAAAATAAACAACGACTTCGAAGTCAAAGACAAAAAAAAAAGGAAAAGAATAAGAAAAAAAAAAAGTTCTCAATCAAGAATAATTGAGACAGATGGGCTTCCTATTCAACAAGGACATCACTCTAGCCAACTAGCTCCAAACGTTGGATGCACAAAACCAAAAAATGACTTGCAAGAACTGACAAAACTGCCTCAAGAGCGTGACAATCAACTCAAATTTTTAGATGACCAGTTCAACATACTTGCACAAGAACGCACACAGCTGGCTCAAGAACGTACACAACTGGCCCAAGAACGCGCCAATCATCTCAAATTTTTAGATGACCAGTTCAGCATACTTGCACAAGAACGCACACAGCTGGCTCAAGAACGCACACAACTGGCCCAAGAACGCACACAACTGGCCCAAGAACGCACACAACTGGCCCAAGAACGCGCCAATCAATTCAAATTTTTAGATGACCAGTTGAACATACTTGCACAAGAACGGAATCAACTTGGCCAGAAGCGTGCCAATCAATTGAAAGATGAGCACAGTACTCATCCTGTTGCTTTTCATGTTTCGGGAAATTACTCAACTGATGTCCAGCCAACGTTCAATTTTCCTGAAATTGGAAAAGAGCTACCAATTCTAAGATCTCCACTGAATTTTTCTAACAATGGTAAGCAATTTAACATACAGGAAAAGAAATTGATCCTTATTTTTCTTACTTTGCTTTTAAAGATTAATTTTAAATAATATTATTTTAATTTTTTTCAAATAAATTTTTTTTCAAATATTTAATATTTTTTTTAAAATAATTTAGCATATTGAGTTTCCTCCATTTAAAAAAAGACTTTATTTTAGTTGATAATCTAAGCAAAGAGAACCTGAAATCCTAAAAAAAATTAATTTAATTTATAAGTTGATTACTTTTGACTGAGACAATATTGTTAGCAATCCAAAGTATTTTTCTGGGGATCATTAGCAACTTGATCTTAAAATATTTCGAAACTTGAAGATGAATCAATCGTTATTTAAATTTATTTTTTCAAAAAATAAGTAAATTAAAATTTTGTAAGAGTTAGATTAGTAGAAAATGTAAAAATTTTAAAAAATAAAAAATATATTGAATTCTCTAGCCTATTATGTAATTGCTACCTTACCATTTCTTTTTTTTGCTAAAGCTTCAACGATTTAAACATGTGCCACGTGTCTCTATTTCAATAAGTCTTATTCATTTTCTTTTCATTTTATTTAAATTATTCAAGTTTTTTTTTTTATTTTATATTTTATTTTGAAAACAAATAAATATATAAAAATACCATTAAACAGCTAACTAGTTGATCCATCATCCTAAATTTTATTTAAAACCCTCTTAGATTGAAGACTTCATTGTTTTATTGTCCTATGAAATCAAAATTGAAATTCTGAGAATTTCAATAATTATAAACGCTCCATGTCTTAAATATCTCAATATGGATCTGAATGAAGCAACATGGACAAAGGTCATTAACAAAACATTGTGAATAAAATAAAAGAATTTTTCAACTAGTTAAAAAACAAAATTTTACTTTTAAAAACTTTTTTATTAAAATTTAAAAAAAAATTCAACTATTTCAATTTAAAATTTAACTTTAATTGCATAGTTATATCATTTAAAATGTTTAATAGGGCTGCTAATAATCAATTGCAAAATATAAAAAATTAGTTTAAAATTTACAAGTCAAGACTTTCACTTTTTAAAAAAAATAAATTATGACAAAAAATTTATTTTTTATTTGATTAAATAAAAAATGATAAAATGAGATAAATTTTTTTTTTAAATTTTTAAAACAAGTCAAATTATGCCTGAGTATCCTGGCCAAACTGGACATAATATTTAGCTCGACTGTTGCTTAACAAAATTTAGACCAAGCTAAGCGACTTTAAAGCCAGTTACTGCGTCTGGAGCCTCTGACAGTGGAATCTGTGGGCACTAGGTTCTGGTACTTTGGCGACCTCAGGCTGTACGAGGAGAGAAAGCCGGAGTGCAGATCAATAGCAAAGTGGTGAAAAGATGAAAAAAAAATAAAGAAGGATGCGCTCGACCAGGTCGTCGAGGCGGTTGCTTGCAAGTTTCTTACAAGTTTCTTGCATCTTTCCTGAATAGTTTCTAGGTTAATTTTGTTCAGCATTTTACTATTCAAGAGGAGAGAATAACTGTTCTATGGGTTTTCGTTTGGATAGAGTCTATTGTTTTTTTATTAGATTCCCAGGTGCTTAAAAGATAAATTGGCTATTTCAGGATGAATCTGATAAGTGCTTTGTAGGTAATGAGCAGAAGTTTAGTTTTTAAACCCCATTTCTTACCTTTGAGATGCTTTAGCATATTTACTCTGGATTGAGCCCTATGTTTAAGGTTATAAATATTACTAATAAAAAAATTATTAGCTTCAATGGTTTTTTTTTATATCAGTAACGAGAATTAGGTATTCATTTATTTAATAGTATTTTTCAATTTGTTCACCTAATTCAATTTTGGTTCACCTTTACGAGAACAAAAAAAAGAGGTGAACTAATAGTTCAGAAAACCTGAGAACAAGAATTAGGTAAGAATTCGATTAGGTAAACCATGGTTCACCTAACCGACTAGACCAAGTTTTTCAGCGATTGAATATAAATTTTAATCTAAATGAATTATATATCTTTTTTTTTATTAAAGTTTATTTTTGATTTTTTTTCATATTCTTTTATTCTGAAGTATCTAGCTCGGTACAGATAAACAAATAAAAAAATTAATTATTTAAAAGTTAAAAAAAGAACTTTCAATATATTTTTCAAATTTCCACAATAAATTAAATTCATTCTATTTCACTAAAAAGTTTAATTTCAAATATGTAAATGGTTGCAATATTAACTTAAAATTATTTTTTTATTTGAAACTAAAATAAAAAATATTTGAAACATCCCATTTTTCGATGTTATTTTAACATTGGATACATTTTGTTATTCAAACACAAAAAATTAAACCATTTGAAGTGTAAAATGTTTGTCTGAAATTATTAAATTTAAATAATATTAGTTAATAGCAAAAAAACAAAAAGTTAATAATATATATAAAAATGGCCCATTTTTTGAAATGGGCCATCATTTATATTATATTGTAACCACATCGATTTGTCATATATTGACCAGTACAGTTGCATTTTACCATACCTAGACCACCACCAAATGATAATTCATTTACTGCTTGCCTCATACTTAAGCTTTATCTAGGTTTTAAATTTAGCTCAATTGAATAATCCTTTTCCAAGTCAAAGATGTTTCTTGCAGAAGATTATTAAACGCTTCAGCTGCACAAGCTAATTCAAATAAAGACTTTAAAAAAATTTAAAATAAATCAAAGTCAATGTCAAACATTCGACAGGCCAAGTTTCGATTTAGCTCTATTCATTTTGAGTGCTCGAAACAAAATGAATTTATTTAGATGATCTTGATAAACTAAAAGCAACTTGAATTCACCTTCCGGTAACGTTTGCATTTCGATTGAGCACGGCTTTTAAAATTACTAGAGAGAAAAAGCTTCAAAACTAGACCAGTGGTATTGCTTCATTTTTTAATCATAATACATTGCTCACATGTATTAATGAAAATTTTTATTAATTAATTTTACCAGTAAGTTTTTTTCTTAATATACTTACGATAATGTCAACTGTTGAGTTAAAATGATCTTCATTTCACTGTTTAATAATATATCGCGTGCTTCGTGTTCGATTTGATTGTGGATACGATAAATTGTTTTAAAAATTTGCTCGATAGGAACGAGAAATCTATAGTTTCTTGAGGGTTTTACAAAATTACTAGTTAAAAACAAAGCATAATTTTTTCCTATTTGTTTTAAATTTTTACTGGTAGACCAGTAAAATTAAAAATATGGACTTAGAATGTCTGGTTAAAGATTAATCAAAATTTCCGGATCCTTCATATCTTGGAAATAAAGATTTAAATTTTGAATTAGATGAATCAAAATTCTTGTTTTACTATTTCAAACTTTTCAGAAACATCAAATGATCAGTTCCAGTTTGGACAACTTTTCAAGGAGAAATAAGTTCTGTTAAATTCTAGTATTAGAATATTTCCTTTTCCATCGTAATTTTCTGGATATTGACATTTTTTCGTCCTAATTCTTTCTAGTTCGCTTTTTTTAGCTTTTCTTCCAATTTTTTCAATTTTATTTTCTGTGGCCGAAGCAGACTAATGAAATAAAATCTTTTTATGGTATTTAAGTTTAATATCGATAAATAGCTTCTAGTTCTTGAATTTTCTTATAAAAAATTAAGTTTTCTGCTTCTTTTCTTCTAAATTTATTTATTCTTCTTGATAAAATACAATTCATAAAATTCATAATTAATAATATATTGAAATCTTTATCAATAAGAGATTTTGATATATCGACATCATTAGCAAAGATAAGAAAAAGAAAATTTTCGTTTTCAGCTGTTAAGTTTCCTGGCTTTTTTGAGAAAGAATCAATGATAATAGGTGCGGAAGACTAATTCTTTTGCGAATTTAGTTGCTTAAGATTTTATTTATTTTTTTATCTGTATCCAGCCAATGCACCTTTAGATTAAAATTAAAAAAATATCGAAATAAATATAAATTCTAATTTAAATAAAAAAAAGGTAAAAAAATACGTTAAATTAATACGACTAAAATTTACTGCTAGAACAAGAAGAAAAGAAAAAATAATCGAAAAAATTATTAAAAAATATGAACTGTCTGAATAAAGCTTAGATTGGTTGAATAATTTTCTAAAAAATTTGAGAAACCTTAATTGGAAAATTCCAAGCCTTTTTATTAAGTGACGAGAAATATTAACGTGTCAAATTATACATATATAGTTTCTGATCAAAATTTTTACAATCGTCATCTTTTGCTCAACAAAAACTCCTCGAACTAATACGCATGTTGCTTCCAATTTCAAATGATTTACATAAAACGATCAATAAATTAAAAAAGTTGGTTAAGTGTGAAACTGAACAATTCAAAGAAAAAAAATTTTGTGGTGTTTGTTTAGTCGAATTGAGCACTGATAAAAAATGCGTATGATTCTCTTATATTGATATTCAGTCTCGATTAACAAGACTGATTAGGAATAAAATCAATAAAATTGAAAAATTTGTTCAAAATAGTAATCGATGTTTTAAAGACCTGACTGATGGTAAGCATTATTCTGATGGTAAAAAATCAATTAAATCCAATTAAATATTATGGTGTATACTGACGGTATAGCAGTATATAAGTCTAATTAAAAGCATTTTTTGCAAATCATTATAGGGTTGTGTGAATTGCCTTTAAGTCTTAGAGATTCAATAAAAAATAAACTCGTACTTACGGTATTTGGTTTGGATCAAAAAAACCAACATCAGACATTTTGTTTTCTAACCTGATCGAAGAAATTGAGACAATAAACAGCAATTGATTAAAATTTAATAGAATTTTTAGAGCATACAATTTTAGTATAAAAATGTATGGAATACTTTGTGATACACCAGCAAAATCTATTGTCTTGAATTTGAACCAATTTAAAGGTTAGTTTGGTTGTGCCTATTGTTTAAATCCAGGTTGAATCAAAAATTTACAAAAAAAAACATTTAATTAATTTTAAAAAAACTTAAAGAGACTATAAGAAAAGCTATTAAAAAATGACTTGCTCATAGAAAGATTATCCCCTGAGATCTAAAGAAACATTTGATTTACACTCTCAAATTGGCACAGAAAAACTACCTGAGAACGATAAAAAAGGAATAATTGCAATTTCAAAAAAACTGCGTTTACCAAATTCGATACCTTTCGATTACATGCATCACGTTGTCTTGGAATTTTTAAAATCAATTCTACATTTTGGATTTACTTGATCAGTGTACATTGTCTTGTCAATATTGACATTCATTGCAAAAACATTATTTTCTGCTCTTCGGCAAAAAATTTTTCTTTGACCAGGTTAACGACAAAAGCCAGTTTCGTCTACATTTAAAATATTTTGGGGCTTTTCTTCTAATTTTAGAATTTCAATTTTTGATTCCAAATGATCGTAAAAGTCATTAACAATATCTACTGTACTAGCTAATGCTCTATTTTTGCTAATATTTTAATATTTTAATATAAATTTAAATTTAACAAAAAAAAAACTAAAACCAAAACGAATTGCATTTGTATTCATTGTAAGCTGCGTTTTTGTATTTTTCTGGTAAGCATTCAAAAAAAAACCAACAATCACAGTTTTCGCATGTAAGTCATTTATTAGAATTTTTTTTATCTTCTTCAATTTGAATTATACATACGTTACATTTTATTATTTTTTTTCCATTTTTTTACTTTATTTTTTCGCTTTTTCTTTTTTTTCCTGTTCTCTTAAGTTCTTTTTTGCCTCTCTCTCAAGTCTTTTCTGTTCTTTTATTTCATCAGATTGCTTCTTTTTTTATTCTCTCTCCCTTTTTTCTCTTCCGCATCAATTTGCTTTTGTTTTTTTATTTTAAGCTCTTCTTCAATTCTTTCTCTTGCTTCAGCTTCTGTAATACTTTCAGCATATTTCCGTTTTACTTTATCCTTTTTAGTAGTCGCATTTTATGAATTATTTGTTTTTAGAAAGCTAAGAATTGAATTTTTTAAAGCTTCTTGATGTTCGTTTTGGTTAGTATTAATATGACCAAACAGTTGAGTTGAAACCTCACTAGTGGGTGAATTTGAAACATGAACAGACGGTTGAGCTGAAACCTCACTAGTGGGTGAATTTGAAACATCACTCGATGAATGGGATGAAACTTGAGGTGCCGTTTCAACATTCTGATTTGATTGTTCTTTAAACATTGAAATTTCATCATCTTCTAATTCAAAAGGGGACGTAATGAATAAATCAGAATTTTTAATGACTTTTCGATTAACAGAGTAGACTCCTTTACCTTCAAAGCCAGCAACTGCATGGGACCGTTTAAATGATATTTCTTTTAGCTTTCTAAATAAAGGCGGAAATTTTTCTTTGTCAAATATTTCTTTTCCAGAGCTTTTTGCATATTCAGCGACCAACTTTTTCCACTCTCTCTTCATATGCGCAAATACACCTACATCCAATGGTTGTAGTAAATGTGATGTGTGTGCTGGAAGACAAATAATTTCAATGTCGTTTTTTTCGCAAGGTTGATTATATCAATGTTTATGTGTGAATTATGGCCATCAAGAAGCTTTGGGCCTGCAATATTTTTAGCGTGCTTAATAAAAATAGTTTCAAACCATTCTTTAAATTGTGGTTTTTCCATCCAGCCGCTAGGTGATGTTGTATAATGACAATTATCTGGTACTCCAATGCTCCAAGAACGATTGGGTTTACTGCTTTGTATACAATCATTAAAGGTAAATAGTTTCCAGTAGCATCAATACACACCTGGTGAATAAAAAGTTACAAAAAGAATTTTGTAAAAAACATTTTGGACTAACTTGAACAGTGTACATTGTCTTGTCAATATTGACATTCAATGCAAAAACATTATTTTCTGCTCTTCGGCAAAATATTTTTCTTTGACCAGGTTAACGACAAAAGCCAGTTTCGTCTACATTTAAAATATTTTGGGGCTTTTCTTCTAATTTTAGAATTTCAATTTTTGATTCCAAATGATCGTAAAAGTCATTAACAACATCTACTGTACTAGCTATTGCTCTATTTTTGCTAATATTTTGTGCTAGTCGAAAGCTCATTCTGTGTTTCCAGCGATATTTGAACCTAAAAAAATCAATTAAAAATTTATTTTAAACTAAAAATTTAAATATACTTATGGCAGTATCCAATCATCGCCAGGTAAAACATCTTTGAATCTAGTTGGAACCCCTAAGTTAGCAGCAAACTCACTTACGATCGTTTTTAGGGAGCTTTTATTTAAACCCCAATCAGCAAGCGTCTCAACCATACCTACAAGTAACTCTTCTTCTTCTTCGGTAAAAGAAGTGGGCATACCAGGCTTTAAATTTTGGACTCTTCCATTTAAATGATTTACTATCGTTTGACGAGGAATATTATAAATTGTTGATGCCTTAGTAGGATTTAATGATTGGTCCTCACAACATTTAAATGTTTTTTTTAAATCTTCTGTCGAATAACTTATGGTAGTTACCGGTGTTAATTTGCTCATTAAAAAAACAATGAGTTTGAAAACGTTCTGATCGCTAAATACTCAAAAGAAAAAAAGGAGAAAAATGTCATTCTTACAGGGCTGTCTAAAGCAACAATCAAAGAAGATAAAATAGACGATAAAGTAGAAGATAAACTCCTAACAGAGATCCTAATAATCTTAGAATCTGATATGAAAAAGGTCAAGAGTTTTACTCGAGTAAAGAATAAGCAAACAAACATGAACGAACAGTCTATCCAAGCTGTGGTCGAATTTGTCGATATATTTGTTAAAAACTCTGCTATGAAAACTCGTCTAAGTTGAAAAAGTATCAAAATAAAGTTTTTATTAATCATGATCTTACTGAAGCTGAGAGAGTAAAAGCTAAACAACTGGGTGATGAAAGAAATAGACTTAATAGCAAACTTGAACAGATTGACCAAACCACCGGACTGAAATATGGAGCTGAAAATAAGAAGAAATTTCATTATGGTATTAGAAACAACTCAATAAGAAAAATATTTATAAATAAAATCATCAAAATTTTTATTTATATTTTTATTCACAAAATTTATTCTTTCAAATATTTGCTTCTGGGTTAAAATTGGAGCTGTTTTTGGTTTTCTCAATTCAAATTTTAAAACAGATAATTGAATTGTTTTGTATTTTATTCAACTATTAACAAATTTTTGATTTTATTCCTTAAAATATTAAATAAAATTTTTTAGATTAATTTTAGTCTTTAATTAAAAAAATTTAACCTAGAAAACATTGGTTTTGTGAAGTTCAGCACAAAAGAATAGAAGAAAGTATAAAAAAATTTAATTACTTTTTCTCTTAGTTAAAAATGAATTCTAAGAATGCAGCATGGTGCAACTTTCAAAGTTGCATCATCTGTAAAAGTCTGCTAATAATAAGCAAAATCTCTGCAAAATGCACTACGCTAGAATATATTAAAATTAAATTTCTGCCAAATTAGGCAGTCTTTGATATTTTGATGCAAATTTTGATTTAGCCCTATGTTCAAATTACAGAATTAAGTTTTAACCTTTAGAAAAAAAGTTAAAGTTAGGGTCTAAACCCTTTAATAAAATTAGAAAATGTAATTTTTTTATAGAAAGTATTACTCTAATTACGAAAAGAACAGCTTTAGTAATTTCATTTTCTTTCTATCAATTTTATTTTTTCTGTTTTTTGATTCAAACTTAAATAAATTTTATTAATAACTAAACTTTATTACCCAAGTTTAAAAGTAAATTTTAAATTAAATATCTGTCATTCACTGGATTAATACCCTTGTGAATTTTTTTCAATTTCCAACCTTTTTGACAAAGCAATTTAATTTGGTGACATCTAAAACAAAATAAAAAATATAGAATTTTTAATAAGTTACACAAAATTAAAGACAAAATTTAAATATTTTAAAATTTCAATTCTTTAAAAATTCAAACGCTAAATTTATTCTTTTGAAGATTTAAAATTTAAACTTTAAAATTACATTCAAAAATGACTTTAAATTAAGAGAAAATTAAGATATTTTTTCATTATCTTAGAATGGACCCAAATAAATGAACAAAATGAAAATATTCCTGATTCTATTGGAAATTATTTTTTGTTTTATTATGTAAAATAACTGAAGGAATGTTATTAAAATTCAATTTTTTTGTTTAAAATATTCAAATTATTCGAATTTAAGTATCAATTTGATCCGTTCGCTTATGCGAGCTTATTGATAGGAGAGAAAGAATATGAACGATGCTTATGCAAAGTGATTAGTAAAGAAATCATTATAATTGATTTCCAAAATTCTGATATTAGGGTATATTTAAATAAAAATTTTGTTAATTATGTTTTGATTTTTTATATTTATAGCCTATCAAAAAGAATAATAAGATACTTAAAAATGATATTAATCCCAGTAAAAAATTAAATATATCGGAATTTTTGAATATAAGCCATAGCTCTTTGGATAAATTTTCTAATGAACTTTTGGAAAAAAGATAGCTTGAAAATGAAAATGAAAATGCCGAGCTTGATGATAATTATTTTCAAGATTCTTTGTATAAAGCTCACAAAAATGTTACTAAAAAAAGTAATTCTGATGATAAAGAAGACAATATTAAAAAAAAGACCTTATTTCCTCTTCGTTGTTTCTTAGAGAAATAAATTCTAATGAAGAAACTGATTCTGTTCAAAGTGATGAACAAATTAAAAAAACGTTCAAAAGATTACGCTTGGATGTTATAAGATCAGATGATGATGATGAAGAATATCCAGACACACAAATATCAGCATAAAAAAATACAATTATTAAACTTTTTAAACTCGAAAATAGCCTAGATTATTCAAAATCAGTTGATGATAAAGAATATCTAAATTCTTGTATATCAACAAATATAAAAAATGTGAATCCTAAGGATAAAAATTTTTCTAAAGAAAAATTTGATAAATCCAAAAGAGGTAAAATTCTTCAATTATTTTCATTTTAAATAAATTAAATTGACTTTTGGATATATTAATTTATTACATTATTTCTTGTGGTCTAAAAAAGCATATTTCTTCTTTAACTGTTACTTTAAAAAAATTGACAAATTCCCTTCAGAAAAGCAATTCACAAGTTATTTTGTTAATTTCAAAAAAAATCAAAAGTATTTTCGAAATTGAATTCATTGTTTTAGTTATTATAAAATAGATGCTAAATGAAAATATTTTTTAAAAATCACTATTAATTAGTGCTATTTTTTTGATTTAGTAATGCTTTTTAAAAAAAAGATTTTCGTAATATAAAACTATATTAATTACGTTTTTGTTTTTGGTATTTGCATTCTTTTTTATTAGTAAGAAAATGGAATTACGGAAAATAACTGAGTGAATTAATTATTAAATCAACAACAACAAAAATTAAATCCGATTCAGGAAAAATTTGTTGAAACATGTAACCGGTTTTTAATAAACAATAATTAATTTTTAAAAGCTTTTTTTAAGTTATTAAACGTTCTGAAGTTCTAAAAATGGAATTCTTATTTATACCTAAATGCTCGTGTCAAGAACACGAGCTTCTAATTAAGTCAAGATGTAAGCTAAGTGCTTAATGTATCTGTCAGCTTTTCGAAGCGTCTAACTTCTGAGATACGTGACAAGTATAATTCTTACTTATCTTTGTGCATCAGTTGACAAGCTGATGAATAAGTGATTGTTCAGGGTAACATATTCCCCCCTTTAAGATTGCATCGTCCTCGATGAAGTCAATTTTTAGAACTTCAGATAAAAAATTTTATTTGAAAATTAAATAATTAAATGGATAAAATATTAAAAAAAAAATTTTGTTATTTTATCTGTATAATGAAAATCTTTGATTAATTTCAAACATCTGATCATGAAGACTATCCTCTTGGGCTTCTTGTTCTCTAATAAGTCTTCTAAGTACTTTGTATCCATTGATTTTTTTATAAAAACTTCCGCATCGTTAACCATTATATTTGTTTAATTAATTTGTGATTTGATTTTATCTATTGTAAGGTTTGATATTTTTGTCTTATAAGGATTATTTTTTGATTAAAAGTTAGTTTTTTCCACTCAACTTGTATCCATTTGTTTTCTTCTTTTAATGTGAACTCTGGAAGATTTATAATTTTCTTAATTGATTCAAAATTTTCAAATTTGTATAGTAAATTTTGGTAATTATAAGTTAATGAAGTGAGAAACTTTGGGATGCTCAAATATCTCATGAACGAGGGCCCAAACCTATACAAACCTATATTATTTTTGTAGATCTCTTCAAGATCTATCTAGTTCCATACTCTGTTTTAAGATATTATAAGTCGCCAAGTAGATATTAAGCGAAAACGTGTAAATTAATAATTATCTAATTGGGTAAATTTCTGTGGTTTTCGATAAAAGTATCACTTTAAAACAAAAACAGATCAAAAACCCTAATTTTTCATGAAAAATTACATAAAACTAATTTTTCATAGATTTAGCTAATTATTTTAAAAAACGGGGGTTAAATGGTAAATTATGTTACACCATTTCACCCCATTAATCACCAAATCTACCCTAATTTTCACATATTTAGACCATAAACAAATAAAAAAGAACAGAAAATAAAAATAAGACAAAAAAAAATAAAAAATGAGAGACAAAATTTAAAATTTTCTAATTTTTAAAAGTACATGTATAAAATTTGATTTGTGCCGCTATGCTTTTTTAATCATATTTACTTAAAGTTTTCTTTATTTTTGTTAAATACGATTAAAATTTTCTAAGAGCTTATGCCGAGAATTTAAACCGGTAACTACCATAAGTTATTCGACAGAAGATTTAAAAAAAACTTTTAAATGTTGTGAGGACCAATCATTAAATCCTACTAAGGCATCAACGATTTATAATATTCCTCGTCAAACGATAGTAAATCATTTAAATGGAAGAGTCCAAAATTTAAAGCCTGGTATGCCCACTTCTTTTACCGAAGAAGAAGAAGAGTTACTTGTAGGTATGGTTGAGACGCTTGCTGATTGGGGTTTAAATAAAAGCTCCCTAAAAACGATCGTAAGTGAGTTTGCTGCTAACTTAGGGGTTCCAACTAGATTCAAAGATGTTTTACCTGGCGATGATTGGATACTGCCATAAGTATATTTAAATTTTTAGTTTAAAATAAATTTTTAATTGATTTTTTTAGGTTCAAATATCGCTGGAAACACAGAATGAGCTTTCGACTAGCACAAAATATTAGCAAAAATAGAGCAATAGCTAGTACAGTAGATGTTGTTAATGACTTTTACGATCATTTGGAATCAAAAATTGAAATTCTAAAATTAGAAGAAAAGCCCCAAAATATTTTAAATGTAGACGAAACTGGCTTTTGTCGTTAACCTGGTCAAAGAAAAATATTTTGCCGAAGAGCAGAAAATAATGTTTTTGCATTGAATGTCAATATTGACAAGACAATGTACACTGTTCAAGTTAGTCCAAAATGTTTTTTACAAAATTCTTTTTGTAACTTTTTATTCACCAGGTGTGTATTGATGCTACTGGAAACTATTTACCTTTAATGATTGTATACAAAGCAGTAAACCCAATCGTTCTTGGAGCATTGGAGTACCAGATAATTGTCATTATACAACATCACCTAGCGGCTGGATGGAAAAACCATAATTTAAAGAATGGTTTGAAACTATTTTTATTAAGCACGCTAAAAATATTGCAGGCCCAAAGCTTCTTGATGGCCATAATTCACACATAAACATTGATATAATCAACCTTGCGAAAAAAACGACATTGAAATTATTTGTCTTCCAGCACACACATCACATTTACTACAACCATTGGATGTAGGTGTATTTGCGCATATGAAGAGAGAGTGGAAAAAGTTGGTCGCTGAATATGCAAAAAGCTCTGGAAAAGAAATATTTGACAAAGAAAAATTTCCGCCTTTAATTAGAAAGCTAAAAGAAATATCATTTAAACGGTCCCATGCAGTTGCTGGCTTTGAAGGTAAAGGAGTCTACTCTGTTAATCGAAAAGTCATTAAAAATTCTCTTTTGAATTAGAAGATGATGAAATTTCAATGTTTAAAGAACAATCAAATCAGAATGTTGAAACGGCACCTCAAGTTTCATCCCATTCATCGAGTGATGTTTCAAATTCACCCACTAGTGAGGTTTCAACTCAACTGTTTGGTCATATTAATACTAACCAAAACGAACATCAAGAAGCTTTAAAAAATTCAATTCTTAGCTTTCTAAAAACAAATAATTCATAAAATGCGACTACTAAAAAGGATAAAGTAAAACGGAAATATGCTGAAAGTATTACAGAAGCTGAAGCAAGAGAAAGAATTGAAGAAGAGCTTAAAATAAAAAAACAAAAGCAAATTGATGCGGAAGAGAAAAAAGGGAGAGAGAATAAAAAAAGAAGCAATCTGATGAAATAAAAGAACAGAAAAGACTTGAGAGAGAGGCAAAAAAGAACTTAAGAGAACAGGAAAAAAAAGAAAAAGCGAAAAAATAAAGTAAAAAAATGGAAAAAAAATAATAAAATGTAACGTATGTATAATTCAAATTGAAGAAGATAAAAAAAATTCTAATAAATGACTTACATGCGAAAACTGTGATTGTTGGTTTTTTTTTGAATGCTTACCAGAAAAATACAAAAACGCAGCTTACAATGAATACAAATGCAATTCGTTTTGGTTTTAGTTAATTTTTTTGTTAAATTTAAATTTATAATCAGTTTTTTTACTTATCTAGTGATTTTTTTCTTTTAAATTTTTATTAAATCGAAATTTTAGTAAAATAAATTAAATTTAGTGTAAAAAAATCAATTTTAATATCTATTAGGGGTTATTTGGTGAGTAATGGGCTAATGTGGTGAGAAAACGGGGTAATTTGATTAAAATTAGGCTAACAATGTTATCCTTTTTTCACCTCACACAATTACCTGTACGAGGTTATTTGTTGAGAAAAAAAATTGGGGTAAATTCGGTGACTATTTTTGGAATTTTCTACTGGTTAGTCCAAATCAGCAATAGAAAAAAAAGAGGTCAACAGATTAGGCTGGTTTACTGTACTATGAAATATTTTTTTTTTTTTACACATTTTATACACAAAAATATAATTGCTTCAATATTTATTGAATCAGCACATCTGCTGGATTCGTCTCCTTGCTTCTTCGCTTTTTTAAGTTATCATTCCAGCGATGATTAATTATGAGAGTTGCATTTTATCATAAAATAGACAAAAAATAAACTTATGAATACTGCGACAGTAATATATAATTCTCAGGAGTCCATATTTTTCTATTAAACGATAAATTTTTGTAATCACCTCGTTTAAATTATGAAAAAATTTGTATCAAAATCCGAACTTTATAAAAGATTGTTACTCAAATTTTATGAAAAATAAAAATAATTCGAAGAATCGTGCCCAAAAATCAACATGTGAAAATGACTGTCTAAGGAATTGATCATAAATTAATTGACCGAATTTATAATGGTAACATTTATTATTAATTATAACTATTTTCCCACCAATTTTTCTGATCCAATTCCTTTTATTATTATTACAGTTGAACGCATATATTTGCATTTTTCCTCCTTAATTTTATCATTCATATTTAACGTTTTTAGTTCAATACTGTCTGAATATGCTAAAAGCAAATAGTGGACCGCATTTTTAATTTCATTTATCAATGTAAGATCACTCTCTTATTAAATTTTAAGAAAAACCCTTCACTTGTTTCATACATATTCAAATTACATTTATTAAATATTTTAGTTAATTTAAACATTTGATTTCTATTTGGGTTGCTTAATATATTATCATACGGTATATTCAGTTTCAACGAAGAAAATAATCTATATGGACACGAATTCACTATTTTCTTATTCCTAATTAGTATGGATTCTCCAAGGTTGCATTCTAAGTTATCTTCATTACAGATATCATTTAAAAGTTTTACCTTATTTCAAATTTTTATTTTCTTAAGTCTGCAGGAATATCCAGTAGTTAAAACTATACTAAGCCACTTGAAGTGTTCAATTGGGTTATCGTCATATTTACAATTTCCATTTTTACAATGCAATAAAAAAAAATGAATGTTTTTGATTTAGCCATTATTACGCATTCCATTTTACTTAGTTTTAGTATGTCAACTCTCTTTTCTTTGTTTCTAGCTCAGAAAAAGTTAGTATAAGTGCTTTCTTTGATAACTTTTTTACTGCATTCATAACCTAGAGCATCAATTGCCAAATTTTGTTTTGATCATCATTTCCAAATACTTGAAATTAGAATTTTTTGTTTAAAAAAGTTTCTGTCTTTAAATTTTTTATGGCACAATCCTCTTCGATGTTTAATACTGGAATGTTTGCAACATTTTTATATTTGTTTATCACACACATTAAAATTATTATCCAGTCTTAATGATACTATAGGGAATACAAGCATACTGGCTATTAATGTTCACATATTTATAATAGCCGGGATGTTGAAAAATATTTTCCTAGGTCTTCCTCTTTTTCTTTTTGCTATGATAGTATCATTTTTTTTTGATTTCCAATAATTTTCTATTAGTTTGGGGTCTAGAAAACTCTCAATTGGTTCCCATGAATTATCCTTTGTGTCGAATTCTTCCATTTTACAAGGAATAGATACTTTTTATTTATATCCATTCAATGCTCTAGAATCTTTTCCACTTCAAATACAAAATTTGTTTCCCTGTTGTTTTTTACGTTGTCTATTTTTAATCGTTGACGAGAGAAGGAATCTATTAATTTAATATTTAATGCATCCTCAACGCTAAAATTTTCATTTTTTGTGAGGCCTATTACAGTAAAAGGACCACGGAATTTATGGTCAAGCTTATTTTGTCAAGAATTTTTCTTGATTCTTCATCACACAAAATTGTATTCTCATATAATGGAGTGCATGATAGTCTACTAATTGCATCGGCATTTCCATGTTTAGATCCTTTTCTATATATAATATTAAATTCGTATGTTTGTAAAAAAAGGGCAATCAAGCTAGTCTCCCACTTGGTTCTTTAAAAGACATTAATCATTTTAAGGCCATATTATCAGTTACGGAGTCAAATTTTTGTCCATAAAGAAATGAATGGTAATTCTTTATTCCCAACACGAGAACCAAACATTCACGTTCTGTGACGCTATAATTTATTTCTGCTCCTATAAGGAGTCTTGATGAATACGAACACACAAACTCTTTACCATTGTCATCCGTCTTAGACAGGATGCAGCATATCCTGATGCATCTGTGTGCAAAATAAATTTTTTCTTGAAATCAGATTGTCTTAGTATTGGTTCCGGTGTAAGAATTTCTTTAAGTGTGTTGAAGGCCTTTTCTTGTTCAGCTTCCCACATGAATTTAACATCTTTTTTCAGCTGTATAAATAAAGGTTGAGAAATTTTAGCGTATTCCTTTATGAAAACTCCATAGTAATTAGTTTCGACTAGAAACTCTTGAACTTGTTTCAAATTTTGAGGAGGTTTTCTATCTATAATTGCTCTGGTTATAAACGGATTCATCTCAATCGAAGAAGATGTTAATACATATCCAAGGACAAAATCTGATGGAAATAAACGATTTTGTTTAGACTATATAAAGTCTAAACAAATTTCCATCTTTTTTAGGTATTAATACCACAGGTGAAGCCCATGGTGATTTTAAAATTTCAAGGTCTTAGAAATATTGGGACTTCGTCTATTGTTCTAATTACTGTTTATCGACTATACTCCTTGTTATTTCTTTTATACTCATAGCGGATTCTTCACTTTCTTTTGATTGATTTATATTCCTTAAACTTTCTTCTTCAATTTTCATCTTTTTGATACTGGCCAATAGCTTAGCTCTCTTGAAAATTAGCTCTATAAGCAACTTTTTAGCTTTTACAGAATTATGAACATTTTGAAGCAATTGTATTTGTTCGGCTTCTGTACAGCTTACCATTTCGCTGTCCTCAACTAATCTCTGGAATTCATTTTCAAAATACCCAAGTGTACAAGCTCTTGTAAAGTTTCTCAATGTAATCTTTTGAAATAGGTACAATAAAAAATATCATCTTTTAATCGCTGCTACCAACTGAAACAGGTTTTTAATAAACAATAATTAATTTTTAAAAGCTTTTTTTAAGTTATTAAACGTTCTGAAGTTCTAAAAATGGAATTCTTATTTATACCTAAATGCTCGTGTCAAGAACACGAGCTTCTAATTAAGTCAAGATGTAAGCTAAGTGCTTAATGTATCTATCAGCTTTTCGAAGCGTCTAACTTCTGAGATACGTGACAAGTATAATTCTTACTTAATATTGTGCATCAGTTGACAAGCTGATGAATAAGTGATTGTTCAGGGTAACAAACATTAAGTCGAAAAGCGGATCATGAGTCGAAATAAGAAATTGTGATATCCAACAAACAGATGTAATTATTTTGTTATTTTCTTGTGACGTTGATCGCTAAATAAGAAATCTTTAAGGTGCTATCGAATACGTTTGTTTATTTTTTTAAATTAAAGCGACAATTCTTTCAAATGTAATTTTTTCAATTGTTATGACTTAATTATCCAAAATATAAAAATTAAAATAGATAAATACGAACATTAAAATTGTTTTTTTGCGTAATTGTGTTAAAATTATTATTTTCTATTTAGTAAATTGGTTTAGGAAAATAAGCTTAATGATTTAAAAGTTTTGTTTAAAAACTAAAGATCATCAACAAAATTATTTGAATTCAAAACAAACTCCAACATCAGAAGTTAAACAAAATATTCAAGTACCCTCCGTTTCGCCAAAAATATTTCAAATAATTGTCAGAATGATATTCATTTAAATGGTATTAAAAAAAAAACAACACATTTGTATCTTTCATTTAAGGGACTTATAAGGATGAAACTAATAGAATTTTAGTAAAGTTATTTTCATCTAATGGACAAGAAAATGTCAAGAAGCACATATCGAGATTTTGATGACTCTTCGATAATGGGATGTTATGTTTATCAACTCTCCAGAACCAATTTACTGTCAAAAAAAGAGTGAATTATTTTATGGGAATTTAAATAAAATTTAGGATAGATCAATTAATAAGTTGTAATCGATTATCAATTAATCAACATTAGACTCTTTTTAATAGAACACTCTATCTTTTAAACTATCCAATTATCTTCGCATGACAAAACATTGCAGGAATTAATTAATTTTTTGAAATGTCAGCGAAATACATAAATTCAACTCAAAATGTTTTAATATCTAGAGAGATTTATAAAACAAAATAAAAAGTAAATAATTTTTATGAGAGATTAAAAATTATTTCAAATGATAATGAAGGTTATTTTTCGTAAAAAATTGAAGAAAAAAGCATGCTTGAAAATTATTTGAACTTAATCTTTCACACGTAATTTTTAGAAAATTTTGAAATTCGACTTTTGGCACAGCCATCTTGTTCTTAATTTATAGCGTCATCATGTTGTTTAAAAGCTAAATTTAAAATAGAAAGTTCGCAAGCGAACCCAAGCGAAATCCAACGTTGGAATTTTAAGAATTCAGTCAAACTGAATCTTAAAAAGTTGGAGAAACCTGTTAATCACAAAACAATCTTTAAGCAATTCCAATGCGTACTCAGAGACCCGGAATTAAAAGAAATTACAGCAATCTACAATTTCTCTGCGAAAAAAAAAAAGGATTATTTAGCTCGAACACGCCTTTACCGCATCGAAAGTCTTTGAAAGTTCAATCGAAATTAATGGTGAATTTTTTAAGATTGAAGATGCAAACAAATTGCCGTTGACTAGATGATACTCGATATTCAGGTTTCACTCTCTCCCAGAAGATTTCAACATGGAATAACTTCAAGACCTTTTCGAAGCTGTTAAAATCAATGGTCTCAAAGTTGAACAAATTTCAGAAGAAATATACAAAGAAAGTCAAGTTAAAAATGGTGTGAAACGAGTAAAAGTTTCTTTTCCGAAAGAATCAGAACAATTAGTTAGAAATTTGTTTTGTCAAACAGTTCTATACTGATTAAAGTGCGTAATTTGAATTGCTGGACAGAAACAAATTGCTTTTTTGGGAATAGTGGGTCACAACATTGCTAGATGTCCTTTTAAGAACCAAGCTTGCAAAAACTGTAATCAAAAAGGATATTTGACCGAGAAGTGCTCTTTAGCTGAGAGGCTTAAATCGATTGATCGAGCAAAAATCGCCTTAGCAAACAAGCGATTCAAGAAAAAGAAGAAATTTCTCAAATAGAAACAAACATGTTTGACAAGATAACCAAAACTCCACAGTTCCTAAATAACGAATCAACAAATGAAGAATCTCTTTTGTCGTCACAGTCCTGTCAAAAATGTATGCATACTCCAGTTCTATCAGTAAATCTTAATAAAGATTCTGAACAAATAAACTGCTCAAATTTCGAAAAATTAAGGGATCAATCCATAAATTTAACAAATACCTTGTTACCAATATTCAAACAAATAACAGAGATTTTATACAAAAACAGTCAAATTCAAACATACAATGATAAAAGATCAATCAAGTCAACTTTCCTCTAAAAACAAGTTAGTAATTACAAATTGGAATTGACTTCACTTACTTACTAAGGTTCATCTCTTAGGAAAAATTTTTTAGCTCAAATATATCCCAAAATTAATTTGCTCAATGAATTAAAGAAAGCTGAGCTTTCAAGTCCGGAATTAACCGCTTACTATTAATTTTTAAGTTAGTTTTAAATAGGTAAAAAGCTCTTTAAGTACTCATTTTTCTTTCTCTTAAGTGTTCCTTGCTAAAACTTTTACCTTCTATTCAAACACCAAAATATTTTATTTTTTTGACTCACTCTATTTCCTCACCGCATAATTCAAGTTTCACTTGGCCTTTTTTTGTTCCATTTTTCCGCATTATTTGATTTTTAGATGGGTTAAATTTTTTTTTAGTACGAGTCCCAAATTCTTCGCACAAATGTAATAGTTTTTCCATTTTCTTTGTCTTTTCAGTTATGAGTAATAGGTCGTCGTCATACATTAGGATACCCGTTTTATTTCCTTCAATTTCTGCAACTAAGTCTGTTTCCATATTTTCAGTTATAATGTCTTCAACGTAGATCGAAAAAAGTTTTGGTGAGAGTGGACCACCTTGTTTAACTCCCACTGATGTTTTAAATATTGAGGAAATTTCGTCTTTGTTTTGTGCAAGGATCCACGAGTCTTGATAGTATAATTTCAGTACTCTCTATATTTCTGGTTCAACTTTCCCTATCATGTCCTTCAGCATGATTTATCTAATAACTTAATCGAAAGCTTTGCTAGCATCAATCGCACAAATAAATATTTTCTTCTTCCGTTTTTTGTAATGTTGAATTGTTTCAGTTAGTGTAAAAATTCCATTGTTCGTCGAGCTGTTTGGTTTAAAGTCAAATTGGGTGTGATATGCCAAAGTGGGTCTATATGTTTTTGGTTTATGCTATGGAGAATCTACTTTTCAAAGACATTGGAAAGTGTTTCTGATGTTGTTATTGGTCGAATGTTATTTTTATAATGGCACGGACAATCAGATTTTTTCAATATCGGAAGTATTTTGCCTACGTTGAATAAATATGGAATTTGGTTAGATTGAATCATTAGCTCAATTATATTTGCAACAAATAAACTTAACTCTTCAAAACAACCATATTTAAACATCTCGTTAGAGATATTAAGATTTTGTTTATAGTCTCTGAGTCAACTTCAATGCTTATGAAATTAAAGATTTCTTTCATTAAATAGCTTCTTAAAATTTGACTTTAGTTCATTAATGTTCATTTTAACATCATTATTTAGTTTTCTATTTCTTCTCATTTCTATCCAAAACTTATCTCGATTGGAGTTGAAGAGGATGTCAATTCTCTTTTATGTAATGTCGTCAGTGTGTTTAATCTTTTTTCTCTGTTTAGCTCTAAATTTGTTTCTATCACTTTTGAAATTTTTTTCGAATTCCCTTGATTCAAAATTTGAGGTTTTCCATTTCAAGTAGGATCACTAAGAATGTTAATTTGATTGATTTTGTCATTGATTAATACATGGTCAATACGATTTAATATTCACACTCATTGAATATGGTAAAAATTTCAGTGAAATTTGTTTATAGTAGATTTTATCGATAAGATTAGTTATTCGACTGATCAGTGCCTCAAATTTTACAGCTAAATCTGCTGGACCCACAAAGTTTATGGTGTTAAGTGTTGCTGTTGGTGTGGAGGTGGATGAGCGTTAAAATTGTTATTGTTCAATTGCATTGGGACTTCTATTTGGATTGTCTTATCTAGTTAAGGGGGCAATGGGGTTGGGTTATAGTTTTATTTGATTCTTTTGATATGGTTGTTTCTAATCGCCCAGCGGTTTTCACTTTCATCATTTTTTTGTACATTTTTCAATTTTATTTCGTCTCTAAAAATTTTTTGTTCAATTCCTTCGGCTGGTGTAAGGTCCGGATTTACATAGGTTTTTCCAAAACTTTCCTTACTTCTCAATTCGTTGGTTTGTCTCGAAATCTTATTTTTTGTCTCCTCAGAGTCCATTTTAAGTAGAATAGGTGCTGGAGTGCCATTGTTTTCTTTATACCTTAGTCGGATAAATTCCTTAACTTTGTTTCTATTTATTTTCATTGCATCTAAAATTTTGTTTATTTTCTTTTCATCTTCGTTCATTCTAATATTTTCGTCAGTTTCCTCTATTCCTATTACTACTATATTCTTTTTCCTTTTTTCTCTCTCCCTTGATCTTTTTTTAGTTTCATCTTCATTAATTGACAAAATTACCGACTTCAACGTCTTAAATAGTCAAGACATGACTAGTCACTATTTCCCAATCTAAGAATCAATTTCTATGATCTATCAATTGGAAAATAAATCAACAGCTAAAGAATTTAATAAACTAAAATTACTTTAAGTATGTGCAATGCTATTTCAATTTTTTATTAAATCTCTTTCCATATTCTTGTGGTAAATTTAATTTTAAAAACAAAAACAAAAATTACTCAATTTGAATTAAAAATGATCAATATAAATTCATTTAAAGAAGAGGCCCTAAGAATTCGCGTGTACGCGTTTTTTAAAAAAAAAAGATCACTTGGAAAGATATTCACTCTGAGGCATTTTATGACAGAAAAAATTCCAAAAAGTCCTGTTTACCGAATTTTAAAGAGAAATGAATATTTTTCACCAGCCAGGAAACAAGGATCTGGTCAAACAAAGAAAAAATGACTGTTCAACTCAACAAGATAAATAAGGCTTTTGATCACAAAGACAACATCAGTCAGCGTCAAGCAGCCAAAAAGTTTGATTCAAGATGGTCTCAAAATTGTTAAAGAAGCTTCAAATAACACCTCAAAAAAAGATGAAAATCCCTGACCGAACCGAAACGCAAAAAAAGTAGCAAGAGTTAAATGTAGAAATTTGTATTTAAAAAATCCAAATATTTCCTGGATATCAGACGATAAATCCTATTTCACTCTCAGTCATGGTAAAATCAATGGAAATGATATTTTTTACTCGAGTAACGTTTATTTTTTTAATTTAAAAAAAAACATTTTTTTTCACTAATTGATCTTTAATTGATTTTTCTAAAATTTATTTGAAAACTTTAAAGATAAATTTAATCGAATCATTTAAGATCTTATGAGTTAATATTTGAAATAAGACCAGTAGCTGATTTTAAGGAAATTCAAAATCTTAATTTTAAAATTACCATTAGTTGAAAATTAAGATCATTTTATATTTTGTAATATTAATAAATTCCATAATAATAAATTCAAAATTATTAATATTGATGTAAAAAATAATGTCTATATTGTTTTTACAGTAAACAATTGTCAAAAATCGTCAAAATAATAAAATGTCTAATTTATTTTATCTTGTAAGAAAAACTTAGAAAAAAATGTTTATTTTAATTTAAAGATAATAGGCAACTTAAAGTTCATGATCATAATCAAATGATCAAAATTTAATTGATCAAAATCTTAATAAAAATGATAAAATTCGATTGTTTTATTTTTTTTTTAAATTAAACATAAGATGTTTTTTATTTTAGTTTAAAAAAAACTTTTTTTTCTCTAATTGATCTTTAATTGATTCTTTTAAAATTTTTTTTTGAAAACTTTAAAGATAAATTTAAAATCGACATTTAGGTATCCAAATTATGGCTCAAATAAACGCTTTAAATGATATTTAAATATCAATTAAATTCTTTTACGGCGAAACCAAGTTAAATTTTGTATTGTAAAATTTCAAAATATTGATTAAGTATTTAATTTACTTCAGATAAAATTCACATAGTTTCCTATCTAATTTTTGATTAAACAAATAATGTTTAATAAAGTTTAGTCATTTATAATTAAAAAATTGATAAAAAATAACTTATTAATTTTTTAACAATAGAATCATTTATCAATTAAATTTTTGACAATTTTCTTTTAACATTTAGTTCAATTGACAACAATTTACTATACACCTAGAACCTATAGAATTGTTTTCGCTGATTTGGTACATAGCTAACAATGGTTCAAAATGAAATGGACCCATATTTATAATGCATTTTTACTTATTTGAAAAAGATATACCAACATTATTAATATACCAACAGATTTGTTTAAAAGTCACAAGACTCAGGTCAAGTCTAAGTCCGGAATTTTTTTTATCACAAGTCCGAGTCAAAAAACTTTTCAATTTTTTTTTTTCACGATGAATATCATGACTAGAAAATTCTTAAAATATTTTAAAATAATAAATTGTCTTAATTTTGATGACTCGAAGTTCCGAGATCCCAAAGTCAATTTTTTCTTCAGTTTTACAAATTTATCAAAATAAATTTTCCTGTTTTTCTATTTATGTAGAGTAATTATTCAAGGAAAATTATGTTTAACATAAGATCAAGAAAATTTGAGCCTAATTCTCAACTACTCTCAAAGCATTTCTAGTCATTTTTTATTGCTTAATATGATCGTGAGGTTTTTTTTTGTTAAAAATATAAGAAAATTCTGAAATAAAGCAAATCTTAATATCTAAATCTAAAATTCGAACATAAAACTCAGCATTGATAATTAATGAAAAGATGATAAATAATAATATAAAAGAGTTGCATATATATTGAATTAAGTACGTGACAAGATTCTTAAAAAGAATAAAGATACATCAATAAATAACCAAATTAGGTAGAGTAAATTTTATTAAGTTCTATTTGAATAATTAAGTTACTCAAGACATCAATTATTAATATGACAAATTGCAAGCAGCGAGTTATGATCGGAGATTGGTTTCAGATTGGGTGCCGGTCACAAGCGCCGTTCCTCAAGGAACAGTGCATGGTTCTCTCCTCTTCATCACTTATCACTCTTTACTAGCTAAATATTTTTCTCAAAAGTTAATTAATCTTCTTTTCAAGTCTTTTGTTCGGGCTCGTATGAAATTTGAAGTAGGAGCCTGGAATCTGAATCCAGCAAGTTCATCGTAGATTTTCGAAAATGGACTGAAATGAAATCAGACCCTACCTCTAGAAAAGAGAGGCTCTCGGATGGAATACATTCGAAGAGAGTTGCAGCCGAGGTGATCTCATCATTTAAAACAAAATTCAGCACAGCCACGATCAGTTGACATTCACTAATGGGGATCAACGGTCTAAACTGCCCGAAAGGTGTAAGACAAGAACTAAATTTTATAAACGATCGAGCGACAGCTGGTCCCAAACTATGGATTGAGACACAATTTTTTTACTTAACTGACATCGGGAAATTGGAACGCTCTGAACGCTGTGACTAAGAGCGTTACTAATAGGAAAATTTTAAAAAAAAATAATTGAAAGCAACGAGTTAAATTTTTTATAAAAAATTTTGTTCTGGATGTCTACGTGCGCCATTACTTGGAGACTCGAGTCTACCACAGCTTTTTAATTATTATTTCTACTACTTATCCTACTAAATTTAAATTAGACTAATTTTCTTTACCTTTGAAAAAAATGAAAATTTTATTATAATAAATTTATCTAAAAATTTTATCAATTCCATTACAGTCAATAACCGGTTATTCGGAATGAGATTCGAGCTTTTTTTTTCATAGTCTTCCGGATAATAAATTTTCCAGATAACACGATTTGATAACGAAAAGAGGGGTAAACACAGTGATAATTGATTTAGAGTGTTTATTTAGAACAAAGAAACAATTAACGAATAAAATTAACCAATAAATATTAAAAGCTGATTGTTGATTGGTAGGTACTGGCTTCAAACTGTCTGTTGCGAAGGAAAACTTGCAGATCAAATAGGGCCTGTACTTGTTCACTTCCTCCAATCTTGTGAATCAAGTCTGAGAGTTGTGTGCACAATATTACGGCCTTGTTAAAGTCACCTGCTGTAACGGGCAGTTCTTCATCGGCTTCATCCTCTTCCATCTGATCCACAATCCTATCTGGGTTTCTGACTCGTTCAATAATGCCTGCGCTGTCCATTAATTCGAAACCCTCATCGCCTCAAACCATAAGTTGAGTGCTTCGTCTGAAAGCGGATAGCTTGAAGTCTTAAATGTGCATCTGATCGCACTGCCTTGATTATCTTTTGTGAATTTGCTAGGTTCTGCTGAACCTTTGGCGATAATGTCGTAAATCGTACTCAAGCCAACCCTATAATCTAGCGAAAGTTTTTTTGGGCAGTACCCATTCTTGTTCTTAGTGATGATCTCCTCCCGCTGAACAAAGTTAAGAACAACCTTTTTGCGTTTTGCAATCGTAGTAACAATAACTTTTTTACTAGCATTCTTGCGAGGCTTAGGGACTTGATACATAGGTCTTGTCATTTTTAATGCAAATAACAGAATGACTATTATTCATTTATTTTATTTATTTGTTTTCTGTACCGAGCTAAAGCTCCTTCAGAATAAATTAAAAATAAAATAAAAAAATATAATAAAAATAAAATTAAAGTTAAAAAAATTAGATAAAAAAAAAGAATCAAAATAGAGTAAATAAGCTAAAAAAAATTAAAGTTGAAAAGACATAAATTGGAAAAGATTGTTACATGTGGCACATGCTAGAATAGTTCAAGTTTCAGGAAAAAAAGAAGAAATGGTAAGGTAGCAATTACACAATGGAGTTGGGTATTCAATATATCTTGATTCGAAACCTTCTTTGTATTCTTTCACCAGTCTTTCAACCAATGGAATAGAATGACTCAGTCCTGTCCCAACATATTTCTCACTCAACTCAAAAAGACGACTCACATCGTTTATGTTTATATATTAAGGTTTAACAGGAAGTAATACGGAAGTAATGCTGTTCTAATTAGCTCAAAGCCTAAAAAGAAGGAAGCGAAAAAGCTGAATGTAAAAAATCAAAAAGTGCTGTTCCGAAAATTGATTCCGGATAAAAAAATTCCGGAAAATCGGTTATTGACTGTAATAGTTTTTTAGCAGATATTAATTGCTGTATAAGCAGCATTCAAAAATACCAGCTTTAATAGTGTGCCTTAATTCACACTCACTGTCATAATTCGACACAGCTTAAATTATTAACAGTACAACAATGCAAATTTACGAAAACTCAACAATTTGTCCAATTGATCCAGATTTACATTATTGTGCCTATGACCCTGGTCCAAGGGAATCAACTGTTTGTTTTTGAGACTCGGGTGGACCTCTTGTGTATTTATCAGATGGAAAATGGTATTTTGTATCAAATAACTAGTTTTGGTATTACTGATAATTCAGATAATTATTTCAATACTCGTTCTAGCTATTTTACCAGAATACTCAGTTACATCGAGTGGATAAGTATTAATATGGATTCAAGTGAGATTGAAGACTCAAATAGTAAAATTCCGAAATAAACTGTTCAACTCAATTGTATACTTGGTCCAACTGGTTATTTGTTTAGATTATAATTAATAGTTTAATATGAAATTTTTATCATTATCTTAAATTTAAACAATAAAGGATGCTTTATTTTTTTCCTAAAAAAACAAAACAAAATTAAGCTATTTAGAAAAAACTCAATTCAAAATTGAACTTTCCAATCATTAACATTTGTTTATAAGGTATGTATAGAAAATTTAGAACATTTAAATTTTTTTTATGCAAGGTTTGTTTCTTGAAAGCCTTGCGGCTAAATAAAAAAATAAAAAGATATTTTTTTTTAGAAATTTACTTTAAAAAAAAATTTTTTATCGGAAAAGTACAAAAACTAGAATAGAAAAAAAATTCGAAGTAAAGAAACCGCAAAAAAAAAGGAGTGAAATTTTTTAACAACACAAAATGTCTACAAAATTTAGAACATTCATTTTATAACATTTAAAATGCCAACCCTTAGCTTTAATACACTCAGCGACACGTTTTGGCATAGATTCAATCATGTTTTTACTACTTCACTAGGAACTTTCAACCATTCATCAAAAAGAACGCTTTTTAAATGCTCTACTGACGTAATTTTTGTATTGACCATTTTGTGGTCAATATATGACCATAAATTCTCTATTGGATTAAAATCAGATCAAATTTTGATCTTGGGCACCAGGGAAGAACTGTTATTTGTTTTTCTTGAAACCAATCTCGAATGGAATGAGCAGTATGTGCACTGGCGCCACCCTGCTGAAAAATCCAGTCTTGACTCTGATAAAAAAATCTCAATTTGTAGGTAATAAGTTATTTTCTAGAGTGTCATTGTACACAAATAGATTAATTTTGCCTGTATGAATGGAGTAGCATCCAGTACCTTTATAATTAATAAATCCCCAAATACCAACCGAACCTCCACCATTTTGTTACTTTGGTAAACAAAGCTTAGGGTGATACTTTTCCTTTGCAAAACGTTTTACAAACACTCTAGATTTTCCGTTTAATACTTCGAAATTAGACTCGTCACTATAACAACTTTTGACTAGTCATTAACAGTCCATCTTTGTAGTTCTTTGTACCATTTGAGCCTTTTCGATCGATCCAATACAGTCAAAAGAGGTTATTTTATTGCAGTGTACGACTTTATTTTTTTGTTTAATAGAACTTTTCTTGCAGTGTCTTTACTAACAGTAACATTAGGAAATTTAGAACTAAAATCAGAAGCTAGCTGTCTATAGCTTGTTGTAGGATTGATTCTGACCTTTCTAAAAATGAACGACTCATCTCGACTGGTAAGCTTTCGGGGTCTACCAGACCTTGGTAACTCTTTGACCACTGATGTCTTCTCATAATTGCGCTTTGTTGTAATCACACATTTTCTCGAAACTGCTACTAGATCAGCAATTTCTTGTTGAGATTTGGTCTTATCCTTCAATAGACCAATTATTTGCCACCTTTGAGATACTTTTTTTGCCCATTTTTATGGAAAAAACGCCAAAATGGTACAACTCAATTAAAAAGACCGATTTTAAAATCCAAAAATAATAAATCAAACGTAAAAAGTGCAAGCAAATAGTATGAAAAGACTTCCAAGCATTGTGTGAAAAAAAAATGGCCAGGGATTGTCAAGGTGTGGTAAAATTTTAGGAAAAATTAATTGTTCTAAACTTTGTAGACTATTTTTTTTGTTCAATTTTATCTTTTTTTTTTAAATGGGTTCTGGAGTGTACACAAATTTTTTTTTGAACAATCTATGTATCAAAAGAAAGCTAATAAAATTATCTTTAGAAGGTATAGTTAACAATGTATGTACATTAGATTTAGATTTTTACACCTTAAAATATTTTTTTAAAATTTTTTAGTAATGTTCTAAACCTTCTAAACATACTTTATTAATTAAATATTTTTGAAGGTCTAGTTAATTTTTTTTTTACTTTTTGCATCGCCTAGTTTAGCGTAATCTCTAAAATAAAATATAAAATAAAAAAATTTCGAAATTGATCAATTTGTAGATAAAAAATTTCAAAATAATATTTTAATTTTTATTTAGAAAAATACTACTAAGTTGCAAAATTTTGTACACAATTTAGTTAAATTAATTAATGTAATTTTTTATTTCTATTTCAATTTAGTTTGGTACAATTGTAACAAGCAAACAAGAGGAATTCCTGAATGTGCTTTGGGACTGCATATTTCCTTTAAAATTTTCAAGAAATGTTTAATTTTATAATAAGCGTCTTATTTTGGAAGTCAATTTATAATTAAAAGCAGCAAAGATTTGCCACAAAGATTATATTATAAAAAAAAAATCAAATTTTTACTATGTTCAGGAAATTTTGACAAAAAGAAGGTTTTTGATAAATTTTTTTAAAATCTACTCCTAAAGACGTTTTATTTAAATTTACATAATAAACCTTTAGAATTTTTTTTAAATTAGACCATTTATTTATTTCTCATTCTTTTTTATTACACACACTAACAATTAATGCCTTTAAAAATACTAAAATTATTAAATATTTTATTTTTGTCATTTTCAATACAATCGGATGATTTTATTCGGAATTCAAATTAAAGTATAATATGCTCAGAACCATTTTTCTAAATTTTAATGTTTGTTTTTATAAAATAGGCGAAATGCTATTTTTTGGTAGAAATATTCAACAAAAAAAGCAACACTTGCAAATCATGATTTTATCAAGATTCTGTTTCGCTTGGCGTGTTTTTATCCATGAATAATTAATAAAAAATAATTTTACAAGCCAAATTCATTAAAAACAATTTTTAAAATAATTGCAAATGCGAATATCAATAATTTTCTTCGCAACTTTTCAGCATATTTTCGCTTGTGGTTCAGCATCTTTTAAGATCATCAATGGCGAAGAGGCTTCCGTTTGGCCATGGATGGTTTCATTGCAATCAGTCAGTCAAAATAGTCATTTTTGTGGAGGATCACTAATTGCCTCCCAATTTGTTCTCACAGCAGCTCATTGTGTTTCCTCCAGTTTGTTTTACATTAAAGCTGGCACAAATAATTTAAATGAGGCTAATATAACAACATATCAAGTATCCCGAGTTACTTTACATGAAAACTACAATTCAATAAGTATGGAAAACGATATTGCTTTGATTAAGCTAACTGAAAAAATATCTGAATCTAGTAAAATATCCACAATTTGTCTTCCGGGTTCAACTGATGAAAATACTATAATTGATCAACAGGTCTATACAATCGGATGGCAAGTAGAAAATTTTGGTTATTTTAATATTTTAGACAATTTTTAAAATGAAAATATTTTAAAATTAAATTAAATTATTAAAATAGAATGAATAATAAGAAAATATAAAAATTAACAGCATTTGGATTATTTTTGAAAATTAATATCTGATTAAAAATTTTCCTCTTCAAAAAAATTAATAAATTTCAGCAGATCCTGGATTGTAACTAAAAAATATTTTTTTTGTTTTTTTTTCCAGAATTCACAATACTTTTTGCGTGAAAAATAAAAGAAATTTAAGGGACTATCTATGAATAATTTAACTTATCGGCAATAAAAGTCAAATTATTTTTATGACTCCCGATTTGTCTTAATTTTTTTTTAAAACTACAAAAAATTAAAATTTTAAAAAGACTTTTTATTTAAATTTAGAAATTTAATGCGAAGCTAAAACCAAAAATTAGAAAAATAGAAAAAAATTAAAAGATAATAAATTTGTTTTTAATTGTAACAAGGTTTTACCTGTTGCTCTGCTGCCAGAATAATAATAAAAAAGAAAAAGAAATTAGTAATGATTATTTAATTGATTGATTTTATTAATTATATTGAAAAATTCTTATTATTAATTCTTATTAATGATTTTAAAATTTTTTTTTCATAAGTGTTGATTAAATGATTTTATGGATATTTCTGTAAAGTATGTCACAAAAAGTTAGAATTAAACTTTTTTTTCTATTTGATTGTTTTTTTGTTCATTATCTCGTTAACTCGGCTATTTCTCTTTAAGTCTTTGTCTGATTTTTCAAAAACATGCAATTTGCCATCTCTATTGACCAGTTATTTTATTTTTACCCATTTTTTCTCTATTTTGTCAAATTGAAGGTAGTCTTACTTTAAAAAAGCTATTATTTGAAAAAAATTCATAATTAACGATTTTTTTAATTGCAAATAAAACAATATTTTTATTTTTTTCAACTTGATTCTAACTTTTTGTGATTCATACCGTACAAACAACATTTCTTGTAAGAAATTTCAATGAATTTGAATGTTTTTTTATTTTCTTAATATTTTAATTAAAATCTATTTTTAAGTTGTAAAAAAATTAATATATATTATGTAATCTAAAAAAATGGATTTAGACAATTGTATAAGCACTTCATTCAGATATTAAAGTTATTTATCGTAAGTATATGCATGAAAATTTTACTTTTTTTACATATTTGGGTTTTAAATATTAAGATTTATCTTAAATCGGGATAATTTTCGATTTATGAAAGATTTGTTTAATGTGGCATTACTTTTCAATACAATTTGCATTTTCGTTTTAAGAAAATGGTAAAATTTCTCTAAATTTAAATAATTTTTTGAAAATTATAAATAAACTTATATATATATATATATATATATAAATATAAATAAACGTTTTTAGAACTGCGTTTAAATATAAATATTTAAGGTATCATTTTTCTGTTAAAATTTGTAGTCTAGGTTTTAATTCTGTTCCGTTCCAAAAGTTCCCATATTTCAAGTAAAACCAAATACATGAAATTTTTTTGAAAATCTAAATTAATCTATTACTTTTATTATAATCAAATTATTAATTATTTTATAATTATTTATTTCGAAAATTACGCAAGATTCAGCGATGACAAAAAAAATTAGAAAGATTTACATTGATTCTATTTTACAATTAAAAATAATTTTGAATTCAATTTGTTTGGTTTGTTTGTTTGCTTAATTTTTGTTCGACACTACGAAATGCAGACACTGGTCGCGCCGTCATGGAAGAAGTCCGCTGCAACCATTTCCATGATCAAATTAAGCAATCTTTTTTACAAACTTCACTGAATTTCCCAATTCTGACAATTCAAGTGATAATTATTTTCTAATTTACCTTATTCTTCATAATTTTGAGAAAAAAAGCCTAAAAAGATTTATATTTATATATATTTATTTATATAATTATTAAACACAAAAATATATTTCTAAATGTTTCCTTAACTTGGTAGTTTTGCATAAAAATTGAGTAAAGATAAATTAAAAATAATTGAATTATCTTTATTATCCAATGTTGAAAAAAAAAACCGTAATTTGAATCAAATTTGAAGAAAATTGTCGAGCATACTCTTAAGAATTTTAAAGAATGGAAAATTTAAATTATTTTAATTTTAAAAAACTTGAATTATTTATTATTTTAATATTTATAAATTTAAGAAAAATTCTGTATTGAGTGATGAAAACAATTATTCATGCTTCACGCTTTAAATTAAGGTAGCCAAAATAAAAATAATCTTTTTTAATAAAAAGGGGATACACAAGTCCGAGTGGTCCTAGTTCATCAAAAATTTTGTATCAAACAACCATGCAAATTTACGAAAACTCAACAATTTGTCCAATTGATCCAGATTTACATTATTGTGCCTATGATCCTGGTCCAAGGGAATCAAATGTTTGCTTTGGAGACTCGGGTGGACCTCTAATGTATTCATCTGGAGGAAATTGGTATTTGTATGGATTGACAAGTTTTGGTTTGGTAAATAAAGACAGAGAATGTTTGAACAATTTATCTAGTTATTTTACCAAAGTGCCCAGATATATTGACTGGATAAATACAAAAATGAATGGAAGTAAATCATCTGCTTTAAATTACTATGATAAAGGCTATTTTTTCTTCATTTTGGCCATCATTATTAAAATTTTAATTTAAAAAAATTGGCAAATTTATTAAATAATATTTTTTTTATTATTTATTATTTATTTATTTGTATGTGCCGAGCTTAAGCTCCTTTAGATTAAAAAATAATTAAAATTTAAAGTGAAAATAAAAAAAATAAAACAAGTCAAAATAAGAAAATTAAAATAATTTGAAAAAGTAATGACAGGTGCAACATATATTTTTTAATTTAGACCCTATTTTTTATTAGAAAAAATCTTTAATAAATTAATAGACTGTTAAAAGACACGGTGCTTGGTCAATAATCAAATACAATTAATTAAATTCATTTGAATATATGTATGGCAAAAGACATTTTTCGATGAATTCATTCGAAATTATATTATCATTGAAATTACCATTACTGCCATAACAAACAGTAGCATTCAATTAAAGCGCATGGGTGTGTATAATTAACTTATTACAATACATCTCTAAACAAAATTAACAATTTTTCAAAACAATGCTTAAGCAGTGTTTAAGAGCGGCTTTAAAACCGCTTCAGCAGCCTGTTAACTTTGTTTTGAAACGTACTGTAGATATCCCATAGGATTAAACTTTAGAAAAAAAAGTCACGCTCTGGGCTTATATATTAAAATTAATTATTTTTTTAGAAGCTTTTTAATTTTATTTTATTTTCTAAATCCGTGGTTATTATTTAATAATTCTTGATATTAAAAGGACTTGTAACATTTTTTTGAGGGGATGGGGGAAGACCGCTTTTTGACTACAAACCCGGGTTTATATGTAAGGTTTTACGGTACAATATTAATACTAATTTGAATCGAAGATATTTCAACATTTTTAGTCAGAATCAAAATCAACATAGATTCCATCAAGACAATAGATCATCATTTAATGGCTTAAGTTTCCGAAGCAAACTTAATAGATCAAAAATGCACCAAAATCTAAATTTTCCAATGGCTTATTCGACCATTTAAAGATTTCAGTACCGACAAATATCAAAAAATATCTCTATACAAGTTAGAAAATCCTGTTTTTACATTGGGCAAGTTTTTTTATATTTTACATTTCTAAAAAAAATTGCTCAATTATATTTCAAATTTTAACATGCTTACTGTAGATCACGCAGAAATGTAACGTTACCTAAGGTAACGGTTACCGTGAGCGTTACCCTCCCGTAAGCGGACCGTAAGCGAACCGTAAGGTAAGCGTTTCCGTAAGCGTAAGCGTTACCGTAAGCGATACCGTAACAAATACCGTAAGCATAAGTTTGTTAGCGTTCATTTACAATAAATCTAAGCAGCTACCGATAGCTTTGTCTTCTCAAATTTTTTATAAAAAAATATAAAATTAAAAGTAGTTTAATTTTTTGTGTTTGGTTTACAAAATATATCCAATGTTGAAATAAGATTGAAAAAGTACGATGTTTCAAATATTTTTTTCAGTTTCAAAAAAAAATTATGACCACGATCCTCGTTCTCTTCTTCACCCTCTTCATTACCATCATCATTATCTTCACCGTCATTTTCATCACAATCTTCATCATCACCACCACTTTCATCAACATATTCATCATTATTTGCAACCTCTCTTTCGTCATCTTTTTCATCTGTTTACTTGTCTTCTTCTCTTTCCTCTTGCTCATCCTCCAAAATAAATTTACTAAAACATGGCTTATCACGTGATTATTTAGGACTATTGACAACCCTTTTTTTCTTATTTTCTTTTCTATCACTTGCCTTCTTAGACTAGATTTACAATTGAAATTTTTTTCATGTTTAATTTCTATTAAACAAAATATACTTACAAAATAGAATACTCCCCATTTGCTCAAGAAATAATTTGAAATCATTTCTCATTCCCTTAATTTCATTCAAAATTTCTGCTTGAAATTATTTTTGAGATTCCAAGCATGCTTCAATTTTACTTAATTTAACTTAATAAGACTTAATTTTCTAAATATTTGCAACGCTAACAATAGAAGGACGGAGGGTAATTTGACACAGTCTTCAATGGCTTGTACCTTTTCAATAGTTCATCAAATCTTCATCTTTTTCTACCAGCGTGAAGTATTTTCTCAAATTTATAAATTCTCAAGTTCTTAAAAAAATTGAGAATTTTAGAAAAAACTTGATGTGGATTTTCTATATAATCATAAGGACAAAAAGTATCTTTCTATGCTCAATGTTTTTAATACTCGAGTTCTCGTAAATCTCTAAATGGAACACAGAGAATTATTTACATATATAGATAAATGCGGTGTAGATGATCAACTCGATGAAGTAGCCTCTGTGTCAGATCTAGGCCGTTGCTCAAAAAGGCACTTGAAAAGCAGTTGAGCGCATCCCCATTATCCACAAGGATAGAAAAGGGACAAATATTATTATTAAATTATGATAGCTCATGAGCTACAACCTTTATGACAAAAATCGATAAGTTTATTACATTAAAAATTTTATTTATTTATTTATTTGTTTTCTTTACCGAGCTAGGGCTCTTTCAGAATAAATTAAAAAAATAAAAATAAATATAAAAAATAAAATTAAAGTTAATAAAATGAGATAAAAAAAAATAAAAATAAAGTAAATAAGTCTAAAAAAAATAGTAAGAAAGTAACTTGAAGACATAGTTAGTAACATGTGGCACATGTTTACATAGTTCAGCTTTCAGGAAAAAAGGAAATTAATCACAAACATATCTCTCACTCAACTCAAAAAGCCGATTAGAGACTTTTAGTAATTTAAGTTTATTGAAAGCTTCATGATGCACGATGTTGGAGGGAGTATCATATTTTAACTTAAGGATAAATCTAACTGCTATAATTTTTTGGTATTATTTTCTGAAAATGAATTCAAGCAAGGAAAAGAATAGTCTAAAATTGATCCGACTAAAGATTTATACAAATTTCCAATTGTGTTTTGAGTATGACGCCATTTTTTATTTGACAATATCTTAATAATATTTGGCCTTTTGTTGCAGCGTTCTTTAATTTCGTCTACTAATATACAGTCAATCCTAGATATAACGACAAAGTTGGGCGGAAATTTTTATATTCGTTGTATCGAAATTCGTTCTATCGAAAATCCCATACAAAAGCATTGAATAAATTTTAAGATTTATTATTTTGAATTTCGAAAGTTTCATTCGTTTTTTTTCTGATCCAACTAAATTTTTCTCATACATTTCTAAAAGCTTTGATTTCGATGCTAAAATTGTTGAAATTGTTGAGGGGTTTGCGTTATATTCTTTTGCAAGAGCAGTATTCGTTATTTTTTGGTCTGTATGCTTTTTTATTATTTCAATTTTTGTTTCAAGTGAATAACATTTTCGTTTTTTTGGGACAGGATTAGATAAATTTTCACTCATTTTAATAAAAAGATTAACAGATAAAATTTTTACCTGTAAATATATATTTTTTATTGAAAGAATATAGATAAAGTCAAATAAAGAACAATTAAATTTTTGCTTTATTTCCAATTAGTTAATTAAATGTCAAGATTTTTTTTTTAAATATAAAGGTGCGAATTTTTTTTTGATTTTTCGTTGTATGAAGTTTTATTTCTTAAGAAAAAGATTAATTGGTTCGTTAGAAGAACCTTGTTGTATCGGGTTTTCGTTGCATCGAAATTCGTTCTATAGAAGATAAAAAGTATTCATTTTCCATTGATCGAATTCGGTTCTGATAATCGAATTCGTTCTATAGGGTTTTTCGTTCTATGGGGTTTCGTTGTACGGAGGATTGACTGTATTAAAATTTAATTTAGAATCAAATTTTTTACCAAGAAAATTAATTTCTTTTTGGCTCATTATCCTTCCTCATATTAGTAACTTTCCTAAACAACTCGTTATACTAATTGGTCTATAATTTAAAGGATCTTGTAAATCAGAGGCTTTTTTTGAAAGATTGTAATGTTCGAAGTTTTCCACGCTTTCGGGACCTTACCTTCTCAAAGAGATAAATTGAAAAGCTTTATGATTTATATTAATGAATTTCTAGGTAAGTTTTTTAACATTAGATTTTGTTTTTGGTCAGGTCCTGATGCCGCTTATTTTTTCAATCTTTATAAAGCCAAAACTAATTCATTTAAGCAAATTGGATCATTAAAATTACACTGGTCATAATTTCTAAAAAATTCAGAGTTAGAATTAAGTATTTCGAAAACTTTATTAGTATCAATTAAATCAGAATTAGGACTAAATATTGAAGATCTGAATTCTCCAAAGCATTTTCCCTTTTCTTCATTAGTTTTGAATTCCTTGTCATTTGAAATCAAATTTGGGATTAAATTTGGAAGTTTCTTCTTACTTTCCTGCGTTTTTTTACCAGAATAACAATGTTCGGGGGAAGACTGATTTTGAGATTTTCTGAGAAAGATAAGGAATGCTTTTCGAGAAGCAGAAATGATTTTTACTGTAATTTTATCATTTAGTTGATCTATAGTGATGGAACTTTCAGGGAAAATAGCTATTTGAGAATTTAAAATCTCACTAAATAATTGCCAGTTCGCTTTCTTATAGTTAAATTTTTAGCTGAAGATTTATTTTCTAATTGAAAGCCCATAAAAATTGATGCCTCGATTTGGAAATGGTCACTTGTCTTGATTATTTATGACATTGAAGTCGGTATTTTTGTCAATTAATGAAGATGAAGCTAAAAAAAGAGCAAGAATTTCAAAGCAATACTTATTAAAAACATTGAAAGTAGGGCGCTCATCATTGATTACTGAAAAGTCTAACTCATTAATTATTCTTTCCAACATTTTACCGTTTTCGTTTTCCCCTACGCAGCCTATTTGCTTTGTTCTAGCTATTTTATTAACTGTTTTAAAAAGCTCTAAGTTCAGAAGTACATTGGGTGGATTATAAAGACTAAATACAACTAATTATATTTCTTTCCTAAATTTAGTTTTATACAAATGAGTTCGGAATTGAATTCCTAATAAGAAAAATCTTGTATAAATTCAATTCCTTCTTTAATTTAAATAGCTACTCCTCCTCCATACTTGTTGCGTGGTTTTGTTATGAATTGATAATTGTGAAAATCAAGATAAATATTTGCCTCACTCAAATCTCTCTTTAATTTTTTGAGCAAAACAATGTCGGGACGTTTTTGAGCTAAAAAATTTCCCAAGAGATGAACCCCACTAGGTAAGTGAAGACAGTTCCAGTGTGCCTGTTCTTATAGGAAAATTGACTTGATAGATCTTTTATCATTGTATGTATGAATTTGACTGTTTTTGTATAAAATCGCTGTTGTTTTCATCTGAATTCTGTCCAGTATTATTGTCTTGAATTACGCCATTAATTTCATTGTTTTCCTTATCATTAGTTTGATCTTTTATTTTTTTTTACAAAAAAAGCAATTTTGTTACTGTCCAGCAATTGAAATTACGCACTTTAATCCGTATAGAACTGTTGGACCAGTCAAATTTCTAACTAATTGATCTCGAAGTAATTCCTTGTTGAAATCTTCTGGGAGATAGTGAAACCTAAATATCGAGTATATTCTTGTCTCAGGCAATTTGTTTGCATCTTCAATCTTAAAAAATTCACCATTAATTTCGATTAAAAGTTCAAAGACTTTCGATGCGGTAAAGGCGTGTTCGAACTTTATAATCCATATTTTGTTCGAAGAGAAATCGTATTGGCCTTTCACTAAATCTTCTAGCTTGATTTTTAATTAATAATTTGAAAAAATTAATGATCTATTATTCTTTTATCAATATTTCTATAAAAATAAAAAATTTCTTAAATAGCCATCTAAAATAAAACAAAATATTCAATGTTTGAAAAACTTTTTAATTTCAATAGAGCTACATTGCAAAAATTTCTCCAAATATTTTTAAAATAAAACAAATCTCAAGTATAGCATATTTTCAATGAATTTTCAAAATTGTATTTAAAATTGTTATAAAACACAATAGAAAAAACCAATTTAACTTCTATTTAATTTAACAGAAGCGCTTTAGAAAAATAAAGTATATAGTCACTTATATAGTGTTTATTAAGGTTTTTTTTATTTTTAGATTCTTGAACTCCGCCAAACGTTTTTGCCTCCAAAACAGAGTGCTCACACTCCTTTCTTTGTATCAAGCGTATAAGTGCAATGGATTGATTTTATATTTACAAAACAAGACAAAACTCTCTTTTAAAAACAAGAAGCGACGTAGTTCTGTCAAAAAAAAGGGATGTTTCTTTTCTCATAAGCTTTTTTAAAAATTAAAGATCAAAACAAGAAAAATAAAAATTAAAAAAAGAAAAAGGACAAACATAACTGATATCAGCTAATATTAATCATAAAATTAATCTAAATTTTTTTTGAAGCATTTATTACTTGAAATTTAAGTTTAAAGATACAAAAAAACTAAGAGGTGTTGTATCCTTTTATAGGGAATTTTTAGATGAAAAGATTGTTTGAGTTTAAAGAGTTAATTGCTAAAAAATATAAAGAAAGAAGTGGCGCCACGTTCCTGTGAGCCACTAAATTAGAAGACTGAAAATAGTGTGAATATTGTTTATAGAAAGATTGTAAACAATGTATGAAGTTAAATGTTCACTTTACAAGTAATTGAAGTGATATGAGACTAATTCGCTTGCGGATTAACATGTAAATAATCTTATTATATATGTACAGGATCAGTCGTAGAGGAGGTGCAAAACTAATACATCAAGTGTACTATCCTACAAGTGAGCACCAAGCTCAAGGAGCGTCTTTACTTACTTCTCGCTTCCGATAATGATCGCCCGATACATCCGAGTCAACGAGTCATATTTGACAATCTCATGATGGCGTTTTTGGACTCGGCGAGGCCGATGTGTGTTCAAGGAAAGTAGCGATCAAGACCTTTTATGTATGTTTTTTTAAAATAGTTTTACAATTCATTTTTTATTTTTAGGTGTAACAAAATAAATTTTTATTATATATTATTTGTCAAAATTAAATAACTGAATTTTTAAATAAACCATAAAAAATTTGTCCCAAATTCCAAAATAATTTTTAAATACTATTGGAAATCGAAAAATAGATCTTTTGATCACAAAGCAAACAATTTTTTTTTGAAATTCCTTCAAGTATACATACATGGAATATTTGGAAGAATGATATATATTTTTAAAAAATTTTAACCTAATCATTTGTTTTTTAGCTTACTTGCTTTAAATAAATAAATTTTTTATTATAAAAAGTTTGATATCTTCTAATTTGTAAATTTAATTTTCACATGATCACTACTGCAAAATAAATAGTTCTTGGAAGCAACTGGTCAGCTTAAATTACATCAGCCAGAAAGAAAAGACTTCAGTCAATTTGGAGAATCGTTAAAGATTGACAAAATGCTCAGTGGTCTGAGAAATGGGTTTTTGGTGGAGGCTGGCGCATATAATGGCGAAACATTTTCAAATTCTTTGTTTTTCGAACGAGAGAGAAATTGGTCGGGAATTTTAATTGAACCACTTCCTTTATCATACCAAAGCATCTTGAAAAAAAAAGAAAAATGCATTCGATAAAACACCAATGATAGCAAAATTTAGAATGTATGAAACAGGCACATTTTCAGGAAGAAATAAAATCTTTTCCTCTGGTATTTCTAAAAATATTCCTTACAAGTTCAAAGATGTTTATGTTCCTTGTTTTTCGCTACAAACAATTCTTTCTGCAATCAATGTAAAGAAAGCCGATTTTTTTTCACTCGATGTCGAAGGTGGTGAATGGGACGTTTTGAACAGCATTAATTTCAAAAAAATTGAGATTAAATCTTTTATAATTGAATTTATTAGAAACTCCAAAGAAGAATTAGCAAATTTCTTATTAAAAACAATTACTCTTGGTATTTAACCGACAAAACAAATATTTATATGATTAAACAATAAATTATTAATATTTGTATTTAAATTATACGTCTAAAATCGGGTCAAAAATGGCCTAATATTAGCACAGTTTTTATTTAAAACAATTTTTCCATCAAATAAAGGCTTATCTTTAAAACAGAATTAAAAAAAAATATAAAAAAAAATCACTTTAATTTTTTTAAATTTTTAAATTCCATCGATTGTTAATTTAGATTTAGTTAGAAAAATCAAAATAAATAAAAAAGATAAGCATGTGTTTAAAGGTGTTAACAAATAAAAAAAAATTTTCATTTTTTAAAATTTTATTAAGTTAATAATTTTTCTATTAAATAAGAGTACCGTATTCCATCGTTCAATTATTCTGCACCACTAATTAAGACATGCTTTTGGGCCAAGCACCAAAGTAAATCTCACCTATGCTAAAACATTTTTGATTAAGGACGCATATAAACCTTCCAAAACTTCCAAAAATAGAGCTTTTTTTCACTTTTAAAATTTGATTAATTTAATCTAAAAATATTTGATGCCTGTGTTCTCGTTACGAGCCTTAAGATGTAAAAAAGGATTTCATTCTTAGAACTTTAGAACGTTCAACGATCAACGACGCCGAAGTCAAAAAGTTCAATGTGAACAGCCACTTGACACTTGAGTTCCATCCCGACGAATTCACTCGAAAAACCTACGAGTCCAAAAGAGACATGTTCATCAACTTGTCATTCCAAAAGGCCAACTCAGCTTAAATGATCTTTTAAAAAATGCCTTCAGTTATTGAAGCTGCCCGCTACAACTACTGCAGTCTCTTTTGTAAAGTAAAATTAAATAAATGTAAAGTTTTAAAAGTATTTTACATTCTTTTTAAATGCTTAATATTAAATTTCGTATCGATTAATCTTTTCTTATGGACTCAAAATTAATTAAATAAATATAGATTAAAGAAGAATATTTATAGGTGAAATTTTAAATTAAAAGATGAATTTTAAAAAATTTTAAATTTAAATTTTCTGTTTCTAATTGAAATATTGTTTAGGTTGACTTCGAATTTTTATGATGATCAATTCTTTACCAAATTTGAATGATCTCTATTTTTATTGCTTTTAATTGACATTAACTAAATTTTAATATTAAATTTCATTAAATAAAATTTCGAAAAATTGTGATTATTCAGTTTTTTTTTTTGAAAGTTGTTGTTAGCACAGCTATAAAATATTATTTTATTTTATTTTGATATAATAAATTAAATAAAAAAGATTTAATTTATAAGACATCTTTGAATTTTTATTAACAAAATTTATAAAGTGATTAATTTTCGTATATTTTCTTTCACTCAATCAGATTGTTGTAAAACGAGGAGTTACTATTTTTAAGATCTAGAATTTTTTTTTAAAAAAGGTTTTATTTTTTTTTAAAGTTTACTTTTTTCAAATTTTTTGACCATTTTTTTACAAAAAATTTCCGAAAAACAATTATGAAATATTTTTTCGAAATTAATTTACGAAAAATTTTCTTTTTTTTTATTTATTAATTTGACTGGGTATACCAGAAAATTTAACTTTAGTTGATATTAATTTTGTTTAAACTACGTCATTTAAAATCTTTGCTTTTACATTTAAATTGCTGTGCACATAATTTAAATTTAAGGAGCTTACAAAAACTAGGATAAATTAGTAGACTTTTCAGCTTCAAAACAATAATTTTATTTTTTGACGATTTAATTTTCTAAGCTCCTTTCTAGCTTTCTTATATTCAAAAATCTCAACTTTCTTCCTTTTTCAATTCTCAAGAATACCAAAGTAATTTACTCTGTATTTAAGTATTTTACTTCCAAATTTACTTCTAACTAATTTATCTTGGGATATGCCGTATTCTTTTGTTTGATATTGAAGCCTTATGAACCAAAATTTAGCTTTTGTTCAGCATTCTCAACTTAAATCGCATGCACTAATTAAGATTAATGCTGAAAAGCATTAAAGATATTTGAGATTTTTTCCAAAATTTCAAAATAAATTAATTATTTTTCTAATTTTTCTAATTTTTCTTTGTATTCAATTTGATAAAATATAAAATTAAAAATAACTATTTTTCACTAAAATCTCAATCTTTAATGCCTGTACTTCTTCGATTCTTGCTTTACTCACTTGGCCTTCTTCATCTGGTGGAATCAATTTACTTCCAAAATTTTAATTTTTTACCTTTCCAAGGTAGACAGATTAGTTCATCAAAACACCTTGAATCGAGTCTCAGACGCAGAGTTGATGCAGATACTAAATTTTGGTTAAAAAAAGTCTATTTTTAGGCTAACTGAAGTTTGAGATCAAAATATAAAATGTCATATTTTATTTTGATAATAGAGAACTAAAAAATTTTACTAAGCAATTATTTGACATGTTATTTCAAGTTTATTTTCATATATGAAATTTTAAAATATCACTTTATATTGAACTTTTTAATAGATTTTTTAATTGATTTTACTAAAATTATTTTAAAGACAAAAAAATTCTATATCTTGGCTGGATTTCACTTGAAGACAGACGTAGACGAGGTGACTTTATCCAGCTACACAATATAAATCATGGATATGAAAGAGTGGAGCTAATTCATGGACATCAGTTACTGGCTTCAAATAAATTAGACAGCCCCGCAGGTGGCACAAGACGTGGTCAACTATCTATTCAGAGACAACTTCAGAAATTGTTGATAGATAATTTGCTTGATTTTAACTGAACAATCAAATGTGGACAAACAAACAAATAACTTATCATTTAGCATGCTGTTAAATTTGGGATAACTTTATCTCTACAGTTTTTACTACTACTGCAATTACATTTCATTTTTTCTTTGGTATTCTAGGTTTTATTTTAAATATAAAAAATTCAATAATGTTTAGATGCTAAAAATCTTAAAAAAAAATTATATAAATGATTTTAGACTTAATTTTTTTTATTTTCAATTAAATAAAATAAAACAAATCAAAACAAAAATCAAAATCTTCGTTTCATTTATTGTCAAAGCTTTATTTTCAACTATTAAATTTTTTTTGGGCGAAGTTGTATTTTTATAAAAATCCGTTGAGTTTTCACCTATATAAGTAAAATTACTAACATTTTTGTACATATTTGTATTTATCCAATCTATGAATCTTGGAACTTTGGTAAAATAACTAGATAAATTGTTCAAACATTTATCATCTTGATTTGCAAAAACAAAACTAGTTATTCCATACAAATACCAATTTCCTCCAGATGAATACATTAGAGGTCCACCCGAATCTCCAAAGCAAACATTTGATTCCTTAGGACTTGGGTCATAGGCACAATAATGTAAATCTGGATCAATTGGACAAATTGTTGAGTTTTCGTAAATTTGCATGGTTGTTTGATACAAAATTTTTGACGAATTAGGACCACCTGGGTGTGTGTATCCCCTTCAAATAATAATTTTTCTATCTGATTATTAATTCTATAATATTAGGTTACCATCCAGAGGTGGTAAGTTTTTGGTTAATAATAAGACTTTCTTGAGTTTGACTTGGAAGGCAGATAGGGGAAACTTTGCTTGATTCAGCAATTCCTTTAGTTAGTTTAATCAAAGCTATGTCGTTCTCTAGACTTGAAGAGTTGTAATTTTCATGTAAAGTCACAGAAGAAACTTCATAAATAATAAGGTTTGGATCGATTAAGTTATTTGCTCCAGCTATTATAAAAAAAGGCATATTTTTCTCGAAACAATGCGCTGCTGTGAGAACATATTGGGAGGCAATTAGGGACCCTCCACAAAAATGTCTTTTTTGACTAAATGATTGCAATGACACCATCCAAGGCCAAACTGACGCTTCTTCACCATTTATAATCCTGAAAGTTTTAGAATGACAGGATGAAAATACTCTGCCAACAATCACTAGGCTCAACAAATTGAATAGTAAACTCATTTTAGTTTTTAATTTTATAAAATCATTTTTCATATTTATTTATTTGAAGTTTTTTGAGAAAAATAAAAATTTTCTGGTCGAATTCACCGAAGCTAGATAATTAAAATTTAATTGCGAAATATCAAAAAATTTTTTAATCAAATTGTTTAAATGTTATAAATATTTAAAGAATTGTTTTTCAAGTTCTATTAAAAGAAAAAACAATTTTGATGAAAGTTAATTTCTGTTGAAATATTTGAATTTATTTGTTTATAAAAATTTAAAAGTTTAATTGAATTTGCTCTCTTATTCTCATTTTTTTTAAATTTTATGTTTTATTTCAATTTCAGAAATATTTGACTAACTTAAATAAAGTCGTCATTTTAATCTGAACTAAACGAGTTTACAAGTATTTAAGTTAAGAACAATAATCTAAGCATATCTAAAGAGAGCTTGATGTCAAGATATTGAATAGATTTATTAGAATTGTGATACCAATATATACAATCTAATCGATATTTAAGGTTTTGTAAAATTCTCCAATTTAATTTATTAGAAAGAAAATTGGGGTTGTGAAGTTCGTTTCAAATCGATCATTTCAATTCAGATTTGAATAACTTTTTTACAACTAGATACTACTTTATATTAAAATGCTAAATTTTTAGTAATACATTTTTAAAAAATAGAATAAAATTTAAATTTTTAAATTTTTTGTCATCTAAAAAAAATTTAATTTGTTACCCGCAAAAAATTTAAGCCTTTACTTAAATGGAGTTAATGTGCTTGGTCATATCCAGACTTGTTTATAAGTCATAGTTTTAAGTCTAAGTCACAAAAATTTAGATCAAAGTTATGACTTGACTTAAGACTTGTGACTTAAAAACAAGTCTGGTCATATTTAATGCAATAATTTGAAATGATTTTAAATTAAATTTATTCTAAACTGATTTATACTTGGTTTAAAATTTTTGTTTCTTAAAAATAAATGTTGTCTGATGTTCAAGATATTTTTTAGTTTGAAATAAAAAATAATTTTACTTAAACACCAAACACTGGAGTACGAAGTATGAGGCTTTAATTGAATGTAACAAAAATTCTGGAATATTCTTAAAAGCGAGACAGAATCACAAGAAACCAAACTTCCGAACACAAACTAAATGAGCAAAAGATACAATAACACAATAACTTGCGAAGAACTAAACCAAAATATTAAAAATGCTTACTCTAAAAAATCATCAGGCTTCGACGGAATAAGCAACAAAATGATCAAAATATTTACTAATGACCAAAAAAAATTTTTAGAAATATTTAACGCGTCACTCGTTTAAGGATACGTTCCACAATGTTGGAAATTAGCCTAAATTACACTTATTCAAAAAAAAAATACGAATCCAGAATTTATTAAATTTATTAAATTTTTTTTTTCAAACTTTAATAAAAAATTTAAATTGAACTATCCAGTTTTAAGATTAAAAATTAAATAATCGATGAATTTTTAACAAAACAAATCAAGTTAGAAAATTTTTTAAAATATTAAGTAATAAAAGGCTCAGAAAATTAAACTGATTCTTATTATTTTTTTATATTAATTATTTTAAATTAGTTTTTAAAGGTAATTTGTAAATTTCAAATGAAGTAAGACATTAAAAATTTAACCGCAGTAATTTAATTTTTCAAATTATATTTTTTGGAGATTTGATGTTTAAACTTTTGTTTAAATGATTAAAAACTTATTCTGTAAATTTAATGAAATATAAAAATTTTTGTTAACTTTTTTTTTTATTTCTACAAAAACTCCGAAAATTAAAAGCATATTTAACGTCAATTTTCTAAATAGAGTTTTCTAATAATCACTTTGATGTTAATTAGATTATGAACCATTATTTGACATAAAATGTCTAGTAATGTTTAACACTAAATGAGCAAAAAACAAAAACTCAAAAACAGGAGGGGTTTTTTCGACCCTTTTTGGTACTTCTTTAGCTTGTTGTTCCAAGAATTTAATCTTTTTTGAAAGTTTTTTTTTCCATCAAAACTAAAATCAAAAAAATGTTATAATTAATTAACTTTGATTAGAAAAAAAAATGTATTTTCATGCTAAAGAAAAAATATACGTTAAACCCGGAGAGGGGTTTTTTGAACGCTTCATAAATATTGTCTTTTTTTTCTTGTAAAAAAAATCAAAGACATGGTTAATAATGCTTTTGATTCCTAACTCTACTTAATTCCTAGACTAATAGTAATTTTTTGAACCATGTCTCGATGAAAAGCTCTTGAACTTTTTAGTAATGCGGATGATCAGTGGCGGATCCAGGATTTCTTGACTGGTATGGCGAAATATGGGTCCCGAGTGTGTGTGTCTGTTTTGATTCCCAGATATTTTTATTTTAACGATTTATTTATCAAATTTTTATAAAAATGCCTATTATAAAAAAATATTTAGAAAAACACATTAAGAAAAACTATTATAATTTATAAAATTTAACAAAAAACTGGAAAATTGTAATACAAAAATTTTAATATTGTTAATTGAATGATATTCTACGTTCTTTAGCTGAACAAAAAATATCTATGATTTTATCCAAGTCAAGTTATCTAATTCCTCTTTTTCTATACTTAAAAAAGCAAGGCTATTTAGTCTCTCTTGACTCATAGAATTTCTTAGTCATGTCTTAATACGCTTTAAGCACGAAAACGACCTCTCTGAAGAAGCAGACGATATAGGAACTGTGAGATATATTTGAATTAATTTTGTAAGATTTGGCAATAATGATCTCAAGTTTTTGTGCAACCATATTTCTTTTAAATTTGTGACACTATTAGATTTTAACTTAGAATTTAGATCATTCGACTTTTTAAAACTTTGCCAAACCTTAACCTCATATACTAAATATTCAAAGTCAACTATTTCCTAATAGATCATTAAATTATTTTTAATTTTTTCATAATCAAAACGACAAACATCATCAAAAAGTAATTCGTAAATAAAAAATGGTGGCTTTAAATCATCTGAAAAACGTTCGCTAAGTTCGTGAACTAATTAATCAATTAATTTAAAAAATGGAGCTTTAAATTGAGTTTTAATGTCTGGGTAGTTTTTAATTTCTTTTAAAAACTTGACGTATCGCCTTATAAAAAATCAATAAGAAATGATTAATTTTAGTATTTTTCAATTTTTTATACTTGTTTAGTTGACGCTTGCGATGAAGCACAGGTTCTTCAGTAAAAATAAAATGTTCTTATTGATTTTAGAAGTCAATTAGCCGTGCAACCGGTTTGATTAGAAAACAAAACAAGTAAACAAGCGATTAGCTTAGTTCTCTCTTCTAAGCATTTCTTTGTAACTTATAGTTGATAAATATAAAATCAAAGTATAGCAAATGAAAGTTTGCTTATTTGCTGGTGACACCACAGTCACAATGGGTAAGCCGAAAGTTGGGTGTTATATCCAACTTGTCGCTTCACATTATCTTCCCCCCTTTCAGAAGAGAGATGGTTATTCTCTGGTGCTGCCTTTCTTGCTAGCCTTGAGGATCTTCTTGCTGGCGGGTTAAGCTCAATTTGGATCGCTAGTGCAGCTTGCCGTTCCATTTGTATTTTGTGTGACTCTTCAAACGTTGGTCGACCGGCCGGGCGTGCTACCATTTTGCTAGCTTCCATGGACTTTTTTCTGGTCTCTGGTGCTGTATTGGTGGAGCTTGCTGGTTCAGTTGCCTCCGCTCCTGACTCTTCGAGTTCCATATTCAGTGCTGAACACTGTTGAATACGGGTAGTCAAGACTTCTTTTCTTTCTCGTTCTGCTGAGCTTGTCTGAGTTCGGCGTGACGTTGACTCTCTTGCGGTAGTTGAAGTGGCTGGAATTGTATTTGCGGTGTTTTCATCTGAGATATTCCACTCTCTGTATAATGTATAATTTCTGTATAATTTAAAGAAACTGGAGTTCCTGGCCACCTTTCGAATCTGTGGGTAGCATCTAGTAGCCTCAATCATTGAACCCTTCACACTGGTCACTGTAAAAGGATGTGGGTCCCAGGCAGAATCACTTTTGCTCGAGGTGCTTTGTCTGCACAAGACAATGTCACCCATTTGGATCGTGCATTCTTTTGCTTTCATTTTCATATCGAACTGCCGCTTCATTTGTTCAGCGTTCTTCTTGTGCTGCTCTTGAGCCATGCGATGGCATTTTTGTCGATCATCATAATTTGAGTCTATGATCGATAATCCTGATGTCCTGGCGTAGCCGAAGAGAAGCATATTGGGTGCAATCCCTGTAGCGCTATGTGGCGTGTCGTGGGAGCTGGATAAAAATTCATTCAGCACTGCGTCAGGATTTTGCTTTTCTAGCTTTGCTATCTGTAGCACCCTCTTCAATTTTCGCATCACATTCTCAGCGGTGGCATTTGCTCTAGGCCAGTAAGGTGTTACTTTCCGGTTGCTGAAACCCAATCGTTCTGAAAATTGGGTAAAATCGCGTGATTGAAATGGTGAGCCATTATCGGTTTTGTATTCTAAGGGGATTCCCATTTTGCTGAAGAGCTTACTTAGCACTGGTTCCACTGCATCGAAAGCTACACTACGTATGCGAGAAACACTCACCCACTTTGAGTAGTCGCAACTGTTGACTAACCAATAGTCCCCGTTTGTCATCGGGCCGAAGAAGTCTGCTGAGACTTTTTGCCATGGCCCAGCAGGTAGCTCCGATGGCTGTAATGGCTCGAATGTGCGTTTAGCATCTATGACTTGGCATTCTGGACAGTTTTTGACTCGCTCTTCCACTTGCTTGTCTATTCCTGGGTACCATACTCGAGATCTTATCAATCGTTTGGTCTTGACTATTCCTTGATATCCTTGTGAGCGAGATCAGCTATTTTTGCTCGTAGTACTGTAGGTATTATGATATTCTGCCCCCTCAAAAGTATACCATCTCGCGTAACGTAAAGTTCACTGAAAACGTGTTTGAATGCGTTCATCCTCTTTGGTAGCAACTTGAGACCTGTCTTATCACCGATGAGTTGGATTAGTGTCTGCAGTTCTTCGTCCCGCTTTGTCTCGGAACGAACTTGATCAAGCGTAACTGCGTATGGTAGCTTGAAACTTGTGACAGCGTTGATAAAGCTTTCGTTTTCGATGCTGGCTCTTATTTCTTCAAGGAACTCACTTTTTGTGCTTGTTGTCGGATGCCTAGAAAAGTAGTCAGCGATGTTTGAACTGCCCGGTCTATGAACTACAGTGAAATTGAGACAGGCGTAATGCTAGCCGTTCTATTCTGGCAGGTGGTCTTGATTTTGTGTTGGTAAAAATCATCTTGACAGCTCGGTTGTCTGTTTCTATTGAGAATGGTCTTCCGAGAAGATACAACCAAAGTCGTTCGCACGACCAAACTAACCCAAGGGCTTCCTTTTCACATTGACTATACCTACGTTCTACATCTGTTAACATTCGAGAGATGCAGCTCACTATTTGTCGTTCTTTTGGATTATATGGGTTGACTTGATGGAACACTGCTCCCAATCCAACCGGGCTTGCGTCCACCGTCAATGACGTGTCCCAATCTTTTTGAAGAAGCCTATGCATTTAGTTGATATTGCTTGCTTTATATCTTCAAACGCACTCTGTTCAATTTCTCCCCAGTGCCATTTTACGCCGCTCTTTGTCAGTCTCCAAAGTGGTTCAGCCATTGTGCATAAATTTTTTATGAACCCTGAACTCCATGTAACACTGCAAAGAAAACTGTGCAGGTCTTTAGTGTTAGTTGGAGCTGATGCTTGGCGGATCGCTCTCACACGATCCATGGTTGGTGACACACCGGTAGATGAGAATTTCAAGCCGTAGAAGGTGAGCTCATTTTTGTAAAATTCTGACTTTTCTATATTGAGTGTTAGGCCGCTTTGCTCTAGACGTTTCAACACAGCTAGCAGGTTCGTTTGGTGTTGTTCTCTGTTTCTTCCGAATACGAGGATGTCATCGGTCATGTTTAGTTGTCCAGGAAGGTCTGATAACATCTCTCTTATCTTCTCGGTAAAAATTTCCGATGCGCTTGCTATGCTCATGTGTAGTCGCTTGTACCAATAGAAACCTTTGTGGGTGGTGATAGTGGTTAGTGGGCTTGATTCTTCTGCAAGCATCAGCTGGTGGAAGGCCTTGTTAAGGTCAAGTTTCGAGAAAATTGTTGCACCGTTGATTTGCATTATCAGGTCATCAATTGTCTTCATTGGGTACCTTGTTCTCACTAGTGCTTTGTTAACTGGCCTAGCATCACAAGTCAGCCTCACTGCCAATTCTTGCTTATGCGCTGGGTCGCGTTGATTGGCATTCGGTTTTCGATACTTAGGCACCACTACAAGGTTGGATATCCATGTTATTGGTTTATGGCCTAACTCTACTCTCTCTAATATGCCTTCCGCAACTTGTTTATCCAGCTCCTACTCCAGAGCCTGGCGATAGTGAAATGCAATCGGACGTAGTGGTTGCTTTACCGGTATGATACTCTTATCAATTTCTAATTTGACTTCTGTATTGATTGCGCAGCCTAGTTTTCTACTGAATAGTTCTGGATAGAGGACGACGAGTTCGGATTTGCTGTACTGGAGTTTCTGTCCTATTTGGTTAAGATCTGCTTGAACCAAGTTCAAAGAAACCATACCGAGTTCTACCGCCGTGTGTCTGCCGATTAAGTTCTGATGTGAGTTTCCCTTCATTACAACTATCTGTGCACCTGATTGGTTTGTCCTCCATCTTAACTTGGTTGAAAATAACCCAGAGTTGTCAGGGGTTTGTCTGGATTACCAAATCCGTAGAGCGGTAGTTTGAGTTGTTTGAGTGGTGGCTTTGGATCCATGGTGTTGTAGGTCTGTTCATTTATCGCATTTGCTGCTGCTCCGGTGTCTACCATTACCCGTATTTAAGTACCGTTGATGACTATGTTAGTCATTGGATCACATGTCCGACTGTCAATTACCATGTTGAACGTGTCCCACTCCGTTGCCTTCACATAGCGTGAGTATTCATCGTATTGTTGTTGTGATAACGAGATGTTTCGGTTGCTGTTATTCAAACTTCCCTTTAAGTGATGGCCGACTGTTGCCACCGTTTTACTGCGATTCATTTTTCCAAATGACTTAGTGCTACCTCGATTTCTGTTCATGTGACTATTCGGTTTTTGAGTTGTTACGTCTTTTGATTCTCGGCACATCTTGCCGTAGTGGCCTTCAGTGCCACATTTGTTGCAGTTATTGCCTCTGGCTGGACATTGATTGCGATCATGCTGTTCATTACCACACCATCCACATATTCCAGTTTGTTGCGTTGAGTTTAGTCCACGGGGTTCGAAGGTTTGATTTATGCTACCGCCTGATACCGATTCTGGTGTGTGGATCAACCTGATCTGCTTTATGTCTTCAAGTTGGTGCTCGTTTTTGAGACCACATTCGATTGCATCTTTCAGGGTTTTGTCATCTTTCGATGCCATCATTTCCTCTACCTTTGCTATACCACATCCAAACACGAATGCCCTCAGCAGCTCTTTCTCTAAATCATTTCCGAATTTGCACGGTTTGGCTAGCTGTCTCAGTCTCACGACATATTCATTCACCGATTCACCTTCGTGGCGCCTTGCTTTATAGAATATGGATACGTATGCAAACACTGACCGCTTCGGCTTATAGTGATCAGTCATGTAAGCAATGATTTGCATCAGCGTGTCCGAACCATCAACTTTCTTCTTCCCGTTGTAAATTGTTCGAGCCTCGTCGCCCATCTTAAGCAAGAAAAGCGGTTTTAAGGTTTTTTTCTTGTATTTTCCATCTTCTTTCTCATCCAGCTCCGTGGACTGAAGATACAAGTCAAAAACCTCTAGCCATCCTTCCCATCTGTCGCCGATGAGTGCTTGGTCGCGACCTGGATCGAATGAAGGTAGACTGTCATGGTTGTATGATATTGCCATCGCTCTCTGCTGAGTGTTTCTATCTGGTCAGGTTTGTGGTAGGTTTTTTTTTTTTTTTTTTAATCCTCGTCGCCAGATATTAAGTTTGTTATAAGTGAAAAGGACAAAGTATTTTTTGGTTTCTTTTTTATTTTATCTAAATAAATAAATCTTTGGAAAACGGCCGTTCTAGACCGTGGTTAAGTAAAGATTAAAATAGAAAGTGGTAAAAGAAAGAAAGATCTTTAAGCTAAGAAAACAAAACAAGTAAACAAAATCTCAACGTTTAACAAAAAAATACTTTTAAAGCTTCAAATATAATTGGTAAATTATCTCTTATTTTTTTTAAATGCTTTGTCTCTCGATGACCAACGAGTATCAGATAGTTTTTTAATTGTCAAATTACTTTTACCATATTCATTTTGTAATTCTTTGAAAATATGATGACGTTTTGGAGAGCCTAAACTAAATTATAAAGCGAGTTTACTATACCAATGCAGTTTCAAACTTCTGTAATACGTGAACAAGTATCTTTAATAGCCAAATCTAACTTATGTGCATAGCAATGGACATAAAGTGCTTTGTTGTTGACATTTTTTAATCTGGAAGCCAGCCCCTTGTAAATTCCAGACTGACCAACTATCTTACTCAACGGTAAGCCTAATTCGTTTATGGCTTGTTTTACTAAGTTGAAACTAGATTCTCTGTCTGTTTTTGGTGCTTCATGAAAACCGACAAATTTTTCGTGAATTTCTAAATCTGAGTCAACAAATCTTATACACATAGATAATTGCCCAATTTCGTTATATCAGTCGTTTCATCTATTATTAGAGAATAAAATACATTTTCATTTATTAGATTTACTAAACTCTTTAATACTTGACACGACAATATATTAATTATCTGATTTTGAATGGTTTTTGAACAGTAGTTAGAGTTTTTTGAACCATTTATAAAGTCATTAAAAGAATTGTCTTTACTCGAAAAAAGCTCTCAAACAAACAAACAATTTTTTTTAATTTAAAATTTTCTTTGAATTGGAATGGCGCCGCCATATCATTTTTTTGGCTAGTATGGCGCCGCCATAGCTCGCCACCCCCTGAATCCGCCACTGCGGATGATACCTACCCTGAAGTTTCTTATAATAATTTCAATGATTGTCAGGAAAATGATGACTTTGATAATAATTCCGAAAAAGAAATGGAAACATCGAATCAACCTTATACTGAATATGACTCAGATAAAACTCAGATATTAAATAACCTGAATAGGAAGAAACTAATAATGAAAAAACTTCGATAAAAGGGACTAAATGGGTCAGAATGAATGACGGAGAAGAGACAAGTAGAGAAATAATTAAATTTCTAGAAGAATAATAATAAAAAATTTCTCATTGAATTGTTTTATGCCAATTTATTTGGTTATTTGGACCCCTTATATAACAAATAAAAAAGTATAAAAAAATTTCCGGTGTTTAAGTGTTAATAATTTAATATTTAAGAATTATCAAAATTTAAATTTTTAAACTATCGTTTAGATCTTAAAATTTGATCTGACACTTCAATTTGTCTTAATTAAATAATTCCTCGCATCCTTGATTTTTTACGTTTGAAGGTTATTTTAAATTCAATTAAAAAAATCTTTCAAATATTTTACATCGAAAAAACATTAATTTAAATTCCATTTAAGAATATTTTTGTAGATCTTATTTAAAGAGTATAAACTTAAAAATTTGTTTTCTCTCTTAAGCAATAATGAAAAAAAAAATTTCACTTTATTTTTTTCATGCATCTTACCACCCTAAAATCTATCTTTATAAATTTTCAGTTTTAGAAATATTTTTTTTAAACGAAAAAATCCATAATTAGGATTGATGTCTTGATCTGTACAAATTTTTTTATGGCATGTAAACTTTGGGAGATAATTCTTATCGTCTCTTTTTAAATAAAAATTTTCTGATCGGGGCCAATTCTACAATTATTGGGGTAGAATTTAATCAAATTAAGAATTGTATCTAATAATGATAATTTTGATAAAATCATTAGTTTATAATTTTCAAAATTTAATTTTTTAATTAATTTTTTTTTTAATAAAACTAAAGAAAAATGAGATATTTTCAGCAAATTATAATTTTTGCGTTTGTATAAATATGTTTTTGAATGTTCAGAGAAATTTTGTCATTTTTTTGTCTGCTAAAAACCATTTTTTATTAGGATTATTTTAAAATTATTTTGCTTTTAGATCTAATCATTTTTTAATTTAGTGTGAAAATGATTTTAAAAAATAGAAAAGTAAATATTTTGCATCTTTTATTAAAATATTTTTTATTTTTCCTATTAATATTTTTATTAATTAAAATATTCTCTTCAAATGATCGGAATTCTCATCAACAAAAAATTGAAAATGATTTTTCAATACAATTAATTAGAAACAAATTTTTAATTAAATGTAGGAAATCATCAAAATATGTAGTAAGTACAACTCTTTGCGTTCATGACTTGAAGAGAGATCAATTTGTTTCATCAGCAATCTGGAAAAATGGTGTATACGAACCGGAGCTGCTTGAAGTATTTACAAAATTCATAGAAAATCGAGAAGATTTGATTGTTTTCGATATTGGCGCTCAAATTGGACAATATTCGCTATTTGCAGCAAAAATTGGAAGAAATGTTATTTCGGTAGAACCATTTCATGACAGTGTACTGCGAATTTTAAAAGCTGCTTTTATCGAAGGAATTGAAGATAAGATAACATTACTTCAATTAGGTATTTCAAATAAAAGAGAAAAAAAGAAATTGTCTTATGTTCCCAATAATATTGGTGGTCAGAGTTTATTTAGTTCAGATAAAGACAAAAAGGCAGATTTTAATATTGATGAGAAAGATTTAATCGTTAGAACAATTTTTTTGGATGACTTGATAAATTTTTTGCCAAAAACATTTCGAGGTAATATTTACAAAAATGGGGTGATGAAAATTGACATTGAAGGCTATGAGCCATATGCTTTTGAACACTCGAAAAGACTTTTTGATACAATAAATTTTGAGTTGATATTAATGGAATGGAATTTAATTCTTAAGAATAAATTAATTTACAGACAAAATATTGAAAACATGATAAAAATGTTCCAATTAAAAGGTTTGGCTGCTTTCGAGAATAAAAAAAAGTTAAACATTAGTTTGTGGGAGACTTGGCCAAACAAAATATTTTGGATTAAAGAAGAAAATTAGAAAAATAATAATTTAAAGAACTTTAATATTTATCTGTTTGATGTTCTTTTTATTTTAGTAATAGTTATAATAAAATTAATTTTTACAAATGATTTTTTTAAGTTCATTGTTTAATAATTTTTAATTAATTTATGATTTTTTTTAGTTTTCATTCTTTTAAAGAAAATCTTATTATTATATTTTTTTCTGCAAAAAAAAATAAATTTAAGAAATGAAAGTAAGAATTTTTTTTACTTAAAAATAAACAGTTTTTCAAAAAAATACTCCAGATATTAATTTTTTTTTATTTCTAAATCTGTAATGAGCTAATGTTCCATCAGAATAAAAATACATAAAATAAAAAAAAATAAAGAATAAAGTTAAATAAGATAAAATATGAAACCGGTTTATAATAAAACAAGGTTTAATCTTTAAAAGCTTTATTTAAGTTATTGAACGTTCTGAAGTTCAAAGAATGGAATTCTTATTTATACCTAAAAGCTCGTGTCAAGAACACGAGCTTATAATTAAGTCAAGATGTGAGCTAAGTGCTTTATGTATATATCAGCATTTCGCAACGTCTAACTTCTGAGATACGAGACAAGTATAATTCTTTCTTATCTTTGTGCATTAGTTGACAAGGTGATGAATAAGTGATTGTTCAGAGTAAAAAAAAAAAGGATTAAATAATGAGAAAAAAAAATTAAAAATTTGAAATAATTAGAGGTTGGACATGTTTAAATATTTAAAGTTAAGGAAGGAAAAAAGAAGTTCTAAGCTACCAATTACTCAGGAAGAGTTGGATATTCGATAGATTTTAATTCAAAACCTTCCCTATATTCTTCCACCAGTCTGACGATTAATGGAACAGAATAAGTCAATCCTACCCTAACATATCTCTCATTTAACTCAAAAGTCGATTTGAGACTGTTACAGTACATCCTAAAACTAACTTCATCGCTTTCTTTTCCTTTCCTCTTCCTCTCTTCTTCCTCACTTATTCCTTTCCTCTTCCTCACTTCTTCTTTTCCTCTTCCTCTTCCCTTCCTTTTTCTTAGAGGGAAGAAGAGGAAAGGAAGAGGAAGAGGAAGAGGAAAGTAATAAGTGAGGAAGAAGAGAGGAAGAGGAGAGGAAAGAAATCGATCAAGTTAGTTTTAGGATGTACTGTAGTAAGTTTAAGTTTATTCAAAGCTTCTAGGCGCATATATTACAGGGGGTATCATTTTTCAGTTTCAAGATCGAACTGCTGAATTTTGAAAAACTTGTTTTTTTTTATGCAAGTTTCTGAGAATGAATTTAAACAAGGAATAGTAGGGTCTCTTTTACCTCAATTTAATTGATATTTAAAATTCAATATCCAATATCCAATATTCTTTGAATTCAATATCAATGATTGTCAATGTCAAACTTGATATTGTTAGCGGCTTAATGAACTGGTTAGTTCGTAGCTTACATTACACTTCTCAGTTATTATTCCCTAGTTATTTTTATATTTTATTAATTACTTTTATTGGTGACTTGGAAATATAATACTTAAGTATGTTTATAAGCAAATGCTAAAAGAAGATTCTTGGTGTGGTTCTTGGTTGATTTGCAAGTGTTTATGGAAAAATACTATTGTTTTGATCTATAATAAAAGATAGTAAAATTCACAACTTCTATTTTTCAAATGGCTAATAATAAGCTAGTTAGCCTACAACATAAATTGAAATTAATTAATTAATATTCAAATTAAATTAAAAATAGCGTCAAAGCATATTTTTCTATAATTTATTTTGAAGGGACTCTAGCTCGGTACAGAAAACAAATAAATAAAATTAAAAATAAATATTCGTAATCATTTGTTGTATGAAAAATATAGTTACATATGGAATCAAAAAATTTTCAACTTATAAAAATTTGAAAATTTAATTATCAAATTAACTAGCTTGATATTGAAATTTTTACCTTGATATTTAAAAAAATATCAGTAAATTGTTAATTTATTAATTGGTATTGAAAATTCCATTTCAATGATATTGAGGTATAAGAGAACCGAAAAATATAACCCAAGATTGATCCTATCAAAGATTTGCAAAAATTGAAATGTGAACTAGAATAATGGCTTATTAAGTGGAGAATGAAGATATCAGTTGAAAGGTCGTGTTCAGTAAAAAAAAGAGTGATAATCTAAGCTTAGAAATTTATGGGAACAGAATGTTGAGCCAAAAAGAAATAAAGTTTCTTGGTATTAAATTTGATTCTAAATTAAATTTTAATACACTTGTTGACGAAATTTAATACATTACAATAAAAGGCTTAATCTAATTAAGATACAGTCAAACATAAAATGAGGTCTTAATCAAAATACACTAGAAATTCAGAATTCAGCTGTAAAATCTATCCTTAAGTTAGAATATGATACTCCCTCCAACATCGTGCATCACGAGTCTAAGTCTAAAAAATTTATTCGGTTATTTTTGATTTTGTAATGAATTTCACAAAAGTATTAAAATAATATTCTGACTTTTTCTTATTTTTGTGACCGGATAAATATGGCATTTAAAATTCCAATATAAAAGAAAATGTGCTTTGTTAAATACAAAGCTTTTTTTGCTTAAAAAAATAAAGTAATTATATTTTTAAGTAAATTTGGTCCCACAAAATAAGATCAAAATTCTTATTTTGTTAGATTGAGAGTTTAATAGTGTTGTTAATCGACTTGAATCGATTGATAAAATTCAAAAATCGACTGATTTTTTATCATTTTTTGAAATTTTATTTATTAGATAGCAATAAAAGGAGACTATTCAGTTTGGATCGAGGCTTCATTAACTAATCGCCTTGAATTAAATTTTCAATTTGACTCTTTTCAAAGAAAATAAGTCGATCATTGAAAATCGATTGCCAGCACTAAAATTTGATAAAAAAATTTAGGTTTTTTTTTTAAAGTTAAATAAACTTTAATTTTTATTTTTATTTTCATGATCATGCACAAAAATTATCTTAAAAATAGATTTTCTTGGGCATGATCATTTAAATTTGATCATTGACTTCAAAAAGACACTTTTTCAGTCTCGATGAAGATATTAAATTTAAAAAAAAATTAAAATAGTATATTTAATTTATAATTATTAAAATAAAAATGTCTACTAAAATTCCAGTAATTGACATATCAGCGCTAATAAATGAGGCTGATCAAATCGATAGACTCAAAGTAGCAAATGAATTGAACAAAGTTTGCAGCGAGCATGGATTTTTTTACATAGTTGGCCATGGAGTAGATGTCCAGCTTCAACAAAAACTTGAAAATTTGAGCAGACAATTTTTCAATCTTCCTCTTGAGACTAAACTAAAAATAAAACGAAATTCAAAATTACTAGGGTACTTTACTGTCGGAACTGAACTGACTTATAACAAACCAGATCAGAGAGAAGGATTGTGGCTGGGCGAAGAGCTGGACCCGGAAGATGAGTTGGTGAAGCGTAATGTTCCTCTACACGGTCCTAATACTTTTCCTGAAGAAGTGCCCGAGTTGCGACCAGTCGTACTCGAGTACATGAACAAAATTCTTCACCTAGCGCACAAATTAATTAATGGCTTGGCTCTTAGTCTTGGTTTGAGTGAATCATATTTTTATGACAGATACACAAAAAGGCCTTTTTATCAGCTTGGCATTGCTCACTATCCACCAGTCAAGATTGCTAACGAGAGTCTAGAATGGGGCATTGGCGAACATACAGACTATGGTCTATTGACCATTTTGAAGCAAGATAATAATGGAGGCTTGCAAATTAAGCCCAAATCTAGTGATTGGATCGATGCACCTCCGATTGAAAATTCATTTATTTGCAATATTGGAGACATGATGGACCGTATTACTGGTGGGTTGTACAAATCAACTCTGCATAGAGTCAAAGTTCAAACTAAAAAAGATAGAATATCTTTTCCTTTCTTTTTCGAACCGAGTTTTTTTTCAAGAGTGACCAAAATTGAGGGTCTATCAAGCAGCGTAGATGATAAAGATCAGAGATGGGACAAAGTGAGTGTATATGATTTTGATGGAACTTATGGCGAATATTTGATGGCTAAAGTTTTTAATGCTTTACCTGATTTAAAATCAAATTAATATTATAAATTTTAAACTGTCCTTTTTTTTATTTGAAATATTTTTTTACAAGAACTCGAGTTAAATCAGGTTATGTCTAAAACATACACCCATCAAGATTGCGAACAAACAACACCGGGTGTAAATCACCAAAATTTTTATAAAAGTGAATTTTTTTCTGATACATTAATTATCTGGATTAAACTATGATTTACCATCACCACCAATATCACAATTAGCAATGAAAGCGCACCATTTTTATTAACTAAGTCATTTAGAACATTTAGAACATTTAGAAATTTTTTTTAAGGCTTAAAAAAAATTTCATTCTTAAGACGGTCTTAAAATTAAAATAAAAGTTAAGCTAAAATTTTCAATTTTATTTAAATGAAAACTAAATAACATATATTTGTCCAGAGTTCATTAAATATTTATTTAAAAGCTGGCTTTCGGGTAATTTATTAAATTTATTATTTATAAAGATCTATTTTTATTTATTTATTTTAAGAGAAAAATACATTTCACTAAATGGAAAGCTTAGAATTCTCAATCAGTCTACGCAGCCAAAAATTCGCCAATCGAGTCTTGTTATGCTTGTATTAAAAGAGGTTTTACTTTCAGGAAAAAGTTAGGCGTAGTCAGTTTTAGACTTAGCACAAAAGTCTCGAAATTGTATAATTTTATAATTTTATTCAGTCGAAGCTAAGCAATTTGAAAATTTTACAAATCCAGATGCGAGAACTATTAAATTGTATAAATACATGACGCATTTAGATAATTTTTTACTAGTTGGTAAGAGAATGAATGAATGAATGAAAATTGGAAAACATTTGAGTGTAATTGCGGATATTTTGATAAATGGTGTTATTGTTCTCAATTATTGTCCTTACAGTCACTATTAAAGAATTATCAATTTATTAACAAAACTAAAAAGGGTCGCCCCAAGAATTCAGAAGAGTCTAGTTTATGAACAAATTTTAATTTAAATCTTTTTGATTTATACTTTAACCCTTTTTTGGTCAGACATTTTTTTTATCTAAGAAAAATTAAAATTACTTAATAAACATTTTATTAATTTAATAATTTTTTTTGTTCATCACAAAATTTTGTGTTTAAAAGTGATTTGTGTTGGAAAGTTTCATATTTTTGGGCGGCAGTTTTTTGTTTGTGGTGAATCAATTAATCCTTTTTAATGATGACTAGTTCAAGTCTTCTTACCAAGACTTTTTAATTTAAAATAAACTTTTTAATCTCTTAAAGTATTTTTTGCATTTAAATTAATTTTTATTTTTTTTTTAACAATTTTTACAAAAGCTTTATAAAAATATTGTTAGACGGACGGCAATATGCATCAATTGTAGAAAATAAAAGACTGAATCAGGAAACAATACATCAAACTTTATTCGTCATTTGAAAAATGAGATCCTGAGTCATTAACAGAGTACAAAAATACAAAAATACCTCAAAATCATGAACACTTTACGACGTCGATTCAAAATAAAATCTAAATTTTTTTTTTATGCGCCGTTTTTTCACTATAAAAAAATTCCCAAAAGACCATTCTCTTTTCTTTAATAACAAAAAATGAAATTTCAAATTTTAATGTTTTTTTTTTTACATTCTCTATATTTGACCAAAGTCAAATAGTAAAATGTTAAAGTCAAGACCAGAGTTATTTTCAACATTTTTTTCTTAATTTCTTAATTTCTTCTTTATTTGTTTTATTTCTGTTCCAAAAATCGTGAACTAATTCTTTCTCAATATTTCTTCATTATTTATTAGTGCATAATTAAAAATTAAAATTAGTTTCAAAATGGAAATTTTTTTTTCTATTTAACTTTTTTGAAATTTTGAAATTACGTTGTTTCATTAAAACTCAATACTAAAGCATGTTAAAATTTAAAATTTAATCATTTTAAGAAATGTAAAATAGAAAAAAAACTTGCCAAATTGATTCTTTACTAAAAATGTTTTAAGTTCATTTTGAATTTAAGAAGATTCAAATCACTTGCACCTATATTTAAGAAATAGATTCTATATCAATAAAATAATTTTTTTTATTTATTTTTAAAAAATCTAATAAGATAATTTTTTATTTGAAAGAAATTATTATTTTAACTTTTTCTCGTTTTCGATGTGTTTTTCTCTAGGGTAGAGTCAAAATTTTAAAAATAGAATTCACTGGTGGTTCGCCCAGGACCAAACGGGTTTAACTTGATTAAAATGTTTGAAAAATATTATAATTAAAATGTTTGTTTGTATTCATGAGTTAATTTTTTACTTTTAAATGTATTTAACTTATAATTTTTTTAAATAAATAATTTAAATCATTAATTTAATCATCACTCGATCTACATATGAAGATCGAAGATCGCATGGTGTAGTGGTTATCACATCTGTCTAACACACAGGAGGTCCCAAGTTCGATCCTTGGTGCGATCATTTTTTCAAAAATTTTTTAAAGTTTCAAGATTAATCAGCAGGCAAGTGCTGCTGTCCATAAAAAACTGATTAACACTTAATTTTTTCAAAAATAAAATTTTAATTTGAATACATTTTTAAAAAATAGAATAAATTTAAAATTTTTAAATTTTATTACAAAATCTGTAAAAATAAGTTAATATTATTAAATGTCAATGGCTTAGATTTAGAAAATTTCAACATTTATCCCTTATAATTATTATTTATTGCATTACAAACACCATGAAGGCGACGAAAAGTACAACAAAAAAATGAAGTAAAAATAGAATTAGAAAAAATATAGATAATACAAATATAGTTAAATATAAAAAGAAAAAATGCTCTTTTATTTTTTGCAAATTAAAATTTTCGGCTTCTGTCCTCTGATGTCAGTCTATCAACCATTTGATGAATTTTCAATCAATAGAAATATGATTACTAGCCAAATTTGAAAGAGTTATAAGTATGATATATCTTAGATTTGGTTCCCTATAAATAGGCTATTTATTGGGAACCAAATCTCAAAAAATGAAAGATTCAGTGAAATAAAACTTTTTTTTTTAATTAAAGATTCAGTCATTTTTTAATTGTAAATTTTAAATTTTAAAATTTATTTTCTAGGATTTAGATAAATAAATAACAAGACGAAAAAATGCACTGGCCGGGAATCGAACCCGGGCCGCCCGCGTGGCAGGCGAGCATTCTACCACTGAACCACCAGTGCTTATCATCTCATTAAAGCCATATTTTTTTTATTAAATTCAGTGAAATTTACCCATTTGGAGTTGTGAGGTTCGTATCAATTCGATCATTTCAATTCTAAAAAACTTGAATATTTTTTTAAATAAAAAAGTTAATTTGCCTTTTATAAAATGCTTATTTTTTTTATAAATAAAATAATAATTGATCAAATCTTATTTTGTTTTTTTTTGTAATTTTATTTTTTATCAAAGAAAGTTTTTTTCCAAAAATGTCTGCCTGAGATGGGAACTTATCAAAATAAAGTATTTTAAATAGTTAGCATAAATAAAAAAATTGTTCACATTTTTTCAAAATAATATCTTCAAAACAACAATAATTAAAAATAGCAAAGTCAAAATAGCAGAAAAAAATTAATTGATTAATTTTGATTTATTTTCACGCAAAAAATTAAAACGAAATAAATTTTAAAATATAAGTTAAATTTTTATGGGCAATCTGACAGTACTCTTTTTTTAAGCTTGACTCCAAGGTTTGAAATTGAAATTAAAAAAAATTAAGTAAACCAGATTTGTTTAAAAGTCTCAAGTCAATTCCAAGTCCGGAATTTAATTTTTTTTTCAAAAGTTCAAGCCAAAGACTTTTATTTTGATTATCTCTTATCCGTCCAAAATAGAAAAAATAACGTTATCGGCCAAAATGGGTCATTTTTGACCCAATAAAAAAAGAAATATTTTTTTTTTGAAAGTTCATTAGAAAATAAAAGCTTTAATCATATAAAAATACACGGAATTAGCAGAAAAAAAATATAAATACTAAAAAAGTTAATTAACAAAACAAAAGAAAAAAAATTAATTAAGAAAACACTTTTTACAAATTACAGTGTTAATTTTTTCAAAGTGTTCTTTTCAGACAAAACTCTCGCATTGGGAACAAACGTTTGAATTTTTATTATCACGCTTTGATTTATCAGTTGCTTCTTGGCACATTCCACATCGTCCTCTAGTACTTTTTTTTGAAGCTGGTTTGGGGCTTTCATCTAAACATCTTTTGGAATAAATTTTTGTTCCAGTCCTTCTAAAAGAATCTACGATATCAGCGCTGAAACCACGAAAATCGTTGTTTGATGCTGTGGCTGCTCTTTCTTCGATACACGGCTTCAAAATTTCAGAAAAAAGTTGTTCAACACATGTTCGTCTAAAACGGTTGTCTTTAGTCTTTTCTTTAGCTTCATGTTTTATCCCAAATAAACTAAAAGAATTGTTAACTGCAATATCGAGTAAGTACATAAATGTATTCATAGTCCATCTTTTCGTTCTTCGTCTACATGTAATCTTTTCAACCATTTGATCTAAAACATCCACTCCACACTTGTTTGATTCAACTAAGCGAAATTAAAAATAAGATCATTTATCGGTATTTTCTCATTTTTTAAAAAGTTACACTGAATAAAACAATTAAAGTAATATCAGTTTTCGGTGTTTTTTATTTTTAAAGGGAAAGACAATCAATTAACAATGAAAATCAATTAAGTTGAAGAAAAGTTTTTTTATTTATAGAAAAAATTCAATGTAATATTGCTTGGGTCATTTTTGACCCAATTTTGGACGGATAAGAGTTATTCTAATTAAACTTCAATAAATAGAATCGGCAATTTGTCATTCAGAATAACGGAAAAATGCAATTTATGACGACCTAGGAAGTGTCAATGTTCGGATTTGGAATTTTTTTTATGACTTCGACTTTAATTGGGACTTTTAAACAATTCTGAACTTTTATTTATTTTAGAGACTCAAATTCTTTTAACTTCAATACATGAGATAGAAGTCAACTAAATGGAACTATTATATGATGTTCGATGATGTTGTTTTTAAGAAAATTTTTTAAATGAACGTTCTTTGAATCGTGCCACATCGAATTCACTCGAATATTATGGAAGTATGTGAAAATTAAATATTTTTTTTTTTATTTATTTATTTGTTTTCTGTACCGAGCTAGAGCTCCTTCAGAATAAGTTAAAAATTAAAAAAATAAAATAAAAATGAAATAAAATAAAATAAAAATAAAATTAAAGTTAATAAAATAAGATAAAAAAAAAAAAAAAAAAAAAAAAAAAAAAAAAAATTAAAAAAAGTAAATAAGCTAAATAAATGAAAATTAAGAATATATAAAATTGGAAAAGATTGTTACATGTGGCTCATGTTTAAATAGTTCAAGTTTCAGGAAAAAAAGAAGAAATAGTAAGGTAGCAATTACACAATGGAGTTGGGTAGTCAATATATCTTGATTCGAAACCTTCTTTGTATTCCTCCACCAGTCTTTCAACCTTACAAACAAAAATGCTTACAAAAATTATGGAATAGAATGACTCAGTCCTATCTCAACATATCTCTCACTCAATTCAAAAAGCCGATTCGAGACTGTTAGTAATTTTAGTTTATTAAAAGCCTCATGATGTACGATGTTGGAGGGAGTATCATATTCTAACTTAAGGATAGATTTTACAGCTGTATTCTGAATTGCTTGTGGTTTTTGGATATTATTTTCTGAAAATGAATTCAAGCAAGGAAAAGAATAGTCTAAAATTGATCCGACTAAAGATTTATATAGATTTCCTAGTGTGTTCTGATTAAGACCCCATTTTTTGTTTGACAATATCTTAATAATATTTAGCCTTTTATTGCAGCGTTCTTTAATTTCATCTACCAGTATATTAAAGTTTAATTTAGAATCAAATTTAATACCAAGAAACTTGATTTCTTTTTGTCTCTCTATTCTGTTTCCATTAAATTTTTAAGTTAAGATTATCACTCTCTTTTTTGTACCTAGAAAAGACTAATGAACACGACTTTTCAACCGATATCTTCATTTTCCACTTAATAAGCCATTGTTCTAATTCGTTGAGGTATTTATTGATCTTATTTTCTAGGTTCCCTTTTTTGTTATAAATGAAGAATGTAACTAGATCATCTGCAAAAAGCAGAGAGTATTCATTATTTGTTTTGTTTCTTTTAGGGATGTCATTAATGTATATACTAAATAAAAGAGGACTAATTACTGAGCCTTGAGGAACACCTGCAGTTATTTGGTATTCTTCGCTCAAATGGTCATTCACATTTACCTTAAATGTCCTAGAGTCTAAAAAGGATTTTATCCAGTTAGTCAAGTAATGAGGTGGATTTATTTTAATCAATTTAAAAAGTAAACCTTCATGCCAAACCCTATCAAAGGCTTTAGAAATATCAAAAAAAAGGCCGCAAACTCTTTTTTTCTATTAAATGATTCCACAATTTTTTGAATTAAGAAGAAAAGATTATCTGCTGTTCGCCGGTGTTTCCTAAATCCAGATTGCTCCTGGATAAGGAGTGAATTTTGCTCTAAAAAATTGTATAATCTTGAATATACTATGCGTTCCAGTAGCTTTCCTAAACAACTCGTTATACTAATTGGTCTATAATTTAAAGGATCGTGTAAACTAGAGGCCTTTTTTTGAATCATAGTAATGTAAGATGTTTTCCACGCTTTCGGGACTCTACCTTCTCGAAGAGTTAAATTAAAAAGTTCTTTGATTTCTATTAATGAATTTCTAGGTAGGTTTTTTAACATTAAATTATGAATTTGGTCAGGTCCTGATGCCGCTTCATTTTTTAATCTCTTTAAAGCCATAATTAATTCATTTAAGCAAATTGGATCATTTAAATTAGACTGGTTATAATTCCTAAAGAAAACAGAGTTAGAATTTAGAATTTCGATATCTTTCTCAGTATCAATTAAATCAGAATTAGGACTAAATATTGACGATAAGAGTTCTCCAAAGCATTTTCCCTTTTCTTCATTAGTTTTGAATTCCCTTTCATTTAAAATCAATTTAGGAATTAAATTTGATCCTTTTTTTGTTCTAAATTTATTTATTTTTTTCCAAAAAGGTCTACTTGTCAGTGGGTTTTTTCCCATCTTCTCAATAAAATCAAACCAATTTTGATTCCAGAATTTTTTTAAAGAGGCCTTTAACTCGAATGTAAGTTGATTAAATTTTTGCTTGAGCTTTTGACAGCGAGTTTTCTGGTAATTTCTTCTTACTTTCCTACGTTCTTTTATCAAATTAACAATGTTTGGCGGAAGACTCGTTTTGTAGATTTTCTGAGAAAGATATGGAATGCTTTTATGTGAAGCAGAAATAATTTTTTCTGTTATTTTATCATTTAGTTGATCTATTGTGAGGGAACTTTCAGTGACATTCACTATTTGAGAATTTAAAATCTCGCTGAATAATTGCCAGTTTGCTTTCTTATAGTTAAGCCTTTTAGCTGCTGATTTATTTTCTAATTGATAGCCCATAGAAATCGATGCTTCGATTGGGAAATGGTCACTAGTCATGTCTTGACTATTTAAGACACTAAAGTCGGTAATTTTGTCAATCAATGAAGATGAAACTAAAAAAAGGTCAAGAATTTCAAAGTAATTCTTATTAAAAATATTGAAAGTAGGATGCTTATCATTGATTACTGAAAAGTCTAGCTCGTTGATTATTCTTTCTAATATTATCCCGTTTTCATTTTCCCCTACGCAGCCTATTTGCTTTGTTCTAGCGTTTAGATCACCACCTAAAATGTAGTTTCTACATGTTTTATTTACTGTTTTAAAAAACTCAGTTCAGAAGCACATTAGGTGGATTATAAAGACTAAATACAAACAGTTCATTATTCTTTCCTAAGTTCATTTTTATACAAAGGAGTTCGGAATTGAATTCCTCGTAAGAAAAATCTTGTATAAATTCGATTCCTTCTTTAATTAAATTAGCTACTCCTCCTCCGTACTTGTTGCGTGGTTTTTTTAAGAACTGATAATTGTGAAAATCAAGATAAATATTTGCCTCACTCAAGTCTATCTTTAATTCATTGAGCAAAACAATGTCGGGACATTTTTGAGCTAAAAAATTGTCTAAGAGATGAACCCTACTAGGTAAATGAAGACAATTCCAGTGTGTAATTACTAACCTTGTTTTATTAAGAGGTTTTGTTCTTAAAGTTGATTTATTTAGCTTCTTGTTCATTCTAAATTTTCTTGACTGGCAGTTTGCTGACCAATTTTGTAAGATGATTGATCTACTTGAATTGAACATTCAGTTGTTGAACTGTTTGATTCAGACTCGAAGGTACTGTCGTTTTGATTTTCTAATACAACTAATGGTTTCTTTGATTCATTTTCGGTGAGCTCTTTTTCATTTGGATCAAATTCGGGAAATCTCTTGATTTGATTTTTTGTTTGGAAAAAAGCTTCAGTCTCATTCTGATCATTTGAGAGGACATTGACAGGTCTCTGACTTATTGGTAGAAGATCGTTTAAATGGCTTACCAAACTGTCTTCTAACACTGAAGTTTTGAGGTCTTGAGGACTAATTTCTGACATTACGTCATTGAGATTTGATGGCTGATATCCAGGCGTTTTTGGCATCAGATTTTCATCATTGTCTTTTAGGTCAGCTTCAAATAGATTGCGTTTCTTCTTGGTCAATGTAAAGATCATTGTAATCAATCTTTTTCCTTTCAAGCGACTTAAGCTTTTCAGCAATGGAGCATTTTTGTGTTAAGTGTCCTTTCTGATGACACTTTTCGCATAGTTTTTCTTTGACAGGGCATTTCGCTATGTTGTGCCCTTCTTCATCACAAAAATAGCATTTCTGCTTTTGTCCAACAATTGACACAAGACACTTTAAACCATACATTATTGTAGGGCCTGACAAGCTTCCAATAATGTTCTCAACTTCTTTGGAAATGATATTCTTACTCTTCTGACACCATTTTTCCTCTCGGGTCTATCTTTATATTTTTCTTCGGTAATGTGTTCAATATTGAGTCCATCAATTCGAACAGCATTTAAGAAGGTTTCAAGTCTATGATTCTCGAAATCAGAGGGCAAGAAGTGAAATCGAAAAGTACAATACCTTCTGATATCCGGGACTTTATTTGCATCTTCAAGTCTGAAAATGGTTCCATTGATATTGATGTCGAATATTTTGGAAACATTAAAAGCAGCATTAAACTCTATTATCCAAACTTTGTTTGAAGAGAAATTTTAGATACTTGTGATCGCATCATTTTCCACTTGGTTCAGGACGACATCAAGTGCACTAAATAAGACTTTATGGCTAATCGGTTTGTCTAACCTCTTCAAGTTTAGCTTGACCGAATTTTTAAATATCCACCGTCGGTTTTGGTTTGTTTTGTTGAGCGACATTGCCAACACACAACTTTCAACGGTTTTTTAACACGTGATGACGCTATTAATTAAATTTGATTTTTCAAACTTGCTAAGCCAAACGACAATTTTGAATAATTTTTGAGTTACACTGAATAAAACAATTAAAGTAATATCAGTTTTCGGTGTTTTTTATTTTTAAAGGGAAAGACAATCAATTAACAATGAAAATCAATTAAGTTGAAGAAAAGTTTTTTTATTTATAGAAAAAATTCAATGTAATATTGCTTGGGTCATTTTTGACCCAATTTTGGACGGATAAGAGTTATTCTAATTAAACTTCAATAAATAGAATCGGCAATTTGTCATTCAGAATAACGGAAAAATGCAATTTATGACGACCTAGGAAGTGTCAATGTTCGGATTTGGAATTTTTTTTATGACTTCGACTTTAATTGGGACTTTTAAACAATTCTGAACTTTTATTTATTTTAGAGACTCAAATTCTTTTAACTTCAATACATGAGATAGAAGTCAACTAAATGGAACTATTATATGATGTTCGATGATGTTGTTTTTAAGAAAATTTTTTAAATGAACGTTCTTTGAATCGTGCCACATCGAATTCACTCGAATATTATGGAAGTATGTGAAAATTAAATATTTGCGACTGAAATTTGTTAAAATCATCTTGCTATTTTAAACTCTTATGTCATACTAATTTGATTTCTGCTAATTTAAACTTGCCAAAATAAATAAACTAATTTAATCTCTGCTATTTTAATACAGAGCCGCTTGAGATTGGATTGAATATGCCTGTTTTGGACAAGCTGTTTTTGACAAAAATAAATTCGGAATAATTAATTCGACTGGTAAATTTTGGAAAACAATTATAACGACATTAATGATTAAGGCAGAATTGCAAAAATTTATTAATTAAAAAATATTAGAAAAAACTCAAAAATTAATTCTAAGTAATTATAATTAATTCATTTATCTATTAAATTCTATCAAATGAGATTAAACTAAGTTCTGAAAATGCAGCATAGTGCAATATTCAATGTTGCATAAAATATCAAGATTTGATAAATTTTCAGAGTTCAGCAGAAATTAAATTTAAGTATAATCAAGCGTAGTGCATTATGCAGAGATTTTACACAAATTTATCAGACTTTTACAGTTAATGCAACAATGAATGTTGCACCATGCTTCATTCACAGAACTAATTTTAAACTTTTTTCACTTTGTTTCGTTCTTTTGTACTTAACTTCACATAACCTCAATTAAGGAAAACTTAAATAACTTTTTTTAATAAAAGAGATAATTGACATTACAATATTTTTTTGGGGATTTAATAATTAATATAAAGGAAAATCATTTTTAAATAGATACATTAATATTGATTTTAAAGACTTTTATTCGAAATTAAATAAGTTTTTAATATAAATAAATGAAAAATTATTTTTATAAAGAAAAAAATACTAAATCAAAGATAATACTATTTTGTTAAATAATTTCATAAAGTGAGTAAATGAAAAAAATGTTTATATAAAGTAAATAATATTTATCTGAATAGCCAATTTAATCTCTTGTTAATGCACCAGTATTTGATTTTGTTGGTCTACCTCGTCTTTTATTATGAATAAATTCTCTTTCATTTTCTCCAAATGGATGATTTGTTAACTTAGGATTCTATCCTTCTCTTTATGTTTGTATTTTTTTCTTTAAGTTAGTATTTTTTTTTAGTGATGGGAGTTTTCTCTTTAGTTTAGTTAACTAATTTTTAGTCGACTTGTTTTTAGCTAACTAAATTTTAGTCGGCTTATTTTTAGCTAACTAAAATTTAGCCAACTAGCTTTTAGCTAACTAATTTTTAGTCGACTTGTTTTTAGCTAACTAAAATTTAGCCAACTAGCTTTTAGTTAACTAATTTTTAGTCGACTAGTTTTTAGTTAACTAAAATCTAGTCGACTAGTTTTTAGTTAACTAATTTTTAGTCGACTAAATTTTAGTTAACTAAAAACTAGTCGACTGAATTTTAGTTAACTTATTTTTAGTCAACTAAAATTTAGTTAACTTATTTTTAGTCAACTAAAATTTAGTTAACTTATTTTTAGTCAACTAAAATTTAGTTAACTTATTTTTAGTAAACTAAAATTTAGTTAACTTATTTTTAGTCAACTAAAATTTAGTTAACTTGTTTTTAGTCAACTTAACTAAAATTTATGACTAAAGTTTTTTTTTTTACATTCAAATTTTTTAGGGAAAATTTTTACTGATATTTTTAATTAAGACTAAATCTTAAATAAATTTAGATAATTTTTTTTTGTTTTTTATTTTAAATGGCTTTGAGTAGTAAAACTCCTTTCACCATTGTAATTTTAGTATTTCTGAAATTTTTTAAATATTTGTTTAAAGATCCGAAATGTTAAAAGAATTCGAACACAAATTAATTAATTAAAAATCTAACTCATTTACTAAACTTTTTGTTAATTCAATTTTTATACTTTTATTCGGTTTTGTTTTTATTCACTTTTTTATTCTCTTATCTCTATGATTCAATTTTATTTGTCCATGGGGCTTAAACTTTAATTAAATAAAATTAAATAAATATAAATAAATTATGTTTTTTTACTTAGCTTTGTGTTTTACTCACTTTTTATTCAATAAAAAAATTGCCAATCAATTCACTTTTTTTATAATCAGTCTCATTGTCTTATTCAAATAATAATTCAATACAATTCAATTAATTTTTTATTGAATAAAAAAAAAAAAAAATTGAATATTTTTCTAACAAATTCACTTAATTGATTAATTCACGTGAAAACTTCACGCCAGTTTATAATTAAAACAGAGATTATTTTATCCAGTCAAAAAGTTTTATATTTTCTATTCCAATTTTATTTTTTTTAATATTGAACTAAAAACTCAATATGAAAAGAAAATTTTGAAATATCAATTACAAGTCAAGATCGTTTATTTCGTTGGAAGTACTCCGAGTAAATACGGAGTAAAAAAATTAAATATGATTAAATTATCAATAAAAGTTTTATTGAATCATTGATTTTATTGGTTAAAAATTAAAGAGTAAACAGGTAAATAATTGAAATTCTTGTCCTATCAATCAACCAATAGAATATAGAAAGATAAAAACTAGAATTTCCGTTAATGATTCTTTTAGGCTTAACTTAATAAAATCTGGTTTTTTTACCTATCCTCCTTAAAAAAGTTTTCTCACAAAAAAATTATAACTGTCTAAATAAGGGAATGTTAATTTTAAATAAAAAACAATCAATTAATTTCCAAAATCAAATTTAAAATTTTTACCAAAAATACAATAAAAAATTTAAAATGTCTAATAAAAGAATGAGAACAAGCGTTGCATCGATCTTAGGAGAAAACTCTAGAATGGATGAATTTCTTCAGGAAAATTACAACGACTCAAATTTACAAACGCAAGCATCAGATGTTCAGCCGACTCAATCAAATACAATTTCAAACGAAAGTTTTCATGTTGAGGAAACCTCTTCGATGGATCCGAATCTTCAAGGGCAAAATATTTTCTTCGAGGATTACTACAAAAAGATAATATTGTTGTCCAAATGTTGCAATGTTTAGAATGCAAAAAAGATAACATTCTAAAATATTATCAAAAGACTTCAGCAAAAACCAATCTCGACTATCATTTAGAGGTAAAACACGGGATAAAAATTGCCAAAAAACAAAGAAAAATTTAGAACAAGAAAAAGCAGATAGAGCCCTTTTGTTTTTTTTTAATTTTTTGTTTTTTACCTTTTTCAATTGTAGAAAATTCACATTTTAAGGAATTTATTTTATTATTGAATAAGGACTATAAATTACCGTCAAGAAAAAAATTAAGATCCATTTTGGATGAAATTTATCAAAGAAAAAAACAAGAACTCTTAACCAAACTTATTTCAGTTGATTTTTTAAGTCATACTACAGATAGCTGGACATCTTGCCAAAACTATAGCTATTTTAGCTTAACTTGTCATTTTTTTGATAACTTTAAGCTTTATATTGCTTAAACTTTAGTAACTTAGTTGGTGGTCACACTGCAGAAAATTTAGAATCTTCTATTATTGAGGTCTTAGAAAAATTTAATTTGAAAGGTAAAATTTTTTCAATTGTCTCCGATAATGCTTCGAACATTCGAAGAGCAGTTTTAGATATGGATTTAAATCATGAGCCAATTAGGTGCATAGGTCATGTCTTACAGTTGATAGTAAAAAAATTTATCGAGAAATGTGAAGATCTTGCTAAATTTAATGAAGAAAGTGAGCTAATTCAACCTGATATCAGTAATTATTCAGTGGGTAAAATTCTTTTAAAATGTAGAAGTATTGTCTGCTCGTTTAATCACTCCACTCAGCTGAAAGAATTGCTCGAAGAGCAGCAAAAAGGGGAAACTAAGATTCTGAACCTTGTCCAAGATGTAAAAACACGCTGGCATTCTACTTTTGCGATGGTAAAAGAATTTTCACACTTCATTCTTTTATAGAAACAATTTTTCATAGGCAAGAATATAAGCAATTTAAAATAAATCTTTTAACTAGAAATGAACTAGCTTATCTAGAAGAATTAATTAATGTCCTGTCCATTTTTGATAAAGTTAGTGAAACTTTATCTGGAGAAAATTATGTAACTAGTTCAATGATCGTTCCAGGTTTTAAGTATATTGAAATGAAGTAAAGAATAAAAAATAATAACTCAACTTTCGAAAAAAAACATAAAAAATGCGTTAAAAGGTTATTATGATGAATATTTAAACAACTATGATTTAGAATCAAATGATTTTCTTTTATCAGCTACATTTTTGCATCCTTTTTATAAAAAATTTCAATTTATCACTAATGTATTAAGCAGAAATAATTGTCTAAAACTAGCAAAAAACTTTTTAATTAACTTATTTAAGACGAAAAGATATGACGAAAAGATATCAAGTCTAAAGAAAAAAATTAAAGAGAGAGAAAGACAATTAACAAAAAAATTAAATTTTGATTCAGATTCAGATACTGAGGAAACAGATGAAGAAATTTTCGACATTAAAAAAGAAATAAAAAGTTATCGAAATAATGATAAGAATGAAGATGCTATAGCCTTTTGGAAAAACAATATTTATGAGTATCCGATATTGTCTATTTTGGCAAGTGTAATTCTAGCTGCTCCGGCAACCAGCGTTCCGAGTGAAAGATTGTTTTCTCATGCTGGTTATCAGCTCTGGGATCGAAGAAATAGGCTTTCAAAAGCAAACTTTGAAAAAATAATGTTCTTATATGAAAACAAAGATTTATGAGTTTGTACTAGTTGATTATTTTTTTTTTTTGATTTTTTTTGTATTTGATTGTATGTATTTTTTCTTTTATAATATTAAAATTTCCATTAAAAAAAAGTTAAATAAATGTTTTTTAAAATTTTATTTTTTTCTTTACGATTCCCCTTATATCTGGCTTACCCTATAATTTCCCGTCAACCCTAAATTGTCTCACTAAGATATCTCACTCCTCCCACTAAAAATATTTTTTACTTAATATAATACTAGTCCCGAGATATCTGATTCGCACATTTTTTGTACTCTTAGTCTAACTAATTCGACTAAACTAAAATTAAGTCGACTAAAAATAAGTTAACTAAAAACTAGTCGACTAAATTTTAGTTAACTAAAAACTAGTCGACTAAATTTTAGTTAACTAAAAACTAGTCGACTAGATTTTAGTTAACTAAAAACTATTCGACTAAAAATTAGTTAACTAAAAGCTAGTTGGCTAAATTTTAGTTAGCTAAAAACAAGTCGACTAAAAATTAGTTAGCTAAAAGCTAGTTGGCTAAATTTTAGTTAGCTAAAAATAAGCCGACTAAAATTTAGTTAGCTAAAAACAAGTCGACTAAAAATTAGTTAACTAAAAACTAGTCGGCTAAAAATTAGTTAACTAAAAATTAGTCGACTTATTTTTAGCCGACTAAACTAAATTAGTTAAGTTAAGACCCATCTCTATTTTTTTTCTATAAATAAATATTAATTCCTTTAAGCTTTTTAACTTTGTCTATAGTAAAACATTTTTTGTCTTTATATTAATTAGGGAGCCTTTTTTGGGAAAGAAAAACATTGTCAAATAGTTCAAAGAACTAAGAACATTTAAATTAGTTGACTCAATTGCTAAAATATCAGTTTAGCTTATGTTAGCTTTAAAATTGTGCGCTCTTTAATAAAAAAAATTTCATAAAATTAATCATATTAAATTCACACTTTTCTAAATTAATTACTTACTTTAATCAATAGATTAATTTGAATAGTTCCTCTAAAAAAGACAGTAAAACAGTAGGACTATGTCAACTAAATTTTTTGAGAGGCAAAATTTAAACTCCATAAACTAATCTTTTAACACGACGAAGATTTTTTCTCCAGTACAACCATTGCAAAAAAAAGGATTTTATAGATATATTTGTGAATAAAAATTCTTGTAATCTAGTTTAATTTTTTAAAATTTTTGTCTCACAAAAATTCATTTTTAATTTGCTTGTTTCAAAATATTTATTTAATTCCAAAGGCTGAACTACCTGCGCCCATTCCACACAGACTGAGACTCAAACTATTTAATTAAATAAACAAATAAAATTTTTTAACAAGTTTGGCGACTTTTCAAAATATTTTTTTTAAATGGTCTAATTTATTTTAATTTTTTTTGTCGCTTGAGCTAGTGTTAAAAAGAAAAATTAATCCCAAATAAAGACGCTTCTTAATTATGTTTTTATTTAGTAAAGAAAAAAAAGAATAATTTTGAAATATTTTATTTAAATTTGGATAATAGCAGCATCAAAAAAAAAGCATCTAATATTAACTCGGAAAATAACAATACAAAAAAAGTGCAACTCTTTTGATCGACTGTCAAAAACAAAAAATCTCCTCATCGTTTTTGCACAAACAATTTTTTTTCAGTTTAAATTTTTATAAAAAAACATGCCAACAACAACAAAAAAAGAGTGGTCAAGTTACATCGATTTAGTCTCATTTAGAAAAAAGAAAAAAAACATTTACAAAATGCACAATTCAAATTTTTTAGGACAGAAAAAAATCTAAAATCCATTTAATAAATTAATATAAAATTTATTTTCCTCACTAGTTCGCTCTGATTTGAGTATATTATCAAAGCTCTTGAACCCAGCGATGCCTTGATCAATGCAGAACCTGTGCACATTGCCCTCTGGTTTGTCCGCAATCTCTAGACCGACCTCATTCACTCCATCCGCATCCACCTTGATAAAACTAACATCAAACACCTTATCACTAGTGAATTGTTTGAACTTGTTCTTTTCCTCTAGGCTATACTCTTTGTTTGCGAGGCCGTACAGTCTGCACTTGTATGCCTGGGGCTCGTAGGACACAAATGCCTCGAGGTGCTGCTCGCTCCACCCGGTCAGCACATCGCTGCCGCTCACGATCTCTATATTGCCAAAGTCCAGATAGAACAACTCGTATTTGGCGCTCTGCTCGTCATAATTTGTCACTCTGCACCTGTACCACGTCTCATCGTCATCATACTTGGCATACACCAAATCGTCCACTTGCATTTTCTCCTCTTCTTGGCGCTCGTACTCTTCCAGCTGTTCCACAATCTTGGCGCATGTCTGCTGAGTCTTCTCTTGGACTTGGAGCACACGCTCTTCGTTGTACACATAAAAATGGTCGGGCGCTCTGGCGAACACACAGTACTGGTCGTTGAGCGGCTTTTGTCTGGCTATTTGATCAATGGTGAGTCTAATTGACGGTGGTTTTTTGGCTTTTTTCTCTTTGCTAGCCACAATCATTTCGTTCAGGCACATGTTGCTCTCATTGTACATCTCGATGCCATAGTAGTCTTCATTTGGCACAAAGTTCTCGTTCAGGCATGACGAGCTCAACTTGGACAAAATGACCAAATCGAATTGTTCACTGTTGGACGCGGTGAAATAGTCCTCTAGTGTTTGTCTAAGTGTTTGGTTGTCGTTTGACTGGAAGTGAATTAGTTCGTAGGAGTCGGCTTTGGCAGCCATGGGGTTGAGGAGTGCGGCGCCGAAAACAAATCTTGGATACTTGGAAAATTTGGCATCTAATTTTCTCAATTTTTGCTTTTTGTTTTGTTCGCTGAGTTGGATTAGCTCGTCGAAGCCGTAGTCGATGTAGAAGACAAATATGGAATTGGTGTCCAGTATTTGCTTTATTTGAGCCCTGTACCAACTGTTGTCCGAATGGACAGCAATGTAAGCATTGAGAGTGAAGTCGGACGGCTCCAGTTCATTTGTTGCATAGAACTGGTTCAATTCGTGGTCCAATTGGGACCTCAGGGCCAAGTCGTCACTCAGACAAAAGTAGAACGGTTTGAGCAGATCGTCCATGAACGCATAATTCACATTTACTTTGAGCTCAGTTGTTTTATTTGCCAAATACAAGTGTTGCACGTTTGTGTGCTCAATTTTGTCACTAAAGCTCTCGTCACCAATCTCTGCATTCAAACACTTGCTCATGTCTGCGTTCCAAAGCTCAACGACCAAACAACAACAACAACAAAGCTCTTCTTCTTGTTCCACGCTCAGCACTTTAATTTTGAAATTTTCGCTCAGAAATTCACTCAAATATTCAGCGTGCTTGTCCACATTGATTTCAATTTTGTCCAGCCGAATTTTGTGAGCAAATGCCGGGTACTTTGCTAACGAGTACTCGGCTCCTAGTGGCGCCAAGTCTTCCACACTCAAGTCCAAGCTTTCATTTCCGTAGTCAATGAAAAACACATCGTACACATTGTTAACTTTTTTGATTATTTTTGCACGACACCAAGCGCTTGTTTGTTCGTCTAGCACGTACCTGGCCAAAACTAAATCTGCCAGATTGGGCGTTGCATCAGCTCGCCACTTTGGCCCGATTTTTTCGTCACTAGTCAACAGGCTCTCTAGCTTTAGAAACTCATCCACTTGGTCTATCAAGTTTACGTGAATGTCTTTGTCTAAATTGGACAATTTACACTCGTACACGCCATTTGGAGTGATTAGACTTTTTTCTACTTTGGCCTCGTCTTCAAACTGATCTTGCAGGCACTTGCCATCAGTGCTCAAGTAGACCAAATATTTGTCTATCTCTAGATTGTCCAATATTTTTTGCTTACTAGTGTCGGCTATTTTAATGCTGAAATTCAAGCACTCGAGCAAGAGTGACTTTAGAACCTCGTTGTTTCTGGTGTTGTTCTTTTTCTGGACTAGCTGGCAACATATGGCCTGAAAGGGCATCTCAACAATGCCGTTCAATTCGCTCATAGGCATAAGATTCAAATTTTTGTTCAACTGTTTGACAGAGTCAAACGAGTACAGGAGAGAGCTGGGCAAATTTTCTTGCTTGTTTCCATAGTCCAGGAAATACACATCGTACAAGCGACCGTCGTTTGCCAAATGACTTAAATCACAGCTCTTTTGGCCGCTGTTCTCTTCGATGTTTATGATAACAGCTCGGTACCAGTTCATGTCCGACAAAAACTTGCCAAAAACAAAATCTCCCTTCTTAAACAAGTCTTGTTTGTTCTCTTGTGACGATTTGTTCGAGAGCATTAGCTCGAGCAGGCGTTGAATTTTGGCCTGAAAATCAATGAACAATCGAAGAGTGTCTTGAGTTTGCACATAGAACTCGCTAATGGATTCAATGTGCACAAAGCTAACCTCGTCAATCACCGAACCAGTCTCTAGTTGAATCCCGTCTTCTCGCTTTTCTTCTGGCTTTTCTTCTTGCTTTTCTTGCTGTATGTTCTGCTCTTGTTTGAGGTCTTTTTTGTTGTCTAGAGTGACCAAATAGGAGTCTTGTTGTTGGGCGTCGCCTGGATTGCTTTCTATTACGGTGAGTTCAAAGCCGGCTTCAAAATCGTCAATTTGGCTTATTTTCTCTAAGAATTCGTTCACTTGGTTCTCTGTGTTGGACTCGTATCGGCATCTAATAGCCTGATAGTCGAGATTGAACAAGTCAATTTCGTTGTCACTGTCAAATTTGAGTCTGTATCTGAGCGTTTTTGGTACAAGTTGAGCAATTTTTTCACTATTGCCAAAATCAAGAAAATAGATGTGGAGTGGCTCTAGGCCACGTACTTCAACGCGGTACCATTTGGAGTCGGTTTCGAACAGTGCTTCGAGTGTGTCGTTCATTTTGAGCTCGTTCATGTCCTCCACATACCTAAATTTTGTGTTGTCACTTGATATCTTTTGCAGTTCGCCATCCAATTGTTCTAATTTGGCAAAATTGTCGCTCAAGCACACAAAAAAGTACGGGCTCTCGTAGCTTTCGTCAAAATATTGAATATTTACTTTGTATGCATGGCCAGCCTTTAGCTTTACAAAATTGTTGTTTGTAATTGGCGTAAAGTCATTTTCCTTTAGGAACAAAATAAATATTTTTTTTAATCATTTTTAACAGTTAACCGAGTCAGTTAGAAACATTGTGGCTTTAATTAAAAAAAAGACAAGACACCTTGTGTCAAGGACAAGTCAAACAAACATGCTCAAATTTAAAAAATTTTCTTCTTTTTTTTTTCTCGTCTTGTTAAATAAATAAAAGAGCTCATTTATTAAATGTCATTTGTTTTCTCATTAAAATCATCCACAGATTGAATAAAAACAAGAACAAAATCAATTCATAACACACTATTTTAATAAAAACAAAAACATTATGACTCTTTTGTAACAAATTAACAGTCGATATAACAAAATTGATGTAAATTGAACTTAGCAACCTTTTTTGGAATAAATTGATATAATTCTTTATTAATTATTTTGTTAGAATTGAACCAAAGAATGACAAAATTATTATTGTGATCACATTGTTGAATGTTCATTTAGACTTAAGCTCATGGATTTAAGTAGTATTGGTATGAACATTCCTATTTGTAATAAAAGGAAAAGAGGCGCTCAAAGAAAAACTAAATCAGCACTTGATGTTTCTCAAAACTTGGCAGTTGGTATTGAATCAGATGAAGATGCAAATTCAAGGAACTCTTCAAGAAGAAACTCAGGGTTTACATTCCATAATTAATGAAAATTTAGCGCAAAGGTGTGTTAAATGCAATTCTAAATTAGGTTAAAAAAATATTTTTGTTGTCCTAGTGGTTGCGGCAAAAATAATAGTTTTTATCTGTTTTTTTTTGTAACAAATTGTTCAATTTGAAAAACAAAAATAATTTTTTTTATATTAGAGATCATTTCATTCCTTTTTTTGAATTATAATAATAATAATATTTTATTCAGTAAACACCGCGAGGGTGATGTAAAAAAAAAAATAAATAAAATAAAATAAAATAAAAAAAGTAAATAAAAGTAAAGTTTTGTCTTTCTAAACAATTTTAGAGAATAAATCATAATTTTTTTTTTTATAATCGTATTTGTAGTAACATGATTTAATGGTATTTAAAGAACTCCTAGAATAATTTTTCAAATTAGTTTGTTTTTAGTTTATAATTTTTTTTTCTTTTTTTTTTTTTAAAGATTTGAAAAGAAGAAATTTTAACAACAAGAAAAAAAAAAAAAAAGAAAAAAAAGACAAGATACTAACAAGCAAAATCACATTTTTAGAATTAAATAAATTACATTAAGCTTATATTAGATATTTTCCTAAAGAATTTGTTAGTTTTTTATTCAATTTGTGGTAACTTTTATTAAATCTGCTATTGAAAAATATTAAGAGTTAAATTTTTAAACCAAGACAATTTTTTTAAAGACACCAATTAACCGGTCACATTAAAAAAACACATTGAAGTTTGAGATCAAGATCAAAAGATCAAAATATAAAAGGTCACATTTTATTTTGATAAAAGAGAAAAAAAATTTTACTAAGCAATTTTTTGACATGCTATGTCAAGTTTAATTTCATTTAATTTTAAATTTTTAAGAATCCCTTTTTATTGAACTTAAATTGATATAACTAGAAAATTTTATCAAATAGTTTATATTTTCTTGTGACATTTAATATTTATTGAGCTATTTTCCAAGACAAAAGTCACTAACAATACTGAACAAAAATTTAAATTACTAAATTGTCACAGTTTTTATTATTTATGATAGAATAAAATTTGGTATTTACCACAAAATTAATAATTTATTCTATTTTTTTTTCTAAAACATATAAAATAAAATTTCAAAAAAATTAAGTAACCTTTTTTTTATTTTTATTAGTAATATTTAACTAAAATTACAAATGGTCTGTTATTTCTATGATGTCTAATTAAAAATGGTGACTTGACTAGATCATGAAAGTACAATAGAAAAAAAAATCACATTGATGTTATGCACAAAAGAAAAATTTTAAATAAAAAGCTTCATTTTTAGTCCAGAAGAAGTGAACAGATTTAACTTGATTTTGTTAATCCATTTAGAAGATTCTGAAAAGATTTGAATTAGAAAATTAGAAAGAAAAATTATTCAAACAAAGCTCGATAGAGTCTAGCTTTTTTACAATTTTAATTTTTAATTTAATAATGTTTTTTATTATGGTCTGTTGATTAATTTTAGTCAGAGTTGTTCCTCAAGTCGCTATTTTTCAAGTTCTTCGACCAAAAAGTCAAGTCAAGTTTAGACTTGACTTTTTTTAGATTTTTCTTGATTTTTTTTATATGAGTAAAATGTCAAGTCTTAATTTTTTTTTTTATCTGTATCGTGCTAGTGCTCCTTCAGAGTTTTAAAAAGAAAAAAAAATTAAAGTTGAATAAAATAAAAGATAATTAATGTAAGATAAAAAAAATAAAAAATAAATAATGTAAGATAAAAAAAAATAGAAAATATAATAAAAATATAGTAAAAAGGATTTAAATAAACGAAATAAAAAAAAAGTATATATTGTTATGTAACAAATTGAATTTTTTATTTTAACATGTAGTTAGTTAAGTAAAAAAAAATTAGTTAAATGGACGAAGACAAGAAATTAGACTATGGTATTTATTTAATAATGGATCTATATTTTGAAATGTTAATTTTTTGGTTAACAAAATGATTGAATTAAAAATGTAAACATTAAAGAGATTTTAGAGAAAAAAATTCTAAATTCAATTTTTACACAAACTATAATTTAGTAAAAGAAAATCAGACAAAACATCAACTCAAGTTACTTTTTAACTTTTTACTCAAAAAAAAATCAAGTCAAGTCGTGACTTGGACTTGACTTGAGAAATAATATTCTAAATATAATTCATAGAAAATCTTTAACATAAATATTTATTTGAAAAATATGTCTGAAAATCCATGCCATGACATCAAAGAATAATCAAAAAACTAAGCTTTATGAATCACTTAGAAGATATTGAAAAAAAGCGACTGTCAAAAATCAATTTAATCCGAAAAATAAAAGTTTTGGATAAAGCACTTGTTTAAAATTAAAAAAAGCAATTTTAAGATCCGGAATGTGTACAGGATTCAAAGACTCATGTCTTTGGTAAAAATAGTTTATTTTTTTAATATTAACTGGGCAGAATGCCTTTTTTTTCTTAATAAATTTTTAAATAAAAAAAAAAATCTTTAAAAAAAAATAAAAATAATATTAAATCTAGTCTCTATAATAACTCTTCAATTCAATTCTATCGATTTGCTAATACATCTAGTGCCTAGCAGACTGGCAGAGTTTTTGCAGAAACTTAATTTAAGCGGTGCGAAGTTTGTATCAGCTGATACATTTCGTCGAACGAGTTTTAGAACTGAACAAAATAAACCATTTCAATCTTAAATTCTTGTTATTAATTTTTTAAAATATGTCATTGTCAATTTTTATTCGAAAAATCGTAGTAAAGATCTGAGATTTTGACAATAAGCCTAAAAAATTTAAATTCATGATCAAGAAAGAACTAAAATTATTTACAATTCTCAATTTAGATTTATTTAATTTTTTATCAATTATTTGAATTTAATGATTTTGCCATCAGATCAAATATCTAAATTTTTCAAGTACGTTTTTTATTAATTTTTATTAATTTTATGATCTAGGTATAAAAGAAAAATTTATATGTAAATTAAAATTATGAATTTCTTTTACTAAAAAAACTTGTTCAGTCTTTTTTTATTTTTCACACTTTCATATTATGCCTAATTTTTTGAATAAATTAAAATTCAAATTAATTTAAATTTAAATTAATTAGATAATTGTCAACTAGAACAATACAGGTAACAACCGAATTTTTTCAAAACTAATTTGTTTCTAAGAGTTGAGATTTTTGTGCCTTTGAATGATCAAATTTGCATGATCATGCTCAAAAATTATACCTAAAAAAATTTACAATATATTTTGTTTTTAATTTTTTCTAAATTTCAAAGTAAGCATTCATTGTTAAACTGTAAACTGAATTGTTTTCTATCTGCAAAAATTGAATGCATACAGAATTATGCTTTAAAACCACGACATGTTTTAATCTTCTTAAATGATGATGCATGTGTGGCAAATTGAAGTTTATGATCAATCTTTGATACTCAAAATGATCAAACCAAGTTTTAATCAGAGTTGTTTAAAAGTCACAAGTCCAAGTGCGGACTTTTTTTTTCCACGATAAATGTCATGACTCTTAAAAAATTCTTAAAGTATTTTAAAATAATAAATTGTCTTAATCTTGATGACTCGATGCCCCGAGATTCCAAAGTCATTTTTTTCAAAGTCCTTGTTGTTAAATTTTTTCAAATGACTATTAAATCAATAACTCTATTTAATTACTAAAAATTTTTTCTATTCTTTTTATACTTTTAATATATATACATATATTTTTTTAAATAATCAATTAAATAAATAAAGTGTTAATCGGTCTCATGAGGCATGGGCACTAACCTGTTGATTAACCTTGAATTGAAATTGAAAAAAAAAATTTTGAAATATGTAAAGCAAAGTAAAAATTTTGTTCAATTTTACAAATTGCTCATTTGGTTCAAAAATTTCTGATGCGCAACTTTTATGGCATTGCATATTTGCAACGTGGTGTCTAACTTTGGGTCAAGTCGCAAGTGCTGGGAGACCCAAAAAAATGGCTAAAGCATTGGCAAAGTAAGTTTAACCTTTTACATTTAAATTAAAAATAAGAACGTCAAATATTTTTACTTTTTTTATGAATATTTTTCTCTTTTTTTTTGGTGAATATTTAACTTTTTTTTGACGAAAATTTGACTGTTATCAAAAAAATTTGATACTTTCTAATTTGACATTTCTTTAATAAATTTGACAAAAAAACATAATATTTGACGTTCTTATTTTTAATTTGACATATTGAAATTTGACAAATGATCGAATAAAATTTGACAAAATAATTTTTTTAAATTTGACATTCCTTTGAAAAATTTGACAAAATAATTTTTTTAAATTTGACATTCCTTTGAAAAATTTGACTATAATAATATACGCATTTGCAAAAAGAGCAATTTGAAAATTGAACAAAATTTTTACTTTGCTATAAATTGTTATTTATTAAAAGAGTCAATGCTACATTCTTTATTAAATCTAAAGGTAAACTCTGCAATATTAAAATGCACAATGCAGAGTGCACATCATCTAAATGATACTATTTTAAGTAGGTTGATTTTGCAGACTTTTGCACATTTTACTTTCAAATTTAGCAATATAGGATACTAAAATGTATTTCTGCATTAATTCTATTAAGAAATAACAATTTATTTTATAATCAAAACCTGGTTCAAAATGCCTGCATTTGTGCACAAAAATTTAAAGTTAAAAATCTTTTTTTTAAAATTAGACAATTTTTGAGCATGATCATGAAAATTTGATCATAGAAATTACTTAGGAAAAAAATTGGTAAAAGAAAAAGAAAAAAGCAGCTATGTGTTATATATTATATAAATTAATGTGTTATATGTGAAGGAGAAACCTTTGCTGTTAGCTCAATTTGTTTTATTTGATCGAGAACGAACTGAACACAATTAACATTAGATTTGTTTAGGCTGGATTTGAGTTGATGAATTTGTTGGGCCTCGATTTTGAGTAGATGTTGAATTTGGTGTGGCAGAAAATACAAGTCGACTGTGGCGGTTAGCTCATTTTTTACATTGACTATTTGAGATATGCGCATGCGCAAAACTTGGCCTTTGAACAGCTCGCTGAACTTTTTGTCAAACAGGAGTGTTCGCGTTTCGTTCATTGTTTGCGAGCCCATTTTTTCTCTCAATTTTATTTGATGCTCGCTTATTTTGCACTTGAGCGCAAACCAGCCCACACTAGTCAACTTTTGGTCGTAGGGCAAAATGAACAGCTCGCAACACGCTGTGGACTGAGCGTTCTTTGTCTTCACCAAAATTTCGCGGCCCCAGTCGACCAAAAAAAAGCTGTAAAAACCCATGTCACTATTTGCACTCGACTCATAGTCATGGTCGAACATGGAACAAAGAGTGCTGGTGGACGTGCGCTCCAAAAAGACGGCCCGCTTCCACTGCGCCTCGTGCAGCACCAGCACCACATCAAAGCGGCTTGTTTTGCTCTGGAAGTTTCTCAAATCGTTCGCCAAACCCGCATCGCTGACCAGAACTTTGGCATATTGATTGAGACACGCTTCCAAATGTTCCAAGTCGCCTATTCTGTTGTTGGGCTGCACGTAAAACTCCAAATGGTCCTCGATGTGCACCAGCCTTGCGTCCAGTACTTGACTGCATTTGTACAGCTGAACGGCAGGGTTCAAGTCTTTTTTTTTGAACACTCGAAACACCGAGTTGAACAGCTTGGTCCGGTTGTTGGCATCGACGAGCGATTTGGGCACATGCGCATACTCGCCTCTGCACCGGTCGTTCGTATTTGCCAACGACACACTGCTCATATTTAGCATCATTTCATCTATTGTTTCGTCTATGGTTTGGCTCTCGAGTGTGTCCTGATCGTTTGTTTGTGTGTAGCTTTTTTGTGTCGACTGTTCACTAAAGTAAAGGTTCAGTTCGCACTCGTTCTCCACTCCAGCTTCAATCTAGTTTAAAATTAAATAGACAGTTGTCACAATTGGTTTTTTTTCTACAGCATACAAAGGATCACCATCTATCTGTTCAAAATAGAAGAACTTTCGTTTTTTTTTTTACATAAAAACAAAAATTAATAGAAGAAAAAAAGCCTTATCCAAGTGCATAAAAAAGCCAAGTTAGATGGATGGTTGAAAATGGAAAAAAAATCATTCAAGAAGCAGTTTTTTGAGTGTTTGATGCATTCAAAAAAATAAAAGAAGTATTTACTGCCATAGCTTTATTTGAGCTTAACCCGATTAGAAAAAGACAAATTTTTTGTCGAAAAGTTTATTAATGATGCCTTATCTAACTTGCCTCGCTCATCAACCCATTTAATTGCATCAAAAGAAAACTTAACTCAACAAATAAGTAGGATGAGAAGACGTCAAAATGGTCTCTCAAAGTCAAACCCAAAAAATAGAATGGAAATAAGCTAGAACCAGAAGAGCTGAGAAAGACAAATTCGGGCTCAGATTTTGTTCTATTTATTTGATAGTGGAGAAAATGATCCTGACCGGCTAATAATATTAGCAACAGATGAAAATCTCAGTTTTTTAAATTTATCTAAGTTGGGGTGCATAGATGGTACGTTTGACATTAGCCCATCTTTGTTTAGGCAATTATTTTCAATTAATTAAGTTAATGGGCGTAATCTACCTGTTCTTTGTGCCTTTTTGGCTGATAAAACTGAAAAAATTTATACAAGACTATTTGAATTTATTAAATCTAGAGTAAACAATGAACCCGAAAATTTATTTTGCGATTTTGAAAAAGGCATCTTAAATTCAATTGAAAAATGTTATAAAAGAACAAACATAAGTGGTTGCTGGTTTGATTTGGTCTCAAATTTGTTAAGCATGTTCAGTATAATGGTCTTGTAACTGCTTATAAAAGTCGGACAGATAATAGATTCAGAAAATGCTTTAAATATCTAAAATTTTTGGCTTTCATACCTCCGCAAGATGTTATCGATGGTTTTTATTTGATTAAAAAAATTTCACCCTATAAATTTAATGTTTTATTGAGTTATTTTGAAAAGTTTTACATTGGTAAGCAATTAGACAAAGATGCTAGCAAGCAAATAAAATATGGGAATGTTCACAAAAGAATTTTTAAAGATTTACCCAGAACCAGCAATAATATTGAGGCTTGGCACAAATCTTTGGCAAAGGACATTGAAAGTCATCCAAATTTAAATAAATTATTAAAACACTTGCATAAAGAGCAACGTTTGATTTACTGTAAATTAATGTTAAAATATTTTAATGTCAAAAAATTAATGTCAGTGAGTTTAATGTTAAATCTTAGAAATAAAAGAAAAAGTTAAAATTCAATTAGCATCCGAATTTTTGGAAAAACATGGCGTTCAACCATTTAATTAATTAATTTTTGTTTTTTTTTTTGTCCTTGGTTAATAAAAATTACAAAAAATACAAATTTTTAATTATCTTTATTGACTATAGCTTTTAACTTCAGAAAATTTTAACATTAAAATCCTTATTTCATTTTTGACATTAAATTATTTTGACATTAAAATTTTTGACAATAAATTTTTGACATTAAAATCATTTAACAATAATTTACAATAGACCCAACGTTTAACTGAGCAATTATTTGATGAGATAAAAGCTGGCTAATTTTTTGAAAGATGTATGAAAGAAAGGCTTAAAGATGAGAGAATTAAGGCACATCTTAAAACTTACGTGAAGAGATCTCAACTTGATTTTTTGGATGGTTTAATTGAAACTTTTGATAACAAACAAAAAGAGATAATTTCAAACGATTCAGAGACTGAAAATAATTAGACATTAACCTTTTTTATCGAATTATAATTAATAATTGTTAAAATGACTATCATAATTATAAAATTAACTTTTTTTCACTAATTTAAAATTCTCGCAAATCAGATTGTTTTTTCCCTTAACCTTTATTCAATTAAAATATAAAAAAATTCGTATAATTTTTTCACATAAATTTTTTTTCATATCTACTAGATTCCCAGAATATGGGTTAATTTAGCATTAATAAAACATAGGTATTAAATTTTCGATTTAGTTCCAGACTCCACTGTGTAACTACTACCTTATTATATCCTCTTTTTACCTGAAGCATCAACTATGTAAATTGTGAACGTCAATTCATAGATTTTTTTTCGTAGAAGAGCCATTTCAAAGAATCATTCATTTTCATGGAATTTTTTAAAAAGGGATAAAATTATTCATAAAAACTTATCATTTTTTTCAGAATAATAATCTTTCGTAATTTTTCTTAGACAATAAATTGAATTTTTTTTAAATGTATCACTAGAGTTAATAAAACTTAAACATATTTAGAATTTGTCCTTAAATATTAAAAAATATGTTTGGAACATAATTTATTTGAAAATAAAGTTTATGAGTTTTGTTTAACTTTATTAATTTCCAAACTTTATTAGCTTAAATTTATTAAAACTATATGTCATATGTTGCACTCTATTCAATAAATGTCTTTTTAGTTATCTTTTATTTTAACATATTTTACTTTATTTTTATTTTATTTTATATTGTATTTTTAAGGAGCTCAACCTCGGTATAGAAAACAAAAAAATAAATAAACTGTAATCTATAAAACTAACAACCTTAAATCGTAGACGCTCAATTAATGTCTAGCATAAAGAGTTTAATTTATTAGAAATTTTGATAAATAATTTTTTTAAGGGTTAAAACCCGACGTAAAGTAGGAAAAAATAACCATAAATTGGAATGTAGAACTACTAAGAATCAAATCTAAATTTAAAATCAAAATTTTTAGTAATTTAAAAAAAAAAGGTATTTTTGGCAATTTTTAAAAAATAAATGACATAAATTAATTAAACGTGATTTGTTTTATCATTAACTTGGAAGAAATTACCATGAATTTTTATCTGAACTAAAAAAATTAAATCTTAATCAAAGTGTTAAAATTTCTAAAAAAATTTTTAATTAAAATTAAAAAATTATTCAAAGCCATAATTTGGATGCCTATGAGTGGCATTTAAATTTTTCTTAGAAATTCATATAACGATTTTAGAATAGAAATTGAACGATCAATTTGAAAAAAGTATTTAAAAAAAAAAAAAAAATAGCATTTTATGCTTTATTTGAAAAGAAAATTAAAAAAAAACTAATATCCTCATTTTTATTAAGATTTTAATCAATTAAACTATATGTAAGAAAGTGTTCTGTTTAAAACGTTTAAAATAATGAACATAAAAATATTTTATTATGTGCTCAATTAAATCGGCTATATAAATTTCTTTTCGAAATAAAATTTGAAAAAAATTTTGAAAAAAAAGTGATTTTTAGATTATTTTTGAAATAATTTTATTAAATCGTTTTATTTACAAATATTTAAAGTTATCTTTTTATCTATAAGAAAATTTAAGAGTTTATTAAAAGATAATTTTTTTTAATGAATATTCCCAGCATACTATTAAGGAGTTTTCAACACGATCAGTTCTTATGTTCATTATATAAACTTTGAAAGTTAGTCTCTTGGAAAATGGTAATTAAAATTTTTTTTTAATTTTAGATATTTTTGGTTCTATTTTTAAACTTTAAAAGCAAAAATAAAGTTAATTTTAATTGTACATTTAATTAGTATTTTGCTCTGTTCATGACTAACAAAATTCAAAAGTTAATTTCTATTTTTTTTTAGTTAATCAAAAAATATCAAGTAATTTAATTACAAGTTTGATATATTTTTTTAGCTATAAACTCAAAACTGAAGCGATTATGTAATTTTTTTAATTCAGTTTATTTTCTTAATTGCACAAATTTGCTACTTTTTATAAATAAAAAAAATAATTACCTTAATGGCAAGAGCATTTTGGATAAAGTAACTAATAATAGACTCCTCGCCTCCATAGATTAAATCAATGCCATAAATGGTCTCAAAACGACCGCTACACGGCTCAAACTCGTCAATAGATAAAATTTTAGCAAATAGTGCATCTTCTTGTTCTAAAAAAAATAAAAAAAAAAAATTTTATTGCCAAAAAAACACAAAAATCTATAAAAGTACTGAAAAGAGTGTCCATGGTGTCTAGGGCTTTCTGGCTCCATTCGGAGTTGCCTCTCGGCGGCCTAATCTCGGCCAACTTGCATCTAATCGAAGCTGGCTTGGTCTCGCAAAATCTTTGAATAAAAAAAAAAATTAGAATAAATTTTGTGCCAGAGGACACAAGCGACTAAACTCTTGGCTCAAATGGGTCACGTGATCAAAAGGCAACTCGTGCACATCGCCAAAATCAATGATACTTAAGCGATATGTTTGCTTTTCGGGCGATTTATCTATCACTCTAGCTCTGTACCAAAACGAGTCTAAGTACCCAGCGCACATATCATCAATTTCGAGCTTTAAATTTCTTCTTTTTTTGTTATTCAAATAAAAGAGTCCAGCCAAAAGAGAAACAAAAAAAAAGAGATGAAAAACACTTACTTGTCTAAATCAGCATTTTCTTGATGCAATCCGTTGCGGTAATAATTGTCCATGTTGTTGATCAAATTTCCTGTTTTCTCTTTGGCAGTGATCAGGTGGACAAAAAAATTTGACGGAGTGTTTACATGTGTTATGTAGACCGGATACAATTCGCCAATTTTGAGCTCTTCCAGTGGTTTTGCCTGAGTGTGGGCCTCCTCGGCGTCTCCGAACCTTGCCTCTGCGCTGCTTATTTTAGAATTTTGGCGCGAAAGAACTTTTCGCGCAAAAGGCCTGCTCAGGTCGTAATTACCACCTAGACAAGTAAAATGAAATAAAAATTTTTTGAACAATTTTTTTGTTGTATTTAGTTTACGTTGGTATCTGTGCTTGCTTTGGTGAATAATAGAGCCACGGCCAATGGAGCTCTTGCGGCTCAGTTTGTCCGAATCGCTGCTCTGATTCAGGTCGTGGTTGGACAGGCGGCTCACAGCACGACCATTCGACGAGCACACACTGTTCCTGGAGAGTGCAGTGTCTTGTGAGGCTTTTTGCTGAGCGTAGCTCACATTCAAGTACTTGCTGCCCAGTTTGTAGTTGTTGAACATTTGGAGAGCAGTGGCTGCGGTGGTTCGGCTCGAAAATTCGACAAAGCCGAACGTGCTCGTGTATGAGGAGTTTTTTGGCGGGATTAGGCGCGCGTTCTTGATCGGGCCAGCCCGATTGAAAAGATTTGCGAGGCCCTGTCGGTCCAAGTCGATGGGAATGCCCTGAACAAAAAGAACCCTATCACTGTTTGACATTGTTTTTGCCAAGAGTATTTTTTATTTTTATTTTTTTCGTTTCTAAGTTTATCAAATGCTGATTTATCTTGTGAATAAAATAAGCTAATATTAGAATTTAGGATTTTTGGTGTTTTAAAAATTTTAGTCGAGTGTTGAGCACATGTTTTAGTTGAAAATGGGATGTACTTGAATGAATGGGTGGCTTGTTGAATGCTGTGAAATTTCAGCGTGTGAATTTCAAATTCAAATGTTTGTTCACAAAAAATTGTGTTCGATTGAATTCAGACCGTTTGTTGAAGTTAAGTTGTGTGTAAAATTTTGGTTGAATAAATTTCAACTGAGTATGAATTTCTCTTATAAATATTTCATTGTACCTATTTTTGATATTTTACTATACTTTTACCAGAGTTGCTTTAAAAGTTCCAAATTAAAGTCCGGCGTTAGAAAAAATTAATGACTGTGACGTGAGACTTGTGATCTTTAATCAACTCTAATTTTTACTTTTTTTCTAACCGCATTAGCTCGGTACAGATAAACAATTAGAAAATTGTAAAAATTTTTTTTCCTACTTTATTTTTTGTTTTGTTAATTTGTTTATTTCAAAAAACACCTCTTTGGTGATGAAAAAAATTGACTTAAAAGAAAAAAATTTTGAATTTTATCGAGACAAAAAATGTTTTCATTAAAGTAAAGAAAGCTAAAAATTAAGAATTTAGAGCCGATCTTTAGCTTTTTAGAGTATTCGAATAAAGTTTTTTTTTCATTTAAATTAAAAGTAAAAATTCCACAAAATTAATCAAAACCAAAAATAAAAATAATGCTTAACACTTAAAAAAAGTTTTTTTTTTCATTTTATCTAGAAAAATATCGCCAGACTCGGCGAGGATAAAAATAAAAACAAAACAAAAAGTAAAATTTTACAACAAAAAGCATTGAATTAATTACTACTAGATAAATAGTCTTAAAATTTTTTAAAACTACTCTAATTGATAAATACAAATTATTATTAAATTAATATAATATATATTAAATTTATTATCTATAAATATATTCAATATTCAAATACCGTATACAAATTGCAATTAAGCCCGTCTCCTAAAAACAAAATTTGGTTTTTATTGCCGAGTTTAAAATTTTTGAAATTTGGTTGAAATTGTTTTTAAAAATTTTTTAATGCTGCACAAAAATTCGAAATTTCTACGAAAATAAACACGAAAACTTTTAATTAATTTGCAAGTGGGATAAATTAAAGGTTATTGCTAAAACACGGATCACCCCTTAAAGCACGAAGGAATAATAAAATAAACTTCGTTCAAGTGTTGTCTAGGACAAATTTTATACTCTTTCGCGCGAAATTGAGACCTAAGCCGTAGGACTTTTAGTTTTTGCTGCACAGATCTTTCAAATCAAATAGAACAAAAAAAATTTAAGGTTCACTTTTTTTAGCCAGAACAAAAGGCCCGCCTTCCGGCGCCCACCACTATTCTGGTGCAACTTTTTGTCTTCTTTCAAGCACAATTTAGAGCTAAGCTCTCTAAATTGTGCTTCAAAAGTTGTGCAGTCCGATGAACTTTTCTTTCGGACTGCACAACCGTTCAAATGCCAAATTTCCGGAATTTAGGATACGGACCACCGGAAAAAAAACTAATCCAATGACTTCTATAAACTAACATTTCTAGAATAGTAGTCCTTCAAGTTAAAAATACCAATAAAGGCTAGTCATTACCTTAAATCATTTAAAAAAGAAGTCGGAACGAAGTTTATTTTGTTATTCCTTCGTGCTTTTAAGGGGTGATCCGTGTTTTAGCTCAGGTTAAAGAGCTGACTTAATTCGAATAGAGTCACTGTGGGTAAATTTTTAGGTTGTGAATACGATCAAGTCCAGATCCTGCTAGTTCTTTTAGTTTTTTCTAAGGCATTTATTTTATTACTGAAAGAGGGATTACCTAGTTTAAATTGTTTTGTACCTTATTTTTTAGGTAATCGCTTATCTCTTTTGATATTTTCACAATTATCCCCTTTTTCAACGAAATCAAGATGAGGAGATATTATTTAAAGAAAATATATTAAAGTGTCATTTATTTTGATTAAACGTCAATTAAAAAAAGATCAAATCGTCATTTATTTATATTAATTAGTCAACATAAAAATTAGTCAATTGAATGTATGAATCGTAAATTAAAAGTAATAGTTGTCATTTTAAGTAATTAGTTATCACATAATAAAATTAAATGTTATAAAGTAAAGAGTCACAAAAAAAAAATTTAATCATAAAAAAATTAAGAAAATATTTTCAATTATTTCATTACTAATGATTTTAATTCTTTTTTTGGTCGTCCTACTCCTCTTTATTTTCCTAAAGGTATGTCGCGAGCTTCAGCTGGAAAGGACTCGAATAATCCTTGGCTTTAATCAACACCAATTATATGCTTCCACATTATTAAATGTGATAACAGCGCTATTGTAGGAATTTGCTGTTAGGTAGTCTCATTATTACCTTCTTATACCTCAGTTTCAATTAAAGTGTTCCTTAAGTTGTCTTGAGCTTCGATTTATTCGTTGAAAGCCTCATGAATATCTTCATAACCCCCTGATTCCCCATAAAATTATTTATTGGGGTCGTAAGATTCGAGCCATGGTTCATTGAAATAAGTTACCATTTTGACTATGACAATTAATACATTTAAGTAACATTTAATCTTTTCAATTATTTATTTATTTATTTATTTGTTTTCTGTACCGAGCTAAAACTCCTTCAGAATAAATTAAAAACAAAATAAAAAAATAAAAATAAAAATAAAATTAAAGTTAATAAAATTAGATAATAAAAAAAGAATCAAAATAGAGTAAAAAAGCTAAAAAAAATTAAAGTTGAAAAGACATAAATTGGAAAAGATTGTTTCATGTGGCACATGTTTAAATAGTTCAAGTTTCAGGAAAAAAAGAAGAAATAGTAAGGTAGCAATTACACAATGGAGTTGGGTATTCAGTATATCTTGATTCGAAACCTTCTTTGTATTCTTTCACCAGTCTTTCAACCAATGGAATAGAATGACTCAGTCCTGTCCCAACATATTTCTCACTCAACTCAAAAAGACGATTCGAGGCTGTTAGTAATTTTAGTTTATTAAAAGCTTCATGTAGCACGATGTTGGAGGGAGTATCATATTTTAACTTAAGGATAGATCTTACTGCTGTATTCTGAATTGCTTGTAGTTTTATGATATTATTTTCTGAAAATGAATTTAAGCAAGGAAAAGAATAGTCTAAAATCGATCCGACTAAAGATTTATATAAATTTCCTAGTGTGTTTTGATTGAGACCCCATTTTTTGTTTGACAATATCTTAATAATATTTAGCCTTTTGTTGCAGCGTTCTTTAATTTCGTCTACTAGTATATTAAAGTTCAACTTAGAATCAAATTTAATACCAAGAAACTTGATTTCTTTTTGGCTCACTATTCTGTTTCCATAGATTTTTAAGTTTAGATTATCTTCCTCTTTTTTGTACCTAGAAAAGACTACAGAACACGACTTTTCAACTGATATCTTCATTTTCCATTTCATAAGCCATTGTTCTAGTTCGTTGGTGTATTTATTAATCTTATTTTCTAGGTTCCCTTTCTTGTTATAAATGAAGAATGTAACTAGATCATCTGCGAAAAGCAGAGAGTATTCATTATTTGTTTTGTTTCTTTTTGGGATGTCATTAATATATATACTAAATAAAAGAGGACTAATTACTGAGCCTTGAGGAACACCTGCATTTACTTATATTCTTCGCTCAGATGATCATTCACATTTAACTTAAATGTCCTACTATCTAAAAAGGATCTAATCCAGTTAGTCAAGTAATGAGGTGGATTCATTTTAATCAATTTAAAAAGTAGACCTTCATGCCAAACCCTATCAAAGGCTTTAGAAATATCAAAAAAAAGGCCACAAACTCTTTTTTTAAATGATTCCACAATTTTTTGAATTAAAAAGAAAAGATTATCTGATGTTCGCCGGTGTTTCCTAAATCCAGATTGCTCCTGGATAAGGAGTGAATTTTGTTCCAAATAATTGTATAATCTTGAAAATACTATGCGTACCAGGAGCTTTCCTAAACGACTCGTTATACTTATTGGTCTATAATTTAAAGTATCGTGTAAAGAAGAGGCTTTTTTTTGAATCATAGTAATGTTCGAAGTCTTCCACGCTTTAGGGACTCTACCTTCTCGAAGAGATAAATTAAAAAGTTCTATAATTTCTATTAATGAATTTCTAGGTAAGTTTTTTAACATTAGATTATGAATTTGGTCAGGTCCTGATGCCGCTTCATTTTTCAATCTTTATAGAGCCATAATTAATTCATTTAAGCAAATTGGATCATTAAAATTAGACTGAACATAATTTCTAAAGAATTCAGAGTTAGAATTAAGTATTTCGAAATCTTTATCACGATCGATTAAATCAGAATTAGGACTAAATATTGAAGATAGGAGTTCTCCAAAGCATTTTCCCCATTCTTCATTAGTTTTGAATTCCTTGTCATTTAAAAACAAATTTGGGATTAAATTTGATCCTTTTTTTGATCTAAATTTATTTATTTTTTTCCAGAATGGTCTACTTGTCAGTGGGTTTTTTCCCATTTTCTTAATAAAATCAAACCAATTTTGATTCCAGAATTTTTTTAAAGAGGCCTTTAACTCGAATGTAAGTTGATTAAATTTTTTCTTGAGATTTTGACAGCGAGTTTTTTGAAAGTTTCTTCTTACTTTCCTGCGTTCTTTTATCAGAATAACAATGTTCGGGGGAAGACTGGTTTTGTAGATTTTCTGCGAATGATAAGGAATGCTTTTATGTTAAGTAGAAATAATTTTTTCTGTAATTTTATCATTTAGTTGATCTTTTGTGAGGGAACTTTCAGTGATATTCACTATTTGAGAATTTAAAATCTCGCTGAATAATTGCCAGTTTGCTTTCTTATAGTTAAACTTTTTAGCTGCTGATTTATTTTCTAATTGATAGCCGATAGAAATCGATGCTTCGATTGGGAAATGGTCACTAGTCATGTCTTGACTATTTAGGACACAAAAGTCGGTAATTTTGTCAATTAATGAAGATGAAACTAAGAAAATATGAAGAATTTCTAAGTAATTCCTATTAAAAATATTGAAAGTAGGACGCTTATCATTGATTACTGTGAAGTCTTACTCATTGATTATTCTTTCCAACATTATGCTGTTTTCATTTACCCCTACGCAGCCTATTTGCTTTGTTCTGGCGTTAAGATCACCACCTAAAATGTAGTTTCTTCATTTTTTATTAGTTTTAAAAAACTCAAAGTTCAGAAGCATATTGGGTGGATTATAAAGACTGAATATAAACAATTCATTATTCTTTCCTTAGTTCGTTTTTGTACACAGGAGTTCGGAATTGAATTCCTCATAAGAGAAATGTTGTATAAATTCAATTCCTTCTTTAATTAAAATTGCTACTCCTCCTCCATACTTGTTGCGTGGTTTTGTTATGAATTGATAATTGTGAAAATCAAGATAAATATTTGCCTTACTTAAATCTATCTTTAGTTCATTGAGCAAAACAATGTCGGGACATTTTTGAGTTAAAAAATTGGCTAAGAGATGAACCCTACTAGGTAAATGAAGACAATTCCAGTGTGTAATTACTTACCTTGTTTTATTAAGAAATTTTGTTCTTAAAGTTGATTTATTTATCTTCTTGTTCATTCTAAATTTTCTTCAATGCTGTTTTGACTGGCAGTTTGCTGACCAATTTCGTTAGATGATTGATCTACTTGAATTGAACATTCAGTTGTTGAACTGTTTGATTCAGACTCGAAGGTACTGTCGTTTTGATTTTCTAAGACAACTAATGGTTTCTTTGATTCATTTTCGGTGAGCTCTTTTTCATTTGGATCAGATTCGGGAAATCTCTTGGTTTGATTTCTGGTTTTGAAAAAATTCTCAGTCTCATTGTGATCAATTGAGCGTACATTGACAGGTAACTGGCATATTAGTAGAAAATCGTTTAAACGACTTACCAAAGCTTCTTCTAAAACTGGAGTTTTAAGGTCTTTTGGGCTAATTTGGGATATTACGTCATTGAAATTTGTTGGCTGATATCCAAGTGTTTTTGGCATCACATTTTCATCATTATCTTTTTGGTCAGCTTCAAATAGATTGCGTTTCTTCTTGGTCAATGTAAAGATCATTGTAGTCAATCTTTTTCCTTTCAAGCGACTTAAGCTTTTCGGCAATGGAGCATTTTTTTGTCAAATGTCCTTTCTGATGACAATTTTCGCATAGTGTTTCTTTGACAGGGCATTTAGCAATGTTGTGTCCTTCATCATCACAAAAATAGCATTTCTGATTTTGTCCAACAATTGACACAAGACACTTTAAACCATACATTATTGTGGGGCCTGACAAGCTTCCAATAATATTCTCAACTTCTTTTGGAAATGATATTCTCACCCTTCTGACACCATTTTTCCTCTCGGGTCTATCTTTATATTTTTCTTCGGTAATGTGTTCAATGTTGAGTCCATCAATTCGAACAGCATTAAAGAAGGTTTCGAGTCTATGATTCTCGAAATCAGAGGGCAAGAAGTGAAATCGAAAAGTACAATACCATCTGAGATCCGGGACTTTATTTGCATCTTCAAGTCTGAAAATGGTTCCATTGATATTGATGTCGAAAATTTTGGAAACATTAAAAGCAGCATTAAACTCTATTATCCAAACTTTGTTTGAAGAGAAATTTTAGATACTTGTGATCGTATCATTTTCCACTTGGTTCAGGACGACATCAAGTGCACTAAATAAGACTTTATGGCTAATCGGTTTGTCTAACCTCTTCAAGTTTAGCTTGACCGAATTTTTAAATATCCACCGTCGGTTTTGGTTTGTTTTGTTGAGCGACATTGCCAACACACAACTTTCAACGGTTTTTAAATCACGTGATGACGCTATTAATTAAATTTTGGTTTTTCAAATTTGCTAAGCCAAACGACAAATTTTCAAATTTTTTTTCTTTAATTTTTTCAATGACAATTAATACATTTTAGTAACATTAATTTTATTGACGTTTAATCAAAATAAATGACGCTTTAATATGCGGCCTTATTTAAATTTGTTTCAATGAAAAATTTACATAAAAAATACATAAATTAAAAAATTTTTTTTGTGTCTCATGTTCACCGATAACTCGGACGACTCTTTTTTGACCTTCTGCAAAAATGCCATAAGAATTAGAGTGTCAAAAAACAGTTTGGACACTGTGAATCGCTTGACCATCCTGAATAGCTTGAAGCAACTTGATAATGGATCAATTATACCTTTTATAAAAACAAGAGAAAAAAGAGAAATAGTTAGCTAATTTCATTCACTTAAACATACAACTTCTCATCTCTAATTGGACACAAGATTTCAATAAATGACAAACAATACACAATATAAGACGCACAATATCCGAAATCTACCTTCAAATCCTTTGCCTTTAAATTCGTCGGTCTAAAACCAAATTTTTCCGCAGAAAAAATGGCAAAGCATATCATGTCAAAGGGCGTTGTGCATGAAGAAATCGAAAAAACTTACGAGGAATATTTCCAAGAAGAAGAATTCTAACACATCTCCAAGGGCACATTTCGTGCAAAAATCAAGATAAACGTTTCAAGGAATCCTTTATATAAAAACCTCCTAATCAACTTGGTGGAGCAAACTCAGATTGATGACAACCCTGTAAACGTCTTCCAGATTGGCGAGACTCGGTGTCTCTACTGGAAGCAAACTGACCATAAATTTTTTGATTGCCCGAGCAAAAACGCTGTTTGTTCCAAGTGTAATCGAACTGGTCACTCATCTGACAAGTGTTCAATCGCTAAAATAATTTTCTTAAAAAAACTTTATCGATCTTGATGATGAAGATGAGGAAAATTTTGACAACAGAAATATAAACGACGAATTATGTTCTGATAAAAACCACGACAAGTATTCATGGAAACAAATTTAGCTCACTCGAGCAATGTGTACCGAGCAGAGTCCTCGTCGACTGTTCCGAGTTCCTGGGAAAGCCGCCTAAGCTTTGTTAATTCAATGAACAAAGAATCTAACCAAGATGAGGTAAGAAAAAGAAAACTAGATCGAAAAATCCTAGGACATCCCAGAATAAAAATGCACCTGAATTCAAAGTACCTGCAGTTTCAAGGTCATCAAGGCGTAGTTCTTTCTCTGGTAAACCAACCTCTTTAAAACGTTCAAACCAAAACGCTCTCGATAACAACCTAAAAAGAGACAAAATCGATGCACAATTTGATAAATCAATTTTAAATCGAATTGAAAATGAAGCATCGGAGCTTCTTAGTCTTGGGAAAAATAAGCAAACCAACAAAGGAGTTGAAGAAAGCGAAATGAAAGACTAAAAATCATGCAAACCAATCAACAAAAGAAAACTAAAAAAACAAACTTTTTGCAACTTTTTACAAATATTGCAACATTAATTAAGGAACGGAGAAAAGTAAGAAGGCTTTTCCAAAAATCTAGATGTCTCTCTCTAAAAGTAGTCGTCAATAAGCTTACACCTGAGCTACGTCACAGTCTAAAAGAATTTTGGAACCAAAACTGGCTCGAATTCATAAATAGAACAGGAAAAAATCCGCTGTCAAGTAGACCTTTTTGGAGGAAAATAAATAAGCTCAGGTCAAAGAAATATACAAGACAAATTCCTTCACTTCTTAAAGACAGTAAAGAATTTAATACGGATAGAGATAAAGGAAAAATCTTTGGAGATCTGTTGGCCACTACTTTTAGTCCTCATCTCGAGTAACAATAGTTTTTTTAAATAGTTTTTTAAATCATTTTTCTTTATATTTTATAAGCCAAAACGAAACCTATTTCAATTTTCATCAGATCAATAAAGCAGAATACTGATCATTTAAATAACAGCTACTTGCAAGAATAAAGGGTAATTTTGATGCGGCTAAAACTCAAAAAAAAAAAAATTTTTTTTATCTTCCTACAAGAAGGATTCGTGGTCACGAACGCAGGATAAAAAAACCGACTAGTCAACAACTGGAACCAGCTACCTACCAAAATAATTAAATTCTAGATTAATACATATTGATAATGGAAGATTAAGAGCTTAATTTTCTTCATTTTTTTTAGGCATCGATGAAGACTTCGGAACAAAATTATTGCAACAAGTCTCACCACATATTTTTCAGTTAAATAGTTATTATTGTATTTTTTATTTTCATTTAATAATAAAAAAATAAAATTACCTTACCCAAACATGTGTACTCTAAGAAAGAATTTCTGTGAGACGAGGCCAGTTCTTCAGAACCCACTTTACACGGAGATTTGACTGCTAATGTTTAATTTTTGGAAGATTTATCGACTTTTTAGAAATTTAAGCGATATTAAGATAAATTGCTGAAATATTTTTAATACAGAAAAACAAGCTATTATTAATTGATTTTTTTAAATCGATGATAACAAATTTATTAAATAAAAATTTGAAAAAAAAGCAATCTAGTCTAAAAGTCAAAAAGCAAAAAGCACGTTTGCGCAAGAGTGAAGTTAAGAGCAATGAAGCAAAATCTCAGAATCATAATTAAATTTCGTTTAAAGACGCTAAAAATTAACCCAACCGCCTAAGTATATAAATTAGCTACAAAAAAATCAATGCAAACATAAAAAGGCGGTCATGGAGAAATAAACAACTTTTTCAAAAAGAACTCTTCAATAGACACCTCAAACGGGTGAACGACAAGCAGTATTATTGAGGTCAACAACCACGAAAGAAATGCTCGCAGAAATGAAAATGACATAGGGAATCAGCAAGGGAAAAGGCAAAAGATCGACTTGAGTGGAAATCAAAAGTAATTACCCTATGCTCCACAAGGAGTCATTAAGGAAAGAAAAAAATTCAGCCTTTGAAAAAACTCTGCATTTTCTTTTAAAAATGCACGTCATTTTAAAGTGCAGGATTTTTGAAGCGGCTGAATTTAGATTCTGCATGTATTTGCTTCGGCTCAATTGGTCTCTTAACTTCACTCTTCTTTTATTTGGTCCAAAAAATTGACTTTTTAAAAAAAACTAATTTAATCTATAAATGAAAAAAAATCTAAAATCTGAAGAAAATCTAAATTAATATTTTAAAAATGGCTTAGGCTACATTAAATAAAAATCTGTTCCAAGATGGAACTATCAATCAAGATTTTTGTACATTTGATTTATTTCTTTGGCAAAATATTGCTTAAGCTCAGCTCGCTTTGTCTTAAAAGTTGGCGTCAACAGACCATTTTGAATAGTGAAGGCCTCGGAAAAGACATAAATGTCCTTTACTTTTTCAAAACCACTCAGTCCTTTGGCTTTTGCCATCGCTTCCATGCAATTCAAAATGTCACTCTTTAGCATGGGACTAGCGCTTAGCGTTTCAAAATTGAACTCGATGCTCTTTTGTTTGGCCCATGCAAGCACAGCAGTTTCGTCTGGTACAACAATGCCGACCAAACTGCTCTTCAGGCTGTTGCCATGAACAAATATCTGCGCTATTAAGTCACATGTCAAATAGACAGCCTCAATTTTCTCCGGAGCAATGTATTCACCTTGTTGAAGTTTGAAAAAATTCTTAACTCTATCGACTATTTTCAAACAGCCATTTTCATTTATTAGACCAATGTCTCCCGTGTGATACCAGCCATCTTTGTCCAGAGCCTCTCTGGTTTTGGCCGCATCTTTGTAGTAGCCCTTGAAAATGTTTGAACCTTTGACCAGCACTTCTCCTCTATTGTCTCGCTCAGCAACTAAGCCCATTGCGGGCACATCTGCAAGTTTGACGCGACAATTGACTAGTGGTGAGCCCACGTGACCAAATGTCGCATCACCTGGCACTTGAATTGAAACTCCACCACTTGTTTCTGTGGCACCATAGCCCTCAATCACATGACATCCAAGAACAACTCTGAAAAACTCGAACACTTCAGGAGATATAGGCGCCGATCCAGTTATCATCAATTTGACTCGGCTCCCGAACAAATTTCTCACTTGGCCAAACGCTGCGTCCACTGGACTATTGAAATTAAATATTCCTTGCTCCATTTGGGCTTTTTTCTGCATGTAAGCTCTTTTGAACATCATTTGTTTGTCGGAAGGCAATGTTTTAGACATGAGCTCAATTTGTGCCTTGAATTTGTTCAAGAGTCTGGGCACGGTGAGGAAAAATGTTGGCCTAATCTCTTGCAAATAATTGGGTAGCTCAGCAATGTCACCTTGGAAAAATCCAATCGAACCAGCTTTCGATATCATGAAAGTCTTTAAAACTAATTAAATTTAATCTGACTCAATTAAGCAAATGAACTTGTGCTATGCGTTCCATCATGTGAGCTAATGGCAAATACGACAAATAGACTTCTTGACCATGTTCTAACTTGACTTCTTTCTAAAAAAAAATTTAAATGCTTAGACTTTTTTTCTACCAAAACACAAGAACATCACAGAATATCAAATGATTTGTTGAATTTAAAAAAAAAAAACTTTAATTCTGAATAATTTTTTGTGAAAATTTAGTCACTTTTGTAACATGGGAAAATTATTTAAGTGTAAGCAGGGTTTTTAGCCAATTTTTTTTTTGACATCATATGTTATTCAAGTTTTTTGAGAAATAATTTTATAATTTAGGGTCCGTAGAATAAAAAGCTTGTTCTTGACTGATACTTGCTTTTCTTTTTTGGGCTGAATTTTAAGCTCAAAAAAATCCTGAGGCAATTAATGAGATTTAGTCAAACTTTTTACTATGAAAATGTTTAATTTCAATCAAGCTAATTAGACTGTTGACTAATATTAATTTAAGGAATTAATGGGGTGAATATCTGGGGTTAAGGGATAGCTGATTTATTCCAAAATTAACCCATTTGACCGAATTACACCTTCTGTCTGTGAATTTAGCTCAAATTAATAATAGTGTTGGGATCCGACAAGCGGATATTTAACCGGCCAAAATTTTCAGAAACCGTGACCGTGTCCGCATCAGCCGGCATACAACCTTTAAGCGGGCGGTCATTTGGCCGGTCAAATTTTTGGACCGCCAAAATAAACGGTCTAAAAAATACGAACGGTCACTAAATTTTTTGTAAAATTTTGAGAAATAAAAAAAAATCTTAAAAAACTTTTTAAAATAAATAAAGAATTTTTTTTTAAATTTTTTTATCATTTTAATTTAATTTTTTTTTTAATTTAAAAAATTATTTCGAAAAAATTTCAATTTAAGTGGCTTACCGCCAAAAATTTGACCGCCTAGCTGACCGGCCAAATGACCGCAAAAAACCGTCCGTATATTGAACCGGTTTGTCGTGACTGCATCCAATACTAATTGATTAGACCTGAACACTTGAATTTTTCCAAACCAAGTGTTACCCTTGGTTTTTACCAGAATTTTTTAAAAGTCTCAAGTCAAGTCCAAGTCGGGTTTTTTAATTTTTTTTAAAAGCCCAACTCCAGACTTTTTTAAAAAAATGACCAAAAACTTTTAAATATTTTTTTTCACGATGAATACCATGACTAGAAAATTCTTAAATTATTTCAAAATAATAAATTGTCTTAATCTTGAGGACTCGAAGTTCCAAGATCCCAAAGTCTATTTTTTATCCAGTTTTACAATTTATCAAATAAATTTTGCTGTATTTCTATTTATGTAGAGTAATTATTCTAGGAAAATTATATTTAACGGTCATTCCAGTCATTTATTTCTTCTCTATATTAAATACTCGAAGATAAAACTCAAGGAAACATTCTAAATGAACTTGTTTATAATATAATTGAAAGTGATAGAGAATTGATCTTTAGAATCCAGAGGCAAGAAGTTTTATAAATTTACAAGTTGAAAATGATGAGGATGAGGAAGATGACGGTGATATTGATGCTAGAGTTAATGGCGAAAACGATATTACTTATTAATATGTATATATTATGAAAGTACACAGTCTCATCTACAAAATGGTGTATTAATTTAATCTATTATATTACCAATAGATCGATATTTTGACAAAAAATGCTAAAAAAATGGTATTTTTTCACTATTTTTGTATCTAGTCCAAATAAATTTTTTTTTTTAAAATTATTTATTAAGGTTTTCAAGTATGCAGATTAATATTTTAAAGTCGGTTTGTTGAAATTCAGAAAGTTTTTGAAGTGTCGTGATATAAGATCAACAACAACATGGAGCTTACATCAGCAACGTCGTACTTACATCATTAAACAAATGTAACATCAAACAACAAACAACTGGCAATCTTATGGAAGTTGTTTGTAGTTTTATAAGTTTGCGCACGGAACTATAATTAATTTATTTATAAACTAACTACCAGCTAATGAAAGAAAAAACATTATTTTATTTTTATTATATTTCTCTCTCTCTTTCTTCTCTCTATTTTGTTCTCTAATTAGCGTGGTTACTTAGAGTGGCCACTTTCATTTATTTGTTTAGAATAAAAGCTTATTAATATAAGCATTTATTTGACATTTTAACATCCTATTAGTAGTTTTTTCAGTTTTGTAGTTTTGCTATGCGCGAACCTTATTAAAAAAACCTATTTTTGATTGAGCTTTGTTCTGCAAAAAAAAATTATTCTCTGCAATTAAATTTCAATAATTAACTTAAACATTCAGTTCTTTGCAAGCTTGCAGAATTTTTACAGAGACTGAGATTTATGTTGCAGAACGAGTTTTAAACCTAAACAGCATCAAAAAAATTGTTTTAATTTAAAATTTCTGTTCAAAAATTGACCATGCTTGGCTATTGAATCAAAAAATTACTTTGAATAGAATAGAGGCCGCATTCAAACTTGAAACCATGTTTGCATGAGTTAGAATAGCTCCTTTGGGTAAGCCTGTGGTTCCACTAGTGTAGCAAATTGTGTAAATGTCTTCAGCGTGCGGAGGCTGATAATCAACCATATTTGCTTTGCCAATGGTTCTCAAATAGTCGAAATTCAAAATAGTCACATTTGTCCTCTTGGCTAATTCTTTAACATCCGAGTCAATCTTACTATCATAGACGATTATGAATTTGAGTTTTTTTGAATTCGATTTTAGCAAAAGATCGGCTTTGGCTGAATCCTCACAAAAAACAATTTTCACCTCAGCTTAAAAAAAAATTGACATAGTTTTTAATAAATTTGAGTTTTTAAAATAACTTTGCTTGAGAATAAAAGGAATTGCATCAGGACCAAATGTTTCATACATAGGAATGCTGGTGAGTGAATAAGAAACGCATGCTAGATCAGTGAGAACCCATTCGGGTCGATTTTTGGCAAATATGCCAACAAATCCGCCATGCCTTAATCCAAGCTTAATCAATGAGCTGCCGATTTGTTTTATCTGTGCATTTGCATCAGAATAAGTCATCCATTTGAATGGTTGCTGCTGTGCTGGTTTCCAACCCAGAAAATTTCTACTGCCTATTTTAAAATAAATTTTTTTTTTAAATCTAGATAACAAAAATTCTAATTAATTTAAACAATTAATGTATACCTGAGGACCTGTAAGCTTGCCTAAATATATTGTAAATAGTACGAGTTTTTTCGTCATGATAAGGAATTAAATGATTAGCAGAGTTAAGATTGGAAATATAAGAAAAGCCTTTTCCATCTGAAACTTTTCTTGCTTGTCTTTTGTAGTCGAAATTTGCATAGTCAATTAAAGACTCGGTTGATTTAGGCATAGGCTGGCGATTGCATTCAGACACTTGGTTGCTTTGCTCAACGAAAAATGAATTATAGAATGGAAGTGGTTGTGGTTGTGGAGCAAAGTAAAGGCTGTGCGGGGCATAATTTGTTTGATTGAATGGTTGGCTGTAAGAAGAGCAGATAAATGGCGCATAGGGCCAGTTCTCATTTTGGTTAAAAGAATGCATAACTTTAAATGTATGTGTGAGTGCTTTTTTTAATTTTGATTTAAATTTATAATTCTAATTTTGATGTTATTTTATAGACAATTCAATTATTATTTTTTTTAATTTGGAATAATTTTGATGGATGAGTTACTCTTGTGTTTAGTTGAATGTTGTAAACAAAGTTTAAAAAATAGACTTTTCTTTTTTCTACTTCTTAAGTAATCATTTTTAAAAGCAAGAATTCGATATAAGTTTAAGCTTTATTCATTATCAAAAAATATTAATGGCGCATTTTTTGATCAATTATTGAACTAAAAATTTTCATTTGGCTTCGAAAGCATTTTTTTGCAAATATAAAAGAGATTCTAAAAAATTCTAAAAATTCCAAATTTTTTATTTTTTAACTAAAAATCTAATTAGAATAATTAAAAATTAAAAATAAAATTTTAATTACCGTAAACTCGTGTTCACGACTCTAAGAGTAAAAGCCAAAAACTCCGCTTTTACTCTAATTGAAATTGTCTTTTACTCTATATGGCAAAGGATGGGATTTTTTATTTTTTTTTCCAAAAACTCAATTTTTGGTCATATAGAGTAAAAGACAATTTAAATTAGATAGAAAGCGGAGTTTTTGGCTTTTACTCTTAGAGTCGTGAACACGAGTTTACGGTAACTTTAAACGATGTTTTTTTTTATTTGAGATCATTGCTTCCGTCAGCATAGTTGCAATCACATTTTTAAATTTTTGACAATGTTGACTCGGTATGATTTTTCAAAATAGTCAAACTGACTAAAATTTAAAAAATATTTTTTATAAACTAAAAAATGGTTTTCAACTTCTGAACAAAAGCTTTTACTTTTTTTTTGTAAATTTACGTAAAATTCAATTTCAAATTGGGTAAAATAAGTAAAAAAAAATGGTAAAATTTGAGAAAAAATAGAAAAAAAACAAATTTTTGGAAAATATGGCATATGTCTGATGTGTGAACTGAAAATTATGTGCACTTTCTTAAAGTTGATAGGTGAGTTATTTATTTATTTGTTTGTTTTCTGTACCGAGCTAGGGCTCTTTCAGGATAAATTAAAAAATCAAAATCAAAAATAAAATCAAAGTTAATAAAATGAGATAGAAAAAAAAATCAAAAAAAAAATAAGCTAAAAAAGTGTGAAAGTTTAGAAGACATAGATTGTTACATGTGGCCCATGTTAGGTGAACTAAGCGCACGAAAATTTATAGACAAAAAATACGTGAACTTTAATGATAATTAAAGTGTTAATTCATGTACTTTTTTGAGCAACGGCTACGGCCTGACACAGAGGCTACTGCATCGAGTTGATCATCTACACCGCAATTATTACCCAGTCGAAACTGGTCCCCCTATTTTTATGATGAAAGAGGTTTAAACATTCGCCCCGTATTGCAAAGATATTTTAAAGATTTTTTAACCCTCAGCGGGTTTTGAACCCTCGATCCTTTGCTTGCATGACTTACACGCAAACCATTCGGCTATACGGGCTCTAAGGAGATGAGTGCTTCCCCATTATCCACTAGGATAGAATAGGGTCAATTATTAAAGTGTTAATTCGAGTTAATTAGATAATTTAGAAAAAAAAAAGTATCACAATGTTTCAATTTTTTTTTTAAGTCCGACTTACATCTATTTTTAGATCCTACTCATTCAAACAATATTTCTCTTTCCCCAACTGACTACAAAATTCACATAAAATACAACTTGTATTGACTACTTTATTTTTATTTAAAAGAACATTTACAGACTGCACAGCTTCGATACTCGGCTTTGGAGTTACATAAGAAACTTTTTCAATGGCCAAAGCATTCCTTTTGACAATATTTAAAGACACATTTTCTAGACGGGCATTTTAATCATTCATTTTTTCCAACATTTGCGATTGGATTGACTGTACAGGTTTAATCACTGAACATACCTCTACTTCAGGCTCAAATAAATTAAAATAGATCACACTGAAAAGATCACATAATTTTCAGTTCACACTTTTACGTGCACTATTATTCGAGAGAGTGCACATAATTTGTGATCTATAGTGCACATATCAGACATATGCCGAAAATAAATTTATTAAATTTAATTACACACATTTTTTTCTTATGTTTTCTAATAAGAGAAAAATATGCCTAGGCCTTGGCAACGCAACGATCCGTATAAATATAAGCTGTGTTGCGTGTATCGAGCAGCTTTCGAAACTTTTTCTTTATTTTTGGTAAAATCCATGTAGCGAATGCATTTTCATGAAGGAATCAAATTTTTTACCAATTCTGTCAAATCGAATATCATATTTTATTATATATCGTTATTGTCCACCCTTTTAAATTTTCTCTTTGTGGAATATAGTTTACCTTCTAGAATTGGGCCTTATCGTCGAAAAATTTCAGTAATTTCTGCCAACTCACCTTAGAGATGTTATGTTTTATTAGTAAAACCTTTAAAATTGATTAATTTCTTTTTCCTAAATAAAATTTGAAAGATTACAAATTTTTTTAATGCTTATTTTTACCTTTTATAAGGTAAATGGAATTTCAATTCTTTTGATATCTAAGTTATCATTTAACAATTTAACATATTTTAGGTAAAAAAGGTAAATTCAGTGTATTTTAGCAGATTTATACATTTAATGGAACAAAAAAATCGATACTAAAAATTTTTCTTTGGAAACAAAAAGTTGAGTCTCTACTGGTGTATGGACATCTATTAGCTTTGTAACACCTATCGCTTAGGATTGAATAAGGTATTTCTTTCATTTCAAATAATGCTTGATACATTTTAAGAGTTTTTTCTTAAAATTGTGAATAGTCTCTGGTAATGACTCATTTGAACAGGATTTTTTTTTATTTAATTCTTAACCTTATCTACTTTCTATCTAATTCAAAATTTTCTGACCGCGGGTCAGAATAAATATTTTTTGCGAAAGACCATTGAATCTCTTGATTATTTTTTAAATAAAGCATTATACTTTATTTAAAATTGTTTTTCGTTTGATTTTTTATTCGAATAAAATTAACCTTTGAAAAAAATCATGTGTTTTAAGCTTCTGAGAAAAACTGTATATACGCTTCCTAAGTGATCTAGTTTAGACTTCATTTTTTGTTAGACAATATTTTTATTTCGTTTAATCTTGAACTACAACCATTAGAGTAAAGGTTAATTTGAGTCTAATTTAATGCCTAAGAAGTTAATTTCTTTTTGAATCTCATTTTTTTTTCATAATGTTTTTGGAAAAGGCGTTTTTCAAAAGTAAAATGAAATATGAATTTTTTGTGATATATTTACAGTTTATCACAAAAAGTTAAAATCAGATTTTTTTTTGAAAATTTTTTTATTCTTTATTTCAGACACAACCCTTTTTTCCAAGAATTTTTTTTCAACAAAATTTTTCGCTCTTTCTGATGATATGTGATTTCAGCATGTTTTATGTACTTTTGGTCAAGTAATATGCATTTAACCATAGTATACTTTGAAAAATTAATGAAAACTTTGAGGCCATCCTGGCGAGAAACTTTTTTTCAACCCTTTTTTTAAGTTATTTAAAAATTCATTGCAGCAATGAATTTTCTTTTATCACCGAATATCACTCTAATTTCTAATTCAAGATCTTTTTTTCTATTGAATTCCAATGTTGTGACCTTCCAAGTTAACAAGGAGCATGAATAGCTGCTCCAATACGTCTTACGAGAAGATCAGGTAGACGGGCCCAAGGGTACTAAAGGAAACAGTACACATGTCCATTACACTTTTCACTCATTAACAATTAATAATAGATAAAACATTTTTAACACTTGAATGTGGTATTAAATTTTTAGAAAAAAATCATAATTTAATTTTTTATTATTTATGTGGAAACTTCATGCCATAAACAGAGCTTGTTTAATGCTAATAAAATTTAGAAAATTAATTTTTTCAAAACCTAAGCGACTAATTTGAATTTACAGTGTAATTTTGAAATTAAAAAACTAAAAAACTTTAATTATTTAATATTTGATCTTGTTGATTTTTATTTTATCTCAAGAGCGAAAAAATAAAAAAAGCTGATAGTTGAACTACACCAATAAGTCCATGTTGATTTTGAGATTGACTCCGATTGCACTCAACTGTATTGCAACAGTAGCTAACTGCTGTTAGACCATTGTAAGTTGTTTGACCTACTGGACACAGAGAAGCACATCTTCGAACCACTTGTCTCACACCATATATTGAGTTATAGACTATTTTCTTAAAGTAGCATCAAAATTACAAGAAGAAAGAGGAAACAAGCTTGATATTTACTTGACAAACGTAGCTTCCGACTGGACAAGTGTAAAAGTAGTCTTTGTTGTAGCTAAATGGATCATTGCAATCGTTGACTCCTTCACATGCAAAACATCTGAATTGATCTGAGTTCTTGAAAAGGCAGCCTATTCAAAAAAAATGATAATTGCTATTTTTTAGAGCTGGTCTAATTCTTACACAAAAGTATAAAGCCGAATAAAAAAAATAAATTTCGCATTTTTAGATAAGTATTTAGAAAATTAAAACTTGAAAATAAAAATTTTTAAATAAAAAATCTACAGAAGCTTAATGAAACTTAAAAAATCATATAAAGGTAAACAGACTATTAAATTTTAAAGTTTTCTCTAATTTTTTTGTTTAAACAGATTTGCCGGTAACATGATTTAGAACATAATTATTAATTATTCAACAAGAAAAATTTGATTCAGATTTAATCTTGAAATTTAAAATAGAGCTTCTTTTTTTTTAGATAATTTCAAAATTGTAATGTAAAAAAAAATTAAAACTGTATTAAACCATTACAACATAGAGTAGTTAAATTAGAATTTAACCATTATTAACTATTGTTATTTTTTGTGAAACCACCTTTTTACATTCAATTATTTTCAATTAAAAAATTTTAATTAGATTGAAAATTTATGTTCAAATAACGATTTAATAGTTTTTTTACCAATTTTTTTTTTAACTATACTTAAAGTTTTGAAATTAATTAAAATAGTTGAGGCTTCAAAATAAGTTGCGTATCAGAGACGATTGAACGATGAACCTGCTACAAGAAGAAGAAAAGTTGAAATTGACAAATACGAAAAGACAAGTGTCAATAATTTCTTATTGAGAATTTTTGAATTGTTTCACTGATTAATCAATTATTTTACAAAAGATTAATCAAAGGATTTTTTTTATTTTTCAAATAAAAATTATTTAAAAAAATATAAAGTTAATTAGTAGGAATTTTGTGAACAGTGAATTGACAAGATCTTGTAAGAAAAAAACACCAATATGTAATATATGGAATTAATTCAGTGTATGGTTAAATGATAAGGGATTATCTCTCTGATTTCAAATATTTTTGCTTATTCTTTTCTTTTTTTTAAACTAAAATTAAACAAAAAAAAAAAACACTTTTCCATTAATTTACTAACTTATTATTTTTTGTGCTTTATTTTTCAAAAATTTTTTACTATGATTACTTTATTCATTTAAAAATCCTATGTTTTACTTTTATAATGACAGAAGGAGTATCATTACTCAGAGCCATTTCAAATTTTAAATAAACAATTAAAAAAAAAATTTAATTAGCTCGTTCCACGCAAATTATGTTTTAAGTCAAAGATTTAATTATAGAGCGCATTTGGGTATTCGGGATTGTTACCAGGTCAAACAGATCAGAGATCAGAGAGCTATTTCTAAAGCTCCTTCAATACTAAAAATAACACTATTTTTGAGATATTTAATAAATAGTTTATTTAAACGAACTTCAATTTTATCTAGCTTTATGTGATCTAGGAAATTTATCAGCAGATCCGATGGAGTATCTTGAGGAAAATAATAACTGTACTTAATTGAGATATTTTGTAGCCTAGAATGGTTGGTCTTTGAGACTAGATTAGGAATAAAGAAACTATAATCAATAATAGAGCTAATTAATGATTTATATATACTAACCAAAGTATTGTGGTTAAGTTTCCAAGACTTTTGTGCCAGAATTTTTAAGACATTAATACGATCAATGCATCTCGATCTAATAAAGCCTACATAAGAGTCAAAGCTAAGGTTTTCATCGAACTTGATGCCTAGAAATAAAGGCTTTTTTTCATACGGTATATTTTTCCAAAAAGTTTTAAAGTTAGAGATTGGTTTTGGATTTCCGGAGAAAATGGTATGATTACAATTTTCAGGGACCATTTTCATTTTCCATTTTACAAGCCAAACTTCAATTTTTTTCAAATAGCAATTTAATGATGTGACAATTTTACCATACTTTTTAAATATAAAGTATGAAGCAAGATCATCGGCAAATAAAAGAAAGTTGCTTTTATTTTTTGAGTTAAATTTTGGAATGTCATTTATAAATAATGTAAAAAGGAGAAGACTAATTACAGCTCCTTGAGGTACCCCTGACTGAATATCACCCTGAGCTGAAGAATAGTAATTCATTTTTACAAAAAACTTCCTTTTATTGAGAAAATCTCTTACCCAATTTTTAGTAAATTCATTCGGTATATTTTATCAGGAGTAAGAACAAGATACAAAACTTGTCTAGAAATGCAACTAATATTTCGCAAGATCGCTTTATGTTATGATCTTTTTTCTAAATGATCTTCTTACTTTTAATTGGGATAGTTTTTAGAGTATTCCATTGTGCTAAGTTTTATCAAAGGCTTGAGAAATGTCAAAAAATAATGAGCATACTTTTTTTTCCTATTGAAAGTTTCAGATATTTTTTGAGTCATGAAAACAAGATTATCAGCTGTTCGTTTATGTGTACGAAAGCCTGATTGTTGCAAACAAATTAGGCTATTTTCTTCGAGATACTTATATAATCTATTACCTAAACAACTAGTAACGCTTATTCGGCGGTTCTTAGATGGGTCATTAAATGTTCTCTTTTTCGGTAAACAAACGTGAATGCGTATATATAATTACTGGACTATTTTCGAAGTTCGCTAATAGACTATACACACGAGAAGAACGACTTAAACGGACTTAAACTTATCCTAGACGGAACTTTAATTCCACTTGAACCATACCCGACTTTTCTAGGTATCCAATTTGATCCGAAGCTCTGCTTTAAAAAATTATCTGAAAGCCTCACCTCAAGAGCCACGTCCAAAATAAACTTAATCAGTAGAGTTAGAGGTTTGAAACTAAAAAATGGCATCGAACTTTGCAGAATTATTTACAAGAATTTTATTCGTTCAATTTTCGATTACGCTTTTATTCCTCTGTCTAGTGCAACTCAGAAAATTTTACCAGAAGTTCAAAACTTCAAACCAAAGCCCTCAGACACATTAAATTCTTTCCGATCAGAGCAAGAATAACCGACATTCACGAAAAGTTACGGATCGAGCTAACATCAAATAGAACTCAATTACTTCTCAAAAGTTTTTTCATCAGACGCGAAAACCATGCACAGCTTAATTTCGATCTTAACGAGTTCATGTTGCACGAAACTAATAACAATCCCAAATTTAATTCACTGTTCCAAAACTTTAATATTTTCCTAAATGGAAGATAGTTCTGGGTCAATACGCTTATCCAACAAAAACCGCTAATCTTAATATTTATTTATGTTTTTTATGTTCTAATTTTATTTTTGATTTTTACTCTAAACAGATTAGGCTAAAAAGAAGGACTTTGTTCCATTCTGAGTAGCCTGAGGGATTCCCTCAAATAAATAAAATTTATATATATATATATATATATGAGAAGAAGAAATCAATCTTATTTTTATTAATTATTAATATATCTAACAATCAGTGATTGTTAGTTTAGCTAAACGATCATTCAAATCAGATTGATTTTGAAGTTCGTTTGATAATTTTAGTGATTGAACAGTTTTATCTTGCTCAGAAAGGACTTTTTGATAATATTCAATCTGATTTTTTAACATTTTATTGGAATCATTAGCTGAATTTAATTGTGAACAGCCAACGTCAAATTGAAATTCAAGATAATTTTTTCCCAAAAGACCTAAAAAATAAATTTTCTAAATAACAAAAAAAAAAATTTTCTTTACAAATAAATTCAAAAAAAATTCTTTTTGTCATCAAAAAATTGAAAAACCAACTAAAATTCAGCCAATAAGTACCTTATAATTTTCAGTTTGAGATGACAATGACAAATTCTGGTTTTCAAGATCTCTAATGGAATTTTGAAGCTTCTCAATCTCTTTGCTCTTTTCTCGAACTTGACCAACAAGATCTCTTTTCTCAATCATGAACTCAGCTTTCTGAGAATCAATATTTTTGCTATTCAAATTATCAGCTTCCAAACGAAGCGAATCTATTTCTGAATTTTTTAATCTCAACTCAGATTTACAGGTGTCCAACTGGCCATTCAAATACCTCTTGTTTTGATCATACTCTAACTCAATCTCTTGCATCTTGATTTTGAAATTTTGGTTTTCCATTTCAATTGTTTTCAAACGATCAAGGCGGTTCAAGTCAGTTTTCTAAACAAAAGTTATAAATAAGCTGGAAAATATTGATCTGATTTAAAAAATAGTTTTTTTAATTTTTTCCCAAAAGACCTAAAAAATAAATTTTCTAAATAACAAAAAAAAAAATTTTCTTTACAAATAAATTCAAAAAAAATTCTTTTTGTCATCAAAAAATTGAAAAACCAACTAAAATTCAGCCAATAAGTACCTTATAATTTTCAGTTTGAGATGACAATGACAAATTCTGGTTTTCAAGATCTCTAATGGAATTTTGAAGCTTCTCAATCTCTTTGCTCTTTTCTCGAACTTGACCAACAAGATCTCTTTTCTCAATCATGAACTCAGCTTTCTGAGAATCAATATTTTTGCTATTCAAATTATCAGCTTCCAAACGAAGCGAATCTATTTCTGAATTTTTTAATCTCAACTCAGATTTACAGGTGTCCAACTGGCCATTCAAATACCTCTTGTTTTGATCATACTCTAACTCAATCTCTTGCATCTTGATTTTGAAATTTTGGTTTTCAACTTCTAGAAATGATTTACTCTTTAGATACTTTTCGATTTTTTCCTTTTATTTTCCATTTTTTTAATTTTATTCCCATTATTATATTTAATAACTTACATTTAAATCTTCTTTTTCTTTAATTGTTTGAGCATTTTTTTCTTCCTTTTGTTTTACTTTTTCCCTTAAGTCTGTCAATTCATTCATTCCCTCATTTATTTTTTTCTCTTTTTCTTCTAATTTCTTTGATAATTCTAACTTTTTCTCCCTACATTCTTTTATATGACTATCATATAGAACCTCTTTTTCATTAACTATCTTTTTCAATGTTTCAACGGATTCTTTTAAAATATCAAGGATTTCATCATCTTTTTCATTTTTTAATTTCTTTCCATGAATTTTTGTTGTGTGAGTTGAGAGTCCTCTTCTTGTCGTGAATCCATCTTCACAATCAATACACTTATACGGTCCAATCTTTATATTTTAAATTTGAAAATTTGAAATTATATAGGACATTGGTACAATATTTTCTTTAAATTTAGACAACATACGGTAAATTTAAAAAAAAATAATAATGTAAAAATTAGTTCATTTCCAAAATTCTACAGTCATGTAAGACGAAAGAATGTACCACTTTAATATGCAATTTACTTACATTCTTTTTTTTTTTGACACACTTATCATTCTTTAGCACTAAAAATTCATTTTTTTTCGCTTCAGATTCTGTTTCAGTTTCTGAAACACTTACTCTTGCGTATTCGCTTTCAATTGTTTGAATTTCCTGAATTAAGCTCTTATTGATACTTTCAATTTCGTTTTTGTTTTCTTTTTTTAGGTTTTTGAAATGTAGTTGTTAGTCTTTTGCTGAAAAATTAAATTTTATTATGAATTTCTATTTAGGAAGAATTAAAATTTGATTCTAACCCAATATCTTCTTTAAAATTATTAATGCTAAATTTAATTTTATTCATCAAAGTAGGCTGACTGTCAGGCGAAGACTCCAAACTGCTGCTCACTATTCTTCTTTTTCTTGAAAATTTTAATATGGAAAAACTTCACAAACTTAGTCTTAGAACATTACCTTTCAACAAATTTGTCCTCAAAAAATAAATCATTTTGTGAATTTTGAAAATCCTTTGAATTGCTTTCTTCCATTTTTTTTAAAGACACGTGGAAATGTATAAAAACAAGAAAATAACTTTTTTTGAAAAAAAATTATTGTTTAAATAAACGAAATTTAAAAACACAATTTATGAAATCCTTTTTTTAAAATACAGGGTGTTTTTAGCAAAAAAATTCCTTTACTTATGTTGAATTATTTTAATGAAATTTCAAACTTTTAAGCAAAATTTTCATTTAAATATTTGCTTAATTTGCATTCTTTCTTATAAAAAATGTATTTGTTTAAAATTAGTTTCAGTTATGAAGAATTCAATGAATATTTAAAAAAAGTCAAGAATTCTTCGACCAGAAGAAGATTTTTAACCGACTTTCATGACAATCTGATTTACAAGTTACAAAAAAAATTTAATGTGAATTGCTGGCTATCTGTCATTTACAATTGGTTTAATAACAAGACTTACTGGTCGGCAAAATACTCAAGTATTGAAAAAGAGTGCAAAGTAAACTTTGATTTTAAAATTGAATCGCAGCCAAAAGTAAATCAAGATGTTTTTGTGTGTGTTGTTCAAGATGGAATTTGTATTCACAAGCATTTGCTCAAAGAAAAGCGTTACACTGCTGAATTTAGACAAGACTTAGGAATGAAGTTAATGGCTCAAGGAATCGGTCCAGTTCTTGAAAAAAATATTATTGAAAATCATGAAAACGAGTTGGAAGATGACTTTTTATATGGTATTAAATTATTTTTGTTTTTGTTTTGAGATAATCTTATTTAAAAAAAAAGGAAAAAAAGTCATACTTTTTTCTTTATGAAACTAAAATTTAAATGAATTATATTTATAAGGAAATTGTACCAACGAGAATGTTTTAAAAATTATAAAATCTGAGAAAAAAAATGAAAATAGAATTTCGAACGATATTTTGACAGACACAGTTGCGGCGTTGAATATTTGCCGGAAAATGTGCTATTCTTCGAATGATATTACTGGCTATGTTCAAGAGATAAGTGCTTTTCCATATGGTTTTTTGCTTTTAAATGAATTACAAGTAAAAGATTTAATTTTAATAAAACGTTTTACTTTTTTTAACTAAATTAAGATCAGAATTTGGGAAAAAATTCAAAATTCCAACCCTGTGTGGTGTTTTGATGCAACGAGCTCAGTATTGAAGGAGCAGAAAGGACAAAACTCACCTTTTTTATTTACGATAGCGATGCATGATAAGAAAAACACAACAATTTTACCTATCTTAGATTTTGTTTCAACCTCTCATGAGTCTTCTAGTATTTCTAAATATCTATTTTCATTCAAAAATATAATTAGTAATAGGATTTCAAAAAATTTGTTTCAAATAGCTCCAATAATAATTGTTGATTTTTCATGGGCTTTAATAAATTCTATTCTCGAAACTTTTAATGGTTGTACAATAAATCAGTATTTAAGTTTAACTTTTCAGAGTATATTTGAACCAAGTTCGAAAAATGAATTATTAATAAAGAGCTTTCTCAAGACCAGGGTTTACTTATGTTCAACGCATTTTTTGAAAATGATAATTAAAAAAGTTAGAAAATTGAAATTAGATGATAAAATTTTTAGAACTTTTATATTTTCTTTTACTTTATTACAAAACTGTAAAACTATTTTAGAATTTAATGACATTCTACGAAATATTTACTTAGTTTTCAATCTTAAAAAAACCACAAAAGATTTTCAATCAGCATACGATATACTCAACAATCTTGTGGAAACAAGAAAAAAAGATCTTGATTCTTCTTTAATTTTTGATTCAGATAATAGTGAGCATGAGATCAACGAACATATCTTCTTTGAGCCGGATAACTTAATAGGAATAAAAAAAAATTCCCCTTTCAATATGTATTATGAAAATAAAATAAAAGATTATTCTTTAGAAATTTCTTATACTTTTCATCATAAAGACAACAATGATTTTTATTCTCCTGAACTTTTTAATATTGTAGCAAATTACATGTATATTATTCCTCTTTGGACCGGGCTATTGCTAGAGCCTTTTTGTAGTAATTCAAGACTTTCTAATAATCCTGTAGAAAACTGGTTCAACAATCTTAAAAATAATATGTTAAAAAGTGAAAAAGTTTTCCCTAGTCAATTTATAGGAAGTAATTATAGGCGAATTTATTCGAAATATATTTTATATTATCAGGATTCTAATTCATCTAAAAATAAGAATATAAGGCAATCTTTGTCACATAAAAAAGAAATGTTCAAGAAAACACGAACTTCTACTCGTAATAGAAAAAAAGGCTATTATTATTCGAATTCCAAAAACTTTGGTGAAACAAAATGCATAGAAAAACAAATTGTTCCAACATTTGAAAAATACAATTTTGATATGAGTAAACTAACACTTAATATTGAAATTTTTTTAAGATCTGTCAAAATTTATGAATACAGAGCAGTTAAAATCTATTGTCATTAAATATTGGTAATTTTTTTATTGCTAGATTCTTTACTTAAACTATAATTTTACTCAATGTTTTAAAATTATAGCATTGAAAATCTATCCATCATTCTTAAATGTTTGCCGCAAAATGGGTCACTATTTCGTCACAACGACCAAACAATTGCCATAACAAATACTTGCTCTATTGATTATTTTATACTATTTTCATTTATTGTGTCTAAAAAAAATAATTTTTCAAATACCTCTAAATCGTACTCAACAAACTATTTTGAAAAATTCTTGAGAGAAACAAGTAGTTGCTTAGACAGAAATAACTGGAATCTTGTCAGATTATTGTGGGTAAGAAATAATAAAGCGATCAGACCAACAATAATTGAAAAAGATCAAATAGTTTACAATTGTTTCGGATCTGAGTATGATTCATATTACTCAATTTTTAGTAAATTTCAATCATACAAGTGGTCGAGTGAATGTCAAAATCGTTCCTGGCTATTCAATAGTCAAACAGAGGATGTATCTTCGTCATTTATTTTAAAGTAGAAAAAATAATTTTTCAAAATACAGTTTTATTTGATTTTTAATTCAGAAAAGTATATGGTCAAGTTATTTTAGAAACTGATTATAACATTCATAAAAGAGTTGTTCATTGTAACTCAAAGCAGTTTTCTAATATTAATGGAATTGAGACAGAGAGGTAGCAGTTCTTTTGTGAAAATTTTTTTTTTCATTTTTTAACTCAAAATTTTAAGAAATTATACATGCTCGATGATAATTAAAAACCAAAAACCGATATTTAACCACGGTTACCCTTTACTTTTAATTGTGTCAAATTCGATTTCGAATCTTTTACCAGAAGAGATTCCATACTATATTGAAATAGACGATTTAAAGTAAGCTAATTATTGACTTTGACAATTTTTTAAATTTTAAATAATTTTTTAAGATACATTCTTATTGGCATGACACTACATTGTAGAGATCATTTCGTTGCAAAAGTGTATGATGGTTTAAATTTTTATGACATCAACAATCTATGTGTTTTTGAATCCAATCCAAATAACGAGAATAAAATTCAAGGAGAAGATTATAAGATTACTTATATATTTTATGAAAAATTATTAAATATTTAGGATATGTTTACTTATTTATTTTATTTATATTTGATTTTTTTAGAATTTAATAAAATTTATAAAACAATCTATTATTTTTTTAAATTTTTTAAATTTTCTTATATATCTATAAAAATTCCCTTAATTTATTTTAAAATATATGGTAAATCTTTGCGCATAACAGTTAATTTTACTTACATTCTATGCTTGACTCTGTTCACATTTTAAAAAAATTGAAAAAAAGTATTTCCGTGATTGAGATTTAGCAAAATATTTAAGCTTCCCGAATCTGGAAATTGTTCCCTTGCTCTAAATCTCTGTCTAGTGGTGGATGCAGTGCTCAATTGGTAGAACAATAGTATATTCAACTGCAAAACCCGCCGGAGATAAGAGCTCCATAGCAAAAAATTTAGTTTGTATGTTAATTTGGCGTCAAACTGGCCTTATTCACTTTTTTAGTTTGTTACCATTAAGCCAGCTAATTGAAAGATTTTCTGTTTTTGATGAAAAAATCATTTAAAAAAAGATTGCTTAAACAAGGATTTTCCGAGTTTTGATCTAAAAAGCCAGAATTGAAGAAATACTTAAGTTTCGATTTAATCACATAAATAAAATGAATGTTTCTGTTATATTTACTTTCTACAAAGTAAACTCGGTGAAATTAATGTGAATTAATCGAAAGAAAGATTGAAATGATATTAATTGGTTAAAAATTTATTTTAAAAATATAAAATATTTGAAATAAATTTTACATAATGGAAAAATATAAAATTTTATTCATTTAACTGAATTTTCGTATTTTTTTGAGTATAAAAAACACCAGGTTGCTCTTTTGCTTCTCCGCTAAAAAAAATTCTTTCATATTAAAGAAATTAAAAAAATAAAAAATTTTGTTTTATTATTTTAAATTGTTTGAGGTAAGCTATTCGCGTTAGGTAATAGAGTAGCAGAGCTTTTTTTGGTTTCTAGGAAAGTTTTTATTTTCAAGGAAATTCAAGTCAAATTTGAATTAAATGACCATTTTTAATTAACAGCTTTAGGTAAATGATTTAACCACCAGGGAATAATTTGTCACATCGTGGAGCGAGTTGATCGTGATCATAAATGCACGTCGATTTGACTCGACATCCAACAATTCGCATATTCCTTCAGCGGTTGAAAAAAAACTTCAATTTTAAGCCAATTTAAAAATGAATGTAATAACCAGCATTTCACTTCACCAAAAAAATTCCTGTCTTCGATTTTTGTTAATCAAGTAATTATGTCATCTCATCCATATATCGATTAATTTTTAATCATTAATCAAACGTTATTGCAAGCATTTTTCCAAACTCAAAAATCAAATTATTTTTTGTTTACTAACAATTTGATTTTAAAATTCCGATTCCATTTTGATTATTAAATTAAATAATTTAATGCGGGCCAAATGATATTTCAAGGTTAAGTTTCAAGAAATTATAAAAAAAATTTAATTTCATTTTAGTATAATATGTTATAAATTATGCTTATTTTTATTATTATTATTTCAATTTTGAAAATTTTTTTTCAAAAAATATTTTTTCACATGCACATTTTAATTTTTTTTGAGCATTTGAGCAGAATGAACATTTGATCAGAAACTTTACTTTGCCTTTATTTATTTAATTAAAGTTTAAGTCCCATGGACAAATTGAAATAATAAATAAAAAAAAAAAATGGACAGTTAAATATCCATTTTACAATTAAGTAAAAAATTAATTTTGTTATATACAGTACCGATTTGACAAGTGGATTTCTGGTAATTTTACGTAAATTTACGTAATATATTTTATTCAGTAATATTACGTAAAATTACTTTGTAACAAAAAGTAAATTTACGTATTTTTACGTAATTTTACGTATATTTACGTAAATTTACGTAAAAATTGGTAAAAATGAAAATGCCAAAAAAAAGCCCGATTTTTTGAATTTTTTATTATTTTCTAATAAATTTTGAAAAAATTAGTTTCTATTTATTAAATAAAATTTTACCAAAAGTTACTTTTTATTACTAATTTTTACGTAAATTTTTGTAAAAATGGTAAAATATGGTAAAAAAAAGTAACTTTTGGTAAAATTTTATTTAATAAATAGAAACTAATTTTTTCAAATTTTATTAGAAAATAATAAAAAATTCAAAAAATCGGGCTTTTTTTTGGCATTTTCATTTTTACCAATTTTTACGTAAATTTACGTAAATATACGTAAAATTACGTAAAAATACGTAAATTTACTTTTTGTTACAAAGTAATTTTACGTAATATTACGTAAATTTACGTAAAATTACCAGAAATCCACTTGTCAAATCGGGACTGTACAAGAAAATGATTAAGATTATTAAATATACAATATTCTATTAAATAAAAATATTATTTTATCGAGTCAGTAAGTCCACAGTTGCTATATTCGAGGCACCATTCAATCAAAAGAATACTGAATGCTAAATCGTATTCAGTAAAATTTATATGAGTCAGATCTTCTACTTTTGATAACTGTTTAATAAAAGAAGTATTCTCTCTATTAAATATCTTACAAACTTTCCTTATTGAAAATTATTGAAAATATGTTTGACAAAGAATATTTTATGCTTATAATAAATTTGTCTAATTGAATCCAATTTTAGTGCTTTGTTCAAGGGTTTTGTTTTTGTAAATTTAGTGAGTCCAATAAATCGTTTTATTAAAATATTTTGCCGTATTCCTTTAAACTCTTTTCATAATGAGATATTATCTAAATGATATCTAAAGATTGGTTGAGAGAACTGCTTGTATAAGAAAGCTATAGTTTATGGGTTTATTAATTTTGGTTTGCATCCAATACTATTTAGAGAGTAAAAACTTTTTTCAACTTTTTTCATCTTATTTTCCACAAAATCCTTTATTGATTTTTGATTACCAATGGGTAGGCCAAGATGAATCAAACTTTGTAATTTTGGAATTGTAGAGCCATTTAATTTAAATTCTGTTTTATAACTTGAACTTATTTTCGAATAGGATTGATGCCGATTTAGAGGCATTAAATTCGATTATCCAGTCCTTGGCATAATTTTCACAAGTTCTTAGTAAAATTTTGGTGTGTTTTTCGGATGGTGATAAAAACACTATATCATCGCAGTAGGCAAGAATCGACAAATTTATTTCACAAATCTTTGTACCAACTTTTAAATCAGTACATACAGATAGCATTTCATCTAAAAAAAAAATAAATAAGTACGAAGATAATATTCCTTCTTGTTTAACTTCTTCTGTTGTTGAGAAAGGATTACTTTTTTCTTCACCAACTTTGATGATCACTTTAGTAATTTCATAATATCTGTATAATATTCTCCACAAATAATTATTCATTTTTCCAATTAATTTGAAGAAAAGCCCAGCACGCCATAATTAATCAAATGCTTTACTGACATCAAGACTTATTAGTTTTAAACGAGATTCTCCTTGGCAATAATAATTGACTACTTCATTAGCTAAAAAATAGCAATGTTTACATGAGCTCTTTTTTTTGTATCCAAATTGATTGCCATCAAAAGCATTCGTTTTGGCCAAGATAAGATACTCAAAAATAGTTGATAAACATGTAGACACCGTGATAGGTCTCCAATCTAAAGGATCTTTTGATAATCCTTTTATTGGAATAGGTTTTAATAAGCAAATATTGAAATTCTTTGGGAGTATGCCAATTTTAGTAGAAAAATTAAAGAACCATTCAAGCAAAAAAAGGAGATTTGTTAATGATTCATATATGAAAAATTCATTGCATATTAGGTCGTGACCAGGACTTTTCTTACGACCAAGTTCTTTAAGTACATCCTTAATTTCTTCAAACGTGAAAAAATAGGTGTTTCATCCAGATTATCTAAACTTTTGTTAAAGTTTTTAACATCCAATTCTACATTCTCCTGATCTCTGTTTTTGGGCCTATCAAAATGAGAAAATAATCTTTTATAATAGTCTTCAAATTGATTAATGTTTGTCATATCATTGTTTAGTTGGGACATGTTATTAGGCTTAAGTTTTTTTAAATATGACCGAAATTTTTTTTTATCATGTTTTCGGTAATTTTCGAGTTTTAGGCTTTTTTTCTTTTCATTAATAAACAATTCCTGTCTTGCCAAATTTATTAACAAAATAAACTTTACATAATTGTACATATTAATCTTAATTTGACAATTGCAGCTGTTATTTATTTATTTTACATTTTATGAATATTTTAATAGAATAAAAAATTAAAGATAATTATAATTAATTTTTCACACTTCAAGTGTTTGACTTTGGGGAACACAAATGCATCTATTTCGCAAATTTTACCTGCTCTGCCTAACTTGTAATTTTTTTTCTATCTTGTATTTTGAGATTTCAATAGCTTTTTTCTAAATAGATGAAAAAATTTCAAAATAGGTGAACAACTTTAGAATTATGTGAACTAAAGTTAATAATACCTGAGAACAATAATTGTTCCAGTACAGGTAAACCCGAGTCTACCTAATCGACTAGACCTACAACTTTGTTTATTCTATTTAGACTTTTGTTTGATTCATTTCAACAAAAATCAATTTATAAAAAAAGAAAACAGAGCGTAGATGAATCTTAGAAATATTATCTTAAGGATCATCATATCAAAAATCTAAAGTTAAAATTTATAAAAAAAAAAAACTTTTTTCAGGCTTGCAATATTAACTTGAAATTATTTATTTTTGAAACTGAAAAAAATATTTGAGACATGGCACTTTTTCAGTGCTATTTCAACTTTGGTTACATTTTGTAATTCAAACACAAAAAATTAAACCAATTATATTTCGATTTTCAATAGCATAAACTTAATTTTTCTAGAGTTTGTTTCACAATTTGAATTATTTAACTTGAATAATTTGTTGTTAAATATTTTCAAATAATCATGTAATTAAAAAAAATATATTAAAATTAAAAATTTCTAGTGTTCTCTTAGACATAGGCACTAGCCTGTTGATTGACCTTGAAATTGAAATTAAAATTGATAATGTCATTTTGCGCTTGCATAGCCACTAGTCTAGTCCATCTAAATATTTAAATTACCCTGTTTCCTATAAATAAAAAAGTAACAAGTTCGCCAGCAAATGAAGGATGCATTTGTTTTATTTCTTTTGGGAATATCGTTGCTCGAAATTTGTAAAATGCGTATTTGTAGATTTGGGAATTATTTGAGCTTCTAATGTCATACTTTTAAATTGTAAAAAAGAAGATAGCCACCTGTAACATTGCAAATGATGTATAATTAATATTACTTTGCTATTATTTTGGGTGATTTTCAGCTTTATTGTGTGACATCAGAGGGACGTTCTAAAACACTGACCCTTAATTTTTTTGATTTTTCTGACCCCTCTTTTTCTCAGCCAACTTTTAAATATTTTGACTTTTGAAAAAATAGCTTATAATATGAAGCATAAGCTTTAATTTTGTCAACTTGGAACCAGCATATATATATCAAGTTTTGTAACAAATTATCATTTTTTCCAGACAAGTACTGACCCCCAATTTTTTGCAGACAATTTTAGTTTTTTATTGTTACATTACATGTAATTTAGATCGGAGATTTCAAATTTTTGGTCATTTTTTTGGTCATGTTGCTTAATGGTACTGGAAAATCTTCCAAAAACTTATTAACTATCCAATTTAATTATTCAAAAATAAATAACATTAAAAAAATTTTTTTTATATTTTTTATTTCAATTTAATTTTTTTTCAAATTTTTATTTGGTTTGTAATAATCAAACGATCAAAGTAAGTTGGACAAAAACAAAAAAAAACAAAAAAAATTTTGAAATGCCGCACTGTCACATTGACCTAAAATATTCAATTTAATTAAGTCTAATTCGTAAAAAAACAAATTTGATTATTTGCATAAAGACAAGTTTAGAACGATCTTGCGTTCAGTTACTTAAGTAACTTATTGTTTTGCATATAAAAAATAACATGCATAATAATTACAACGAATTAGTGGAAAATAAATAAATAAATGGTGAACGTTTGGTTCATTCACTCACACTCACACTCACTCACACGCGCACACACACATTCTCACTGACTAAATTAGACCAAAAATCTAAATGAATCAGGTAAGGCAAATATTATAATTATTTCTGTATTTCTTTTTTACTTTTTTATTGCTGCTGCTTCTGCTTATTGCTTATGCTGTTGGCCTTAAAACTAATCAAGACAACAAAAAGCCATTGATTAGACAACTCTTTTTCTTTTTTTGTCTTTGTGTCTTTTGTTGTTGTTGTGTTCTTCTTTTCCTCTTTTTATTTTGTAGTTGTTGTTGTAGTCGTTGTTGCCTAAGTGAGCGTACACGTACACACACAATTATTTATTTCTCCACTTGCTAATTAACTAACTAACTAACTAACTAACTCTTTTTGTCTCTCATTTGAATATATAGATACACACAAAAGAATGAGAATTTTCTAGAGTGCGAACATGTCGACCACGTCCAATAGTCAAACAGCGTCGGCGGCCACGGCCTCATCCACCCAAAGCCTGAACGGCTCGCAGAGCATAAAAAGCGAGAGCAACCAGCCGGCCAAAAAAGTGCGCTACGACAGCCCCACGGCCAACTCGCCGTCGCCCCGCAACCACCACCACAACGGCTCATTCAACCTGCCCAACCCTTCTCTTCTAATCCAACAACAACAACAACAGCAGCAGTCGCATGTGCCGGCGTCGACGCAGCAGCAGGCGCGACCGCTGGTGGCGCTGCTGGACGGCCGCGACTGCTCCGTCGAGATGCCCATTCTCAAAGACATAGCCACAGTGGCCTTCTGCGACGCCCAGTCCACCAACGAAATACACGAAAAAGTGCTGAACGAAGCGCAGGCCGCTCTCCTCTACAACACCATCAATTTGAGCCGCGACGATCTCCTCAAGTTCAAGGCCTTGAAGCTTATCGTCAAAATCGGCTACAACTACGACAACATAGACGTGAAGGCAGCGGCCGAGCTCAACATAGCCGTGTGCAATGTGGCCGCCTACTGTGTCGAAGAAGTGGCCGACTCCACTTTGTCCATGATCCTCAATTTGTATCGGCGCACTCACTGGCTCTCCAACGGCGTCCAACTCAAACTAAAGATGCACTCCACAATCGCACACCAACAACAACACCAACAAAACCAGCAGCACCAACAGCACCAACAGCAACAGCAGCAAATCGGCGCTCAAACGCCCGAGCACACTCGAGAGCTGGCGCACGGTTGTGTGCGCGTGCGCGGTCAAAACCTGGGCATAGTGGGCCTGGGCAAAATCGGAACGGCTGTGGCGGTGCGAGCGCGCGCCTTCGGCTTCAACATCTACTTCTACGACCCGAACGTGGCCGAGGGCTACGAGCGCTCGCTAGGCATCCACCGCTGCCACTCCATCAACGACCTGGTGCACCAAAGCGACTGCATCAGCCTGCACGCCAGCCTCAACGAAACCTCGTACCACCTGCTCAACGAGCACTCGCTCAAAGCGATCAAGGCCACCGGGCTCTTTCTGGTGAACACGGCCAACGCTAGCCTAGTCGACGAGCTGCAGCTGGCCAATTGTTTGCGCTCGGGCACCATCAAAGCGGCCGCCATCGACCACTTTAACGAGAGCGCGCTGAGCGGCCCGAGCGCAGTGCTGCGAGACGTGCCCAATTTGATCGTGACGCCGCACACCGCCTTCTATTCGGACGTGAGCTGTCGCGAGATGAGGGAGATGGCCGCGCAAGAGGTCCGTCGCGGCCTCCTCAACAAAATACCCGCCCAGCTCAAAAACTGCATCAACAAAGACCTGCTGCTGGGCAAAGTGGCCCACCCGCCGCCGCCGCCGTCATCATCACTCCTGCCACCACCACCACCACAGTCCTCTAGTCGCACATCCAGCTGCTCGCCTTCGACCACCAACCAGCAGCAACAGCAGCAGACAAATTCGATGTCGATGGCGTCGAGTTTGTCCGTGGCGCCCAACCACAATCAACTGTTGGCCCAGCTGAGCTATTTGAAAGGAGCGGGCAATTACGACCAAATATTCAACGGGATGCCGTCGTCGTACTTGCCGTTCTTGACGCCGTTGGCCGCGGCCGCCGCTGCTGCTGCCGCCGCTCAATCGTCGTCGCCCTCGCCTTCGCCCACTCTCGGCCAAGCCGCCAACACACAATCTCTGCAACAAATCTCCTCTAATCAAAACCACTCGGCGGCCATGCTAAGCGCTCTGATGGACCCGCTCAAGTCGGCTCAATTGTTCGCCCATCAGCACAGCTTTATGCAAAGTGAACAGATCAAGTCCACCGAAAATGACCCACCGTCTTCTAATCAACATTAACATTTTTTTTCTTCTTCTCTTTTTTCTCTCTCCCTCTCTTTCTCTCTTTATTTTTTCTTTTTTTTTTGCTTTTTTTTTTTAATCGAATAAAAGAGCGTTGTATAGTTAGTCAGTGGGTCGGTGCGAGTGTGTTCTGTAGTGGTTTTTGTCTGTTCTGTTTTGTTCCCTCATCATTGTCTATTTGGTAGAGTATCTTTTAAGATATTTGACGCAAAAGAGCATTAGGCTACATTCCGTAGAGGTCGGAGGAATAAAGGTAAAACAAGCGAGTAACTTTTGTGGTATATATATATATATATAGAGATTTTTTTTCTGATTTTTTTATCGATAGATGATGTTGTTCGAATTTTTTGTTTTGATTTTACTTTTTTTGATGATGCTAATTTGATACATGATCGAATCATATATTTTTGTTTAGTCTTTTTTTTTTTTGTCTGAAAAAAATTATCTCTCTTTTTGGTTTTCTCTCTCTCGTTTATTGGTATCTTAGTCGATACCCGATTGATTTATTAATAAAATGACTACATTTTAACAAATAAATAAGATTATAAACTTTTTTTTATTTTTTCTCACTTTTTTATTTTTTGCTCATAGTTGTTTGTTTTTAAAACCGAAATTTGAATAAAATCTTACTATGCTTTGGATGTTTTAAAAATATTGTAAACAAATCACTTAGTCATGCAAAAACAATTGCTTTTAATTCAACAAAAATTAAATACACTCTAATACATTGTTATGGCACAGTAACAAAAAAACAATGATTGATAATATTTTTAATAAATACGTTTTCAAATGATTTTCTAATAATATAATAATAAGTAAGAATTTAATTAAAAACCTTTTTTTTTCAATTGATTTAAACTTTTACAATCACAATTCAAAGTTTATTTATACCCTTGATTTAAGACGAACATGAATTCACATTTTACTTGTTTTTTTTTCCGATCTAACAAAATGATAACTAGTCACAATCCCAATATGTTTGTGCTGGTCAAACATATGAGAGTTCAAAAAGACTGTTCACTGGTAGATTATGCTCGCATCCAACTGGGCCAGAAAGCTCAGCAAATGTCAAAAAAAGACAAAGATAAAGAGCTGAGTTTTGATTTAATCAAAGTGCAATACAAATGTTCAAACAAGATTGATCACTGTTTGATGGTACTTTGTCTGTTAATTCAATAACTATACGAGTATTGGTTTGATACTGAAGGAGCAATTTATGACGACGAAGACACGATCATTAAAAGATCAAGCGACAAACAAGAAAGTGGAAATTATAATCACAAGATTGTGTATGCCCAGCTAGTAACCATTAATGATCTCTCGGAATTTTACTTCGCAATCTAATCAAATGAATGTTCAGGCTGAAAATCACAAAGTATTACACAATTTCTAGATGAGTTAGACGAAGATCGATAGGGGCCGCTTTTCAACTATATTCTTTCTTTAATGAACCATGAAACTGGAAAGCTGCTATGTCAAACGCAAGTAGGGCGCAAAAAGAAAATTAACAGAAGACAACAATGCTGCTATTACATCAGAGAAGATGGAAGATGAAGTAAAACGTATGTGGAGAGCCGGTGGGAACGAATCAAGCAAACGTATTTCGAAAAAAATCGAGACGCTGCAATCTGTAGCTTACGCAAAAAAATTGCTGAAAAAGTAATAAGTTCAATTAGCATCTGAGATTCTGAACAATACGGCGAGACCCAAAGTTATCTCTAGAATTTCTAATTTGGTTTTAATTAGTAATAAATCAATTTAGCATTATTTTCTTAAATTATATTTTGACAAAAAATATTGTGGCATTAGTTTTTTGACATCATATTTTTGATATTAGAATAATTTGACGTTAATTTTCACAACCCCTTCTCGATAGAAATACTGCAATTTTTGATTCTCTAGGTCATTTATTAATTTGAAATTAGTATTTATTTATTTTAATCATTTATTTGTTTTCTTTACCGAGCTAGAGCTCCCTCAGAATAAATTATAAAAAATAAACAAATTAAAATAAAAAATCAAAATAAATTAAAGTAGCTAAAATAAAATGTAAGTAAAGTTAAATTGAAAAAAGGTGTTTCATGTGATACATTTTACATGTTACTGATTAATAATTACTATGCCTTGAGGGACACCTGCAGTTATTTGGTATTCTTCGCTCAGGTGATCATTCACTTTTACCTTAAATGTCCAAGAGTCTAGAAAGGATCTAATCGAGTTAGTCAAGTAATGAGGTGGATTCATTTTAATCAATTTAGAAACAAAACCTTCATGCCTCACCCTATCAAAGGCTTTGGATTTATCAAAAAACAAGCAGCAACCTCTTTTTTTTCTATTAAATGACTCCAAAATTTTTGGAATTAAAAAGAAATTAAATTGTTACACTAATTGGCCTGTAATTTAAAATATGTTGTGAGTAAAGATTTTTTACTGATCTTTTACAAACACAATTCAAAGATTTAAACGTTTACAAACACACACTGCCACTCCATCAACAGTGTCTTTTATCGATATTTTTGTAGATCAAGCGACAAACAAGAAATTAATAGTATAATAGTATATTTATATCGAAGTTTTCCATGCTTTCGGAACTCTAACTTCTAGAAGAGAAAAACTATAAAGTTCCATGATTTCTATTTGTGAATCTCTAGGTAAGTTATTATACATTATTAAGTTATGAATATGGTCAGGTCTTAATTCCAATTCATTTTTCAATCTTTTTAAAGGCAAAATTAATTCATTTAAGCAAATTGGATCATTAAGACAACCATGATTATAACTTTTTAAAAATTTAGAGTTAGAATTAATTATATCTTTCTCAGTATCAATAAAAGCTGAATTAGGACTAAATATTGAAGAAAAGAGTTCTCCGAAGCATTTTCACTTTTCTTTATTTGTTTTTAATTCATTTGAGATTAAATTTGATCCTTTTTTTGATCTTAATTTTTTTTTCAAAAGTTCTACTTGTCAGTGGGTTAGTGGGTCAGTAATCAAACCAATTTTGGTTCCAGAATTTTTTTAAAGAGGCCTTTATCAAAAATGTTAGAAGATTAAATTTTTACTTGATTCTTCTAACTTTCCAACGTTCTTTTATCTGGTTAATGTTCTTTCTTTAAGCAGACTAAATCTTTATTCTTTTTACTGGTTTTGTAGATTTTCTGAGATAGGCAAGGAATGCTTTTATGTGAAGCAGAAATGATTTTTTCTGTAATTTTATCATGAGACTTTTGCTAGTTTTAAATTACTAACAGTTTCGAATCGGTTTAATGAATTGAGTGAAAGATAAGTTGGGAGAGGACTGGGTCATAGAGTCATGAGTCAATGCTTTTCCATTTACTGTCAAGATATATAACTACAAAGCGGGTTTCGAATCAAGATATATTGAATACCTAACTCCATGATGTAATTGCTATTAGTTATTAGTTTGCATGGTACTTAAATTCCGTTTGAAAGGGATTCTGATTTTATTAAAATAGACGATCCATTAAAAACGAGATTTTAAAAAGAAACAAAATGAAAATTTTATTTTACGAACATGGATATTAATTAAATAAAAAAGATTAGACATTTTTAACTCGAAAGTATATAATAGTATATAATGTTTAATTTAGACGAGATAAAATATTTAATGCGAAATAATCAATTTAAATTTTGAGATAAAACATTTGAGACCAATAAAAAAGAATTTATGAAAAATATTTTAATGATTTAAAGACAAAAGTGATGATTATTTTAGAATATTTTATCTACTCTATATTATCAATTTTTTTAGCTTATGCCTATTCACTCTGATTAAATGTTTTCTCTTAAATAGCAATGAAAAATTAATAAAATACAAATTAGAACTGAGATGGAGATGTTATTAAATTCAATAGATTCAATTGTTAACCGATTGAGAGAGACAATTTGACTATTGAGACGATAACATTTTAAAAGAGGGGAATATTTATTTATTGAATTGAATTAACCTCCTTTAAGGAGAAGTAAAAGAAAATAAAGATAAATAATTTTTTTTTTTTTTTTTAGTTGTGTTTTTGTGTTTTTTTTAAAAAAATGAAAAATTATTACCTAAAAATAAAATTCCAAAAATAAAAAAGGAACATTAGTTCGAAAATAGAAAAAGGCATGAAAGTTAGAAAGCAAGATAATTTGGACCAAAATTCATGAATTTCTTTTATTTTGAATTAGCTCATTTAGGAGAGTTTTGTAATGTTTTAATTTTAAATTGCAAAGACATAACCAAATTGAATCAGATATACCATCATTAGAAATCAGATTAAACTTCAGATTTTCTTTAAGTTGGTTTATATTATATTAATAGTTGATGTCTTGAAAAATTTTTCAACTAGAACTTATTAGAATTCATTTTTTCCTTATTTGGAAATATTTACATGTAAATTAAATAAATCTTTATTCTTTTTAAAAATCTTCTCACGTACTTCATTCCATATTCAAACAATTCTTTTTTATTATTATAGATAATCTTTTCATTAAATAAAGAATTAGTTATAGCAATCTTTCTATTGTCCCATTTTACATTACACGTCTGTTCTAGAAAATATTCCAAATTCGCCATTTTCTATTTTATGTCATACCTAGGCTGAATTATCTTGGTTTAAAAAATAAAATGAAACAAAATTAGTTTATTAAAATATAAATTCTATATTAAGACCTAGTCAACAAATAATTCTAAATACGAAAAAAAGTGATAAACTAAATAGTTTAAAAATATTCCTTGTGAAATTTAAAATCATGAGCGTAGCACTTTTTTTGTACGTGTTTACCAAAATCTCTATTACCACAAAAAAACACATCAATTTTTTTCTCACTCGAAGTTGATATTTCGCTAAACAACTAAACAAAAACACCAAATTATTCTTTTAAAGTTTAACAAAAATAAGAAAAGAAAAAGAAAGTACTTGATCAAAATCAGGTCTTCCGGGATTTAGCTGCAGTGTAAAGTGGTCAATTTTGGTTTCTATCTGTCCATTTTTGTCAAAATCAGGGCTGTCCAAAGGCTTTATTGTGTGCACTTTATTGGCCGATGTCATGTACAAATGGAGCCCGATGAACCTCTTGTCTTTGTTTGAATTAATCTGTTGAAGTTCTATTTGTCCCAAGAGCTCAATGAACCACTCGAACGATTGATAGTCGCGGTTGACCCAAACAAAGTCGACCCGCTTCAATTTTTTTTTGTCCATTTGATCGTACCATTGATGCGAGCAGCTCGGACATGTCTTCAACGACTTGGAATATTTGAACCACAAACTCTGAAGTATGCTCGCAAACGGAGTCACACCGATTCCGCCAGCAATTAGTATAACATGCTCCGAGTCGAATATTCGACTAGTAGGCGTACTGTACGGTCCGTCAATCGCAATCTTTATTCAAAAAAATGAACAAAAAAAATAATTTTTTAAATAAAAAAAAGACAAAATTACTTCCATCCAAATATTCTTTATGTTACTAGATAAATTTAAATTTTTTTTATATCTATTTTCACTGTTTGATTCATTAATTTGCTGATCTATTTGGCTAAGTGACGAGTTTTTCCTGTAGTCTACCATTACGACATACTTTGACTTTCTGCGCTCGTACTTGGTCTCCAAAGTGAGTCCATTTTTGCGCGCTGGCGTATAGTACAGTTCATTTGTTTGATTCTTGGAAAAATCCTGAAAGTAATCATACAATTTATTTGTCCAGTTGCCAAGGCTTCTAACATGCAGCCACAATTCATCTTTAGAAACAAAGCAATTATTATTTTAAATTTAAAAAAAAATTCTATTTTTTGAAAAACCTTTGAGCTCTGGCGCTGAACTAATTGTGAACGGATGCCACTCGTAGCGAGCTATTTTAGGTACTTTTATAAATAAATAGTCACCACATTTGAATTTAAAATTAGCTGGACGGGGTATTATCAATTGGGTAACCTAGTATTAGAATTAAAATTTTATCCAAACCAAGAAAAATAACTAAAAAGCACTTTTGACGAAAGCAAATTGACATCCTTGATAAACGTGTCCCCGTATTTGACCGATTTGACACGTATAAACGTGAACAAACGCTCAAATACGATGAGTAGGGCAGGTAGAATAAACCACTTCCAGTAATTTTTGGCATGAACAATCAACAACACATAGTAGACCACATGAAGCCAATGAGTGTAGTAGAAGACTTGAAAGTATCCTTTTTTTCTAATGCAAGGCATTGAGAAGAGTTCGATGATCGCCAGGATGAACCAGAGGGCCCAGCCGGTCGGCATAGCCAGCGCCAAAATCCACCCAAGGCCGGATTTGGTTGTGAACAGCAGTTCTACATAGGACGCGCTGGATACCGACACATAGTTTGTCTTATTGCTGGAGTTAAGCTGATAGAGGCCGTCTGTGTGGCGAAATTTAATATCTGTTGTGTTCAGCTCGGACAGTGTGTTTATGATCTTGGACACTACAGTCACATTGTTCACATTGAGACTAGTGATGCCTTTTAAACCCCTGTATTCGTCACTAAGCCAGTCTTGGCAAAAAAATTAGATTTTTAGTTTTGTTTTTTTTTTCAGGTGAAGAGGCTTACATAAATTGATACAGTGGGAGATGGTGTGCAAAAGACTTAGCAATATGATGAAAACACCTATGAATTTGTGAAATTTGAGGAAATTGTCTACTGGCAGAAAATTTCGTCCTAGCAAGGAGTTTCTGAGCCATGTGACCAAACGCCTCAGCACAAGCAGAATGATCAGACTGCTGTTGAAGTTGAGAAGTATGCCGCCGACTCGTGCAAAGCGCACTGCCAAGTTACTATCAATGTACAAGTAGTACTGGCCTATGCCCAGTAGGATTTGAACGAGAAAATAGACAAAGATAGTTGTGAAAAAAGAAATGTTGTTTCGGTAATAGGTTAGAGTGAAATATTTTGATTTTTTAAGCTTTTTTAACTTGACTAAAATGGACGGCCGGATGGAAGTTGAATGTCTAGATTGTGGGCTCTTTGGTGCCATTGGACTTAATTAAAATGATCAAAATATTGTTTGGTTTTTAATGATTTATTTAAATTTTGAGGCAAATAGAAAACCTAAAAATAAAAATGGAATTGAGCTCACTATGAAATGGAAACAATTGAATTTAAACGTCCTAGATTGTATTTTTAATTGTGGAGTATTTTTGGAATATTGAAAGGGTTGTGTATAGAAGAGAAATTGGCTGTTTTTGACCAAATTTTAGATAAGTGAAAATGATGTGAATGAAATGTTTCGGTCACAAGAAAAAATAGAGATTGTTTGTTTTGATACTATAGAATAAAAATAAATATTTGTTAATATCAGATTGGTGTGTTTAGAAATTAGATGGAATCAATGAAAGTATTTTATGTATTCAGAAAAAATCAAAAGTATTCTCTCAGCTTAGAAAGAGAACGAGAGAGTGAGAGAGAGAAAGAGAAAAGAATTTTTGTCTCGTTTCCGAACAAATACTAAAATGTGAATTTATTTTATGGTTGAGAATTAGACTTTGAATTGTCGGATTTTTAAGTCTTATTTATTTTAAAACTTGTTTAATAAAAATATTTTGTAAATGATTTGTAACAAAAATCCAAGATGGCATTTTAAAAGATAATTTTTTTATATTTTATAAATTTTATTATTAAATTGAAATCTCAAAAATTTCAATCAAAATTTGAAAAAAATATTTTTAGTTAAAATAAATAAAAGGATTGTTTTTTTTTTAAAGGTTCAAGCTTAATCAATTCAAAATAGACTAATGGTCCTGTCTCCAAAAGACCGATCTTTGGTTGTTAACAAAAAAATATGTGGCGATTAGGAAAAGTAAAAATTACATTACTTCCAAGAAATTAACGAGATAAAGTAATAAAACAGATACTTTTGATACTTTATAATTAGAAATTACGATTATTTTTTAAAAAATATTTATTTTAAAGAACTTTCGAATAAAAATTAAATTGTCACGACGCGTTTCGACCAAATGGCCTTCTTCAGGTTTTAAGACTGAAAGAAAGAATAAAATTTAATTATAAAAATTTTAAATAAAAAAAAAAAAAAAAAAAAAAAAAAGAGGAATATTTTACATAATAGAAATAATTGCTTTTCAAATTATTATTAAATTATTATAAAAATAGATAATTAGAATAAAATTAATGCACAAAAAATAGTTTTTGAAATTAATGTAAAATTAATGTCGAATTTTCATAATTGAAATTTAATATTTAAATTTAGAATAATTTTTTTACAATTCAAAAAATCAAATTTAACAAAAATTAAAGATAAAAAATTTTTTATGAAAAACTTAGAGTTTTTATACAAACCATTGACATCCTGAAAATATATCGAACTAATTTCAAAACTTTTGATACTTATCTTAGAATAAAATATTTTAAAATAAAAAAGTGATTGACCAGCTGAATGTTATGTCATTTTTAAAATATAGAAAAATTATCAAGTTATCAAATTTGAAATCTGATTCTAGGATTCGGAGTTTTCAAACAACACCTTGTATGGGTTGTACGAATGAGATTAATTAATAAATACAAAACAATCGAAAATTAATTTTTTCTCTATTTGGGCTATTTTAAATTGAAATTTAAATTAGAAAATTTTTTTTTAAAATTATGATTATTTTTTTAAACTAAATTAATGGCTAAAATTAATTTATTAAAAAAAAATTTCGAATTAAGTTATTTTCGTTTTATTTTAAACAATTTAATTTTATGTTGTTTTTTTATCTTTTTTTTTCCGAAAGGTACAGAAAACAAATAAATAAATAAAACAATTATAGATCGTAAATGTTTATAAACACTTAAAATTAAAACAAGAATTTTATATGTATATGCTTTGAAATTTTTGACAATTTGAGTTAAATACAGAGAAATAGCTAGAGATTAGACTTGTTTAAATATTTAAAAGTTAAGGAAAGAAAAAAGAAATTTTAAGGTAGCAATTACACAGGAGGAGTTAGATATTCGATACATCTTGATTTGACTGATTGAAGTTTCAGATCAAATTTTAAAACTTAATCAATCTAATGATTTTCATAATTTTAATTTATTCATTGATTCAAATTATAAAATGATTTTATTTTTCCATTTAAACAAATAAATTTTAAGACATTAAATTTTTTGTTCTGTTAAAGTATTTATTATGTAAAGTATCGGATTTGGAGTTAAGGAATTTAAGCCAAGAAATAAATAAAACAATTTAATTTAGTCAAAAGTTTATTTAATGGAATTCGAAATTACAACTTATTATTTGTGGTTTATACAAAGTTTAATAAAAAGGGATATTTATATATAAACTTGTCAGGGTATTTGTCTTGACAATTAACTTGACATAACTTGTCAAGTAATTGTTTAGAAAGAAATTGTTTTTTTCTATAATTAAAAAAAAATATATTGGATATTTCGATATTGATCCCAAACAGAGTTGTTTTTAAATCACAAGTCATAAGTCAAGTCAAGACAAAAAAAAGTAGTTAGTTTCCGAAATTATAACAAATCACTAAGTTAAAAATCACTAAGTCAAGTTAGTGATTTTTTTTGTAGGCGGACTTTGAATTTTTTATTTATTTTATCGAACTCCAGTTTAACTTAATTTTAAATGAAAAAATAAATAGAAAAAAATTCAAATAAAAGTTTGTTAAAAAAAACTTTAACTTAAGTCACAACTTTGACTTAAAAAGTCAAGTCATGACATTGACTTGAAATTTTGTGACTTTGACTTTAACTGTGACTTAAAAACAAGTCTGATCCCAAACTTCAGTATACTCTCTATTCTTCCACCAGTCTGACCACAAATGGAACAAAATGACTCAATCCTGCCCTGACATATCTCTCATTCGACTCAGAAAATTGATTTGAAACTGTTAGTAGTTTAAGATTATTGAAATCTTCGTGGTGCATCATTTTGAAGAGGGAATTATATTTCAGCTTCAAAATAGATCGAACTGCTGAATTTTGAATAACTTGTGTTTTTTTTATGTTAGTTTCTGAGAATGAATTTAAACAAGGAAAATCGAATGTCGATCCTATCAAAGATTTGTAAAGATTTTCTAATGTTTTTCTTTGATATTCGATTTTTACAGTTTGTATTATTTAAATTCTTATGTCATTTTTGAAAATGCTAAAAAAAATAGTGGACTAATTACTGACCCTAATGAAACTTCTGCTTTAATAGAACATCGATCATTTAGATGACCATTTACATATATTCTAAAAAATCTTAAATACACAAACGACCTAACTCGAAAAATAAGATTAGGAGACTATTATTTAAACCATCAATACCTAAATCAATCAAAAAATAATGTCAAAATATATACATTATACTTTTTCTTTCTATTAAAAGATTCTACAACTCTTTGAATGAGCTTAAATAAAACGCTGATTTTTAAAGGGGCTCAAAAAATTGGGACTGTTTTCCCAAAATTTGAAATTTTTTTTTTTTTTTTTAGAGCTTTTTTTATTTTTTAAAATAAAAATTATTTCAAAATTTTGGAAAAAACAGTAAATTTTTACATTTTTTTTTACCGAAAACCTAATTTTTTTTGGTCCTAAACATTTTGGAATAATTTTACTAAAAGTTACGTTTTTTAATGTAAGCTAACGTAATTTTACGTAAAAAATAACATTCTTTTTAGATTACGTAATCTTAGGTAAGCTTACTAAAAATAATTAAAAATTACGTAAAATTACGTAATTTTTCAGATTCTGGACTTTTTATAAAGGCACTGTATCAATTAATTTATTTTAGTAACTTATCTTTTTTTATAGTGAATAATTGTTTTTTTTTTTAAGTTTTTTTTAAGAATTTTTTCTTTCATGAAGGTTCAAACGAAGGTTTTGAACCATTTGGACGCGCCTTAGGTTCTAACCCTAAATTTGTTTAAAAAAAATGATTATCAACGATTATCATAATAAGTAATAAGTTATTATTTATTTATTTATAAAAATTACACCAGATTCGGTGATATTGTGAAGATTGAATAAAGACAATGAAAAATTGTTCTGTAATGTTTGTTCTCTTTTTAAAAGAAAAATATGTTTGTTAAAAAAAATACCAAGTTGACACAACAATTCAAATTATGAATTAAAAACTCTTAAATTAAGATAAAAATAAGATTTACAAAATTAAATTGTTTTAATGAGTTTTTATTTTATCGTTTAATTATCAAAACTACACACTCCCCACCATTTTTATTTATTTCATTATTTTGATTATTTAGAATTTTGTTTTCACAATTTTCAAAGAAAAAAAATCAAAATTTTTTGCCAATTTTTTTCTTTCAAAAAAAAATAAATTATCTCTAAATTGTTCAGCATATTTTATTTTTAAAACAAAATTAGAGTCTAAAATTTTTACTTATAGATAAAAAGTGCAATACAAATCAGTGTATTTGGGAAAAAAACAGTAATTAATAAATCCTTTAATAAAACGAAGCTAAATAAACACATTACGTCATACAAATTGAAGATTCGTTTTCAAGATTGAGATTAGACCAAAGCAAATAATAAATAATCTTCAAATAGTTGTATTTCTAAAGTCTTTTTTGAATTAAATTAAAAAAAAAGAGATAATAAATATTTTAGAAAAATAAAATTGTAAAATTAAATAATTCATAGTCATCAAATAATTTAGCTTCTTTAATTTTGTTTTTTTTTCAAAAAATAAAAAATTATTTGACATCTTTAATTTAAATATTTACACTTTTCTTTTGTTATTATAATTTTTTCTAGCACAAATCAAAAATTTGACTGACAATAGTAAATCATAATTGCTCTTTAATTTAATAAATTTTTTTTTATTAAACATAACTAATTTAATATTTTTAATAAAAAATTTTAATTTTGTAATGTATATATTTAGAATATTGGTAAATATTGGCATACGATGAATGTAGCGCATTTATTTTGGAATAAACTGCTCTAAAATAATAATTTATGTTTTTTTTTTTGGTTAAATTATAAAATTTTATTCTTGCTAAGCAAAATAGCAATTAAAAATTAGAGTAACCCAAAATGCTTGGCCAAGAGCTCGTTTTTTTCACTTTATGTTTACTCAAGATTGATGTACTCTGGGCAATTAAGGCCACTCTAATCAGAAAATTTCTTTTTAGATTTAATGAGAGTTTTGGCGACAAAATTTTATTCTAAACAATAATGAGCCTAGACTGCATAGAAATAGCCAAGTGGGTGCTAGAAACGATGGCTTTTTCTTTCGGACCCGTGATAGCCATCGCTTCAGCTCGACACGGCCAAAAACAGTGGATTAAATGTGAAATCCTAGTGTCAATGGTCATGGGCCTCATTTTTTACATCAAACCAGAAATGTTCTTGTCTCTTGTGGTAACCTTTTCACCAACAAATGTTCACCGACAATAATTTTCAGCTTTTTTTCTTTTTGTCAAGCTTAACTCAAAACAAAAAGACTATCACAACTTTTTATGCATGATGTACGGCTTTTACATTATCTACTCTGTTCTCGTGCCATTGTTTCTCCTGGAATCGATGGACAGCTCGATTTTCTACGGACACCACTGCTCCAAAGTGATCGTGAGTTTTTCTTCAATTCTCTTCTTTTTTTTTAACAAAAACTCAACAAAACAAATCTCAAGTCGAACACTCTTTTAATTCTTAATGACGTCACATCATACAATCAAGGAGTTCATTGGAACGAAAATGTAATTATTAAAATTTATTACAACATTGAAAATAATAAAAAAATTAAAACAAAAAAAGTTGCTTTGTTTGTTCACTGGCTACCATATTGTCAACCTGGCGATTAATTTACATTTCCTGAGAATTGGTGCCAAACCATGGGGTAGGCACCCGTACACGGACAAAGTAGATACAATAGCTCGCATTGACTCTTTCATTTATTTGATAACAGGCGTGTTTGTGTACGCGTTTCCGGAAAAGGCGATGCTTGACTTGACTGAGATGAACGAAAGCTACACAGCTCTGGGCCGATCATGTGCCGCTATTCTTCTGTCGCTAAGCCTCGAGTCTCACTGCCTTTCTGAGTTTGTGTTCCTCGGAGACAAAAAGAAGTTTATGCATGCGCGGATGGTGGGTAGTTTGGTCAAAGCCTTGGTTATAGTTCATGCCAATTTGTATTGGGAAATTTTGTCTCTCCAATCTTTTCTTGTATTATTCACTCTCAATGCTGCTTACAATTTAGTTGTAGTATACGGCTATTTGGTTACACCCAGGGAGCCAAAACAAAAATCGAGCGACTAGAGCTCTTTTAATATTTTTTTTAGTTTTTTGTACCTGTTTTAATAAATTTTGAAAAGAAATTTTTTAAATATTTGATTAAAATTAAAAGGATCAAGAAGCAGTCAAGCATTTTAAAGCTCCTCCAGTTTGGAAAAATTAGCAATTTAAACAAATCGTTGCTTATATTAATTTATTCTAGTTAAAAAAAAAAGGAATTATTTGTTGGTAAAAATTTCATCTATTGACAATAGATTAGAAAGTATAAACTATAATTTTTATTAAATAAAAAAGATATTCAAAAGTTATTAATTCTTAGGCAATTAAAATAGTCATTGAGAAAAACGGTGACTGGTCGGATCATTAATAATTGCATTGAAGTTGTGTTTTTTAACGATTTTTTTTTCTCATATTTTTACTATAATTTACCATTTTTATAATAAAAAATTTCGTAATTTAATCGCCATTTTTTCATTTTTTTTGGCCCTTTTTATTTTTACTTAAATTTTCGTAAAATTTCGTAATTTTTCGGAAATTTACTTTTTTTACTTTAGTAATTTTACGTAAATTTACGTAATCTGAATTCATCAACGGCGAATTCGAATTATCTAAAAAAACAAAATTATCCCAATTGCAAATTTTCTTAATTAATACATTTCCACTATTTAAATAAATCGCAGCAAGTTTCTTACTACCTTCTGTATCTCATATTTGTAACATACTTTCGATCAATCCTCTTAATCCAAAAAAACATTCCTTAGTATAAAATTAGATCCTAAAATCAATTACAAAGCACATTTGAAAATTATGAATTTCCATCTCCATTTTTTTTTAATAATTCAATCAAGTACTCAAAAGATAAAATCCGAATTGCAAAAAATTCAAAATCGGGTCTTGAGAATCATGAAACATTTTCAACAAAAGACAAATTTCAAAACAATCCCTAAAGAGCTAAGAATCGATCTAATCGATGACATAACTACCTAGCTTTTTTCAAAATTTATCACTAGCAAGGAAAACTATTAAATAATGCTTTAAAGATAAGAAAAATTGAATCATTTAAATTCAAGTTTAACCCCACTAAAACACAAATAATGAGGATCAATGGATCAAATAAAAAAGACAAACGACTTGTCTTTTGTTCTGAAGAAATTGTATGGGCCGAAAAAATTCAAATATCTGAGTGATGGGTAGATGGTAAATGCTATAGGAAGGAACACATAAGAGAACCAAGGCTAAGCAAAAGAAGAGCATTCAACTTACTCAAAACAAACCTAGATATTAATAGCAAGCACATGAGCCCAGAACTAAAAGTTCACCTTTCCCAAAACTTATCTAAGGCCAAAAATGTACTATGGTATAGAAAAATGAAATATCAGTAAAACTGAGAGAAAAATATCCAAACAATGAAAGGCCTGATGAAAAAGCATCTGCTTTTTCTAGAGAAAAGAGCGATGACGACAAACCTACTACATGCACGCAACTTAATACCAGTGAAAACTAAACTTATCTGTTCAAAGAGACTCCTTGAAAATGAATTTACGTTTAATTACTGCAAAACAATGAAAGTAAAGTTAATCGATCCAATAAATTTATTAAAGAATTATAATATATATTTGGATCGAGTGATTTATTAAATAAAGAAGTAATAGAAGATATACTTAGTGAAATCAAGCCTGAAGATGGGAAAAACAGCCAAAATGAAATTTGTATATCGATATAATAACATTTAGAAAACTAATAAGAAAAAACCACTGAATTAAAATTACTCGAAGCCGATTCCTGAGCTGGCTTTTTCTGAATTTCAAGCACTCAGGTTTATATAGTTTCTCTGATCGCCCAAAAACTTTTATGCTAAGCATTAAAATATAATTCTGCATTTAATTTTTTAATCATGAAACTCTCGAAACTTTTTTTTACAAATATTTTTGATTATTTTTGAATATTTAGTTTGTTTGGTCATTTGGGAGTAAATTTTAATTTGCAGAAAAATTTGTGCAACTTAAATTAAAAAAGTATTAAAAACGAAGTAAAATGATCAAAAATTTTTTTTTTTGATTTATAAATACAACGGTTGAATTAATTTTTATTTACTTTTTATAAAATAATTAGTCAAAATTTCATATTTTTTATAACATTTTGTTTAAAGGTTGAAAAAATTCATTATTATTATTCCAAATTATTCACATTAAAAATTAGTCCTTAGATTTTTTGTTTTTGGTAAACAATCAATCGATAAAATAAAAAAAGTTAATATTCTGGAGAAATCTCGATGTTTACATTGAAAAAATATTTATATTGTGATTAACTCAAAATCATGATCACGAATTAATAAATTTGAGTTTTTTATTAAGTTTGAAAATTTCAATTTCTTGTAATCCCGGTAGATTTAGATCAATTATTTTCTAGATTTAATTGTATAAAAAAATTGAGAAATTATATATCAAAAAATGGAGTTAAAAATCATAGAATTAGAAGCAGTTAAGTCACACTGGCGACTTACCTGATTTTTTCTGATTAAATTTTTCAATCATTTTTGGTAATAAATCTTTTTGATCCTTTCAGAATATGTTTTAAGTAAGTGTATTTAAATTGGTTAGAATAAAAAATTCATAATCAATAATAATTCAAAATAAAAGAAATTCATGAATTTTGGTCCAAATTATCTTGCTTTCTAACTTTCATACCTTTTTCTATTTTCGAACTAATGTTCCTTTTTTATTTTTTGTAATTTTATTTTTAGGTAATAATTTTTCATTTTTAAAAAAAACACAAAAAATCTTTATATATATTTTTTATTTTTTTTTTTTTTACTTCTCCTTAAAGGAGGTTAATTCAATTCAATAAATAAATAAATAATCGCGAAATACTTCAAAATTATGTCGAAAAAAAGGTAATTTTTTAATAGCACAGTTTTCCATGAATACTTATTGCATCCTAACTTAATGACTTCACTTTATGATCTGTTTAATTCAAACATTAAGAAAATATATTAAACTAAATGAATGAATTGATTGACCAGGTTTTTTGATGAAAAATTTAAAATTTTTAAAAAAATTTCTGTCAATATTTTCATTTTTTCAATTATTTTTAATCAATTAATTTTCTAAATTTTATTTTTTAACAAATATGTTTATGACAAAAGCTCCAGTTTATTTTTTCTTTTAAGTATTACTCAACTTTATTTAAAAAATATTTTTATTATTTTTATTTTTTTTTCGCTTATAAAAAATTTTTTAATTGAAAAAAAAACCTTAAAAAATATAGAATTTGAATTTAAAAGAAGATTAACTTTAAAATTAAGCTAAAAAAATCAATGACAAAACTGAACATTTATTACCGCAGAAGAGATTTAGGTCTATTGATTGATCCATAGCATTATTGATAAATAATTTTTATTATTTTCCTGCGCAGAATTCTTTTAATCAGATTAATTTGTAAAATTTATCAGAATTTTTATGTCCCAATACGCCAATTAAAAATATTGATTTTTTTCTATCGTGATGATTTCATGTCATTGACATTTTTATCTCTTACCTAAATGTCAACTATAAATCAGCTACATTTTAGTATAATTAAATTTTTAATTAAAAAAATTAGTTTATATTTTTTGAATCGGATGAAATTAAATGCAAAATTTGGTTCTAATTTACGCAAATTTTCCAAATGATAATTTAGATTTTTGTCAACAAAAAAAATAAATTATTCTAATTTATTATAAAATTTCTAAGTTAAAAAAGAGAAAAAAAAAGAGAGTTTTTATTTTTGTTGAAAGTATGAGTAAGGCAAAATTAATTTAGTCAAATTAGCTCATGACTATGACAATCAATATAGGCATTTAACAAGCTCCCAAAGAACTGCATTGTGAACAATTTTGTTGCTCATAATTTTAAATTTATGAAAATTAAATGAATAATCGATAAAACCTTTTTGCTATTTTTTTGACTAAAAACTCTTTTTCTATTTTATTTGATCCAAGCATTTTTGAGCAAATTTTAAGTAATTTTTAGACACATTGTGACACCATGTCTGCTGGTCTTCAATTAATCGTTGGCCAAAGTAATTTAACTTTGTTTCCTTTTTGAATTTTTGAATTATTTTTTGTTGTTGCGCAGAAATAATGAACGATGTACTCCGGGCGGATACGGTGAGAAAAAAAGGCGACTGGAAGGTCTTGGTAATGGATAACTTGGGCATGAGAATCATTTCTTCATGCTGTAAAATGCACGACATAATGAGTGAAGGAGTAACAAGTAATTAATTTTTTTTGTGTTTTTTTATTAAAAAAAATTAAATAAAAAAAATTCTGCTAGTTGTCGAGGACATAATGAAGAATCGAGAGCCATTGCCGCAATTAGAGGCAATTTATTTGATTCAACCCACTAGAGAGTCAATTGATCGGTTCATTGGTGACTTTGATTCAAATAATATCAAGTATCGGGCAGCGCATTTGTTTTTTACTGAGGGATGTAACAACGAGTTGTTTAATAAATTGTCTAAATCAAAAGCTGCCAAGTACGTTCAAACTTTGAAGGAGATAAACGTGGCATTCCTGCCCACTGAAAGACAAGTTTTTTCACTGGACTCACCTGACACTTTCAGGATATTCTATCAGAACAAAGATCAATACAGGAGTGTGCATTTGGAAAGAATTGCTGAACAAATTGCCACTCTGTGTGCCACACTTGGCGAGTACCCTTCAGTTAGATACCGACTGTAAGTAGAATTTTTTTTCTAATTTTGTTTCATTATCAATTTGAAGCATCAAAAATATCAAAATTTAAAGAAAAAATTTTTCAAATAGAATAGCTTTAAAAAATCTTACAACGATCTCATATTTATTATTATTATTATTAGTTACTGAGAAATCAAAATCTTTGTTAATGTCAAAAAATTCTGAAAATTTTCTTTTTCTAAAAAATTTAACTTTAATGGAAACTGAAGAAGCAATTCTTTTTTTTATTTTCTATTTATTCCAAAAATTACGCCAGCTTCGGCGATCATAATAAAAAATATAAAAATTTAAGACATGAATTTTTTTATTGTCAAAATAAACTTTTTTTAATTTGACTGGAAGTATTATTAGAAAATTTTAGAATTAATATTTTTTAAATCTAAAAAATAAATTAAAATAATTGTTAGCGGTAACTTAAGACTTGACTTTGGCATTGGAAAGAATAGACTAGTTTTTAGAAACTTTAATAAACTCCAAAACTTGAGCCAAGAAAATTATATACACTTGATACACAAAATATTCTCTCTTATATATCCTTTGAATATCATTCTATTTTCTAAATTGTCTCCAAGTTCCAATCAATTATTATTAGTCAGATACAGTCTAGTAACTACGAGTTTAGTTTAAATCTAATTCTAGCAACAAGACTAGTTACAAATTATAACTAGTATGAAAGGTTCAATATGACCAGGAAATAGAGTCAGCCTTAGCTTACAGCTCCGCCAACATAATTATCGAAAAAAAAATAGAGCTTTGTGAAATTAATTTAAAAATCAAAAAAAAAATTTTCTGAAATTAAATAATAAAAAAAGGGTTTTTATTAAAGCAGTTTTTTACATGTTCTCGGGCTAGTATCTTGCTATTCTTGCCTTTTCAAGTCATATCTTCTGGTATCAGGCGTTGTGTTTAGACTAATTAATCCCTTTTTCAAAATTTACTTTTTCCACTTAGCTACTAATCTTAAAAGTTTTTCAAATCTAAGATCAGTTAAATCAAGTTTCAATAAACACTGTTAATAAACCTGGTCTTGATTATTCTACATTGAGTTTTATCAAGTTCATTGACATCTTTTTCCTAAAATGGACACCAAGACGCAATTGCATATTCCAAGTGAGGCCTGACTGAAGAATAATAAAGAAATTTGATAATTTCGATCGTGGGGTATTTGAATGATTTTATGGTAATTTAAAGAGTACAATTTGCTTTAGCAGTTGGATTTGTGACCTAGGCGTCCCATTTCAAACCACTTTGGATAAAAATGCCTGAAAACTTTCGTAGTTTGACTTTTTTTTACTGCCGCAGTTTAACATTTTACACTTTTCAACATTTAGCTGCATTGACTGCGTCCTTGACCATTTACAAACTCAATTAGTTTCTGATTGTAAGCTTAGGTTTAAATTCAGATGTTTGATAGCAACAAGTATCTTAAAGCGGCATAGGCTTCGCATTTGTACTCAATCATATCTAGCAAGTCGTTTGTAAAAAAAATAAAAAGTAATCTTAAAATAAAAAATTTTTTCAAAGACCAAATTGACAAAAAATTAAAAAATAAAATTCGATTGATTTAAAAAAATTCGTAATCAATTTTAAAAGGTATTAATAGGAAGCTTTCAATTCTTTTCAGAGGATACAAATTTGAATTTTTTTTCTTGTTTAAAATTAATAAAATAAAAAAAATTCTATTTATTTATTTGAATTTAAAAAAAAAAAAGAGAGCATCAGCCAAATAATGAGTTTGCCAATTTGGTTCAGCAAAAACTGGATCAGTACAAAGCGGACGATCCGTCAATGGGTGACGGCGGGGAAAAGAACAAGTCGCAATTGTTGATTTTAGACCGAGGCTTTGATCCAGTGTCGCCTCTGTTGCACGAATTGACCTTTCAGGCCATGGCCTATGACTTGCTCAGCATTGAAAACGACGTGTACCAATACCAGAGTCAAACAAGTGAGTCGAACCAAATGAGCACCAAGGAAGCTATACTGGACGAAAGCGACGAACTATGGATCGAGTTTCGTCATCAGCACATCGCTGTTGTGTCCCAAAACGTGACCAAAAAGCTCAAAGACTTTGCCAATTCGAAACGAGCATCGAACACGGACAAACCGACCATGAAGGACTTGAGTCAAATGCTGAAAAAAATGCCACAATATCAGAAAGAACTGAGCGCCTATGCGCTTCATTTGAATTTGGCCGAGAGCTGTGTGTCCGCGTTCAACAACAAAATAAAACAGTTGTGCGACGTGGAGCAAAACTTGGCCATGGGCATGGACTCGCAGGGAGAAAAGATCAAAGACCACATGAAAAACATTGTTCCATTGCTGCTCGACAATGAAATAAAGACCGAGGACAAGCTTCGTTTGATAATGCTTTTTTTGCTAAACAAAAACGGAATAACCGAGGAAAATTTACAAAAGTTGCTTCATCATGCCATGATACCAGAGGAAAAAAAGCAAGTCATACTCAACTTGCAGCAAATTGGCCTACAGATTTTACAGGACCAGAACAAGAGACGTAAGAATATTCCACAGAATAGGCGCGAAAGAGACGAGCAAAAGTATCAGCTGAGCAGATGGACGCCCTATGTTAGAGACTTGATGGAGGATGCCATAGAGGAAAAGTTGGACCAGCGTCAATTTCCATATTTGACCAATCGGCCCATGGGTGGCGTCACTTTTGCAGGATCAAGGTATTTGCTTTAATGCTCAAAATGTTTAATGTCAAATTTTTGCAGCCTAGTGACAAAGATTATTAAATTCGGCAACAGAAATGACCAAATAGGGTTCTTTTTTATTTTCAAATATTTTTCTAATTTTTTCAAATTTTTTCAAATTTTTTCAAATTTTTTTTTTATTGAGTTTAAATTAAGTTGTGTTTTTTTCTCCATTTATTTTTTATTTTAAAAATTGGAAATGTTTGCTAATTCTTTTTTTTTTGAAGTGCTCGTCCTACATGGCACCGGAACAATGGACAGCCAGCATCCAGATCAACACCAAGACTCATAGTGTTCATAATTGGCGGATTGACGTACTCGGAGATGCGTAGTGCTTATGAAGTGACTGCAGCGAACAAAAAGTGGGAAGTAATGATAGGCTCAGATCATATCCTGACACCAAAGTCATTTTTGGCCAATTTGGAAATGAGGACCATGGACGAGAGTAGAGACTGAGAGACTGCCCTTTGCGAAATATCCCATTTAAGGTCTAGTCTTTATATGTTTGTTTATTCCGCTAATTTTCGTTTATATAATCCAAATTAGATAACACACATTTTTTAGACTCAACTAAATCTAAATCAGTTATGTTACGATCAATTTTTATTTTATTTTTTTCTAATTTTTTTTGGAATAAATAATTTTGGTTTTTTTAAATTTTCTATTTTAAAAAGATTATTCAAAAGATGGAAAAATAGAAGAAACACAACTTTTTGGAAATTTAGATTTTATCAATATTTTGATAGTAAAAATAGCTTTGGGACTTAAAAATGAAATCAGAAAATTTTCTTAAGTTTAAGGTCAACAGATCTAAACCTATCGAAATGCAAGGTGCAGCACTTAGGAACAAAATATTTAAAACCCATTTATAGTTTTAGACGACATGATGAAATCTTTTATCTAAAAGAGACACTAGAAGAGAGAGAGATCTTGGCATTTTTATTTCCAATAATCTTAAATGGAGTAAAGAGTGCATTTTTGCAGTATCTGTAATCCGATAGAGTCTTAGGACAAATCAAAAGCTCATTTACTGACCTCAATTAGGAGATAATTACTTAGTTTTCGTTCAAATATTTATATTCTATTCAAAATTTTTGATTCAACTAAAATGTAAAGAGTTCAATATTTCGTACCAAGGTCCTAAGGCTGTATTGGTTAAAAGACTTTCCAATAATTGCACCAGAACAAAATATTGAAGCGAATGGTTAAACTATAGAAACAATTTATGCAAAAAACAAGCGTGTTATAATTCAAGTTTATTACACTTAAGAAAGGTCTTGAAAAACAATAAATTTTTAATGAAAATTATTTTTTAATATTTTTTGTAAATAGATTAGACAAAAAAAACGAAAATTTTTTATTTTTAATAAAATTGAACAATGAACAAAAATCATAAATTAAAAAAATTTTTTGAAAATAAAAAAAAAATAAAATTGACATTAATTAATGATTATTGAAAATTTCTCGAACACTAAATTAATAAAATTGGAATCATAGGTAAAATTAAGTTTTTGTAAATGCGCAAAGTAAAGGGTTGTGAAGTTGGTTTCAGTTCGATCATATCAATTTGGTTCCTTGCTAATAGCTTTTGAATGGAATAATATAAATTGGTTTATTCTTTTCCTTGCTTGAATTCATTTTCAGAAAATAATATCAAAAAACTACAAGCAATTCAAAATACAGCAGTCACATTTATTCTTAAGTTAAAATATGATACTCCCTCCAACATCGTGCATCACGAGGCTTTTAATAAGCTTAAATTACTAACAGTCTCGAATCGGCTTTTTGAGTTGAGTGAGAAATATGTTGGGACAGGATTAAGTCATTCTATTCCATTGATTGTCAGACAAGTGGAGGAATACAAAGAGGGTTTCGAATCGAGATATATTGAATACCCAACTCCATTGTGTAATTGCTACCTTACAATTTCTTCTTTTTTTCCTGAAACTTGAACTATTTAAACATTTGCCACATGTAAAAATCTATGTCTTCTAAACTTTTTTTTTTTTTTTTAGCTTATTTACTTTATTTTGATTTTGATTTTTTTTTTAATTTCTGAAGAAGCCCTAGCTCGGTACAGAAAACAAATAAATAAAATAATAACTGGTTCTGCAATATAGCATATTACAACATGTAGAAAATTTTTTTACACATAAGATCTTAGTCTGCAATAGCTGTTCAAAGTATCACCTCACCTTATTTAAATCATTCCTAATGGAGTGCAAAATACATCAGTTGGCATATTAAGACTCTATGTTAAAAAAATTGCTACAGGTTGTAACATTTTGCAGAATCAGTTTATTTCATTCCATTCAAAAGCAATTAAAGTAAAGGAACCGAATTGAAATGAACTTCACAAACCCTCAAAATGCAGAAAAATGCAGAGTTTATTGCAGACTTGTTTTTGTCCATTAAGCAAATTTGCTTCAAATCACACAATTAAATGAACTTAACAGAATTAAATTATCTCTTCTAGTAAAAAAGTTATTAAAAATTTTCTGAATTGATAAGATCGAATTGAAACGGAATTCACAACACGGCAAAGTAGAACAACAAAGTTAATCAATAGTGTTATCAATTTTTAACAAGCAGAGTTGTTGAATCATGGAATAAGCTACCACAAGAAGCGATATCAACAAGGACAGTAAACAGTTTCAAGGCTTAAATAAATAAAGAAATATTTGAATTGAATTCATATATTATAGATGCAAGCTCAGCTATTGTCCAGCAAAAATACATCTATGTTATTTAAAAATTCATATTAAAATTTGGGGTTGTGAAGTTCATTTCAATTCAGAAAAACTTGAATAACTTTTTGACTAAAAGAGATAATTTAGTTCTGTAAAATGCTCAATGGTTAAGCAACTTTGCTTAATTCAAAAATATATGTCTGCAAAAACCTTGCAATGTAATTGCACACTTGATTGTAATACTTTTTAATGGGGTGCAAAATGCAGAAAATTGCAGAGTATTTTGCAGACTTATTTTACTGCATTAAGCAAATTTGCTTATAATTAAGCATTTTACAGAACTGAATTATCTCTTTTAGTAAAAAAGTTATTCAAGTTTTTCTGAATTGAAATGATCGAATTGAAACGAACTTCACAACCCCTTAAAATTTCGCTGTTTAGTAACTTTTATAAATAATTATTTTGAGGTATAAATCCGAAATCAGTTAGAAAAAAAAGACGGGATCTAGGAATTTACTAAAATTAGCATCTTTTTTAAAGATATTTTTTTATGGCCCATAATTTTTGTCACCGCTAATTTTTAATAAAAACACTCTTAGTTTTATAAAAATAAACCTCTTTTTATTAACATAGCGGTACCAAAGCATTATTTCTTATTTTTTATTAAGAGAATTGAGCAAAATCTGAATTTTTTCAAATAATCAATATAATTAAATGAAATAAGAATTTTTAACATGCTATTTGTAAAAATAAATGATTAAGAAAAATTGGTGATAAAATGAAAAATTAGAGCTTTTAAAAATTAACAAACGCGCCAGCAAAAAAAATTTAGAAAAAAATTGAATTTATATAGATAAATAATGGATCTAAATTTTATTGAGAAAAATGGCTAAAAAATTGGATTTTTCACAAATTCTAATTTTTTTTTAATTTGTAAATGAAAATAATTTCTTTGAAAAATTACTTTAAAAAAGCTTATTTTTTGGGCTTTTAATGTGTTGCGTAAATTCCAATGATCATGTCAGATTTCGCATAAACTTTTAATGATGTTAGTATTTAAGTTCGTGTGATTTTGGAACAATGAGTGAATTGAAATCAACACCACTTATTCCAAAGTGGCTGGATTAGTTTTATGTGTTTGTGTTGAAAAAATGCTCGATCGCTGGAAAATTTGTTAGGCTCAAATTATAAAAAAGCAAATAGAATTTAATGGAAATTTTCAAAAGATCTTGATAGAAATAAATATTAGCAATGAAAACTTTTCGCAATTGAAGTCTGATAAGGATTTTTTTTTCAAATTTGGAACAAATTACTAAACGATAACTTTTGCCAATGTAATCTAATAAACAATAAATTACATTCTTAATATGATTTATAGATAGAATAATATCATAATTTTATTTTTCAGATATTGATCAAGAGATAAGAGCACATGACTGCTGGCATTATAGTTCTATGATGTATTCTCTCGTTTGATTGTACTACACGCACCACAAGCTAAGACACGCTTTTGGACCATGCACCAAAGTCATCTCGTGCATGCCAAAACATTTTTAATTATTAACGCATGGTCTAATTGTAGGTACGCATCAAACTCTGAAACTTCTGATTTAACGCGTTACCATCACTTGATTTCAAAACAAAAAATAAAAACAATATTTCTGAATTATGCATTTGGTGCAGCACCAAAAATTAAGATAATTACGTTTTGTTTAATACGCAAATATTGGAATTCTTCAACTTTGTTTTATTTAAGATTATTTATATAAGAATGATTTCAAAACAAAAGATGACCAAAATCAATAATGTTTAACTTTTAACACTAGAAGCACCAAAACGAGTCAAAATGACTTGTTTTAATGGAATCTAATAGATAAAAATGGATAATAATTTATTATTTGGATAAATCTATTCAACACTTAATTTTAATTAAGTAAAAATAAAAATTTGGCTAAAAAAAAGTATCTTGCAAAAATTTTATCTTCTACTGAATTCATTCCTTTTTGAACCAATTTTTCGTCTTTCATTTAAAATACGCAAACTTTAATTTTTGCATTTTTTAAGTTTGCTTATCTTCGTTCAAGTATTAGTATTTGAGTCAGTTTTTTAAAGATTTGTATACTTTTTATTAATATTTTAAGACTCATCCATTGATTTTGTAGATAAATTCAAAATTTTAATTTGTGCTTCTAGTAGTATATACTTGATTTTGTATAAAGGAAATATTTTTTTAATTTGAGTTTAGTTAATTTAGAAAGTTATTCTTATTTTTATGCTGAAAAAAAAAATTTTGCTCAAATAGCAAAAATTGACTTAAGTTTTAGCGGCCAAAAATCGAAAAAGAGTCATTTTGACTCGTTGGTGCTTCTAGTATTAAGGATTAAATTTTAGTCTCCATTTTGTACCAAAATTGCCACAAACATCTCTTAAAAATACTCTAAAGAATGTTAGTGTGTACCGAGCGGTCTGATGATTTGTTTTTTATTTTAATGTCGTGTGAAATCAGAGTTGTAATTGTTTATAATTTTAATTAAAATGCACAATTTGATGTGGCTGACATTTTTTTTTCTCTAAAAAAATGTCAGCCACATCAAATTGTGCATTTTGTTTTCATGTAGGCGATGTATCAATTTGCAGAAGGCTAAGTAGCCTAAGCTTAAGTACCAAATTACACTTGTTTCCGATTCAAGAATGGTATTGCGACTGTAAAGCTTGTTCAAGGGTTTTTGGGGCCTGCTCCCATGTAACAAGTGTAATTTGGTACTTAGGCTTTGCAAGACAAAATTCGAAAAAGATTGTATCAAATAAAAGCAAAACTTTTTATAATTTTTGCTTTGACTGCAGTAAACAAGATAATTTTGAAAATTATGATACAATTTTAAACGATGACGACATTTCAGATACTGAATAATTGAAATAATAAATTAAAAAATATTTTTTGTCTTTTAAAAAAGTTATTTTATCCAGCTTTTTCCAATATTAAACCAATTGATTAATAAAACTTCTTTGATAGATAAAAGTTTTCCAAGAAGGGTTTCAATCCAGGATCTGATTTTCTAGTATGTTTTAGACACTGAGCAACCCGAAAAAAATACATTTTTTTTTGGGGGGGTGTCCTTTGACATGGGGGTACCCGGGGGGTCTAAAGCGAAGCATAGCCAATTTTTGGTTTTTCAAGGATAGTTCATTTTTTACGTGATTTTTTTGACTTGATACTATTATTTTCAGATTCTTCGCTCTTTTCTGAGCATTTTGGTGTATTTTTTATAAAAAAATGATAAAATTTGACCAAGTTATGGCATAAAAACCTAATATACCCTTAAAAACTTCCGAAGGCTATAATTCATAAAATAATTACCTAGGACAAAAAATACACATATATTTGGAATCAGCGCGTCAAGATCTACAAGAATCACTATAGAAAAGTTAAAAAATGTAAAAAGTCCTATTTTAGACCTGATTGCCCCATCTCCTTTTCGTGTAGATTAAAGAAAAATTAAAAAAAAAAAAACTTTCAATTTATTTTCTAAGAAAAATTACGAAAGATTATTTTTTTGGAAAAAAAAAAAATTTTTAGGAATTATTTCTGTATATTTCAATTTTTTCAAAAATATTCTCAAAAAATAACTCTATGAAAAAAACCATGAATTGAACGTTCATCGACATGAATCAAGAAAAAAAGAAAACAAATTGGGCGCCTCGTTACACCAAATTTTTGTTCAAAGTCAATCAATTTTCATTTTATTTCAATTAGAAAAAATAAATAAATCCTGATATCAGTTTATGCAAAATTGTTCTTCTAGTTTTTTAGTTATTGATTTTTTGTTGCTATTGCTGTTGTTGTTGTTGCTGCTGCTGCTTTTCTTTTCGAGCTTAGCATAATATTAGCATCGATTAAGAGCATCGATTAATAATGGCACAAAGTAAAGCGGGCCAAAGCAATACGTGTTTGTGTTAGTTACATAACAGCCGACAAAACATTGCTTCCTCCACAATACAAAAATTAAATTTGAATAATATATTTTTGCAAATGTATCTAAATAGCAGCTATTTTGTTCTTGTTTGTTTTAGAAAAGCGTCTTTGGCAATAGATTCGATTTTTGTGCGAGTCTGTGAGAGAACGTCTTTGAAGTTTTTCTTTATTCTTTTTTTTAAATTTTGCTTTCTTTGTCGCCACTAAAATTTCGTTCTTCTTTGTTATTAACAATTGTTGTGTACATTTAGATAAAGCAATGTTGAAATTGGAACTGAGTGTGTTGATTGTTGTTGTGGTGTGCTCGTGCAGTGTGCTGCTCGCTTCATTCGAGTACGAGATGCTCGTCATTGACAAAGTATGCACTCACACAATTCTGTCGCAAATCGACAACCACTACACGTCAATACTGCTCAAATGCAACTGGACTAAATTCATCGATTTCAATCTGAATAAAAAAAAATTGCCAACTGACGAACAAGATTTCATATTTTACACAATCGAATTCGGTGGATGGGAAGGAGCGGGCGAGCAAAGGCCGCACCCCAAGTACACCGTCCTCAAGGCCAATCTTTTTCGAAATCTCAAAGTAAAATCGCTGAGTCTGAGAGGACTGGCCATTGAACACATCGAAAGCGATGCGTTCGACAATTCCTCATTTTTCTATGCAACTCACTTGGATCTGAGCTCAAACAAGATAGGCAAAATAGCGGCCAAAGTTTTTGACAACATGCCCTCGCTGGAGCACTTGAATTTGTCCAACAATCACATGTCGTTCGCTGGCAACAATTTTGTTCCATGTAGACGCTTGAAGAGCCTCGATTTGTCCAGCAACGGCATCCAGTACATCGCTCCCAATCAATTCAACGGTCTGAGCTCAATTGAACTCGTCGACTTGAGCAACAACAACATCGACAAGATTGACGCGTGCACCTTTGCCAACATCAAAATAACGCCCATAGCCAAGCTGTACAGGCCTCCGCTCATCAATCTGCACCAAAATCCGATTGTGTGCGATTGTGATGTTTTTTTTGTCAATCGAGTGCTCAAGTTTCGTCTAAACTTGACCTGCTCTCGCCCAATCTACTACCACAATCGACACTTTTTTGATCTCAAGGCCGAGGATCCGTCTCACAAGTGCACATACAACGCAATCGAAAAGTCGTGCGACGCCAATTCCATGAGTCTCAGAGAAGTGACTTTGATTTGTGTGTTGAGTGTTGTTTTTGTTTTAGTCGTGATTTGTGGGTGCTGCTTTTGTGCCAACAATGTAAACAAAACCAATCGGATTAGAATTATGCGACATGAGCTAAATGAGTTAAGAAAACCCAAGCAAACCAAAAGATACTATCAACTGAATCACAATGCAAATGAGAGCGATCACACAAACCTAATGCTAAATCAGGCATAATTGTTTTTTCTTTATTCTTCTTTTTTTTTCCTCTTTTTTTTTTCTAATTTTTATTTATAGTTTTTAGTTTACCTTTAATTTTCTAATAGAATAAATAGAATTTATATTTTTTAATAAAATATTTTACAAATTTTTTTTCTCTTCCATTTGAATGACTCTCAATAAGGGACGATTGACGCTTTGTTTAAGATTTTTTAATTTTCTACATATAAATTCTTCTTCCAAGAACAGGTTAGTAATTACACGCTGGAATTGTCTTAATTTATCAAGTAGGGTTCATCTCTTAGGCAATTTTTTAGCTCAAAAATGTCCCGACATTGTTTTGCTCAATGAAATAAAGATAGATTTGAGTTAGGCAAATATTTATCTTGATTTTCAAAATATCAAATCGTAACAAAACCACGCAACAAGTATGGAGGAGGAGTAGCTATTTTAATTAAAGAAGGAATTGAATTTATACAAGATTATTCTTAAGAGGAACTCAATTCCGAACTTCTTTGCAAAAACTAAATTTAGGAAAAAATAATGAATAAGTTGTATTTAGTCTTTATAATCCACACAATGTGCTTCTGAACTTTGAGCCTTTTTTTAGTTTCATCTTCATTTGACGAAATCACCGACTTCAATGTCTTAAATAGTCAAGACATGACTAGTGACCATTTCCCAATCGAAGCATAAATTTCTTTGGGCTATCAATTAGAAAATAAATCAACAGCTAAAAAATTTAACTACAAGAAAGCAAAGTGGCAATTATTTAGTGAAATTTTAAATTCTCAAATAATTATTATCCCTGAAAGTTCCCTCACTATAGATCAGCTAAATGATAAAATTACAGAAAAATTCATATCTGCTTCTCATAAAAGCATTCATTATCTTTCTCATGAAATCTACAAACCAGTATTCCCCCGAACATTGTTATTCTGATAAAAGAACGTAGGAAAGTAAGAAAAAACTTCAAGAAAACTCGCTGTCAAAAGCTCAAGCAGCAAATTTAATTAAAAAAACCCACTGAGAAGTAGACCTTTTTGGAAAAAAAGAATTTAGAACAAAAAAAGTTTGTGGCCATTTTTTTGATATTTCTAAAGCCTTCGATAGAGTTTAGCATGAGGGTTTACTTTTTAAATTGATTAAAATGAATCCACCTCATTACTTGACTAACTGGATTAGATCCTTTTTAGATAGTAGGACATTTAAGTAAAACGAGAATGAACACTTGAGCGACGAATATCAAATAATTGCAAGTGTTACCCAAGGCTCAGTAATTAGTCCTCTTTTATTTAGTATTTATATTAATGACATCCCAAAAAGAAACAAAACAAATAACGAATACTCTCTGCTTTTCGCAGATGATCTAGTTACATTCTTCATTTATAACAAGAAAGGGAACCTAGAAAATAAGATTAATAAATACACCAACGAACTAGAACAATGGCTTATGAAATGGAAAATGAAGATATCAGTTGAAAAGTCGTGTTCAGTGGTCTTCTCTAGGTACAAAAAAGGGAGTGATAATCTAAACTTAAAAATTTATAGAAACAGAATTATGAACCAAAAAGAAATCAAAGTTTCTTGGTATAAAATTTGATTCTAAATTAAATTTTAATATATTAGTAGACGAAATTAAAGAGCGCTGCAACAAAAGGCTAAATATTATTAAGATACTGTCAAATAAAAAATGGGGTCTCATTCAAAACACACTAGGAAATTTATAAAAATCTTTAGTGGGATCGATTTTAAACTGTTATTTTCCTTGCTTAAATTCATTTTCGGAAAATAAAATCAAAAAACTACAAGCAATTCAGAATTCAGCAGTCAGATTTATTCTCAAGTTAAAATATGATACTCCCTCCAACATCGTGCATCATGAAGCTTTTAATAAACTTAAACTACTAACAGTCTCAAATCGGCTTTTTGAGTTGAGTGAGAGATATGTTGGGACAGGACTGAGTCATTCTATTCCATTGGTTGTCAGACTGGTGGAGGAATACAAAAAAGGTTTCGAATCAAGATATATTCAATATACAACTCCATTGTGTAATTGCTACCTTACTATTTCCTCCTTTTTTCCTGAAACCTGAACTATGTAAACATTTGCCATATGTAACAATCAATGTCTTCTAAACTTTCATTTTTTTAATTTCGATGTTCTCGATTTTTTATTTAGTTGAAGCATTTTTTTTATCAGGGTTCCATCTGTACTTTTGAGTTTCCTTATATGACTTGAATTTATCTTTAAAGGTTCGCATCCATAGGAAAGTATCGGTCTGCATAGTGTTTTAAAAAGCATAATTTTTATCCGTGTCTTCATTTGTATATTTGTGATGCAAAGTTTGTTTGTAGTGTAAAAGCTTCTTATGGTGGTTTTAATTCTTGAATCTACATGATCATTATTATTGTTTTTGGAGTTGACCATTACACCAATATATTTTATTTTATTAATTTTTTCTATACTTTTGTGATTCATTTTAATATCAATCACTTCGTTCCTTTGTTTTTTAATACCAAAAATTATTAATTGTATTATTAATATGTTTTATCCAGGTTAAACTTAATTTCATTTTTTTGACCGTATTCTTCGCATATTTTAAGTGCCTTCTATAATTTTTCCTTTTCTTGACTAAGAATTAAAATATCATCTGCATAAAGTATGACTCCAACCAGTTGATTGCCAATTTTTAGCCCCAAATTTTCGCTCTCAATTAGTTCTACTAGATCTTCAATGTAAATAGAAAACAGTTTCGGTGATAATGAGCCTCCCTGCTTTATGCCAACTGAGGTTTTAAAAATGCTGCTTATTTCATCTTGATTTGTAACATAAACTAAGGAATTGTCATAGTAATTTTTTAGACTTCTCCAGATTAATGGGTTCAGTTTTCCTATAAGTTTTTTAAATAAAATCGTTCTATTTATCTTATCAAATGCTTTACTAGCATCTATCGCATAAATAGGTTTTTTTTTTGTGAAGTTTAATATTATTTCTTTTAAAGTAAAGACTGCGTGGTTGCAAGAAGAATTGATTTTGAAACCAAATTGGTTTTGGATACCAGGATGTGAACGTTCAAGATCATTCAGAACTAGTTTCTCAAAGACGTTAGCAAATGTATCTGAGATGGTGATTGGGCGAACATAATCAATATGAATATTTATCATTTGTGCTTTTTTTCTCGTCTTTAATGACCGGTATAATTTTTCCAACATCAAAAAATTTGGTACAATTCCATTATTAATCATTTTTTCCATTATTTTAGAAACCAGCTCAATAAGTAGTGGTGTTTGTGATCCATATTTAAAGTGCTCATTGCTAACATTAATTTGATAAACTCGGAAACAGATAGTCATTTAAGTGATTTTAACTTAAATTTTTTAAAGTAAATAAAAAGTTTACTCTTTACGAATCCATTATCATGAATGAATTGATTTACGTTCCAAAAAAACTGAGGGATGAAGCAGCCTCAGAATCTGATCAAATTCACAATTAAATGTTAAAAAATTTACTTTTTATTCTAATTGTGGGAAGATGCTCAAACGAAAAATCCATCTTAGACTATATGGATTTTGAAAGCACAAGTCTTTACTGATTTCAAAAAGTTCGAGCTTTAAGAAAAACACACCGACTGCCGATAATCTTTATTTTCTCATCCAAAAAATCTTTTAATCATAAAACAAAAATTAATGCCTGATAAAAAATACAGTTTGGAGTTGAGCAATTTTCGTCCCACCTTTTGGTGGTAGATGAATACCGGTTGATTGCCTGTTAAGAGGATGTGGGGCCATTCTTTTCCAGAATGGGGGCATATGTTATGCCAAGCTAATCAAACTTTCCTTTTCTACTACACGATAATTTCCAAAACTATATAAACGGTTACATTAAAATAAAATCAGGGGAAGAAACAAATGGTTTACTAGAGTAAAATCTTTTAATGATAAAACCCAAAATATAACACATTCAAACTAAAATAATTTTTTTGTCTTTAGAATTTTTTTTTTGGGTCAATTAAAAACCCAAAATTTTTTTGAAACATTTATGGTATGTCTTGTTTGGATACTCATAACTTTCTTAAAGATTATCCAAAAATAATTTAGTTTTTTATCTTCTAATCAATTGATAAACAAATAATTGGAAACTTACACAAAGTCATCCTGTTTCTTCTTTCTTGATTTAACTAGAAAAATATTTGTTTGATTTTTTTTCTTAACCTAATAATTTTATTTTCAGAAAAATATTTAGTAAACGAGTATAAGATTTTTAATTGTTAATTAATTTCTAGACAGTTTTGTGTGTTTTTATGTTATATGCATAACCCCCAGTTGTAATTTAGCATTATTCGCTTTTCATGAAGATGTGTCTGTCATCATTGAATTTTAGAATTATTTTTAAAACAATAATTTTTTAGCATGAATTTTAATTTTGTTTTTTAATTAAAGTTTACTAATTTCTTTCTTCAATTTTGAAAATCCCAAATAAAGTAAGTTATGAGAAAAAAAAAACAAATTATTTAAGAATTTATCGAGACTCGATCGAAAAATATTTCTGATGATCATCACTTCAAACTATCCTTAACCAGGATTGCTTTATTTTTTATAAATTAATACAACAATGATTCTTTAAATAAGATAGCTTGATTTTATTATTGAACTAATAGAAAAGCGAATAAAGAGAATTTATTTAAATTGAGCTCAGATTTTCTATAAAAAAATATTTTATTTAAATCTCAAAACTAATTTTAAAAAAATTTCATAAAAATTTAAGCAATTTTTGATTCCTTGGGTGGTCGTTTAACTGCGTTATTTTCGACGCATTCTTTCATCCAATTTATGCCCTCATGAACTCCTTCGCCAGTTAGAGCACTTGTCGCAGTTGCCATACAATTTCTCACACCAATATTTGCTGCGCTCTTGTTAAACATTTTTTTTATCTCTGGCACACTCATGCAATCGTTCAGATCTTGTTTATTGCATGCGACTAACAGTGGAAGGCCTACGAGCTGTTCGTTCTGGATCATCTTGTCAAAAGCGAGCCATGACTCCTCAAGTCGATCTCGGTCCGTAGAATCGATCATATAAATTATTCCGTGGGATTCAGCATAATATTTATCCCAAAGAGACTGCAATTCTTCTTGACCTCCCAAATCCTATTTAGAAAATTATTTTTATTTTTAAAACAACAAGTTTTAAATTTTTCTGAAAAACTTTTACCCAAAAGTTTAAGCGCACATTTGCGATTTCAACTTTACCAATGTTACAACCCACAGTCGAGGTTATTTTTGCCGGATTCATCATTTTGTAGTTGGCAGTGAATTTTGTCTTCACTTGTTCGAGATAAGTGGTTTTTCCGGCATTGTCGAGTCCGAGCAAAAGAATAAAATAGTCATCTTTTTGTGTCAAATATTCATAAAGTCCTGATATAAGAGTGAACATTTTTGAGAAAAATATTTATTCATTTTCTAAGTATGATTCATAAAAGTATGGTTGAGAAAAAAATTTGATTAAATTTCGAAAAGCAAAAATATCTTTCCAATATTTTAAAAGATTTTACGTCTCTATATTAAAATATTTCCAAACAAAACTTTTTTTACCTATTTGTTAATTTACGGAATCACCAAAACCCGTAAAAATGTGCTAAGCCAAAACGGTTAAATGAGTTCTAAAAAACGTTTTTGTTTCTTTAATAAAATTTAATTTTAAAATCATTTTTACGAACAAAAAACAATTGAAAAATTTCACCGAAATACTGCCTATTTGTCTTTTAGTTCATTTAACTAGAATTCTTTTAAAATCTTTTAAATTGTTTATGCAAAAGCTTCTGTTATTTAATAAAAACAAAAATACTAAAAATTGTAAATTTTCAAAAAATTAATTATCAGAATAAAAACATATTAAATTATAGATAATGAAACTTTTATCAAAAGCTATTCCATTTGTTATTTATAGCCACTTTTAATTTTAGAATATTCAAATCATTAGTGTAAATTTTTCTAAATTTGCTAAATTAGAAATAAAAATAGCAATTCTCAACGATTTGATCTTAATTAAAATCGTATAAGACATTTTAAGAATAAGATTTTTTGAGAATTTTTTTAAGACTCTAAAACGATTCTTTTTTTAAGTTAAAATTTAGAAAATTTTAAAGATTAAATAAAGATCTTTTTCGAAAATTCATTGAGATAATAGGATCTTTTTTTGAGATTATTTTTTGAGTTCTTAAATTTTTTCTCATTATTTAGTCTTTATATTTTTTAAGTCAGATCTTGTTTATTGCATGCGACTAGAAGTGGAATGCCAACAAGCTGTTCGTTCTGGATCATCTTGTCAAAAGCAAGTCTTTAAGTTTTTGTTCTCAACTAATTGAAAAATTTTAAGCCTCTTTGAAAATCAGCTAGTGAAATTGAGTCTATAAAAATAATTTTCGCAAATGATTATTTTTAAGAAACAAAATTTTGCGATTTTTAACAATTTTTGAAAAACTAGTTTTTGATACAAGAAAAATGTAGCAAATAAAAAATATAATCTTTTTAATTGAAACAAAATTACTTTTCAAAAAATTTTATTTATTTTTAATGTTTTTTTTTTGCTTAGGTTCAATTTTGTGTTTTTTATTAAGCTTTAAAAGACAAAATAAAATTGTTTAATAATTTTTTCAGCAAATTTAGAAATTACTTTTGAATCTAATTTTCTTTTTTTATTTCCCTTTTCTTCATCTATTTCCATTTCTTCTTGATGATCGGACATTTTCTCATAATCAGCCTCATCGCGATCTTCTTTTACCAATTCCAATAGTTCTGCTAAATGGTGTTATCAAAAAAAAAAATTACTTAAAAATCAAAATTAAAATTCACAAAATACTTGGAAACAAATCAGTCATACTATCTTCTGAAACATTACTCTCAACATCACTAGCAGCTTGTTCATCATTGTTTTTGATTTCCTGCTGCTTTGGGATGGGAATAAATTTTATTCCATTTTCCTTACAATAAATCCCTTAAAAACAAAAAATAATAGGTAAGTAAATTTAATCTTGCGCTCAATTTTTAATTATAATAAAATAATCACAGTGATTATAGGCTTTTTGGAATCGCCTTCCATTTAGATGCTTTTGGATGTGATCAGGTTGTTTGTTGACATGCTTGAGAGTAAGTTTGCAAAATAGTTGATTTCTTTTTTAAAGGAAAAGTAAAGTTAAGTTAAATTTTAGCTAAGTGATTTTGTTTTAATAGTCACAATCGTTTAGTATTTTTAGGAGGGATCAAAAATTGGGACATTTCTTTGAGTTTGAGAGAGTCGATATTTTTACTCATTATTTGCTTGTATTTGTTGCCATTTACATAAGAAAGAATACTGCTAGCATTAACAGGCATTTCATGACCAGTCCATTCGCAAACTATCTTAAAATTATTAATTTATTTTAAATAATAGGATTTAGTTTTTTTCAAAAATTACTCTAGTTTTATTATTATTATATTTAAGTGAAGTGTATTTGGCTAATAAATGTTCGATGGTCAAATCGTTCGATTGCATCTTGTTTTATTCTTTAGTACAAATAATTTTGTAACTTTTTTTACAATGACTAAAAATATATTTTTATGTTTATGATTGTTTTATTTTTTTTCATAAAGATACTTGAGAAGAAAAATTATGAGGTTATCAATAGAAACTTAACATTATCGTCCTTTTTTAAATTTTATTCTTTTGTAAGTATTTGTTGTAAAATAGGAAATTTTTTATTAATTAAAACTGAAAAATCTTTTTGGATTTGATAGTTAATTTTTTTTGAAATAAGTTATTTTTAAAAACGTGCTTATTAAGAGATTCAAGATTTATACAATATAAATTGACAAGAGTCGATTTTATTTTAATTTTAATTTCATTTCATTTTTGTTCTCTAAGCAAAAACGATTGTTTAAAAAAATTTTTATATATATGCTAAATCGCCATAAACTTGTTTTTAACAATCGAATTTGAAAAATTATTTCCAGTAAATTTTGTCTTTTAATTCAATTAAATCATGGGACTAACACAATTATGTAAACATTTTATTTTATTTTTTTTTTTAGAAAGACAAAATTTTACTTTATTTTATTTCATTTTTTTACATCAACCTCGCGGTGTTTAATGAATAAATAAATAAATAAATAAATAACAATAATAAAATAATTGAGTTCTAATCTTTTTCCTTCGTTTGATATTATTCTTCTGATTTTGAATTTCAAAATTTTTATTGTAGAACCAAATCAAGCTATTAATATTATTTTAAATATGAACAATTCTTCATCTTTAATTACTAATCACACAATAATTATAAAGCTATAAATTCAAATCAAAAAAGAAAAGAAGTAAACGATTTTCATGACAAATTTGTACAGATGTTCAAAAAAAATCATTCGACACTTCTATAAAAAAAATCTGTCTTTTGAACGTTGACCGATGAAAGTAGAAAGATGAAGAGACTTATTCAAGCTCGATGCCTTAAATTTCGAAAAATATGATTTTTTTATTATCAACTAGAATGTGCATAATCCTTAGGAGATTAGGCCCAGATCGATTCAATATACTATATACTTACTATTTTTATATATTTCAAACTATTAATAGTAATAATAATAATAATTAGCTACAGGAAAAGACCTGTGGAGTGAGAATAAGGTAGCTATCTTTCTGCGAAGAAAAAAAAATTTATGCAATCCAGTCAACCAAACTCGGTTATTTATAATTCATTCATTTTTAATGTGCAATTTATTTATTTATACTTTTTGTTTGTTCATTTCATTTTTTCTTCATCCAATATTTCAATAATTCAATAATAGTATGAAATGATTTTAAATTATTAAAAGACTAAAATTATCTGGTTAACACTAGAAGCACCAGCGAGTCTAAATGACGCTTTTTCGATTTTTGGACGGCAAAATCTAAGTCAATTTTTACTATTTGAGCAAAATTTTTTTTTAGCATAAAAATACTAATAAATTTCTAAATTAACTAAATTTAAATAGAAAAAATATTTCCTTTGTACAAAATCAAGTATATACTACTAGAAGCACAAATTAAAATTTTGAATTTATCTACAAAATCAATGGATGAGTCTTAAAATATTAATAAAAAGTATACAAATCTTTAAAGACTGACTCAAATCCTAATACTTGAACTAAGATAAGCAAACTTAAAAAATGCAAAAATGAATAAATTGCCTGAATAGGACAAGTATGGAATAAAAGTTTTTGTATCAGTAATTTTAAGCAGATGCTTTAATAATTAAAATAGAAATAAAAAATTTAGTTTTTTTTAAGAGTTTAATTTTCTAAATTAAAAAATGAATAAGTTGAAAAAAATAATTTTTCTCTTTTAAAATGTATTAACAATTTGATCGGTTAATCTCTTTCATTTTCTTCTCCTGAATCATTTACATTTACATCTATAATATGCAAAATGGCATTGAAGTCTAACTGCTTATTTGGTTGAGATCTACATTAAAATTAAAAGATTTTTAATGCTCAAAAATTTATTTATCAAGTACCAAAAACCAACAAGTGATAAAAAAAAAAAAAACAGAAAAATAACTATAGCATGATTCGCAAGTCATTAATCGAAGTTAAGCATACTAGCGAACTTATGCTTAGGAGTGAGTAGCTACAGTTTAGTCCGCAACATATAATTGAGTTTCTTGGCAACAAGGCTAATTATTTGTAAAGAAAATAATTCATCAAAAAATTCTATGCATTAGTTGACTCGTAAAATAAAAGAGATTTTTTTGTTTCGATATCTAGAAGAAATGTTAAGTTTGAAACAGAATAGAATAAATATTAGAGTTAAATTAATTAAGATATCATAAAATAAGACAAGCAGAAATGCAGCTTGTGTTCACTATTGAATTAAATTCTAAAATGCACAACAAAAAATTAACATTTTTATTTTGTTATTTTTTGTTGATTTGTTGTGTTCGTTTACGTTGAATCTATGTATAGTTGTTTAGTTGTTATTTTTTTTATAGAAAGAGAAAGAGAGAGAGAGAGAGAAAAAAGAAGAAATTGAAATAGAAAAAATACGAATTTGTTCGAAGGCTCGAAATTTTGCAAGTGAATTGTTCACTCTGTTTATATCAATAAGATTTTATATATGAACTAGTAAAGTATATGGGTGTCCGAGTCATGTGAATACGGGGTGAGTACTGGGTTTTTTTTAGAGTTTTTTTTTCTTAATAAAATTTTTGAGACTATACCACATGATGATCGTAACGAGCAAGAGTGAATTAATGAATGAATGGATGGATGGATAGATGGATAGATGGACTGAGCAACACTAAGCTGATGGTGAGCGATCAGCAGCCGCGTCGGCATCAGTGCCAGCAGATATCATTTTATTTAAATAAAAATTTTAAAAACCAAAACCATTTTTTTTATTTGTTGCTTATGTATTGCCTTATGGATTATAAGTCAAAGCTTTGTCAACACTTGATTGCAGAGTGATCAGAGCGCTCATTGTTCGCTCTTTGCGTTCATGAACATAATTAGTTGAAATATTTGCATAAATTATGTCGATTGAATATAGAGCGTGCGTGAGTGTGTCTATATGCTTTAAAATTTGATCAAAATATAAATCTAACAACAACATCAACAATAAAATAAAACTATGTCGAAAAACACTATAAATATGAAAGAACATTTTCTAACGTAAGCCTAGTTAAGTTTAGATTTTTTTCAGTTTTTCTTTCTATATTGCTTGCTCTCTCTCTCTCTCCCTGCCTCCCTCTCTTTCTCTCTCTCTTTGTTTTCTCTCGCTTTCCCTCCTTCCTCCATTTCTAATTAAGTTCGCTCTTTTCCCTCTCTCTCTCTCTCTCTCTCTTTCTTTCTTTCTTTCTTTCTCACTCACTTCTTTGCCATCTCTCCTATCCAATCAATCGACCTTTTTTCGTGTGGACCAACTCTCACGCTTAATAATATTTTTCTCGAAAATTTAGAAAACGATTGCCACACATACATACACAGATAGCTCGATCATGTTCAGTGCATACATTAAATGGCTGAAATAATTTCAAAACACTGTGAATCATAATCTCACACTCATTATAAACTAACATAAATACATACACACACGCACACACACACACACACACACACTCAGATAAACGAACACAACGACTATACACGTTGGGCCAAGTGCGTTTTATTTAACCAGACAAAGTTGATCTGTGTTGAACCCTTTTTCATCAATTTAAAAACAATAATAAAATAATTATTAATATAAATATATGTAGACTCGGCTAAGACGGATAGATAATAACTTCATTTAGAGTATAAATAAATAAAAACACAAACACATACACACACACACACACGCACAGAGACAAACAGACATAGTCAAAGAGTCAAAGAGACACATTGGAACGTGCGTTTTGCATTAATTGATAATTGATCAAAAGAATGACCAAAGTATCTTCGAATGGCGTGTCACAGCATCCGCAGCATCATCATCATCAACAGCAGCATCAGCAGCATCAGCTCGATAATCAGCGCGGCCGTCATACCAACCAGCTCAAGTACATTCAACAGAATGTGATTAAAGCGTTGTGGAAGCACAGCTTTTCGTGGCCATTTCAAAAGCCGGTCGACGCCGAGGCCTTGAACTTGCCCGACTATCATCGCATAATAACACATCCAATGGACTTGGGCACCATAAAACATCGACTCGAGACAAACTATTACACGTCTAGCAAAGAGTGCATCCAGGACATTAATCTAATGTTCAACAATTGCTATGTATATAATAAACCTGGTGAAGACGTTGTGATAATGGCGCAAACTCTCGAGAAAGTTTTCTTGCAAAAAATAGCCCAAATGCCGCCAGCCGAACAACAATTGAACACACTCTCGACCAGCTCACCAGCAACTCCTATCATCCCTAATACTACTACTTCTACCACCACTATCAATACTACTCCAACATCGACAAATGTAAATACGACTTATCCGCCAAATGCCGCTCAAGCAACTTCGACCTCTGACGCCGCTTCTTCGTCCAGCTCGGCACTCGCAATCCTTCCGTCTGTGCAGCGTACAACGTGCAATCATGAGCCGCACACACCACCGCCCGCTTCTTCCACATCCGCCAGCTCATCACAAGCCGCCCTCAACAACAACAACAACAACAGCAACAACAGCACTCATCATCATCTAGCCAACAATTTAAATCAACTAAACACAAAACCAAAGCCCAACATTAGCAACAACAACAACAGCAACAATATTAACAATAACATAAACAACAATGTGGTCTCAAACAAATCAGACAAATTAGACGACACCAGTTCCACTTCAATTCAACAAACTAAAATGACCGAAATGTTCAAAGAGAACTCGTTTCACGATGCCGCTACCACCGGTACCACTCTCAAACGAAAGACAACTCATCAATCGTCGTCGTCCATTCAATCGATTAAACACGAACAATTAGACAACACATTTGACAATGTGCACACAGCAAATACGAACGTTGTGAATGTGAATGTGAATGTGAATGATGGTGCTGGTGTTGGTACTGGCGTTGGCGTCGAATCGACGACGACCAGCACACAACTACAAACTCGGCGCGAGTCTAACCGTAAAATAAAAAAACCCAAGTACGATGTAGACGCGACAACGATCACAAATTGTTCAACAAATCAAAAACTCAAAACAGAAGGCATCACTTCTACTAACACCACCGCCACCACTCAAATTGATGCGACTAGTACACACGAAGATACCTCTATTGGCCTCGCGCACGCCTCTCCCAATAACCCAACTCCTCTAAGCCACACTTCCAACTCAACTAACATGGCTGGCTTGTGCGACAACAATAATAACAATGCTCAAAACTTGAACACTCCATTGTGCATAAACACGAACGCAAGCGGAGTGCAATCATCGTTGTCAGCTTCGTCGTCGTCGTCGTCGTCAGCGGCGGCGGCGGCGGCTGCCAATGCCTCTCAATTAAAATATTGTCATCAGCTGCTAAAAGAACTATTTTCCAAGCGTCATTTGGAATACGCTTGGCCCTTTTACAAGCCAGTGGACGTCAAAGGCCTCGGACTAGTCGACTACTATGACATAATAACACAGCCCATGGACATGAGTACGGTGCGACGAAAGCTCGAACAAAAAGAGTACGCTTTGCCGAGTGACTTTGCGAGCGATATGCGACTCATATTCAACAATTGCTATAAATACAATCCGGCCGAGTCCGATGTTGTGTACATGGCGAAACGTTTGGAAGAGGCGTTCGAAATACGCTTTGCTAAAATGCCAAAACCGTCCATTGTCCAAGCCCAAGCTCAAGCTCAATCCCATGTACACTCGTCAGCACAACATAACCACAGCAACAACAACAACAAACAACACCTGAACAAACAGCAACGACGCGACTCAAATCAATCAGCCCACTCAAAGTCAAACACCACCAGTCCTGCTCTCTCCGTCAAAAATACTACTCCCAATTCGGCGCCCTTCAATCATCACCAAACCAAACCGTCGTCACTCATGAGTCAACAACGCAACGTGCTCTCTGCTCACACCGCAACTGCCACTGCAACGCCAAAGCGAAAGCCGTCCACGTCAAGTCTTCAATCGGTTGCCAAGAAAAAGTCTCGCAACGAAATGCAAGATGCAAACAGTGCGATGGCAGACGCATTGTTGCCCACCGAGTCCGATTCGTCGAGTGCATCGTCGGACTCGGACGATTCGGACTACGAGCGCCAAATGAGACAATTGCAAGAACAACTACAACAAATAAACAATCAATTGGCCATTTTGACACAAAAAAAACAGCGAAAGAAAAAAAAGAAAAAACAATCCTCACTACAAAAACAACAACAACAACAACAACTACAACAACAACAACTACAACATCATCATCAACACCACTTGCAACAGTCTCAATACACAAATAATCAACAGAATCAACAACATCTGCAACAGCAGACAAAAACAGTGTCGACGCCCGCGCAAGCTGCTGCAAATGTGTGCATAAACAATGCAGCACCTGCGCCTGGCGCAATGCTTAACAACAGTCTAATTGCTCAACAAAAAGCTAAAGTGTCCGCTAAGCAGCCAAAGTCTCAGCATCAACAGCTCGTCACTTCGTCAAATACCAATCAACAAATATCTCCCACTAACAATAACAATAAACAGTTACTTCTTCAAACCTTTCAACAACAACAACAACAACAACAACAACAACAGCAGCAGTCGGGGTCATCGTCATCGTCAAAATCAAGAAAAAATGGTACACAAACGCAAGCAAGTGCTCAACACAATTCGGCTGCTGTGGCCGCTGCGAATGCGGCTCTAGCAACTGCTTTTTTCCAACAACAACAACAACAGCAGCAACAGCAGCAGCAGCAATTGCTTTTGCAGCATCAGGCTGCAAGTGGTGGTGGCTGCTCAACGCCACTTAGTACACCGGTAAAAAAATCATCACGACCAAACAAGACCAAACAGCAAACAGATGTTGTAGAGATGGTGGAAAATGTGAAACAACGAGTAGTAGGAGGTCGAGAAGGAGCAGGAGGGGGAGCAGGAGGAGAAGAAGAGCAGTTGATGTTGCATTTGAATCCGACGCCAATGACCTACGAAGAAAAGCGACAACTCAGTGTTGACATAAACAAATTGCCCGGTGAACGTTTGGGCAAAGTTGTTCAAATAATTCAGGCGCGTGAGCCGTCGTTGCGCGACTCAAATCCGGACGAAATCGAAATTGATTTCGAAGCACTTAAAGCGAGCACTTTGCGCGAACTCGAATTGTACGTTAGCTCAGTGCTCAACAATAGCACAGCATATGCTCAATTTATACAAGCGAACAAATTGAACAGCAACACCAGTGCTACTAGTAAGAAGCCGCGCAAGCCCTACACCAAACGCCAACAAAATCAAGCGCTACTAAATGCTCAATCAAATGCGCAACACAACGCTCAACCCAACACTCAGCCCAACACTCAAACAAATGGTCAAACAAATGCTCAACAAAACAACATCACCAACAATGACACCACCAATTTGCTCATCAACGGCCAACAAACTGACCTCAACAAAAAAGAGGAAATTGAACGAAAACTCGACCAAATTCAACGTGAATTGTCATCGTCAAACAAAAAGTCTAACAAATCTAAAAACAATGACTCTCTTAAACAAACCACTCACTCTCAGCATTCAACAAATCATCATCAACTACAACCCCTCTCACAAATCCAAACCCAAACTCAAACACAACAGCAGCAGCAGCAGCAGCAGCAGAAGCAACAGTCGCAAATAAAAAAAGATTCGAACAACTTGTCCGATTCGAGTTCGGATTCGAGCAGTTCAGACGATGATGAGGACGACGACGATGACGATTCGTCATCATCGGGCTCGTCCTCGTCATCCTCTGCTTCCGACTCGTCCGATTCCGAAATCGAATCGAACAAAAAAGACAAACAAAAAAGCCACACCATTCAAGCACAAGCACAAGTCAACCAGCCACAGTCACAAGCTCAGCTACAACGACCTGCTCTAACGTCCAAGCCGTCTTTGGCCAACAATCCCCTAATCAAACCAAACACGCCGCTTCTATTGCCACAACAAAAACTGTTGACACCAACGAACCCGTTCGCCACCACTACTAACACAAGCACCAATCAACAAATGACACGACAAAACTCGGTGGTCAAACCGGCAGCGCCTGTGACACCTACAACCACTGCTAACACTGCCTCCACCACCACCGCCAACTCAACGGCTTTGATCGCAAATGCTCAATTGAATCAGAACGATTCGTCTAGTCAAAATGCCAGCAATGTTAGTAGTAGTAGTGGAGTGAACAAAGGGGCAAAGTTTTTTCTAGGTGATGACGATGATGATGATGATGATGATGACGACGACGACCATAACAATAATGATGATGATGATGGTGATGTGGGTGAGAACGTCAATAAAAAGAAAAATGAGCACAATGATCACGAGGACGTGAGTGAACAACAACAGCCACAAAACTCAAATGTCAAGCCTTCCTCAAAACAACTAACTAAACTTGATCAAAAGTCTAGTCTAGGAGCAGATGGGCAAGGTAAAAAATTGTTAAATAGTATGGCGCCGACAAGCTCTTGGTCTCAGCTTAAAAATGCACCAGAAAACAAATCGTCAATTAGTGTAAATACGAATAATGCGGGCGATTCCTTTCTTAAGTATAAAATGCAATTGCTAGAAAAAGAACGTCGTATTAAAGAACAACGCCAAAAAGAAGCTGACTCTACCACTGAGCAAACAACAAGCGAATCGGACAACAAACCAGACATCAAACAAGATACCAAACACGATACCAAACACGATACCAAACAGGAGACCAAACAAGACAACAGTATTAAAAGTTCGCCTGCTCATTCGCCTAAACCAGCTCAGTCAACAACTGCTTCACTACCATCATCACCACCACCACCACCACCACAAGCACTAGCTCAGCTCAACCATCAGCCATCATCGTCCATCACTTCTCCACCAGCTGCTCATAATAACAACCAGAACAAAGCTGACACTACAACTAATGCTAATGGTAGTACTGGTAGCAGTAGTAGTAATAGCTGTGCGGATACGATAACGACTACGACGAATGGTGAGATAAATAAGACAAGACAAATGTCTATACAAGAAATGCGTGAAGCCGAGAAAAAGAGACGTGAAGAAGCAGCCGGAAAAATAGACATGAGCGAACAACGTCAACTATTTGAACAATTCGAACAAAATCTAATGCCGCAGAAATGATTTACCGAACACTACCGTTTTTTGTTAGACTTGGCTAATTGATTGTTTGATTGATTGGCGGATTATTGATCGCAGATAAAGATAGAAAGATTGGATTGATTGGTCAAGTCGTGCCGACGTTACACACAAAATTTGTATTTAGTTTTAGTTTTTTTTTTTTTTTTGCTTGTTTTGCTATTTTCGATAATTGTTCATGATTGTTTTTTTTTTTCGGATTTTTTTGTCTAATTTAAAAAATAAAGTTAATGGTTTACTCTTGATTCGATGTTATATATTTATTATAATAAACTCAGCAAACATTTGGTATTGTTTATTTCATTTTAAAGATTTTTTTTTTGTTCTATCACAAACACATACACTCATTTACTACTCTTTAAATTAACTCAATATGTCTCTTTGAATATGTCTACTTTTTTTGGGCAGAAAAATTACTATTTCCTTTTCCTTTCCTATTTTTCACTTTCTTCTCTTCTCTTCTGTTTTTTATTTTAACAGTGAATAAAAGTATATTTTTGTGAAAAAGTCGTTCGTTTGTGCATTAAAATATCCATTACCGATTTTATTATTATTATTATTTTTTTTTTAAATTTTTTTACATTTTAAATCCTATGAAAAAGAAATTTTGTTTGAAATCGATATCAATATGATATTATTACGTATAAATTGATTAATTTTATTTTAGATTGTTTTTTTTTTCGAAAAAAAACCATATATTAACTTAAACGAAGTACTTTTTTTTTGTATATACATTAAGTGTTAAAAAATAAAAAAATAATAAAAATTCAAAATAATTGTTCCAACTAAATAGATTTTTTTCTTAAAAATTTTCAAACAAAAAAATTTATCCTATAAATCACGTTAATTAATTTATGATTCTATCAGTTATATTTTATTTGAAAAAAAATCATTCTAAATTAAAAATATACAGAGCTGGTCAAAAGTCAAACTTTAATTTGAACTTAAAATTTTTTTTTTTTTTACAAAATAAAATAAATTGATTGTTATTGTTGTCCATCAAATTAAAAAAATTGTGATTTTTTTGGCAAATTGAAGTTCATGATCAAATGTAAATTTCAAATCAAAATTTTTAGTTTTTGAGTTTAATAAAAAGGCTTTATTAATCAATTTTTTTATAATAAATGACTAAACATCTTTAAACATTATTTGTTTAATTTATTTAACTAAAAAATAATTCATATAAATTTTTAACTTAGGTGAATATTAAATAATGATCAATATTTTGAAATTTTTAAAGACACAAGTTAGGTTTGTTTCGCAGATTTATTCAAAATTTTTATTATTAATATATTCTCAATATTATTCAATATTATCTTCGTTTGTAATATTACCAATATTATCTATTTTGACAGATAAACAAAAAATTGACTTTCTGTAATTGAACTAACAACGCCGTTTCATGAAATCATATATACCCAGTCAAAAAATTTTTAAAAAATTTTAAAAGGTTCTTAAAACCTAGTTAATAAACGTTAATAAACGTTAAAACGTTATTAAACTGAAAAATTTTAGTTGTCTCATAACATCTGAGCAGATCGGCTCGGACTTTGCTTGCATTTGACATTTAAATTCAAATCCAGGTCCGGGCAGGGAACAACAGAACCACGGGTAACTTTGGTTTTCGACCATGGATGAATTCGAACCGGGTTAAGCCCGTCGTATGGTGCACCGTGGTGTTATATGCAAACGCTAACTGAGGTAGGTATTTGTCCCAATCATTTTGTGAATCGGCTACATAACACGCCAAACATTTGTTCCAACGTGCGGTTGAATCTTTTGGTTTCCTCATCATATTGCGGATGGTACGCGGATGTCCGGAGTCTTTGGATATCTAGTAACTCATAAAGATGATTCATCAGTTCCGATTGGAAATTGGTTCCTCTGTCCGACAGCGCAGTATCCGGTACACTTTTATCTATCTCAAGGTGCACACTGAACGGATCGTTATGAACTTTCTTTAGGACTTCTGTTCGATCTTTTTTTTATAATAATAATAAAAAACCACCCGAGTTTTGAGATCCCTCTTGAACTTCCTAGCTCATATTTTAATGTAGTAAAGTCATAACTGCAGGCAGAGCACGCTAAAAATTAACCACTTTATTAACAACTTATTTTTTGTAATAATTTTAGATTCCATTAAAATAAACTTTAAAAAAATTTAATTGTTTTATTTATTTCTTGGCTTAAATTCCTAAAGTCCGAACCGAGACTTTACATTTTTTAAAAAATTTCTTTTAATGTAATTAGCTATATTGTAACCGATCTGGTGGCCTCCTAGATCCTTTAGGACCCCCGGTTTCCTCTGATTTACCCTCGTTTCACCCGTTTTGAGCAACCTCAACTTGCCTTCGGAAATAGTAATTCGGTTCAAACACGGAGGTATCCGTATCCGATTCGGGAAGGTTTTCTGGCTGATTGATGTCTTCATTCAGATCTAGAAAATTTGGATCCATCCAGTAACTATCATGGTAAATTTCAGCGCTGCTCTGTATCTCGTTTGTTTCGGGAACTTGACTTTCCGCGCCTGGCGACCAATCGACTGGGGCGTCACCTGGACTGGTCACAGATTCTTCGATGATTGATTTATGAATAAAATTTGAATATAATTGATTTGATCTAAACCGAATTTTTAAGAACAAATTAATTTTTGAAGCGCTCAATGATATTGACAAGGAAAATTCTGATTTTATGTTTTATGATGAATTGAATGATCAAGATCATGAATATCTCATTAGTAAATACAAATCTTTAATCAACGTAATTTTTTCTTCAATTTTTTTATACCGAATTAAAAATTATTTTTTTCAAATTTAGATTTTTTTTTCTCAAAAAAGAATTTTAAATAAAACAGAAGCAAATTTTACGGAAAAAAGAAAGAATATGAAACTCAAATAGAAAAACTTACGTTTCAGAATAAAGATTATGTGACTCAATTTCATGAAATTCAGCGAAAAAATTGGACTCTTCAAAATGAGTTAAAAACAGTATTAATCATTTTTCTTTTAATTTTCATTAATTTAAAATTTTTAAATAAAAGGCAATCGAGTACAGAGACATGGCCTTAAAGCATAGTGAGAAAATGGAAGAAAAACTAGAGTCTTTTGAATTCGCTTTGAATGATGAATACAAGAAATCGATGAAGGAATTTTATAGTGAGCTAAACATGTGCATAGACACTTTGGTAAAATTAGTCAATTATAGTCATGACGTATTTAACAACAAAAGCAAGTCAATAATGGACGTATCAGCTCTTAACACACCGACAATATGTAATAACATTTTAAAAGTTTTAAAAAATTTTATTATGATTATTTATTTAAGTTGATGAAAAAAAATGGGATCCAAATTTATTATTTAAGAAAGAATATTGGTCGAGCGAAACTAAAAAGCTTCGAGATTTAAAACGAAACTATATAGATCTAAAAATAAAGTGTCATTTAATTGCACTAACAGGTTAGTGTCTATCATTTTAAGGCATGATTTTTTAAATTTTAAAATTTATATTCTCTTTAAGATATAGACTGAACAAGAAGCTCTTTTTGATGAATATAATTAAAATTTTTAAAAACTTAGACTAAATTTGCCAAGTCAAGATTTTTTTTGCTTTTTGAAGTGTATTTATTTTTCACTTGATTTTTATGATATTTTTAGGAAAATGGCTCTTTTACAACGAAAAAAAAAACGACACATTGCATAATATTTTAATTTTATACAAAAGAATGTAAAATAAATAAAATGAACTCAAAATATTGTATATTTTTTACATGGAAATGAAGTATCTTTAATAAAAAAATTTCACTTTTTTTAGAAATTAAATTTTTTTGTTTTTATTGAAAAATTTCAACTTATTCAATTTGAGTGTTGAGCTTTGTTCACTGAAAAATAAGTGCGCAGTTATCTTTGTTCTCTTCAGTTAATTCATTAATTTAAATTATGAGCTTTCAATGTTGTATTCATCTTGTTAGAAAACCAGAATTTAAATTATATCTTTAGTTTTTAAACGAGTGGGACCAAATTAAAAAAAGTTCAAATAAATTATTACTAATTTTAAAAATGCCGCGAATTCGGAAAGAACAAGCTTTTTATAATTATCCGCAAGCAGTTTTATCTTTTTTTATCTGAAGCTCAAATTTTTATTCATGATAGAGTAATCTTTTTTTTCAGATCAAATTACTCTGGGTTAAACCTTTCATTGAAAAAAGATTCCTCGAGTCGAAACTCACCAAAATTCTTAATTCGAAAATAATTATTTTACTTTGTTTAAAATTCAATTCTATAGACACTTAATTTTATTTATAAAAAATAAAATTTAAATTTTTAATCAAAATTTTTTAGTCAACTGCATTTTTTTAAAGTATTTTTCAAGTCTTTAAGCAATTAAAGAAATAATTAGTCTCATGACCGATTTTATAAGGTTTAATTTTGTATTGACTGAAAATTGCGTACATTAGTCGAGTACTTGGCTTAAAAAGCTCAAGCGATCTTAAGCGATTAGTTTTCTGCTTAAATAGGAACATATTTAGCTCAGACTGGGTCTTATTCGAGCACAAATCTTGATCAAATGCTCCCAAGCATAAAAATTTTCTCCAGGCTTTTTGGATGAGCTAAACTTTTTTTATCAACAGAAGTTTTTTTGTTGAAATGTTTGCAGCTTCGCTTGATTGATATTTTGAAATTAAAATTTGTTTAAAAAATATGCATAAAACAAGAGAAAAATTACCTGAGTTAAAAATTGGCACAATCGGCAACCAATTTGTTAAATATCAACCAAAGGATTCAAGCAAAGCAAAGCAAAATCTAAGCGTCAATTAGTTAGATAACAGTTTCAGGATTAACTTAAATCTCACCAATTTTAGTTAAGAATTCATTAGATCTTATAATTGGCTTTAAATTTCGAACTCACTTTTTTCGTCTATAAGTAATCTGTAGATTATGTTTGTTCGAATGAAGTTTTAGAAAAAATTAATTTTAGATAAAAACTGTAAGAAGAAATTCAATTAGTGTTTGGCGCATGAATTTTGGTCAAGTCTAGGTCATCATTTATTTATTTTTTTTAAACAAAATTTAACTTTTTTATTTTTTAAATAGAGTTTTTTTTTTCTATAATAAGTGAAAGGAAAATTTATAGCACCATTCTGTAAAAACAAAATATTTATTTTAGTTTGTATATTTTGTTTTTATTAAATAATTTGAAGCAAACAAACAAGCGAGTATAGATCAAGCGCTCTACTCATATCCACGTAAAGTACAAGCACAAGCAGCTAGTAAAATCTAATTCCGGAACAAATAAAGAAAAATCTAATCTAATTTCTGACTTTTTTAAAGCTCAAACTAATTGTTATAAAAAAAAACTTCAAATTTAAATAAATAAAAAATAATGGAGAAAATTATTTTCATTTTTTTAACACTAGAAGCACCAAAACGAGTCAAAATGACTTGTTTTGATAGAATCTAATGGATAAAAATGGATAATAATTTATTATTTGGATAAATCTATTCAATACTTAATTTTAATTGAGTAAAAATAAAAATTTGGCTATAAAAAAGTATCTTGAAAAAAATTTATCTTCTACTGAATTCATCCTTTTTGAACAAATTTTTCGTCTTTCATGTAAAATACGCAAACTTTAATTTTGCATTTTTTAAATTTGCTTATCTTCGTTCAAGTATTAGGATTTAAGTCAGTTTTTGAAGATTTGTATACTTTTTATAAATATTTTATGACTCATCTATTGATTTTGTAGATAAATCCTAAATTTAATTAAATAACGAGTCAAAATGACTCTTTTTTATGCTTCTAGTAGTATATACTTGATTTTGTACAAAGGAAATATTTTTTTATTTGAATTTAGTTAATTTAAAAAGTTATTCTTGTTTTTATGCTGAACAAAAAAAATGTGCTCAAATAGCAAAAAATTGACTTAGATTTTAGCGGCCAAAAATCGAAAAAGAGTCTTTTTGACTCGTTGGTGCTTCTAGTGTTAATGTACAAAATTTTATATGTTTAAAAATTTATAAAAAATTTACAATTTTTTTTATTAAAAAAAACACTTTTTTTATTAATTTAGTTTATAAATTTAAAAATTGTCATGTGATTCTTTATTTACAGGCACAGCCTGGTCTGATTTTTTGTCAACACCAATTACAATTATCTCAGCAAAGTAATCTTCTTACTCCTCTTGCTTGATCCGATTGTATTCTTCGATTTCGTACAAAAACTTGGGCTCGGTAATACCGAACCACCACGCTAGCCTTTTGCCGATAGTGTCGCACACTTCGACGCTTTTGTTGGCACTTTTTTGCGCCAAGTAACCCATCCACGGCAACCAAGTCAAATTTTTCTTTTTGTCTAAAATTAAGACCATTTTTTAAGCTATTAAAAAAAAAATCTCACTGTTTCCAGGTCCATTTTGAGGCGCGCCTCGGCCTACTGGCGCCTTTTTTCCTCTTTGGCGCGCTCTTTCTCTTCTTCGTCCTCACTGCACTCTTACACAATGCCATCGCCGCAGTGAACTATGCGGAAATTGCGCGGCCTCCGTGTCAAATCTGTGCGCGATGTCGCAACCATGTCAATCTGAAAGTTCTGGTTGGCTAAGTGGCCATCGCCACCCTGAGTAAAATTGAAAAAAGTGTTCATCTATACAGAAATTGAACTAATTTAGCATTCTTATTTAAAGAGTGAGTAATTTAAACTAGACACAAATTAGTCAAGTGTTATTTTAAAAAACAAAATGTTCATAGAAATTGTGGATGTTAGGTGTAAATTTAACTAAACTCCGAGAACAACTTTTTGTTAAGACGCACAGACTTCGAGCGGATTAGAAAAAACGCTAGAGAGAAGTTTGCTGGGTAAAAATGACTCGAATAAGTCTTAAAGTTTAGCTTTTTTAAATTATTTAAGTTGGGAGCCAAATAGTGACAAATAATTAGTTGAAATGCTCCTTGTTTTTGATTAATATTAAAAAAATAAAAAAAATTTTTTTTTGCTGTTAAAGAAATGAATTTTAAAACAATTCATAAAAAATTAAAATTAACAAAAAAAATAATGTTATTTTATTTAGTTAAAATTATCGGAAGTGACCTGTCGGGAAAATTTGACTACAAAAAATGATATAAATCATTTTTGTCTTCAATACAAAAAAAAGTGCTATGAAACATTACAGTATTATTTATGATTAACACTTTATTTATTCAAAATAAAAAAAAAATAAATAAAATAATCAAAAACAATTTTCTTTTTTTTTTCTTTTTTTTATTCTTTTTTTTTTTTTTTAGTTATTGATTTGTACTCAATTACTCACATTACATTTTACAATTAACTCACTCAAAAGACGCCAAAGCTCTTAACGTAAAATCAAACGTCTAAATCTGTTAAATTTATGATTTTTTACTTTTATAAATTTACGTAAATTCACTTTATTTTTCGTAAATTTTAACGATAAAAAGAATATATTAAGAGCCAAATAGAGACAAATAATTAGCTGAAATGCTCTCTTTTTTTATTAATAAAAAAAAAATTTTTTTCTTAGGAAAGTGATTATGAAATATGAATATGAAAATATTTTCTATTATTTTTTTATTTATTTAATAATTAGATAATATTGTTGAGAGAAATAAAGTGAGTTAACAAAATGATCAAAATATAAAAAATATTTGTTAAATTGGAAAGATGTCGGCTTGATTTTTTGAATATATTTTTTTATAATTTTTAGCTGATGAAAATTCTGTATGCTATTTTTTAAAGAAATCAAGTATATATAAGCATGTTTTGTTGCTAATCTATCTGTACCACTTCGGTGGTACATATACTAAAATTGGAACGATACAGAGAAGATTAGCATGGCCCCTGCGCAAGGATGACACGCAAAATCGTGAAGCGTTCCATATTTTTTTTTTGGCAAATTATCTTTTTTTATTTCAACTTTAATTTTACGAAAATTCATGGAAATATCGTAAAATCCGAAAAAATTAATTTTTTTTTGAACAATCGTAATTTCACTCTTTTTCAATTTAATTGTAGTAATAATAAAAATTTACCAAAATTTTTTGTATTCAAATTCAAAATCAATTTGGCAACGTGTGGCTAGCTCAACAACAAGAGTCGATGATTTGAAATTAATAAAATTATCTTTGGTTTTTTTTTTAATTTTTTTATTTATGCAGCAATAAACCTATTTTCAACATTTAATGTAAAATACATATTACCTAGTCCATTCCTGTTTACATAATAATGTTGATTATAAAACCGGTGTCTCTCATCATATTTTCTCATTAGCCAATCAAAATCATCATATTTTGGCTCAATTTGTTCACCCGAATCCATAAACATTTCATTTAGAATAGAATCACATTCTAATTTGATATGTTCAACTATATCAAAGTTGTACAAATACGAAAGGTGGTCGCTCTCATTCCAATTGTCACCTATCCAATCCATTATTAAGTTTTTTTCATCCATCTCAAATTCCAAAATCCACAATACATTTGAATCTGAAATTGTCAATGTTTTTGTTGTTGGTAATAATTCTGTAATTTGATAAAAAATAGGTTCGCCACTACTATTACTAGAAAAAAAAAAATCCAGGTATTATGTTTGTCGTGTCCGTCCGTCCGTGGACACATCTAACCCTAGTTTTTAGATATTAACCCTAGTTTTAAAAATGACAAAAAATACGTCGAACCATAGCATTGAATAGTAATACATATAAGGCGCGAAAAATCTAGGCAATCTAATTTTTTAAAAATTAAACTTTAAATCGATCAATCACAAAAACAAAAATATTATTCAAAAGATTAAAGTAATAAAAAATTTATTGACAACAAAAGTATGAACTAAAAAAGAAAAAAAAAGAGAATTAAAATGTGATCTCGGTGAAAATAGCCTGATGATCACTGAACCATGTTGAATATTGCTAAGGGTTGCCTAGATTTTTCGCTGATATATGAATATCAAAAAAAAAAAAATCTAGGTATTATGTTTGTCGTGTCCGTCCGTCCGTCGGTTGACAGGCCAAAATGGACGAATGGAACAAGCTAAATTTGTCTCCATCACACTGTGGGTGATAGGCTGAGGTTCGTTAGCGATGAATATCTAATTTTTCAAAAAATAAGGACATGACTTCGGACTGGAAGTTGGTTCCTTGGTCTGACAGAGCAGCTTCGGGGACGCTATGGCGGCAAATAAACAGAAAAAGGCATTCGGCCACCTCTTCAGCTGTTTGTGTTATTAATGCAAATAACTCTACCCATTTAGTAAAATGGCAGATTATTACTAAAATATAAATAAACTTACCATCTGAGTGTGGTAATAGGCCTAAAATATCCCAGGTAATGATTTGGAAAGGGTGGCTTGCAACAATGGGGGTAATTGGCTGTTTTGTATAAGCCTTTGGTGCTTTGGCTGATGCGCAGATTTCGCATTTGTTGATAAACTCAGCAAGCTCCTTTCGATAATTGGGCCAGTAAAAACGCTGCTTTAACTTTTCAAACGTTCGATCAAATCCTAGATGCCCACTCATTGGGTCACTATGTAATTTTATCAGGACTTTGGGGCGGTCGTCAGTTGGCACAACGTACTGGAAATGAACACCACATTCGGATTTGTCGTAACAGCGATACACGTTTTTACCAAAAATTCTGAAATCTCGAAAATTGCACCAATAAATGTACAGATCCGGACCGTCTTTACTGCACTTTACCGGCTTTTCACCGCTTGTCAACCACTTAAACAGGGTCCCTACACTTTCATCTTCTAATTGTGCCTCGTTTACCTCCATCTCCTGCAACACAACATGATTAATTACCAGACCAGGATCAAACTCCTCCTCTCCCTCTTAAATTTCGATGATTCCTTCATCTTCTTCACCTGGCTTTAGTAACCATCGAGAGAGTGCATCCGCATTACCATTTCTAGGACCTTCGCGATATTCGAGATCAAAATCATACTCTCTTAAAATACAATACCATCTAGCTAGCCTCGGGGAAGGATCAGGATATTTTTTCAGCCAAATAAGTGGCTTGTGATCAGTCACTGCTACAAATTTTTTCGCAATCAGAAAACGTTTCAGGTTAAGTACAGCCAAAACAAACGCTAGCAGTTCTCTTTCAGCGGTTGAGACATTAACATTTAAATGTTAGTGTTGAATTAAAAACAATTCTAAATTTTACAAAAATTAACATAAACATTAGTTCGATTTCAAATTTTTTATTTCAAAATTTTGTACAAGAAATTCAAAATTAAATAAAAATTAAATTTTAAATCTAGATAAATGACTTGAATGCAGAAGTAAAATCGCTAAACAAGCAGCTTGACAGGCAGCATGTACACCTGCTCAACTAAAGATTCTTTAAATTTTGCTCAAGTTTTGTCGATCTTTTTTGTTAGTTTGAAGCAAGATAGAATGCAAATAAACTAAAAGCTGTTAAATAGTTTGTAAGATTTATTTAGTGGTTAAGTGGTTAAATAAAAATAAAAATTAGTTTAAAAAGAATTTACAATTAATATTTTTTTGCTGCTTAGAAATTAATGATGTGGAATTGGCTGAGGGAGGTCCCTGGGTAGCTGGGACAAGGATCCCATTTGGACAATAGGCATGATCATGCCAACATCGACACACTTCTTCAGTTGGCAATGTCGGCAATTTTTGCGCGTGTCGCGGTTTATTATGCAATTTTTGTCTTTCTTGCATGAGAAGGACTTAAAAGCACTTCGCTTAAAAAAGCATTTGCATCCTTCGCATGTAAGGACGCCATAGTGATAGCCTGATGAACGGTCGCCACAAACAAAGCAAGAAACCACTTGAGCAGATTTTGGAACTGGGCTCTGAGTTTCTTGCTGCTGGACCGATAATAGATCAACAAATGATAAATCTTCCTGGAGAAGCTGGAAGATCTCCCTGGATGGAGGATCTTCCTCTTCCTTCCTCTTTCTTCCTCTTTCAACTTCCTCTACTATCATGCAATCCATGTCACAGTGCATCGACTCGTCCTCATTTTTGGTCGATTCGTCGACCAGTCTGAGCTCAAATTCCCCGTGAGCCATTGTTGACTTTTCTGAGTCGCTGTCGAATTCAACGTTCTCCATATTTTCTTGGTCGTCGCGCTTCTCTTCTTCCTCGGGGTCAAACACTTTGTCGCTGTTGAGTTCTCGAGTGATCCGCGTCGATTTAAATTTGACCGATTTGAACACGCTCGGACGGATGCGCTTGATGTGATTGGGGAGAGGCGTGAAGGCCTTTCGCTTTTTAAAGTTAAATTCAATGAACTCGTGACTTGGCGCTTCAGACGACACAATGTTTGCCAATCTAGATGCACTGTGTGTGTGTAGACTAGAAATCGCTGAAGATTCATCAGACTTTAACAATTGGATATCTTTTTCCAATGTTTCGATTTGGCGCTCTTTCTCATCTTACTTAAAATTGAATTATTTAATAAAACTTTTGTATAAAATAAAAAAAAATTTGGGTTAGGGTTGCCTAGATTTTCGTAGATTTAGGTATTACGATGGTCGTGTCTGTCGTCTGTCTGTCGTCTGTCTGTCTGTCCAGATTTTTCAAAGTCCGTCTATTCGTCTGAAACTTTGTAGACTAACTAATTAGACCCTGTAGAGTTCAAAAAAAGCCGTTAGAAGTTTGTAGGTCGACATTTCCAAATAACCCTAGCTGCTAACCCTAGTTAGAAATTTTTTTTTTAAACAAAAATAACCTATTTTACCGATTAATTAGACCATGACGAGTTCGAAAAAAGTGTTAAAAATTCAGTTGATCGACTTTTTTCAATTGATCTAGAGGCTAGCCCTTGTTCGTAAAATTTTTCATGGTCCAATGAAACTCTTAGAACTAACTAATTTGACACTGGAGATTTCAAAAAAATTTGTTAAAAGTCTGCTTATCGAATTTTTAAAAGCACCCAATATTACCCAAAAAAAACATTTCAAAAATGTCCCTCTTTTTTAATAACTAGAAAATCTAGGCCCTAATTTCGAAAGAAATTTTTTATGAAAAAACATTTATTTTTGTTAAAACTTTATTGAAAATTAAAAAAATAATAAAAATAGTAAGATTCAATTAAAATTAAAAGCTAATTGTAGAAACAATAGCTGAATGATCGCTGAACCATGTATCCAGAACCTTTGCTTTTAGTTGAACTTGTTGATAATCACTATTAATGGGCGAAAGTCTTACAAAAGCCCAGTCCAATTGTGAACCCTTTTTAAAAGTAGCTCTATTCTTGAACAATGGTTGCAAATCCATATGAATCAATTTATCCAATTTTGACTTTTCTTTTTCTCTGTTAAAGTCGACATTAAAATCTCCCATTATCAAAAGAGTACTTGTCGACAGAACATTTGCATACATATTCAAAAAATCTTTGAGTCTTTTCAAAAAGTCACCAAAAGCCAAACTAGGATGCTTGTACAACGATAGAATGTAAATTGATTTTCTACTATTAGGAATACTACTTTTCAAGTGAAATAGTGACAACTCAACCAAGTCTTTGTCATCTAAATATGTGTGATTTGCTTGCATGTCACAATTATCTGCTACAAATTTGAAATTGTCTCTCAATCGTTTGTTAACAAAACAAAGCTGACCAGTCGATGTCTGACGCGAAATTGGCGCCGAAAAATGAACCAGTTCAAATTGATCAAACAAGTGTTCCGCTTGATACTTGTATTGTATCATATTGTGTCCTTCTACCAAAAAAATCACATCCATTGACAAGTATGAGAAATCTTTTCTCAAAATATCTCTCTTGGGATTGAAATGTTGTATATTTTGAAACAAACAAAAGAACTTGTCCTCACTTTGACGACTTGGCTTATGAACTCTATTTGTCTCAATCAAATCCAAAGACTCATAAGAATTTTTAAGCAACGACTCTTCTCTCAAACGTTTCATTTCTTTTCTCACATCATCAGTTCTCTCGCGCTTTTCTATTTCATCTTGTTTTTGTTTTTGAGTCATTTTTCTTATGTTATCAGAAACAATTGACTTGGAACCAAACAAATACAAACCATTTAAATTTGTTGCTCTACTCAAAGCAACATAGAGCAATGATCTTTTCAAAGATCCACCAATATTGACACATACACACAAGTAAGTTTGTCCTTGTGACTTGTGTATTGTCATCGATTCACATTCAACCATTGGAAATTGAAGTCGATCAATGTGATACTGCTTACCCTTGGCATGTTCAATTGTTTGTTGTTCCCATTTGAACATTGTCCAATGTTGATTGTCCTTATCAATCTGATCCCTTCGCCTGTACTTGACACTTGAATCTTCTTCACGAGTCAACCTACCAATGCTTCCTTCGATGTCATTGACTTTTTCATCAAATTCCAAATAGACTCGTTTTACTTTTGGCCTTTCTCTTAGTCTATCATCCGATTCAAGTATTATTTTCTTCAAAAATCCCACAGCACCATTAACAAGACCGTCTTCTGTACGTAAATTGTTTGTAATCATGTACTTGCATCCAAGTTTAAATTGAATTGTAAGTGGCAGTCCCATTGTTTTGTTGACATCCGACCGTTTGGAACAATTGGCAGCCAAATTAATTGCAGCATTTGAATCTTTTGCCGATCCAACAGCTACATTTATTGACTTGCACTCACATACTTCACCTGGCATTTCCAATATCTTTTGCTTATTGAACTTTTCAACATCCGAATTTGTATGATTTAAAATGGTTGCATCGGCCGGAAACTTTGACGTATCATTTTCTATTATTCTTGAATCGAACATTTTAATTTGCTCATCACTCAGTCCCAATGTTCCATAGTTACCAAGAGAGTTAAGTGCTTGTGCAAAAAAAGCATCATCCTTTTGTCGCATTATTTCTGTCAATTCAAATAGTTTAAAATTGTTCCACAAAAAATTGGTACACAAAAGAGAATAATTTGGACCCATTGCTTTTGTTGTTCTCGGAACTTGAAACACCCACGTATCCATTACAGGACTCAATTGATTCATGTCACCCACAACAATCACATTCAATCCACCAAATGGCTCTGTTGAAGCTGTTATTTGAACTAGTCTTTCATTTAACTTTCTAAACAATTCAGCTCCTACCATTGATATTTCATCGATGATCAACAATTTAACATGTTTAAATTTCTTACGACATTTGTTCAACATTTCGGAACCCAATGGAGCCATTTTATTTGAATGAACAGGCAAATGAAGCAAAGAATGTATTGTCGACCCTTTGATGTTAAAGGCAGCTTTGCCAGTAAATGCAGACAATATAGCACATGGACCCTTGTCTGTTTCAGAATCATTTAACAAACGAATTAATGTTTGATAAATTGCTTTTATCAGATGGGATTTACCAGTTCCAGCTCCCCCACTAATAAAATGATAAAATTTTTTACCTTGTTTTATCAGTCGCGTGAAATTAGCAATATATATGTGCTGTGCCAAATTCAACGATATCATTGTTCCAGCATATTTTTCTTTTGACAATTCTTTCGGTAAATTTAAACAATCAAACTTGTCCGATTGATCATTTGCTGCTCTTTGAAGAACATTTACTTCGTCGAACAATGCTGCTTGATAACCAAAGTTTTCCTCAGATTCTTCATCATTCATATCTCTTATGCTGCCATCATGCATAAAATTTCTAGCTAAATTGTCACTTGCATCGTCCAATTGTTGAACTTCATTTTCCATTAATTGTTCATAAAATTCATTTATTTCTTTTTCAATTTCTTCTTGTGCTTTGTCAAAATTCTCACTTACAATCGACTCAAACTTGGCTCTATTAACAACAATTTCATGCCTGTTTGCTTCTAACACCCTCAAAAAATTAGCTACCTCAACTTCCTTTTTTTCATCAAACCATGGCATATACAACATTATCAGCACACGCATATAATTTTGTTCATCTTTAAATTTATTGTATCGTTTATAGCGGAGAACTTTACTCTTTATCCGAAGAACAACATATCCATCACCATCTTTTAGCTTGATATAATCAGACTTGTTTCTACCTTTCATTTGAGGAGTACATTGATTTGTTGTTTGATCATTTAATTGCGATTGAGTTTGTGTAATTTTTACTACATCATCGTCGCTTGAATTTGATTGACTTGACTGAGTTAAATCATTTTTTTCTAAATCAAAGTTAACTTCATTACAATCATCGTCAATTTCATCTTCGTCTTCAGGAAATCTTTCAACTTTATTCTTATTGAACAATTGTTTGAATTTTTCATTTGAAACATAATCATAGTAGCAGGCAAACTCGGCCAGGCAAACCGTCTTCATTGTCTGTGGACGTTTAGTGTAATGAAAAAGTAAACCATTCTTGTAAACATTGGTCGAGTCTGCACTAAGCAATTTTAGCCAACGATTTTCTTTCAACAGTACACTTCTTTGTTCTGATAGATACGTGTTAACAAAAACGCTTTCTCTCGACAGTCTAGAAACTGGCATACTAAGCAGTGTGTACACACATTCTTGGGCAGATATTTCAAGACAATTGTTAAATTTGTTTGCTACCTTAACTAGTCGTTTACGAATACCTAAATCTCCTTTGGCCACATCTTCGACAGCCTTTTTCAACAGTTTACTCATTTTCGCATTTGATTTTAGCATATAAGATGAAACATATGCAGCTGCACCATATGGATCTGTGATAAACTGTATGTCCATATTTGCTCGATGTCTTACATATAATTCCTTGTTGTAAGGATTGATCATCAGCTCTTTTGAATTGCGTTTTAGAAATACACCAATTCTAGTAATTGAAGAGGCCAGGGCATCTTTGTAGTCATCATAGCTAATATTTAATTTTGTTAAAATAACAGCCAGTGTTGTTTCCTCTTTTTTATTTCTAAAAAGACTATCAGCTTCCTCTAATTTCTTGCGAATTTTCATATAATTTTGAAATTTTCTTTCATAACCATCACTTTTAGCATCGATTGGCTTCAAAATAATCGTTTCATCAAGGATCGGCATTGGATATCCATATTTGCAATAAATGTAACCAAATTCTTTGTTTTCCATTTTACAATTGCCTCTATGTGTATGTATTTGATATTTAATTGGTACTTCTACTGGTAAACGTTGATCTTTATCAGATTGTGTCGATGCTTCCACTTCTTCTATCCCTAAATCATTGTTCAAAGGTCTTTCAACTGTTACATATTTGTCGATGAATTGGACACATTCTTTTACATCTGCATCAAATTTATTTTTGTCTTCATTCTCATCTAATTTTGGTGCATATTTATTCCACATTAACATGTGAATGTGAGGACTTCCTTGTGTCTGAAATTCTACTCGCCTAAAAAAAATTTTCAACTGGATGTTCATAAAAAGGCCCTGATCTGTGAAACAGTAATCTAAATAATTCTCCTAGTCGATTTTCAAAGTAACGAGCAACTGTTACAGGATCTTTACTTACTAGTTCAATTCGTTTATCTCTTGTTAGTTTTTTAGCATCATCCATTGTAATATCCTGATTTTCATTCGACTTTACTAGTACCACTATCAATTCAAGCCAGTCAATTTCGGCCGGACTAAACGTAATAAAAAAAGACGGACAACCCAATTGTCTAATCATAGCGTTTAATTCCATTTTTTTCCATTCCCAATACTGTGGACTTGATCGTATTGAACGCAAAAACATTTGAGCCTCATTTTTTATAACTAGTTCATTTATGAAATTCTCATCCAAAGCTTGTCCTGCAGTAATTGATTGTTCTTGTCTTTTTTTCTTTATACTAATATCTATTGATGCACTGAGTTTTTTGGCAACTAATTTTTTATACGAAAAAAATAATTTACTTATATTTTGAGCACATCTACGATCGAATCGTCTAAATTCTGACTTGCATCTTGCACCATACGTAATTCCTTTTTCTAATTGATATTTTTGTCCTCCATAAATTTTCAAAAAAGTTAATTCTTCAGCATCTTTATCTGTGAGCAATGATTTGGGACGTAAACCTTCTGCTGGAGCTATTTTCATAGCATTTTCATTTTGCTTAAAAAAAAAATTTCTAACTAGGGTTAGCAGCTAGGGTTATTTGGAAATGTCGACCTACAAACTTCTAACGGCTTTTTTTGAACTCTACAGGGTCTAATTAGTTAGTCTACAAAGTTTCAGACGAATAGACGGACTTTGAAAAATCTGGACAGACAGACAGACGACAGACAGACAGACAGACACGACCATCGTAATACCTAGATTTTGTTAGATAAATCTACGAAAATCTAGGCAACCCTAACCCAAATTTTTTTTTATTTTATACAAAAGTTTTATTAAATAATTCAATTTTAAGTAAGATGAGAAAGAGCGCCAAATCGAAACATTGGAAAAAGATATCCAATTGTTAAAGTCTGATGAATCTTCAGCGATTTCTAGTCTACACACACACAGTGCATCTAGATTGGCAAACATTGTGTCGTCTGAAGCGCCCAGTCACGAGTTCATTGAATTTAACTTTAAAAAGCGAAAGGCCTTCACGCCTCTCCCCAATCACATCAAGCGCATCCGTCCGAGCGTGTTCGAAATCGGTCGAATTTAAATCGACGCGGATCACTCGAGAACTCAACAGCGACAAAGTGTTTGACCCCGAGGAAGAAGAGAAGCGCGACGACCAAGAAAATATGGAGAACGTTGAATTCGACAGCGACTCAGAAAAGTCAACAATGGCTCACGGGGAATTTGAGCTCAGACTGGTCGACGAATCGACCAAAAATGAGGACGAGTCGATGCACTGTGACATGGATTGCATGATGTCGACAGTAGAGGAAGTAGAAAGAGAAAGAGAGAGGATGGAAGATCCTCCATCCAGGGAGATCTTCCATTTTCTCAAGGAAGAAGAAATAAATGATTTATCATTTATTGATCTATCATCAATCCAGCAGCAAGAAATCCAAAGCCCAGAACCCCAATCTGTTCAAGCAAATTCTTGCTTTGTTTGTGGCGACCGTTCAAGAGGCTATCACAATGGCGTTTCTACATGCGAAGGATGAAAATGCTTTTTTAAGCGAAGTGCTTTTAAGTCCTTCTCATGCAAGAAAGACAAAAATTGCATAATAAACCGCGACACGCGCAAAAATTGCCGACATTGCCAACTGAAGAAGTGTGTCGATGTTGGCATGATCATGCCTATTGTCCAAATGGGATCCTTGTCCCAGCTACCCAGGGACCTCCCTCAGCCGATTCCACATCATTAATTTCTAAGCAGCAAAAAAATATTAATTGTAAATTCTTTTTAAACTAATTTTTATTTTTATTTAACCACTTAACCACTAAATAAATCTTACAAACTATTTAACAGCTTTTTGTTTATTTGCATTCTATCTTGCTTCAAACTAACAAAAAAGATCGACAAAACTTGAGCAAAATTTAAAGAATGTTTAGTTGAGCAGGTGTACATGCTGCCTGTCAAGCTGCTTGTTTAGCGATTTTACTTCTGCATTCAAGTCATTTATCTAGATTTAAAATTTAATTTTTATTTAATTTTGAATTTCTTGTACAAAATTTTGAAATAAAAAATTTGAAATCGAACTAATGTTTATGTTAATTTTTGTAAAATTTAGAATTGTTTTTAATTCAACACTAACATTTAAATGTTAGTGTTGTTGTGAGTTTACCTTTAGATTTAACAAATTATGTTAAATCCAAAAATGTACCTCTGCATAATTCTATTAAGAAAAAAAAACCTTTTTTAATAATTAAAACTTGGCTTGATCATTTTGAGCATCAAAAATTGATATTAAACTTCAAAATGCCGCTAAGTATCAAATGTTGTATTTTGATTTAACGCATCAAATTTCAATGAGTTACCTTTGGCGAACGGGGATCCTGAAGAGCCAGCCCAAGATGAAGTTGAAAAGAAGAAAGTCGAAGCCTACTCCATGATTTTACATGAGGAATTTGAAGAGATAGTCGCACAAGGGTTGCAAAGTTTGACTCAAACAAATGTTTGTGAACATGTCGTAAACACATTGAGCGAAACGCCAATTAAGCAGCCGGTGAGGAGAATACCTTATACAATGCATGAAGAAGCCAAGAAGCAAATTGACGAGATGCTTAAGGCTGAACTAATCGGAGACAGTGATTCACCTTGGGCATCGCCTATCGTGTTGGTGAGAAAGTCAAACGGAGCGTTGCGAATCTGTGTCGATTATCGGCGTCTAAATGAAGTGACTAAAAAGGATTGCTATCCTTTACCAAAAATCGAAGATATTTTGGTCATGTTAGGAAAAGCTAAATATTTTACGACACTGGATCTGGCATCGGGTTATCATCAAATCCGAATTCAAGAAAGAGATAAAGAAAAAACCGCATTTGTAACTGAATTCGGTCTTTTCGAATATAATGTGATGCCGTTTGGTTTGACAAACGCCCCAGCCACGTTCCAGCGTATGATGGAGCAAGTTTTGAAAGGCCTTATTGGCGAGATCTGTTTCGTGTACCTAGACGATACAATCATTTTCTCTACAACAATTCAAGAAAATTACGTAAATGTTAGAACCGTCTTAGATCGAATTAAAATGGCGCTCCTTAAGATTGAATGGAGAAAATGTAAGTGGTTTCAGTTGTCAATCGAATATCTTGGTCACATGGTCTGTAACGGTGAAGTCCGACCGGTCCATAGTAAAGTTGAAGTGGTTTTCCGCTATACGCGACCGCGAACAATACGTCAGCTCCAAAGCTTTTTAGGACTAGCAAACTATTATAGAAAGTTCATCAAAGCGTTCGCGCAAATTGCGGGTCCACTACACAAAGCCACAGAAAAAGGTAAGAAGTTTGAGTGGAACGAGGAATGCCAATCTAGTTTTGAAGAGTTAAGAACTTATCTAACAACAACAACAAATGGAAAAACGGAGGTACTGATCTTGCCTGATTTTAGTCAATCATTCAGATTGGAAGTCGATGCCAGTGATCACAGCGCCGGGGCAGTTTTGATCCAAAAATATAGAGGAGAATACCGACCAGTTCTGTATTTTAGTAAACGTTTTACGAAGGCCCAAAGAGGATACTCAACCGCTGAAAGAGAACTGCTAGCGTTTGTTTTGGCTGTACTTAACCTGAAACGTTTTCTGATTGCGAAAAAATTTGTAGCAGTGACTGATCACAAGCCACTTATTTGGCTGAAAAAACATCCTGATCCTTCCCCGAGGCTAGCTAGATGGTAATGTATTTTAAGAGAGTATGATTTTGATCTCGAATATCGCGAAGGTCCTAGAAATGGTAATGCGGATGCACTCTCTCGATGGTTACTAAAGCCAGGTGAAGATGATGAAGGAATCATCGAATATTTGTTAATAGAGCCAAGTTTGAGTCGATTGTAAGTGAGAATTTTGACAAAGCACAAGAAGAAATTGAAAAAGAAATAAATGAATTTTATGAACAATTAATGGAAAATGAAGTTCAACAATTGGACGATGCAAGTGACAATTTAGCTAGAAATTTTATACATGATGGCAGCATAAGAGATATGAATGATGAAGAATCTGAGGAAAACTTTGGTTATCAAGCAGCATTGTTCGACGAAGTAAATGTTCTTCAAAGAGCAGCAAATGATCAATCGGACAAGTTTGATTGTTTAAATTTACCGAAAGAATTGTCAAAAGAAAAATATGCTGGAACAATGATATCGTTGAATTTGGCACAGCACATATATATTGCTAATTTCACGCGACTGATAAAACAAGGTAAAAAATTTTATCATTTTATTAGTGGGGGAGCTGGAACTGGTAAATCCCATCTGATAAAAGCAATTTATCAAACATTAATTCGTTTGTTAAATGATTCTGAAACAGACAAGGGTCCATGTGCTATATTGTCTGCATTTACTGGCAAAGCTGCCTTTAACATCAAAGGGTCGACAATACATTCTTTGCTTCATTTGCCTGTTCATTCAAATAAAATGGCTCCATTGGGTTCCGAAATGTTGAACAAATGTCGTAAGAAATTTAAACATGTTAAATTGTTGATCATCGATGAAATATCAATGGTAGGAGCTGAATTGTTTAGAAAGTTAAATGAAAGACTAGTTCAAATAACAGCTTCAACAGAGCCATTTGGTGGATTGAATGTGATTGTTGTGGGTGACATGAATCAATTGAGTCCTGTAATGGATACGTGGGTGTTTCAAGTTCCGAGAACAACAAAAGCAATGGGTCCAAATTATTCTCTTTTGTGTACCAATTTTTTGTGGAACAATTTTAAACTATTTGAATTGACAGAAATAATGCGACAAAAGGATGATGCTTTTTGCACAAGCACTTAACTCTCTTGGTAACTATGGAACATTGGGACTGAGTGATGAGCAAATTAAAATGTTCGATTCAAGAATAATAGAAAATGATACGTCAAAGTTTCCGGCCGATGCAACCATTTTAAATCATACAAATTCGGATGTTGAAAAGTTCAATAAGCAAAAGATATTGGAAATGCCAGGTGAAGTATGTGAGTGCAAGTCAATAAATGTAGCTGTTGGATCGGCAAAAGATTCAAATGCTGCAATTAATTTGGCTGCCAATTGTTCCAAACGGTCGGATGTCAACAAAACAATGGGACTGCCACTTACAATTCAATTTAAACTTGGATGCAAGTACATGATTACAAACAATTTACGTACAGAAGACGGTCTTGTTAATGGTGCTGTGGGATTTTTGAAGAAAATAATACTTGAATCGGATGATAGACTAAGAGAAAGGCCAAAAGTAAAACGAGTCTATTTGGAATTTGATGAAAAAGTCAATGACATCGAAGGAAGCATTGGTAGGTTGACTCGTGAAGAAGATTCAAGTGTCAAGTACAGGCGAAGGGATCAGATTGATAAGGACAATCAACATTGGACAATGTTCAAATGGGAACAACAAACAATTGAACATGCCAAGGGTAAGCAGTATCACATTGATCGACTTCAATTTCCAATGGTTGAATGTGAATCGATGACAATACACAAGTCACAAGGACAAACTTACTTGTGTGTATGTGTCAATATTGGTGGATCTTTGAAAAGATCATTGCTCTATGTTGCTTTGAGTAGAGCAACAAATTTAAATGGTTTGTATTTGTTTGGTTCCAAGTCAATTGTTTCTGATAACATAAGAAAAATGACTCAAAAACAAAAACAAGATGAAATAGAAAAGCGCGAGAGAACTGATGATGTGAGAAAAGAAATGAAACGTTTGAGAGAAGAGTCGTTGCTTAAAAATTCTTATGAGTCTTTGGATTTGATTGAGACAAATAGAGTTCATAAGCCAAGTCGTCAAAGTGAGGACAAGTTCTTTTGTTTGTTTCAAAATATACAACATTTCAATCCCAAGAGAGATATTTTGAGAAAAGATTTCTCATACTTGTCAATGGATGTGATTTTTTTGGTAGAAGGACACAATATGATACAATACAAGTATCAAGCGGAACACTTGTTTGATCAATTTGAACTGGTTCATTTTTCGGCGCCAATTTCGCGTCAGACATCGACTGGTCAGCTTTGTTTTGTTAACAAACGATTGAGAGACAATTTCAAATTTGTAGCAGATAATTGTGACATGCAAGCAAATCACACATATTTAGATGACAAAGACTTGGTTGAGTTGTCACTATTTCACTTGAAAAGTAGTATTCCTAATAGTAGAAAATCAATTTACATTCTATCGTTGTACAAGCATCCTAGTTTGGCTTTTGGTGACTTTTTGAAAAGACTCAAAGATTTTTTGAATATGTATGCAAATGTTCTGTCGACAAGTACTCTTTTGATAATGGGAGATTTTAATGTCGACTTTAACAGAGAAAAAGAAAAGTCAAAATTGGATAAATTGATTCATATGGATTTGCAACCATTGTTCAAGAATAGAGCTACTTTTGAAAAGGGTTCACAATTGGACTGGACTTTTGTGAGACTTTCGCCCATTAATAGTGATTATCAACAAGTTCAACTAAAAGCAAAGGTTCTGGTTACATGGTTCAGCGATCATTCAGCTATTGTTTCTACAATTAGCTTTTAATTTTAATTGAATCTTACTATTTTTATTATTTTTTTAATTTTCAATAAAGTTTTAACAAAAATAAATGTTTTTTCATTAAAAATTTCTTTCGAAATTAGGGCCTAGATTTTCTAGTTATTAAAAAAGAGGGACATTTTTGAAATGTTTTTTTTGGGTAATATTGGGTGCTTTTAAAAATTCGATAAGCAGACTTTTAACAAATTTTTTTGAAATCTCCAGTGTCAAATTAGTTAGTTCTAAGAGTTTCATTGGACCATGAAAAATTTTACGAACAAGGGCTAGCCTCTAGATCAATTGAAAAAAGTCGATCAACTGAATTTTTAACACTTTTTTCGAACTCGTCATGGTCTAATTAATCGGTAAAATAGGTTATTTTTGTTTAAAAAAAAAAATTTCTAACTAGGGTTAGCAGCTAGGGTTATTTGGAAATGTCGACCTACAAACTTCTAACGGCTTTTTGAACTCTACAGGGTCTAATTAGTTAGTCTACAAAGTTTCAGACGAATAGACGGACTTTGAAAAATCTGGACAGACAGACAGACGACAGACAGACAGACAGACACGACCATCGTAATACCTAGATTTTGTTAGATAAATCTACGAAAATCTAGGCAACCCTAACCCAAATTTTTTTTTATTTTATACAAAAGTTTTATTAAATAATTCAATTTTAAGTAAGATGAGAAAGAGCGCCAAATCGAAACATTGGAAAAAGATATCCAATTGTTAAAGTCTGATGAATCTTCAGCGATTTCTAGTCTACACACACACAGTGCATCTAGATTGGCAAACATTGTGTCGTCTGAAGCGCCCAGTCACGGGTTCATTGAATTTAACTTTAAAAAGCGAAAGGCCTTCACGCCTCTCCCCAATCACATCAAGCGCATCCGTCCGAGCGTGTTCGAAATCGGTCAAATTTAAATCGACGCGGATCACTCGAGAACTCAACAGCGACAAAGTGTTTGACCCGGAGGAAGAAGAGAAGCGCGACGACCAAGAAAATATGGAGAACGTTGAATTCGACAGCGACTCAGAAAAGTCAACAATGGCTCACGGGGAATTTGAGCTCAGACTGGTCGACGAATCGACCAAAAATGAGGACGAGTCGATGCACTGTGACATGGATTGCATGATAGTAGAGGAAGTTGAAAGAGGAAGAAAGAGGAAGGAAGAGGAAGATCCTCCATCCAGGGAGATCTTCCAGCTTCTCCAGGAAGATTTATCATTTGTTGATCTATTATCGGTCCAGCAGCAAGAAACTCAGAGCCCAGTTCCAAAATCTGCTCAAGTGGTTTCTTGCTTTGTTTGTGGCGACCGTTCGGCAATGTGAAATTTCATACAAACCTTCCAAAATTTCCAAAAATAAAACTCTTTTTCACTTTTAAAATTTGATATAATTAAGCTAAATAAAATTTGAAAGTGAAACAACGTGAAACAAAAAATGTTTCACAAAACGCAATAAAAAAATTTTTTATAAAAGTTTGCAACTAATATTTAGGATCAAATCAAAAATCAATATTATGAGTTGCAATATTTTTTGACTCAAAAATCTAATTTAATTGGAAATTATTTATGCAATTTTTCAAATTTCTATTTTATCAAAAGTTGCATGCATTTAGAATATTCTTTTTTTAATTTTTAAAAAGAAAGCGGGGCGCAGTTGTTGAATGCGAAAAAATTTCATAACCATGTCAGAGTCATTTCTTTTTTGAATTCGTCACCATACGACACCTTTGATTCCTACGCCAGCAACACATTGGCACCCTATTTTAAGAGCTAGATCAAGCGAGGTCACATGGACTCCAATCCGGCAGCTGACTCAAAGCTAAGCTCTGGCGGTGATGGCGATTCAAAACAAAGTAAAATAAAATTAAAAAAAATTTTAAAAAGGAAACGTGGAAGAATGGCTGGGCAAAGTGGACGAAGCAATGTTCTCCAATCTAAAGCGCATAATGAAGCAATGGCTTGGTATTTTGAGAGTTCAGTGCGCTAAGAATGGCTGAGCCGATGGCCATCTCAAATATTATTGACCGTATCTCAGACAATGTGGTGTCGCGACCTCACCAAAATCCTCAAGTCCTCTGACATGCCCGCCTTGGAACAATTCGAAAAAAAGTCCTTCGCTGACCTGAACAAGCTTGCCCAACGTTCAGCACAACACAACAATTTGATGTGTTAAAAAAACTAGTTAAGATACTAGATGAACTTAAATCCTAAAAAAACACTATATATCAACTTTTTTTTACAATAAAAACATTTGCTTTAAGTAAATAATTTCTTAATAATGTTTTTTTTTAAGGTTGTTTTTGAAGGCATAGTGGGTTCTTCATTTACTGGCGACATAGCCATAGATGACATATTCATAGACACGCGCGGACCATGTAGCAAACCAGCTCAATGTTCTTTTGAAGATTCGCTGTGTAATTGGCAAGAAGAACCATCAAACAAATTCAATCTATTGCGAATAACTGGCCAGCAGTTAGCCCAGATATATCCTCAAACAAGTGTTCAAGCAGACACTACTTTAAACAACAAATATGGACATTTCCTATGGATGAATCCAGGCTATGACATGAAAGTAGCAAACAAATCCTCGCGCATTTTTTCCCAAACAATAATTGCTCAAAATTACCTGAACGGTTCTTGTCTGAGCTTTTTTACACCCTGAATGGTCAAGCTAACACTGGCAGCTTAAACATCTACCGCAAAATGTATCCCAACTCTTCACTGTCGCTCGAGTCCTCCCTAAAACCAGACTCAGATGCCAAATGGAAGCAAGCAGTCATTTCTTTTGGCGAAACAGGCACAAACTATGAAATTTACCTAGAGGCCGAATTCAAGGATCAAAACCTAGACTTATCTATAGACGATCTCTATTTGTACAATGTGAACTGTTCAGAGGAGACTTTGCCACCCGAGCCCGGCACTCAATTTGGATGCGGCGATGGCACTTTTATACCAGTGGAAAAAAAGTGTGATTTTATAAATGATTGTGCGGATGGACTGGACGAAAAAGTGTGTGCTGATTGCAATTTTGAAAATTCAACTTGTCAATATGAGGATGTCAGTGACGGCTCGCTGCTATGGAACCGAACCCAGGCCAAACAAGGCATTGTGAATTTTCTTTCAAAAATTCCAATACAAAAATAAAATATCAAGCTAATGAGTGAATTTTTGTTTTTTTTGAAAAATACAAATTTAATCTGGTGAAACATTATTTGTTTCATCATTCTTCAAAATTTTAAATATTGAAGTTGATTATTGATTTGATTTTTGATAAAATTGATATTATTTTGGAAGTTAAGTTAATGTTTAGTTATAATTGCTATAAAAAAAAAATATTTTATTATTTTATTGCAGATTAATATAAACTAGCATTAACTTGACTACCAAAATAAATTTAAAGAGACTATTGATAGTTTTTTATTAAAGAATAATAAACAGAACATATATTTAATTGTCTTAGATTATTTTTTTCAGCTTTTCTGGTTCGATTTGTAAAAGAATAAAGGAGACTTATAAACCTGAATATCAGTAATATTGAAATTTCAATTTCACTAATCTTAATATCAATTAGTAAATTTAACTTTTTCGATATTCAAATTCAATATATGCATAATTTGAATATTAAAATAAAAATTAAACAATTGAGTATTTATTTGAATGCATCACTTAAAACAGGAAAGTCATGTATGTACGAAGAAATTCAAGTTTTCTTTTGAGTCCATATGCAACTTTTAAATAATCATTTTGATTCTTATTGATGATTTTAAATTATCTAAAGACTGAGCAACGCAAATGTCAACAAGATATAACATTTTTACAATTTCACGTCAAAATTTGAAAAAGAATTTAATAAGCTTCAATTTTTAAGCAACTAAAATATTGAAGAAGCTATTCACGTAAATGAAATTTTTTAATAAAATTACTCCAAATAATAGTTAAAAAACGCGCGTTTTTAATCAATAAATTAATTCACAAATTGACTTTCAATTATCAATTTGATATTGAAATTAAATCCGACTTATGATACCTTATGAAAGAGTTCAGATCCTTAGGGTATGGCCAACATGAGAGTACGGGGGTACTTAAATTATTACATGGGGTTCGCGGGGAAAGTCACTCCAATAGTGAACCTTTTCCTAAAAATGACCATGCTTACCTGAGAATATTGGTGGCATATGAATCTGTTCCTTAGTATGGACAGACTCAAATTTAAGAAATTCCCCAGGAATAAGGAAGTCAGGTTCGCGGTCGCCTATGTGCGTGGCCAACCACCAACAATCCGGAAGACGCGCCTTCAAGGCACATATCACCATCAATAAATTTAATTTTTCCTTAAAAGTTAATTAAATGAATTTTAAAAAAAATTAATAAAAAAATATTTATTTATAAATATAAAAATTTTTTTTTTGTGAAAATTCAAACAAATTTACAATAAATGTATCTTTTTATTGTTAGTGAAATAACTTTGAACTTTTTCACCTGTGAATGAATTCGTATGGTAGAATGATTGATAATTCTATAAAAAGCTACAAAATCCAAAATTTTAGTAATTCGAACGAAAACGACGTTGATGTCCTGAAAATGAATCCTTTTCAAATTTTGTGCGGCTGTTAAATTTTGAACATAAAGTTTTTTTGAAACCTTTGAGGTTTTTTAGATCATTATTTGATAATTCCTTATAACAAATTTACATCGCACTACTCAATGAAATGAAATCAGATCCAAGAATCAAAATCATTTCATTAGAATTACCAAAAACATGAATTTTGTTGCTTTTAAAAAAAAATCAATCATCTCTTTTAACAAATTCATTCAAAGGTGAACTAATTTAAAGTTTTCTCACCAAAAATAAAAACAAAACTAAAGAAATGAATAGAAAAAATTAATTTTTAAACGATTTTTCAGAAAACCATTTCTTGAACTTAACACAGTGATCGGCTCTATCAGTCACATAGACTTTATTAAACGATTTCGGATGTCGGTAGAATAGTCCTTTTCTAGGGCCTTCAAAGACCTTTTGACCAAAATGGGCACCGTGAATATTATATCGCCCAACATGTGGCCCATCACCATTAAATGAATTATTTGAAACATTCTTTTTAAAGATTTTGATTACAAAAAATTATAAAAATAAATAAATTTCAAACCTGTTTAATTCTTGATGACTTCTTACTTTTTTCATCCGATTCCGAGTCACTGGTTGAAGTAAGACTTTCAAGTTTTCGTTTTGAAAACTTTGAATATATTATAGAGTCAGCAAACGCTACTCTTTTCTTAAAAGTAACTAATTTATTAAATTTAAAAATAAAATAAAAGCTAAAACCTTGCTGGTCTTTGGAGCACAAACAGGATTTACATCTGATTCATAATAATCTGACATTATTGAATCATTTCCAATTTTTGATTCTGTATCATTGTCAGATTCGTCCGAATTACTGGTATATATGTTTGCTTGAGCTCTCATTTTGACAGATGATTGTTGTGTATCTAAATTGAATTATAAATTATTTAATTATTTGCTTTTAAAAATTTACTAGATGATTTTACCTTTCTCCTCGATCATTTGGTTAACTAGCTTAGTGTATTCTGCAATTCTATTTTCTAAGTCAACAATTTTTTTATCTTTTGATTCATTGATTTTCCGTAAATTTTCTGAATTCTTGGGATTAAGGGGACAGTTTGCACCACTTTAAATGATAATTTTTTCTCTCAATAAAATAAAAATTTATAATTTATCTTACGAAAAATGCTTTTTTCTTCCAACAATTGAGTTCCCAATCCCGCCGCAAATTTTATATGGACACAAAATACTATTATCAAGTTGAAGTATTTTTATACCGTTTGAATGAATGTTCTCAGGAATATTAAAACTTTTTTTAACTCAAGTAGTTCTCTTTTTAAAATCGAAATTTCTTGTCTTAATAAAAAAAATTAAGATACTAAAATATATTTATTTGATATTTTACGTTTCTTTTTCATCTTTATTTATTCTAAAGTTAAATCTTTTTGCCTCTTCTGATAACTTTAAATATTTTTGACTAAGCGACAAGCTAAAAATTAGAAATTTTTAGGATATTTAACAAACTACAGGAAAAATTTATTACTTCTTTTCATTTAATCTACCAATTTCGATGTTAAAATCATTTTTATTACGCTTGTTTTCAAATTTTAAGTCGTCTATGATTAAAAGCAATTTTTGCTTTTCTTTTGAGATTTGAGATAAATCCTGAGACTTTTCGACGGAAATTTCTTTTGATTTTATTTCTTTCAAAGCAAGTAATTTTGTCTGAATCTCATCAAACTCAATTTTCAATTGATTGAATGTAGCTTCCCTTCAAAAAATATTTAAAAAAAAAATTATTTTGAATTTTAGAAAGTTACTTTTCTTTTCTCAATATATCAGAATTTTCTATATCTGTGTAGAGAGAATTGATTTTTTCTTCGAGTTTAAATATTTCTTCGTTTTTAATAGCCAATTCAAAATTTCTAAAATAAGAATTTAGCTAACATAAGGATATAAAAATATATTTTAAAATTTACTTGTCAGTTTCATTTTGAATTTTGCTATTTGAAAGTAATCTCTTGTTGTCTTCTAGAGTACTTTCTATGCTCTGACATTTTGTTTCTAATGCATCATAGTCATTTTTCAATTGATTGAATGTAGCTTCCCTTTAAAAATATTTAAAAAAAAATTATTTAGAATTTTAGATAGTTACTTTTCTTTTCTCAATATATCAGAATTTTCTATATCTGTGTAGAGAGAATTGATTTTTTCTTCGAGTTTAAATATTTCTTCGTTTTTAATAGCCAATTCAAAATTTCTAAAATAAGAATTTAACTAACATAAGGATATAAAAATATATTTTAAAATTTACTTGTCAGTTTTTTATGTTCTTTCTTCATCAAAATTTTTTTCGTTTTCATATTTATTTAAATTTTCAATTTTGTTTTCCATTTCGATTATCATGTCTTTTGAGTTTCTGATTTCATCGAATTTTCTAATACAAATTATAATAGAATGATTATTAAATTTTACAAATCTGATATTTACTCGTTAAGTTCCATGTTAATTCGCAATATTTCTTTCTCAAGACGATCAATTTCATCTTTGTAATTTTTGATTGTGGATTGATGGTATTCTTTCTCAATTTCGGTCTTTTGATTTGCAGTCCTTTCCGATTCATGAAGTTTTGTTTTTAATTTTGTATTTTCTATCTCATATTCAATTAGCCGATCGATTTCCTTTTTTTAAATTTTTTAGAAATTTTTTATTAAAATGTTTAAAATTATTACTTTCTTCCATAAAGGACAATTTTCTAACGTAAAATGATTCAGATGATTCGTCCCATTCTTGTTAACATTACCGTAGTTTTTGCATTTTTTATACTGGCAAGTCCTTTTTCTGTTTTCCACTTTTAATTTCAAGTTTTCCATTGTCAATTTTTCAATTTGACATTCGAAGTCTTTAAATCTATCATTTAGACTTAAGTTTTCAGCGGTAATTTTTTCCCTTAAAATAAATATTTTGAAAGGCAATATAATTGATTTTTTTTATACTTTTGACTAAGTCGATCCTGTAATTCTTTTATTTTGAGATTCAACTTTTCTTCACCTATTTCATTAAATCTGATCAGTTCTTCAAAATATTTTACTCTTTTGTCACAGGACAGCTTAATAAAAATATTTTTAAATGATTATTATTAATAAAAAAATCAAGAAATACTTTGAGGGCTTCAAATTCTTCTGAACGTAGTAAAATTGACTTCTGATGATCATCCTTCATGTCTTCAATCTTATCGTTTAAAGAAATGCATTCTTCTTCTTTAACTTCTAATGCGTAAAGAAGCTCCTCTATTTTTGCTCGCAATCTAGGATCTTCAATTGGGCGAATTTCGTTTTCATCTATTTCCTCGAATTCAAGTGAACGATTTAAGGGAGTAGAAGAACGTGGATGATTGCCCTTTTTTAGATAATATTATATTATTTTTAAGTAAATTTTAATTTGGAATAAGCTATAATTTAAAAAATTAAAAAAAACAAATTACATCTTCATTAATGTCAACCACATGTTCCATTATGTTTTTAACTGATGAAACTAAGGTATTAGTGACATTTTGAACAGTTTCAAATGACTTATTCTAAAATAAAAAAAATTATTGTTTTTTTAATTGCGATTTTTAAATTTTAAATACCAATGCCTTTTGCATAAATGAATTCTTCGGACTGTTTTGATGCTTCGCTATTGCTTTAGAAGCACCATTTAATTGAAAAATATTGTTTTTTGCCACTCCTCTTATTTTGTTTGAAGTTGAAATAACAAATGCTTTAATGTTTTTTGAATTCTTTAATTCATCAAGGAAATTAAAAGAATCAGTCTCTGTGAAACAACGCTTATTTTCAGCAGCCATCTCAGTATTGCTTGAGTTTTTAATTAGTAATTTAGATATCTAAAGTAAATTAAAAAGAAATATATAATTTAAAAATTAATTAATTTAAAAAGTAAAATAATTCATTAACTTTTGTTCAAATGGTCAAAAATTTGCCCTGCAGATCTAACAGAATTTAATAAACGTTGTTTATTTTTTAAAAAATAAAAATTTTTAATTTTTCCTTGATTTTTCTAGAAATTAATCTAAAAAAGAAATTTGAACAAGTGATAATAAATTTAATAATTTTTAAATAAATTCTGAATTTAAACTTCAATTTTTGTAAAAAAATGTCCTATAGAATATTTTTATCAAAAATTGCTAGGGAAGCTTTCATATTTGGCATCAGGAACAAACAATCGATCACTTTGCTGACCTCTTTATAAAATGAATCAATATTGTAATTTGTAATTATTAATTTCAGATTTATCTATAGTAAGATTTTCAAAATTTTAATTCCAAAGCTTCGCAAAAAGCTTTTTCTTTTCATAAATAAAAATAAAAATATAATTTTATGATTTTTATTAAAGTTTTTAAACCAAAAACAAGAAAAAACAATAAATTAAACTTTATTTACAGAGAGGACATTTGAAATTATTTAAATTGGAGAAATAATTTTCTAAACATTTAATATGATATTTATGGAAGCAGCTATTTGATTTTAAAAAATTGAATTCCGTCAATTTAGAGCTACAAAATGAACAAAAATTATTTTCGGAATATTTTCTAATTTTGACATTGATTTTAAGCCGTAAAAACTCTAAAGAATCATTGTCATTTCTAAATATTAAATCGTTTTCTTCTATAAGTCGGCTTAAAATTTCGCAAACAAAAACACCACAATTCGAAGAATCAATTTGATATGAATGTTCCGGTAAAGCTAGTTTCCATTTTCGCTTTTTCAAAAATGGAAATTTTTTGCAAAAAAAACTTAAATTTAATTTTAGAAAATATTTTTAAATATCATTCTCAAAGTTTAATTACCACCATTCTTCAAATAACTTTGATTGTTTATATGTTGTATTTCCATGTTAGTCTAATATTTTATAATTTTTTTGGGATCAATTAAATAAAACTTATTTGCATTGAAATCAATAAACATTAGTATCCAATGATTTCCGTTTTCGTTTATGAATCCATAAGCAGCAGCACACTTTTCAAACTAATCAATAATTAAAAATAATTTTCAAATTAGTGCTTAATTTTAAAATTTTACTTTATATTCATTGGAAAACTTTTCAAAACCATTATTAAACATAGAAGTAGCATGAAAAGAATTTATTAATGATATTTTTTTTTTAGATTCTTTTACCAGACAAAGTCGATATGTTTCTAAAACCTTTAAATCAAATTGAAAAAATTCAAATAGAAAAAAATAAAATATTACGCTATCGTTTAACCATCGATTTAATAAAAGATCTTTAACTTCAGAATATCTCAAATAAAATTCGTCGACTTTGTAGTAGAAAAGATTGTCGATATTTATTTTCCTTTCTTGTTTATCTAAATTATATCATTTAATAAATATTTTAAAATAATTAATGAAGTTGAATTACCTTCCATTGAGTTAACTTCTTTCGCCAAGCTTTTGATTGAAAAATTTCCAATTGTATCTAATGCCGTATCTACTTTCAATATTTTCCGTTTAAAATCCTCAGAAAACGGATCGTTAAATTCGTTAAACAGCTCCTTTCTTAAGTCAGTTTTTTCTATAATAACTTTTTCGATTTCATCCTTGAATTTTTTATTTTCGTAAAAATCCAATCTAAAACTTCTTGTAAAGTATTGAGCATCTTTTTTATTATTTTCTCTCATGGCCCACATTTCTTTATCCTTTTCACTATATGAAAATTTTTCTTTAGATTCAAAAAATGCATTAAATTTATCCTCATACAATGTTTCGTAAAGATGAGAAAGATAGAAATAGTATGGGGTCGCCAATTCATTGCTATATAAAAGTCTTTGACCTCTAATTCGCTTATTTACTTTTAGAATGGAATTTTTTAAAAATTTAAACCATGATTCAACATAGTTATTTGATAGACGATTTTTATCGGGTAAAACTTTATTTATCAATAGGCCAGACCATAAAGGAACAAGATGCAGTTTTTTTTTTATGATATTAAAAAGACTTGGAAAAAATAAATCATTTTTCTCAAATGAGTTTTCTGTTTCCATTTCTTGCGAATCTTGTAGAAGATTATCAAAAAATGACGTAAATGGAGAATCTTTCGCAAAGTTCACAGATTTTTCAATTGATTGATATAAAAATAGTTTGCTTTCATTTAAATTTTCTTTATTTTTTTCTTTTTGTTTTTTGTCAATTTCTGGAGATATTGTTTCACAAACGTTTTTGAACCAATCACTATTTCTATCGAGTAAAGCTGTATTTATTTTTATCATGCTTTCGAAATATTGATTATCCTTATATCTACGTGAAAAAATATTTTTTATGCACATTAAATTAATGCAAAAGTCGTCTAAACATTTTGATGTTTGAAGAATTGAAAAAGAGAAAATGAAACTCTTTCTTAACAAAATTTTATTTTCTTTTGCATGTTTTAGCTCTAAATCAGTTGCATCGATTATATTTTTTAGAAAATGTGTTGAGCAAAGATAGATAACCGTTTTACCTAGCTTTCTAAGATCAATAGTTTCTTTTTTTACTAAAATAGAGTGGCAAATAGTTAAATATTCTAACATTTCCATTTGATTAAATGCAAACATGCATCCATGAAGATTTGCCCATGAAAAATCTGTGACCAAAATAGCTGGTTTTTAAAAAAACTGTATCGCTTAGCCTCCAGGAGAATTTTCGATAATTTTAGTCCAATACTTACGTTGTCATTTTGACTGCTTACAAAGTCCCCTATAGAAACCATTTTGTGCCGTACAAAATCGTGAGCAACTAAGCTATGTAATAAAATATTTTTTTGGCCACCATATTTAACCATAACGTTACCGGTCGAATCAAAAAACCAAACTGGATTCATACTTTCAATTATCGCCCACATTTTTACCTAACAAAATTTAGAAATTAAATACTCTTTGTTGGCAAAAATTTTTACTTGAATTTCAGAAAGCATCACAAAACCTATCGGATTTGATTCAATATCGTGAATAAAACCTTGTGTCCCTTTTTTATAGTTACGAAGAAAGTAGTCAAAAAACAATTTAGTTGCATCAGAATCAATCCTCATTTCGTTACTTAATTGAAATCGATGTTTGAAAAGGCTTTTTAATTTTCTTGCATTCTCATATGATATATTGGTCGTATCTTGTTCATCTAAAAAAATGAATTAATTTGTTAAAGAAGATTAAAAATTGAAGAAAATTACTGAAAAAAGCTCTCTCAGATAAGAAGTTTTGAACTCCTTTTGCCGTAATTTCGCTTTGTATTAAACTTCGTTTCTCCCCTTTTAACTGCAATTTAGGAATCGTAACATTTTCTGAGCAGTTTTTTCCATTCCAATCAAAACAAAAGGTAATTCCACAATTTGCTACAGGTTTTGTTTTAATAAATCCATCAAATTCGTTTTTACAAGTGATACATTTAATTCTTCCACGCCAATAAAAATTACCAGGGAGTAAGATTTTTGATGTGGTAAAAGAATTATTGGTATTTAATTTAAAGCTACATTTAATTCCAACATTCTTGAGTTTCTTTGAAATCATTTGATTTGCTGAAGCCAAAAATCTCGGTCGTGTTGATTTTGAAATACACTGCTGCATATTACGCCACTCGACATTATTGAAATAAATTTGAATTTTATTGTCGGTTATCAAACCTGAGGCGTTTTGATGAGAGAAGGCTTTTGATAATACTTTCGTCCTGAAATGACCATCGTTTCTTTTCCATTTTGTATAAATATTCACAGGAGCTGTTTCACTAGTAGAACCATAAATATCCGCAATTTTTTTAAAATGGCTTTCTCCTCGAAATCCTCCCTCAAGATCAGTTAGATTATGACTCATCATATAATCTGCTGTTACAAGTACTAATTTCTCAGAATCATCGAAATTAACTGATTTTGGCATTTTTTAATATATTCGTCTCTAAGCAGGCTCTAATTAAATAGAAGTAAAATAAAATTATAAAAGAAGCTTATTTATGAGCTTTTTGAAATAAATGTTCTCCATGAATAGGAAATTAGCTTAAAAGTGAACATTTTTATTAAAAAAAAACAAATATGGTCAAATATATTATAAAAAATTTAAAGCTTTTTGAATAATTTATTTCAATAGGTTGGGTATAAACAAAATTTTTATTAAATTACTTTATTAAAATTTAATATTTGTTTAAACAAATGCTTAATTTTAAAAAATTTATGTTAGAATTTTCGAAATCTGCTAGATAGTTTTCGACTATATTCTCCACAGAAATGCTTTCGCAATTATGAGAAGACACTGCAATATTCGCCATTACATCACAAATATCGTTTATATCTTCTTCAATTTCTTTTATTTTTTTCATCCAATTGTTGATTGGAAAAAATAAATGTTTGAATTATTGAGTTGCCTTGTTCAGAAAAGATAATTTCCTGAGTGTCAGATTCATAATGAAAGGCTGCTTTCAGTAAATTTCCAATATCGATTGGCGATGGAAATGCGTCAAAATGAATTTTAATTTCATTTTCGTCAAACTGTCCTTGATAGTTATTTTTCCTGATATTCGACGAAATTGGATGCGTATGCCATGAAATTAGTTCATCGGATATAGGAAAAATTTGAATTGATTCCAGGAACAGTGTTTCTGGACTTCCGTTCTGAATATTGGTAATATTTCCGGTATCTTTTTCGAAAACACCACCCATTTCATAGGAAAAATGCATTGTTTGTGGATCATTAATTATATTAGATATATGGATGGACATTTTTGGTTTAAATTTCTAATTTTCTAAAAATAAAGTAGAATAATTAAAAATTGAATATATTGAATTCAAAAACAACAAAATTTATTTGAATTTTCCTGGATTTAAAAAAATTGATTTATTATTTTATTAAATAAATACCTAAATGACTCTTTATCCAACAAAAAATAAATCAAAAAATTTTAAAAATCGAAGAATTTCAAATTTATTTTAACTCAATTAATAAATTTCAATTTTTATATCAATAATTTTACAATTTTAATCTGATAGTTCACAAATTAATAATCAAAATTCACTGAAAATCAAAATAAAGAAGCTTCAAAATTAGTCCGAAAGATTCAAAACATTATTTTTACATTACGAATTGAATAATTTTCTAAAAGTATTTAATTTAGATGCGTAAAATTAATTTAAAAAACAAACTTGATTTTTTCAGAATTTAAAAAAAGTGATTTATTATTTTATTAAATAAATGCCTAAATGACTCTTTATCCAACAAAAAATAAATCAAAAATTTTAAAAATCGAAGAATTTCAAATTTATTTTAACTCAATTAATAAATTTCAATTTTTATATTTATAATTTTACAATTTTAATTCTATAATTCACAAAGGAAAAAACTAAATTTACTGAAAATCAAAATAAAGAAGCTTCAAAATTAGTCCAACAAAACTAAATTCACTGAAAATCAAAATAAAAAAGCTTCAAAATTAGTCCAACAACAATTTGATCCCTTAACATACATAAAAAATGAAATAATTGAGTCGTTTCAGTTGTTAAACCGAAATAATAAAGAAAAAAGGTCAATAAATTAGAATGTTTTATTTCTTTTAAATTTTAAATCAATATTTTTAAATAAATGTTTGAAATTCGATTAAATAAATTATTTCCTTTTCTTTTTTTTTGTTTTCGGTCCTTGATTATCTAGCGTGAAAATATCATTAGCAAGTTGATTTTCATCTTCATTCAAATTTTCTGCTAAAAAAAAATCACACTCGGCATCGTCTTTGTTTGGATGTACTGAGTGTTCGATACGATCTGAAATCTTTTCACCTTTTGATTTAAAATAATCATTGATCATTGAGGGTGCGAAAATACGACTTAAAGTCTCCCATGACCTTAAAAAAGATTTAAATATTATGTCCTAAATAAAGCGTGTTTTACTCTTCATATTCCTCATCTTTTAAATTCCGCCATGCAAGCAAAAGTTCCATTTTTTTTGTTTCATCATTTATCTGATGATTTAGAATTTGATCAAACTTTAAATTTAAAAAAAGAAAAATTGAATTTAAAATAAGGAATTTTAAAAAATTATCTAAAATTACATAATATTCTATATTATGAATAACGTATTTGGTCTTATCCTTAAACTCTTCCTCCAAATGTTTAATTGCTTCAAAAGTCTCAATAGGAAAATAGGCTTCGATAGATTTGCCGTCTGGCTGACTGGATTTTCGGTCTGTTCGACCAGATTTGCCGTGTGGTTGACTAGATTTTCTGCCTGTTTGACCAGATTTTCGGTCTGTTCGACCAGATTTTCGCTCTAATCGACCGGATTTGCCGTCAGTTTGACCAGATTTTCGGTCTGTTTGACCAGATTTTCCTTCTGGTTGACTATATTTTCTGCCTGGTTGACTAGATTTTCGGTCTGTTCGACCAGATTTGCCGTCAGTTTGACCAGATTTGCCGTCTGTTTGACTAGATTTTCCGTCTGGTTGACTAGATTTTCCGTCTGGTTGACTAGATTTTCCGTCTGGTTGACTAGATTTGCCGTCTGGTTGACTAGATTTTCCGTCTGGTTGGCCAGATTTACCGTCTTGTAACTGCTTTGGTTTTTTCTGTGAGAGCGTCCCAAATAACTCATTTGAAAGCTTTGAAATGGTAATGGTTGAACAAGTTTTGTCTGGTTGACCAATTCTCGCATTATTTGTCAAATCGGATAAATTGTCATGTTGACCAGGTCTCTTGACTTTTGCATCATTTTTTAAGACTTGTGTTCCAGAATTTTGATGTTTGCTTGCGCTTGTATCATTTTTTCTCTCCATTAGCTCTTTCTTTTGCTCCAACATAGTATCAAAATAGTCAAAGACAAGATTCTTATAAAAAGTTTCAATTTTTGTTTCATCGTTTTCGATTTCGAATTGTTCAAATATGTAATCAAAAATGACGTTATCTGCAAAAGCTTCCTCGACAGATTTAAAATTTGGAACAAGTTGTGATTCTTAATATTAGTATTGAAATACATTTAATGTCATTCATTTAAAATAAATTATTGTTCTTACCTTTTGATTAAATTTTAAATTCAGCGGTGGAATAAAGCGTTTTCTTAATGATTGAATACAAAACTTGGGCTCTCTTCAAACAGCTTTTTGATCGATTGTTATTCAAATCGCTTTTTGACTTCTAAAATTATTCGAAATAAAAATAAATAAAAAATCAAAGACTTAAATCTATATATTTATTTCTTTTTTTTGCGTTAATAGCCTTGGATATTCCATGGCAAAAAAGCTTTATGTTTTTTAATTGTCTCATGATAATTAGATTATCTATGAAAAAATCCTTCTTAATTTTCCTTATTTGGTTGTTCATAAATATGCCTTGGACATTCCAAGACATTATTTTGAAATACCTGTTGAGTGTTTGAACGCTTAATTTTTTGTAAAAATTTATATACCTAGATTCTGATATATTTATTTCTTTTTTTGCGTTAATAGCCTTGGATATTCCATGGCAAAAAAGCTTTATGTTTTTTAATTGTCTCATGATAATTAGATTATCTATGAAAAAATCCTTCTTAATTTTCCTTATTTGGTTGTTCATAAATATGCCTTGGACATTCCATGACATTATTTTGAAATACCTGCTGAGTGTTTACTATGAATTTATTTGCCTAGGATCTGATATATTTTTGGCAACTTGAAGTTGATGGTCAATTCAAGATATCATTTCAATTTCTCAGTACATTAAAATAATGATATTTTGAATTGATCATCAACTTCAGGATGCGATATTTTTTCCTTTTTTTGCGTTAGTTGCATTGGATTTTCCATGGCAAAAAAGCTTTATGTTTTTTAATTTCAAATCGTAATTCATTATTAGGAAATGAATTTAATTATACATACCTGAGAGTAATTTGAAGAAAAGGATGAATTTGATGATATTGGTTGATAAGCTTTTTCTCTTTGCTTTCTAGTGAGTTATTATGTTCATAAAATTTTTTGAACAAACATAATCCTGTTAGCTTTATTTTTGGAGGATTCAGCTAATAATTTTATTTATTTAATTTATTTTTACAAATACTATTTTTTTACATTTTTGTTGACATTTCTGCACTCAATGAATTCTTTCTCAACTGTTTGATTATATTCTTCTTTTGAATTGTATAAAAGGAATTTTCTTGTTTGTGAATCAAAATAAACATCTTGAATCAAATCAACCATTGATTCAACATCAAAAAACTCAAGATCGTTTTCTTAAAATATAATTTTAAATAAAATATTTAGTTTGTTTTGTTTATAATACCTTTTAAATAATTTAAAAAATCATTTTTCTCAAAATTTTTATGTTCAAATTTCGAATCAGCATTTTTTAAAGCTAGATAGCCCTTAAAATAAAATGCTCTCTCTTGATTTTTCTTCTTCTATTATTTTGTTTATTATTCATTATTCTTCGTTATATAATCTATATTTTTATCTAAAATATAAATTGAAATATTTAACAAAGATTTGGTAAATATTAGAAATTGTTTATTGGTTATATTATTTAAGGCTTTATATTTATCCCTATTCACTTATGATTTGGCACAGAGGTAACTAAATTTAGTTGATCATCTTAATAAAAATTAGTTACAATTCTAAACTGCTTTTTTTAAAAGTTGGCTCCCTAATTAGCTTGTTATACTCCAAATTTTGTTCATATAAGTCCTGTCTACTGTCTATTCTCAATAATTAACAGCATGTCTCAAATCTTGGCCAAAGTCTTGACTTAAGGCGAGCACTTCTTGATCACGGAGCCAGTTGGCAAGCACCACGGCCTCTCTTTCAAACTGGAAAACAGTCAACATGGCGTTAGGGTTACTCATGTTACGTAAGTACTTGGTCACTAGCACAAGCGGTAATTTTTGCTCTTCCATTTAGGATCTGGTTCATTTGATATTGACCATCTGAGAGTACAATTTCACCTGTCAAATAAAGTTCTTCACCTTCATCATCATCGTTACCTAAAAAATTTGATAAAATTCGTACTTTATTTTTTTTTTAAGTTGGATTTTACTTGAAAAGGTTGGCCATTCGGGATATCAATTAAATTTCTCAGCCAAAAATCTCCTTGATTAACATTTACAGACCTGAAAATGTTGGTCCGCTAAAACGCTTCCATTTGACCAAAGTATTTGATTCAACAGTCCAATCACATAATGTATGATCAAAGGTACATCTAAATAGATAGTTAATATTCATTAATTTTATAATTAATAAATTATTTTTTATTCATAATTATTTTTTAAAAGTTTTAAATTTTCACATAAAAAATTTTTATTTTAAATACTTGTGATAAGAAGAGCACAAAGGTCCAATCTCATCCGAATAATCACCACAATCATCTACAAAATCACAATATCGGTCCATGGGCACACAATTGCCTCTTTTGCACTTAAAATCATCTTGTGCACAAGTGTTGTTCAAGTAAGGCAAAGCACAATTTTCAAAAGAAACATCATCAATCACAATAAAACCAAAAGAATTCTGATTTTTCATCCCTTCAAAAATAATTTCAAATTGATTTGAAACAGAGCCCAAGTCAATGACAGCTTGACTCCAGTCCAAAGTAGATCTGTCTCTTCTGTAAATCATTACTTTGTCTGTTGCCAAAGACAACGAAACATTTAAAGTTTCAGAGTTGCCACCTTCCATTCTAAACCAAAATTTTATCTGACATGTTGAACTGGCGAAAGGCAAAGCTGGAGAATAGAGACTGGCCGGTTGGTTCAAAGCTCCATTGTTGGTCGTCACAGCCATGTAATATCCAGATTGATTGTTAAATGTATGGTCTGCATCAGGTCCGATATTAGACCCGCTCATAGATTTTCTAGCCCTTGTCCATTTATAACTACCTGAGCTCTTCTCAAGCCATCCGCACAAATCACTGTCTTCAAAAGTGCAGCTACCACAATTTTTTTCATCTTGACCATTTGCACAATCACTTTTAAAATCACAAACTAAATTTGAATCGATAAATTGTCCATTTGTACAATCAAATTGTCCTTGAGGGTTTGGTGGACCTTGGCATGTTCCATTGTAGAAATAAACATCATCAATGGCTAATTGTCCTTTTAAATTATTCGGATTTGGACCAGTTATTCCCTCAACAACAATGCTGAACGGATAGTTTATATTCGGCAGTTGAACTTCTTTAAAAAACCAATTGTCTCCATTGTATTCATTTGTAGAACTATAGTGTTCCACTACAGAGCCTATGTAGCCTTTGTTTTTGCTCTTTATTTTGAGTGTAGCAAAATGTTTTGAATTTGTTAACAAATAAAATTGTAAACATTGTGTCCAAAAACAAAAATGAGCCATATGCTGTTCCAAGAGTATGATCAAATGATGGAATATCCCAGTTAGCCAAAGTTGAGCCAAGTTCTCCATTCAAAAGTACCCAATCGAAATCACTTCCGGCTACATTGGTATATCCACACAAATTCTCATTTTCAAATGTACACGAAGCTATGGGATCACATGATCTAAAGTCAATGTTTATGTCATCAAGCCACACTTGTCCATCATTGACACCTTGGTCAACTAGTTCAAAAACAATTTGATACGCAGCCGAATAGGACAAAGTTGCTCGGCCCAAAGACCACTCTTTGCCTCGGTCTCCTTTGGCACTGAACATAGCCTTGTTGTTGTAATTTCCAAATGAATAAGTTCTTATATTGAATTGAATATCTCCTTGGGTTTTGTACCAGAAGTTGACACAAAGAGTGGTAGCTGGATAAAGTGGAGATAAAAATCTTGCCATTCGATTCATTATATGAGGACTAATTGACTTGGCAAGCATATAGTGACCAATTTCAGAGCCATAGCTGTGATCTAAATCTTCATTTCTTCCCTGAACGCGATTCCATTGAATAGCAGCACTCAAATCGTTCTTATAGCCACACAAATCAACAATTTCAAAGTCACATGTATTTGTTATTGGACAATTTCCATCGTTGTATGCAACATCATCAATAGCTATGTCACCAAGAGCACCTGAACCCACTAAGCCTTCGATAACGATCCAAATTCTGTGTCTGTAGTGTGGTCAGCTGATGGTCCAGTCAAAAATGTTTGAGTTCTTCCTTTGTTTGTTTGCCATTTGAAATCAGCCTGGGAATCATGGGTCCAGTAGCATGTGTTGTTTTGATCAAAGTTACAATCGACCGGATTGGCAGGATATGTTATTGTGGTCGACCTGGTCGAAACACTCACCGATGTTGCTGCTCCACATGGACTTGTCGAATAGGACAAATCATCTAAAGCTATGTCACCTCGATACCCATCTCCAATAATTCCCTCCAAATAAATTCTAAACTCATTTCTATTTGTTACATTCAACAAAAGATGCTGCCACGCAAAGCCTTGCTCTCCAGTAAAGTTCCTCAACAATTTCTTTCCACTAACCTCATCTTCCATGTAAACATTAAACTTGTAAACATCCAATCCATGCATAAAATACCATAGACCAAAACAACCATTATCAACTGCATCTACATAATCACTGATCAAAACAGCTTTATCATTTAACTTTGCCGGATAGCTAGATTCCAAAAACAAATAAACACCTTCATCAGTGCCTAGTGTTACGTCCACATTGGGACCTGTGTCATACGAATCAGTTTCGCCTTGATTCAAAAGCCAGTCAAAGTCATCATCAGCCGAATGCTGCCAGGCACATATTGAAAATTCCTCAAAATTACAATTCAAACTTGACTCACATTTGCCACTCTTGATATTTACATCATCAATGCCAATAATGGCATCTCTTAATTGACTAGCAGACAAAATTTGCGCCTCAAATTTGACTGAATAGTCAAAATTAGTGCTGAATGTGTGATCGATTTGAGCTTGACCAAAGCGCCATGTGCTTTGCAAAGTAGATGGCTTGGACCATTTGAGAGTGGAAGTGGTACCTTGAGTCTCATAAACACTTAGACTGGTGGTGTTCACAAATGCTGAACTGCTCAAAACATACCAAAATTCAACACATTCCAAATTGTTTGTCCTAAAGAGTGGACTTGTGAGAACGGCTTTGCTATTTTGTTTTATATTAGTGGACATAAAAACATAGGCTATGGAGCCTTCATTGGTCAAGAGTGTGTGATCAATTAGCTGATTGTTTGGTATTCCTCTAAGCCAGACCAAATCCACACTTGAGTCATTTAAATTTTGAAATTGGCACAGGTCAGCCTCGAAGTCACATGAGCACTGGACAGGACACGCTCCATCATAGCTTAGTATGTCATCTATGGCAATGTCTCCTTTGGAATTGTAATCAGCAACGCTTTCAAATACCACTCGCCATGGACCGATGGGTCGCAGTGTTTTTTCACTCTGGTACCATCTTCTTGCCAATGAGCCATATTTACTCCATATCAATTGTCTGTTAAAATTAGCTGCACCAATGGACGGATACACGTCCATGTACACATTCAGCTTGTACACATCTATGCCAAACATGTGATACCAAAAACTGAGACAAATAGTTTTATTTATTGACAAGGTTTGAATTGATGAGAGGAGACGGCCAGAAGAGCCTCGGGTGCTTGAATAGCTGGGCTTGAAAAGAGCGTAGTAGCCGAGTCCAGTGGTGTGATCACCAATTGGTCCTGTGTTGGAGTACGAGTCCGATTTGTTGCCTTTGCGCTGCCAATTCAACTTATTGCTCGGATCGTTTGAATATCCACAAAGTGTTTGCTCAAAAGTGCACTTTAGATCCACATCGACCAAAGTTGAATTTGGCGAACAATTGATGAATTCAACATCATCAATGGCAATGTCTGTGTAGTTGAAATTTGACAACCAGGTGTAAATGACACATCATCAATTCCAATGTCACCATATATACCATTTCCCACTATTCCTTCAATTATAATATCGAATGGTGAAGAGGACAGAATTTTTATGTCAGCTCGTTCCCAATAATTTCCACTCTCTCTGTTTCTGGTGAACAAAATTTTCTCATTGCCAATCGATGTCCTCAAGTAAATGTTCAAACTTCCCATGGTACTTCCGAACATGTGGTAGAAAACTCTCATCTCACAATTTCCAGAGCTAGTTGACATAAAAGTGGACGAGACAAGACGAGCTTTTTGTCCTTTTTGTACTCCGCTTGATTTCATGTAGGCATATTGTCCTCGCCAAGTACCAGTGGTGTGATCCCGGCGCGGACCAGTTCTGAAAGTTGATGTTTGACCTTTTTTCAAAATCCATTTAAAATCTCCTGCTAAATCATGTTTCCAATCACACAAACTGGTCTCAAAGTCACACTGGTTGTATCCATTGCAGTTCAGTTCATCTGAGTTGTCACCACAATCGTCAATCAAATCACACACTTGGTTGTTGGAAACACAGGCTTTTCGTTGACATGTAAAATAATCACTGGGACAAGTTGGTCTTGGAACAGGAAATTCACAATTAACCAATTTAAAGTCGTCTATGGCCAAGTCGTGGTCTCTGTTTGTGTTGTATCTGAATCCATCTATTTCGAATTGGAATGAGTTGGTGATCCGTCCAATTGGTATTCTCACATAGGTCCATCTGTCTCCATAATCTCCCATGAACTCGCCAAGAAGAGAGTACTTTTTGCTCTCTAGCAAATAAATGTCCAAGTCGTCCGAGTCGCCGAACATGTGAATATAGAATTCGAGCTCACAAGTCGAGCTGCATGGTTTTAGCTCTTGTTTTAGTCTGAGTGATGCCAAGTCGTAGTAAAACGAGTCGCCACTGTTTATGAAGTCAAGTTGCATGTAGTGACCAAAAGGGTTCTTGAGTGTGTTGTCAATGCTGGGTCCGTTGTTTGATTGTTTGGCCGGCAATGTGAAATTTCATACAAACCTTCCAAAATTTCCAAAAATAAAACTCTTTTTCACTTTTAAAATTTGATATAATTAAGCTAAATAAAATTTGAAAGTGAAACAACGTGAAACAAAAAATGTTTCACAAAACGCAATAAAAAAATTTTTTATAAAAGTTTGCAACTAATATTTAGGATCAAATCAAAAATCAATATTATGAGTTGCAATATTTTTTGACTCAAAAATCTAATTTAATTGGAAATTATTTATGCAATTTTTCAAATTTCTATTTTATCAAAAGTTGCATGCATTTAGAATATTCTTTTTTTAATTTTTAAAAAGAAAGCGGGGCGCAGTTGTTGAATGCGAAAAAATTTCATAACCATGTCAGAGTCATTTCTTTTTTGAATTCGTCACCATACGACACCTTTGATTCCTACGCCAGCAACACATTGGCACCCTATTTTAAGAGCTAGATCAAGCGAGGTCACATGGACTCCAATCCGGCAGCTGACTCAAAGCTAAGCTCTGGCGGTGATGGCGATTCAAAACAAAGTAAAATAAAATTAAAAAAAATTTTAAAAAGGAAACGTGGAAGAATGGCTGGGCAAAGTGGACGAAGCAATGTTCTCCAATCTAAAGCGCATAATGAAGCAATGGCTTGGTATTTTTGAGAGTTCAGTGCGCTAAGAATGGCTGAGCCGATGGCCATCTCAAATATTATTGACCGTATCTCAGACAATGTGGTGTCGCGACCTCACCAAAATCCTCAAGTCCTCTGACATGCCCGCCTTGGAACAATTCGAAAAAAAGTCCTTCGCTGACCTGAACAAGCTTGCCCAACGTTCAGCACAACACAACAATTTGATGTGTTAAAAAAACTAGTTAAGATACTAGATGAACTTAAATCCTAAAAAAACACTATATATCAACTTTTTTACAATAAAAACATTTGCTTTAAGTAAATAATTTCTTAATAATGTTTTTTTTAAGGTTGTTTTTGAAGGCATAGTGAGTTCTTCATTTACTGGCGACATAGCCATAGATGACATATTCATAGACACGCGCGGACCATGTAGCAAACCAGCTCAATGTTCTTTTGAAGATTCGCTGTGTAATTGGCAAGAAGAACCATCAAACAAATTCAATCTATTGCGAATAACTGGCCAGCAGTTAGCCCAGATATATCCTCAAACAAGTGTTCAAGCAGACACTACTTTAAACAACAAATATGGACATTTCCTATGGATGAATCCAGGCTATGACATGAAAGTAGCAAACAAATCCTCGCGCATTTTTTCCCAAACAATAATTGCTCAAAATTACCTGAACGGTTCTTGTCTGAGCTTTTTTTACACCCTGAATGGTCAAGCTAACACTGGCAGCTTAAACACCTACCGCAAAATGTATCCCAACTCTTCACTGTCGCTCGAGTCCTCCCTAAAACCAGACTCAGATGCCAAATGGAAGCAAGCAGTCATTTCTTTTGGCGAAACAGGCACAAACTATGAAATTTACCTAGAGGCCGAATTCAAGGATCAAAACCTAGACTTATCTATAGACGATCTCTATTTGTACAATGTGAACTGTTCAGAGGTGACTTTGCCACCCGAGCCCGGCACTCAATTTGGATATGGCGATGGCACTTTTATACCAGTGGAAAAAAAGTGTGATTTTATAAATGATTGTGCGGATGGACTGGACGAAAAAGTGTGTGCTGATTGCAATTTTGAAAATTCAACTTGTCAATATGAGGATGTCAGTGACGGCTCGCTGCTATGGAACCGAACCCAGGCCAAACAATCAAACAACGGACCCAGCATTGACAACACACTCAAGAACCCTTTTGGTCACTACATGCAACTTGACTTCATAAACAGTGGCGACTCGTTTTACTACGACTTGGCATCACTCAGACTAAAACAAGAGCTAAAACCATGCAGCTCGACTTGTGAGCTCGAATTCTATATTCACATGTTCGGCGACTCGGACGACTTGGACATTTATTTGCTAGAGAGCAAAAGTACTCTCTTCTTGGCGAGTTCATGGGAGATTATGGAGACAGATGGACCTATGTGAGAATACCAATTGGACGGATCACCAACTCATTCCAATTCGAAATAGATGGATTCAGATACAACACAAACAGAGACCACGACTTGGCCATAGACGACTTTAAATTGGTTAATTGTGAATTTCCTGTTCCAAGACCAACTTGTCCCAGTGATTATTTTACATGTCAACGAAAAGCCTGTGTTTCCAACAACCAAGTGTGTGATTTGATTGACGATTGTGGTGACAACTCAGATGAACTGAACTGCAATGGATACAACCAGTGTGACTTTGAGACCAGTTTGTGTGATTGGAAACATGATTTAGCAGGAGATTTTAAATGGATTTTGAAAAAGGTCAAACATCAACTTTCAGAACTGGTCCGCGCCGGGATCACACCACTGGTACTTGGCGAGGACAATATGCCTACATGAAATCAAGCGGAGTACAAAAAGGACAAAAAGCTCGTCTTGTCTCGTCCACTTTTATGTCAACTAGCTCTGGAAATTGTGAGATGAGAGTTTTCTACCACATGTTCGGAAGTACCATGGGAAGTTTGAACATTTACTTGAGGACATCGATTGGCAATGAGAAAATTTTGTTCACCAGAAACAGAGAGAGTGGAAATTATTGGGAACGAGCTGACATAAAAATTCTGTCCTCTTCACCATTCGATATTATAATTGAAGGAATAGTGGGAAATGGTATATATGGTGACATTGGAATTGATGATGTGTCATTTACACCTGGTTGTCAAATTTCAACTACACAGACATTGCCATTGATGATGTTGAATTCATCAATTGTTCGCCAAATTCAACTTTGGTCGATGTGGATCTAAAGTGCACTTTTGAGCAAACACTTTGTGGATATTCAAACGATCCGAGCAATAAGTTGAATTGGCAGCGCAAAGGCAACAAATCGGACTCGTACTCCAACACAGGACCAATTGGTGATCACACCACTGGACTCGGCTACTACGCTCTTTTCAAGCCCAGCTATTCAAGCACCCGAGGCTCTTCTGGCCGTCTCCTCTCATCAATTCAAACCTTGTCAATAAATAAAACTATTTGTCTCAGTTTTTGGTATCACATGTTTGGCATAGATGTGTACAAGCTGAATGTGTACATGGACGTGTATCCGTCCATTGGTGCAGCTAATTTTAACAGACAATTGATATGGAGTAAATATGGCTCATTGGCAAGAAGATGGTACCAGAGTGAAAAAACACTGCGACCCATCGGTCCATGGCGAGTGGTATTTGAAAGCGTTGCTGATTACAATTCCAAAGGAGACATTGCCATAGATGACATACTAAGCTATGATGGAGCGTGTCCTGTCCAGTGCTCATGTGACTTCGAGGCTGACCTGTGCCAATTTCAAAATTTAAATGACTCAAGTGTGGATTTGGTCTGGCTTAGAGGAATACCAAACAATCAGCTAATTGATCACACACTCTTGACCAATGAAGGCTCCATAGCCTATGTTTTTATGTCCACTAATATAAAACAAAATAGCAAAGCCGTTCTCACAAGTCCACTCTTTAGGACAAACAATTTGGAATGTGTTGAATTTTGGTATGTTTTGAGCAGTTCAGCATTTGTGAACACCACCAGTCTAAGTGTTTATGAGACTCAAGGTACCACTTCCACTCTCAAATGGTCCAAGCCATCTACTTTGCAAAGCACATGGCGCTTTGGTCAAGCTCAAATCGATCACACATTCAGCACTAATTTTGACTATTCAGTCAAATTTGAGGCGCAAATTTTGTCTGCTAGTCAATTAAGAGATGCCATTATTGGCATTGATGATGTAAATATCAAGAGTGGCAAATGTGAGTCAAGTTTGAATTGTAATTTTGAGGAATTTTCAATATGTGCCTGGCAGCATTCGGCTGATGATGACTTTGACTGGCTTTTGAATCAAGGCGAAACTGATTCGTATGACACAGGTCCCAATGTGGACGTAACACTAGGCACTGATGAAGGTGTTTATTTGTTTTTGGAATCTAGCTATCCGGCAAAGTTAAATGATAAAGCTGTTTTGATCAGTGATTATGTAGATGCAGTTGATAATGGTTGTTTTGGTCTATGGTATTTTATGCATGGATTGGATGTTTACAAGTTTAATGTTTACATGGAAGATGAGGTTAGTGGAAAGAAATTGTTGAGGAACTTTACTGGAGAGCAAGGCTTTGCGTGGCAGCATCTTTTGTTGAATGTAACAAATAGAAATGAGTTTAGAATTTATTTGGAGGGAATTATTGGAGATGGGTATCGAGGTGACATAGCTTTAGATGATTTGTCCTATTCGACAAGTCCATGTGGAGCAGCAACATCGGTGAGTGTTTCGACCAGGTCGACCACAATAACATATCCTGCCAATCCGGTCGATTGTAACTTTGATCAAAACAACACATGCTACTGGACCCATGATTCCCAGGCTGATTTCAAATGGCAAACAAACAAAGGAAGAACTCAAACATTTTTGACTGGACCATCAGCTGACCACACTACAGACACAGAATTTGGATCGTTATCGAAGGCTTAGTGGGTTCAGGTGCTCTTGGTGACATAGCTATTGATGATGTTGCATACAACGATGGAAATTGTCCAATAACAAATACATGTGACTTTGAAATTGTTGATTTGTGTGGCTATAAGAACGATTTGAGTGCTGCTATTCAATGGAATCGCGTTCAGGGAAGAAATGAAGATTTAGATCACAGCTATGGCTCTGAAATTGGTCACTATATGCTTGCCAAGTCAATTAGTCCTCATATAATGAATCGAATGGCAAGATTTTTATCTCCACTTTATCCAGCTACCACTCTTTGTGTCAACTTCTGGTACAAAACCCAAGGAGATATTCAATTCAATATAAGAACTTATTCATTTGGAAATTACAACAACAAGGCTATGTTCAGTGCCAAAGGAGACCGAGGCAAAGAGTGGTCTTTGGGCCGAGCAACTTTGTCCTATTCGGCTGCGTATCAAATTGTTTTTGAACTAGTTGACCAAGGTGTCAATGATGGACAAGTGTGGCTTGATGACATAAACATTGACTTTAGATCATGTGATCCCATAGCTTCGTGTACATTTGAAAATGAGAATTTGTGTGGATATACCAATGTAGCCGGAAGTGATTTCGATTGGGTACTTTTGAATGGAGAACTTGGCTCAACTTTGGCTAACTGGGATATTCCATCATTTGATCATACTCTTGGAACAGCATATGGCTCATTTTTGTTTTTGGACACAATGTTTACAATTTTATTTGTTAACAAATTCAAAACATTTTGCTACACTCAAAATAAAGAGCAAAAACAAAGGCTACATAGGCTCTGTAGTGGAACACTATAGTTCTACAAATGAATACAATGGAGACAATTGGTTTTTTAAAGAAGTTCAACTGCCGAATATAAACTATCCGTTCAGCATTGTTGTTGAGGGAATAACTGGTCCAAATCCGAATAATTTAAAAGGACAATTAGCCATTGATGATGTTTATTTCTACAATGGAACATGCCAAGGTCCACCAAACCCTCAAGGACAATTTGATTGTACAAATGGACAATTTATCGATTCAAATTTAGTTTGTGATTTTAAAAGTGATTGTGCAAATGGTCAAGATGAAAAAATTGTGGTAGCTGCACTTTTGAAGACAGTGATTTGTGCGGATGGCTTGAGAAGAGCTCAGGTAGTTATAAATGGACAAGGGCTAGAAAATCTATGAGCGGGTCTAATATCGGACCTGATGCAGACCATACATTTAACAATCAATCTGGATATTACATGGCTGTGACGACCAACAATGGAGCTTTGAACCAACCGGCCAGTCTCTATTCTCCAGCTTTGCCTTTCGCCAGTTCAACATGTCAGATAAAATTTTGGTTTAGAATGGAAGGTGGCAACTCTGAAACTTTAAATGTTTCGTTGTCTTTGGCAACAGACAAAGTAATGATTTACAGAAGAGACAGATCTACTTTGGACTGGAGTCAAGCTGTCATTGACTTGGGCTCTGTTTCAAATCAATTTGAAATTATTTTTGAAGGGATGAAAAATCAGAATTCTTTTGGTTTTATTGTGATTGATGATGTTTCTTTTGAAAATTGTGCTTTGCCTTACTTGAACAACACTTGTGCACAAGATGATTTTAAGTGCAAAAGAGGCAATTGTGTGCCCATGGACCGATATTGTGATTTTGTAGATGATTGTGGTGATTATTCGGATGAGATTGGACCTTTGTGCTCTTCTTATCACAAGTATTTAAAATAAAAATTTTTTATGTGAAAATTTAAAACTTTTAAAAAATAATTATGAATAAAAAATAATTTATTAATTATAAAATTAATGAATATTAACTATCTATTTAGATGTACCTTTGATCATACATTATGTGATTGGACTGTTGAATCAAATACTTTGGTCAAATGGAAGCGTTTTAGCGGACCAACATTTTCAGGTCTGTAAATGTTAATCAAGGAGATTTTTGGCTGAGAAATTTAATTGATATCCCGAATGGCCAACCTTTTCAAGTAAAATCCAACTTAAAAAAAAATAAAGTACGAATTTTATCAAATTTTTAGGTAACGATGATGATGAAGGTGAAGAACTTTATTTGACAGGTGAAATTGTACTCTCAGATGGTCAATATCAAATGAACCAGATCCTAAATGGAAGAGCAAAAATTACCGCTTGTGCTAGTGACCAAGTACTTACGTAACATGAGTAACCCTAACGCCATGTTGACTGTTTTCCAGTTTGAAAGAGAGGCCGTGGTGCTTGCCAACTGGCTCCGTGATCAAGAAGTGCTCGCCTTAAGTCAAGACTTTGGCCAAGATTTGAGACATGCTGTTAATTATTGAGAATAGACAGTAGACAGGACTTATATGAACAAAATTTGGAGTATAACAAGCTAATTAGGGAGCCAACTTTTAAAAAAAAGCAGTTTAGAATTGTAACTAATTTTTATTAAGATGATCAACTAAATTTAGTTACCTCTGTGCCAAATCATAAGTGAATAGGGATAAATATAAAGCCTTAAATAATATAACCAATAAACAATTTCTAATATTTACCAAATCTTTGTTAAATATTTCAATTTATATTTTAGATAAAAATATAGATTATATAACGAAGAATAATGAATAATAAACAAAATAATAGAAGAAGAAAAAATCAAGAGAGAGCATTTTATTTTAAGGGCTATCTAGCTTTAAAAAATGCTGATTCGAAATTTGAACATAAAAATTTTGAGAAAAATGATTTTTTAAATTATTTAAAAGGTATTATAAACAAAACAAACTAAATATTTTATTTAAAATTATATTTTAAGAAAACGATCTTGAGTTTTTTGATGTTGAATCAATGGTTGATTTGATTCAAGATGTTTATTTTGATTCACAAACAAGAAAATTCCTTTTATACAATTCAAAAGAAGAATATAATCAAACAGTTGAGAAAGAATTCATTGAGTGCAGAAATGTCAACAAAAATGTAAAAAAAAATAGTATTTGTAAAAATAAATTAAATAAATAAAATTATTAGCTGAATCCTCCAAAAATAAAGCTAACAGGATTATGTTTGTTCAAAAAATTTTATGAACATAATAACTCACTAGAAAGCAAAGAGAAAAAGCTTATCAACCAATATCATCAAATTCATCCTTTTCTTCAAATTACTCTCAGGTATGTATAATTAAATTCATTTCCTAATAATGAATTACGATTTGAAATTAAAAAACATAAAGCTTTTTTGCCATGGAAAATCCAATGCAACTAACGCAAAAAAAAGGAAAAATATCGCATCCTGAAGTTGATGATCAATTCAAAATATCATTATTTTAATGTACTGAGAAATTGAAATGATATCTTGAATTGACCATCAACTTCAAGTTGCCAAAAATATATCAGATCCTAGGCAAATAAATTCATAGTAAACACTCAGCAGGTATTTCAAAATAATGTCATGGAATGTCCAAGGCATATTTATGAACAACCAAATAAGGAAAATTAAGAAGGATTTTTTCATAGATAATCTAATTATCATGAGACAATTAAAAAACATAAAGCTTTTTTGCCATGGAATATCCAAGGCTATTAACGCAAAAAAAAGAAATAAATATATCAGAATCTAGGTATATAAATTTTTACAAAAAATTAAGCGTTCAAACACTCAACAGGTATTTCAAAATAATGTCTTGGAATGTCCAAGGCATATTTATGAACAACCAAATAAGGAAAATTAAGAAGGATTTTTTCATAGATAATCTAATTATCATGAGACAATTAAAAAACATAAAGCTTTTTTGCCATGGAATATCCAAGGCTATTAACGCAAAAAAAAGAAATAAATATATAGGGTTAGGGTTAGGGGTTTAGGTTGCCTAGATTTTTCGCTGATATATGAATATCAAGAAAAAAAAAATCTAGGTATTACGTTTGTCGTGTCCGTCCGTCCGTCCGTCCGTCCGTCCGTCCGTCCGTCTGTGGACACATTTAACCCTAGTTTTTAGATAATAACCCTAGTTTTAAAAATGACAAAAAATATGTCGATCGATAGCATTGAATACATAAAAGGCGCGAAAAATCTAGGCAATCTAATTTTTTAAAAATTAAACTTTAAATCGATCAATCACTAAAACAAAAATATTAATCAAAAAGATTAAAGTAATAAAAAATTTATTGACAACAAAAGTATGAACTAAAAAAGAAAAAAAGAGAATTAAAATGTGATCTCGGTGAAAATAGCCTGATGATCACTGAACCATGTTGAATATGGCTGTGATTTAAATTGACCAAAAGAATGTGACTTGCTCGTTAGACACCAATCCAATTGAGACATATCCTTGAAAGTTAAACATTTGCTAAACACGGGTGTCATGTTCAAATTGTCTCTTAGCGTATCAAGATATTTAGAATTGTTTTCTCTATTAAAGTCAATATTGAAATCACCAAAGATTACCAAAGAGTCTTGGCTGTGCAAATTTAAATTCAAAAAGGCAATCAACTCTTGAATAAACTTGTCATTGTCCATCTTTGGATGCTTGTAAAGATTTAAAAAATAAACAACTGTTGAATTTAGAAAAGATTCAGCCTTTTAAATTGGTTTTTCTAATATATATTATATAATTTTATTTTTACTTTTAAAAAAAACTATTTCAAATAACCAAAATTGTTAATTATGGAATGGTTATTAATGACATTGTATGGTGATGCAAATACAATCATTATTTAAAAATTCGTCAACATAATTTTTATTTATCGATTTTTTTCCTAGCAACTAAAATTAATTTTTAGAAATTATTATAAATTATTTTGTTGCAATATTTTTAGTTAAAAATCGGGTTTTTTTTCAAATTAAATAAAGAAAAAACAATTTGAAAAACATATTGTGTGCTTCATAGAATTTCATTTATATATTTCGAAAAAATGGGGCGCAAAAAATAAGAAAGATTTAACATAAATATTCTCATAAATAAATTCTTAAATCATAATCCAAAAAAATAATTAATTGTTTGAGTTAAACCACTTATTGGTACAGGGTTCCGGTTAGGGAATTGCTCTAATTGATAGAAAAATAAAATTAGTGAGAACGGGGTCCGGGGCGGAGCCCTGGTTTAGGGTTCCGGGTATGCAGTAAGCTAGAGAACCATTAGTAAAAATTACTATTATTTTTGAATGTTAAATAATCTAAAAAATTATTAGTAATTATTTTAGCATAAATATTCTCATAAATAAATTCTTAAATCTTAATCCAAAAAAATAATTAATTGTTTGCGTTAAACCACTTATTGGTACAGGGTTCCGGTTAGGGAATTGCTCTAATTGATAGAAAAAAAAAATTAGTGAGAACGGGGTCCGGGGCGGAGCCCTGGTTTAGGGTTCCGGGTATGCAGTAAGCTAGAGAACCATTAGTAAAAATTACTATTATTTTTGAATGTTAAATAATCTAAAAAATTATTAGTAATTATTTTAGCATAAATATTCTCATAAATAAATTCTTAAATCTTAATCCAAAAAAATAATTAATTGTTTGCGTTAAACCACTTATTGGTACAAGGTTCCGGTTAGGGAATTGCTCTAATTGATAGAAAAAAAATTAGTGAGAACGGGGTCCGGGGCGGAGCCCTGGTTTAGGGTTCCGGGTATGCAGTAAGCTAGAGAACCATTAGTAAAAATTACTATTATTTTTGAATGTTAAATAATCTAAAAAATTATTAGTAATTATTTTAGCATAAATATTCTCATAAATAAATTCTTAAATCTTAATCCAAAAAAATAATTAATTGTTTGCGTTAAACCACTTATTGGTACAGGGTTCCGGTTAGGGAATTGCTCTAATTGATAGAAAAAAATTAGTGAGAACGGGGTCCGGGGCGGAGCCCTGGTTTAGGGTTCCGGGTATGCAGTAAGCTAGAGAACCATTAGTAAAAATTACTATTATTTTTGAATGTTAAATAATGGGTTGCCTAGATTTTTCGCTGATATATGAATATCAAGAAAAAAAAATCTAGGTATTACGTTTGTCGTGTCCGTCCGTCCGTCCGTCCGTCCGTCCGTCCGTCTGTGGACACATCTTACCCTAGTTTTTAGATGTTAACCCTAGTTTTAAAAATGACAAAAAATATGTCGATCGATAGCATTGAATACATAAAAGGCGCGAAAAATCTAGGCCATCTAATTTTTTAAAAATTAAACTTTAAATCGATCAATCACTAAAACAAAAATATTAATCAAAAAGATTAAAGTAATAAAAAATTTATTGACAACAAAAGTATGAACTAAAAAAGAAAAAAAAGAGAATTAAAATGTGATCTCGGTGAAAATAGCCTGATGATCACTGAACCATGTTGAATATGGCTGTGATTTAAATTGACCAAAAGAATGTGACTTGCTCGTTAGACACCAATCCAATTGAGACATATCCTTGAAAGTTAAACATTTGCTAAACACGGGTGTCATGTTCAAATTGTCTCTTAGCGTATCAAGATATTTAGAATTGTTTTCTCTATTAAAGTCAATATTGAAATCACCAAAGATTACCAAAGAGTCTTGGCTGTGCAAATTTAAATTCAAAAAGGCAATCAACTCTTGAATAAACTTGTCATTGTCCATCTTTGGATGCTTGTAAAGATTTAAAAAATAAACAACTGTTGAATTTAGAAAAGATTCAGCCTTTTAAATTGGTTTTTCTAATATATATTATATAATTTTATTTTTACTTTTAAAAAAAACTATTTCAAATAACCAAAATTGTTAATTATGGAATGGTTATTAATGACATTGTATGGTGATGCAAATACAATCATTATTTAAAAATTCGTCAACATAATTTTTATTTATCGATTTTTTTCCTAGCAACTAAAATTAATTTTTAGAAATTATTATAAATTATTTTGTTGCAATATTTTTAGTTAAAAATCGGGTTTTTTTTTCAAATTAAATAAAGAAAAAACAATTTGAAAAACATATTGTGTGCTTCATAGAATTTCATTTATATATTTCGAAAAAAATGGGGCGCAAAAAATAAGAAAGATTTAACATAAATATTCTCATAAATAAATTCTTAAATCATAATCCAAAAAAATAATTAATTGTTTGAGTTAAACCACTTATTGGTACAGGGTTCCGGTTAGGGAATTGCTCTAATTGATAGAAAAATAAAATTAGTGAGAACGGGGTCCGGGGCGGAGCCCTGGTTTAGGGTTCCGGGTATGCAGTAAGCTAGAGAACCATTAGTAAAAATTACTATTATTTTTGAATGTTAAATAATCTAAAAAATTATTAGTAATTATTTTAGCATAAATATTCTCATAAATAAATTCTTAAATCTTAATCCAAAAATAATTAATTGTTTGCGTTAAACCACTTATTGGTACAGGGTTCCGGTTAGGGAATTGCTCTAATTGATAGAAAAAATTAGTGAGAACGGGGTCCGGGGCGGAGCCCTGGTTTAGGGTTCCGGGTATGCAGTAAGCTAGAGAACCATTAGTAAAAATTACTATTATTTTTGAATGTTAAATAATCTAAAAAATTATTAGTAATTATTTTAGCATAAATATTCTCATAAATAAATTCTTAAATCTTAATCCAAAAAAATAATTAATTGTTTGCGTTAAACCACTTATTGGTACAAGGTTCCGGTTAGGGAATTGCTCTAATTGATAGAAAAAAATTAGTGAGAACGGGGTCCGGGGCGGAGCCCTGGTTTAGGGTTCCGGGTATGCAGTAAGCTAGAGAACCATTAGTAAAAATTACTATTATTTTTGAATGTTAAATAATCTAAAAAATTATTAGTAATTATTTTAGCATAAATATTCTCATAAATAAATTCTTAAATCTTAATCCAAAAAAATAATTAATTGTTTGCGTTAAACCACTTATTGGTACAGGGTTCCGGTTAGGGAATTGCTCTAATTGATAGAAAAAAAAAATTAGTGAGAACGGGGTCCGGGGCGGAGCCCTGGTTTAGGGTTCCGGGTATGCAGTAAGCTAGAGAACCATTAGTAAAAATTACTATTATTTTTGAATGTTAAATAATGGGTTGCCTAGATTTTTCGCTGATATATGAATATCAAGAAAAAAATCTAGGTATTACGTTTGTCGTGTCCGTCCGTCCGTCCGTCCGTCCGTCCGTCCGTCTGTGGACACATCTTACCCTAGTTTTTAGATGTTAACCCTAGTTTTAAAAATGACAAAAAATATGTCGATCGATAGCATTGAATACATAAAAGGCGCGAAAAATCTAGGCCATCTAATTTTTTAAAAATTAAACTTTAAATCGATCAATCACTAAAACAAAAATATTAATCAAAAAGATTAAAGTAATAAAAAATTTATTGACAACAAAAGTATGAACTAAAAAAGAAAAAAAGAGAATTAAAATGTGATCTCGGTGAAAATAGCCTGATGATCACTGAACCATGTTGAATATGGCTGTGATTTAAATTGACCAAAAGAATGTGACTTGCTCGTTAGACACCAATCCAATTGAGACATATCCTTGAAAGTTAAACATTTGCTAAACACGGGTGTCATGTTCAAATTGTCTCTTAGCGTATCAAGATATTTAGAATTGTTTTCTCTATTAAAGTCAATATTGAAATCACCAAAGATTACCAAAGAGTCTTGGCTGTGCAAATTTAAATTCAAAAAGGCAATCAACTCTTGAATAAACTTGTCATTGTCCATCTTTGGATGCTTGTAAAGATTTAAAAAATAAACAACTGTTGAATTTAGAAAAGATTCAGCCTTTTAAATTGGTTTTTCTAATATATATTATATAATTTTATTTTTACTTTTAAAAAAAACTATTTCAAATAACCAAAATTGTTAATTATGGAATGGTTATTAATGACATTGTATGGTGATGCAAATACAATCATTATTTAAAAATTCGTCAACATAATTTTTATTTATCGATTTTTTTCCTAGCAACTAAAATTAATTTTTAGAAATTATTATAAATTATTTTGTTGCAATATTTTTAGTTAAAAATCGGGTTTTTTTTTCAAATTAAATAAAGAAAAAACAATTTGAAAAACATATTGTGTGCTTCATAGAATTTCATTTATATATTTCGAAAAAAATGGGGCGCAAAAAATAAGAAAGATTTAACATAAATATTCTCATAAATAAATTCTTAAATCATAATCCAAAAAAATAATTAATTGTTTGAGTTAAACCACTTATTGGTACAGGGTTCCGGTTAGGGAATTGCTCTAATTGATAGAAAAATAAAATTAGTGAGAACGGGGTCCGGGGCGGAGCCCTGGTTTAGGGTTCCGGGTATGCAGTAAGCTAGAGAACCATTAGTAAAAATTACTATTATTTTTGAATGTTAAATAATCTAAAAAATTATTAGTAATTATTTTAGCATAAATATTCTCATAAATAAATTCTTAAATCTTAATCCAAAAAAATAATTAATTGTTTGCGTTAAACCACTTATTGGTACAGGGTTCCGGTTAGGGAATTGCTCTAATTGATAGAAAAAAATTAGTGAGAACGGGGTCCGGGGCGGAGCCCTGGTTTAGGGTTCCGGGTATGCAGTAAGCTAGAGAACCATTAGTAAAAATTACTATTATTTTTGAATGTTAAATAATCTAAAAAATTATTAGTAATTATTTTAGCATAAATATTCTCATAAATAAATTCTTAAATCTTAATCCAAAAAAATAATTAATTGTTTGCGTTAAACCACTTATTGGTACAAGGTTCCGGTTAGGGAATTGCTCTAATTGATAGAAAAAAAAATTAGTGAGAACGGGGTCCGGGGCGGAGCCCTGGTTTAGGGTTCCGGGTATGCAGTAAGCTAGAGAACCATTAGTAAAAATTACTATTATTTTTGAATGTTAAATAATCTAAAAAATTATTAGTAATTATTTTAGCATAAATATTCTCATAAATAAATTCTTAAATCTTAATCCAAAAAAATAATTAATTGTTTGCGTTAAACCACTTATTGGTACAGGGTTCCGGTTAGGGAATTGCTCTAATTGATAGAAAAAAAAATTAGTGAGAACGGGGTCCGGGGCGGAGCCCTGGTTTAGGGTTCCGGGTATGCAGTAAGCTAGAGAACCATTAGTAAAAATTACTATTATTTTTGAATGTTAAATAATGGGTTGCCTAGATTTTTCGCTGATATATGAATATCAAGAAAAAAAATCTAGGTATTACGTTTGTCGTGTCCGTCCGTCCGTCCGTCCGTCCGTCCGTCCGTCTGTGGACACATCTTACCCTAGTTTTTAGATGTTAACCCTAGTTTTAAAAATGACAAAAAATATGTCGATCGATAGCATTGAATACATAAAAGGCGCGAAAAATCTAGGCCATCTAATTTTTTAAAAATTAAACTTTAAATCGATCAATCACTAAAACAAAAATATTAATCAAAAAGATTAAAGTAATAAAAAATTTATTGACAACAAAAGTATGAACTAAAAAAGAAAAAAAGAGAATTAAAATGTGATCTCGGTGAAAATAGCCTGATGATCACTGAACCATGTTGAATATGGCTGTGATTTAAATTGACCAAAAGAATGTGACTTGCTCGTTAGACACCAATCCAATTGAGACATATCCTTGAAAGTTAAACATTTGCTAAACACGGGTGTCATGTTCAAATTGTCTCTTAGCGTATCAAGATATTTAGAATTGTTTTCTCTATTAAAGTCAATATTGAAATCACCAAAGATTACCAAAGAGTCTTGGCTGTGCAAATTTAAATTCAAAAAGGCAATCAACTCTTGAATAAACTTGTCATTGTCCATCTTTGGATGCTTGTAAAGATTTAAAAAATAAACAACTGTTGAATTTAGAAAAGATTCAGCCTTTTAAATTGGTTTTTCTAATATATATTATATAATTTTATTTTTACTTTTAAAAAAAACTATTTCAAATAACCAAAATTGTTAATTATGGAATGGTTATTAATGACATTGTATGGTGATGCAAATACAATCATTATTTAAAAATTCGTCAACATAATTTTTATTTATCGATTTTTTTCCTAGCAACTAAAATTAATTTTTAGAAATTATTATAAATTATTTTGTTGCAATATTTTTAGTTAAAAATCGGGTTTTTTTTCAAATTAAATAAAGAAAAAACAATTTGAAAAACATATTGTGTGCTTCATAGAATTTCATTTATATATTTCGAAAAAAATGGGGCGCAAAAAATAAGAAAGATTTAACATAAATATTCTCATAAATAAATTCTTAAATCATAATCCAAAAAATAATTAATTGTTTGCGTTAAACCACTTATTGGTACAGGGTTCCGGTTAGGGAATTGCTCTAATTGATAGAAAAAAATTAGTGAGAACGGGGTCCGGGGCGGAGCCCTGGTTTAGGGTTCCGGGTATGCAGTAAGCTAGAGAACCATTAGTAAAAATTACTATTATTTTTGAATGTTAAATAATCTAAAAATTATTAGTAATTATTTTAGCATAAATATTCTCATAAATAAATTCTTAAATCTTAATCCAAAAAAATAATTAATTGTTTGCGTTAAACCACTTATTGGTACAGGGTTCCGGTTAGGGAATTGCTCTAATTGATAGAAAAAAAAATTAGTGAGAACGGGGTCCGGGGCGGAGCCCTGGTTTAGGGTTCCGGGTATGCAGTAAGCTAGAGAACCATTAGTAAAAATTACTATTATTTTTGAATGTTAAATAATCTAAAAAATTATTAGTAATTATTTTAGCATAAATATTCTCATAAATAAATTCTTAAATCTTAATCCAAAAAATTAATTAATTGTTTGCGTTAAACCACTTATTGGTACAAGGTTCCGGTTAGGGAATTGCTCTAATTGATAGAAAAAAATTAGTGAGAACGGGGTCCGGGGCGGAGCCCTGGTTTAGGGTTCCGGGTATGCAGTAAGCTAGAGAACCATTAGTAAAAATTACTATTATTTTTGAATGTTAAATAATCTAAAAAATTATTAGTAATTATTTTAGCATAAATATTCTCATAAATAAATTCTTAAATCTTAATCCAAAAAAATAATTAATTGTTTGCGTTAAACCACTTATTGGTACAGGGTTCCGGTTAGGGAATTGCTCTAATTGATAGAAAAAAAAATTAGTGAGAACGGGGTCCGGGGCGGAGCCCTGGTTTAGGGTTCCGGGTATGCAGTAAGCTAGAGAACCATTAGTAAAAATTACTATTATTTTTGAATGTTAAATAATGGGTTGCCTAGATTTTTCGCTGATATATGAATATCAAGAAAAAAATCTAGGTATTACGTTTGTCGTGTCCGTCCGTCCGTCCGTCCGTCCGTCCGTCCGTCTGTGGACACATCTTACCCTAGTTTTTAGATGTTAACCCTAGTTTTAAAAATGACAAAAAATATGTCGATCGATAGCATTGAATACATAAAAGGCGCGAAAAATCTAGGCCATCTAATTTTTTAAAAATTAAACTTTAAATCGATCAATCACTAAAACAAAAATATTAATCAAAAAGATTAAAGTAATAAAAAATTTATTGACAACAAAAGTATGAACTAAAAAAGAAAAAAAGAGAATTAAAATGTGATCTCGGTGAAAATAGCCTGATGATCACTGAACCATGTTGAATATGGCTGTGATTTAAATTGACCAAAAGAATGTGACTTGCTCGTTAGACACCAATCCAATTGAGACATATCCTTGAAAGTTAAACATTTGCTAAACACGGGTGTCATGTTCAAATTGTCTCTTAGCGTATCAAGATATTTAGAATTGTTTTCTCTATTAAAGTCAATATTGAAATCACCAAAGATTACCAAAGAGTCTTGGCTGTGCAAATTTAAATTCAAAAAGGCAATCAACTCTTGAATAAACTTGTCATTGTCCATCTTTGGATGCTTGTAAAGATTTAAAAAATAAACAACTGTTGAATTTAGAAAAGATTCAGCCTTTTAAATTGGTTTTTCTAATATATATTATATAATTTTATTTTTACTTTTAAAAAAACTATTTCAAATAACCAAAATTGTTAATTATGGAATGGTTATTAATGACATTGTATGGTGATGCAAATACAATCATTATTTAAAAATTCGTCAACATAATTTTTATTTATCGATTTTTTCCTAGCAACTAAAATTAATTTTTAGAAATTATTATAAATTATTTTGTTGCAATATTTTTAGTTAAAAATCGGGTTTTTTTTTCAAATTAAATAAAGAAAAACAATTTGAAAAACATATTGTGTGCTTCATAGAATTTCATTTATATATTTCGAAAAAAATGGGGCGCAAAAAATAAGAAAGATTTAACATAAATATTCTCATAAATAAATTCTTAAATCATAATCCAAAAAATAATTAATTGTTTGAGTTAAACCACTTATTGGTACAGGGTTCCGGTTAGGGAATTGCTCTAATTGATAGAAAAATAAAATTAGTGAGAACGGGGTCCGGGGCGGAGCCCTGGTTTAGGGTTCCGGGTATGCAGTAAGCTAGAGAACCATTAGTAAAAATTACTATTATTTTTGAATGTTAAATAATCTAAAAAATTATTAGTAATTATTTTAGCATAAATATTCTCATAAATAAATTCTTAAATCTTAATCCAAAAAATAATTAATTGTTTGCGTTAAACCACTTATTGGTACAGGGTTCCGGTTAGGGAATTGCTCTAATTGATAGAAAAAAAAATTAGTGAGAACGGGGTCCGGGGCGGAGCCCTGGTTTAGGGTTCCGGGTATGCAGTAAGCTAGAGAACCATTAGTAAAAATTACTATTATTTTTGAATGTTAAATAATCTAAAAAATTATTAGTAATTATTTTAGCATAAATATTCTCATAAATAAATTCTTAAATCTTAATCCAAAAAAATAATTAATTGTTTGCGTTAAACCACTTATTGGTACAAGGTTCCGGTTAGGGAATTGCTCTAATTGATAGAAAAAAATTAGTGAGAACGGGGTCCGGGGCGGAGCCCTGGTTTAGGGTTCCGGGTATGCAGTAAGCTAGAGAACCATTAGTAAAAATTACTATTATTTTTGAATGTTAAATAATCTAAAAAATTATTAGTAATTATTTTAGCATAAATATTCTCATAAATAAATTCTTAAATCTTAATCCAAAAAAATAATTAATTGTTTGCGTTAAACCACTTATTGGTACAGGGTTCCGGTTAGGGAATTGCTCTAATTGATAGAAAAAAATTAGTGAGAACGGGGTCCGGGGCGGAGCCCTGGTTTAGGGTTCCGGGTATGCAGTAAGCTAGAGAACCATTAGTAAAAATTACTATTATTTTTGAATGTTAAATAATCTAAAAAATTATTAGTAATTATTTTAGCATAAATATTCTCATAAATAAATTCTTAAATCTTAATCCAAAAAAATAATTAATTGTTTGCGTTAAACCACTTATTGGTACAAGGTTCCGGTTAGGGAATTGCTCTAATTGATAGAAAAAAAAATTAGTGAGAACGGGGTCCGGGGCGGAGCCCTGGTTTAGGGTTCCGGGTATGCAGTAAGCTAGAGAACCATTAGTAAAAATTACTATTATTTTTGAATGTTAAATAATCTAAAAAATTATTAGTAATTATTTTAGCATAAATATTCTCATAAATAAATTCTTAA